>OU466862.2:29101465-30351465 GCA_911865555.2 Thlaspi arvense
GCATGTTTTTGCAAACAAAAAAGAGAGCATATAGTTGCATTTCATTTGCTTAAGATTGAGTCTAGTGTTAGCATATAGGTTGCATTGCATTTGCATAGGGCATAATGATGAATTCTCCTTGTAAAATGCTTAGTGTTTAGAGATGATTTCAATGTTTAAGTGTTTAGTTGTTTGATGCATCATGAGAATGTTAGAAGTTAAGGCTGAACCATGCTTGGATTGCTAAATTATATTCTCTCATCTCACACTGAAAGCATTTGTTCTTTGAAAATCAACTCTATCTACTTGAACCTTAATCTGATTTTTCAATTATCATGTTTGTGCATTGAAAAGTGAATTTATGGCTACCATACACATATTTGGATCATCTTCTTCCTTTTTACCACTCTTGTTGATCCAAATAGCTGATCCTCATACTTATGGGACTGTTAATCTACTCCCTTAACCAAATCTCCTTTTGAACTTAAACACTATCTTAAGAGTTATGAGGCCTCTGCATATCATTTTTGAATTTCGTCTTGGCAAAAAGTGTTAGGATTAAGCCTGACAATGAAAATCTCTCTTGTAGATATCAGCTTGAATTTTGACCTTAGTTCTAGGTTAGCAGTTTGGGATAAAAAGGTAGAGTTAAGTGGTTTAAGCTTCATGTTTATGCTTTAAAAAGAAGAAGGAAAATTATGGGATGGTAGTATAGGGAAATAGTTAGAATTGTGGTTAAGAAAAAAGGGGATAAAGCTCAAAGTGTTTAAAGAAGGAAGGTGCCAACAATAAGCAAGGCTTTGAAAGGTCAATAAAAAGAAGAAATCAGACCAAAGGCAGTCCACCAAAGGTGAAAAATGGCGCCTAATCAACAAGAAAGGAGCAAGGCCCAACAAAAAGAAGCAACCACGAGAAGAGTTAGAGTTTACGAAAAGGGTAGACTTAGGGGTTCACTTTGGGGTTTAGAAGTTTATAGGATTCATCTTTGGGTAAAAGGGTAGAAGAGAGCTTTGATTTGCATGCATAAGTAATCTTTTACCTTTAGCATTTTACCTAAGATAGAATCATTTTCATTGAGTGATCCCTTATGCTTATCAACCCTGTGTTTGAATGAGATCATTTTAATCTCATAACCTCACCCTTAAAACCACATGTCTTCACTTGATTTGCAGAAACTTGATTCATGGTTATGAGCTTAATGAATGTTAAAGAGTTGATTGATTTGAGCATTTGTCTAGGTTGAGATTTGAGATCATTTTGAATCATGATAATCATGGCTAGGTTCTTTAAAGTGTAGCTGATTGTGTTTTTATCCTACAACTAGGCACTTGAATGTTGACTTTATCTCTTTACCTTGGCATTTGTGGATTTGTTTGCCCACTTTCAAACCTCATTCTCCAATTGTCTTAATTCGTTTGCTTGAGGACAAACAAAAGACAAGTGTGGGGGTGTTCATATATCATACATTTACATCATTTAGGCTTGCATTTAGTTCATGTTTTGGTCTCCTTATGCATGTTTTTTTTCTCTTTAGTCCCATTTTACTTTCCTTTCAGACTTATGTTGCATTTAGGTTGTAGTTTGCATTCTTTATGCATTAAGGATGTTATTAGGTACTTAAGAAGCTATTAGGAGCAAGGAGGAAGTGTGGGAATGATTCAAGGAGTTAGCAAAACTGAGAAGGGACAAAAGGAGCTAAGAAAGGCGATTTCTGATCCTATAGATCATCTGTGTCGGTATGTGTTGATCGATACAATGCAGCAGAGGAGTTAGAAGATCCTATCGATCAAGTGTATCGATCAAGGAGTGACCGATGGAAATCAAACGGATGCTCTATCGATCACCTGTATCGGTCAAGACTGACCGATATGATCCAGCCAAGTCTTTGAAGATCTCCATTGATAAAGCGTATCGATCAAGGAGTGACCGATAGGAACCCAGCGGATGCTGTGCCGATCACTTGTATCGATCACTTTTGACCAATACAAACCACTCCGAACTTCCTTTTATTTACAATTTTGCCATTAATCTAGGGCTTTTGTCATTTAGTATAAATAGGCTTGATCTAATATTTTTAGAATAACGTCTTGTTCTTACTTTGTTTTTATGAGTTTTCCAGTATTTTTAAGTGTTTTTAGAATAAATTCTTGTTCTCATTTTAATCAAATTTTTGCATTTGTCTATTAATTTCTTCTCTAATCTCCCTTTTAATTATGTTTAGCATCATTTACTATTGTTATTTGGTGTTTTCCATGGTGATTAGTGAGTAGTTCCTTTAGGGTTCTTAGATGTGGTAGATTAGGGGAATTTAAAGGCTTGTTTTAGGTTTGTAAGTGTTTAATATGATTGATTCCTCTCTATTAATTTGTGTTTAGGCTAGATTTGTCTTGATCACATGAATCTAGAATTATGTTTCAGTTTATGCCCACCAAGTGTTTGATGAAATGCCGATCTTGTTTAGTAGAGGATTTACTGGCCTTAGCTCAAGAGATTGACTGTCTGAGGAGTATTTTGCTTTGAATAGAGTTGGTTTTGCTTGCTTGTTGATTGTTCTAGCACTAATGAGAGTTAGTTCTTGTTAGGATGATTAGCAAAGTGTTATTTTTCAAGAGATTGGACTTAACTTGTTTGATTGTGAACTTTATGTCTAGGAATTAGCATTGATTGCTTGTTTAGTTGATCAATGATGTTTTGAAACAGCCTAAGTCTTGCCTTTGAATTCTCCAAAATCAATAACCACATCTAAGAACTTGTTTTGTCTTATTTGAAATTCGAATTTTGCTTTAACTGCTCTGTTTTATTGCTCTGTTTTGCTTCTGATCATTTCTAAGTTGTTCTCTTTTGAGTTCTGATTGGTGTTTGATCACTTAGGTTGATAGTATTAGTTGCTAAGCAACAAATCTTCTCTGAATTTGCTTGACTTAAGGTTTTCTACTCACAACTCTATTGGCATCTATTCATAACTCCATTTCGAATGATAAAAACCCTATGTTATACTACAACTGATTAGTACAAGCTTGGGTGATTGACTCAAGACTTAAAAATCTTGTATCAGTGATCTTGGCGCAAGTGTGAGTCTTATGCCATGCAGGATATCTCTTGTGTTAGCTGACCAATCTGGTAGACATCTTGTTGGACTCCTTGAGAACCTCCCTGTTCAAGTTGGAGAGATTGAAGTACCAATTGATTTTGTTATGTTAGAGCTTGATGCTGAACCACCAGATCCTCTGATACTTGGCAGACCCTTTCTTGCTACAGCTGGTGCAGTGATAGATGTCAAGGGAGGAAAGATAGAGCTGCATTTGGGTAAAGACATGGTTCTCAAGTATGACATACATGAGGTCATGAAGAAGCCAACAATAGAAGGAGATGTGTTCAGAGTTGATGCTAAAGATAATCTGAATGATGGCTTTTTGAGGAGTTAAACACAAAGGATCATTTGAGTGTGGTGTTGGCTGGGGAACCATGGGAATATGGGAACTTGCATGAAGAAACTTCAGACTATGGGCAGCTGTTCAAGAGGAACAAGTTAGGCATCCACCATAAACCGTTTGTGGAACTAAGAACTGAAATTGTGAGCTAAGTGAATCAAGAGGCTAGTACGACTAAGGATGGCAGGTCAGGCTCGGATAATAAAGATGATGATCTCAAGCCACCTCCCAAAAGGCTGAAGGTACCTAAGAGATGTCCTTGGCGCTTAGTGCACAAGAAGTTCAAACCAGGGGACTTGGCGCCTATTTACCACTTAAGGTTACATAGCCTCAGAGGTCCTGAAGAAGGAGACAATACTTAGTCTTCTTGGTGTTCCCACATAGCTAAGCAAAAAGAGGTCAAGCTAAGAGACCTTAAACAAAGCACACTTGTGAGGTAATCTCATGACTATCTATGTAAATATGCTTTCCTTTTGATTTTGATATGTTTGTTGAGTGATTTCAGGTTGGAAAGAGTGGTTGAATAGATCAGACAATGTGGAAAATCCAAGAAAACTAAAGCTCTGTTTCTGCATCGGGGTACCATATCGAGCAGAACCTCTGTAACCTCTGCCGGATATAGTCTGTACATCGAGCTAGATTCACGATGGCAATCATATCGAGGTACTATATCGAGCAAAAACTCAAAAGGCCCTGCTCGATGTAATTGCCAAGACCGTACACTGAGGAGAACACCCTCTCCCTTCCACGGTGCATCCGTACCACCCGACTGATCGACCCGAACGGAGCCCTTCCAGTGCGGTTGAGCTTGAAGTTGAAGAGGATTGAGTTAGATTTCTAAGAGATACGGCGATTGCAGTAAAACGGTATACAGCAGGGCGATCACATCGAGGATGCACATCGAGCAGAAGATCAAAGGCCCAGCTCGATAAAGCCAAATGCATCTTAAAACACCAAGATTGAAGGGATTGCACTTCCCCATGGTCTGCACTGGCCTTCTACACTGTGATGAATGTCCATACTCCACCCCTCCAGCCTCCAATGCAAGTACACACCTTCCTCTTCCTTTACTCCTTACACATTTTCCCTTACACTTCATTTTTACATTGTGGTTTGCCTCCTTCTGCATTTATAATACACAGTGGACTGTGTATTATAAGTGTGGGGGAGGGTTTGCTTGGACTAACATTCTGCATCCATATCACATTTGAATTTACATATAGCTTAGCAACCATGCATTGCACTTAAAGTATAGAAAATCACTAAAATTTGAAAATTTTCGAAAACTGATTTCTTAAAAACAGCGTGTTCATGTGCATTCAGATAGGACTTAGACTACATGCATTCACTTAGGTTGTAGCTTGCTTTTTTAAAAAGGGAGTAATGATGGTAAATCCTTGAAAATGCTAGTGGTTTATGAAAATGATGCCCTTGTTCTTAGTCCATTGGTGCATTTGATGAATCGGTTGAAATAAGGATGAACCACTCTTGGAATTTATGATTTTGAAACTCTTGTTTGAAGTTGAAGCTTGCTTGATTTGATCTTGATCTTTATATAAGTGGAACCTTAATTTGAAATTTGAATTATCTTGTTTGTGCATCAAAAGTGATTGCATGGCTACCAATATACATATTTGGATCATCTTCTTCCTTTTCACCACTCATGTTGATCCAGGTAGCTGATCCTCATCATTAATGGACAGTTAACCATACCTTAAACCAATCCTTCCTTCTGAACCCAAACACTATTGTGAGAGTTTGTGAGGCCTTGTATTATCATTTTCGAACTTATCTTGGCAAAAAGTGTTAGGAATAAGGCTGGCAAGGAAAAACTCTCTTGTAGACATCAGCTTGCATTTTGAGCTTGGTACTAGGTTAGGAGTTTTGGGAATCGGAAGAGTTAAGTGGTTTAAGCTTTAAATGATTGTATCTTTTAAGAAGAGAATGATATTGTGGGAAGATGATTATATCTTGTGGTTAAGTGAAAAAAGAAGAAAGCTTTAAGTTACAAAGAAGAAAAGGCGCCAGCAATAACAAGCTTACAAAGGTCATCCAAAAGGAGAAAAATCAGGCCAAGCAATCCACCAAAAAGGTGATGAAAATTGGCGCCTATACAACAAAGAAGAGCAAGTTATAAAAGAAGTCAGACACACAAGCAAAAGAAGAAGAAGTCCCCCACATTTAGGAGAAAAAGATCAAAATAGCTTGGGAAAGGGTGGATTTAGGGGTTTATCTTGGGACTGAGGCTTAATTAGGATCATCTTTTGGAAAGGGTAGAAGAGAGCTTTGACTTACATGCATAAGTGTGCTTTTACCTTTAGGATTTTACCTAAGATGGATTCATTTCATATGAGAGATTCCCTGTTTCTTTGAACCATTGATGAATGAGATCTTTTTTATCTCATAACCATGTCCCTTGAACCAAATGGTTTCACTTGATTTGCACTAACTTGGTCCATTGGTTACTTGCTAATTGAATGTTAAAAAAGGTCAAGTGATTTGAGGGCTTGTGTAGATTGATAACTTGGGAATCATTTTCATTTTGTGATGAGTGTGGCTAAGTTTTAGAGTACAGTTCCATTATTTGCATTCAAGCACTAGAAACATGGACATCATTTTGATCTATTATTAGCATTTTAATGATATGAGTTCCCATTTTAAAACCTCATCACCATGTTTAATCTTTTATTTGCTTGAGAGCAAGCAAAGACTAAGTGTGGGGGTGTTGATAACTTGCTATATTAGAGCATTTTAGGATGCATTTCATGCAGGTTTTCTCTTGTTCTTGCATTATTTCTTATCATTTTAGTCCCATTTACATATAAAAGTAGCCATGCATGTATTTAGATTAGGAATGCATATATTTGCATGTTTAAGGTGTGTCTCAGGTGTTTTGGGGGCTAAAGAGACTTATTGGAGGATGGAGGATCATCTGGAGTCAAAGAAATATGCAAAAGAATGAAGCCAAGCTATTTAGAAGCTGCACCGAGGTCCCACATCGAGGTCTTTGCTCGGTTCAACAGGATGCGAGTTAAATATCAGTCCGGACGAAGCCTCTCCACTTATATTTAGGCTCCACGTTCTTCATAAACGTTGTAGAGCATCTGAATACCTTTCCAATGGTGGTCAAATCATGTCATTTGGATTTGGGGCTAAAGATATAGAGCAATTTTAGCTACCCAGTGTTCACCAGCCTGCTATACCGGGGAAGCGCATCGACCAAAACATCAGGCAAAACTCCTCGATGCGTGCTAAACCGACCAAAGCTGTCTAAAGCAACAGGGACATACTGCATCGACCAACTGCATTGAGCAAAACATCTACCGTACACCCCGATATGTTTTATCTGATAGTTGACCAATTTTTTCTACTTTTGACCAAACTTTATCTGTTCACTTATTTAAGCTTTTGGCTTATCTTTTTGTCATCTTATCTTCATCTTGACACTATTTTCGACCTTGTGGGAAACCACAAAGAAATATTTATGGGATTTTGATCTAGATCACTTTTTTTTAATAAAGTTTTGCACTTCCTTTGATTTTCCTTCTAGTTCTTGTTTAATCATGTTTGACTTGTCATTTCTATTTGTTCTAGTTGATTTCATGATGTGCTGTGAGTAGTTTCATATGATTTGAGGTTAGAGCAGATTTGGGGATGATTGGTTGATAACTAAGGGAGTTTTGGTTTGATTCATGCTTAGATCACTTAGCTAGGTTGTTCTTAATGCTTTAGTAACTCATCTAGGGTGAAACAGATTATAGGTGTTTGCTGCATCACAAGTGTTTGTTTAAATGCCTGAACGAACTTTGATAGGAACAATCGCTGAGATGATTATATTGCGTTTAGGTTGTTTGTTTGGTCTCCTGTGTTTTCATGCTGGTTTTTTTAAAATACGCCATCACAAGTGGGTCTGACATGTGCTTAACTTAGACATCTCTGTTCTGTTTGCAGATTGATTGAATTAGTGGCTTGATCATGTTCTTTGCTTGTTATTGGTCTTGACTACCCTGGGTTTGATACTATGTAATCCCCAAGTCATCATTGCTCCAGCCTTGAAACTGCGCCTCATTGGTCTTTGCATTTTCATCATATTGTGCTCTGTTTTCCTCTCTTTTTAGTTGCTTTACTTTTGTTCTATTCCTTGCCTTGCATTTCAAGTTATTGCATTTAGCATTTATTTTGGTTCTTGCACTTCTATTGCTTTGTTTACCTTAGTCCTGTTGCATTTAGATCATTTTCTTGTTAGTTTCTGTTGCATTTAGTATCTTTGCATTACATTACTTGCTTTAGTCTTATTTGTATTGCTTTTCACTTTTGAATTTCATCCTTGATCACTTAGGTTGTTAGAATCATCCTTCTTCATCTTACATGGTTAAGCTTAGTTAGTGCCTTGCATCTCTTTTATTCTAGCTCCTAAATGGATTAATAAAACCTCTTCTATACTACATCTGATTAGAGAGGGATTGAGTTAAGACTTCCAAAAAGTCCTTCTTCAGTTCACAAGGTAGACACCATGAAGAGTGCTAAGGATATTTTGCTTGGTCATTTGGTAGTTGGTTTGATCTTGAAACCATATGTGTATAAGGGTGGTGAAGTTTAATAAAAGATGAAATATGAGGGCAAGTCTAAGCCTTTTCCATTGCTGAAGATCAATGGAATCCCCAATGGAATCCCTAAGAAGTTCAAAGCATAGGTAGTGCTAAAGAGAGATCATCAACAACTTGCAAGCCTTTAGACCCTTCAACCATGACAACCAAGGATCAGACTAGCAAGAATGCACCAAGGAGTACTCTAACTCCTTCTTACCCCAACTAAGAAATCAAGGATAAAGAAAGCTTAGTGACTCTTAACAAGTGCATCTGGGAGGCATTCCCATGATATCCTTTTATATATTATTGCTTTCTAATGATTTTTATGATTATTTTAGTGTTTGTGGATGTTACTAGACACCAGGTTTGAGCCATGAATGAAGGTGTTGAGTTTGGAAGAAGGGAGAAAAGGAAGGAGGATAATATCGATCTGTGTATCGACCTAGCCAGGTTGATATACCCAGTATCATACTACGTATCGGGCAACCTTGCACGATATTGGACAGTTCGAAGCTCTATCTGTCTGTGTACTGGGGAGATCATGGTCGATATAAAGATGGGGACAGCGTACCGACCTGTGTACCGAGGAAGGCAAACCCGATATGGCCTGAAGGCGGAAGTACCTGGGTACGTATCGGGCAAGGTACAAAGTGATACGCCTTGAAGGCGGACGTATCAGGCTATGTATCAGTCAATCCTGGCCAATACCGACCTGAATTTTGGGCAAGGCTAGCCGATATCCAATGTCGACCTACATATTGGCCAGCCTAGCCCGATATTCCCCCTCCGAGGTAAGTTTTCTAGTTTTCAAAAAATTTTCCCTTTGGTCAAATTTGGCCAAAGATTTTAAATTTGAATTTCTCCATTCCCAAGCACTAGAGGGTCTGCGCAATCCTGTTTTCTTGTTCCCCCTGTCTAAGATTCCTTCTTCTCCTTTATAAACACAACTTTTCACTTTATCTCTCACACTCTCACTTTTCTGCAACAAACTCATAATTTTGATATTTCTTTAACTTTCAAGTGCTTAGAGGAGCCTCATACCATCCAACAAGGTAATGTGTCTCTAGCTGTTTGGTTGCTTACTAGTTGATTTTTGAAGTGGTTTATTGCATGATCATCAAGAACTAGATTGTGATTACTGCTTTCTTAGTTACGTTTAGAAATTGCATGGTGAACTCCCTTGTATTTTAACCAGAAGCTATCATTTGCTGTTTATATTGCTTTTCAAAATTTGAAGTTCCCCTTAAACTAACTTAATCATTCTTGTTTAGCTTTACCCTGCTAGAAATCATGCATTTTAATGAAACGCAGCTCGGTCTTCGTCACCGTGGGAGACACGGGTCCGCTGAAGGTGTTCGCCAACAACTTGAGCGTGTACCTCAGAACGGGATTCCTCACCTTCTTGATTTTAGCCGTGTTGGCTTTGTACTCTTCATCGCAAAGCACGTCCCATATGATGCTGGCGTTCTTGAGAGGCGGATATTCGACTTGCTTAGCCGCGGCGTTGAGTCTGTATGCTTGGCAAAGCTCCTCAATGGAAAGGTGATAGGACCGCTTTTTGACCTTGAAGCTGAGGTGCCCTTGAGAGGGAGTTGGGAGGCTCGGATTCTCATAGGAGAAAACTCCTGTGTTGAGAGGAAATCCATCGTCACTTGTGGATACGTTGGACAGTCCATCCTTGAAAGGCAAGCAAGCCCCATGTTTTGTAGAAGGGAGTCAAAATCCCCTAGGAGACCCATCCTTTCCAGCAAATCTCTGCTCGCGAACTTAGTAGGCTCGAAGCGCAGCCTCTCTAGCCTCTTCTTCGCCAACTTTTCCTCCTTAGTCCAACGGGTCCTCCCCTCTTAAACTTGTTGGGTTCCCTCTTCCTGAACCACTCGTTGTTCATCATCTCTCTGTGCAGCCACTTTTCTGGTACTCTTAGGTGCCATTGGTGCCTGAAACACGATTCTCAAACAAAGAGTAAGCAAAGGCGGCGAGAGATCGAGAAAGAGAGTAGCGAGAAAGTAAAATCCACAACTAACACCCTAGATTTTTGGGGGATTTATAAAAATTGTATCTAGATAAAGGAAATGAAAATCTAGAGATAGGATCAAATCTAGAATATTTCCTATTTTCTAGTTACTTTAAAAAAAATTGATAAAACCCTTTGCAACTTAAATCGATCAAGCGGTTATAAAAGGAAATATTGAAGAGATTTACTTAAAACTCTTGGAATACCTTGCAAGATCGAAGATACGAGTTAAATGCCTTTGTGAAAAGAAGAAGAACACTCTCTCTCGATTAAAAACTCAAAGGAATAGAAATGAGAGAGTGTAGGATTGTTGAAAACTTAAAGGCGATAAAAATCTAATACCATGGGTGGTGCAAGTGGTTTTCTGACAAAAGGTGGTCAAGGCACAACTTTCGTAGTTAAAGATTCCTGCCTTGACCACCCTTCAAAATTAAAAAGCGAGGGAAAGGAGAAAGAGAGGGAAAATTTTTTGTTACATCGGCATGAGATCGAGTCTCTTTGGTCGATCTAGGACTCGATCTCATGCCCATAATGGCTGGATCGAGAGATTCGATCGATCAGTGACTCGATTGGATTAGAATCGAGTCTTAGATCGAGTGTACTCTCTCGTTCCTTGACTTTTGGTCAACTAGGCTGAGTCCGCGTGATCGAACCATGTTCTCGATTCAGGGGTCGATTCGATTTAGATTGAGTGATGGATCGAGTCGAGTGACCGATCTGTCTTTGAAGGATTTTCCCGAGAGAAAATAGATCGGTCGATCCATTTTTGGATCGATCGATCTAAACTCCAAGAATTTTCCGAGACATTTTAGATCGGTCGATCTAGATAGGACCGATCGATCCGTGCTCATCTAGATCGAATTTGTCACTCGATCTCGTCTAGATCGACTAACTCGTCTCGATTCACTAACTCGATCTAGTAAATATCGAGTTAGGTTTAGTCGATCTAGCACTCGATCTCTAGTCGATATTCGCCCCTTCTCACTCCTTTTTGATCCATGATCTTTGCCTGCAATCCCTTATACCTGTTCATACACACTCAAGAGATAAAAGCATAAAACTGGAAAAGAAAAAAAGTAAAAATATGTACAGGATAGACATGGGAATGCCTCCCAAGTGCGCTTTCTTTAACGTCTTTAGCTAGACTTTACTTGGTTTAGGCAGATGGTGGGTCTTGGAGAAGCATTGAGGTGCTCTCCTTGTCAAATGCACTCGCCATGTATGGCTTAACTCTGTGTCCGTTTACTGTAAATGAATTCCCACTCTTGCCCACCAACGTGACAGCTCCGTAAGGTAATACTTCCTTGATTTCATACGGACCGCTCCACCGTGACTTTAGCTTCCCTGGAAAGAGCTTGAGCCTCGAGTTGTATAGCAGCACCAAACTCTCTTCCTTAAGCTTTTTAGGTACCAGCTTCTTGTCATGAGCAGCCTTGGTACGTTCCTTGTAGATCCTAGCGCTTTCGTAAGCGTCCAGCCTTAGCTCATCAAGCTCGTGCAACTGGATCAAACGCTTCTCCTGAGCCATCTTCAGATCAAAATTCAGCCGCTTCACAGCCCACAACGCCCTATGTTCCAACTCAACAGGAAGGTGACACCCTTTACCGTAGAGAAGAGTGAAAGGAGTAGTAGCAATGGGTGTCTTGAAAGCAGTCTGGTAGGCCCACATAGCGTCATATAACTTCACCGCCCAATCCTTCCGAGTATTCCCAACTGTTCTCTCGAGTATCGCCTTGATCTGACAGACCTCTACTTGGCCACTCGTTTGAGGATGGTAAGGCGTAGCTACCTTGTGCTTCACACCATACTTCTTTAGCAGATTTTCAAACAGCTTGTTGATCAAATGGCTCCCTCCGTCGCTTATCACCACCTTGGGAACTCCAAACCTCGGGAAAATAATGCTCTTAAAGAGCTTGATCACCACCTTAGAGTCGTTTGTTGGGGAAGCAATGGCCTCAACCCATTTAGAGACGTAGTTAACAGCCACTAGTATGAGCTTGTTGTCGTATGATGAAGGAAATGGCCCCATGAAGTCTATGCCCCACGCGTCAAAGACGTCTACCTCAAATATGGGAACTTGAGGCATCTCATTCCTCTTTGACATGCCTCGCAGCTCATCACGAACTCATGGGTGTCTTTGAAGATGGACGGCCACCAGAAGCCGGCTTGTAAGACCTTAGTGGTGGTTTTGAACGAAGCAAAATGCCCTCCATACAAAGACCCGTGGCAATGAAAGATGATGTCTCTCGCTTCCTCCTTTGTCACGCATTTTCTGTACAGGCTATCCACTCCTCTCTTGTATAAATAGGGGTGATCCCAATAGTAGTGGCTCACGTCTCTCATGAACTTCTTCCTATGGTAGTTGTCAAGATGCGACGGCTCCTCCCCACATGCCAAGTAGTTCACAATATCCGCGTACCAAGGGAGATCCTCCTCTTTGAAGCTCAGAACTTCCTCAAAACGCCCTTCTAAGCTTCCACAAACAGCCGTAGTGATTGCCATGAGTTGTTCCTCGGGGAGACAATCGTCTAAAGGAAGAGACTCGTTGATCCTTAACCGAGAGAGATGGTCAGCAACGCCATTCTCTATTCCTTTCTTGTCTTTGATCTCCATGTCAAATTCTTGAAGCAAGAGGATCCATCTCAAAAGCCTCGGCTTAGTGTCCTTCTTGGAATAGATATAACGCAAAGCTGCGTGATCCATGTAAACTATGGTCTTGGAACCCACGAGGTAAGCCCTGAACTTCTCAAAGGCGAATACAACCGCCAATAGCTCCTTCTCCGTAGTTGTGTACCTCGTTTGTGTGTCATCCAAGGTTCTTAAAGCATAGTATATCACGTGCAGCTTCTTATCCTTCCTTTGGCCTAGAACGGCTCCCACGGCATAGTCGCTAGCATCACACATAATCTCGAAAGGTAGAGTCCAGTCTGGTGCTTGCACTATAGGCGCGGATACTAGGGCCTCCTTGATGGTCACGAAAGCTTACAAACACTCCTCATCAAAGATGAATTCAGCCTCCTTGCACAACAGCCGCGTGAGAGGGCGTGCAATCTTAGAAAAGTCTTCAATGAAGCGCCTGTAGAAACTGGCGTGTCCCAAGAAACTTCTCACTCCTTTTGACGTTAACTGGCGGCTCGAGGCTTGTCATCACATCAATCTTTGCTTTGTCGACTTCAATACCCTTCTCTGATATCATGTGTCCGAGCACGATCCCCTCCTTCACCATGAAGTGGCATTTGTCCCAATTAAGCACCAAGTTTGTCTCCTCACAACGCTTTAGTACCCTGCAAAGATTCAACAAACACGCAGAAAAGGACGCACCATAGACCGAGAAGTCATCCATAAACACCTTTACCATATCTTCTATAAGATCGGAGAAGATCGACATCATACACCGCTGAAACGTAGCTGGTGCGTTACACAACCCGAATGGCATCCTTCGATACGCAAAGGTGCCATACGGGCATGTAAAGGTCGTCTTCTCCTGATCATTGGGATGGATTGGTATTTGGAAAAATCCACTATATCCATCAAGAAAGCAATAGTAGGGGTGATTAGCAAGTCTTTCAAGCATTTGATCAATAAAAGGCAAGGGAAAATGATCCTTTCTAGTAGCAAGATTAAGCTTCCTATAATCAATACACATACGGTGTCCAGTAATAGTCCTAGTAGGTATAAGCTCATCTTTGTCATTCTTAATGACCGTGATCCCTCCCTTCTTAGGCACCACGTGTACGGGATAAACCCACGTCCTGTCACTTATGGGATAGATCACGTCAGCCTCTAAAAGCTTAAGGATCTCTTTCTTAACAACCTCTTTCAAATTTGGATTCAAACGCCTTTGATGTTCTATAGAAGAGGCGTTCTCATTATCCCAGTGAATCCTATGAGTGCAAAGCATTGGTGAAAGGCCCTTGATGTCACTTAGAGAGTACCCAATGGCCTTCCTATACTTTCTCAACTCGGTTAAGAGCAATTGCAACTCATCATCACTCAAGTTTTCATTCACAATCACAGGATAGGTTTCGTTAAGCCCTAAGAAAGCATACCTTAGCCCTTTTGGGAGCTCCTTATGGTCCACCTTTGGGGCTAACAGCTCGCTCCAATCATCCTTGTGGCTGTTGCTGTTGTTCTCCTCCTTAGAACCTTCCTTAGAACCCGAGACATGGCCCTTGAGGCTGCTTTCTCCAACCGCTATCCCTTCTGAAATCGAGTCGTCAGGTCGATCTTGCTCTTGATGTCGTCTAGATCAAGCAGTTTCGCTCGATTCACTCACTCGATTTAATGTAGATCGAGCGAGAAATCGAGACGCTGAGTCGATCTCCAGATTAGACCCCAAACTGATCGGAAGGCCTTTCTCGATCTTGGACTCAATCATTTTCCTGGATCGACCACACTCCTTGATCTGACTGTCGATTGCTTCTCCGGATCGAGTTGTGCTCTCGATTATCTTATCGATTCGGCCTCTGGATCGAGTAACGTCATCGATCTCTGAGTCGATCTCTAGGCCAACGCCTTCATCTTCTAGCATAACCTTCCTTGTATCAAGCAAGTTGACGTACTTTTGAGTCCTCTGATCCACATAACCAAACTCTCCTGGCCCTTAGTCAGTGCCAGCTTCAAATGATCTTCTTGAGCCAACTCTTCCAGCAACTCATCCGCTAAAGCATCTAACGTTTCAATGTAGAAAGCTTGCCCTTCTATCGTAGGCTTCTTCAAAACCTCATCGATATCGAAGTCTAGCCTTATATCTTTACCCATGTGCAAGGCAATCTTCCCGTTCTTGACGTCTATTATGGCTCCGGCGGTGGCTAAGAAAGGTCTACCGAGAATGAGTGGATCCTTTCGTTCTTCATCCATTTCCAACACAACAAAGTCTGTAGGCACGTTTACTCCACTGATCTTCACTGGCAAGTCCTCAAGCAAACCCACGGGTAACCTGACACTTCTGTCAGCTAGTACCAACGAGATTCTGCAATCCTTGAAACGGGTAAAGCCAACCTTCTTTGCCATGGAATGAGGCATCAGATTTATGCTAGCTCCGAGATCACAAAGACAACCCTTGAACTCCAAAGGACCTAAAGCGCAAGGTATAGTGAAGCTTCCAGGGTCACCCAACTTCTTAGGGACTATCTCCTTGTGTATCACAGCACTACACTCCTCACTTAGAACAAGCACGTCCTTGCTTTCCTTATTCATCTTCGCGAGAGTGTCTTTGAAGAATTTGGCGCATTTAGGTATCATTGCAAGGCAGTCCACGAAAGGTAGCTTGATCTCTACGTCCTTAAGATGCTTCTCAAACAAGACTCTATGCTTCTCTATGAGTTGCTTCTTGAAACGGCCAGGAAAAGGTAGGTTAGGTACATACGGTGGAGGCACATAAGCATCCTTTTCCTTGGTAGTTTGCTCTGCTTTCTTCTCAACAACCGCTTTGTCTCCTCTTCTTGGCCCTTGAATCCAGACATTGTCAAAGTTGATCTCATCATCAGCTGAAAGCTTACCCTCCCCCTCTTGAATTACAACGTCCTCGTTGTTCTTGGGAGTAACCGTAGGTTCTAGCTCTTTCCCACTCCTTAGCGTAATGGCATTGGCGTATTCGTTGGATTTTGCTCACACTTGCCCGGTAAGCTATTCTGACCACTTGAGCTTGCCTTTCCCTTCTCAAGTTGCTTGATTTTGTTATTCAAGTTTTTAATCTGAGTAGAGAAAGCCGTGAGAGACGAGTCTAAGCGAGTATTCATTTCGGCAAACTTCTGGTTCGTAGAGGCTTGCCCTTGAATCAATTGTTGAAACATAGCTTGGACAGGATCAACTTGTTGTTGCATCGGTTGTTGCTGCTGAGGTACAAAGCCCGGAGGGTAGATTGGCGTATAACCCTTGTTTCCTTGCTGTTGTCCTTGGAAGTTGTTCTGCCCTTGCCCTTGGAAGCCACCACTCGGCTGAAAACCTTTGTTGTAAACGAATGGCTTTGCTTGCTGATATGGGTACACTTGATCCTTAGGGTTTGCGACATTGGTGCTACGGTACGAGAGATTGTTGTTTTGGTTGTAGCCTTGTGAATAGCCTTGAGGTTTGTAGTTGTTTTGACCCGCCACCCAGTTGGCTTCTTCTTGGCTCAACTCAAGCTCCTCCTGGCTCTCATCCGCTTCACCAACAAAGTGAACATGCTTCTGATTTGCCAAAACCAACTTGTCAATCTTCTCATGCAAGGATTTCAACTCTTTCTTGTGAGACTCTAGTTCAGAACCTCTCGGTGCACAATCGTAATCCTCAGCATAGTTGCCGTCACTTAGTGCCAAGTTCTCAATCAGCTCCATGCCTTCTTCTACCTCTTGACCAAGGAAGTTTCCCTTACTAGCCGTGTCAAGAAACAAGCAAATCTTTGGTGAAGCTCCTCGGTAGATAGTGCTTAGAAGAGTCTCTTCGCTGAAGCCGTGGTGAGAACATTGGGTAGTATAGTCCTTGAACCGTTCCATGGCTTCATTGAAAGTCTCATTGTTCCTTTGCGTGAAGCCGCTGATCTCGCTTCTTAGCCTTGCTGTTCAGGTGCTAGAGAAGAATTTTGAGAGAAAAGCCTTCTTACACTCAGCCCAAGATGTAATGGTGCCTTGTGGAAGTGTCTTCTCCCATTGTCTAGCCTTGTCTCCAAGAGAAAATGGAAAGAGACGCAGCTTGAAAGCATCTTCAGATATGCTGTTTATCTTGATCATCCCACATACTTGTTCGAAGTTATCAAGGTGTTCCAAGGGATCTTCCATTGCTAGTCCATGAAACTTATTGTTTTGCACCATTGAGATGAAACCCGACTTAATCTCGAAGTTCTTGTTCTGTACAGGAGGAGGAGTGATCCCAAACCTATTGTGATGAGTATTGGGAGCATCTCCGGCTCCTATGATTCTTGGGGGTCTAGCCGCATGTTGGGTGTTTCCATTGCCCCTTCCCACTGCCCCGTGAGCTGGAGGAGGTCCCTCTCGGTGCTCGTGTTCATCCATAGCTTCAAAGTCAACCAAACCATGCTGAACAATCTCCTCAAAAGCTCTAGCTTGTTCTCGTACTCTTCTTTGCCATGAATGACCAAGTTGATGAATGTTGTCCAAGGGTTGAAGTAGATTGGTGTCTCCCCTTGAACGAAGATTCATGTACCTGAAAGACACAGGTTTTAGAGTAGAGAGATTAGTAACTTAAACAAAGTAAAAGCTTAGTCTTTACTAAACCCCAAATCTCAATGCTTTCTAAACACTCCTAGAATGGCAACGGTGCCATTTGATAACAAGATTTCGCAGCAGTGTGTGCAATGATGTATCAAAGCTCAAATGCAACACTTAGTTGTAGTAAAGTATGCAAGCGAGTATCAATCCAATCCTAGGAGCTAGAAAGATCAGTGAGAATGCAAGGATCGAGTAAAGCTAGGCAAATGATGAATGATTTTGGGAAATTCCTAAAAACTAGATGCTATGATCAAATGCTAGGCAAAACTATTTTAAAAATACCAGGAATGAGCTAGCTACCACGAGGAAAAGACAGAATAATTAAAATGCAAAGGTACAAATTACTAAAATTCGACTAGCGGATCGACCACGAGATCGACCACTAGATCGACCAAAAGCCATCGATCTAAAAAGCAGTTTTAAGCGAAAGTAAATCTAATGACCAGGATGCAAGCAAGCAACGAACGAATTATCAATAGGGACTAAGAAATACTAAAAGGAGGGTCTAGGGTTGAGATTCATGTACAGGGGTTTCAAAGATTCAAGCTTGGTTTGAAAACTCTAGATATACTCACTTTGTGAGGTTCTCTAAGCCTTGAAAACAAAACAAGACCCATCCATGGCTTGTGGTATGGATCATTCTCTCATTCTCTCCTCCAGACCCATGGCGTTTGGCGGAAAAAGAGATTGAGAGGCAAGGAAAACAGATTTCAAACACGCGGCTTAACTAGTCCTCTAAACTACCATGGCGTTTGGGAAAGAGTAACTAATCTCTAGGATGCGATTTTCAGAGATCTCTGGATCCTGTCAAGGTAAGAGCTCTCTCTGATCATAAAGATCTTGGCGTGAGACTCTTTAAGCCCTAAGAACTCGACATCCTAGAAGAGAAAGCCTTTAAAAACAAGAATACACTAAACTTGAAAACCCTTTCGACCCCTTGAATCCTCTCAACCCCAAAACCCAATAAATCTACTCGCGACTCATGAGATAAACCGTACGAAATGCAATAAACGAAGAATTAAACATGAAAGGCGATTGATTTAACTTAAACGATCCAATATTCAAAAGTAAAACAAGAAAAAAAAGCTTGAAGTTCAACAATGGCGAATGGCCTAAAAACGAGAGAGAAGATGAAAAAGTAGTCGACAAAATGTGATAAGGAAAGGGATCGTTGGTTTTTGCTTAAAATGGCCAAACCACAAATGGTCCCCCCCTTCGCTACGGTCCAAAAACAGGCTGGACGGATAAGGTTGGTCTGGGATCGATCATGAAGCTCGATCTGGCAATCGATCATGTCCTAAATCGAGTGGCTCTTGGTCGATCCTCGAGTCAATCTTGTGCTGATCGGGTTGGAAGCTCGATCCGGTCCTCGATCTGCATGGCGTCGTCTACGTCCGTACTCCAAATTGATCTCCATGCTCGATCTTCTGGTCGATCCCATCTAGATCGACCTGCCTTGCTCTATCTGCTGCTCGATCTCAGGTCCTTAGAATGCAATCCTGATTTCTCCAAGTGTCCATAGGCCTCTCCACGAACCTCAGCACGTCCACAAATCTTCCATAGCTCCAAAGTAACCGAAAGCAACCTGATTGTGATGCGAAATGCACAAAACATGCGAATGCTGGTGCAAAGACACTCTACGACCTAAAGTGATGCAAACTAACTTAATATGCAATGTAAATGCATGAGAAACTAAACTATGTGTATTCGAAATGCATGGAATATATAGTTATATCACCTTTCTTTGGTACCACATGAACCGGATAGACCCATGTGCTATCACTGATAGGGTATATCACGTTAGCTTCTAAAAGTCTTAAGATCTCTTTCTGCACTATTTCTTTTAAGTTTGGGTTCAAACGTCTTTGATGTTCAATAGAAGAAGTGTTTTCATTCTCTAATTGAATCCTATGAGTACAAAGCATTGGTGAAAGGCCCTTGATGTCACTTAGAGAGTACACAATGGCCTTTCTATACTTCCTCAACTCCTTAAGGAGTGAGTTTAACTCATCATCACTCAGATTTTCATTCACTATGACAGGATAAGTGTGATTTGGTCCCAAGAAAGCGTTCCTTAGCCCATTTGGGAGCTCCTTTAGGTTCACCTTTGGGGCTAACAGCTCGCTCCAGTCCTCCTCGTGGCTTGTGTTGACGTTGCCATCCTCATTCGACCCTTTTGAACCCGATTCATGAGCCTTCAGGCTGCCATCTTGAACCATTGCTACCACTGAGATCGAGCCAGTCAGTCGATCTTCCTCTCACTCTAGGCTGGATCGATTGCACGCTCTCGATTCACTTGCTCGATTGGATATGGATCGAGCAGGAGATCAATTCACGCAGTCGTTCTCTGAACTGATCGAGTTGTCTCTATCGATTGCCTCATCGATCTTCTTCCTGGATCGAGTAATCTGATTGATCGATGGGTCGATCTCTAGGCACTCGCCTTCATCTTCTTTCACAGCCTTGCGAGAATCAAGGATGTGTACATACTCCTGGGTTTGTTTACTCAAGAAACCATAGTCCCTACACTCCTTTGTCTATGCCAGCTGTAGATGATCTTCTTGTGCCAAATCCTCAAGCAACTCATTAGCCAATGCATCCAAAGTTTCTATGTAGAATGCTTGTCCTTCAATGTTTGGCTTCTTCAAGACTTCATTAATGTCAAAGTTCAGCTTGATGTCCTTGCCAAGGTGCTGAGAGATCTTGCCATTCTTGACGTCTATGATGGCTCCAGCAGTTGCTAGAAACGGTCTACCAAGGATAAGAGGGTCCTTTGGTTCCTCATCCATTTCTAGCACTACAAAATCTGTTGGCACATTCACATTGCTGATTCTCACGGGTACGTCTTGAAGCAAGCCTAAAGGGAGCCTTATACTTCTATCAGCCAGAATGAGTGAGATTCTACACTCCTTAAACTTGGTAAAGCCTAGCTTTTTGGCAATGGAGTGAGGCATAAGATTAATGCTTGCTCCTAGATCACATAAGCAATTCTCAAACTTCAAAGGCCCTAATGCACAAGGGATAGCGAACGACCCTGGATCTCCTAGCTTCTTTGGTGCTGTCTCATTGTGGATGATTGCACTGTATTCTTGACTCAACACTAAGACCTCGTCACTCTCTTTATCCTTCTTAGCTAGGGTATCCTTCAAAAACTTTGCATACTTTGGCATCATTGCCAAACAATCAACCGAAGGCAGCTTAATCTCAATATTCCTTATGTGCTTCTCAAACAAAGCCTTATGCTTCTCAATCAGCTGTTTCTTGAAGCGTCCAGGGAAATGAAGCTTTGGTACGTAGGGTGGAGGCACGTAAGCTTCTTTCTCTTTGCTAACCTGCTCCACTTTCTACTCTAAAACTGCTTCCTTGCCTTTCTTAGGTCTTGCAATCCAGACATTGTCAAACATGATCTCTTGATCATTTGAAAGCTTACTCCCCCCCCCCCCCCTCTGGAACCACAATGTCCGCATTGTCTTCAGGTACAGACCTCGGTGGTAGCTCTTTCCAACTTCTCAAAGTAATAGCATTGGCATACTCCTTAGGGTTTGCTTCACACTTTCCGGGTAAGCTACTTTGACCGCTTGAACTGGCTTTTCCTTACTCTAGCTGGCGCATCTTGTTTTTGAGGTTAGTGATCTGTGTAGATACCTCAGTCAGAGAAGATTCCAGCCTATTGTCCATATCAACAAACTTCTGATTTGTAGTTGCTTGTCCCTGATACAATTGTTGAATCATTGCTTGAATCGGATCATGAGGTGGCGGTTAAGCTTGTTGCTGTTCAGGCACGAAACCAGGAGGTAACACATGAGAGTAGTTTTTGTTTCCTTGCTGTTGCTGACCTTGGAAGTTCCCTTGTCTTTGCCCTTGGTATCCACTGTTTTGTGTAAACCCTCCTTTGTTATAAGGAACAAAAGGTTTGCCTTGTTGTGGAGGGTACACTTGATATTTAGGGTTCTCTACATTGGTGCTTCTGTAAGACAAGTTGTTGTTGCCTTGATACCCTTGAGCATAGCCCTGTGGCTTAGTGTAGTTCTTGCCTCCAACCCAATTCGCTTCCTCTTGGCTCATCTCTAACTCTTCTATAACATCTTCAGCTTCTCCCATAAAGTGTACATGCTTTTGATTTGCAAGTACTAGCTTGTCCATCTTCTCATGAAGAGACTTCAGCTCCTTCGTGTTTGCCTCAAGGTCAGATCCTCTAGGTGCTCTATCATAATCTTCAGCATTGTTCCCATCACTCAAAGCAAGATTCTCAATGAGCTCCATTCCCTCTTCTACATTTTGACAAAGGAAGTTGCCTTTACTTGCCGTGTCAAGAAGCATGCGAAACTTGGAAGGGCTCCTCTATAGATGGTGCTCAAGAGTTTCTCCTCACTGAAACCGTGATGAAGACATGCAATGGTGTAGTCCTTCAACCGCTCCATTGCTTCACTAAAGGTCTCATTCTGTCTTTGTGTAAAACCGCTTATCTCACTCCTTAGCCGAGCTGTTCTTGTACTTGAGAAGAACTTTGAGAGAAACGCCTTCTTGCAATCAGCCCATGAGGTTATAGTCCCCTGAGGTAAGGTCTTCTCCTAATGCCTTGCTTTATCCCCAAGTGAAAAAGGGAAAAACCTAAGCTTGAAGCTATCCTCCGAGATTCCATTGATCTTTATCATTCTGCAAACTTGCTAAAAGTTGTCAAGATGCTCCAAAGGGTCATCCATTGCAAGATGGAACTTGTTGTTCTGCACCATTGAGACAAATCCTGGTTTGATCTCGAAGTTGTTGTTTTGCACCGGTGGAGGGGTGATACAAAAACGGTTGTGATGAGTGTTTGGAGCATCACCCGCACCAATGATCCTTGGTTGCCTTGGGGCGTGGTTCGGGTTTCCATTACCCCTTCCAGCAGCAGCACGGTGAGGTGGAGCCTCAGCTTGGTCTTGCTCAGCCATGACCTCAAAATCAAGAAGATCTGGTTGCAATATCTCCTCAAAGTGTTGTTCTTCTTCTCTTGCCCTTCTTTCTCTTGCACTTCCAAGTTGATGAATGTTGTCTAGAGGTTGTAGTAGATTGTTGTTACCACTAGACCTCAAATTCATGTACCTGAGAAAGCAAGTAGGAAGGTAGAGATATTAGTAACCAAAGTAAAAATAAGAACTCAGTCTCTACTAAGCTCCAAATCCTAATACTTTCAACTAAAACCCAAGTTGGCAACGGCGCCATTTGATAAACAGGTTTTTTTTATGCAAACTGTTTTAGAATCAAACCCAAACCAAGATAATGATGTACTATAGTGGTGTGGGGTATCAATCCAGCCCAGGTTGATGAAAGTTACTATGAATGCAAGAACTTTGTAAATCTAAGTCAGATTCAGGTAAATGGATGAGAAATTCTATGAAAAATAAATGCAAGTGCCAAATGACCAAGAAAACTATTTTAAAATCCCTTAAACAACTAGCAGATGACTTCTAGGAATTTTAAATGCAAGACTACTAATTTATAAAAATCGAAAACTAAAGGCAGACAAACAGAAAAATTTCTAACAACCTAGAACAATAATTTTCAAGACTAAAGATGCAAACTTTAACTAAAGGATGATGATTTAAAGGTTTTGAAAAGCTATAAAGAGGATCTAAGGTTGAGGGTCATATTCAGAAGGTTCAAGATTCAAGCTTGGATTTTGAAAACATTAGATCTACAAATTTTGTGCTATCTCTAAGCCTTGAGAAGCTAAAAGAGGTTTATCCATGGCGTGTGTTATAAACCCTTTCCTCAATCTCTCCTCCTAACCCATGGCGTATAGTCGAAAAAGAGATTGAAGAACATTAAGCATAGATCTCAAATAATGCCCTAACTAACTCCCTAAGCATCCATGGCGTTTGGGAAAGGATGAGCTAGTCTCTTGGATTTGGTTTTAAGAGATTCCTGAATCCCGCCAAGGTAAGGAGATCTCTGAGATCATAAGGATCTTTTCCAAGACTCTCTAAGCATTAAGAGCCCAAATCCAAGAAGAGAATAGAATAAGAACAAGAAAAAGTCCCAAGCTTAAACCTCTTAAACCCTCTTAATCGTCCCAACCTCAAACCAAAGGGAAACTACTCACTACACATAGCTAAAACACACGAAAATGCAAAAGAAACAAAGATAAGCATGATTAAGCAAGCAAGATTAAAGAAATACTTAATGATTAAACAAGATTTAAGGTTCAAAAACAAAAAAAAGCTTGAAAAGTAAAGCAATGGCGATTTCTTCGTCTGAAAGTAAAGGGAAAGCTAAAAGAAGTAAAGACATAATGAATGGTTCACAAAATATCGCCTAAAATAGCCAAACAAAGAAAATGGCCCCCTCACTAAAATCCAAAAGTGAGCTGGCCGGATAAGGTTCTAGAGATCGACTTGGGTCATCGATCTCTAACTCGATCTTCTGTGCAAATCGTCTTCCTTTGCTCGATCTTCGGGTCGATTCGGTCGGATGGATCGAGTACTTCAATCGATCTATTTATCGATCCTCGGATGATCGAGTTGTGAACTCGATCTGGCTGTCGTTCTGCATGGCTTAGTCCACGTCCGTACTCATGATCGATCACCTCGGTCGATCTTGACCTCGATCCCTTCCTTGAAACGACCCGGGCTTAGTCAATCTTCTGGTCGATCTCATCTGGATCGACCTGCCTAGCTCGATCTTTCTCTCGATCTCGGTCCCTTTGCTGAATGGCTGAGTTCTCCCAAGTGTCCACAAGCTCCTCTTCGATCCTTAGCATGTCCATGCAACCTCCACAGCTCTAGTGTGTCCAAAGCAACCTGAATATGATGCAAGAATGCAAGAAATATGCAAATGCTAATGCAAAGTGCACTTAAGACCTAAAATGAGACAAATGGTGCAAACCTAGCCTATTATGTAAGATGAATGCATGAAAACTACTCTAAATGCATGCTAAATATGCGAAATATAAGAGTATGTTACAAAGATAAATAGATGAATTTGACAAGCAAGTATTCAATAAGTAAAATGCTTCAAAATTCAAAAATCGTCTATTCACCATGCAAAAGAAATAAAATAAGTAAGAGGCAACGAATCATTGAACTAGAAAACAATCACCAAACAAGGACAAGTTCCTAAGTGCATAAAATAAAATATGAAACATTGAAAAGCTAAGAGACAATACCTAAAGTGGTTTGACTCTCTCAAGCTCTTAGAAAACAAAAGTATTCGAAATTTTGTGGTTGAAAACTAGAAGAATGAAAGTGAGAAAGAGAGAAGGGTGGGTTTAGATTATATAGAGGGTTGGGGAATCTTATTGTGGGGAGCAAGAGGGCAAAGAGTGCTAAAGAGAGGTCCCACTTGTGCTTGGGAAGGGGAAGGATTCAAATTTGAACTCTTTGATCTAGTTTGGCCAAGGAGGAAGAAAATTTGAATTGAAGAAAGCTTACCTCGTGCACAATATCGACCACCCAAGTCGATATTGTGATCGATATTGATCGTATCGGCGTGGTCCGGTTGATATGCATGCTAATATCGGTTGTCCGGATCGTGATATCGACCTGTATGTATGTCGATACTGCTTGACATCTTTTGTATCGACGTCTCATTTATCGATTTGTAGTCCGATCATCATGCTTAGCTGTCCAACAATGAGCTACTAGCTCAATATGTAGCTCGGTATGACTTGGAAAAAATCCATATCGGACTAGCATGTTGATATGCACAGCGATACACCTTGAGATATGCTGAACAGAATGTTTTCATTCGTTACTTAAGGTGTATCGATGTGGGACGTCGATATTTACCCCGATATACCTTAGTAAAGGGCGATTAACCGCCTTTCGTCCTCGCAGTTAAGGCACATCGGTGTGTTATGTCGATATTGTTCTCGATACACACTTCTTGATGTCATATCGACCTGGAACGTCGATACATGTCATCGATATGAGTACCAGTTGATCGAACCGTTTGTACCCCGATACATTGCTCGTGAAAGCATATGCTGTACCTTATAACAGTACTATGATCGATACAATAATCCTCACAGGTGTATAGATCAGGATCATCCTTATATGCACGTCGATACAAGTCTAACATACTTGTATTGAGCAAGATATGCTTGATATACATGCTCGATATTAGCCGTATCGATGTGCATGGCCGATATGCTGGTCGATATTGACCCTTCTTCGACCTCTTCCTTCTCCCAAACTTGGTTCTTTCTTCCTTATCTTGAACCTGGTTACTAGAGACACTCAAAAACTCCCACACAAACATAAAAAAACATAAAAATGCTTGCTATGGACAAGGATACCATGGGATTTCCTCCCGAGCGCGCTTGTTTAGAGTCACTTAGCTTGACTTTCCTCAGCTCCTTACTTGTGGTGTGGAGCAAGAGTCTTGTAACTCCTTGGTGTGATCTTGCTCCCCTTGACTCTCCTGGTGAATCCATCAATCTTCAGCACTTCAAAAGTCTTAGATCTTCCCTCCTGCTTCATCTTGTAGCAAACTTCACCACTCTTAGAGCCAAATGGTCTAAAAACCACTCCTTCTTCTATAGGACCCAATAAGATTTCATTCACAGCATCAGAAACAGCCACGTCGAGGACCTCCTTTTCAGTGGTATCAGCAAACATCCTGGACAGACAGCAACAATCAAAACTTGCACAACCATAGCCATCAAATTCTGGCCAATGCTCCCCTACTTTCTTCAACTTCTTGACCTCCATTGAGAAGGCTTGCTCATCTTCCAGCTTGTACCCTTTGGAGTCAAACTTCAGAACTTTCTCATTGGTCAAACTTAGCTCTATTGTGCACTCCTTTGCATCAAACACTGCGCCAGCTGAAGCTAAGAATGGCCTCCCTAGAATGATGGCGTTCTTGATCTTCCCTTCGACATCTAAAACCAGGAAATTTGTTGGGATGATCACTCCTTCAATCATCATTGGCACATCTTTAAGAGCTCCAAGTGGTGCCTTTACTGTGCCATCAGCTATGGTTAGAGACACATTACTCTGTTGAAGTTGAGTGTAGCCAAGCGCCTTAGCAGTAGAGGATGGGAGAAGGTTGATACTTGCTCCAAGATCACAAAGACAGCTCTTGAAAGTTTGTCCTTTGAGTTCACAAGGCAGAGTAAAGCATCCAGTATCTCCAAGCTTCTTGATGTTCAATATCTCACTCTTGGCAATAGCTTCATTCAGCTCTGTCCCAATATCAAAACCTCTAAGCTTCATCTGGTTGGCATATAGATTGGTGTACTTATCCATAAGCTGCTTCTTAAACCTTCCAGGAAAGGGAAGAGCTGGCTTGTAAGTAAAATGATCATAAATCCCAGTTTGTTTTTCAGCTTGACTCTCCTCAAGTAGCCCATTCTTCTCCTCTTCCTTAGTTGTTGTTGCTTCAAGAGATTTTTCCTTTGCAACTCCTAGGTTGGCGTCAGCTGCCAAAAACTCTTCTCCCCCACTCTGAAGTTCAGTGTCCTCATTGAACAGAGAAAGGTACTCTTCAATGACAACTTCCTCTTCATCTTAGAAGGTTTCGTCTTCAGTCACTATGGCGTTGCAGAACTCCTTAAGGTTAGCTTCTGGTTTTCCAGGATGGTTTCCTTGAGTTTTGGAACCAGCTATGCCCTTGTTATTCTCTAGTGTCTTTACTCTTGAAGCCAATCCATCAATCTTGTTTGACAACTCCATATGAAAAGTATCCATTCTGTTGTAGACCTCAACAAACTTCTTTGTGATCTCCACATTAGTAGCTTGTTGGTCTTAAAGGAGTTGTTGCAGCAGTCCTTTCACTTCGGCATCATTGGTGTTGGATGAACTTGCTTGACCTTGAGAGAATCCAGGAAGAGCAAACTGCTTTTGCTGGAGGTTGCTTTTTGCTGGAAGTTTCTTTGGAAGCTGATTCCCTTGAGGTTGCTGTTGAGGGTAAACTTGATCTTGGGGGTTGGCAACATTGTTGCTCCTGTAGGACAGGTTTGGGTTAGGTCTGTAGTTCCCATAACCATTGTAACCACCATGATTACCCAAGTAGTTCATCTCCTCTACTTGTAACTCTTCTTCGCTAGGCAGCTACACCATTTCACCAACATAGTTAATCTCCTTCTGTTGCATTTGGAGCAGTTTCTCAAGCCTAGTGTACAACTCTTTCAACTCTCTTCTTGTAGACTCCAGCCCATTATTAGTGTTGCCATCCTCTACTCTTGAAGTTCTATCATAGTCTTCACTATAATTTCCATCACTTTGGGCTAAGTTCTCCACAAGCTCTAGGCCTTCATCTACATCCTTAGATAGGAAGTTTCCATTGGAGGCAGTATTAAGTAGCATCCTGATCTTAGGGAGAGCGCCTCTGTATAAGGTTGATAGGAGTGAAGTTTGTGAACACCCATGGTGAGGGCACTGAAGTGTGTACCCTTTGAATCTCTCCCATGCTTCACCAAAACTCTCAGTAGTCTTCTGAGCAAAACCAGATATCTCATTCCTTATTCTAGCAGTCCTTGAAGTACAGAAGAAGTTTTTTAAAAAGGCTCTCTTGCACTCATCCCAACTGGTGATACTTCCTTGAGGCAAGGTTTTCTCCCATTGGTGTCCTTTGTCCCCAAGGGAGAAAGGGAACAACCTAAGCTTGAAACCATCTTCACTCACCCCCATTGATCTTAGTTAGTGAGCAGAGTCTATCAAAGTTATCCAAGTTATCAAAAGGGTCTTCAAGTGGTAACCCATGGAACTTACTGCCTTGAACCATTGAGATCAATCCAGATTTGATCTCAAAGTTATTGTTCTGAACTGCTGGAGGAAGGATCCCTGTTCTGTTGTTGTAACCGTTGGGTGTGTCACCAACCCCAATGGGTCTGATTGGGCGTGCACCATGTGCTGGTCCTCTCTGACCTTGTTCACCTTGGACTCCTTGCTGTCCCTGAACACCAGCAACTCCTTGAGCACCTTGTGCTCCTGGGGGTCCATGAAATCGCTGATCATCTATACCATGCTCCATGTTGAGCTGATGAAACCTTTGCAGTCTCTCTCTTTCCCTTGTTGCTCTTAATGCCCTTTCCACTTGCAGAATGTTGTGTTGATAGTCCAGAAGGTTTTGATTGCCTTTAGACCTCAAGTTCATACACCTATAAGCAGAAGAGCGGCTTGCAAATCAGTAACAAACAGAAAAATAACAGCTTGATCTTAAACAATCTACAAATCCTAATGCTTAATCCAAACCCATATGGAAACGGCGCCAATTTGATAGCTGGATTTTACTAGCTAAGGAAATCCTAACACACTCATGTCATTGCAGCATGTAAGGTATCAATCCATCTGAGTTCTTTGGAAACCAAGAATACAGCAGAACACTTAAGTCAAGCCAAATTCAAGAAAGCAGTTGTGAACAAACTAAACAAGTCTAAGGACTGAACTAAGGAAAGCAGGAAATTCAAATGATGCTTCAAAAACATTCAAACAAAGCTATCTTCTAGGCATAGGATTAACAACTATAACTAGCTCAATTCCTTTACACTAATCACTTTTCTAAGCACACATTTCAGATAAATTCTTTTACTCAAACACATTATCAGCAAGCATTCAAAGCAGAATTCCAATCCTATAAGGCCAAAATGCACCTTATACATCTAATTCCTTAGGCTAAGCACACAAATCCTCTAAGAGACTTTAAGCAGCGTTTCATCAAACACTTACCATGCGCAAGAGAAAGCCAAAATACTAAACAAGCCTGGCCAAGACTAATCTAGTGTTAAACACATCTAATAGAGAGAAGACAATCATATTAAGCACAAGACATCACTAATCTAGTCCTAAAACCCCTCTAATCTATCCCATCTCAAACCCTAAGTCAGACTACTCCCTAGCCATAGTCAAAACCACAAATTCCAAAGAGAAATAATGGTTAAGCATGATTAGCAAGCAGTATAAACAAGAATAGATGAAAGGCAAATACAGAAATTCACTAAATCTAACTAGTACTTACAAACAAAAGCTAAAAAAGGAAAGGTTTTTAACTGCAAGAACAGAAGAAAATAATAAAATCCAAGTTGCCTAGCCATTTTAGGACTTTAGTATTTATAGGAGAATTAGGAAACCCCTAGTAAACCAAGATGAAACCAAAAATAAGCTGACCCGGACAGACCATATCGACTGTGAACATCGATATACATCTCAATATCATCTTTTCTTCAGGGTTGTATTGATGTCCCTTGGTCGATATGCAAGTCGATACAGAAGGCTCCTATGTTGTATCGGTTTGGCTCTCCATAATGTGAAGTCGATACAATCACCTTTTAGTTAAGACTCGTAGGTCAAGCAAGTTGATATGGCACCTCAGTATTGTCCTGTCATGTGTATCGGTCTAGGACGTCGATAAACTGCCCGATATGGACTCCCTTCTTGCATCGAGGTGTCTTTTAGTCGATATGCTTCCTTCTTACCCCGCCTTCACTGTATTGATGCTGAAGTGATCGATACTCCCATCGATATGCTCTGTCTCGATGGGATGATGTCAATATCATCATCGATATTGGCATATCCGCCTTTGTCCCTTGCCTTGCTTTATTCCCAGCTCACACCCATTGCACCACATGACCTCCGCACTCCATCTAGTACTAGAATAAAACTCCAAAAGCATGCAAAATGCAATGCAGCTCCTAAAACTACACTAACTCCTAAATGCATGCAAATGGGACAAGAAGAAGCAAAATATGCATGTTTAATGACTAAAACTAGTGAGGAATGCAAGCTAAAATGGTATAAATAATGGAGATATGAGGCTTTCATGTAGCTCCTTTATAGCGCTAAGTAGTTCTTTATAGGCTTGGTCTAGTCTAGTCTCGTGGCCTTCTTCATTGTCATCTTGTGTATAGCAATCATGATGGCTTGATTGTATTTATGTTGCAACACTCTAACTCTTTCTCTTATGATGACTCTGGGTGGTACTTTAATGATTTGAGCTACTTGCGGTTCAGTTAAGTCAGGTTCTGGTTGCATATCTTCATCATTCCCTTCCTCTTGAATAGGTTTTGACATCAAAACATGATCATCTGCAAAATATGGAGCTAGATAAGAAAAATTAAAGGTAGAAGATACATTAAACTCACATGGAAGTTCAAGGCGATAGACGTTGTTGTTGATCTTTCAGCTTTGAACTCCTTTGGTTTGGAAACCTCTCTTGTCTCATATGTAGCCAAACCCATTCTCCCGGTGTAAATGCCACTTCTTTTCGTCCCTTGTTGGCATGCTTAGAGTACTTCTCCGTTCTCTTCTCTAAGTTCTCCTTTGCCTTTTGGTGTATTTTCTTATTAAACTCGGCTTTCTCTTCGCCTACTAAACTCACTGCTTCAACTGGTGGTAGTGGAGATAGATCCAAAGGCATAGTAGGATTGAACCCGTAGACTATCTGCAAGGAATACATCTTGGTGGCTGAATGCTGAGCTTGGTTGTAAGAAAATTCTATGAATGGTATGCATTCAAGCAAATTCTTCATGTTCTTCCCAATAGTAGCTCTCAACAAGGCTGATAAGGTCCGGTTGACTACTTCTGTTTGCCCACCCGTTTGAGGGTGACAAGTTGTAGAAGATAAGAGCTGGGTTCCTAACTTCTTTCATAAAGTTCTCCAAAAATGGCTGAGAAACTTGCTATCCCGGTCAGAAACGACTGTTCTCGGCACTCCATGTAATTTGACTATCTCTTTAAAGAACAGGTCAGCAGTTTAAAAAGAATCGTTCACCTTGGCACATGGAATGAAATGGGCAATCTTCGAGAATCTATCTACCACAAGAAAGATAGAATTCTTATTGCGTGTCCTGGGCAATCCGAGCACGAAGTCCATTGATATATCCACTCAAGGAGCCGTGGGGATTGGTAATGGTAAGTATAACCCGTAAGGGTGTACTTTCGACATAGCTTTCTTGCAAGTTACGCATCTTACACAATGAGCATCTACAGTTTTCTTTAGGTGATGCCAATAGAAGTGCTCCTTGACAATAACTAGTGTTTTATCTATTCCGAAGTGCCCCATAAGTCCTCCACCATGAGCTTCTCTAACGATCAAATCCCTTAGACAATATTGTGGAATGCAAAGTCTCTTCTCTCTAAATAAAAAGCCTTCATAGATGTAGAATTTGCCTTGTCCTCCATTGTTGCAGCCGTTGTAGCTATCATATATGTCAGGATCTTCAGTATATAACTCCTTGATGTATTCGAGCCCCATCAATTTTGCATCCATAGTAGTGATTAGACCATGTCTCCTTGATAAAGCATCTGCCACGATGTTTTCTTTTCCCTTCTTATATTTGATAATGTAGGGAAATTTCTCTATTTACTCCATCCAATGTGCGTGTCTCTTCATTAATTGAGTTTGTCCTCTGAGGTGCTTCAGTGTCTTATGATCCATATGTACTACAAACTCCCTTGACATCAGATAATGTTGCCAAGTCTCTAATGCACTTACTAGTGCATATATCTCTCGGTCATATGTGGGATAGTTTAGCGTTGCACCTCCTAGCTTCTCGCTGAAAAAAGCTACTGGCTTGCCTCCTTGAGTTAGTACAGCACCAATGCTAACTCAAGATGCATCACACTCCACCTCGAATGTCATCTCAAAATCAGGTAAGGTTAAGACTAGCGCATTGGTGAGTTTCTCCTTAAGATCCTCAAAGGCTTGTTGTTGAGCTTCACACCATGTAAACTTTATGTTCTTTTTGAATACGGCCGTGAGAGAAGCTGCTACACTGCTAAAGTCTTTCACGAACCGGCAGTAGAAGCTAGCGAAGCCGTGAAAACTCCTTACTTGACTAAAAAATGTTAGCGTTGGCCACTCCTTAATGGCTTTTATCTTCTCATCATCAACCTGTGATATACTTATATATTTCGCATATTTAGCATACATTTAGAGTAGTTTTCATGCATACATCTTCCATAATAGGCTAGTTTGCACCATTATCTCATTTTAGGTCCTAGAACACTTTGCATTAGCATATTGTATATTTCTTGCATTCTTGCATCATATTCAGGTTCTTTTGGATACACTGGAGCTATGGAGGGTGCGTGGATGTGCTAAGGATCAAAAGGGAGCCTATGGATACTTGGAAGAACTCAGCCATGCAGCAAAGTAACCGAGATCGAGGTGAAGATCGAGCTAGGCAGGTCGATCTCAAGAAGATCGAGACACTCGAGTCGTTTCAAGGAAGAAGATCGAGGTCAAGATCGACCAAGGTGATCGAACGTGAGTACGGACATGGAAACTAAGCCCAGAAAGAACGAGAGCCAGATCGAGGTCATGAATCGATCATCCGAGGATCGACCAGAAGATCGATAGAAGCGCTCGATCCTCCTGACTGAATCGACCCGACGATCGAGCAAAAGAAGACGTTCTATGCAGAATATCGAGTTAGAGATCGACGACTCAGGTCGATCTCTAAACCTTATCTGGAAAGCTCATGTGTTTGGATTTTAGTGAGGGGACCATTTCCTTTTGTCTACCCTATTTTTAGAAGCGGGGGAGAACCATTCATATGTTCTCCTTCTTGTTTTAGTCTCCCTCTGATCTTATCTTTTCTTTAAGCAAAAACCGCCATTGTTAGTTTTTCAGTTTTTCATATTTTTGTAAAACCTTAATCTTGCTTTTAATCTTAAGTATTTCTCTTAATCTCTCTTGTTTAGTAGTTTAATCATGTTTATCCTTTCTTCTCAAAAGAGTACAGGATCTGTCTCCCCAAAAAGCTCTGAATATATCTCTCTCTCAAATTCTCTGAATTCTAAAATATAAGATAAAAGCCAACAATGGCTGAAAACCCTAATAAAATAGAGGCTAAACACGATCTGGGCCTTCTTGTAAATAATGGAACTTCTTGGCCAATTCTGCAAATAATGCTCCATCTTTTAATAAACAGCCACGACCTCCTTCCCTGGTGGGTGACGAGCGTCACCAAAGGTGGTGACGAGCGTCACCTATATAGATACTTTTCTTCCCGAGTTGGATACTTTGTGGCTTCAACTTACAATGCTCCAAAAAGCTTCAATATCTCCAATTATGCTCCAGACATGCTATAACCTGCAAAGACTCTTATAGGACTCTAAAAAGACCCAAAAGACTCAACAAAAAGGACTTATATCATGGTTAAAAACCATAAAAACCATGATATATCAACTCCCCCAGACTTAGATTTTGCTTGCCTTTAAGTAAATATCAGACAGAGAACATGGTCGAGGTTTGAAAACAAGAAACAGTCAGTCAGACAACAGGAACACCACTTGAATCCACATACCACATAGTCAACACAAGATCAAATTTCAGTATAATCATCACAAACTTACAAATCTCTCAAGTCCAATCCAAATCCCATCAAGAAATCTGAAATCTCTACTGCTAACTCCTTATTTTTATCTAAGTGTGATATATCATCTCAATCATTTACATATTCTTTTCCCTTCCTAACAACTGAACAAAGCAATCTCAACACAGCTCTCCTATTTTCTCTTCCCTTGATCTTTTTCATTCTGATTTTTTTTTTCGATTTTTCAACTCTTTTTCTCATTCTTTTTACAGTCTAAGATATGGTGCTACTCAATACTTGTGTTCCTTGTGAGGAGACAGGTTCTCGAGTGTGTTAATTACTGTTGTTCCTTGTGAGGAGACAGAGTGATGAATGCACCATTCTTTTGACTCAACTTTTAAAACTACATTATAGAAGATCAAAGAGAGACTGCATCTAAACATACTTATCAGTGTTGAAAGAGAGAATCAAGATTAATGAGAATCAAGCCCCAAGACAAGAAGTTAAAGTTCATTAAGGTGGAGCTAACAGCAAATTTTCCAGATTCTCTAAGAACCTAAACCTTCATTGCTAGACTGATCTACCTATGACTTTCAACTTAGTAAGACTTTTAATTAACTACTGTGGCAATGGTTCTTATAAGCAAAAACGTCCAATGGTTAGTTCCAAGAAAAACTGACAATTTCAAAATTTTGACTCTATAAAAACAGGTTTTTGACTCAACTTTAAGACTCTATAAACATGACACAAAGCACACAACGTCAGTAACCACCTCCCCAAGACTTAAACAATACTGTCCCCAGTGTTATTAAGCCAAGAGTTGGTCAGAAAAATGAATGAGAAGTCGGTGAACCAAGGCAAAAAAGTGTTACCTCGCAGGGGTAGGGTGACGAGGGTCACCAGTCTGGTGGTGAGCGTCACCACGACCTGTATTGCACATTCATCAAGTTAGATGGTTATTAACGTTATGTTATTTTGTGTACTCAAAAGTTAGACTATTAGAGCACTCAAACACACAATTAATAACATCCAAACATAGCAATAAGAACCTGGTTCAACAATTTCAGAAAACATCATCAAAGAAACTGACAGCTGACTCAAAGAAAACAGAAAAATGACTCAAGAGAAATAAAAATAAAAGAGAAAAAGAAACAAGTAACCAGATAGTAGAGCCTCAGTCCTCATCCTCGCAAGGCTCAGTGGTGTAATGGGGGCGGACACAACCACAGTTGCTAAGTGTAGCAACAACATCCCTGCGTCCCTCAAAGCTGTCAATGACATACTCCTGAAAAGCAGCCATATCCATGGGTGTTTGTGGTCGTGGTGGGCGCCTGAAAGCAGTGGAAGAGGTAGTCTGGCGTGTAGATGGTCCAGCATCTGCAGTAGCTGTAGTAGAAGCAGAGGAGCCAGCTGTAGCAGCTATAGCAGGACGCAGAGCTAAAAGGCGCAGCAGAGTCCGATCTGGCATGAAGAACAGCTGGCATGGGACTCCCTGGATCTCTAGTGAGGGCTCTCTGTGGCAACCGAATGCCAACATACTCTCCAGAAGTAGTAGTAAAAGTCCAGACAAAGCCAATCTTGAGCCAAGAGACATGGCGTAGATACTGGTCATCCATGAGTGCTCTGGCACTGAGCAGACTGCAGGGAGTGATATAGATCTGGATATGATGGAAGATGGGTGTCAGAAGGCTGCCAACACTCTCGGTCTTTTCCACTGGACTGGTAAACGGTTTGGTCTTCAAGGAGACCAAATGCTCAGCGAACACAGCGTCCAAGTTGTTGCGAATCATGCTATCGATAGAGATCACATCATCAAGCATCTCATAGAGTCCGTAGTAGAGGAGAATCAGCTCACTAACTCGTGTCTTGCTAGACGCAGACTTGCATAGTATGGTATGGCCAAAAAGGCACAGAATGTACCTCAAGACAGGATGTCGAACCTCTGTATGCGTGCTAGTTTTGCTGTCACAGACTCCATTCCCAAACTTGGACCAAAATGTCCGCATGTGAGTCCACTGAGAGGGAAGGAGAATGCTTGTGGGGTGGTTAGAGAAGCCATAAATCCCACAAAGCTCCATCAGACTGATCCTGTAACGAACCCCGCGGACCAGGAATTTCAATGTGCCTTCCTGCGCACACTTCGCCAGCTCATTCGCATAGTAGATGCGAGCAGTAGAGAGAAACTGGCGGACCAACTCTGGATACAGATCATACTGCTGGAATGGCATAGTGCCCATTCCGATCCTCTCCAGAATCTCTGAAACCTCCTCGAAGATGCCCATCTTCTGCAGAACAGTAGGATCTGCGAATCGAGTAGGGACAATCTTCACTCCCAGCCACGCATTGTAGAACAGCTTGTCATACTCATCCCACTCCTCCTGGATATCACGGAATATGCAAGTGTCCCGTGATATTTCTTGCCTCGGAGTCCCTGCCCAAGCCACTCCTGAAGCTATTTTCTGATCTTCTCGCTTGGGCCATGGAGGCCTGCAAACCGGATAATGACTGAAGGAATCCATAGAGCCTGATGCAGTGCTGGAAGACGAGCCTTGTCTTGGTCGTTTCTCCTGTCTATGCATCTGAAAATTCAAGTTCAAAATCGACCAAAAACATCACCAAAATTAGTAAATTTTTCAAAATTCGAAAAATCAATCAATCAAGGTGAAATAACTGATGGCAATCGACTACAACACTACCAGGAACACAATTCAAGCATCAGTTCAACCCAAATCACCCAAAATTTCCAGATTTTTGCAAAGTTCATCATGAACTCGAAAATTCAAAACTTGTAAAACAACCGATAAAAGCTCACAAAGATGGTTCCATTCCTCTAATACAACCTAACTAACCATGATTCAACAGTTAAATCAAGCTAATCAAGTCAAAAATCGGATTTTACCAAAAGTGTGGCGGACTGAAAATTGGGTATTCTTCACCACTGTGACACCTCCTTTCTTAGGCACAACGTGCACTGCACTCACCTGAGCACTCTCTGATATAGGATAGATGATACTAGCCTGCAACAACTTCATGATCTCTTTCTTGACAACATCCTGCAAATTCGGATTCAGCCTCCTCTAGTGCTCAACTGATAATTTCGACTCATCCTCCAAGAGTATCCTATGCATGCACAAGTCTGGAGAGATACCTGGAATATCATCAAGAGAGTAGCCAAGAGCTTTGCGAAATTTACGCAGCTTACTTACCAAAAGGGTGAGCTCTGCATTGTTCAATGATGCATTAACGATAACAGGATATGTGGAGTTTTCTCCAAGTAATGCGTACCTTAGCCCTGCAGGGAGCTGTTTAAGCTCAACTTTTGGTGCTTTTCCTGCAGACCAATCACCCATTGTAGCAGCTTTCGCAGATGTGGAGACAAGCTCATCCTGTGCAACCAGTTGCATCACTTGTGCAGTAGCATCCATCATCTTTGTGTAGCCTGTTGCAGCAGCATCCAAATGGTCATACTCTGCTGTAGAAGTGGTCAACTCTCCAAGGGATCCTCTGAACTCATCTCATGGAAGATCTGATCAGCAATGTTGGTGAGAACATCCACATAAAAAGTCTGTCCATCTATGGTTGGCCTCATCATCAGCTTGTCCATTTCAAATTTCATCACTAAATCACCAACATTCAGCTCTATTCTACCAAGAATCAAGGGATCTTTGGGTTCTTCTCCATATTCCAGAACCATAAAATCAGTATGAATTATATAATCTCCTACTTTGATAGGAACAGCCTCTATCACCCCTTCAGGAACTCTGACTGATCTATCAGCTAGGACAAGAGATATCCATGTAGTCTTAAAATCGGTCATCCCCAAGCTCTTGGCAACAGAATGAGGCATGAGGTTTACACTAGAACCAAGATCACACAATGACCTCTCAAACTTGTCATTGAAGACTGTGCAGTCTAAAACAAAGCTTCCTGGGTCTGAAAGCTTTTCTGGAACTCTGTTCTGAATCACTGCACTGACCTGCTCGTTGATCATCATAGCACCAGCCTCTAAACTCAAGTTATTGGTCACCATCCTCTTCACATACCTCCTTATAACAGGAGTGATCCTTACAGAATCAATCAATGGGATCTCAATAACCAATTTGTCCATGGTAGCCTTGCATTTAGCATCTTCAAGCTCCTGCTTAGACTTCTTAGGATGTTAAGGATAGGGTATCTTGGGCTTATATACTGTCTCCTTAGCATTATCTGAAGTCTTAGACGAAACTGCAGTATGTGGCAACGGGTGACGAGCGTCACTGGGATGGTGACGAGCGTCACTCGCTTTGGACAAGTCTGGATTGATAGCTCGATTTGGGTGACGAGCGTCACCCTCCTGGTGACGGTCGTCACCAATTTGTGAAGAGGGGTCGTTGGGGTTGTGCTCAATGGGTGATTAGCGACACCCAGGATCAGTGACGATTGTCACTCGTGGTTCTTCAGCAGATATTTCTTCATCTTCATACTCTTTTAGTCCCACGAAATCCGTTGAGCTCAAATCCTTCTGCAACACTGGTTGCAGGTTCTTTCCACTCCTCAATGTGATGGCATTCACATGGTGTTTGGGATTAGCATCAGTTCTTCCTGTAAAAAATCCTTCTTGCCTCTGAACAGCTCCTGCAGTTTGGGCAACTTGAACATCAAGTTTCTTCATATGAGAGTTCAGACTCTCAATTTTCCCATTCAAGTCCTGATAGAGCGAATCTATCTTGCCATTGTTGTCCTTCTAAGATCTGTTCCAGCATTGCTTCCATCTTGTTCCCTTGTGGAGGTGCAGGTTGATTGGAAGAAGAACCATAGTCTCTGTTGTAATTTCCACTGTTCTGGAATGGTTTCTGGTACTCTGTCTTCTGGAATGGGGGCTTAGGAGTATAACCGGGCATGTTCTGTCCTCCTGTAAAGGTACTTTTCTGATTGTTGTTGTTGTAGCCTCTGTTCCACTGCTGATTTCCATACCTTTGACCCTGAAAACTGCCAGAATTGATGAAATTTACATCTTCCTGCTCAACCTCCACTGGACCTTCGAAAGTCTCCACTTCTGCAGCAAAGTGAACTGAATTCTTTCCCACCAAAAGGCTGTGCATACTGTCCAGCTTAGCCTTAACTTCAGCAATCTGATTTCCATCACCCATAGCAGCTTGTTTAATCTTCTGAAAATCTGCATTTTTAGTGCTGTTGCTGCAGACCAAGTTCTCAATCAGTCTGATCGCCTCCTCTGGTATGTTGGTGTTGAAGTTTCCTGCACTTGCTACATCCAGCGCCATCTGATACTTCCAGTCAATGCCTCTAAAGAAGGTACCAAGTAATTGCACCTGACTGAAGCCATGATGAGGACAGTCCCTTTGATAAGACTTGAATCTGATCCAAGAAGCCTTAAAAGCTTCAGTAGGGCCTTGTGTAAATGATGCAATTTTCGTCCTCATGTCCTCTGATCTTGCATCATCATAGAAGTTATTCAGAAAGGCGTTCTTAGTGTCTTCCCAAGTGGTCAATGAAGCAGGTTCCAGTTGCTTAAGCCAATATGCAGCTTCTCCTTCAAGAGAGTAAGGGAAAAGCTTGCAGAACAGAAAGTCATTGCTAACACCATTATCTTTGACACTTGAAGCTAAGTCCTCAAATCTCTCAATGTGATCCATAGGATGCTCATGAGGTAAGCCATGGAATGGATGCTGGCCAACCCGCTGATAGTCGACAGGTTTAACCTCAAAATCGTTCCTTTGGAAGGCAGGAGGGCGGATTGCAGCTCTGTTGGCATAGAACTGATCAGGTCTGTTGTAGTCACCTAGAGTCCTCTGAACAAAACGCCCAGCAGCGTTATTTGCAGGAAAAGGGACTCCAACGTTCTCATCTACTTGTTGAACCTGCTGTTCAACAATGACATTCCCCTCTTGATCAATCCTCTGCCCCTCTTCGTTCCTCCTGTTAACCAAGTGACCTTCTCTGTCAACCAAGTGACCTTCTGCATCTTCAACCAAGATAAGTGGAGCGACCATTGTAGATTGCTTCTTAGCTTTTCTGTTAGTTCTCTCCAACCTAGCTAGTTCGTCGATGCTCAAAGTCACAAGCTCCTTCTCCTTGTTGCTTCTGGTAGTGCGATTAGGCATACACTTAAAACCAGCACAAAGAAAAGAAACTGAAAGTCAGTAAACAAATTAAAACTTAGACAAAATCCTAATACTAAAAGTCGATAGGCGGCTATTACTCCCCGGCAACGGCGCCAAAAACTTGATAGGGCTCAGGTTTTACCTAAATAAAACTACTGCAAGTGCACAGCAAAGCAGTTGTAGTACAAGGGGTATCAAATCCCAAGAGAGTAATGCAAACTACACTATCGAATGTAAGTTCAGATTAAGCTAAGATAAATGTAATGTATGTAATGCGAATGATTAAATAAAAGTAAGCAAGCGATTTTGTAAGATGATCTAAGTTTCAGAAGACTAAAAGCGCGAAGTCAAGACAGTTCGCAGGTTGAATCCGAGAATGTAGAATGCATGAAATCAGGAATGATTAAGAACCATTCTGAACATGAATATCAAATATATAACTAATCAATTCTCATTTCAGAAGTTAACTATGTTTAAATCACAGAGTTTCAAATCTCTTTGCAAACCCTAACAACCTAAGCATGCAGGAATGATCAGATTCAATTGTTCACAAAACTCCTAAGCCAAATCTCTTTGCACTAAGTTGTTTTGCTCATCAAATACTAATTCAGGTTATCAATAATGCTCTCACATATATTTAACAACCTATGATTTTCGGATTTCTAGATCATGTGTCTCAGAAATTCGATTTTAAAGCAAGCAGAGATGAAAAACCAAAAGATATTCCTAACAGGTAGCAATTCTACAAACTCTTCATCAACCTTTGAAAAAGCCCTAACTTAACTAGCAGATTACTCAGACATGATTATGGAATCACAAAACATAACTGAATAATATTGCATTAAGAGAAAGAGTAAAAGAATAAAAAGAGTTTGAAATCTTCTCAAAAGAGTACAGGATCTGTCTCCCCAAAAAGCTCTGAATATATCTCTCTATCAAACTCTCTGAATTCTAAAATCTAAGATAAAAGCCAACAATGGCTGAAAAATCTAATAAAATAGAGGCTAAATACGATCTGAGGCCTTCTTCTAAATAATGGAACTTCTAGGCCAATTCAGCAAATAATGCTCCATCTTTTAATAAACAGCCATGACCTCCTTCCCTGGTGGGTGGCGAGCGTCACCTATATGGATACTTTTCTTCCCGAGTTGGATACTTCGTGGCTTCAACTTACAATGCTCCAAAAGGCTTTAATATCTCCAATTATGCTCTAGGCATGCTATAACCTGCAAAGACTCTTCTAGGACTCAAAAAAGACCAAAAAGACTCAACAAAAAGGACTTATAGCATGGTTAAAAACCATGATATATCACAGATGAAACCTTATAAACTGGTTCTTCAGCCTATAAAAGAAAGAAATAAAATACAGAAGTTCAGTAACAAAATAAAAATGAATGAAACGAAAACTTAGCTAATTTTATTATGCATTATCATTAAAAGAAACCAAACTTTTATTAGTCAAAATATAATTGAAAGAATGATAAAATACTTACCTTCTTTAGCAGCTCGTGGGATTTGGTGTCTAGGTGCATGGTAAGTCTTTTAACCGCGGTTTTTGATTAGCATTGATCTCTCTTTGGCCGGCTTTCAGACTTGGGCTTCTTTGCTGATTGTGAATAAATTTGATACGCTCCGTGTTGGTATTACTGGCCAGCTTTCTAGTAACTCCTTTGTTGGGCTCTCATGTAGCTCCTTTGTAAGGCTAAGTAGATCTTTATAGGCTTGGTCTTGTCTAGTCTCGTCGTCGTCTTCATTGTCAGCTTGTAGTATAGCAATCATGATGGCTTGGTTGTATTTTTGTTGCAACACTCTAGCTCTTTCTCTTGGGATGACTCTGGTTAATACTTCAATGATTTGAGCTACTTGCGGTTCAGTTAAGTCAGGTTCTGGTTGCATATCTTCATCATTCCCTCCCTCTTGAATAGGTTTTGACATCAAAACATGATCATCTGCAAAATATGGAGCTAGATAAGAAAAATTAAAGGTAGAAGATACATTAAACTCACATGGAAGTTCAAGGCGATAGACGTTGTTGTTGATCTTCTCTATGATCTTGAATGGTCCATCTCCTCGTGGTTTCAGCTTTGAACTCCTTTGGTTTGGAAACCTCTCTTGTCTCAGAGCTAAACCCATTCCTCCGGTGTAAATGCCACTTCTTTTCGTCCCTTGTTGTCATGCTTAGAGTACTGCTCCATTCTCTTCTCTAAGTTCTCCTTTGCCTTTTGGTTTATTTTTCTTGTTAAACTCAGCTTTCTCTTCGCCCACTAAACTTACTTCTTCAGCTGGTGGTAGTGGAGATAGATCCAAAGGCGTAGTAGGATTGAACCCGTTGACTATCTGCAAAGGATACATCTTCGTGGCTGAATTCTGAGCTTGGTTGTAAGAAAATTCAATGAGTGGTATGCATTCAATCCAATTCTTCATGTTCTTCTTAATAGTAGCTCTCAACAAGGTTGATAAGGTCCGGTTGACTACTTCTGTTTGCCCACCCGTTTGAGGGTGACAAGTTGTAGAAGATAAGAGCTGGGTTCCTAACTTCTTCCATAAAGTTCTCCAAAAATGGCTGAGAAACTTGTTATCCCGGTCAGAAACGACTGTTCTCGGCACTCCATGTAATCTGACTATCTCTTTAAAGAACAGGTCGGCAGTTTGAGAAGAATCGTTCACCTTGGCACATGGAATGAAATGGGCCATCTTCGAGAATCTATGTACCACAACAAAGATAAAAAAATTTACTGCGTGTCTTGGGCAATCCGAGCACGAAGTTGATATATCATAGTTTTTATGGTTTTTAAGCATGATATAAGTCCTTTTTACTGAGTCTTTTTGGTCTTTTGAGAGTACTAGAAGAGTCTTTGCCGGTTATAGCTTGTCTGGAGCATAATTGGAGATATTGGAACCTTTTGTAGCATTTCGAGTTGAAGCCACGAAGTACCCAGCTCGAAGCAGAAAGGAAGGGGTATCTGCAAAAAGGCCCAAAATCGTGTTTTAGCTTGTATATTAGGTTTTTCAGCCATTCCTTTGGCGGATATCTTGTATCCTTTTATTCTAGAGAGCTTTAGAGAGAGATTTGTAATAGAGCTTTTGGATAGGCAAATCTGACTCCTTCAGAGCAGATTTCGAATTCCTTCATCTTTACTTCTTATTTCTTTTATGCAATCTTTTTTTTTCATTATGTTTTCTCAAATCACCATGTCTGAGTAATCTGCTAGTTAAGTTAGGGCTTTTCAAAGGTTGATGAAGAGTTTGTAGAATTGCTAATAACTGATAGGAAATTCATTGGTTCTTCATTTGTGCTTGCTTTAAAATCGAATTTCTTAGACACATCATCTGGATTTCGAAACCCTAGGTTTTTGATAGATGTGAGAGCATTATTAATCACATGAACTAGTATTAGATGAGCAAAACACCTATGTGCAAAGAGATTTGGCTTAGGATTTTTGTTAACAATTGAACCTGATCATTACTGTATGCTCAGGTTGTTAGGGTTTGCAAAGAGATTTGAAACTCTGTGATTTATACATAGTTAACTTCTGCAATGAGAAATGATTAGTTATACCTTTGCGATTCATGTTCAAGACGGTTCTTAATCATTCCTGATTTCAAGCATTCTACATTCTCGTATTCAACCTGCGAATTGTCCTGACTTAGTACCATTAGCTTTCTGAACTTTAAGAACAAACATAAAACGCTCACTTGCATTTATTTTACTGTTTCCCATTACATTCATTACTTATTGCTTAGCTTAATCCGAACCTGAACTCTTTAGTGTAGTTTACTTACTCCCTTGGGATTCGATAACTCCTTGTACTACAACTGCTTTTGCTGAGCCCTATCAGAAGTCCATTGATATATCCACCCAAGGAGCCGTGGGGGTTGGTAATGGTAAGTATAACCCGTGAGGGTGTACTTTCGAGTTAGCTTTCTTGCAAGTTACGCATCTTGCACAATGAGCTTCTACAGGTTTCTTTAGGTGATGCCAATAGAAGTGCTCCTTAACGATAGCTAGTGTTTTATCTACTCCAAAGTGCCCCATAGGTCCTCCACCATGAGCTTCTCTAACGATCAAATCCCAAAGAGAACATTGTGGGATGCAAAGTCTCTTCTGTCTAAATAAAAAGCCTTCGTAGATGTAGAATTTTCCTTGTCCTCCATTGTGGCAGCCGTTGTAGCTATCTTGTATGTCAGGATATTCAGTATAGAACTCCTTGATGTATTCGAGCCCCATCACTTTTGCTTCCATAGTAGTGATTAGAACATGTCTCCTTGATAAAGCATCTGCCAAGATGTTTTCTTTTCCCTTTTTATATTTGATAATGTAGGGAAATTTCTCTATTTACTCCATCCAACGAGCGTGTGTCTTCATTAAATGAGTTTGTCCTCTGAGGTGCTTCAGTGTCTCATGATCTGTATGTACTACAAACTCCCTTGACATCAGATAATGTTGCCAAGTCTCTAATGCTCTTACAAGAGTATATATCTCTCGTCATATGTGGGATAGTTTAGCGTTGCACCTCCTAGCTTCTCCCTGAAAAAGGCTACTAGCTTGCCTCCTTGTCTTAGTACAGCACCAATGCTAACTCCAGATGCATCACACTCCACCTCGAATGTCTTCTCAAAATCAGGTAAGGTTAAGACTGGGGCATTAGTGAGTTTCTCCTTAAGATCCTCAAAGGCTTGTTGTTGAGTTTCACCCCATGTAAACTCTATGTTCTTCTTGAATACGGCCGTGAGAGGAGCTGCTACACTGCTAAAGTCTTTCACAAACCAGCGGTAGAAGCTAGATAAGCCGTGAAAGCTCCTTACTTGACTAAAAAATGTTAGCGTTGGCCACTCCTTAATGGCTTTTATCTTCTCATCATCAACCTGCAAACCCTGCGAGCTTACAACAAAACCTAGGAAAACTAGCTTATTAGTACAAAATGCACACTTCTTTAAGTTTGCATAAATTCCTTCTTCGTGAAGTGTCTTTAATACAAGCTTTAGATATGATACATGATCAGCTAGACATTTGCTATATATTAAGATGTCATTAAAATATACAACAACAAATTTACTGATATAATCTCTAAGAACCTGTTTCATTAATCGCATGAATATGCTAGGAGCATTGGTTAAGCCAAATGGCATGACCATCCATTCATAGAGCCCTTGCTTAGTTTTGAAAGCTGTCTTCCATTCGTCACCTTCTTTCATTCTCACTTGGTGATATCCGCATTTCAAATCTATTTTAGAAAACAAGTTAGCTCCACTTAATTCATCAAGCATATCATCTAACCTTGGTATGAGATGGCGGTATTTGATTGTAATGTTTTTTATAGCCCGGCAATCCCCTCACATTCGCCAAGAACCGTCCTTCTTAGGCATGAGTAGAACTGGTACGACGCATGGGCTAAGGCTTTCTCTCACATAGCCTTTATCTAGAAACTCTTTCACTTGTTTCTCCAATTCTCTAGACTCTTCATGGATCAATCTATACGCTGGCTTTTTGGGTAAATTAGCTCCGGGTATGAAATCAATCTGATGTTCAATGCCCCTCAAAGGTGTTAGCCCTTCTGGAATGTCATCGGAAAAACATATTTGAACTTGTCTAGCACAGCATTCACCTCAGCTGGTAGTTCTTCAGAGCTATAACCTGCGCTTAAAACTTCCTTAAGGATCATAAGTAGCATAGTGTGTTTTGAAGCATAAGCCTTTCTAAATTGACTAGATTGTACAAGAAAATTCAGTTTAGCAACACTTTCTTTCTCCTTAACCACCTTCATTTGAAAATCGTGAACTTTAGATGGTGTAAGAGGGGCTAAAATAAATTTTCTCTTATTATGAATGAATATGTACATATTAGTTCAACCATCATGCTTAGTTTCTTTATCAAATTGCCATGGTCTACCTAATAACAAATGAGCAGCTTGCATAGGAACAACATAACAAATCACTTGATCTTAATATCTACAAACACTAAATGGTATAGTGACTTGATCACTAACTTTAAGTTCTACCTTGTCATCAAGCAACGAACGAATGATCAACAGGGACTAAGAAATACTAAAAGGAGGATCTAGAGTTGAGATTCATGTTCAGGGGTTTCAAAGATTCAAGCTTGGTTTGAAAACTCTAGATCTACTCACTTTGTGAGGTTCTCTTAGCCTTGAAAACAAAACAAGACCCATCCATGGCGTGTGGTATGGATCACTCTCTCATTCTCTCCTCCAGACCCATGGCGTTTGGCGGAAAAAGAGATTGAGAGGCAAGGAAAACAGATTTCAAATGCGCGGCTTAACTAGTCCTCTAAACTACCATGGCGTTTGGGAAAGAGTAACTAATCTCTAGGATGCGATTTTCAGAGATCTCTGGATCCTGTCAAGGTAAGAGCTCTCTCTGATCATAAAGATCTCGGCATGAGACTCTTTAAGCCTTAAGAACTCGACATCCTAGAAGAGAAAGCCTTTAAAAACAAGAAAACACCAAACTTGAAAACCCTTTCGGCCCCTTGAATCCTCTCAACCCCTAAACCCAATAAATCTACTCGCGACTGATGAGATGAACCGTACGAAATGCAATAAACGAAGAACTAAACATGAAAGGCGATTGATTTAACTTAAACGATCCAATATTCAAAAGCAAAACAAGAAAAAAAAGCTTGAAGTTCAACAATGGCGAATCACCTAAAAACGAGAGAGAATATGAAAAAGTAGTCGACAAAACGTGATAAGGAAAGGGATCGTTGGTTTTTGCCTAAAATGGCCAAACCGCAAATGGTCCCCCCCTTCGCTACGGTCCAAAAACAGGCTGGATGGATAAGGTTGGTCTGGGATCGATCATGAAGCTCGATTTGGCAATCGATCATATCCTGAATCGAGTGGCTCTTGGTCGATCCTCGAGTCAATCTTGTGCTGATCGGGTTGGAAGCTCGATCCGGTCCTCGATCTGCATGGCGTCGTCTACATCTGTACTCCAAATCGATCTCCATGCTCGATCTTCTGGTCGATCCCATCTAGATCGACCTGCCTTGCTCGATCTGCTGCTCGATCTCAGGTCCTTAGCGTGCAATCCTGATTTTTCCAAGTGTCCATATGCCTCTCCACGAACCTCAGCACGTCCACGAATCTTCCATAGCTCCAAAGTAACCAAAATCAACCTGATTGTGATGCGAAATGCACGAAACATGCGAATGCTGGTGCAAACACTCTAGGACCTAAAGTGATGCAAACTAACCTAATATGCAATGTAAATGCATGAGAAACTAAACTATGTGTATGCGAAATGCATGGAATATGTAGTTATATCAACTCCCCCAAACTTACTTCTTGCTTGCCCTCAAGCAACAGAAAATAAGGAAGGAAAAGAGGTTTTAAAACAGACGGGGTTTAAGCTTCTTGCTATGGTGTTTTTCAAATGAATCAGTCTCAACGTCCTAGTTACTAGTTCTAAAATGCAATGCGCACACTCATACTCCAAAGAACTTAGCCATACACATCACACAAAGGAATTCAAATCATGACTCTCCTATTCCAAACAATCAAAGAAACTCATCCTTTAACATTCGTTAATAACCGAACCATGAATCAAACTTATGCACTTTAAAGCAGAACACATTTGGCTAAGGGTATAGGCTATGAGCATAGAATGATCTCATTTGAAAAAGGCTTTTTATTTAAGACAACGGTTTCTCTCAAAAATGGTAAGAACTTTATGCATAATGCTAAAGGTAAAGGCAATTGATGCATACATGATCAGATTCTCATCTACCCATGTAAACTAACAATGATCCTAAAACCCCTCTCATTTATTTTTATTTAAGCTCATGATGTCATTGCATTTTGCATACATTTTGCATACTCATTAGATAGTTTTTCATGCATTTGTATCATGTTTTAGGTTAGATTGCATCACTTAGGGTCTTAGAGCATTCTTGCATCATCATGTGCATTTTCTCGGCATTTTGCATCCATTCCAGGTTGTTTCTGGTTGCTTTGGAGTCATGGAGGTTCGTGGAGGTGTGGAGGCCGATGTAGCAGTTCATGGGAGCTCGGGAATGTGCTAAGGACCAGTGATCGAGGAGTAGATCGAGCATGACCGGTCGATCTAGGGGTTGATCGACCAGAAGATCGAGCCAACTAGGCGATCCAAGGATAATGATCGAGACGGAGATCGAGTGAAGCAATCGATCAATCGGTACGGACATAAATGACGCCATGCAGAGCGAGAGCCAGATCGAGTACACCACTCGATCCACCCGAAGATCGACACCGAGATCGGATGCAACACTCGATTCACCGATGAAGATCGAAACCCGGATCGAGCCGAAGACACGATGTCCGGATATGATCGAGAGAACAACTCGATCCAATGGTCGATCTCTGTCCTTTCAACCGTTTTTGGCTGTTAGCGAAGGGGGGGGGCCATTGGATTGTTTGGACATTTTAGGCAAGGCGGCGGCGCCTTTTTTCGATAACTTTTAGATTTCTTATCTTCCTTTTTATGTTTTCTCTCTCTTTTTCGAAAAAACACCATTGTAAAACCAGTTTTCTTTTGAAGCTTTTGTATTCGAATCCTTATCGTTTGATCTAGTCTTTCTTTCATGTTTATCGTTTCATTTCTTCTGCTTTGCTTGATTTACTTTATAAGTAGTGAGTAGTTTACTTTGGGTTCGGGGTTGAGAGGATTGAAGGGTAGAAAAGGTTCGATCTTGGTTTGTTTTCTAAACGTTTTTAAGGCTATCTCTTCTAAGGTGTTGAAAGCTTAATGCTTGAAGACTCTCACGCCAAGAGCTTCATGATCCGAGAGGTCCCTTACCTTGACAGGATCCAGGAGCCTCGGAAGATCACACCTTAGAGACTAGTTACCCCTTCCCAAAAGCCATGGAAGTTTGGGGGACTAGTTAAGCCATTACTCGAAATCTGTTTTCCTTGCCTTTCAACCTCTTTTTCCACCAAAAGCCATGGGTTTGGAGGAGAGGATGAAAGAGTGATCTATACCGAAAGCCATGGATAGATCTTGTTTTGTTTTCGAGGCTTAGAGATCCTCACCAAGTGAGTCGATCTAAAGTTTCAAACCCAAGATCGATCCTTGAAACCCTTTATATGAATCTCAACCCTAAAGCCCTTTCTCTTAGCATATTTACGTCTCATTTCATCTTTAGCTAGTTACCTGACAGCATCCTTGTCTTTAGATTCATTGTTCTTACAGTTTTAGACGAGATCGATCGTTTCTGCTCAATCTAGTGGTCGATCTTGTGGTCGATCCACTAGTCGAATTTTAACAATCTGAAGCTCTTCCCTTTAATTTGTCTGTTTGTTTCTCGTGGTAACTGCTTCCTTTCTAGTATTTTTAAAATAGGTTTCACTCTGTTTAGGTTGTTGCATTTAGTTTTTAGAATATTTCTCATAAACTGTCTCATTTACCTAGATTTGTCTTAGACCTTGCATTCTCTGTGGATTCTCTATCATCTAGAAGTGGATTGACACTCTCCTGCTTGCTTTACTACAACATTGCGTGCACTAGAGTTTTGATAGCCTCTCTGCTGCATTAGAGCATAAGAATAACAGCTTATCAAATGGCGCTGTTGCCATTCTAGGTTGCTTAGAGAACATAGAAATTTGGGTCTTAGCAAAGACTAAGTCTTTACCTTTTTCAAGTTACTAATCATACTACTCTAAACCGTGTGTTTTCAGGTACATGAATCTTCGTTCAAAGGGAGACAACAATCTACTACAGCCCTTAGACAACATTCATCAGCTTGGTCACTCACGGCAAAGGAGAGTCAGAGATCAAACAAGAGCCTTTGAGGAGATTGTTCAACACGGTCTGGTTAACTTTGAAGACATGGCTGAACACGAGCATCCAGAGGGACCTCCTCCAGCAGGACGGGGCAATGGAAACCCCCAACACGCGGCTAGACCTCCGAGGATCATAGGAGCCGGAGATGCTCCCAATACCCACCACAATAGGTTTGGGATCACTCCTCCTCCGGTACAAAACAATAACTTCGAGATCAAGCCGGGTTTCATCTCCATGGTGCAAAACAACAAGTTCCACGGCTTAGCAATGGAAGACCCCTTGGAGCACTTTGACAATTTCGAACAAGTATGTGGAATGATAAAGATCAACGGTATATCAGAAGATGCTTTCAAGCTACGTCTCTTCCCCTTTTCACTCGGAGACAAAGCTAGACATTGGGAGAAGACCCTACCACAAGGCACCATCACATCATGGGCTGAGTGTAAGAAGGCTTTCCTCTCAAACATCTTCTCAAGCACCAGGACTGTTCGGTTGAGAAGCGAAATCAGCGGTTTCACTCAAAGGAACAACGAGACATTCAATGAGGCAATGGAGCGTTTCAAAGATTACACGATCCAATGTCGTCAACACGGGTTCAGTGAGGAGACTCTACTCAGCACCATAAACCGTGGAGCTTCACCAAAGATCCGGTTGTTGCTTGATACAGCTAGCAAAGGGAACTTCCTCGGTCAAGAGGTTGAAGAGGGTATGGAGCTGATAGAAAACCTGGCGTTGAGTGATGGAAACTATGCCGAGGATTATGACCGAGCACCAAGAGGATCAGAATTAGAGTCTCACAAGAAGGAGCTCAAGTCGTTGCATGAGAAGATTGACAAGTTGGTCTTAGCTAATCAAAAGCATGTTCACTTTGTTGGTGAAGCTGATGAAAACCAAGAGGAGTTGGAGCTAAGCCAAGAAGAAGCAAATTGGGTGGCTGGACAGAACAACTACAAATCTCAAGGCTACAACCACGGCTACCAGAACAACAACCTCTCTTACCGGAGCACCAACGTAGCCAACCCTAAAGATCAAGTGTACCCTGCTCAACAAGCTTCATCCCTTACAACAAAGGTTTTCAACCGAGTAGTGGTTTCCAAGGTCAAGGGCAAGGCAACTTTCAAGGGCAACAACAACAAAACAAGGGTTATACTCCTAACTACCCTCTGGGCTTTGCACCTCAGCAACAACAACCGATGCAACAACAAGTTGATCCGGTTCAAGCAATGTTCCAACAACTAATACAAGGGCAAGCTTCTACCAATCATAAGTTTGCTGAAATGAACACTAGACTTGATTCATCTCTAACTGACTTCTCCACTCAAATCACCAACCTTAACAACAAGATCAAGCAGCTGGAGAAGGGTAAAGCAAGCACGAGTGGTCAGAACAGTCTTCCGGGAAAGTGTGAGCAAAACCCCAAGGAGTATGCCAATGCTATTACATTGAGAAGTGGCAAAGAGCTTGAACCTCCGGTCTCTACAAAGAACAACGAGGACGTTGTATTTCAAGAGGGGGAGGGTAAACTTTCGGCTGATAATGAGGAGATCAACTTTGACAACGTGTGGATTAAGGACCGAGAAGAGGTGACAAGGCATTCGTTGAGAAGAAAGCTGAGAAAATCACCAAGGAGAAGAATGACTACGTGCCCCCACCTTACGTACCAAAGTTGCCATTTCCGGGTCGTTTCAAAAAGCAGCTAATAGAAAAGCACCGGATCCTGTTTGAGAAGCACTTGAGAGATGTGGAGATAAAGCTGCCTCTTGTAGACTGTCTCGCTATGATGCCCAAGTGCGCCAAGCTTTTCAAGGACACCCTTGTGAAGAAGAACAAAGAAAGCAAAGAGGTACTTGTGCTAAGCGAGGAGTGTAGTGCGGTTATTCATAAGGAGATAGTGCCTAAGAAGCTGGGAGATCCTGGGAGCTTCACTATACCTTATGCTTTGGGCCCTCTAGAGTTCGAGAGTTGCTTGTGTGATCTCGGAGCTAGCATAAACTTGATGCCTCACTCCGTAGCTAAGAAGCTTGGTTTTACTCGGTTTAAAGAATGTCGGATCTCATTGGTGCTGGCTGATAGGAGCGTGAGATTTCCGGTTGGGTTGCTTGAAGACTTACCGGTGCGAATCAGTGGTGTGAACATACCTACAGACTTTGTAGTGTTGGAGATGGACGAGGAGCCGAAAGACCCACTCATCTTAGGGAGACCGTTCCTTGCAACCGCCGGAGCTATAATAGATGTGAAGAATGGGAAGATTGCCTTGCATTTGGGGAAAGAGATCAGGCTGGACTTTGACATCAACAAGGTTCTAAAGAAGCCAACCATTGAAGGACAAGCTTTCTATATTGAAACGATGGATGCTCTAGCGGATGAGTTGTTGGAAGAGCTAGCTCTAGAAGACCATTTGAAGCTAGCACTCACTAAGGAGCCAGGGGAGTTTGGCTATGTGGACCAGAGAACCCAAGAGTACGTGAACCTGCTGGATTCGAGGAGGATCATCAAGAATGAAGAAGGTTGCTGCCTAGAGATCGACTCCGAGATCGACGCTATCACTCGATCCAGGAGTCAGATCGACAAGTCAATCGAGAACCCAACTCGATCTGGTGCAACAATCGACCAACAGATCGAGAATGATTCTCGATCAGGAGAAACAATCGAGTCGACGATCGAGAAAGACCTCCCGATCATTTTTGGAGTCCAATCAAGAGATCGACTCAGCGTCTCGATCCCTTACTCGTTCCATATCCAATCGAGTAAGTGAATCGAGTGAAATGGCTCGATCTAGACGACATCGAGAGGAGAATCGACCGGGGGACTCGATCACAGAAGGGATAGCGATAGAGGAAAGCAGTCTGAAGGGTCATGCCTCGAGTTCAAAGGAGAGTTCCAAGGAGGAGAACAACAACAACAGCCACGAGGATGACTGGAGTGAGCTGTTAGCCCCAAAGGTGGACCTTAAGGAGCTCCCAAAAGGGCTAAGGTATGCTTTCTTAGGACCTAATGACACCTATCCCGTGATAGTAAATGAAAACCTTAGTGATGATGAGTTGCACTCGCTCTTAACTGAGCTGAGAAAGTATAGGAAGGCCATTGGGTATTCTTTAAGTGACATCAAAGGCCTTTCACCAATGATTTGCACTCATAGGATTCACTTGGATAATGAGAACGCCACTTCTGTAGAACATCAAAGGCGTTTGAATCCTAACTTGAAAGAGGTTGTTAAGAAGGAAATCCTTAAGCTTTTAGAGGCTGACGTGATCTATCCCATAAGTGACAGCACGTGGGTTTCCCCTGTACAGGTGGTGCCTAAGAAGGGAGGGATCACGGTCATAAGGAATGAAAAGGATGAACTTATCCCTACTCGGACCATTACTGGTCATAGAATGTGTATTGACTATAGAAAGCTTAACCTTGCGACTAGAAAAGACCATTTCACTTTGCCTTTTATTGATCAAATGCTTGAGAGACTTGCAAATCACCCTTACTACTGTTTTCTCGATGGGTATAGCGGTTTCTTTCAAATACCTATTCACCCAAATGATCAGGAGAAAACGACTTTTACATGTTCCTACGGTACCTTTGCATATCGAAGGATGCCGTTTGGATTGTGTAATGAACCGGCTACCTTTCAGCGGTGTATGATGTCGATCTTCTCCGATCTTATAGAGGAGATGGTAGAGGTGTTTATGGATGACTTCTCTGTGTATGGTGCGTCCTTTCCTGCGTGTTTGTTGAATCTTTGCAGGGTACTTAAACGTTGTGAAGAGACAAACCTGGTGCTGAACTGGGAGAAATGCCACTTCGTGGTTAAGGAAGGGATAGTGCTCGGTCACAAGATTTCAGAGAAGGGTATTCAAGTTGATCAGGCTAAGGTTGAGGTTATGATGGGTCTAGAGCCGCCGGTTAATTTTAAAGGGATCAGAAGCTTCTTGGGACACGCAGGGTTCTATAGGCGCTTCATCAAAGATTTCTCCAAGATTGCACGCCCTCTCACGCGGCTGTTGTGCAAGGAAGCTGAGTTTGTATTCGATGAGGAGTGTTTGAAGGCTTTCGTGACCATCAAGGAAGCCCTCACATCAGCCCCTATAGTCCAAGCACCAGACTGGTCTCTCCCTTTTGAGATCATGTGTGATGCTAGTGACTACGCCGTAGGAGCCGACCTTGGTCAGAAGAAAGAAAAGAAGCTACATGTGATCTATTATGCTTCAAGGACCTTGGATGACACGCAATCACGATACACCACTACGGAGAAGGAGCTGCTTGCAGTATTCTTCGCCTTTGAGAAGTTCAGATCATATCTCGTTGGCTCCAAGGCTATTGTATACACGGATCATGCTGCTCTACGATACATCTACTCGAAGAAAGACACTAAGCCCCGGCTCTTAAGATGGATTCTGTTACTCCAGGACTTTTACATGGAAATTAAAGACAAGAAGGGCATAGAAAATGGAGTCGCTGACCACCTCTCAAGGCTAAAGATCAACGAGTCTCTCCCCTTAGATGACTCTCTTCCAGAAGAGCAGCTTATGGCGATTACTACTGCTGTTTGTAGGATGCTAGAAGGAAGGTTTGAGGAAGTGTTGAGTTTTAAAGAGGAGGATCTACCATGGTATGCTGATGTGGTGAACTACCTAGCGTGTGGTGAGGAGCCAACGCATCTCAACAGCTATCACAAGAAGAGGTTTTTGAGGGAGGCTAGTAACTACTTTTGGGATGAGCCTTACCTATACAAAAGAGGAGTAGACAGCTTGTACCGGAGATGCATTACAAAGGAAGAAGCCAGGGACGTCCTCTATCATTGCCATGGTTCTTCCTATGGAGGACACTTCGCTTCATTCAAGACTGCCACAAAATTGTTGCAAGCCGGTTTCTGGTGGCCCTCCATTTTTAAAGATGCACACGAGTTTGTGAAGAGCTGTGAGGCATGTCAGCGAGCAGGGAACATAACTAAGAGAAATGAAATGCCTCAAGTTCCCATCTTCGAGGTTGACGTGTTCGATGCGTGGGGTATTGACTTCATGGGGCCTTTCCCTTCTTCATACGGCAACAAGTACATCTTAGTAGCTGTGGATTATGTCTCCAAATGGGTTGAAGCTGTTGCTTCCCCTACAAATGACTCTAAGGTTGTGATCAAGCTGTTCAAGAGTGTCATCTTCCCAAGGTTTGGGGTACCCAAGGTTGTTATAAGTGATGGAGGAAGCCACTTTATAAACAAGGTCTTCGAGAACCTCTTGAGAAAGTATGGGGTTAAGCATAAGGTGGCTACACTGTATCATCCTCAAACAAGCGGTCAGGTGGAAGTCTCCAACAGGAAAATCAAAGCTATTCTGGAGAAGACCGTTGGAGCAACAAGGAAGGACTGGTCAGTGAAGCTAGACGATGCTCTTTGGGCCTACCGTACTGCTTTCAAGACGCCGATTGGTACAACTCCTTTCACTCTACTTTATGGCAAGGGCTGTCACCTCCCGGTTAAACTGGAACACCGTGCGTTATGGGCTGTGAAGAGGCTGAACTTTGATCTCAAGACGGCTCAGGAGAGGCGCCTTATTCAGCTACACGAACTGGACGAGTTGAGGTTGAATGCTTACGAGAGCTCCAAAATCTACAAGGAGCGGACTAAGGAAGCTCATGACAAGAAATTGGTTGCCAAGGAGCTTAAGGAAGGAGGACTGGTGTTTCTGTACAACTTGAGGCTCAAACTCTTCCCGGGCAAGCTGAAATCAAGGTGGAGCGGACCGTTCGTGATTCAAGAGGTCTTGCCGTATGGAGCTGTTACTCTGATGGGAAGAAGTGGTAGTGCATTCACCGTCAACGGACACAGAGTCAAGCCTTACTTGGCGGACAGCTTTGACAAGGAGAGTACCTCAGTGCTTCTCCAAGACCCACCATCCGCCTTGACCAAGTAAGGTCTAGCTAAAGACGTTAAAGAAAGCGCACTTGGGAGGCATTCCCATGTTTATCTTGTACATACTTCTGCTTTCATTTCTCTTTCAGTTTTATGTTTTTATGTTGCAAGTGTGTAGGAACAGGTATAAGGAGTCTAAACCTTGACTTTGAGGTCCAAAAGGGGCAATAGGGGTTAAGATAAGGCTAGAGATCGAGTCCTAGATCGACCAAAAGGACTCGATCTCATGCCGAGGTAACAATTTTCTTTCCCTCCTTTACTCCTTTCCCTCTAATTTTTAGATTCAAAACTTGGTCAAGGCAAGCATCTTTGACCATGAAAGATGTACCTTGACCAAGACTTTTGTGAGAAACCACCTTGACCACCCATTGTTTTGGTTTGCTAAAGTCTTTATATATCTCAAATTATCTCTCATCCTCTCATTCCTGTTTGCTTGATATTTTTAACAAAGAGAGTGAGAATTTTAAGTCTTTAAAGATTAGCAAAGATATCCTTAACTTCTTGCAAAGGTATTTTCAAAGATTTAATGGTTTATTTTTAAAAAAATATCCTTAAATATCGCAAGATCTTGTTTTAGGATATAGGATCAGTTTTGATTTTTTTAAATTAGCTAAGTAAAAGGAAAAATTCTGGATTTTCAGTATCTAAAAGATTTGTTTCCCTTTTATGTAGCTATGGTTTTTATTTAACCCCCAAAATTCTAGGGTAGTTTTTATAAATTCTCTCCTTCTCTTCTCTCATTCTCATCAAATCGCCACTTGCTAATCATTCTCTTTAGAATTTTGTTTCAGGAACAATGGCACCAAGAAGAACAAGAGAGGAGCAAGCACAAGAAGGATAAGGACGAGAAGTGGTGGCTCAAGAGAGGGTCCGGTGGAGCAAAGATGAAAAGAGGGACAAGAAGAGGCTTGAGAGGCTCCGGTTTGAACCTACAAAGTTTGCTGACCGAGAGCTTTTGTCCAGGCTCGGGATCCTTGGGGACTTCGACCAACTCCTCAAGAACATTGGTTTGAGATGCTTGTCGCGGATGGACTGCCCTACCATTCCCGAGGTGACGATAGATTTCCTTGCCACCTTGGAGTTCCGGTATGAGAATTCGAGTGCCCCTGTCCCTTCCCAAGGCCGTCTCTACTTCAAAGTTGGCCGTCAAGCTTACACACTATCCATCCCCGAGCTATGCCAAGCCTACGGTCTCAAGGCTGATGCAAACAAGGTGGAGTTCCCAGCCTTCAAGAAAGCCGACGAGTTTTGGGACTTGATCAGCAATGAAGACTACAAAGCCAACACCGCCAAGATCAAGAGAGTTAGGAGTCCGGTGCTGAGGAATACTCTGAAGCTGATTGCCAATACATTCAGTGGAAGGTCTGTTGCTCCTACCGTCATGAAGACGGAGCTGTGCTTCCTTTTCCAAGGCGTGAAGCACTTGGTGTCTGATCCGGATGCGAATGATGAGCCCATAGAAGATGAACTCGGCGATGAAGTGAATTACGGCTGTGTGCTCGCGGCTTCTCTGGTGAAGTACAAGGCTTATGCCTTACGGTGCAAGGCAACCTCTTCCTACATTGGCGGTTTCCTTACTCCTTTGTTCGTGCAAGCCGGTGTGCCTATCCATGACTTTGCTCACGTCCCAAACAGAGCTTTCATGGATGAAGCATACATGAGAAATACTGATAGCTTGGGACGCACGCCAGCAGAAGGGTTTTATGCTTACCTCTTCATAGATGATGAAGACAAGAAGAGAGTGTGCATCCTCCCCAACAAAGATGAGACCGAGCTGCTTGGTGTTGGGAACATCGAGTTTTTACCCACGGAGGAAGAATGCTTTGCCCCTTTAGGAGGACCGCCTGGTTCAGCCATTGCCCCGTGCCAAAGGTCAGAGTCTCCAGGAACAGAGGATGAGATGCCCGAGGTTTACACACTTCCCAAGCTGGACTTTGAGCCGAGGACCAAAACCGAGAAGTTCTTAGCCTCGGTGGTGGAGATGCAGCGGAATATCAACAAGTGGCAAGGGAAGATGCTTAAGAAGCTGGGGAAGAAGGTCAAACAACTCCAAGGAAGTCAGCCTAAGCCAGCTACAAGCCAAGAGATACAACAACCCGAGAAGAGGAGACTCTCAACCGGAGGAGTTGTTATCCGCGAGACCCAAGGAGACAACATTCAGCAAGCACGTCACTCCCTCCAAGAACCAGGCAACAAAGGAAAAGCAAAAATCTCTAGCTCCTCTGGAACATCCTCAAGTTCCAGCTGAGCCTGGACAAGAGGTAACAACCTTCTTCCATTGTATATAACCACTCATGTTTGTTTCTTGCATTGTGTTTGTTTGCTCCTTCGGATGAGTTTGCCACCGGGACGGTGTCAAGCAAGTTTGGGGGAGTACTTGTGTGATTTAATCTTGTGTTCTTTGATCTTATTTTCCTTTTTGCATCCTTGAGTCTTAGTTCATGAAAAATTGGTAAAATTTTTTAAAAAATTTTCAAAGATTCATGTAGTTGCATTCATCTCTTTAAAAACATGCTAGGATTGAGTCTAGAATTTCTCATATCACCTAGGTTGTTTGCATTTTGCATAAGGGGTTAGAATTTCTTAAAAAGGTGTTTTACTTATGAATCATTTCAATGCCCTAGTTAGTAGTTCTCTAATGCTTTGTTTATGCTTTGAAAGTAAGTTCTAACCATGCTTGGATCACTAGTTAGGATTTTCGTGGCTTGAATTGAGCTCTCATGATTTGAAACTCATCCTACTAAGTGAAAACCTTAATTTGAAAATCTAATTATCATTCTTATGCATTTGAAAATGAACACATGGTTTTAAAATATTTAGGCTCTCTTCTTCCTTTTTACCACTCTTTGTGAGCCTAAGTAGAACTCCCTCCTTGAACCTTACCCTCCTTTGAAGCCAAATGTTCTTGTGTGACATCTTTGTGAGGCCTTATTTTTGGTTTGAACTTGGTATAAAGTGTTAGGTTTAGGCGACATGATTTAGTTTTCATAATTGATTGCTAGCTTTGCATTTTAAAGCTAGGTATAGGCTTAGGATAAGTTTGGGGGATCATTGGGATTGCTTTCTTGTGTATTTGTTTTCGGTTCAAAAGAGTTTGTGTTTTAAGGAAAGAAATGAGGTTTTAAGTGAAAGGTTTGTTTTTAAAACTAATTATGCTCTATTTCAGAAGGTAGCTCTCTCTAATTAAATAAATAAAAAAAAAGAGAAAAGAAGAAAAAAAAAAAAAGAGCCTAAGTGCCAAATAAAAAAAAATGAAGAGAAAAATAATAATAATAAGAGAGCTACTAATAAGAAATTCCTAAGAGCAAAAATATTTTTCAAAACCTTTTCACTAGCCTAAAAAATTTAAAAATGTCTCTATTTTGAATTGGGGATTGCTAAGTGTGAGAAAAAGGGTAGACTCTTAAGTGGTGAGTGAGGATTAAAATTTCTTAAATGAGAGGGGTATAGGACTGTTTGATAGTTTACATGGGTAGATGAGAATCTAATCATGTATGCATAAATTGTCTTTACCTTTAGCATTATGCATTGGTTTAAACCATTTTTTGAGAGAAACCCTTGTCTAATTACAAACCCTTTTCGAATGAGATCATTCTATGCTCATAACCATAACCCTTAGCCAAATGTGTTTTGCTTTAAAGTGCATAAGTTTGATTCATGGTTCGAATGTTAATGAATGTTAAAGGATGAATTTCTTTGATTGTTAGGAATAAGAGAGTCATGATTTGAATTTCTTTGTGTGATGAGTATGGCTAAGTCCTTTGGAGTATGAGTGTAAGCTTAGCATTTTAGAATTGTTAAGTAGGACATTGAGATGATCTATTCGAAAGGCACCTTGGCAAAAAGTTTAAGACCCCTTTTATTTTTCTGAAAACCTCTCTTCCTTACTTATTTTTTGTTGCTTGAAGGCAAGCAAGAAGTAAGTTTGGGGGAGTTGATGTCATTGCATTTTGCATACATTTTGCATACTCATTAGATAGTTTTTCATGCATTTGTATCATGTTTTAGGTTAGATTGCATCACTTAGGGTCTTAGAGCATTCTTGCATCAGCATGTGCATTTTCTCGGCATTTTGCATCCATTCCAGGTTGTTTCTGGTTGCTTTGGAGTCATGGAGGTTCGTGGAGGTGTGGAGGCCGATGTAGCAGTTCATGGGAGCTCGGGAATGTGCTAAGGACCAGTGATCGAGGAGTAGATCGAGCATGACCGGTCGATCTAGGGGTTGATCGACCAGAAGATCGAGCCAACTAGGCGATCCAAGGATAATGATCGAGACGGAGATCGAGTGAAGCAATCGATCAATCGGTACGGACGTAAATGACGCCATGCAGAGCGAGAGCCAGATCGAGTACACCACTCGATCCACCCGAAGATCGACACCGAGATCGGATGCAACACTCGATTCACCGATGAAGATCGAAACCCGGATCGAGCCGTAGACACGATGTCCGGATATGATCGAGAGAACAACTCGATCCAATGGTCGATCTCTGTCCTTTCAACCGTTTTTGGCTGTTAGCGAAGGGGGGGCCATTGGATTGTTTGGACATTTTAGGCAAGGCGGCGATGCCCTTTTTCGATAACTTTTAGATTTCTTATCTTCCTTTTATGTTTTCTCTCTCTTTTTCGAAAAAACACCATTGTAAAACCAGTTTTCTTTTGAAGCTTTTGTATTCAAATCCTTATCGTTTGATCTAGTCTTTCTTTCATGTTTATCGTTTCATTTCTTCTGCTTTGCTTGATTTACTTTATGAGTAGTGAGTAGTTTACTTTGGGTTCGGGGTTGAGAGGATTGAAGGGTAGAAAAGGTTCGATCTTGGTTTGTTTTCTAAACGTTTTTAAGGCTATCTCTTCTAAGGTGTTGAAAGCTTAATGCTTGAAGACTCTCACGCCAAGAGCTTCATGATCCGAGAGGTCCCTTACCTTGACAGGATCCAGGAGCCTCGGAAGATCACACCTTAGTTTGGGGGACTAGTTAAGCCATTACTCGAAATCTGTTTTCCTTGCCTTTCAACCTCTTTTTCCACCAAAAGCCATGGGTTTGGAGGAGAGGATGAAAGAGTGATCTATACCGAAAGCCACAGATAGATCTTGTTTTGTTTTCGAGGCTTAGAGATCCTCACCAAGTGAGTCGATCTAAAGTTTCAAACCCAAGATCGATCCATGAAACCCTTTATATGAATCTCAACCCTATAGCCCTTTCTCTTAGCATATTTACGTCTCATTTCATCTTTAGCTAGTTACCTGACAGCATCCTGGTCTTTAGATTCATTGTTCTTATAGTTTTAGACGAGATTGATAGTTTCTACTCGATCTAGTGGTCGATCTTGTGGTCGATCCACTAGTCGAATTTTAACAATCCGAAGCTCTTCCCTTTAATTTGTCTGTTTGTTTCTCGTGGTAACTGCTTCCTTTCTAGTATTTTTAAAATAGGTTTCACTCTGTTTAGGTTGCTGCATTTAGTTGTTAGAATATTTCTCATAAACTGTCTCATTTACCTAGATTTGTCTTAGACCTTGCATTCTCTGTGGATTCTCTATCATCTAGAAGTGGATTGACACTCTCCTGCTTGCTTTACTACAACATTGCGTGCACTAGAGTTTTGATAGCCTCTCTGCTGCATTAGAGCATAAGAATAACAGCTTATCAGCTCACTCACCACTTAGAGTCTACCCTTTTTCCCAAAGCAAAAGCTTAGCAATCCCCAAAACAAAACAGGAAACATCTTAACTCTTTTAGGCTTAGTGAAAAGGTTTTAAAAATATTAAGCTCCTTATTATTTTATTTTTTTTCTTATTGATAGCTCCCTTATTTTTTTTTTCTTTTTATTTCTTTCTTTCTTTTTTTTTCTTTTTTTTTCTTTATTTTGGCACTTAGGCTCTTTATATATATATATATATATATATTTTTTTTTTTTTAGAGAGCTATCTTCTGAAATTATTGGAGCATTATACCTTTTAAACACAAAACCTTTCACTTAAAACCTTTTTCTTACTTCAAAAATCAAACTCTTTTGAAACCGAAAGCATATAAATATGAAAGCAACCCCAATGATCCCCCAAACTTATCCTAAGCTTACATCTAGCTTCAAAATGCAAAGCTAGCAGTCATATGAAAACCTAATCATGTCGCCTAAACGTAACACTTTATGCTAAGTTCAAACCAGAAGTGGCCTCACAATGATGTCATACACGAAAACTTGGCTTCAAAGAAAGGTAAGGGTCAAGGTGGGAGTTCTACTTACGCTCACAAAGAGTGGTAAAAGGAAAAAGAGAGCCTAAATATTTTAAAATCCATGTGTTCAATTTCAAATGCATAAGATTGATATTTAAAAAATTCAATTTAAGGTTTTCACTTAATATGACAAGTTTCAAATCAAGAGAGTTCAATTCAAGTCACGAAAATCAAAACTAGTGATCCAAGCATGGTAAGAACTTACTTTCAAAGTATGGGCAAAGCATTAGAGAACTACCAACTAGGAGATTGAAACCATTCATAAGCTTAAAACACCTCTTTAAGAAAACTTTAACCCCTTATGCAAATGTGAACAACCTAGATGCTTAAAAATGTGAATGCAACTACATGAATTTTTTCTTAAAAATTTTTAAAAATGAAGACTCGAGGATGCTAAAGGGAAAATAAGATCAGAATAAACATGTCAAACAACAGACATACAACCCCAAACTTGAATGACACCATCCCGGTGGCAAACAAATTCGAAGGAGCTCAAAACACAATGCAAAAACAAAGAAAGTATGAACGGTATATACAAGGGTAGGTTGTTTGGTACCTCGGAGCTAGACTCGGCTGGAACATGAGGATGTTCCAGCGGAGCTGCTCGTGCTAGAGGAGTGTCGGGCTATGCTTTTTCCTCTATCCTCGGTGCCTTGCTGCTCACGGATGACAATACCGCCAGTTGATCTCCTCCTCTTCTCGGGCTGGTTAACCTCTTCGCTTTTGGACCCTTTAGACCTCGCGAATGAGCTTTCCTGAAGCGTCTTGACCTTCTTGGCAAGCTTCTTCATCATCTTTCCTTGCCACTTAGTTATTTTCCACTGCCTCTCCACTACTGAGACAAGAAACTTCTAAGCCTTGGTCCGCGGCTCAAAGTCCATCCTCGGAAGCTCAAAGTGGGCAGGCATTGCTCCATCTGATGGTGGTGACTCTGACGGCTCTCGCGTGGACTGAATGGGCATCATTGTTGTTCCAAGCGGAGCGTAGCACTCCTCGTGGGTTGGGCAGAACTGAATCGTACCGATGCTATCCAAGTTAGTCTCCTCGGCGTTGGGCAAGATACACACGTTCTTCTTCCCTCCGTCATCGTAGAACTGAAAAGCAAAGAATCCTGGAGCTGGCGTAGGTCCCAAGCTATCGGTATTTCGCATGTAAGTCTCGTCCATGTATAACTTGTCCGCGCGAGGCTCGAACCGCTGAAGTGGTACACCGGCTTGGATGAAGAGCGGCGTGAGAAACCCTCCAATGTAAGCTGAGCTTGCCTTGCATCTAAGAGCGTAAGCTTTGTATTCACCAAGGAGGAGGCTAGAATGCACCCGTAGTTGACATCGTTACCGAGGTCATCCATAAGCGGATCATGGTTCTCCTCTTCGCTGCTGCATAGTATCCTTTTGATCCCTTGGAAGAGGAAACGCAGCTCGGTCTTCGTCACCGTGGGAGACACAGCTCGTCCGCTGAAGGTGTTCGCCAACAACTTGAGCGTGTACCTCAGAACGGGATTCCTCACCTTCTTGATTTAAGCCGTGTTGGCTTTGTACTCTTCATCGCAAAGCACATCCCATATGATGCTGGCGTTCTTGAGAGGCGGATATTCCACTTGCTTAGCCGCGGCGTTGAGTCCGTATGCTTGGCAAAGCTCCTCAATGGAAAGGTGATAGGACCGCTTTTTGACCTTGAAGCTGAGGTGCCCTTGAGAGGGAGTTGGGAGGCTCGGATTCTCATAGGAGAGCTCCTGTGTAGAGAGGAAATCCATCGTCACTTGCGGATACGTTGGACAGGCCATCCTTGAAAGGCAAGCAAGCCCCATGTTTTGTAGAAGGGAGTCAAAATCCCCTAGGAGACCCATCCTTTCCAGCAAATCTCTGCTCGCGAACTTAGTAGGCTCGAAGCGCAGCCTCTCTAGCCTCTTCTTCGCCGACTTTTCCTCCTTAGTCCAACGGGTCCTCTCCTCTTGAACTTGTTGGGTTCCCTCTTCCTGAACCACTCGTTGTTAATCCTCTCTCTGTGCAGCCTCTTCTCTGGTTCTCTTAGGTGCCATTGGTGCCTGAAACACGATTCTCAAACAAAGAGAAAGCAAATGCGGCGTGAGATCGAGAAAGAGAGTAGCGAGAAAGAAAAATCCACAACTAACACCCTAGATTTTTGGGGGATTTATAAATATTGTATCTAGATAAAGGAAAAGAAAATCTAGAGATAGGATCAAATCTAGAATATTTCCTATTTTCTAGTTACTTTAAAAAAAATCGATAAAACCCTTTGCAACTTAAATCGATCAAGCGGTTATAAAAGGAAATATTGAAAAGATTTACTTAAAACTCTTGGAATACCTTGCAAGATCGAAGATACGAGTTAAATGCCTTTGTGAAAAGAAGAAGAACACTCTCTCTCGATTAAAAACTCAAAGAAATAGAAATGAGAGAGTGTAGGATTGTTGAAAACTTAATGGCGACAAAAATCTAATACCATGGGTGGTGCAAGTGGTTTTCTGACAAAAGGTGGTCAAGGTACAACTTTCGTAGTCAAAGATTTCTGCCTTGACCACCATTCAAAATTAAAAACCGAGGGAAAGGAGAAAGAGAGGGAAAAAATTTTGTTACCACGGCATGAGATCGAATCCCTTTGGTCGATCTAGGACTCGATCTCATGCCCATAATGGCTGGATCGAGAGATTCGATCGATCAGTGACTCAATTGGATTAGAATCGAGTCTTAGATCAAGTGTAATCTCTAGTTCCTTGACTTTTGGTCAACTAGGCTGAGTCCGCGTGATCTAGCCATATTCTCGATTCAGGGGTCGATTCGATTTAGATCAAGTGATGGATCAAGTCGAGTCATCGATCTGTCTTTGAAGGATTTTCCCGAGAGAAAATAGATCGGTCGATCCATTTTTGGATCGATCGATCTAAACTCCAAGAATTTTCCGAGACATTTTAGATCGGTCGATCTAGATAGGACCGATCGATCCGTGCTCATCTAGATCGAATTTGTCACTCGATCTCGTCTAGATCGACTAACTCCTCTCGATTCAAAAACTCGATCTAGTAAAGATCGAGTTAGGTTTAGTCGATCTAGCACTCGATCTCTAGTCGATATTTGCCCCTTCTCACTCCTTTTTGATCCAAGATCTTTGCCTGCAATCCCTTATACATGTTCCTATAAAAGCATAAAACTGGAAAAGAAATAAAGTAAAAATATGTACAGGATAGACATGGGAATGCCTCCCAAGTGCGCTTTCTTTAACGTCTTTAGCTAAACTTTACTTGGTTTAGGCAGATGGTGGATCTTGGAGAAGCATTGAGGTGCTCTCCTTGTCAAATGCACTCGCCATGTATGGCTTAACTCTGTGTCCGTCCACCGTGACTTTAGTTTCCCTGGAAAGAGCTTGAGCCTCGAGTTGTATAGCAGCACCAAACTCCCTTCCTTAAGCTCTTTAGGTACCAACTTCTTGTCATGAGCAGCCTTGGTACGTTCCTTGTAGATCCTAGTGCTTTCGTAAGCATCCAGCCTTAGCTCATCAAGCTCGTGCAACTGGATCAAATGCTTCTCCTGAGCCGTCTTCAGATCAAAATTTAGCCGCTTCACAGCCCACAACGCCCTATGTTCCAACTCAACAGGAAGGTGACACCCTTTACCATAGAGAAGAGTGAAAGGAGTAGTAGCAATGGGTGTCTTGAAAGCAGTCCGGTAGGCCCACAAAACGTCATCTAACTTCACCGCCCAATCCTTCCGAGTAGTCCCAACTGTTCTCTCGAATATCGCCTTGATCTGAGAGACCTCCACTTGGCCACTTGTTTGAGGATGGTAAGGCGTAGCTACCTTGTGCTTCACACCATACTTCTTTAGCAGATTTTCAAAACAGCTTGTTGTTGAACTGGCTCCCTCCGTCGCTTATCACCACCTTGGGAACTCCAAACCTCAGGAAAATAATGCTCTTAAATAGCTTGATCACCACCTTAGAGTCGTTTGTTGGGGAAGCAATGGCCTCAGCCCATTTAGAGACGTAGTCAACAGCCATTAGTATGAACTAGTTGTCGTATGATGAAGGAAATGGCCCCATGAAGTCTATGCCCCACGCGTCAAAGACGTCTACCTCAAATATGGGAACTTGAGGCATCTCATTCCTCTTAGTAATATTCCCTGCTCTTTGACATGCCTCGCAGCTCATCACGAACTCATGGGTGTCTTTGAAGATGGACGGCCACCAGAAGCCGGCTTGTAAGACCTTAGTGGCGGTTTTGAACGAAGCAAAATGCCCTACACACAAAGACCCGTGGCAATGAAAGATGATGTCTCTCGCTTCCTCCTTTGTCATGCATCTTCTGTACAGGCTATCCACTCCTCTCTTGTATAAATAGGGGTCATCCCAATATTAGTGGCTCACGTCTCTCATGAACTTCTTCCTATGGTAGTTGTCAAGATGCGACGGCTCCTCCCCACATGCCAAGTAGTTCACAATATCCGCTTACCAAGGGAGATCCTCCTTTTTGAAGCTCAGAACATCCTCAAAACGCCCTTCTAAGCTTCCACAAACAGCCGTAGTGATTGCAATGAGTTGTTCCTCGGGGAGAGAATCGTCTAAAGGAAGAGACTCGTTGATCCTTAACCAAGAGAGATTGTCAGCAACGCCGTTCTCTATTCCTTTCTTGTCTTTGATCTCCATGTCAAATTCTTGAAGCAAGAGGATCCATCTCAAAAGGCTCGGCTTAGTGTCCTTCTTGGAATAGATATAACGCAAAGCTGCGTGATCCGTGTAAACTATGGTCTTGGAACCCACGAGGTAAGCCCTGAACTTCTCAAAGGTGAATACAACCGCCAATAGCTCCTTCTACGTAGTTGTGTACCTCGTTTGCGTGTCATCCAAGGTTCTTGAAGCATAGTATATCACGTGCAGCTTCTTATCCTTCCCTTGGCCTAGAACGGCTCCCACGACATTGTCGCTAGCATCACACATAATCTCGAAAGGTAGAGTCCAGTCTGGTGCTTGCACTATAGGCGCAAATACTAGGGCCTCCTTCATGGTCACGAAAGCTTGCAAACACTCTTCATCAAAGACGAATTCAGCCTCCTTGCACAACAGCCGCGTGAGAGGGCGTGCAATCTTAGAAAAGTCTTTAATGAAGCGCCTGTAGAGACCGGCGTGTCCCAAGAAGCTTCTCACTCCTTTGACGTTAACTGGCGGCTCAAGGCTTGTCATCACATCAATCTTTGCTTTGTCGACTTCAATACCCTTCTCTGATATCTTGTGTCCGAGCACGATCCCCTCCTTCACCATGAAGTGGCATTTTTCCCAATTAAGCACCAAGTTTGTCTCCTCACAACGCTTTAGTACCCTGCAAGATTCAACAAACACGCAGAAAAGGACGCACTATAGACCGAGAAGTCATCCATAAACACCTCTACCATCTCTTCTATTAGATCGGAGAAGATCGACAACATACACCGCTGAAACGTAGCCGGTGCGTTACACAACCCGAATGGCATCCCTCGATACGCAAAGGTGCCATAAGGGCATGTAAAGGTCGTCTTCTTCTGATCATTGGGATGGATTGGTATTTGGAAAAATCCACTATATCCATCAAGAAAGCAATAGTAGGGGTGATTAGTAAGTCTTTCAAGCATTTGATCAATAGAAGGCAAGAGAAAATGATCCTTTCTAGTAGCAAGATTAAGCTTCCTAAAATCAATACACATACGGTGTCAAGTAATAGTCCTAGTAGGTATAAGCTCATCTTTGTCATTCTTAATGACCGTGATCCCTCCCTTCTTAGGCACCACGTGTACGGGAGAAACCCACGTGCTTTCACTTATGGGATAGATCACGTCAGCCTCTAAAAGCTTAAGAATCTCTTTCTTAACAACCTCTTTTAAATTTGGATTCAAACGCCTTTGATGTTCTATAGAAGAGGCGTTCTCATTATCCCAGTGAATCTTATGAGTGCAAAGCATTGGTGAAAGGCCCTTGATGTCACTTAGAGAGTACCCAATGGCCTTCCTATACTTTCTCAACTCGGTTAGGAGCGATTGCAACTCATCATCACTCAAGTTTTCATTCACAATCACAGGATAGGTTTTGTTAAGCCCTAAGAAAGCATACCTTAGCCCTTTTGGGAGCTCCTTAAGGTCCACCTTTGGGGCTAACAGCTCGCTCCAATCATCCTCGTGGCTGTTGCTGATGTTCTCCTCCTTAGAACCTTCCTTAGAACCCGAGACATGGCCCTTGAGGCTGCTTTCTCCAACCGCTATCCCTTCTGAAATCGAGTCGCAGGTCGATCTTGTTCTCGATGTCATCTAGATCGAGCAGTTTCGCTCGATTCACTCACTCGATTTAATGTGGATCGAGCGAGGGATCGAGACGCTGAGTCGATCTCCGGATTAGACCCCAAACTGATCGGAAGGCCTTTCTCGATCTTGGACTCGATCGTTTTCCTGGATCGAACACACTCCTCGATCTTACAGTCGATTGCTTCTCCGGATCGAGTTGTGCTCTCGATTGTCTTGTCGATTCGACCTCTGGATCGAGTAACATCATCAATCTCTGAATCTATCTCTAGGCCAACGCCTTCATCTTCTAGCATAACCTTCCTTGAATCAAGCAAGTTGACGTACTCTTGAGTCCTTTGATCAACATAACCAAACTCTCCTGGCTCCTTAGTCAGTGCCAGCTTCAAATGATCTTCTTGAGCCAACTCTTCAAGCAACTCATCCGCTAAAGCATCCAACGTCTCAATGTAGAAAGCTTGCCCTTCTATCGTAGGCTTCTTCAAACCCTCATTGATATCAAAATCTACCCTTATATCTTTACCCAAGTGCAAGGAAATCTTCCCGTTCTTGACGTCTATTATGGCTCCGGAGGTGGCTAAGAAAGGTCTACCGAGAATGAGTGGATCCTTTGGTTCTTCATCCATTTCCAACACAACGAAGTCTGTAGGCACGTTTACTCCACTGATCTTCACTGGCAAGTCCTCGAGCAAACCCACGGGTAACCTCACACTTCTGTCAGCTAGTACCAACGAGATATTGCAATCCTTGAAACGGGTAAAGCCAAGCTTCTTTGCCATGGAATGAGTCATCAGATTTATGCTAGCTCCGAGATCAGAAAGGTAACTCTTGAACTCCAAAGGACCTTAAGCGCAAGGTATAGTGAAGCTTCCAGGGTCTCCCAACTTCTTAGGGACTATCTCCTTGTGTATCACAGCACTACACTCCTCACTTAGAACAAGCACCTCCTTGCTTTCCTTATTCTTCTTCATGACAGTGTCTTTGAAGAATTTGGCGCATTTAGGCATCATTGCAAGGCAGTCCACGAGAGGTACCTCGATCTCTACGTCCTTAAGATGCTTCTAAAACAAGACTCTATGCTTCTCTATGAGTTGCTTCTTGAAATGGCCAGGAAAAGGTAACTTAGGTACATACGGTGGAGGCACATAAGCATCCTTCTCCTTGGTAGTTTGCTCTGCTTTCTTCTCAACAACCGCTTTGTCTCCTCTTCTTGGCCCATGAATCCAGACATTGTCAAAGTTTATCTCATCATCAGCTGAAAGCTTACCCTCCCCCTCTTGAATTACAACGTTCTCATTGTTCTTGGGAGTAACCGTAGGTGCTAGCTCTTTCCCACTCCTTAGCGTAATGACATTGGCGTATTCCTTGGGATTTTTCTCACACTTGCCTGGTAAGCCATTCTGACCACTTGAGCTTGCCTTTCCCTTCTCAAGTTGCTTGATTTTGTTATTCAAGGTTGTAATCTGAGTAGAGAAATCCGTGAGAGACGAGTCTAAGCGAGTATTCATTTCGGCAAACTTCTGGTTTGTAGAGGCTTGCCCTTGAATCAATTGTTGAAACATAACTTGGACAGGATCAACTTGTTGTTGCATCAGGAGGAGGAGTGATCCCAAACCTATTGTGATGAGTATTGGGAGCATCTCCGGCTCCTATGATCCTTGGGGGTCTAGCCGCGTGTTGGGGGTTTCCATTGCCCCTTCCCACTGCCCCGTGAGCTGGAGGAGGTCCCTCTCGGTGCTCGTGTTCATCCATAGCTTCAAAGTCAACCAAACCATGCTGAACAATCTCCTCAAAAGCTCTAGCTTGTTCTCGTACTCTTCTTTGCCGTGAATGACGAAGTTGATGAATGTTGTCCAAGTGTTTAAGTAGATTGTTGTCTCCCCTTGAACAAAGATTCATGTACCTGAAAGACACACGTTTGAGAGTAGAGAGATCAGTAACTTAAACCAAGTAATGGCTTAGTCTTTACTAAACCCCAAATCTCAATGCTTTCTAAACACTCCTAGAATGGCAACGGCGCCATTTGATAACAAGATTTCGCAGCAGTGTGTGCAATGATGTATCAAAGCTCAAATGCAACACTTAGTTGTAGTAAAGTATGCAAGCGAGTATCAATCCAGTCCTAGGAGCTAGAAAGATCAGTGAGAATGCAAGGATCGAGTAAAGCTAGGCAAATGATGAATGATTTTGAGAAATTCCTAAAAACTAGATGCTATGATCAAATGCTAGGCAGAACTATTTTAAAAAATACCAGGAATGAGCTAGCCACCACGAGGAAAAGACAGAATAATTAAAATGCAAAGCTACGAATTACTAAAATTCGACTAGTGGATCGACCATGAGATCGACCACTAGATCGAGCAAAAGCAATCGATCTAAAAAGCAGTTTTAAGCGAAAGTAAATCTAATGACCAGGATGCAAGCAAGCAACGAACGAATGATCAACAGGGACTAAGAAATACTAAAAGGAGGGTCTAGGGTTGAGATTCATGTTCAGGGGTTTCAAAGATTCAAGCTTGGTTTGAAAAATCTAGATCTACTCACTTTGTGAGGTTCTCTAAGCCTTGAAAACAAAACAAGACCCATCCATGGCATGTGGTATGGATCACTTTCTCATTCTCTCCTGGTCGATCTCATCTAGATCGACCTGCCTAGCTCGATCTTTCTCTCGATCTCGGTCTCTTTGCTGAATGGTTGAGTTCTCCCAAATGTCCACAAGCTCCTCTTCGATCCTTACCATGTCCATGCAACCTCCACAGCATATGATGCAAGAATGCAAGAAATATGCAAATGCTAATTCAAAGTGCACTTATGACGTAAAATGAGACAAATGGTGCAAACCTAGCCTATTATGTAAGATGAATGCATGAAAAATACTCTAAATACATGCTAAATATGCGAAATATAAGAGTATATCACAAAGATAAATAGATGAATTTGACAAGCAAGTATTCAATAAGTTAAATGATTCAAAATTCAAAAACCGTCTATTCACCATGCAAAAGAAATAAAATAAGTAAGAGGCAATGAATCATTGAACTAGAAAGCAATCACCAAACAAGGACAAGTTCCTAAGTGCATAAAATAAAATATGAAACATTGAAAAGCTAAGAGACAATACCTGAAATTGTTTGACTCTCTCAAGCTCTTAGAAAACAAAAGTATTCGAAATTTAGTGGTTGAAAACTAGAAGAATGAAAGTAAGAAAGAGAGAAGGGTGGGCTTAGATTATATAGAGGGTTGAAGAATCTTTTTGTGGGAAGCAAGAGGACAAAGAGTGCTAAAGAGAGGTCCCACTTGTACTTGGGAAGGGGAAGGATTCAAATTTGAACTCCTTGATCTAGTTTGACCAAGGAGGGAAACAATTTGAATTGAAGAAAGCTTACCTTGTGCGCAATATCGACCACCCAAGTCGATATTGTGATCGATATTGATCGTATCGGCATGGTTCGATCGATATGCGTGCTAATATCGGTTATCCAGATCGTGATATCGAGCTGTATGCATGTCGATACTGCTTGACATCTTTTGTATCGACATCCCTTACGTCGATTTGTAGTCTGATCATCATGCTTAGCTGTCCAACATCGAGCTACTAGCTCGATATGTAGCTCGTTATGACTTGGACAAAATCCATATCGGACTAGCATGTCGATATGCATAGCGATACACCTTGAGATATGCTGAACAGCATGTTTTCATTCGTTACTTAAGGTGTATCGATGTGGGACGTCGATATTTACCCCGATATACCTTAGTAAAGGGTGATTAATCGCCTTTCGTCCTCGCAGTTAAGGCACATCAGTGTATTATGCCGATATTGTGCTCGATACACACTTCTTGATGTCATATCGACCTGGAACGTCGATACATGTGATCGATATGAGTACCAGTTGAGGCATATCGAACCGTTTGTACCCTGATACATTGCTCGTGAAAGCGTATTGGTGTGCCTTATAACAGTACTCTGATCGATACAATAATCCTCACAGGTGTATAGATCAGGATCATCCTTATATGCACGTCGATACAAGTCTAACATACTTGTATTGAGCAAGATATGCTTGATATACATGCTCAATATTAGCCGTATCGATGTGCATGGCCGATATGCTGGTCGATATTGACCCTTCTTCGACCTCTTCCTTCTCCCAAACTTGGTTCTTTCTTCCTTATCTTGAACCTGGTTACTAGAGACACTAAAAAACTCCCACAAAAACATAAAAAAACATAAAAATGTTTGCTATGGACAAGGATACCATGGGATTTCCTCCCGAGCGTGCTTGTTTAGAGTAACTTAGCTTGACTTTCCTCAGCTCCTTACTTGAGGTGTGGAGCAGGAGTCTTGTAACTCCTTGGTGTGATCTTGCTCCCCTTGACTCTCCTGGTGAATCCATTAATCTTCAGCACTTCAAAAGGCTTAGATCTTCCCTCTTACTTCATCTTGTAGCAAACTTCACCACTCTTAGAGCCAAATGGTCTTAAAACCACTCCTTCTTCTATAGGATCCAATAAGATTTCATTCACAGCTTCAGAAACAGCCACATCGAGGACCTCCTTTTCAGTGGTATCAGCAAACATCCTGGACAGACAGCAACAATCAAAACTTGCACCAACATAGCCATCAAATTCTGGCCAATGCTCCCCTACTTTCTTCAACTTCTTGACCTCCATTGAGAAGGCTTGCTCATCTTCCAGCTTGTACCCTTTGGAGTCAAACTTCAGAACTTTCTCATTGGTCAAACTTAGCTCTATTGTGCACTCCTTTGCATCAAACACTGCGCCAGCTGAAGCTAAGAATGGTCTCCCTAGAATGATGGCGTTCTTGATCTTCCCTTCGACATCTAGGACCAGGAAATTTGTTGGGATGACCACTCCTTCAATCATCATTGGCACATCTTTAAGAGCTCCAAGTGGTGCCTTTACTGTGCCATCAGCTATGGTTAGAGACACATTACTCTGTTGAAGTTGAGTGTAGCCAAGCGCCTTAGCAGTAGAGGATGGGAGAAGGTTGATACTTGCTCCAAGATCACAAAGACAGCTCTTGAAACTTTGTCCTTTGAGTTCACAAGGGAGAGTAAAGCATCTAGTATCTCCAAGCTTCTTGATGTTCAATATCTCAGTCTTGGCAATAGCTTCATTCAGGTCTGTCCCAATATCAAGACCTCTAAGCTTCATCTGGTTGGCATATAGATTGGTGTACTTATCCATAAGCTGCTTCTTAAACCTTCCAGGAAAGGGGAGAGCTGGCTTGTAAGGAGAATGATCATAAATCCCAGTTTGTTTTTCAGCTTGACTCTCCTCAAGTAGCTCATTCTTCTCCTCTTCCTTAGTTGTTGTTGCTTCAAGAGATTTTTCCTTTGCAACTCCTAGGTTGGAGTCAGCTGCCAAAAACTCTTCTCCCCCAGTCTGAAGTTCAGTGTCCTCATTGAACAGAGAAAGGAACTCTTCAATGACAGCTTCCTCTTCATCTTAGAAGGTTTCGTCTTCAGTGACTATGGCGATGCAGAACACCTTAGGTTAGCTTCTGGTTTTCTAGGAAGGTTTCCTTGAGTTTTGGAACCAGCTATGCCCTTGTTGTTCTCTAGTGTCTTTACTCTTGAAGCCAATCCATCAATCTTGTTTGACAACTCCATATGAAGAGTATCCATTCCGTTGTAGACCTCAACAAACTTCTTTGTGATCTCCACATTAGTAGCTTGCAGCAGTCCTTTCACTTCAGCATCATTGGTGTTGGATGAACTTGCTTGACCTTGAGAGAATCCAGGAAGATCAAACTGCTTTTTCTGGAGGTTGCTTTTTGCTGGAAGTTTCTTTGGTAACTGATTCCCTTGAGGTTGCTGTTGAGGGTAAACTTGATCTTGGGGGTTGGCAACATTGTTGCTCTTGTAGGACAAGTTTGGGTTAGGTCTGTAGTTCTCATAACCATTGTAACCACCATGATTACCCAAGTAGTTCATCTCCTCTACTTGTAACTCCTCTTCGCTAGACAGCTCCACCATTTCACCAACATAGTTAATCTCCTTCTGTTGCATTTGGAGCAGTTTCTCAAGCCTAGTGTACAGCTCTTTCAACTCTCTTCTTGTAGACTCCAGCCCATTATTAGTGTTGCCATCCTCTACTCTTGGAGTTCTATCATAGTCTTCACTATAATTTCCATCACTTTGGGCTAAGTTCTCCACAAGCTCTAGGCCTTCATCTACATCCTTAGATAGGAAGTTTCCATTGGAGGCAGTATTAAGTAGCATCCTGATCTTAGGGAGAGCGCCTCTGTATAAGGTTGATAGGAGTGAAGTTTGTGAGAACCCATGGTGAGGGCACTGAAGTGTGTACCCTTTGAATCTCTCCCATGCTTCACCAAAACTCTCACTAGTCTTCTGAGCAAAACCAGATATCTCATTCCTTATTCTAGCAGTCCTTGAAGTAGAGAAGAAGTTTTAAAAAAAGGCTCTCTTGCACTCATCCCAACTGGTGATACTTCCTTGAGGCAAGATTTTCTCCCATTGGTGTGCTTTGTCGCCAAGAGAGAAAGGGAACAACCTGAGCTTGAAACCATCTTCACTCACCCCCATTGATCTTAGTTAGTGAGCAGAGTCTATCAAAGTTATCCAAGTTATCCAGAGGGTCTTCAAGTGGTAACCCATGGAACTTACTGCCTTGAACCATTGAGATCAATCCAGATTTGATCTTTAAGTTATTGTTCTGAACTGCTGGAGGAAGGATCCCTGTTCTGTTGTTGTAACCGTTGGGTGCGTCACCAACCCCAATGGGTCTGATTGGGCGTGCACCATGTGTTGGTCCTCTCTGACCTTGTTCACCTTGGACTCCTTGCTGTCCCTAAACACCAGCAACTCCTTGAGCACCTTGTGCTCCTGGTGGTCCATGAAATCGCTGATCATCTATACCATGCTCCATGTTGAGCTGATGAAACTTTTGCAGTCTCTCTCTTTCCCTTGTTGCTCTTAATGCCCTTTCCACTTGCAGAATGTTGTGTTGATAGTCCAGAAGGTTTTGATTGCCTTTAGACCTCAAGTTCATACACCTATAAGCAGAAGAGCAGCTTGCAAATCAGTAACAAATAGAAAAATAACAGCTTGATCTTAAACAGTCCACAAATCCTAATGCTCAATCCAAACCCATATGGCAACGGCGCCAATTTGATAGCTGGATTTTACTAGCTAAGGAAATCCTAACACACTCATGTCATTGCAGCATGTAAGGTATCAATCCATCTGAGTTCTTAAGACACCAAGGATACAGCAAATCACTTAAGTTAAGCCAAATTCAAGAAATCAGTTGTGAACAAACTAAACAAGTCTAAGGACTGAACGAAGAAAAGCAGGAAATTCAAATGGATAAAGTAAGGATCTAAGATGGGGGTTATTGATTAAAAAAGGATTAGGACGTAACTAGTGATGCTTCAAAAATATTCAAACAAAGCTATCTTCTAGGATAGGATTAACAACTATAACTAGCTCAATTCCTTTACACTAATCACTTTGCTAAGCACACATTTCAGATAAATTCTTTTACTCAAACACATGATCAGCGAGCATTCAAAGCAGAATTCCAATCCTATAAAGCCAAAATGCACCTTAGACATCTAATTCCTTAGGCTAGGCACACAAATCCTCTAAGAGACTTTAAGCAGCGTTTCATCAAACACTTACCATGTGCAAGAGAAAGCCAAAATACTAAACAAGCCTGGCCAAGACTAATCTAGTGTTAAGCACATCTAATAGAGAGAAGACAATCATATTAAGCACAAGGCATCACTAATCTAGTCCTAAAACCCCTTTAATCTATCCCATCTCAAACCCTAAGTAAGACTACTCTCTAGCCATAGTCAAAACCACAAATTCTAAAGAGAAATAATGGTTAAGCATGATTAGGAAGCAGTATAAACAAGAATAGATGAAAGGCAAATACAGAAATTCACTAAATCTAACTAGTACTTACAAAGAAAAGGTAAAAAGGGAAAGGTTTTTTGTGCAATAACAGAAGAAAATAATAAAATCCAAGTTGCCTAACCATTTTAGGACTTTAGTATTTATAGGAGAATTAGAAAACCCCTAGTAAACATAGATTAAACCAAAAATAAGCTGACTCGGACAGGCCATATCGACTGTGAACATCGATATACATCTCCAATATCATCTATTCTTCAGGGTTGTATTGATGTCCCTTGGTCGATATGCACGTCGATACAGAAGGCTCCTATGTTGTATCGGTTTGGCTTTCCATAATGTGAAGTCGATTCAATCACCTTTTAGTTAAGGCTCGTCAGTCAAGCAAGTCGATATGGCACCTCAGTATTGTCCTCTCATGTGTATCGGTATGGGACGTCGATAAACTGCCCGATATGGACTCCCTTCTTGCATCGAGGTGTCTCTTAGTCGATATGCTTCCTTCTTACCACGCCTTCACTGTATTGATGCTGAAGTGATCGATACTCCCAGCGATATGCTCTGTCTCGATGAGATGATGTCAATATCATCATCGATATTGGCATATCCGCCTTTGTCCCTTGCCTTGCTTTATTCCCAGCTCACACCCATTGCACCACATGACCTCCGCACTCCATCTAGTACTAGAATAAAACTCCAAAAGCATGCAAAATGCAATGCAGCTCCTAAAACTACACTAACTCCTAAATGCATGCAAATGGGACAAGAAGAAGCAAAATATGCATGTTTAAAGACTAAAACTAGTGATGAATGCAAGCTAAAATGGTATAAATAATGGAGATATCAGGCTTTCATGTAGCTCCTTTATAGCGCTAAGTCGATCTTTATAGGCTTGGTCTAGTCTAGTCTCGTGGCCTTCTTCATTGTCATCTTGTGTATAGCAATCATGATGGCTTGATTGTATTTATGTTGCAATACTCTAACTCTTTCTCTTATGATGACTCTGGTTGGTACTTCAATGATTTGAGCTACTTGCGGTTCAGTTAAGTCAGGTTCTGGTTGCATATCTTCATCATTCCCTCCCTCTTGAATAGGTTTTGACATCAAAACATGATCATATGCAAAATATGGAGCTAGATAAGAAAAATTAAATGTAGAAGATACATTAAACTCACTTGGAAGTACAAGGCGATAGACATTGTTGTTGATCTTTCAGCTTTGAACTCCTTTGGTTTGGAAACCTCTCTTGTCTCATATGTAGCCAAACCCATTTTCCCGGTGTAAATGCCACTTCTTTTTGTCCCTTGTTGGCATGCTTAGAGTACTTCTCCTTTCTCTTCTCTAAGTTCTCCTTTGCCTTTTGGTGTATTTTCTTATTAAACTCGGCTTACTCTTCGCCCACTAAACTCACTGCTTCAGCTGGTGGTAGTGGAGATAGATCCAAAGGCATAGTAGGATTGAACCCGTAGACTATCTGCAAGGGATACATCTTGGTGGCTGAATGCTGAGCTTTGGTTGTAAGAAAATTCTATGAATGGTATGCATTCAAGCCAATTCTTCATGTTCTTCCCAATAGTAGCTCTCAACAAGGCTGATAAGGTCCGGTTGACTACTTCTGTTTGCCTACCCGTTTGAGGATGACAAGTTGTAGAAGATAAGAGCTGGGTTCCTAACTTCTTTCATAAAGTTCTCCAAAAATGGCTGAGAAACTTGCTATCCCGGTCAGAAACGACTGTTCTCGACACTCCATGTAATTTGACTATCTCTTTAAAGAACAGGTCAGCAGTTTAAAAAGAATCGTTCACCTTGGCACATGGAATGAAATGGGCAATCTTCGAGAATCTATCTACCACAACAAAGATAGACTTCTTATTGCGTGTCCTGGGCAATCCGAGCACGAAGTCCATTAATATATCCACCCAAGGAGCCGTGGGGATTTGTAATGGTAAGTATAACCCGTAAGGGTGTACTTTCGACATAGCTTTCTTGCAAGTTACGCATCTTGCACAATGAGCATCTACAGTCTTCTTTAGGTGATGCCAATAGAAGTGCTCCTTGACAATAACTAGTGTTTTATCTACTCAAAAGTGCCCATGAGCTTCTCTAACGATCAAATCCCTAAGAGAATATTGTGGAATGCAAAGTCTCTTCTCTCTAAATAAAAAGCCTTCATAGATGTAGAATTTGCCTTGTCCTCTATTGTTGCAGCCGTTGTAGCTATCTTATATGTCAGGATCTTCAGTATACAACTCCTTGATGTATTCGAGCCCCATCACTTTTGCATCCATAGTAGTGATTAGAACATGTCTCCTTGATAATGCATCTGCCACGATGTTTTCTTTTCCCTTCTTATATTTTATAATGTAGGGAAATTTCTCTATTTACTCCATCCAACGAGCGTGTCTCTTCATTAATTGAGTTTGTCCTCTGAGGTGCTTCAGTGTCTCACGATCCATATGTACTAAAAACTCCCTTGACATCAGATAATGTTGCCAAGTCTCTAATGCTCTTACTAGTGCATATATCTCTCGGTCATATGTGGGATAGTTTAGCGTTGCACCTCCTAGCTTTTTGCTGAAAAAAGCTACTGGCTTGCCTCCTTGAGTTAGTACAGCACCAATGCTAACTCAAGATGCATCACACTCCACCTCGAATGTCATCTCAAAATCAGCTAAGGTTAAGACTAGCGCATTGGCGAGTTTCTCCTTAAGATCCTCAAAGGCTTGTTGTTGAGCTTCACACCATGTAAACTCTATGTTCTTCTTGAATACGGCCGTGAGAGGAGCTGCTACACTGCTAAAGTCTTTCACGAACCGGCAGTAGAAGCTAGCGAAGCCGTGAAAACTCCTTACTTGACTAAAAAATGTTAGGGTTGGCCACTCCTTAATAGCTTTTATCTTCTCATCATCAACCTCTGATATACTCATATATTTCGCATATTTAGCATAAATTTAGAGTAGTTTTCATGCATACATCTTTCATAATAGGCTAGTTTGCACCATTTATCTCTTTTTAGGTCCTAGAACACTTTGCATTAGCATTTTGTTTATTTCTTGCATTCTTGCATCATAGTCAGGTTGTTTTGGATACACTGGAGCTATGAAGGGTGCGTGGATGTGCTAAGGCTCGAAAGGGAGCCTATGGATACTTGGAAGAACTCAGCCATGCAGCAAAGTAACCGAGATCGAGGTGAAGATCGAGCTAGGCAGGTCGATCTCGACGAGATCGACCAGAAGATCGAGACTCTTGAATCGTTTAAAGGAAGAAGATCGAGGTCAAGATTGACCAAGGTGATCGAACGTCAGTACGGACACAGAAACTAAGCCCAGAAAGAACGAGAGCCAGATCGAGGTCATGACTCGATCATCCGAGGATCGACCAGAAGATCGATATAAGCGCTCGATCCTCCCGACTGAATCGACCCGACGATCGAGGAAAAGAAGACGTTCTATGTGGAAGATCGAGTTAGAGATCGACGACTCAGGTCGATCTCTAAACCTTATCCGGAAGGCTCATGTTTTGGATTTTAGTGAGGGGACCATTTCCTTTTGTCTACCCTATTTTTAGGAGTGGGGGAGAACCATTCATATGTTCTCCTTCTGGTTTTATTCACCCTCTGATCTTATCTTTTCTTTAAGCAAAAACTGCCATTGTTAGTTTTTCAGTTTTTCATATTTTGTAAAACCATAATTTTGCTTTTAATCTTAAGTATTTCTCTTAATCTCTCTTGTTTAGTAGTTTAATCATGTTTATCCTTTTTTTCCTTTGCATTTTCATGTGTTTTAATCATGTGTAGTGAGTAATCCACCAAGCGTTTAAGGTTGAGGTGGTTAAGAGGGTTCTAAGGGTATAAGCTTGGGTCTTTCTTGCACTTAACTTAATCTCTTCTTGGATTTGGGGGATTTAATGCCTAGAGACTCTTGAGAAAGATCTCAGAGATTTCCTTACCTTAGCAGGATTCATGAGATCCCTTAAATCCAAATCCAAGAGACTAGCTCATTCTTTCCCAAACGCCATGGATGTTTAGGGAGCTAGTTAGGCCATTTTTTGAGATTTATGCTTCATGTTCCTCACCCTTTCTTTCCACCACACGCCATGGGTTAGGAGTAAAGGTTGAGGAAAGGATTTATTCCAAACACCATGGATAAATCTAGCTTAGCTTCTCAAGGTCTAGAGAGAGCACTAAAATGTGTAGATCTATGTTTTCAAAACACAAAGTTTGAATCTTGAACCTTCTTAAGCATGATCCTCAACCTTGAATCTACTCTTAGCTTTTGAAATCATTTCCTAGATTGTTAGAACTTTCCCTTTTTATCTGCTTTTAGTTTTAAAATTTTAAAAACCAGTAGTTCTGCATTTTAAACTCTTAGAAGTCATCTGCTAGTTGTTTAACCCATCAGTGGAGATTTTAAAATAGTTTTTGTGGTCATTTAGTAGCTGCAATTAGTTTTTATAGATTTTCTTCTCAAATTATCCGGATTTCACTTAGATTTACAAAGCTCTTGCATTCTTAGTATCTTTCATCAACCTGATTTGGATTGACACCTAAAGCACTATACTACAGCAACAAAACCGCTTTAGGTTTGATAAAACTAGCTGTTTAAAAACCTAGTTATCAAATGGCGCCGTTGCCAACTTGGGTTTAGTTTGAAAATATTAGGATTTGGAGCTTAGTAGAGACTAAGTCTTTATTTTTACTTTGGTTACTAATCTATCTACCTTCCTACTTGTCTTCTCAGGTACATGAATCTGAGGTCTAGAGGTGACAACAACCTATTACAACCGCTAGACAACATTCATCAACTTGGAAGTTCAAGAACAAGAAGGGCAAGAGAACAAGCACAAGACTTTGAGGAGATAGTGCAACCGAGTGTTGTTGATTTTGAAGGTATGGCTGAACAAGACCAAGCTGAGGCTCTAAATCACCATGCTGCTGCTGGTAGGGGTAATGGAAACCCCAACAACGCCCCAAGGCCACCAAGGATCATTGGTGCGGGTGATGCACCAAACACTCATCATAATCGTTTTGGCATCCCTCCACCACCGGTGCAAAACAACAACTTTGAGATCAAGCCAGGCTTTGTCTCAATGGTGCAGAACAACAAGTTGCATGGACTTGCTATAGAGGATCCTTTGGAGCATTTAGACAAATTTGAGCAACTGTGCGGTATGATCAAGTTCAATGGGATCTCGGAGGATAGCTTCAAGCTTAGGCTTTTCCCTTTTTCACTTGGGGATAAAGAAAGACATTGGGAGAAGACCTTACCTCAAGGGACTATAACCTCATGGGCTGATTGCAAGAAGGCATTTCTGTCCAAGTTCTTCTCAAGTACAAGGACAGCTGGCCTAAGGAGTGAGATTAGCAGTTTTACACAAAGGCAAAATGAGACCTTTAGTGAAGCAATGGAGCGGTTCAAGGACTACACCATTGCATGTCCTCATCATGGTTTCACTGAGGAGACACTCTTCAGCACCATCTATAGAGGAGCTCTTCCCAAGATTCGAATGCTTCTAGACACGGCTAGTAAAGAGAATTTTCTTGGCCAAGATGTAGAAGAGGGAATGGAGCTTATTGAGAACCTTGCTTTGAGTGATGGAAACTACAGTGAAGACTATGATAGAGCACCTAGAGGGTCTGACCTTGAGGCACACAAGAAGGAGCTGAAATCACTTCATGAAAAGATTGACAAGTTGGTACTTGCAAATCAAAAGCATGTACACTTTGTGGGAGAAGCTACAGATGTTCTAGATGAGTTGGAGCAGAGCCAAGAGAAAGCGAATTGGGTAGGAGGCCAAGACTATACTAAGCCACAGGGCTATGTTCAAAGGTATCAAGGCAACAACAATCTACCTTACCGAAGTACCAATGTGGAAACCCCCAAGGATCAAGTATACCCTCCACAATAAGGAAAACCTTTTGTCCCTTACAACAAAGGTGGGTTTACACAAAACAGTGCGTACCAAGGGCAAAGACAAGGAAACTTCCAAGGCCAGAAACAGCAAGGGAACAAAGGCTACCCTCCTGGTTTCGTGCCACAACAGCAACAAGTTCAACCTCCACCTCAAGATCTGGTACAAGCTATGTTCCAACAATTACTTCAAGGACAAGCATCTACAAATCAAAAATTTGTTAATATGAACAATAGGCTGGACTCTTCTCTTACTGAGGTATCTACACAAATCACCAACATGAAAAACAACATTCGCCAACTAGAGAAAGGAAAGGCCAGTTCAAGCAGTCAAGGTAGCTTACCCGGAAAGTGTGAGACAAACCCTAAGGAGTATGCAAATGCGATCACTTTGAAGAGTGGGAAAAAGGTACCACCACGGTCTATACATGAGCACAATGAGGACATTGTGATTCAAGAGGGGGAGAGTAATCTCATAAATGATCAAGAGATCACGTTTGACAATGTCTACATTGCAAGTCCAAAGAAAGGCAAGGAAGCGGTTTTGGAGAAAAAAGAGGAGGAAGTTAGCAAAGAGAAAGAAGTTTTGGTGCCTCCACCTTACAAACAAAAGCTCCCCTTCCCTGGACGTTTCAAGAAGCAGTTGGTTGAGACGCATAGAGCCCTGTTTGAGAAGCACTTGAAGGACGTTGAGATAAAACTATTGTTGCTTGATTGTTTGGCTATGGTGCCAAAATACGCCAAGTTTTTGAAGGATACTCTTGCTAAGAAAGATAAAGGGAGTGAAGAGGTCTTGCTATTGAGTCAAGAATGCAGTGCAATCATCCACAAGGAGATAGCTCTGAAGAAGCTAGGAGATCCGGGGTCATTCACTATCCCTTGTCCACTAGGCCCTTTGAAGTTTGAAAGTTGCTTATGTGATCTTGGGGCAAGCATTAGTGTTATGCCTCACTCCATTGCCAAAAAACTAGGCTTTACCAAGTTTAAAGAGTGCAGAATCTCACTCATTCTGGCTGATCGAAGTATAAGGCTCCCTGTAGGCATGCTTGAAGACCTACTCGTGAGGATTAGCAACGTGAATGTGCCAACAGATTTTGTAGTGCTATAAATGGATGAGGAACCAAGAGACCCTCTAATCCTTGGTAGACCCTTTCTAGCAACTGCTGGGGCCATCATAGACGTGAAGAATGGCAAGATTTCTCTGCACCTGGGTAAAGACATCAAGCTGAACTTTGACATCAACGAAGTCTTGTAGAAGCCAACGATTGGTGGACAAGCATTCCACTTAGAAACATTGGATGCATTGGCCGATGAGTTGCTTGAGGAATTGGCACAAGAGGATCATCAACAGCAGGCTTTGTCAAAGGAGTGTAGGGAGTATGGTTTCTTGAGTGAACAAACCCAGGAATATGTACGCATCCTTGATTCTCGCAAGGTTGTGAAAGAAGATGAAGGCCAGTGCCTAGAGATCGACCTGGAGATCGAGCAGATTTCTCGATCCAGGAAAGAGATCAATGAGAAGATCGACCAACACAACTCGATCTGTTCAGAGAATGACCTTGTGAATCGATCTCACGCTCGAGCCATATCCAATCAAGCAAGTGAATCGAGGGATCCAGCCTAGAACGAGGGAGCGATCGACTGACTGACTCGATCTTTTAAATAGGAACGGTTCAAGACGGTAGCTTAAGAGCTCATGACTCGGGTTCAAAAGGGGCGGATGAGGACAGCAACCTCAACACAAGCCAAGAGGAGGACTGGAGTGAACTGCTAGCCCCAAAGGTGGACCTAAAGCAGCTTCCAAATGGGCTAATGTACGCTTTCTGAGGACCAAATGATACTTATCCTGTCATTGTGAATGAAGATCTAAATGATGATGAATTAGACTCGCTCCTTAGGGAGCTGAGGAAGTATAGAAAGGCCATTGGTTACTCTCCCAGTGACATCAAGGGCCTTTCACCAATGCTTTATACACATAGGATTCATTTAGACAATGAAAACACATCTTCCATAGAGCATCAAAGACGTTTGAACCCGAATTTGAAAGAAGTAGTTAAGAAAGAAATCTTAAAACTCGTAGAGACTGACGGGATATACCCTATCAGTGACAGCACAGGGGTCTCTCCAGTCCATGTGGTGCCAAAGAAAGAGGGTATCACGGTTATAAGAAATAAAAAGATGAGTTAATTCCTACTAGGACAATAACCGGACATAGAATGTGTATTGATTATAGGAAACTCAACACAGACACTAGGAAAGATCTTTTCCCTCTTCCCTTCATTGACCAAATGCTAGAGAGATTAGCCAATAATCCTTACTACTGTTTTCTTGATGGCTATAGCGGTTTCTTTTAAATCCCCATTCACCCAAATGACCAAGAGAAAACCACTTTCACATGCCGTTATGGTACCTTTGCATATCAAAAGATGCCATTTGTGTTATGTAATGCACCAGCAACCTTTCAAAGGTGTATGATGTCTATTTTCTCTGACCTTATAGAGGAAATGGTAGAGGTTTTCATGGATGATTTTTCTGTGTATGATGCTTTGTTTGGTGGTTGTTTGTCAAATCTTTGCAGGGTTCTCAAGAGATGTGAGGAGCCAAACTTGGTGCTAAATTGGAAAAACGTCACTTTATGGTGAGAGAAGGCATTGTGCTTTGGCACAAAATTTCTGAGCGTGGGATTGAGGTTGACAAGGCCAAGATAGAGGTTATGACGAGTTTAGAGCTACCGGTTAACGTGAAAGGGATTAGGAGTTTGATGGGGCACGCTGGCTTCTACGGGAGGTTTATCAAGGATTTCTCCAAGATAGCATGTCCTCTTACAAGGCTACTGTGCAAGGAAACCGAGTTCATCTTCGATGAAGAATGCCTACAAGCCTTTAAGACCATCGAAGAAACCTTAGTCACCGCGTCTATTGTTCAAGCTCCAGATTGGGATTTGCCCTTTGAGAATATGTGCGACGCAAGTGACTACGCCGTGGGTTCTGTCTTGGGTCAGAGGAAGGACAAGAAGATGCATGTGATTTACTATGCAAGTAGTACCTTGGATGACATGCAAGTGAATTATGCAACCACCGAGAAAGAGCTTCTAGCCGTGGTCTTTGCTTTTGAGAAGTTTAGTTCTTACTTGGTGGGTTCTAAGGTCATTGTGTATATTGACCATGCTGCCTTGAGATACATATATTCCAAGAAAGGCACCAAACCGTGACTCTTAAGATGGATCCTTCTGTTGCAAGAGTTTGACATGGAGATCAAAGACAAGAATGGTATAGGGAACAGTGTAGCGGATCATCTTTCAAGGATGAGGGTGGATGATGTCTTGCCTTTGGATGACTCACTCCCTGAAGAGCAGCTTATAATGGTTAACACCGTGGTATGTGCAAAGCTAGAGGAAAAGCTTGAAAAGGTCTTGAGCCTAATGGAAGAAGATCTAACATGGTACGCGGATATTGTTAACTATTTGGCTTGTGGAGAAGAGCCTACTCACTTGGACCATTACCATAGGAAGAACTTCATGAGGGACATCTCTCACTACTTTTGCGATGATCCTTATCTAAACAAGAGGGGTGTGGACAGCCTATACCGAAGATGTGTCACAAGAGAAGAAGCAAGAGACATTCTTCTCCATTGCAACGGTATAACTTATGGTGGCCACTTCGCATCAATCAAGACAGCTACAAAGGTTCTCGAAGCTGGGTTTTGGTGGCCTGAACTCTTCAAGGATGCACATGAGTATATAAAATCATGTGAAGCTTGCCAAAGGGCCGGGAACATAACCAAGAGGACTGAGATGCCGCAAGTACCTATCTTTGAGGTGGAAGTCTTTGACGCGTGGGGAATTAATTTTATGGGTCCATTTCCATCATCACAGGGCAACAAGTACATCCTAGTGGCAGTAGCCTATGTGTCTAAGTGGGTGGAAGCCATAGCCTCACCAACTAATGATTCAAGGCTGGTAGTCAAGCTTTTCAAGACAATCATTTTTCCAAGATTTAGAGTTCCTAAGGTGGTGATCAGTGATGGAGGCAGCCACTTCATCAACAAGGTTTTTGAGGGTTTTTGAGAAAGCATGATGTTAAACACAAGGTGGCCACGCCTTATCACCCTCAAACCAGTGGCCAAGTGGAGGTTTCAAATAGGCAAATCAAGACCATCCTAGAGAGAACCGCAAGAGTGACTAGGAAAGATTGGGCAAGCAAGCTTGATGACACTCTTTGGGCTTATAGGATGGCTTTCAAGACTCCCATTGGTACCACGCCTTTCAACCTCCTCTATGGTAAATCTTGTCACCTCCCTGTGGAGTTAGAGCACAAAGCTCTTTGGGCTGTGAAGCAACTGAATTACGCTCTCAAGAAGGCACAAGAGAGAAGACTAGTGCAACTTCATGAGCTTGATAAATTGGGGTTGGATGCTTATGAAAGCGCCAAGATCTACAAAGAGAGGACCAAATCCGTTCATGACAAGAAGCTGGTGCTTAAGGAGCTCAAAGAGGGAAGCCTAGTTCTGCTCTACAACTCGCATTTGAAGTTGCTCCCCGGGAAGCTCAAGTCTAGATGGAGCGGTCCGTTGGAGATAAAAGAGTAGCTACCGTATGGGGCAGTGACTTTGATTGGCAAGGGTGGAGAGAGTTTCACAGTTAATGGGCATAGAGTCAAGCCCTACATGGCAAGTGATTGCAGCAAAGAGAGCACTACGTTGCTTCTCCAAGACCCCCATATAGCCTAACCAAGTAAAGTCAAGCTAAGAGACGTAAAACAAGCGCACTTGGGAGACAATCCCATGACTATCATTGTACATATTTTTGATTTATTTCTGTTTCAATTTTATGCTTTTTAGATTAACTGTGTAGGTACAAGGAGATGGGAACCAGAGATCATGATCTTGGATTGAACAAGGAAAGGAAAGGAGAAGCAGAGGCAAACAATCGAGTGAAAGATCGACCTGTCCTGCCTCGATCGTTACTAGATCGAGCTAGTAAATCAAGTGAAGTTACTCGATCTAGACGAGATCGAGTAGACAATCGAGTGAATCAGTCGATTGCGAGAGGATGACCCACCCTTGCGTTTAGCTTGAAATACAAACGGGTGTGGATCGACTGGTCTCACTCGATCCTCGAACAGTGATCGATGACAGGATCGATCAGCTCACTCGATCTCCGCCAAAACGACCTCGCAATCGATCGGGGAGCTCGATCTAAGGAGCATGCCAAAACCACGAGGAATCTTGAAACGAGGAGGACACTCGATCTAAGGCTCGATTCAAATCAGATCGAGCCTCCAATCGAGCAAGCTTCTCGATCACGGACAAAATGGGCATGATATCGAGGTCAAGATCGACCAGTTTGACTCGATCTCATGCCAAGGTTGGCTTAAATTTTCCCCCTTCTTTCTCCTTCCCTCTACTTTGAATTTGAATCTTGGTCAAGGCAAGCATCTTTGACCATGAGAATGTGTGCCTTGACCCACTTTTTCGAAAACACACTTACATGCATCTAAAGATTTTTTTTCTTTATAAAACCTCTCATACACACTCTCTCTTCACATTGCATTACAAACTGATTTTTAGAAAGAGAGATTGTAAGTTTTGGTTTTGAAAGACATAGATCATCTCATAATCATCCCATTTCTAAGGTATTTTCGAATTTCTTGAATAGCATATTTGAGTTTTCAAGAAAATTTCCTTTTTGTTGAAATGGTTGAATGATATTTGCTAGGGATTAGGATGAATTTTTAGAAATATCTAAGTATTAGAGAAATTTTCTTGATTTAGTCTTATCTTAAGAGATTTTCCTCTTCTATTTATTGATATATTTTAGAATATCCCCAAAAATCTAGGATTTATATTTAGAGATTTTCTCGCTTTGCCATATCTTTCTCTCTTAATTGTCACCTATCCTCACTTTCTCTTTGAGAACTTGTGTTTCAGGTACCATGGCACCCAAGAAGAGAAGCAGAGATTTGGCAACTCAAGAGAAAACATAGCAAGTGGTTGAAGAAAGGGCAAGTGGAGTAAAGAAGAGAGGAAAACAAAGAAGAGGCTTGAGAGGTTGCGGTTTGAGCCTACAAAGTTTGCAAGTAGGGATCTCATGGAAAGGCTAGGGTTGTTGGAGGATTTTGACAAGTTGCTCAAGGACATGGGCCTTGCTTGCCTATCACGGATGGATTGCCCAACTTACCCCGAGGCCACGCTTGATTTCCTCTCCACCTTGGACTTCTCATATGAAGATCCAAGCATCCAAACTCCATCCAAAGGTCATGTCACGTTCAAGATCAGAAGACAAGCCTACCACCTCTCCATCCCTGAGCTATGCCAAGCTTATGGTCTCAATGCTGCAGCCCCGCTTGTGGAGTTCCCATGGTTCACATCCGCGAATGATCTATGGGACTTGGTTAGCAATGGAGACTACAAAGCCAATACCGCCAAGATCAAGAAGGTGCGAAATCCTGTGCTAAGGTACACCCTTAAGCTGCTGGCCAACACATTCAGTGGAAGATCCACAGCCGCAACAGTGACCAAGAACGAGCTATGCTTCCTTTTCCAAGAGATTAAGAAGATTGTATGCGACGGTAAGGAGGATGAGGAGCCAATGGAGGATGAGCTTGGGGAATACGTCAACTACGGCTGCATCCTGGCTTCTTCCTTAGTCAAAAACAAGGCTTAGACAATAAGATGTAAGGCAAGCTCTGCACTCATAGGAGGTTTCCTCACGCCATTGTTCATACAAGCGGGAGTGCCCCTTGCAGATTTTGAGCCTTGTGTGGAGCGTCCGTACATGGATGAAATCTACATGTGCCACACCGATTCCTTGGGACCTACTCCAGGTCCAGGATTCTATGCTTACTTGTTCTACAACCATAATCATGAGAAGAAAGTCTGCATTCTGCCCAATCCATATGAAACGCACCTACAAAGCATCGGCATAATAGAGTTCCTACCAAGTGATGAAGAGTGCTTTGCGCCTCTTGGACACACAGAAGCCCCACCTCAGCTCACTCCTTCACCCTCAGAATCCCCTCCTACAGATGCTGAGATGCCCCCGATCTTTGATCTCTCCAAGCTAGACTATGAGCCACGGACAAAGGCTGAGAAATTCCTTGCCACGGTTGTTGAGATTCAACGCAAGGTTAACAAGTGTCAAGGCAAGATGATCAAGAAGCTAGCAAAGAAGATCAAAGACCTTCAACAAGGAAGCTCATCTGAGACGACTGTGAGTGACAAGGTTGAGCAAATGGGCGAAACGATGAGGAGAAACTCAACCGGAGGTGTGGAGATCCGTGAGACTCAAGATGGTAATCAAGCTGGGCGTCTTTCACTACACGAGGGCACAAGCAGGAGCAAGGACAAGGGGATACTTCACGACACTCCAAGAAAGAGCAGGATGAATCGAGCAACCTCAAGTTCCAGCCATGCATAGCTCCGAGGTACCAAAACTTAACCCATTGTATATATCATGCATTTTAATTTTTGCTTTGAGGATTTTGGTCTCCCCTTGGATTTGTTTGACACCGAGACGTTGTCATTCAAGTTTAGGGGAGAATGTGTGCTTTGACATGTTTTTATTTGGATCTTATTTTGTGTTCACATCCTTGAGTCTTCATGCAATACATCCATCTAAGTGCATAGAAAAATACAAAAAAATCATAAAATTTTGAAAATTTCAAAAAAAAATCATATAGCTTGCATTTGCATTATGAAATATTTTAGGATTGAGTCTAGAATTTTTATCATTTAGGTTGCTTGCATTTGCATAGGGAGAAATGATATAAAATTTTGCCTTGTAAAGTGATTTAAGCTCATGAATTGGTTTAAGGCCCTAGTTAGTAGTTCTTTGATGCTTTATACAAACTTTAAAAGTAAGTTTTAACCATATTTGGATCATTTGTCTTGATTTTCTTGTCTTGAGACCGAAACAAACTTGAATTGAATCCTTTCCTATCAAGTGAAACCTTAACCTGAATTTTGAATTATCATACTTGTGCATTTGAAAAAGAATACATGGATTACATATACATATTTAGGCTTTCTTATACCTTTCACCACTCTTTTAGAAGCCTAAATAGAACTCCTCACCTTAACCCTTACCCTCCTTTCAAGCCAAATTTCGTGTGTGATATTGTAAGGCCTTAAATTTTCGGTTAAACTTGGCATAAAGTGTTAGGTTTAGGGCGACATGATTAGGCTCTCATATTGATGCTAGCTTTGCATATTGAAGCTAGTTTCAGGCTTCAGGTTGGGATGGGAATTCACAGGTGTTGTTGATTTTGCTTACTTGTTTTGGGTTTGAAAAGAAATTGGTGTTTGGAGTTTGAATAAAAAGAGATACATAGTTTTAAGTGGGTGGTCTTGAATTGTAAAAGCTCAAGTTGTAAAGAAAAGGAGATAGCTCTCAAAATGAAAAAAAAAAAAAAAAAAAAAAAAACAAGAGAGAAAAATATATATATAAGAAGAGAGCTATCAAAAGAAAAGAAAAGAGCAAAAAATATTTATATGACCACACCACTAGTTATAAGAAAGGTTGACGATGGTGTTTATATGGGACTTGATTCAATTACCCAAGCTTGTACTAATCAGTTTTAGTATAGCATAGGGTTTTATCAATCCAAAAGGGGAGAATGAAACAGTAAGAATGCAGTAAAGATCCTAATTCAAGCAGATATAGATAGTTTTAGATGTCTAACAACCTAAATGAGCAAGCAAAGAAGCAAAAGAAATCAAGCAAAGAGCAGTAATGGCAAAGAAAAACAGAGCAAAAAACAGAGTAAAAACTGAACTAAAGCAGAGTAAAACTAAACTTCAAAGACTAAAAGATGGTTCAAGATCAAGGCAATGGTGATATGGTGATTCATGTCTATGTCTAGGGTGATCAAAACAAGCAATTCTAAACACTCAACCTTAGGTAAGGAACACTAATATAGACTAATCCAATCTCTTGGCATTAATCCCTTTTCCAATCACATATTCAAGATAAATCTTTTTACTCAAACACATGATCATCAAGCATTAAAATCAAGTTCCATAAAACCAATTAGCATGCTAGACATCTAATCTCTTAGGCTAGGTTTACTAATTTCTTATATGATATATCAAACATCAACTCACATTTTCATGCATAATCAATGTCAAAAGGTAATTTCTCATTAATATGGTACTAAGCAATAAGCACATTCAAGCAAGAAATGATAGATGCAAAGACTCGTGATTATCAAAACACCATTTTCAAGCATTGAATTTCATTTAAGAATTTCATCAAACACTTGGTGTGTATGTGAAAACCCTAAAATCAACTTCTCCAGCAAAGAGGTACTAATTATTAAGCATAATCATATAAGAAAGGGAATGAGAAGATCTAAGCCCTAATCAACCTAAACAATCACTAAAATCACCCCATCTGCCCTAATCTCAAATCTAAAGCAAACTACTCACTAATCATAGTGAAAAGCATCAAATCTATGAAGAAAAGATAGTTAATCATGATTAGGAAGATAAAAGATTAAGGAAAATGCAAAGTATTATTGAAATAAGCAAAGATTTAAATACAAAGTTATTCAAAATCTAGAGAAGAGAAGAAGAACTGATGGATAAAGAGATGTGTCCCCAGAAATTAGAGATTTTAAGTATTTCTAGGAGTCTAAGCGAAAATGGCAAAATTGTAAATAAAAGGTCTTCAGTCTGGCAGCGTATCGGTCAGTTGCGTCGGTCTTCAGTGACCGAAATAGATTGAGCGGTTTCACGACAATTGCAATATCTGTTGAACGGTATATCAGAAATACCTGAAACCAAGTTCTCCTGAAATCTAACTCACGTGGCTACAACGTTTGTGAAGAGTTAAGATGCTAAATAGGGACGGAGGCTACTCGTCCGAGCTGATCTTCAAGTCGACCAAGATCAATGGTAAAAACTCCAGATGGACATGTGCTCACTTTATTCGCCGTAACGCTTCAGCCACTGATGGGAATGACACGAAACTAATTCCACAGGAAAGCTAACTCAAGTGGCTACAAAGTTGATGAAGGACGCCGAAGCCAAATCGGAGTGGAAACACCTCATCTGAGCTGATCTTCAGTCGATATGAATCCTATCGGTCACTCCTGACCGATACTGGTGACCAAAATTTATCCGCTGGGTTTATGTCGATCACTTCTGACCGATACTGGTGACTGAAATTCACCCGCTGGGTTTATGTCGATCACTTCTGACTGATACTGGTGATCGATACTTATCCGTATCGGTCATCCTTGACCGATATTCACCGTGCTCTGACCGAAAACTTCTACAGAGATCTTCTGCTTTGATCCTTCTTGCTCCCTTTTGCCCAGCTAGCATCCTGGATCGTCCCCAAAGCTATCTTCTACCCTTTTTACCCAAGATGAACCTAATAACTTCTAAAACCCCAAGTGAAACTCCTAAATCTACCCTTTCCCAAAGCACTTGATCACTTCCTTCTTTATATTTGGGGAAACTCCTTCTTCTTTTGCTTGTGTGGTTGACTTCATTTTCGAACTTGCTCTTCTTTGTTGCATGATTGGCGCCATTTTCATCACCTTTAGTGGATTGCTTGGTCTGATTACTCCTTTTGGATGACCTTTAGTAAGCTTTGTTGTTGTTGGCACCTTTCTTCTTTAGCACTTAGAGCTTTCTTCCTAGTTAACTTAACCACAAAATGAACTGTTCCCCCATACTACCAATCCCATACTTCTTCTTCTTCTCAAAGATGTAAACAATTAAAGCTCAAACCACTTACACTACCCTTTCCCAAACTCCTAACATAATACCAAGCTCAAAATGCAAGCTGGTGTCTACAAGAGAGCTTCTCGTTGCCAGCCTTATTCCTAACACTTTTTGCCAAGTTAAGATCGAAAATGATGCAATGCAAGGCCTCACAACTCTCACAATAGTGTTTAGGTCTAGAAAGAAGGAATGGTTTAGGTGTGGTTAACTGTCCCATAATGATGAGGATCAGCTACTTGGATTAACAAGAGTGGTAAGAAGGGAAGGAGATAATCCAAGTATGTATATGGGTAGCCATGTAATCACTCTCAATGCACAAACAAGATAATTCAAAGTCAGGATTATGGTTCTAATAAGATAGAGTTGGCATCAAATCAAAGCAAGTTTCAGTATAAGACAAGAATATCAATGCAAGTAGTCAAGATATGGTGCAGCCTTAACTTCAAACTCACTACAATGCAATCAAACAACAGATAACCAAGGCATTGAAAACAATTCAAACATTAACATCTTGACAAGTGTTTATCATCTACTCCCTATGCACATGTATGCAAACCTATATGAAATGCATCTAGACTCAATATTAGTTATGTAAATGCAACTAAATGATCTTTTTGGTTCCAAAAATTTTAAAAATTTCATGGATTTTCAGTGCACATAGATGAATGCATGAGACTCAAGTATGTAGAAGAGAAAATAAGAAAACAAAACACAATGTCAAATGCAATGCCCTCCCCCACACATAAATTACACTGTCCCTTGTGTAATAGAAGCTTGAAGGAGGGTAATAAAAGATATTCATAAGTATTCAGACGCAAAGGAGCATGATTGTAAACCTTAGAGGGAGTTTGGTCAGACTGGGTCCCAACTTATAACACCTTGCCTTGAATCACACTTGCTCCTGTTATTGAAAGAAAAACAGAAAAGAAAGCATAAAATGCAATAATATGAACAAGGATAACAAGGGAATACCTCCCAAGAGTGCTTGTTTAGAGTCACTAAGCTTGACTTGTCATGCTCCTTAAGATCATGGAGGATGATGGAGTGGAACTGAAGTTCCTTCTCCTTTCCTCCTGAACAATGTGTTGGGTCCATAGTAGAGCTTCTCCTTAGGTTTCCTGACTCTCTTTCTTGGTCCTCTTGGTCCACCATAGAGCTTTACCTTGATTCAATCAAACAAGTCAAGAAGACAAGCACCATCAAATGCTTCACCACCATACTCATTGTGGTCAAGAGGGTCTTCATCTTCTTTTAGCACTTCAGCCTTGAATCCCCTCAGCTCTTTCTTGACATCAGGTGGCTTCTTAGCAGCTCATTTCTCAACATTAGTGATGCTTCCACAAAAGCTTGAAGGTGGATGCTTCATTGCATAGCTAACTCCACCATTCACCTTCTTGAGGGTGACTCTCTCTTTGGTAAAGACAATATCAGCGCCTGTTGTGTTCAGAAATGGAGTCCCAAGTAGTAGAGAAGGCTTCTGAGTGTGATCCATTTCAATCACAACAAAATCAGTTGGTATCTGGCATGCTCCAATCCTCACAGAAAAGTCTTCAATGAGACCAACAGGTGTTCTTGAAGAAGAGTCCACAAAAGTGATTGTGGAATCATATGGTTTCAACTTGGTGACTCCTAGTTATATTGCCAAGTCAAGTGACATCACATTGATACTTGAACCTGTGTCACACATGGCCTTTTCCACAACCAATTCACCAAGCTCACAAGACACTAGAAACTTTCCTGGATTACCAAGCTTCTTGATGTTCTGCTCCTTAACCTCAGATGCTCCAGTTTTAACCCTTAGTTTCTCAAGCTCCTCTTGACCATTCAGACCTCTCATTTCCATTTGAGCTGCATAATGGGTCTGATACCTTTGTAATAGCTGCTTTTTGAATCTTCCTGGAAAAGGGATAGTGGATTGATAAACAGGAAGGAGAGCAGCTTGAGTCTTCTCTTGAACATCAGGAACTTCAGTCAAGTATTCCTTGGTATCATCAACAAGTTCATGTGGCGCCCACCACTCTTCTTCTTCTGAGTTTTCCCCTTCTTCAAAGGGTTCTTCTTCTGCAAGAGTTCCTTGAGCGCGTGGTGCTGGTGCAGTTCCTTCTTTGACCTCCATGTCAGCTTCAACAACCTCAGCTTCAACAACCTTAGCTTCAATGGCTTTGTCTTCTTCATCAGCCTTGGCATCACTACCTGAACTCAAGTGAAAAGAACTTCCCCCACACTTACACTCAATGCCCACATTGATGATAGAGGGTGTCACCTTTGGAGTAATCTCAGCAATAGAGTTTCCTTTCTCAGAAATATCAGTTAGGGAAGTGGAGGAGATATCATAACAATGCTGTAAGGGCTTCATGAAGGTGATTGGCTGAGCATTATTCTCTTTTTTATTCAGCTGCATAGTCAAGGAGTCTATTTGGGATTGGAAGTTGTTGATGGTGGAGGCAATACTTCATTGAATTTCAGCAGCCATGCTTCTCTGAATTTCAGCCATACTTCTTTGAATTTCAGCAGCCATAATCTTCTGAAATCCTCCATTATTAAGTTGTTGGAGTTGCAGGAACATCTCCTTAAGGTCCAATGCATGTGAAGGTTGGGAGGTGTTGGCGCCAACTGTTTGAGAAGAAGAACCTTGATGTTGTTTAGTATGAGTGTCTCCATAGGACTAGTGTACACAAACATCATGGTCTTGGTTCATTATTGGCGCCTATTTTAGTTGAACAGCTTTGATTTGATGCTGTTTGTAGTAGTTTTATGGAGCATCACTAGGAAGAGGTTTACTGGTCTCATTGATCAGCAAGTCAACTTTCTTTTGCAAGGCTTTCATCTCATACAATGCTGTCTCTAGCTTCTCTTCAGTTGCCTTTGAGTGTTGCTCTTTATCATCAATATAATCCCAACTACTGAGTGCCATGTTCTCTACTAGAAGCCATCCTTCATCCACTTCTTTACCAAGAAAGTAATCATTGCTTGCAGTATCTAGAAGGATTCTTATTGTAGGGAGAACACCTCTATATAGTGTGGAGAGTAGCATTTCTTTGGTGAAGCCATGGTGAGGGCACTGATGAGTGAAGCCTCTAAATCTTTTCCAAGTGTCTACAAAGCTTTCATTAGACCACTGCTTGAAGTTTGTGATCTCATTCCTGAAATGTGCAGTTCTTGAGGGAGAGAAGAACTTGGTTAAGAAAGCACCTTTACATTGTTCCCAAGTGGTGATGCTGCCTTGTGCTATAGATTTCTCCCATAATCTAGCTCTATCACCAAGGGAAAATGGGAATAACTTGAGCTTCAAACCATCATCTGAGACTCCACTAAGCTTTGTCAAAGAACATATCCTCTCAAAATGATCCAAGTGCTCAAGAGGGTCTTGATTAGGCAAGCCAAAGAACTTCTTTTCTGGAACCAAAGTTCTTATCTAATAGTGGTTAGTCTCCATAGGTGGAAGAATACCTTACCTTGAAGTATAGTTTGATGGTATATCTGCAGCACCTATAGGTCTCAATGGTCTTTGAACCAAAGCTCCTTGTAAACCATCTTGACCTTGTTCACCTTGCAGGCATTGAATTCCTTAAAGACCTTGTGGACCTTGTGGACCTTGCAAACCAAAACCAGCAGCATACTGATGTGCATCCATGCTTCAACAGCTGAATTCTGACTTAGCAAACCCCAAATTCCTGACCTTGAACCTCAGATGTCGCTGTAGACACTTAAGAGAAAGTGTTGTGGTACCTACAAAAGAAATTCTAGACCAAAAGAAAAATCAGTAACCAAAAACGAAAATAGCAAAGCTTGATCTCAAGATCTCTACAAATCCTACTGGACAAAGCATTCCCCTAATGGCAACGGCGACAAATTGATACAAGACTTTTTGGGACATGATTCAATTACCCAATCTTGTACTAATCAGTTGTAGTATAGCATAGGGTTTTATCAATCCAAAATGGGAGAATGAAACAGTAAGAATGCAGTAAAGATCCTAATTCAAGCAGATATAGATAGTTTTAGATGTCTAACTGATAGGGTCAGGTTTTACCCAAATAAAACTATTGCAAGTGCACAGCAAAAGCAGTTATAGTACAAAGGGTATCGAATCCCAAGGGAGTAATTTAAACTACACTATCAAATGTAGATTCGGATTATGCTAAGCAGGATATAATGTATGTAATGTGAATTAAGGATTAAAAGTAAGCAAACGATTTTTGGTAGATGATCTAAGTTTCAGAAGACTAAAAGCGCTAAGTCAGGACAGTTCGCAGGTTGAATCCAAGAATGTAGAATGCATGAAATCAGGAATTATTAAGAACCGTTTTAAACATGAATTACTGATGCATAACTAACCAATTCTCATTGCAGAAGTTATCTATGCCTAAATCACAGAGTTTCAAATCTTTTTGCAAACCCTAACAACCTAAGCATGCAGGAATGATCAGATTCAATTGTTTACAAAACTCCTAGGCCAAATCTCTTTACACTAAGTTGTTTTGCTCATTAAATACTAGTTCAGGTTATCAATAATGCTCTCACATATATTTAACAACCTATGATTTTCGGATTCCTAGAAGATGTTTCTCAGAAATTCAATTTTAAAGCAAGCAGAGATGAAAAACCAAAAGATAATCCTAACAGAATTGTGATTCTACAATCTCTTCATCAACCCTTGAAAAATCCCTAACTGACATGATTATGGGATCATAAAGCATAACTGAATAATATTGCATTAAGAGAAAGAGTAAAAGAATAGAGGGGTTCGAAATCTTCTCAAAAGAGTACAGGATTTGTCTCCCCAAAAAGCTCTGAATAAAACTCACTCTAAGCTCTCTGAATTCTCAAAAACTAAAGTAATCGCCAACAATGGCTGAAAAACCTAATAAATAGAGGCTAAACATGATCTGGGGTCTTCTTGTAAATAATGGAACTTCTGGGCCAATTCTGCAAATAATCTTCATACTTTTAATAAATCCACCACGCTCCTTCCTTGATGGGTGACGAGTGTCACCAAGGGTGGTGACGAGCGTCACCATATGGGATACTTTCTGCTTCGAGCTTGGTACTTCGTGGCTTCAACTCAGAATGCTCCAAAATCTCCAATTATGCTCCAGACATGCTATAACCTGCAAATACTCTTCTAAGACTCTAAAAAGACCAAAAAGACTCAATAAAAAGGACTTATATCATGGTTAAAAACCATAAAAACCATGATATATCAACTCTCCCAGACATAGCTTTTGTTTGCCCTCAAGCAAACATCAGACAGAGAATAGGGTCGAGGATTGAAAACAAGAAACATTCAGTCAGTCATCAGGAACACCACATTAGTTAGAACTTTCGAATCCACATACCACAGAGTCAACACAAGATCAAATTTCAGTCTAATCTTCACAAGCTTAGCAAATCTCTCAAGTTCAGTCCAAATCCCTTCAAGAAATCCGAAATTTCTACTGTTAACTCCTTATTTTTTATCTAAGTGTGAAATCTCATCAAGGTTCTATCATCTCAATCACTCTACTTCGTGGCTTCAACTCAGAATGCTCTAAAAGGTTCCAAAATCTCCAATTATGCTCCAGACATGCTATAACCTGCAAAGACTCTTCTAGGACTCTAAAATGACCAAAAAGACTCAGTAAAAAGGACTTATATCATGGTTATATCAGCAGCAGCGGCAGTAGACGCAGAGGCACCACCTGTAGCAGCTCTAGCAGGGCGCAGAGCCAAAGGGCGCAGCAGAGTCTGAGCTGGCATGAAGAAAAGCTGGCGTGGGACTCCCTGAATCGTAGTGAGAGCTCTCTGTGGCAACTTAATGCCAACATACTCTCCAGAAGTAGTAGTGAAAGTCCAGACAACTCCAATCTTCAGCCAAGTGACATGGCGCAGATACTGGTCATCCATAAGTGATCTGGTACTGAGTAGACTCCAGGGAGTGACATCGATATGGAAATGATGGAAGATCGGTGTCAGAAGGCTGCCATCACTCTCGGTCTTCTCCCCCGGACTGGTGAACGGCTTGGTCTTCAAGGAGACCAGATGCTCAGCGAAAACAGTGCCCAAGTTGGTGCGAACCATGCTATCGATAGGGATCACATCATAAAGCATCTCATAAAGTCCGTAGTATAGGAGAATCAGCTCATTATCCCGAGTCTTGCTAGGCGCAGACTTGCACAAAATGGTATAGCCAAAGAGGCGCAGAATGTACCTCAAGACAGGATGGCGAACCTCTGTCTGCGTGCTAGTCTTGCTGTCATAGACTCCATTCCCGAACTTGGACCAGAATGTCTACATATGGGTCCACTGAGAGGGAAGGAGAACGTCTGTGGGATTGTCAGAGAAGCCATAGATCCCACAAAGCTCCATCAGACTGATCCGGTATCGAACCCCTCGGATCAGAAACGTCATCGTGCCTTCTTGCGCACGCTTCGCCAGCTTATTCGCGTAGTAGACGCGAACTGTAGAGAGAAACTGGCGGACCAAATCTGGGTAGAGATCATACTGCTGGAACGGCATAGTCCCCATCCCAATGCTCTCCAGAATCTGAATAACCTCCTCGAAGATCCCCATCTTCTGCAGAACAGCAGAATCCGCAAACCGAGTGGAGATAATCTTCACTCCCAGCCACGCATTGTAGAATAGCGTGTCATACTCATCCCACTCCTCCTGGATATCACAGAATATACAAGTGTCCCGTGATATTTCCTGCCTCGGAGTTCCTGCCCAAGCCACTCCAGAGGCTATTTTCCGATCTTCCCGCTTGGGCCATGGAGGCCTGCAAACCGGGTACTGACTGAGGGAATCTGTAGACCCTGTTGCAGTGCTTGAAGACGAGCTTTGCCTTGGTCGTTTCTCCTGTCGAGGCATCTGAAAATAGAAGATCAAAATCGACCAAAAACATCACCAAAATTAGCAAATTTTTTAAAATTCGAAAAATCAATTAATGAAGGTGAAATAACTGATGGCGATCAACTACAGCACTACCAGGAACACAATTCAATCATCAGCTCAACCCAAATCACTCAAAATTTCAAGATTTTTGCAATTTTCATCATGAACTCGAAAATTCAAAACTTGCAAATCAACCGATAAAAGCTCACATCGATGGTTTCATTCCTCTAATACAACCTAACTAACCATTATTCAACAGTTAAATCAAGCCAATCATGTCAAAAATCGGATTTTCCAAACCTATGGCGGACTGAAAATTGGGGATTTCGAACACATACCTTGCAGATCTTAAAAACCGAGTTGATATTCAGAAAGAAGAGCAAAATCCGCACGGATTAGACTCTTGAATCACTCAATTTGGTTTAGAAAATCAAAAGTTAGGAATTTGTGAGAATATTACTATGTGTTTGTTATTTGAGAAGTGAGCACAAGGAAGAAGAAGAAGAAAATAAACCCCCCGTGCTCGACTCCTACGGGTGACGAGCGTCACCATAAGGGTCCTGCTGGAATCTCTGCTTGTGCCCAGTAATGCTTCACCCTTTGTCATTGACAGTGAACTCCTCTCCTTTGGATTTAATAAGGAAAATTGCACCATGTCGGCGAGCTTCTTTGACAGTGAATGGATCTGACCATCGAGAATGCAATTTACCAGGAAAAAGCTGTAAACGAGAGTTGTAGAGTAATACCTGGTCATTGGGCTCGAAATGCCTGGAGATGATCTTTTTATCATGATATGCCTTTGTCCTCTCCTTGTATAACTTGGAGTTTTCATAGGCCAGATATCTGATCTCATCCAGTTCATTGAGCTGAATCAATCGCCTTTCTGCAGCAGGCTTCAGATCGAAGTTCAGCTTCTTGATGGCCCATTCTGCTTTGAACTCCAACTCTACTGGTAGATGGAACGCCTTGCCATAGAGAAGATGGAATGGTGTAGTCCCAAGTGGCGTTTTGTATGCTGTTCTGTAAGCCCATAATGCATCATCCAGCTTTGCAGACCAATCTTTCCTTGTCTTCCCAACTGTCTTTTCTAGAATCTGCTTGATCTGCCTATTGGAAACCTCAACTTGCCCACTTGTTTGGCGGTGATAGGGCGTGGATACTCTGTACTGTACACCATACTTCTTCAACAGTTTTTCAAAAACCTTATTGACAAAGTGAGAACCACCATCACTTATGACAATCCGCGGGACACCAAATCTGGGAAAGATAATGGTCTTAAACAGTTTCAAAACCATTGCTGCATCATTAGTAGGAGTAGCCAACGCCTCTACCCACTTAGATACATAATCAACAGCAACCAGAATGTATCCATTCCCATAGGATGAGGGAAAAGGTCCCATGAAGTCAATACCCCAACAATCAAAGACTTCAACTTCCATAATGAAGTTCTGTGGCATCTCATGTCTCCTGCTGGTTTTTCCTCTTCTCTGACAAGTATCACAGCTTCTGATGAAGGCCTGGGCGTCTCTGAACATAGTAGGCCACCAAAATCCAGCTTGCAATACCTTAGAGACAGTCTTGAATGTAGCAAAGTGTCCAGCATACTCTGATCCATGACAGTGAAAGAGGACGTCCTGCACTTCTTCTTCTGCTATGCATCTCCTGTAGATCCCATCAGCACAATGCTTGTAGAGGTATGGCTCATCCCAATAGAATCTCCTAAGTTCTCTCAAGAACTTTTTCTTAGCATAGCCTTTGAAGTCATGTGGTTCATCCTCTGCAGCAAGGTAATTTACAATATCAGCATACCAGGGCCTCTTTGGATCATTCAAAGCATAAACAGGCTCTTCAAAAGCCATCCCCAAGCTTGCACAAATCGCAGAAAAGTGTAGAGATTGATGACGAGCATCACCAACGTCACCTCTTTCGTACACTTTGGTTGAGGCTGTTCTGGGTCGGTGACGAGCGTCACCCTCCTGGTGTCGCTCGTCACTCCCCTGCAGTTTCGAGAAATTTGCAGGTTTTCAATACTTTCCTCCTGTTCTCTTATTTCCACCCAGTAAACATTCTCTTCAGGCAAGAAATCATTGCTTGGGACACTGTCTTCGACTTGAATCCGGGATAGATGATCAGCAGCTCCATTCTCAACCCCTTTCTTGTTCTTCACTTCAATGTCAAATTCCTGAAGAAGCAGGATCCATCTCAACAGCCTTGGCTTTGTATCCTTCTTTTGCATCAGGTACTTCAGTGCTGAATGGTCAGTATGAACCACGACCTTGGAGCCAACAAGATATTGCCTGAACTTGTCAAAAGCAAACACAACAGCTAACAATTCCTTCTCAGTTGTTGCATAATTCTTCTGAGCATCATCCAAAGTTCTACTTGCATAGTAGATGGCGTGGAGTTTCTTGTCTTTCCTCTGTCCCAGCACTGCTCCAACTGCAAAATCGCTGGCATCACACATTACCTCAATAGGTAAGTCCCAATCTGGTGGTTGCACAACAGGAGCTGTAACCAAAGCTTGCTTGATCTGTTCAAAGACAGATTTGCACTCTTCTGTGAACACAAACTTCACATCTTTGCAGAGGAGAGCAGTAAGGGGGCGTGCTATCTTGCTAAAGTCCTTGATGAATCTTCTGTAGAAGCCTGCATGACCCAGAAAACTCCTCACTGCTTTGACTGAATCAGGTGCTTGCAGACTTGTCATCACCTCAATTTTCGCCCTATCCACTTCTATACCGTTTCCTGAGACTGTGGCCAAGCACAATACCATCCTGAACCATAAAATGGCACTTCTCCCAGTTTAAGACCAAGTGCTTCTCTTCACATCTCTGCAGAACTGCACACAGATTATCCAAGCAGCTCTTGAAAGAGGACCCATAAACAGAGAAGTCATCCATGAACACCTCCATAAACTTCTCTATCATGTCTGTGAATATCGACATCATGTATCTCTGGAAGGTTGCAGGAGCATTACACAGCCCAAAAGGCATTCTGCGATATGCAAAAGTGTCATAGGGACAGGTAAAAGTAGTCTTCTTCTGATCATCTGGATTGATGGGGATCTGAAAGAAGCCTGAATACCCAACAAGGAAACAATAATACTTGTGATTCGCCAGCCTCTCCAGCATCTGATCGATGAAGGGCAAAGGAAAATGGCCCTTCCTTGTTGCTGCATTCAGTTTCCTGTAGTCAATGCACATCATGTGTCCTGTCACAGTCGTGGTTGGAATCAGCTCATCCTTGTCATTCTTCACCACTGTGACACCTCCTTTCTTAGGCACCACGTGCACTGGACTCACCCAAGCACTGTCTGATATGGGATAGATGATACCAGCCTACAACAACTTCATGATCTCTTTCTTGACTACATCCTGCAAATTCGGATTCAGCCTCCTCTGATGCTAAACTGATGATTTGGACTCATCCTCCAAGTGTATACTATGCATGCACAAGTCTGGAAAGATACCTGAAATGTCATCAAGAGAGTAGCCAAGAGCTTTGCAAATTTTTCGCAGCTTAGTTAGCAAAAGGGTGAGCTCTGCATTGTTCAATGAAGCATTAACAATTACAGGATATGTGGAGTTTTCTCCAAGAAATGCGCACCTTAGCCCTGCAGGGAGCTGTTTAAGCTCAACTTTTGGTGCTTTTGCTGCAGACCAATCACCCATTGTGGCAGCATTCGCAGATGTAGAGACAAGCTCATCCTGTGTAACCAGTTGCATCACTTGTGCAGTAGCATCCATCATCTTTGTGTACCCTGTTGCAGCAGCATCTAAATGCTCATACTCAGCTGTAGAAGTGGTCAACGCCCTTTCCAAGGGATCCTCTGAACTCATCTCATGGAAGATCTGATCAGCAATGTTTGTGAGAACATCCACATAAAAAGTCTGTCCATCTATGTTTGGCCTCTTCATCAGCTTGTTCATTTCGAATTTCATCACTAAATCACCAACATTCAGCTCTATTCTACCCTTCCTGACATCAATAATAGCTCCTGCAGTAGCCAAGAAGGGTCTGCCAAGAATCAAGGGGTCTTTGGGTTCTTCTCCATATTCCAGAACCACAAAATCAGTAGGAATCATACAATCTCCTACTTTGATAGGAACATCCTCTATCACTCCTTCAGGAACTCTGACTGATCTATCAGCTAGGACAAGAGATATCCTTGTAGCCTTGAAATCAGTCATCCCCAAGCTCTTGGCAACAGAATGAGGAATGAGGTTCACACCAGAACCAAGATCACACAATGACCTCTCAAACTTGTCATTGAAGATTGTGCAGTCTAAAACAAAGCTTCCTGGGTCTGAAAGCTTCTCTGGAACTATGTTCTGAATCACTGCACTGACCTGCTCGTTGATCATCATAGCCCCAGCCTCTAGACTCAAGTTATTGGTCACCATCCTCTTCACATACCTCCTTATAACAGGAGTGATTCTTATAGCATCAATCAATGGGATCTCTATGACCAACTTGTCCATGATAGCCTTGCATCTTGCATCTTCAAGCTCTTGCTTAGACTTCTTGGATGCTTAGGATAGGGTATTTTGGGTTTATACACGGTCTCCTTAGCATTATCTGAAGTCTTAGGTGAAACTGCAGCATATGGCGTCTGGTGACGAGCGTCACGGAATTGGTGACGAGCGTCACTCACTTTGAACAAGTCGGAGTCGATCATTGGATTTGGGTGACGAGCGTCACCCTCCTGGTGATGGTCGTCACCAAATTGTGAAGAGTCAGGGTCGGGGTTGTGCTCGATGGGTGACAAGCGACACCCATTATTGGTGACGAGCATCACCCGTGGGTCTTCAGCAGATATTTCTTCATCTTCATACTCTTCAATACCCATGAAATTACTTGAGGTTAAATCCTTCTGCAACACTGGTTGCAGGTTCTTTCCACTCCTCAATGTGATGGCATTCACATGGTGTTTGGGATTAGCATCAGTTCTTCCTGGAAGAAATCCTTCTTGCCTCTGAACAGCTCCTGCAGTTTGGGAAACTTGAACATCAAGCTTCTTCATATGAGAGTTCAGACTCTCAATTTTTCCATTCAAATCCTGATAGAGCGAATCTATCTTGCCATTGAAGTCGACTGTAAGCTTCTGTTGTCCTTCCAAGAGTTGTTCTAGCATTGCTTCCATTTTGTTCTCTTGTGGAGGTGCTGGTTGATAAGAAGAAGAACCATAGTTTCTGTAATTTCCACTGTTCTGGAATGGCTTCTGGTACTCTGTCTTCTGGAATGGGGGCTTAGGAGTGAAACCAGGTGTGCTCTGTCCTCCTGTAAAGGTGTTCTTCTGATTGTTGATGCTGTATCCTCTGTTCCACTGCTGATTCCCATACATTTGACCCTGAAAACCACCAGAATTGATGTAATTTACATTCTCCTGTTCAACCTCCTCTGGAGCTTCGAAAGTTTCCACTTCTGCAGCAAAGTGAACTGACTTCTTTCCCACTAAAAGGCTGTGCTTATCATCCAGCTTAGCCTTAACTTCAGCAATCTGGTTTCCATCAGCCACACCAGCTTGTTTCATCCTCCTCTGGTCTGTTGGTGTTGAAGTTTCCTGCACTTGCTGCATCCAGCGCTATCTGATACTTCCAGTCAATGCCCCTAAAGAAAATCCCAAGTAATTGCACTTGACTAAAGCCATGATGAGGACAGTCCCTTTGATAAGACATGAACCTGATGCAAGAAGCCTTAAAAGCTTCAGTAGGGCCTTGTGTAAAGGATGCAATTTTCGTCCTCATGTCCTCTGATCTAGCGTCATCATAGAAGTTATTCAGAAAGGTGTTCTTAGTGTCTTCCCAAGTGGTCAATGAAGCAGGTTCCAGTTGCTTCAGCCAATATGCAGCCTCTCCTCCAAGAGAGTAAGGAAAAAGCTTGCAGAACAGGAAATCATTGCTGACTCCAGTAGCTTTGACACTTGAAGCTAGGTCCTCAAACCTCTCTATGTGATCCATAGGATGCTCATGAGGCAAGCCATGGAATGGATGCTGGCGAACCAGCTGATAGTAGACAGGCTTAACCTCAAAATCGTTTCTCTGGAAGGCAGGAGGTCGGATTGCAGCTCTGTTGGCATAGAACTGATCAGGTCTGTTGTAGTCACCTAGAGTCCTCTAAACAAAACGCCCAGCAGCGTTATTGGCAGCAGCAGGGACTCCCACGTTCTCATTCACTTGTTGAACCTGCTGTTCAACAATGACATTCCCCTCTTGATCAATTCTCTGCCCCTCTTCGTTTCTCCTGTTTCCTTCTCTGTCAACCAAGTGACCTTCTACATCTTCAACCAAGATAAGTGGAGCGACCATTGTAGATTGCTTCTTATCTTTCCCGTTAGTTCTCTCCAACCTAGCAAGCTCGTAGATGCTCAAACTCACAAGCTTCTTCTCCTTGTTGCTTCTGGTTCTGCGATTAGGCATACACCTGAAACAGGTACAAAGAAAAGTAACAAAAAGTTAGTAAACAAATTAAAACTTAGACAAAATCCTAATACTAGATATCAAAAGACAGCTATTACTCCCCGGCAACGGCGCCAAAAACTTGATAGGGTCAGGTTTTACCCAAATAAAACTTCTGCAAGTGCACAACAAAAGCAGTTGTAGTACAAGGGGTATCGAATCCCAAGGGAGTAATTTAAACTACACTATCAAATGTAGATTCGGATTATGCTAAGCAGGAAATAATGTATGTAATGCGAATTAATGATCAAAAGTAAGCAAACGATTTTTGGTAGATGATCTAAGTTTCAGAAGACTAAAAGCGCTAAGTCAGGGCAGTTCGCAGGTTAAATCCAAGAATGTAGAATGCATGAAATCAGGAATTATTAAGAACCGTTTTTAACATGAATTACTAATGCATAACTAATCAATTCTCATTGCAGAAGTTATCTATGCCTAAATCACAGAGTCTCAAATCTCTTTGCAAACCCTAACAACCGAAGCATGCAGGAATGATCAGATTCAATTGTTTACAAAACTCCTAAGCCAAATCTCTTTGCACTAAGTTGTTTTGCTCATCAAATACTAGTTCAGGTTATCAATAATGCTCTCACATATATTTAACAACCTATGATTTTCGGATTCCTAGATGATGTTTCTCAGAAATTCGATTTTAAAGCAAGCAGAGATGAAAAGCCAAAAGATAATCCTAACAGAATTGCGATTCTACAATCTCTTCATCAACCCTTGAAAAAACCCTAACTTAACTAGCAGATTACTCAGACATGATTATGGGATCACAAAGCATAACTGAATAATATTGCATTAAGAGAAAGAGTAAAAGAATAGAGGGGTTCGAAATCTTCTCAAAAGAGTACAGGATTTGTCTCCCCAAAAAGCTCTGAATAAGTCTCTCTCTAAGCTCTCTGAATTTTCAAAAACTAAGATAATCGCCAACAATGGCTGAAAAACCTAATAAATAGAGGCTAAACACGATCTGGGGTCTTCTTGTAAATAATGGAACTTCTGGGCCAATTCTGCAAATAATCTTCATACTTTTAATAAATCCACCACACTCCTTCCTTGATGGGTGACGAGTGTCACCAAGGGTGGTGACGAGTGTCACCATATGGGATACTTTCTGCTTCGAGCTTGGTCCTTCGTGGCTTCAACTCAGAATGCTCCAAAAGGTTCCAAAATCTCCAATTATGCTCCAGACATGCTATAACCTGCAAAGACTCTTCTAGGACTCTAAAAAGACCAAAAAGACTCAATTAAAAGGACTTATATCATGGTTAAAAACCATAAAAACCATGATATATCAACTCCCCCAGACTTAGCTTTTGCTTGCCCTCAAGCAAACATCAGACAGAGAACATGGTCGAGGTTTGAAAACAAGAAACAGTCAGTCAGTCATCATGAACACCACATTAGTTAGAACTTTCGAATCCACATACCACAGAGTCAAGACAAGATCAAATATCAGTCTAATCATCACAAGCTTAGCAAATCTCTCAAGTTCAGTCCAAATCCCTTCAAGAAATCCAAAATTTCTACTGTTAACTCCTTATTTTTTATCTAAGTGTGAAATCTCATCAAGGTTCTATCATCTCAATCACTCTACTTCGTGGCTTCAACTCAGAATGCTCTAGAAGGTTCCAAAATATCCAATTATGCTCCACACATGCTATAACCTGCAAAGACACTTCTAGGACTCTAAAAAGACCAAAAAGACTCAATAAAAAGGACTTATATCATGGTTAAAAACCATAAAAACCATGATATATCACTAACAACCTAAATGAGCAAGCAAAAGAAAAACAAAGCAAAAACAGAGTAAAAACAGAGCAAAAGAAATCAAGCAAAGAGCAGTAATGGCAAAGAAAAACAGAGCAAAAATAGAGTAAAAACTGAACTAAAGCAAAGTAAAACTAAACTTCAAAGACTAAAACATGGTTCAAGATCAGGGCAATGGTGATAGGGTGATTCATGTTCATGTCTAGGGTGATCAAAATAAGCAATTCTAAACACTCAACCTTAGGTAAGGAACACTAATATAGACTAATTCAATCTCTTGGCATTAATCCCTTTTCTAATCACATATTCAAGATAAATCTCTTTACTCAAACACATGGTCATCAAGCATTAAAATCAAGTTCCATAAAACCAATTAGCATGCTAGACATCTAATCTCTTAGGCTAGGTTTACTAATTTCTTCTATGATATATCAAACATCAACTCACATTCTCATGCATAATCAATGTCAAAAGGCAATTTTTCATCAATATGGTACTAAGCAATAAGCACATTCAAGCAAGAAATGATAGATACAAAGACTCATGATTATCAAAACACCATTATCAAGCATTGAATTTCATTCAAGAATTTCATCAAACACTTGGTGTGCATGTGAAAACCCTAAAATCAACTTCTCCAACAAAGAGGTACTAAGCATTAAGCATAATCATATAAGAAAGGGAATGAGAAGATCTACGCCCTAATCAACCTAAACAATAACTAAAATCACCCCATTTGCCCTAATCTCAAACCTAAAGCAAACTACTCACTAATCATGGTGAAAAGCATCAAATCTATGAAGAAAAGATAGTTAATCATGATTAGAAAGATAAAAGATTAAGGAAAATACAAACTATTATTGAAATAAGCAAAGATTCAAATACAAAGTTATTCAAAATCTAGAGAAGAGAAGAAGAACTGATGGATAAAGACATGTGTCCCCAGAAATTAGGGATTTTAAGTATTTATAGGAGTCTAAGCGAAAATGGCAAATTTTTAAATAAAAGGTCTTCAGTCTGGCAGCGTATCGGTCAGTTGCGTCGGTCTTCAGTGAGCGAAATGGATTGAGCGGTTTCACGAAAATTGCGATATCTGTTGAACGGCATATCAGAATGACCTGAAACCAAGTTCTCCTTAAAGCTAACTCACGTGGCTACAACGTCTGTGAGGAGTGAAGATGCTGAATAGGGACGGAGGCTACTCGTCCGAGCTGATCTTCAAGTCGGCCAAGATCAATGGTAAAAACTCCAGATGGACATGTGCTTACTTTATTCGCAGTAACGCTTCAACCACTGATGGGAATGACACCAAACTAACTTCACCCGAAAGCTAACTCAAGTGGCTACAAAGTTGATGAAGGACGCCGAAGCCAAATCGGAATGGAAACACCTCATCTGAGCTGATCTTCAGTCGATATGAATCCTATCGGTCACTCCTGACCGATACTGGTGACCAAAATTCATCCGCTGGGTTTATGTTGATCACTTCTGACCGATACTGGTGTCTGAAATTCACCCGCTGGGTTTATGTCGATCACTTCTGACCGATACTGGTGATCGATACTTATCCGTATCGGTCATCCTTGACCGATATTCACCGTGCTCTGACCGAAAACTTCTACAGAGATCTTCTGCTTTGATCCTTCTTGCTCCCTTTTGCCCAGCTAGCATCCTGGATCGTCCCCAAAACTCCTCCAAACTCCTTTCAGCTCCAAAAGCACCTTAAAACATCCAAAATGCAAAGAAAATGCAAACTAAACTCTAAATGCAACCTAAGTCTAAAAAGAGAAGAAAATAGGACAAAAGCTAAGGAAAACATGCAAAAAAGAACCAAAACATGCACTAAATGCAAGCCTAAATGATGTAAATACAAGAGATATCAGGTATGCTTGGCGCCTTGCCTTGTTTGATTTGGGTAGTCTCTAGAGGGTAAGTGATCTTGAAAAAGAAAATAAATGGGAGAGGGATTAGGATCATTGTTAGTATGTTTGGGTAGATGAGAGTCTAGTCATGTATGCATACATTGCTTTTTACCTTTAGCATTATGCATAAGTTCAATCTTTTTGAGATAAACTATTGCTTGGAGTACCCACATGAATGAGATCATTTTTATCTCATAACCTTGTCTCTAGCCAAATGTATTCGGTTTTAAATGCATAAGTGTGAGTAACAGTTTGAACTTAAATGAATGTTAAAGGTTCAGATTCTTGGATTGTTTGGAATAGGCGAGTCATGATTTGAGATGCAATATGTGATGAATATGGCTAAGTTCTTTGGAGTAGAAGTTTGTGTACTGAATTTTAGAATTGAGAACTAGGACCATTGAATCGATTCATTTGCTTAAACACTTTTGGAATTTGAGCTCCCATTTTTAAACCTCTCTTCCTAGCTTGAATTTTATTTGCTTGAGGGCAAGTAAAAGGCAAGTTTGGAGGAGTTGATATACTCATATATTTCACATATTTAGCATACATTTAGAGTAGTATTCATGCATACATCTTTCATAATAGGCTAGTTTGCACCATTTATCTTATTTTAGGTCCTAGAACACTTTGTATTAGCATTTTGCATATTTCTTGCATTCTTGCATCATATTCAGGTTGTTTTGGAAACACTGGAGCTATGGAGGGTGTGTGGATGTGCTACGGATCGAATGGGAGCCTATGGATACTTGGAAGAACTCAGCCATGCAGCTAAGGAACCGAGATCGCGGTAAAGATTGAGCTAGGCAGGTCGATCTAGACGAGATCGACCAGAAGATCGAGACACTCGGGTCGTTTCAAGGAAGAAGATCGAGGTCAAGATCGACCAAGGTGATCGAACGTGAGTACGTACATGAAAACTAAGCCAGGGAAGAATGAGAGCCAGATCGAGTTCACGACTCGATCGTCCGAGGATCGACCAGAAGATCGATAGAAGCGCTCGATCCTCCTGACTGAATCGACCCGACGATCGAGCAAAAGAAGACGTTCTATGCGGAAGATCGAGTTAGAGATCGACGACTCAGGTCAATCTCTAAACCTTATCCGGACAGCTCATGTTTTGGATTTTAGTTAGGGGACCATTTCCTTTTGTCTATTACCCTATTTTTGGGAGCGGGGGAGAACCATTCATATGGTCTCCTTCTGGTTTTAGTCTCCCTCTGATCTTATCTTTTCTTTAAGCAAAAACCGCCATTGTTAGTTTTTAAATTTTTCATATTTTGTAAAACCTTAATCTTGCTTTTAATCTTAAGTATTTCTCTTAATCTCTCTTGTTAAGTAGTTTAATCATGTTTATCCTTTCTTCCTTTGCATTTTCATGTGTTTTAATCATGTGTAGTGAGTAATCCACCAAGGGTTTAAGCTTGAGGTGATTAAGAGGGTTCTAAGGGTTTAAGTTTGGGTCTTTCTTGCACTTAACTTAATCTCTTCTTGGATTTGGGGGTTTTAATGCCTAGAGACTCATGAGAATGATCTATTTGATCTCAGGGATTTCTTTACCTTAGCAGGATTCAGGAGATCCCTTAAATCCAAATCCAAGAGACTAGCTATTCCTTTCTCAAACACCATGGATGCTTAGGGAGCTAGTTAGGCCATTTTTTGAGATTTATGCTTCATGTTCTTCACCCTTTGTTTCCACCACACACCATGGGTTAGGAGGAAAGGTTGAGGAAAGGATTTATTCTAAACACCATGGATAAATCTAGCTTAGCTTCTCAAGGCCTAGAGATAGCACTAAAATGTGTAGATCTATGTTTTCAAAACCCAAAATTTGAATCTTGAACCTTCTTAAGCATGATCCTCAACCTTGAATCTACTATTAGCTTTTGAAATCTTAAAGTCATCATTTCCTGGTTCTAAAGTTTGAGTCTTTTGTCTTAAAAATCATTTCCTAGGTTGTTAGAACTTTCCCTTTTTATCTGCTTTTAGTTTTCAAATTTTAAAAACCAGTAGTTCTGCATTTTAAATTCATAGAAGTCATCTGCCAGTTTTTTAACCCATCAGTGGGGATTTTAAAATAGTTTTCGTGGTCATTTAGTAGCTGCAATTAGTTTTTATAGATTTTCTTCTCAAATTATCCGGATTTCACTTAGATTTACAAAGCTCTTGCATTCTTAGTATCTTTCATCAACCAGATTTGGATTGACACCTAAAGCACTATACTACAGCAACAAAACCTCTTTAGGTTTGATCAAAGTAGCTGTTGAAAAACCTAGTTATCAACCTGCAAATCCTGCGAGCTTACAACAAAACCTAGGAAAACTAGCTTATTAGTACAAAATGCACACTTCTTTAAGTTTGCATAAAGTCCTTCTTAGCGAAGTGTCTTTAATACAAGCTTAAGATGTGATACATGATCAGCTAAACATTTGCTATATATTAAGATGTCATCAAAATATACAACAACAAATTTACTGATATAATCTCTAAGAACCAGGTTCATTAATCGCATAAATATGCTAGGAGCATTGGTTAAGCCAAATGGCATGACCATCCATTCATAGAGCCCTTGCTAAGTTTAAAAAGCTGTCTTCCATTCGTCACCTTCTTTCATTCTCACTTGGTGATATCCGCTATTCTAATCAATTTCAGAAAACAAGCTAACTCCACTTAATTCATCAAACAAATCATCTAACCTTGGTATGGGATGGCGATATTTGATTGTAATCTTGTTTATAGCCCGGCAATCCACACACATTCACCAAGAACCGTCCTTCTTAGGCAAGAGTAGAACTGGTCAACGCATGGGCTAAGGCTTTCTCTCACATAGCCTTTATCTAGCAACTCTTTCACTTGTTTCTCCAATTCTCTAGACTCTTCAGGGATCATTCTATACGCTGGCTTTTTGGGTAATTTAGCTCCGGGTATGAAATCAATCTGATGTTCAATGTCCCTCAAAGGTGGTAGCCCTTCTGGCATGTCTTCGGGAAAAACATTTTTGAACTTGTCTAGCACGGCATTCACCTCAGCTGGTAGTTCTTCAGTGCTATAACCTGCGCTCAAAACTTCTTTAAAGATCATAAGTAGCATAGTGTGTTTGGAAGCATAAGCCTTTCTAACATGACTAGATTGTACAAGAAAATTCGGTTTAGCAACACTTTCTTTCTCCTTAACCACCTTCATTTGCAAATCGTGAACTTTAGATAGTGTAAGTGGGGCTAAACTAAATTTTCTCTTATTATGAATGAATGTGTACATATTAGTTCTACCATCATGGTTAGTTTCTTTATCAAATTGCTATGGTCTACCTAATAACAAATGACCGGCTTGCACAGGAACAACATAACAAACCACTTGATCTTGATATCTACCAACACTAAATGGTATAGCGACTTGATCACTAACTTGTCATCGAGCCACCTTAGCCTATAGGGCCGTGGGTGTTTAGTTCTCTCAAGGCCAGCCTTATCAACTATATGAGCACTTGCAACATTGGTGCAAGAACCACCATCTATTATCAAATTATTCCTTGTCTTGCGTTTGATATGTTGTTCGGCTTGTATAAGAGGTCTTTGAAGTCATGGTAGACTTGTCATCTAAGAACTGAGCCATCAATACTTCCTCATCGTAATGCAACTCCAAGCGGTTGCTCAAGCACTCAAATTCCTCATAGTATTCCTCCACTGACTGAGTTCCCTGTTTAAGAGAACAAAACTTGCGTTGTAAGTCTCTTTTGAAATGAGGAGGTATGTATCTTTGTCGCATAAGATCTTTCATGTCCACCCATGAATCAATAGTCCATTGACGGTTTCTCCTTCTGTCGGCTATCACCCTTTCCCACCAAATGAGGGCATTGTCTCTAAGCTGAGCTACGTGTAGTGCTATTCTCCTAGGACCGAGATAGTTGTAGTAGTCGAAAATATGATCCTTTCTCTTCTCCCACTCGAGATATGCCTCAGGATCAACTTTACCAGCAAAGTTTGGTGCGGTTAGTTTGATATTCCCTTGGTTTTGTCTCGGGTTAGGGTTGTATGGCTCGTCCTCTGCATACTCCTCCCTTTGTACTCGTCTTCTTCGTACACGATTTGTTCTAGGAGGTAGTTCCTCCTCATCTTCATGAAAATCATCTTCAAGTCTTTGCCCTCCATCAACATGTTCATTAATGTGAATACCATTGTGACTTCGGGTGTTTCCATGAATGTTTGTATTGCCAAGACCTCCAACGTTCCTCACAGGTTGTAAGGGAGCTCGAGGTGTTTGCTCTACACGAGTGAGACGTTCCCCCACTTCTAACCTAAAGGCTTGAAATTCTTCCCTCATTATGGCCATCATTTGACTGACCGGGTCCTGTGCATTGCTCGATTTTTCTCCCATGTCGTTAAGCTAAGTGCCTTAAACCAAATATACAATGATTTAGGTCTTGGATTTAATTTACATGGTCCTGAGAATATAATATGGTAATGCAATGCTCGTAGTAAAACGCAAATGGTATGAAATGGTATGAATAACGATATGATTCTATAAATGGAAACTTTGAATGAATGTGAATGAATGATAATTTTTTTTTACTTTTTTCGTGATTGGAACTAATATACTTTAACTTAATTGACTGATGAACAATGACTAGTAATGTTGCACGGATGTTTTATGTTTTTGTTTTTATCAAAATGGAATCAAATTCAATAACAAAATGATCAAAATGATAGAATGTTTCTTAATTTTTTTTTTAAGAGTTAATGTATGAACTAGCAACGAAAAGAAATGCAAAACAGGATATGTAATGATAAAGGAAAATTGAGAGGCTGGATAGATACACTCTGGGTTCAAAGGAACTTCAGCTCTGATACCAAAATGATACAAGCACGAACTGGACTCCGGCTGGTATATCGCGCGACACGAGCTTGAGATGATCAGTCCTAGATTAATGATGAAAGGTGGAAGAGGTGATGCGCTTGTGACCGAGATACTCAGGCTACAAGGATGATGGAACAGACGAGTGGATCAGACGTACGGTTGATAGACTCGACTGATTGAACCGAGTGGTCGAGCAGGTCGAGAGATTTGGTCGAATGGTCGAGATACTCGAACAATAGGACAGGTGGTCAAGCGGGACGAATGATCAGAACCGGTGGATCGAAGTGTACCACAAAGGTTATGGAAAATTATTTGATACAACACGTAACTCTCTATGATTTTGGGGGTACTGGTCTCGACAGATCAAAGAAAAGAACACAAGATTTGATTGTAATCTTGATGAAGAAAAATTCAGTATTTTATTAAAACCAAAGGTAAGAAGGTTACAAGCTGCATATTGATAGGGCTCAGGTTTTACCCAAATAAAAGTACTGCAAGTGCACAGCAAAGCAGTTGTAGTACAAAGGGTATCGAATCCCAAGAGAGTAATGCAAACTACACTATCGAATGTCGGTTCGGATTAAGTTAAGCAGAATGTAATGTATGTATTGCGAATGATTAAATAAATGTAAGCAAGCGATTTTGTAAGATGATCTAAGTTTCAGAAGACTAAAAGCGCTAAGTCAGGATAGTTCGCAGGTTGAATCCGAGAATATAGAATGCATGAAATCAGGAATGATTAAGAACCGTTCTGAACATGAATATCAAATATATAACTAATCAATTCTCACTGCAGCAGTTAACTATGTTTAAATCACAGAGTCTCAAATCTCTTTGCAAACCCTAACAACCTAAGCATGCAGGAATGATCAGATTCAATTGTTCACAAAACTCCTAAGCCAAATCTCTTTGCACTAAGTTGTTTTGCTCATCAAATACTAGTTCAGGTTATCAATAAGGCTCTCACATATATTTAACAACCTATGATTTTCGGATTTCTAAATGATGTGTCTCAGAAATTCCATTTTAAAGCAAGCTGAGATGAAAAGCCAAAAGATATTCCTAACAGGTAGCAATTCTACAAAATCTTCATCAACCTGTGAAAAAGCCCTAACTTAACTAGCAGATTACTCAGACATGATTATGGAATCACAAAACATAACTGAATAATATTGCATTAAGAGAAAGAGTAAAAGAATAAAGGGGTTCGAAATCTTCTCAAAAGAGTACATGATCTCCCAAAAAGCTCTGAATATATATCTCTCTCAAACTCTCTGAATTCTAAAATCTAAGATAAAAGCCAACAATGGCTGAAAAGCCTAATAAAATAGAGGCTAAACACGATCTGAGGCTTTCTTGTAAATAATGGAACTTCTGGGCCAATTCTGCAAATAATGCTCCATCTTTTAATAAACAGCCACGACCTCCTTCCCTGGTGGGTGATGAACTTCACCAAAGGTGGTGACGAGCCTCACCTTTTTGGATGACGAGCGTCACCTATATGGATACTTTTCTTCCCGAGTTGGATACTTTGTGGCTTCAACTTACAATGCTCCAAAAAGCTTCAATATCTCCAATTATGCTCCAGACATGCTATAACCTGCAAAGACTCTTCTAGGACTCTAAAAAGACCCAAAAGACTCAACAAAAAGGAGTTATATCATGGTTAAAAACCATAAAAACCATGATATATCAACTCCCCCAGACTTAGCTTTTGCTTGCCCTCAAGCAAATATCAGACAGAGAATAGGGTCGAGGTTTGAAAACAATATCAGTCAGTCAGACAACAGGAACACCACATTAGTTAGAACTTTCGAATCCACATACCACAGAGTCAACACAAGATCAAATTTCAGTATAATCATCACAAACATAGCAAATCTCTCAAGTCCAGTCCAAATCCCTTCAAGAAATCCGAAATTTCTACTGCTAACTCCTTATTTTTTATATAAGTGTGAAATCTCATCAAGGTTCTATTATCTCAATCACTTTACAAATTATTTTCCCTTCCTAACAACTGAACAAACCAATCTCAACGTCCTATGGTTAGTTCCAAGAAAAACTGAGAATTTCAAAATTTTGACTCTATAAAAACAGGTTTTTGACTCAACTTTAAGACTCTATAAACATGACACAAAGCACATAACGGCAGTAACCACCTCCCCAAGACTTAAACAATACTGTCCCCAGTGTTATTAAGCCAAGAGTTGGTCAGAAAAATAAATGAGAAGTCGGTGAACCAAGGCAAAAAAGTGTTACCTCGCAGGGGTAGGGTGACGAGGGTCACCAGTCTGGTGACGAGCGTCACCACGACCTGTATTGCACATTCATCAAGTTAGATGGTTATTAACGTTATGTTGTCTTGTGTACTCTAAAGTTAGACTATTAGAGCACTCAAACACACAATTAATAACATCCAAACATAGCAATAAGAACCTGGTTCAACAATTTCACAAAACATCAACAAAGAAACTGACAACTGACTCAAAGAAAACAGAAAAATGACTCAAGAGAAATAAAAATAAAAGAGAAAAAGAAACAAGTAACCAGATAGTAGAGCCTCAGTCCTCATCCTCGCAAGGCTCAGTGGTGTAATGGGGGCGGACACAACCACAGTTGCTAAGTGTAGCAACAGCATCCCAGAGTCCCTCAAAGCTGTCAATGACATACTCCTGAAAAGCAGCCATATCCATGGGTGTCTGTGGTCGTGGTGGGCGCCTAAAAGCAGTGGAGGAGGTAGTCTGGCGTCTAGATGGTCCAGCATCAGCAGTAGCTGTAGTAGAAGCAGAGGCGCCAGCTGTAGCAGCTATAGCAGGGCGCAGAGCTAAAGGGCGCAGCAGAGTCCGATCTGGCATGAAGAACAGCTGGCGGGGCACTCCCTGAATCTCTAGTGAGGGCTCTCTGTGGCAACCGAATGCCAACATACTCTCCAGAAGTAGTAGTAAAAGTCCAGACAACGCCAATCTTGAGCCAAGAGACATGGCGCAGATACTGGTCATCTATGAGTGATCTGGCACTGAGCAGACTGCAGGGAGTGATATCGATCTGCAAATGATGGAAGATGGGTGTCAGAAGGCTGCCAACACTCTCGGTCTTTTCCCCTGGACTGGTGAACGGTTTGGTCTTCAAGGAGACCAAATGCTCAGCGAACACAGCGCCCAAGTTGGCGCGAATCATGCTATCGATAGGGATCACATCATCAAGCATCTCATAGAGTCCGTAGTAGAGGAGAATCAGCTCACTAACTCGTGTCTTGCTAGACGCAGACTTGCACAGTATGGTATGGCCAAAAAGGCGCAGAATGTACCTCAAGACAGGATGTCGAACCTCTGTCTGCGTGCTAGTTTTGCTGTCATAGACTCCATTCCCGAACTTGGACCAAAATGTCCGCATGTGAGTCCACTGAGAGGGAAGGAGAATGCTTGTGGGGTGGTTAGAGAAGCCATAAATCCCACAAAGCTCCATCAGACTGATCCTGTAACGAACCCCGCGGACCAGGAATGTCAATGTGCCTTCCTGCGCACACTTCGCCAGCTTATTCGCGTAGTATATGCGAGCAGTAGAGAGAAACTGGCGGACCAACTCTGGATACAGATCATACTGCTGGAATGGCATAGTGCCCATTCCGATCCTCTCCAGAATCTCTGAAACCTCCTCGAAGATGCCCATCTTCTGCAGAACAGTAGGATCTGCGAATCGAGTAGGGACAATCTTCACTCCCAGCCACACATTGTAGAACAGCTTGTCATACTCATCTCACTCCTCCTGGATATCACGGAATATGCAAGTGTCCCGTGATATTTCTTGCCTCGGAGTCCCTGCCCAAGCCACTCCTGAAGCTATTTTCCGATCTTCTCGCTTGGACCATGGAGGCCTGCAAACCGGATAATGACTGAAAGAATCCGTAGAGCCTGATGCAGTGCTGGAAGACGAGCCTTGTCTTGGTCGTTTCTCCTGTCTAGGCAGCTGAAAATTCAAGTTCAAGATCGACCAAAAACATCACCAAAATTAGCATATTTTTCAAAATTCGAAAAATCAATCAATCAAGGTGAAATAACTGATGGCGATCGACTACAACACTACCAGGAACACAATTCAAGCATCAGAACAACCCAAATCACCCAAAATTTCCAGATTTTTGCAAAGTTCATCATGAACTCGAAAATTCAAAACTTGTAAAACAACCGATAAAAGCTCACAAAGATGGTTCCATTCCTCTAATACAACCTAACTAACCATGATTCAACAGTTAAATCAAGCTAATCAAGTCAAAAATTGGATTTTACCAAACATGTGGCGGACTGAAAATTGGGGATTCCGAACACATACCTTGCAGATCTTAAAAACTGAGTGGATATTCAGAAAGAGGAGCAAAATCCGCATGGATTAGGCTTTTGAATTACACAATTTGGTGCAAGAAATCGAAAGTTTTGATTATATGAGAAAATGTAAGTGTTCGTTAATTTCGGAAGTGAGCACGATGAAGAAGAAGAAGAAATTAACCCCCCCCCCCCCCCCCCCCCCCCCCCGTGGCTCGATTTCTACGGTCACCGTTTTTTTTTTTTTTAACTGAATAAAATTATTAGACTAAAGCATGAAAATAAAAACTAAGTAAAGTCGATAGGCAGCTATTACTCCCCGGCAACGGCGCCAAAAATTTGATAGGGCTCAGGTTTTACCTAAATAAAACTACTGCAAGTGCACAGTAAAGCAGTTGTAGTACAAGGGGTATCAAATCCCAAGAGAGTAATGAAAACTACACTATCAATGTAAGTTCAGATTAAGCTAAGCAGAATGTAATGTATGTAATGCGAATGATTAAATAAAAGTAAGCAAGCGATTTTGTAAGATAATCTAAGTTTCAGAAGACTAAAAGCGCTAAGTCAGGACAGTTCACAGGTTGAATCCGAGAATGTAGAATGCATGAAATCAGGAATGATTAAGAACCATTCTGAACATGAATATCAAATATATAACTAATCAATTCTCATTTCAGAAGTTAACTATGTTTAAATCACAGAGTTTCAAATCTCTTTGCAAACCCTAACAACCTAAGCATGCAGGAATGATCAGATTCAATTGTTCACAAAACTCCTAAGCCAAATCTCTTTGCACTAAGTTGTTTTGCTCATCAAATACTAGTTCAGGTTATCAATAATGCTCTCACATATATTTAACAACCTATGATTTTCGGATTTATAGATGATGTGTCTCAGAAATTCGATTTTAAAGCAAGCAGAGATGAAAAACCAAAATATATTCCTAACAGGTAGCAATTCTACAAACTCTTCATCAACCTTTGAAAAAGCCCTAACTTAACTAGCAGATTACTCAGACATGATTATGGAATCACAAAACATAACTGAATAATATTGCATTAAGAGAAAGAGTAAAAGAATAAAAAGGGTTCGAAATCTTCTCAAAAGAGTACAGGATCTGTCTCCCCAAAAAGCTCTGAATATATCTCTCTCTCAAACTCTCTGAATTCTAAAATCTATGATAAAAGCCAACTATGGCTAAAAAACCTAATAAAATAGAGGCTAAACACGATCTGGGGCCTTCTACTAAATAATGGAACTTCTAGGCCAATTTTGCAAATAATGCTTCATCTTTTAATAAACAGCCACGACCTCCTTCCCTGGTGGGTGACGAGCGTCACCAAAGGTGGTGACGAGCGTCACCTATATGGATACTTTTCTTCCCGAGTTGGATACTTCGTGGCTTCAACTTACAATGCTCCAAAAAGCTTCAATATCTCCAATTATGCTCCAGACATGCTATAACCTGCAAAGACTCTTCTACGACTCAAAAAAGACCAAAAATACTCAACAAAAAGGACTTATATCATGGTTAAAAACCATAAAAACCATGATATATCACATATGGAACCTTATAAACTGGTTCTTCAGCCTATGAAAGAAAGAAATAAAATACAGAAGTTCAGTAACAAAATTACAATGAATGAAACGAAAACTTAGCTAATTTATTATGCATTATGATTAAAAGAAACCAAACTTTTATTAGTCAAAATATAATTGAAAGAATGATAAAATACTTACCTTCTTTAGCAGCTCGTGGGATTTGGTGTCTAGGTGCATGGTAAGTCTTTTAACTGCGGTTTTTTACTAGCATTGATCTCTCTTTGGCTGGCTTTCAGACTTGGGCTTCTTTGCTGATTGTGAATAAATTTGATACGCTCCGTTTTGGTATTACTGGCCAGCTTTCTTGTAACTCCTTTGTTGGGCTCTCATGTAGCTCCTTTGTAAGGCTAAGTAGATCCTTATAGGCTTGGTCTTGTCTAGTCTTTTCGCCGTCTTCATTGTCAGCTTGTAGTATAGCAATCATGATGGCTTGGTTGTATTTATGTTGCAACACTCTAGCTCTTTCTCTTGGGATGACTCTGGTTAATACTTCAATGATTTGAGCTACTTGCAGTTCAGTTAAGTCAGGTTCTGGTTGCATATCTTCATCATTCCCTCCCTCTTGAATAGGTTTTGACATCAAAACATGATCATCTGCAAAATATGGAGCTAGATAAGAAAAATTAAAGGTAGAAGATACATTAAACTCACTTGGAAGTTCAAGGCGATAGACGTTGTTGTTGATCTTCTCTATGATCTTGAATGGTCCATCTCCTCGTGGTTTCAGCTTTGAACTCCTTTGGTTTGGAAACCTCTCTTGTCTCATAGCCAAACCCATTCTTCCGGTGTAAATGCCACTTCTTTTCGTCCCTTGTTGTAATGCTTAGAGTACTGCTCAATTCTCTTCTCTAAGTTCTCCTTTGCCTTTTGGTTTATTTTCTTGTTAAACTCAGCTTTCTCTTCACCCACTAAACTCACTGCTTCAGCTGGTGGTAGTGGAGATAGATCCAAAGGCGTAGTAGGATTGAACCCGTTGACTATCTGCAAAGGATACATCTTCGTGGCTGAATGCTGAGCTTGGTTGTAAGAAAATTCAATGAATGGTATGCATTCAAGCCAATTCTTCATGTTCTTCTTAATAGTAGCTCTCAACAAGGCTGATAAGGTCCGGTTGACAACTTCTGTTTGCCCACCCGTTTGAGGGTGACAAGTTGTAGAAGATAAGAGCTGGGTTCCTAACTTCTTCCATAAAGTTCTCCAAAAATGGCTGAGAAACTTGCTATCCCGGTCAGAAACGACTGTTCTCGGCACTCCATGTAATCTGACTATCTCTTTAAAGAACAGGTTGGCAATTTGAGAAGAATCGTTCACCTTGTCACATGGAATGAAATGGGCCATCTTCGAGAATCTATGTATTCACCTCTTCAATCTGATCGAAGGGCTTTAATCCTCTTACCAAACTGGTTTTGTACTTCATTCTTAAATTCTTTGAACTTTTCAAAAGATTCAGAATTATGTTACATCAAATTAACATAACCATATCTACTGAAATCATCAGTATATGTGATGAAATACTAATAGTTTCCTCTAGCACCTAAACTCATTGGTCCACATATATCGGTATGTATAAGGCTCAACAAATCAATAGCTCTTTCACTGTGTCCAGTAAAAGGAGTCATTGTCATTTTTCCTACTAAATGAGATTCACACTTCTCATATAATTCATAATCAAATGATTTCAAAAGTCCATAGCTATGAAGTTTTTGAATGTGCTTCTCCTTTATGTGGCCTAAACGACAATGCCAAAGAAAAGTTGGATTTGAGTCATTCGACTTAAATCTCTTGGTACTAATGTGATAGATAGCCATACTTTGGTTCATAACATAAAGCCCATTTTCTAATGGACCGCTACCATAAAATATACCACCACGATCAAATGAACAACACTTGTCTTTAATCGAAAAATGAAATCTTTCCAAATCCAAACATGAAATTGAAATAATATTCCTGTTTATAGTAGGTCTATAGCAATTCTTAAGATCTAAAACCATGCCAGAAGGCAAAGAAAAATGAAATGTTCCTACAGCTATTGCAGCAACTCTTGCTCCATTGCCCACGCACATGTCCACTTGTCCTTTCTCCAAATTTCTACTATTTCTTAGGCCCTGCATATTTACACAAATATGAGCACCACAGCCGGTATCCAATACCCAAGAAGTAGAACTAGAAGTAGCGACATTTACTTCTATAACATAAATACCTGAAGAAGAAGTCTCAAAAGTCTTCTTCTTTTTCACATCTTCTAAGTATTTCTTGTAGAACCATTACAATAATGGCACTTGTCACCATCAGAAGGGTCTGGCTTAGACTTAGGAGAAGGGTCAGACTTGCTTGGGTTCTCAACCCGACTTGCCTTGCCTTTTCCTTTGTTCTTACCAAGTTTCTAAAAATTATTACCCCCTTGTACCATAAGGATATGCGGGGTACCCTTTTTGATGTTTGGCTCAGCTGATTTGAGCATTTCATGCAGTTCAGTCAAAGTCTTTGTCAAGTTATTCATGTTGTAGTTCATAATAAACTTATCATAACTTGACGGCAATGACTGTAGGATGAGAACAGTAGCCAACTCTGCTGATGGGAGAGTCTAGCTTTGTCAAGTTATCAATATAACCTATCATCTTTATGACATGTGGGCTAACTGGACTGTCATTTTGTAGCTTCGACTCAATGAGAGTCTTAACCGTTTGGTATCTCTCAGTTCGTGCCTGCTCCTGAAACATTCCTTTCAGGCTAGTGATCATGTCAATTGGCGACTCCTCCACGTTCTCATATTGCTTTTGCAACTCTGAGTTCATGGTGGCCAACATAAGACAACACACATCGACCATATCACTGACATGCTTATCCCAAGCATTTCTCTGTGCATATTGGACATTGGTGGAGACTCTTCTCCGGGACATAGTCCTTTTTCTCTTGTTTGAGAATAATTCTCAAGTTTCGATGTCATTCGAGGAAATTTGATCAATTCAGCGTCTTCTTCTCAAGGACGGATCACAGCGAAAAAAAGCTGTAGGAGGTTGGCATAACTGAATAAAAAACATGAGATGTTAATATGATATTCAGGTATTAGAAAAATTTTAACAATTAAGAAAACTCAAATTATATTCAAAATTCAATCCAGCAATTGAATATAATGATCCAAGATCCATATTTACTATAATTCAAGTGAGCTTTGGCTCATCGCCTGAATGCCTAGTTATTTAGGTAAGCAACACCATTGCTAATTGTATCCAATATAATTTTTGGTTGTTGGATGACATCTTATGTAAAATCCAACATATGCCTCTAAGCCCAAAACCGTTTTGATAGTTTTGTCAAGTGAACCAATTCTGTTTCATATGGTAACCATTACCATCTGCCTCACTTATGTAATTGTGAACATGGTGCTTAGCAAGCCCATCACACAAAGAAATAAGCCTTGACAGTTGATAAAATTGGAGAAGCATCCAATACTTGATATTATATAAGGAATTAAGTGTTAACCCAATTTAGTTTATATCAATTTATATCTAATATAAATGTTAAATATAACTGATACATATCGTATATGTGTTTTAAATGGATAGATATAATTAAATAATTAAGCTTAATCTGATTACAGTATTAATTATAATATTTCTCCTTGTATAAAAGGAATAGTTCCAAATCAAATTAGGAATCTAATGAATATATTAATTAATTTGATTACTTTAATCAAGAATAAAATATTATATATGTATATCTATATATACATATATATCTTAACTTTTATCAAAAATCAGTATTCCTTTTACCAATTTAATAAATAATTACTAATTATGATTAGTAATCGCCTCTATTATGTTTGTTTACGACAAACTCAACACACGATCATGAAGCTATTTTTTAAATCAAACCATTAAACATTAGAGTAATGTATCCTGATTCTAAACCTTATGTGCATGAACTATACGTAATGGATCACATGTGTTTACGATAAACAACAACGATGCACAACGATCTTCGATAACATTTAATTAAAATCAAATTATAACTTAACTGATATAAGAATTCTAATTTCAACAAACGTTGAATTAAAATCATGAACTAAAAATATATTATATATATATTAAATCAGATTCAAATCAATATTATGCAAGTACGCTCTGATACCACGGAAGGAATTCATACCAGTGTATAAACTATTTACAAATCTACTTATGAATTTGTTTGCCAGGAACTCATGCAAATACTGAAATAAATCTAGATCTTAGAGTTTGAATATACCTGGATATTCTGCAGCGGAAATTAAACAGAATTAGATCTAGGTTGTAGTGTCGTGCCTCTATACGTATCCACACGCACACAAACTGGATCAAGACGGGATGATAGTGCCGCTAAGATCAAATCTCTTTGATAATGAACTGTTCGTTGTACTCTAGGGTTTCACGTGAATTTGTTTTGCTGCTTGTATTACTCATTAATCACAAGCGGCTCAATTAAACTAAATCACGTTACTTATGTTTATATATATCCGTGAATCAAAAACCTAAGACAGGTTAATTTGGGCCAAGCCCATTTAGTTAATTAATCGATCATTAACAAGATCAACTATCACGTATAATACATACATATTAATTATATATCATATATATAATATTATAATGAAATCCTAATATATATATTTTGTCGATCCAGTTTGTTTAGGTGTGTGACTCTGTAGGATTACTAGTAATAGATTTTTTCTTTTTTGGTCAACTGTAATAGATTTATAATCTATAGATTATAAGCGGTTTCTAGCAAAACATTATAACCATCTAATATTATATGATTGTCAATCTTGACAATACAACTTTAATCATAGTAAAGTACAAATGATTTCAGGACATTCTTTACAGTATAATCACTCGTAGGATTCTAAGTTCTATTTATTCTCTGATTTGGCTTAAATTAGATAGTTTATTGAATCATTTAGGAGTGGAAGATAAGGGTGAAGTTTTGTGGTACTTACTTTATAAATAATTAAAAATTCATATTGTCTTGAAATAGCCCAATTAGATTAATACCTCAAATGCTGCAATGACATGAGTGGGTTTGAGTAATTGAAGTAGTAAAACAACCTGCAATCACGGATGCATGAGTTTTCAAAAATGAGCGGCTGTAGTTAAGCAGTTTGTACGATTGGTATAGCGGATGTAAACAAGTGCATTTGCGAGATATTTATGACTGGTTGATTTACAGATGCGGTTACTGTTAACTCATAAATTAATAATATAATTATAAATAAATTATATAGTTAAAAAAAAATAAAAAACCATATTATTAATTTTTTTAATAATTCAACATTATTAATAATAAAAACTATAAAAATAATATATGTATAATATTTATATTTATTTCTTTTAAGTTTTTGTCGTTAATTAGAAAAGTTTGATTTAAATAAAAAATGTCTTTTATGATTAAGAATAAATTAGTTTGTTTTTAATTGTTATTATATATATATTGGTGATGGATATAAAATCTATCAAGAAAATTTTGGATTATATATTTTATACATGTAAAATGATAGCAGATAATAATAAATATTAATTAAAAGTACCAAAATCATTTATATACTTTGTTCTTATAATATTTTAGTTTTTTTTAGAAAATATTTAAAAATTTTTGGTTTTTTGAATAAATTTTATATTTTTCCGAATTTTTAATTGTCCACCCGTAAACGGCCGCAACCGAAAAAAACTGGTATGAAAGAGCTTTTAATTTTGAGAGATCTGCACTGGTACAAAACAAGACTAGCATATTTAAAAGCCCAAAACGCTGAAAGGGAAGACAACCTCAAAGAGAAGTCCTCAGACAAGACTTAGCATCACTTTACAGATTTTGGCAGCAAGAATGTTCCTCTGGTAAGTCATTCCTTCACTAAAAATTATTTCAATAGATTCAAAAGAATTACTAGAATTAAAATGATGTAAGAACTATACAGATTTTTATTTACCACAACTAATAAAAGACTTTGATACAACCATGACAAAACGTTTAACAAGTTTTCATTTTTGTAAAGATTCCCATAATGCACTTGTTTCTCTTGTCCAAATTATTGAGATTTTTTCAGGTATTAATACAGTGAATGGCAAAGAGATTCCAGCAGATAATGACTTGTTACTAAAACAAAGTGTAGTGGCGTCAAAGAATCAAAGGACCGAGGCAAACAAGGGAGAAAAAGCTACAAGGGCTCTTTGCTTGAAGAGAATAAACGACACACCAGACCAGAGCCGAGGAGTTATTCTGTCCTAGTTGCTCAAAGAGACCCCCTGATGTTCCACCCATTGGAAAGCCAAAAACACCTCAAGGTAAGACATTAAGCTTTTAAAAGCGAGTGAATGCTAACTTGGTCTATCTTGGCGCAAGAGATATAATTTCGAGGTTAAAAACTATTTTCAAGAGGTAGAGTGTGATGAGGATATCAAGTCATCATTAGCCAAGGAGCATGGAACCAGAAGTCATGTGGAGGAGAGCTTAAGAGACATGCGAGTTGAGTTCAGCTCAAATGGAGGTTAATATAAAAACATTCAAACTCAATCAACACTTACTCAAGTCATCCAGATTTCACCACAAAGAAGAATCAGCCAAAAAAGATTCCATATAAAGATATTAAAGATACAATTCGGCAGATCATTAATGGACCTATACAGACTTATGATCACTTATCGAATCATTCCGATCTAACCAGGAGAAAAAAGTTGTAAACCAACTTATTTTCGAAACTTGACTCATCAGAGGACTGCAGTGAATTAGTTTTATGCCAAAATTTATTACGGTTTAAAATTTATTCAACTTCTAAATCAGAGGTTTCTCAGCTTGCCTTATATTGGAGCTCACATGTTTAATCACTTACAAACAATACTTTAGAGACCAGGAGATAGATCTAAGCATTCAGGAGACTTATCCAACCATCCAGAAGAGTCAGCTAGCAACGATCCATTCACCAGCAACCACATGATCAGGCGGATCCCATTGTATACCAACTTACCATATCCGGAACCATTCACACTTGGAGTAATGAATCATCAACGACCGTCCCTTCAAAGCTACAAAGTTTTGGTGTTATCCCGTTTTGATGGAAATCTACCCCTCTAGACCTCATAAGATACACCTTATCACACCTGATCAGGCGGATCACATTCAAACTCAACTTATACCATTTGGAGCAGATTTCCATCAAATTACAACAGCTACATTCTAGCCAAGACTTGAGCCTTTTGCATGATTATTGGGAAAGAAAAAGCATCCCAAAGAAGTTCACATATACCCTTAATCCATCCAGATACAAAGTCAGCAAGGAATCCCTTGAATCAAACTAATCCCCACCATCTTTGTTCCAATAGCTACTTTCTGTTTTAATTCTGCAAATCTTCTTTATTAATTTAGAATTGTGAACGTTTGTATTGAGCCTATAGAAGTTCATTAGTTGTGTCAATGTAAAACACGTTTCAATCATCCAAGAAATATATAAAGTTTGTTCTTTATTTATTCAAAGAGTTTCTTTGTTTAAATTGTTGTCTTTAAGTCTTATTTGAGAGATCCATTTGACACTTGAGATTATAGGTTTAGGATTGTTGTATGATTCAAACAAGTCTAGTTCTCCAAAGACTGAGTGAGTCATTCAAGTCTGACCGATTGAGAGAGACAATCAGCATCTATCCCCCTCCATCACAACTTCATTCCATCTTCCGCATCCATAAGCATAAAATTCTCTTGATCATTGAGCGATCTTAAGCTGGAGTGGTTCCAATCTTATATCAAGTTTGATAGCCCATAGTGCCTTGTATTCAACCTCCGCAAGGAGATGACACCCTTTCCTATAAAGAAGAGACAAAGGAGATCTCCATATTGGCGTTTTAAAAGTCGTCCTATAGGCCCATAAGGCATCATCAAGCCTGGCTGACAAGTCTTTTCTTGGTACGCCAACCGTCTTCTATAATATGGCATTGATCTCTCTATTGGAGACTTCAACCTGGCCTCTTGTTAGAAGATGATATGGAGTCACCACCTTTTGCTTAACTCCATGTTTCTTGAGAAGACTCTCAAATAATTTATTGATAAAGTTGATGCCGCCATCACTTATTAGTTCCGAGGAACACCAAATCGTGGTAAGATAATAGACTTGCAGAGCTTGATAACAACCTTGGCATCATTGGTGGGACTACCAACAGTTTCTACCCAACTGGGGACATAGTCAACGACCACCAAGATGTATTTGTTACCATAAGAAGAGGGTAAAGGGCCCATGAAACCAATCCCCCAAACATCAAACACATCCACCTTAAGGATTGGGTTTGGTGGCATCTCATCCCTCTTGCTTAATATTCTGTTTACTTGGGCAAGATTTACAAGAAGAGATATAAGCATGTGTGTCCTTAAACAAGGTAAGCCACCAAAATCCGGCTTGGAGGATCTTTGTTGTAGTCTTGAATGTTGCAAAATGGCCTCCATATGCTGAGCTGTGACAATGATATATGATCCCCTTGATTTATTCTTCTGCTATGCATCTCCTAAACACATCATCTGAACCCCTCTTGAAGAGATACGGTTTGTCCCAAAAGTGCTGGGAGACATCACACAAGAACTTCTTCTTGTGATACGTATTTAGGTCTCTAGATATGTCACCACTCACCAAGTAATTAATGAAATATACATACCAGGTAGGTTCCTTCTCCTCTATGCTATTTACAGCCTTCATATATTTACCCACATAATAGGCACTCTCAAGTGTTACCAACATCAATATCTGCTCCTCGGGTAAAGAATCATTTATGAGCTCTACCTCTTCAGTCCTCATCCTAGACAAGTGATTGACAACTCTGTTCTCAATCCATTTCTTATTTAAAACCTCCATATCAAACCCTTGGAGTAGGGGTATCCATCTGAGCAGCCTCGGTTTTGTATCTTTTTGGCATATATATACCTCAAAACTGCATGATCTGTGTAGACAATGATAGGGTTCTGGTTTTACTCAAATAAAAACTACTGCAAATGCACAGCAAAGCAGTCGTAGTAAAAGGGGCATTGAAACCCAAAGGAGTATGTAAACTACACTAGCGATTGTAAGTTCAGATTAAGCTAAGCAGTAAATGGTGTATGTAATGCGAATGACAAAATAAAAGAAAGCAAATGAAATCTGGTTGTTGATCAAAGTTTCAGAAGATTAAAAGCGCTAAGTCAGGACAATTCGGAGGTTGAATATGAGAATGTAGAATGCATGAAATCAGGAATGATTAAGAATCGTCTTGAACATGAATCGCAAATATATAACTAGTCAATTCTCATTACAGAAGTTAACTATGTCTAAATCACAGAGTTTCAAATCTCTTTGCAAACTCTAACAATCTAAACATGCAGTAATGATTTGGTTCAATTGTTCACAAAACACCTAAGACAAATCTCTTTGCACTAAGTTGTTTTGCACATCTAATGCTAGATCAGGTTATCAATAATGATCTCACATCTATTAAACAACCTATGATTTTCGGATTTCTAGATGATGTGTCTAAGAAATCAATTTTAATGCAAGCAGAGATGAAGAACCAAAAGATAATCCTAACAGATAGCAATTCTACAAACTCTTCATCAACCTTGGAAAGCCCTAACTTGACTAGCAAATTACTCAGACATGATCAAGAAATCACAAAACATAACTGAATAAGATTGCACTAAAAGAATGAAATAAAGACAAAGGGGGTTCGAAATCTTCTCCAAAAAGAGTACAAGATTTGTCTCCCCAAAAGCTCTCAATAAAATCCTAAGCTCTCTCAATTCTCAAAAGCTAAGATAAAAGCCAACAATGGCTGAAAACCTAATATATACAAGCTAAAACACGATCTGGGGTATTTTTGCAAATACTGGAACTTTTGGGCCAATTCTGCAAATAATCATCAATCCTTTAATAAATCAGCCACGCTCCTTCCTCTACGGGTGACGAGTGGTGACGAGCATCACCCAAATCCATACTTTACTTCTCGAGTTGCACACTTCGTGGCTTCATCTTGCAATGCTCCAAAAAGCATTAATATCTCCAATTATGCTCCAAACATGCTATAACCTGCAAAGACTCTACTAGGACTCTAAAAAGACCAAAAAGACTCAATGAAAAGGACTTATACCATGGTTAAAAACCATAAAAAAACCATGATATATCAACTCCCCAAGACTTAGCTTTTGCTTGCCTTCAAGCAAACATCTGACAGAGAACAGGGCCGAGGTTTGAAAACAAGAAATAGTCAGCTAAACATCAGGAACACCACATTAGTTAACACTTTCGAATCCACATACCACAGAGTCAACACAAGATCAATTTTGCAGTCTAATCATCACAAGCTTAACAAATCTCTCAAATCCAATCCAAATCCCTTCAAGAAATCTGAAATCTCTACTGCTAACTCCTTATTTTTATCTAAGTGTGATATATCATCTCAATCACTTACAGATTCTTTTCCCTTCCTAACAACTGAACAAAGCAATCTCAACACAGCTCTCCTATTTTCTCTTCCCTTGATCTTTTTCATTCTGATTTTTTTTTCGATTTTTCAACTCTTTTTCTCATTCTTTTTACAGTCTAAGATATGGTGCTACTCAATACTTGTGTTCCTTGTGAGGAGACAGGTTCTTGAGTGTGTTAATTACTGTTGTTCCTTGTTAGGAGACAGGATGATGAATGCACCATTCTTTTGACTCAAACTCTTCAAACTACATTATAGAAGATCAAAGAGAGACTGCATCTAAACATACTTATCACTGTTGAAAGAGAGAATCAAGATTAATGAGAATCAAGCCCCAAGATAAGAAGTTTAAAGTTCATTAAGGTGGAGCTTACAGAAAATTTTCCATATTCTCTAAGAACCTAAACCTTCATTGCTAGACTGATCTACCTATGATTTTTAACTTAGTAAGACTTGTAATCAGCTACCGTGGCAATGGTTTTTATAAGCATAAATGTCCTATGGTTAGCTCCAAGAAAAACTGACAGTTTCAAAATTTTTGACTCTATAAAAACTGGTTTTTGACTCAACTTTAAGACTCTATAAATCAAACACAAAGCACACAACGTCAGTAACCACCTCCCCCAGACTTAAACAACACTGTCCCCAGTGTTATTAAACTAAGAGTTGGTCAAAATGAAGCATGGGAACTTGTGGAACCGAGTTGAAAAAGTGGTACCTCGCGAAGTGACGGGTGACGAGCGTCACCAGCTTGGTGAGAGCGTCACCACATCAGATACTCCAAAATCGACAAGTTAGATGTTTGTAAACGTAATGTAATCATGCGTACTCTAAAGTCAGACTATTAGAGGACTCAAACACACATTTAATAACATCCAAACATAGCAATAGAAACCTGGTTCAACAATCTCACAAAAAATCATCAAAATAACTGACAACTGACTCAAAGAAAATATAAAAATGACTCAAAAGAAATAAAAGAAAAGAGAAACAGAAACAAGTAACCAGATAGTAGAGGCTCTAATCCTCATCCTCGTATGGCTCAGTAGTGTGATGTGGGCGAACACAACCACAGTTGCTAAGTGTAGCAACAGCATCCCAGAGTCCCTCAAAGCTGTCAATGACATACTTCTGAGAAGCAGCCATGTCCATGGGTGTCTGTGGTCGCGGAGGGCGCCTGAAAGCAATGGGTGCAGTGGTCTGGCGTCTGGATGGTCCAGCAGTAGCAGCAGTGGAAGCGCCAGCAGTAGCAGCTCTATCTGGACGCTGAGGTAGGGGACGCAGCAGACTCGGACCTGGCAGAAAACGCAGCTGGCGTATAACACCCTGGATCGTTGTGAGAGCACTGTTTGGCAACTGAATGCTAACATACTCTCCAGCAGTGGTAGTGAATGTCCAGAACACTCGCGGCTTCAGCCAAGTAGCATTGCACATATGCTGCTCATCCATGAGAAATCTGTCACTGCGAATGGTGCAAGACGTGACCTCTATCTGAAAGTTCTGGAAGATCGGTGTCAGGAGACTGCCTACTCTCTCAGTCTTCTCCTCCAGACTAGTTAAACGCTTGCTCCTCAAGAAGATCAAATGCTCAGCGAAAATAGCGCCAAAGGTTGTGCGGATCATGTTATCCATGGGTATCACCTCAGCTAGCATATCAGCGAAGCCATAGTAGAGAAGAACCAGCTCGCGAACACGTGTCTTGCTCGGCGTAAACTTGCACAAGATACTGTTGCCAAGAAGGCGCAAAATGTACCTCATAACCGGATGTCGAACGTCTGTCTGCGTAGTCGTCTTTCTGTCCTAGGCTCCATTCCAGAAATTGGACCAGAATGTCTGCATATGGGTCCACTGTGAGGGAAGGAGAACGCCTGTAGGGTGGTCAGAGAAACCATAAATCCCGCAAAGCTCCATCAGACTGATACTATAACAAATCCCACGGATCAGGAAAGTCAGCGTGCCTTCCTGCGCATGCTTAGCCATCTCATTCGCGTAGTACACGCGAGCAATGGAGAGGAGCTGGTGAACCAAGTCTGGGTACACATCGTACTGCAGGAATGGCATAGTGCCCATCCCGATCCTCTCAGGAGTCTCCAGAACCTCATCCAGAATACCCATCTTCTGCAGCATAGTGGTGTCTGCGAATCTGGTGGGTATGATCTTCACCTCCTGCCATGCATTGTAGAATATTGATATTGCTGCATATTTGATGTGTTTTGCATGCATATAAAATAGTTTCTTATGCATTTACCTTGCACTTTAGGCTAGTTTGCATCACTTTAGGTCCTAGAGTACTTTTGCACCAGCATTTGCATGTTTCTTGCATTTTGCATTGCATTTAGGTTGTTTTCGGCTACTTTGGAGCTTTGGAGGATTCATGAACGTGCTAAGGCTCGTGAGGAGGTTCGTGGACACTTGGAGAATTCAGGAATGCTTGCTAAGGATCAGAGATCGAGAAGCGGATCGAGCATGGCATTTCGATATAGATGAGATCGACCAGAAGATCAAGTAGCCGAGTCGATGCAAGGAAATGGATCGAGACCAAGATCGAGATGAGATATCGATCTCAAGTACGGACGTAAATGACGCCATGCAGATCGACGACCGGATCGAGCCTTCAACCCGATCAGCACAAGATCGATTCTGAGATCGACCAAAGTCACCCGATCCCAGCCAAAGATCGAGAGCCAGATCGAGTCTCCTGTCCGATCCCAGACTTACCTTTTCCATCCAGCCTGTTCTTGGACTCTAGCAAGGGGGGGGACCAGTACACGCCTTTAGCCAATTTTGGCTAAAAACGGCGATTGCTTTTTTCCACCTTCATTCTGTCTTTTTCCTGTTATCTTTTTTGCTTAGGCGATTATCTCTGCCATTGTTAGACTTTGAGCTTTTCTTGCTTTGTTCTTGAATATTGGATCGTTTAAGTTTAAAGCAATCGTTTTTCATGTTTACTAGATCATCTTCTATGCTTTGTTCGGTTTTCTTTATGTGTAGTGAGTAGTACTCTTCTCGGGTTTTGGGGTTGAGAGGATTTAAAGGGGTTGAAAAGGTTTTAAAAGCTTGGTGTTTTCTTGTTCTTCATTGCCTTCTCTTCTGATAGGGCTCAGGTTTTACCCAAATAAAACTACTGCAAGTGCACAGCAAAAGCAGTCGTAGTATAAGGGGGTTATCGAATCCTAAGGGAGTAAGTAAACTACACTAAAGAGTTCAGGTTCGGATTAAGCTAAGCAATAAGTAATGAATGTAATGCAAAATAACTAAAATAATAAAAGCAAGTGGGCGTTTTTGAGACTGTTCTTAAAGTTCAGAAAGCTAAAGGCGCTAAGTCAGGACAGTTCGCAGGTTGAATCCGAGAGTGTAGAATGCATGCAATCAGGAATGAATTAAAACCATCTTGAACATGAATCGCAAAGATATAAAAAATCAATTCTCATTGCAGAAGTTATCTTTGTCTAAATCACAGAGTTTCAAATCTCTTTGCAAACCCTAACAATCTAAACATGCAGTAATGATCAGGTTTAATTGTTCACAAAACTCCTAAGCCAAATCTCTTTGTACTAGGGCGTTTTGCTCATCTAATACTAGTTCAGGTGATTAATAATGCTCTCACATCTATCAAACAACCTAGGGTTTCAAAATCCAGATGATGTGTCTAAGAAATCGATATGAATGCAAGCACATATGAAGAACCACTGAATTTTCCTAATAGTTTAGCAATTCTACAAACTCTTCTTTAACCTTTGAAAAGCTCTAACTTAACTAACAAACTACTCAGACATGGTGATTTGAGAAAACATCATGAAAAGAATAGATTGCATAAAAGAAATAAGAAGTAGAAATAAAGGAGTTCGAAATCTGCTCTGAAGGAGTCTGATTTGTCTCTCCAAAAGCTCTGCTACAAATCTCTATCTAAAGCTCTCAAAAATAATAAGATACAAGATATTTTCCAAAAGAATGGCTGAAAAACCTAATATACAAGCTAAAACACGATCTGGGGCCTTTTTGCAAATATTAGAACTTCTGGGCCAAAACTGCAATTTCTTCCTAATCTTTTAGAAAACAGCCACGACCTCCTTCCTTGGTGGGTGATGAGCGTCACCAGATTGGTGACGAGCGTCACCCATATGCATACTTTTCTTCCCGAATTGGGTACTTCGTGGCTTCAACTCAAAATGCTCCAAAAGGCTCCAATATCCCCAATTATGCTCCAGACATGCTATAACCTGCAAAGACTCTTCTAGGACTCTAAGCAGACCAAAAAGAGTAAATAAAAAGGACTTATACAATGGTTAAAAACCATAAAAACCATGATACATCAACTCCTCCAGACTTAGCTTTTGCTTGCCCTCAAGCAAACACCAGACACAGAATAAGGTCGAGGTTTGAAAATAAGAAACAGTCAGTCAGTCATCAGGAACACCACACTCGTTTGAACTTTCGAATCCACATACCACATAGTCAACACAAGATCAAATTTCAGTCTAATCATCACAAGCTTAGCAAATCTCTCAAGTCCAGTCCAAATCCCTTCACGAAATCCGAAATTTCTACTGTCAACTCCTTATTTTTATCTAAGTGTGATATCTCATCAAGGTTTTATCATCTCAATCACTTACAGATTCTTTTACCTTCCTAACAACTGAACAAATCAATCTCAACACAGCTCTCCTATTTTCTCTTCCCTTGATCGTTTCCTTAGAATATTTTCGATTTTTCACTTCTTTTTCTCAACTTTTACAGTCTAAGATATGGTGCTACTCAATACTTGTGTTCCTTGTGAGGAGACAGGTTCTTGAACGTGTTCACTACTGTTGTTCCTTATGAGGAGACAGGGTCATGAATGCACCATTCTTTGGACTTAATCTTTTAAAAACTACATCAGGGAATATCAAAGAGAGACTGTATCTTAACTTTATTGTCAATGCTGAAAGAGAGAATCAAGATCAAAAAGAATCAATCACCAAGATAAGAAGTTTAAAGTTCATTAAGGTGGAGCTAACAGCAAATTTTCCAGACTCTCTAAGAACCCTAACCTTCATTGCTAGACTGATCTACCTATGACTTTCAACTTAGTAAGACTTGTAATCAACTATTGTGGCAATGGTTCTTATGAGCAAAAATGTCATATGGTTAGTTCCAAGAAAAACTGACAGTTTCAAAATTTTGACTCTATAAAAACAGGTTTTTGACTCAACTTTAAAACTCTATAGACATGACACAAAGCACACAATGTCAGTAACCACCTCCCCCTAACTTAAACAACACTGTCCCCAGTGTTATTAAGCCAAGATTTGGTCAAAATGAAGCATGAGAACGTGTAAAACCAAGGTGGAAAAGTGGTACCTCGCGAAGGAGCTAGTGACGAGCGTCACCATCTCTGATACTCCAGAAATCGACATGTTGGATGTTTAAATGCTATGCCATCATGTGTACTCCGAAGTCAAACTGTAAGAGCACTAAAAACACACATCAAAACATCCAAACAAAGCATAATCCATGGTCCAACAAGTTCACAAGACATCATCCAAGCAAACTGAACAAACTGACTATTTTTTTTTTTTTTGGATTTTTTCTCATGTTTTTGGGGTTTTTGTTTTAGCTATGTAATAGAAAACTAGACTAAGTATATGAAATATAAAACTTACCAGTGGGTTGCCTCCCACTAAGCGCTTGTTTAAAGTCATTAGCTCGACTTTGAATGCTGCTCAGACAGCTGGTGGAACAGAAGGTGGCAGTGAATGCCTTGGAGAAGAATGTCTCCTCATCCATGGTGGTTTGTAAGCAATAGATGTATGAACACTTCCAAGGAAGTGAGGAACATCAGCAGAGTGGGTCGTGACTGTGGGTGGGATACTTCTTTTTCCTGCAGAATCATCAAAAGAAACACCAAGCATTCTACGAGAATCTCGTTGCTTGCATAAGTGTGAAGCAGCTTTTTCACCTTTTAAATTCCTATTGATGAGATTAGGAGGTTTGGAACTGGTTTCAGGAAGTGCATACCTTTGCTTAGTTTCAGGTTTCTGGGTTATGGAATGGTGAATTTTTGGATTGGCAACATATGATGGACTTGTAGCTGTAAAATCACGTTGCTGCTTTGTGTCCAGGTTGGTGACGAGCGTCACCAGGTCAGTGACGGTCGTCACTGACCCTGCAGTTCTCCAGCAATTCAGCTCTGCAAGTCTTGCCTCCATCACAAACACGTCTTCCTCCAGCAACTTGGCATTCATTGGAACCTCTTTTTCAAGCCTAATGTCGAAAATATCATCCTCACTCCAATCCTCAAACCCAACAGCTTCTGCAGAAGTTTCAGATATTGGCTCTTCAACAGCCATCTTGCTCACTTGCCCACTAATATCTGATTCATTGACACACTCAGCAATAGTGTCTTCTGAATGCTCCATGACAGTCTCTTCATCTCTGGAAGTTCTTACAGAAAAGGTCTCACCATCAATGGTAGAACTCTTTCTTAACTTATCCATGTCAAAGTTCATAACAGCATCACCAAGATCAAGCTCAATGTTCCCCCTTCTAACATCAATTATGGCTCCAGCAGTAGCCAAGAATGGTCTTCCCAGAATAAGAGGATCTTTAGGTTCTTCAGCATATTTCAGAACCACAAAATCTGTAGGAATTATGCAGCCTTTAATGTTAACAGGAACATCCTCTAACATGCCTTCTGGGGTCCTGATGGATCGATCTGCTAGGATGAGAGAGATCCCAGCTGGCTTGAAATCAGTCATTCCAAGTCTAGCAGCAACAGAGAAAGGCATCAAGTTAATACTTGACCCTAGATCACATAGGGAGTGGGGAAAACGTCCTGTAGAGACTGAGCAATCAAGCACAAAGGTCCCTGGATCAGATAGCTTCTCTGGAACTCTGCTTTGAGTGATGGAATTAACTTGTTCAGAAACAGTCACCTTCTTCTTCTTCTTCTTTGGAACTGTACTCAAAAGGATTCCATGATGTCTCTGGTAAGCAATGCTCCTTCCTCAGGACTTACACCATTCACAACCATTCTCTTTACATACATTCTTAGAGCTGGTGAAAGCTTGACTGCATCAACAAGTGGGATCTCAAGCATCAGCTTGTCTATCATAGCTTTACATCTGGCTTCTTCTATATCCTGTTTAGACTTTCTAGGATGCTTAGGAAATGGTATCTTGGGTTTATAGACACGTTCCTGGTCATAATTTGCAGTTACAGGCGAAGCAGCTTCGTTCTGGGGTGGGTGACGACCGTCATCAGGTGGGTGACGCTCGTCACTCACTTGTGACAACCCCCGATATCCTTGTAAGTTGGTGACGAGCGTCACTCCTCCTTGGTGACGCTCGTCACTCACCTCTGAGACTGAAAAAATTTCATCTTCAGACTCCATGAGTTGTACGATTTGTTCTGTACTCAACCTCTTTTTCTGCACTGTTTTAAGCTCCTTTTCACTCCTGACTGTGATGGCATTAACCTGATGCTTGGGATTGATATCAGTCCTTCCAGGAAGGAATCCCTCTTGCCTTTGAACAGCTCCTGCAGTTTGAGCAACCTGCACATCAAGCTTCTTCATGTGAGAGTTCAGACTCTCAATTTTTCCATTCAGGTCTTGATGCAGCGAATCTAACTTGCCATTGAAGTTCATTGTTATCTTCTGCTGTCCTTCAAGTACCTGCTCCAGCATAGCTTCCATTTTATTGTCTTGTGGAGGTGCAGTTTGGTAGGAAGAAGAACCATAATTCCTGCTGTTTTGGTAAGGTTTCTCAACTTCATTCTTCTGGAACTGTGGTGTTGGAGTATAACCAGTTGCATTCTGGTTTCCTGGGAAGGTATTCTTCTGATTATTGCTGTTGTAGCCTCTGTTCCACTGCTGATTTCCAAACCTTTGGTTCTGAAAACCTCCATTGATGAAATTAACATCTTTCTGCTCAATGTCTTCAGGATTTTCGAAACTCTCCACTTCTACAGCAAATTGAACTGACTTCTTTCCCACCAGAAGGCTGTGCATACTGTCTAACTTAGCCTTAACCTCAGCTATTTGGTTTCCTTCATTCAAACCACCCTGTTTCATTCTCTGAAAATCTGCATTCTTGGTGCTGTTTCTGCAGACCAAGTTCTCAATCAACCTGATTGCTTCTTCTGGTCTGTTGGTGTTGAAGTTTCCTACACTTGCTGCATCCAGCGCCATCTGGTACTTCCAGTCAATGCCTCTGAAGAAGATCCCAAGTAATTGCACCTGACTGAAGCCATGATGAGGACAGTTGATGTTATTGCATATTGCATACATTTTGCATACTCATTAGTTAGCATTTCATGCATTTGTATCACGTTTTAGGTTAGATTGCATCACTTAGGGTCCTAGAGCATTGTTGCATCAGCATACGCGTTTTCCTTGCATTTTGCATCACATTCAGGTTGTTTCTGGCTGCTTTGGAGTCGTGGAGGTTCGTGGACATGTTGAGGCTGATGTAGCAGTTCGGGGGAGCTCGGATATATGCTAAGGATCAGAGATCGAGGAGCAGATCGAGCATGGCCGGTCGATCTAGGAGTTGATCGACCAGAAGATCGAGCCAACCAGGCGATCCAAGGAGAATGATCGAGACAAGGATCGAGTGAAGCAATGAATCAAACGGTACGTACGTAAATGACACCATGCAGAGCGAGAGTCAGATCGAGTACACCACTCGATCCAGCCGAAGATCGATACTGAGATCGGATGTAACACTCGATTCGCCGATGATGATCGAGACCCAGATCGAGCCAAAGACACGATGCCCGGATATGATCGAGAGAACCGCTTGATCTTGGAATCGATCTCTGTCCTTTCAAGCTTTTTTGGCCGCTAGCGAGGGGGGGACCATCAGCTTGTTTCGGCATTTAGGGAAGGCGGCGACGTCGTTTTCCCACAACAACTTTAGATCCTTATCTTTTCCCTTATGTTTTTTCTCTCTCGTTTTCGTGAAGAACACCATTGTGGAACTCGCGTTTTTCTTAAGCTTTGTAATCGAATCATTTCCATTTCAATCTAGTTTTCTTTTCATGTTCATCGTCTCGCTTTACATGCTTTGCTTGATTTACTCTATGCGTAGTGAGTAGTTTATTTGGGTTCGGGCTTGACAGGATTAAGGGGACTAAAGGGTTTCGATCTTGGGGTTTTTCTAAACGTTTTCAATGGCTATCTCTTCTAAGGTGTTGAGATCTCAATGCTTGAAGACTCTCACGCCAAGAGCTTCATGATCCAAGAGGTTCCTTACCTTGACAGGATTCAGGAGCCTCGGAAGATCACACCTTAGAGACTAGTTACCCCTTCCCAAAAGCCATGGAAGTTTGGGGGATTAGTTAAGCCATTCATTTGAAATCTGTTTTCCTTGCCCTTCGACCTCTCTTTCCACCAAAAGCCATGGGTTTGGAGGAGAGGATGAAGGAGTGATCTATACCGAAAGCCACGGATAGATCTTGGTTAGTTTTCAAGGCTTAGAGATCCTCATCAAGTGAGTCGATTTAAAGTTTTAAACCCAAGGTCGAACCTTTGAACCCCTGACCATGAATCTCAACCCTAGACCCTTTCTCTTAGCATCTTTACATCTTATCTCGTCTTTCGCTTGATCTCTAATAGCATCCCTGTCATTAGTTTTACTGTTCTTGCATTTTTAGACGAGATCGATTGTTACTGCTCGATCTAGTGGTCGATCTCATGGTCGATCCACTAGTCGAATTTTAATAATTCAAAGCTTTCTCCGTTAATTATTCTGTTTGTTTCTCGTGGTAGTTTCTTCCTTTCTAGTATTTTTAAAATAGGTTTCATTCCATTTAAGTTGCTGCATCTAGTTTTTAGAGATTTTCTCAAAAATCATCTCATTTCGCTTAGATTTGCATTAGTCCTTGTATTCTCTGTGCATTCTCTATCATCCTAGGAATGGATTGACTCTCTCTTGCTTGTTGTACTACAACATGTCTTGCATTTGAGTTTGATAACCTCACTGCAAATTTAACCCTTGCACCAAAAAGTGTTTATCACAAACGTGTGTTTTTAGGTACATGAATCTTCGTTCAAGGGGAGACAACAATCTACTACAACCCTTAGACAACATTCATCAACTTGGTCACTCACGACAAATGAGAGTCAGAGAACAAACAGGAGCCTTTGAGGAGATTGTTCAGCACGGTTTGGTTGACTTTGAAGCTATGGCTGAACACGAGCATCCAGAAGGACCTCCTCCAGCTCACGGGGCAGCAGGAAGGGGCAATGGAAACCCCCAACACGCGGCTAGACCCCCAAGGATCATAGGAGCCGGAGATGCTCCCAATACTCATCACAATAGGTTTGGGATCACTCCTCCTCCTGTACAAAACAATAACTTCGAGATCAAGCCAGGTTTCATCTCAATGGTACAAAACAACGAGTTCCACGGCTTAGCAATGGAAGACCCCTTGGAGCACCTAGACAACTTCGAGCAAGTATGTGGGATGATAAAGATCAATGGCATATCTGAAGATGCTTTCAAGCTGCGTCTCTTCCCCTTTTCAATCGGAGACAAAGCTAGACATTGGGAGAAAACCCTCCCACAAGGCACCATCACATCATGGGCCGAGTGTAAGAAGGCTTTTCTCTCAAAATTCTTCTCAAGCACCAGGACAGCACGGTTGAGAAGCGAAATCAGCGGTTTCACTCAAAGGAACAATGAGACATTCAACGAGGCAATGGAGCGTTTCAAAGACTACACGATCCAATGTCCTCATCACGGGTTCAGCAAGGAGACACTATTCAGTACCATATACCGTGGAGCTTCACCAAAGATCAGGTTGTTGCTTGACACAGCTAGCAAAGGGAACTTCCTCGGTCAGGAGGTAGAAGAGGGTATGGAGCTGATAGAAAACTTGGCATTGAGTGATGGCAATTACGCTGAGGATTATGACCGTGCACCGAGAGGATCAGAGTTAGAGTCTCACAAGAAGGAGCTCAAATCTTTGCATGAGAAGATAGATAAGCTGGTGTTAGCTAATCAGAAGCATGTTCACTTTGTTGGTGAAGCTGATGAGAACCAAGAGGAGTTAGAGTTGAGCCAAGAAGAAGCCAATTGGGTAGCGGGACAGAACAACTACAAATCTCAAGGCTACAACCAAGGCTACCAGAACAACAACCTCTCTTACCGAAGCACCAACGTAGCAAACCCTAAAGATCAAGTGTACCTTGCTCAGTAAGCAAAACCTTTCATCCCTTACAACAAAGGGAACTTCCTCGGTCAGGAGGTAGAAGAGGGTATGGAGCTGATAGAAAACTTGGCATTGAGTGATGGCAATTACGCTGAGGATTATGACCGTGCACCGAGAGGATCAGAGTTAGAGTCTCACAAGAAGGAGCTCAAATCATTGCATGAGAAGATAGATAAGCTGGTGTTAGCCAAACAGAAGCATGTTCACTTTGTTGGTGAAGCTGATGAGAACCAAGAGGAGTTAGAGTTGAGCCAAGAAGAAGCCAATTGGGTAGCAGGACATAACAACTACAAATCTCAAGGCTACAACCGAGGCTACCAGAACAACAACCTCTCTTACCTAAGCACCGACGTAGCAAACCCTAAAGATCAAGTGTACCCTGCTCAGTAAGCAAAACCTTTCATCCCTTACAACAAAGGTTTTCAACCGTGTGGTGGTTTCCAAGGTCAAGGGCAGAACAACTTCCAAGAGCAACATCAAAATAACACGGGTTATACACCTAACTACCCTCCGGGCTTTGCACCTCAGCAGCAACAACCGATGCAACAACAAGTTGATCCGGTTCAAGCAACGTTTCAACAGCTGATACAAGGGCAAGCCTCTACAAACCAGAAGTTCGCCGAGATGAACACTCGTCTAGACTCGTCTCTCACTGACTTCTCCACTCAGATCACCAACTTAAACAACAAGATCAAGCAGCTAGAGAAAGGGAAACCGAGTACGAGTGGTCAGAACAGTCTTTCGGGAAAGTGTGAGCAGAATCCCAAGGAGTATGCTAATGCCATAACGTTGAGAAGCGGTAAAGAGCTCGAACCTCCGGTCTGACGTTGTAATTCAAGAGGGGGAGGGTAAACCTTCGGCTGATGATGATGAGATTAACTTTGACAACGTTTGGATCCAAGGGCCAAGAAGAGGAGACAAAGCAGTTGCTGAGAAGAAAGCTGGGCAAACCACTAAGGAGAAGAATGCTTATGTGCCTCCACCTTATGTACCTAAGCTGCCTTTTCCTGGCTGCTTCAAGAAGCAACTCATAGAGAAGCATAGAATCCTCTTTGAGAAGCATCTTAAGGACGTGGAGATCAAGCTACCTCTCGTTAACTGCCTTGCAATGATGCCTAAATGCGCCAAATTCTTCAAAGACACTCTCGTGAAGAAGAATAAAGAAAGCAAGGAGGTATTTGTTCTAAGTGAAGAGTGTAGTGCTGTAATACATAAGGAGATAGTCCCTAAGAAGTTGGGAGACCCTGGAAGCTTCACTATACCCTGCGCTTTAGGCCCTCTAGAGTTCAAGAGTTGCTTATGTGATCTCGGAGCTAGCATAAACCTGATGCCTCACTCCGTGGATAAGAAGCTTGGTTTTACTCGTTTCAAAGACTGTCGGATCTCGTTGGTACTGGCTGATAGGAGTGTGAGGCTACCAGTGGGGCTGCTTGAAGATTTACCGGTGCGAATCAGTGGTGTGAACGTGCCTACAGACTTTTTCGTGTTGGAGATGGATGAAGAGCCTAAGGATCCACTCATCTTAGGGAGACCATTCCTTGCAACCGCCGGGGCTATCATAGATGTGAAGAATGGGAAGATTGCCTTGCATTTGGGAAAGGAGATAAGGCTTGACTTCGACATCAATGAGGTTCTGAAGAAGCCGACCATTGAAGGGCAAGCTTTCTATATTGAAACAATGGATGCCTTGGGGGATGAGTTGCTGGAAGAGCTGGCTCTAGAAGACCATCTGAAGCTAGCACTGACTAAGGAGCCAGGGGAGTTTGGCTATGTGGACCAGAGGACCCATGAGTACGTCAATCTGCTGGATTCTAGGAAGATTGTCAAGAAGGATGAAAGTTACTGCCTAGAGATCGACCCCGAGATCGATGCTATCACTCGATCTAGGTGTCAGATCGATAAGGAAATCGAGAACACAACTCGATCCGGTGCAACAATCGACGGACAGATCGAGACGAATGCTCGAACAGGAAAAAAAATCGAGTCGGCGATCGAGGGAGACCTCCCGATCATTTTGGGGTCCAATCAAGAGATCGACTCAGCGTCTCGATCCCTTACTCGATCCACATCAAATCGAGTAAATGAATCGAGCGAAATGGCTCGATCTAGACGACATCAAGAGGAGAATCGACCAGAGGACTCGATTTCAGAAGGGATAGCGATGGAGGAAAGCAATCTAAAGGGCTATACCTCAGGTTCAAGGGAGAGTTCCAAGGAGGAAAGCAACAACAACAGCCACGAGGATGACTGGAGTGAGTTGTTAGCCCTAAAGGTGGACCTTAAGGAGCTCCCAAAAGGGCTAAGGTATGCTTTCTTAGGGCCTAATAACACCTATCCCGTGATTGTGAATGAAAACCTTAGTGATGATGAGTTGCACTCGCTCCTGACTGAGCTGAGAAAGTATAGGAAGACCATTGGATACTCTTTAAGTGACATCAAGGGCCTTTCATCAATGCTTTGCACTCATAGGATTCACTTGGATAATGAGAACGCCTCTTCTATAGAACATCAAAGGCGTTTGAATCCTAATTTGAAAGAGGTTGTTAAGAAAGAAATCCTTACGCTTTTAGAGGCTGACGTGATCTATCCCATAAGTGGCAGCACGTGGGTTTCTCCTGTACACGTGGTGCCTAAGAAGGGAGGGATCACGGTCATAAGGAATGAAAAAGATGAGCTTATTCCTACTAGAACCATCACTGGTCATAGGATGTGTATTGATTAATGGAAACTTAACCTTGCGACTAGGAAAGACCATTTCCCTTTGCTTTTTATTGGTCAAATGCTTGAGAGACTTGCTAATCACCCTTACTACTGTTTTCTCGATGGGTATAGCGATTTCTTTCAAATACCAATCCACCCAAATGATCAGGAGAAGACGACCTTCACATGTCCCTACGGTACCTTTGCATATCGAAGGATGCCGTTTGGATTGTGTAATGCACCGGCTACGTTTCAGCGGTGTATGATGTCGATCTTCTCCGATCTTATAGAGGAGATGGTAGAGGTGTTCATGGATGACTTCTCTGTCTATGGTGCGTCCTTTACTGCGTGTTTGTTGAATCTTTGCAGGGTACTAAAACGTTATGAAGAGACGAACTTGGTGCTGAACTGGGAGAAATGCCACTTTATGGTTAAGGAAGGGATCGTGCTTGGTCATAAGATAACAGAGAAGGGCATTGAGGTTGATCAGGCTAAAGTGGAGGTCATGATGGGTCTTGAGCCGCCGGTTGATGTTAAGGGAGTCAGAAGATTCTTGGGACACGCAGGGTTCTATAGGCGCTTCATCAAAAATTTCTCCAAGATTGCACGCCCTCTTACACGGTTGTTGTGCAAGGAATCTGAGTTTGTGTTTGATGAGGAGTGTTTGAAAGCTTTCGTGACCATCAAGGAAGCCCTTACATCAGCTCCTATAGTCCAAGCACCAGACTGGTCTCTTCCCTTTGAGATCATGTGTTATGCTAGTGACTACGCCGTAGGAGCCGTTCTTGGTCAGAAGAAAGACAAGAAGCTGCATGTGATCTACTATGCTTCAAGAACCTTGGATGACACGCAAACAAGGTACACCACTACGGAGAAGGAGTTGCTTGCAGTAGTGTTCGCCTTTGAGAAGTTCAGATCATATCTCGTTGGTTCCAAAGCTATTGTATACACGGATCACGCTGCCTTGCGATACATCTACTCGAAGAAAGACACTAAGCCTCGGCTCTTAAGATGGATTCTCTTACTCCAGGAGTTTGACATGGAGATTAAAGACAAGAAAGGAATAGAAAACGGAGTCGCTGACCATCTCTCACGGCTAAGGATCAACGAGTCTCTCCCCTTAGATGACCCTCTTCCAGAAGAGCAGCTTATGGCGATTACCACGGCTGTTTGTGGAAAGCTAGAAGGGAGGTTTGAGGAAGTGTTGAGTTTCAAAGAGGAGGATCTACCGTGGTATGCTGATGTAGTGAACTATCTAGCGTGTGGTGAGGAGCCAACACATCTCAACAGCTATCACAAGAAGCGGTTTATGAGAGAGGCTAGTGACTACTTTTGGGACGAGCCCTACTTGTACAAGAGAGGAGTGGACAGTTTGTACAGGAGATGTGTTACAAGGGAAGAAGCCAGGGACATCCTCTATCATTGCCATGGCTCTTCCTACGGAGGACACTTCGCCTCATTCAAGACTGCCACGAAAGTGTTGCAAGCCGATTTCTGGTGGCCGTCCATTTTTAATGATGCACACGAGTTTTTGAAGAGCTGTGAGGCATGTCAACGAGCAGGGAATATCACTAAGAGGAACGAAATGCCTCAAATTCCCATCTTCGAGGTTGACGTGTTCGACGTGTGGGGGATAGACTTCATGGGGCCATCTCCTTCTTCATATGGCAACAAATACATCTTAGTAGCAGTGGATTATGTCTCTAAATGGGTTGAGGCTGTTGCTTCCCCTACAAATGACTCTAAGGTGGTAATCAAGCTGTTCAAGAGCATCATCTTCCCGAGGTTTGGGGTACCCAAGGTTGTCATAAGCGATGCAGGAAGCCACTTCATAAACAAGATCTTCGAGAACCTCTTGAGAAAGTATGGAGTTAAGCATAAGGTGGCTACACCATATCATCCTCAAACAAGCGGTCAAGTGGAGGTCTCCAACCGGCAAATCAAAGCTATACTAGAGAAGACCGTCGGAGCAACAAGGAAAGACTGGGCAGTGAAGCTGGACGACGCTCTTTGGGCCTACCGTACCGCCTTCAAAACCCCGATTGGTACAACTCCTTTCACTCTACTCTATGGCAAGGGCTGTCACCTCCCGGTTGAGCTGGAACACCGTGCGTTGTGGGCTGTGAAGAGGCTGAACTTTGACCTCAAGACTGCTCAGGAGAGGCGCCTTATTCAGCTACACGAACTGGATGAGTTGAGGCTGAACGCTTACGAGAGCTCTCGGATATACAAGGAGTGGACTAAGGAGACTCATGACAAGAAGTTGGTTGCCAAGGAGCTTAAGGAAGGAGGGCTAGTGTTGCTGTACAACTCGAGCCTCAAACTCTTCCTGGGCAAGCTGAAATCAAGGTGGAGCGGACCGTTCGTGATTCAAGAAGTGTTGCCTTATGGAGCTGTTACTCTGATGGGAAAAAGTGACAGTGCATTCACCGTCAACGGACACAGAGTCAAGCCTTACTTGGCAGACGGCTATGACAAGGAGAGTACCTCGGTGCTTCTCCAAGACCCACCATCCGCTTAAACCAAGTAAGGTCTAGCTAAAGACGTTAAAGAAAGCGCACTTGGGAGGCATTCCCATGTTTATATTGTACATATTACTGCTTTATTTCCCTTTCAGTTTTATGTTTTTATTTTGCAAGTGTGTAGGAACAGGTATAAGGAGTCTAAACCTTGACCTTGAGGTCTAAAAGGGGCGATAGGAGTTAAGACAAGGCTAGAGATCGAGTGCTAGATCGACTGATCCTGGCTCGATCTTTGCTAGATCGAGTCAGTGAATCAAGAGGAGCCAGTCGATCTAGACGAGAACGAGTGACAAGATCGACCTTGACGAAAAAGGATCGATCAATCCAAAACGGATCGACCGATCTAATTTCTCTCGGGAAAATCTGTTGAAAACAGATCGATCACTCGACTCGATCCATCACTCGATCTATGCCAAATCGACCCCTAAATCTAGGACATAGCTCGATCATGAGGACTTAGCCGTGGAGCCAACATCTCAACGATCGAGAGAGCCATTCGATCCAAGACTCGATTCACCATGAATCGAGTCTCAAATCGAGTAACCCTCTCAATTTAAGCCATTATGGGCATGAGATCGAGTCCTAGATCGACCAAATGGACTCAATCTCATACCGAGGTAACATTTTCTTTCCCTCCTATACTCTTTTCCCTCCAACTTTTGAACTCAAAACTTGGTCAAGGCAAGCATCTTTGACCATGAAAGATGTGCCTTGACCAAGACTTTATCAGAAAAACCACTTTTACTACCCATTGTTTTGATTTTTGCTAGCCTTTAAATATTTCAACAACCTCTCACCCTCTCATTCCTGTTTTTCTCGAAAATTTTAAACAAAGAGAGAGAGAGTTTCGGTTTTCAAAAGCTAGCAAAGATATTCTGTATTTCTTGCAAAGGTATTTTCAAAAATTTAATGATTTAATTTAGAAAATTTCCTTTAAATTTGCAAGATCTTGTTCTAGAATATAGGGTCGGTTTTGATTTTTTAAAACTAGCTAAGTAAAAGGATTAACTCTAGATTTTTCAGTATCTAAAGATATGATTCTCCTTTATTTAGCTATGATTTTTATTTATTCCCCAAAATGCTAGGGTAGTTTTTATAAGTTCTCTCCTTCTCTTCTCTCATTCTCATCAAAACCGCCGTTTGCTTATCAAATCTCTTTAGAAACTTGTTTCAGGAACAATGGCCCAAAGAGAACAAGAGAAGCGACAGCACAAGAAGTAGAAGGACAAGAAGTGGCAGTTCAAGAGAGGGTCAGATGGAGTAAGGATGAGAAGAGGGACAAGAAACGGCTGGAAAGGCTTCGGTTTGAGCGTACCAAGTTTGCTGATCGAGAGCTGTTGTCCAAGCTAGGGATACTTGGGGATTTCGTCCAACTCCTCAAGAACATTGGCTTGAGATGTCTGTCACTGATGGATTGCCCAACCATTCCTGAAGTGACAATAGAATTGCTTGCCACCATGGAGTTCCGTTACGAGAATCCTAGCACACCGGTCCCTTCTCAAGGTCGCCTCTACTTCAAGGTTGGACATCAAGCCTATACACTCTCCATCCCTGAGCTATGCCAAGCTTATGGTCTCGACGCGGATGCCTACAAGGTCGAGTTCCCTGCCTTCAAGAAAGCCGACGACTTTTGGGACCTGATCAGCAATGAAGACTACAAAGCCAACACCGCCAAGATCAAGTGAGTAAGGAGCCCGGTGCTGAGGTACACTCTGAAGCTGATTGCCAACACGTTTAGTGGAAGATCTGTTGCTCCTACGGTCACGAAGACAGAGCTGTGCTTCCTGTTCCAAGGTGTGAAGTACTTGGTGTGTGATCCGGATGCAAATGACGAGCCCATGGAGGATGAACTCGGCGATGAAGTGAACTACGGGTGTGTGCTTGCGGCTTCCTTGGTGAAATACAAGGCTTATGCCTTGCGGTGCAAGGCAACCTCCTCTTACATTGGCGGTTTCCTTACTCCTCTGTTCGTGCAAGCTGGTGTGCCCATTCACAAGTTTGCTCACGTCCCAACCAGAGCTTTCATAGATGAGGCATACATTAGGAACACTGACAGCTTGGGACGCACGCCAGCGGAAGGGTTCTACGCCTATCTCTTCATCGACGACGAAGATAAGAAGAGAGTGTGCATCCTGCCCAACAAAGATGAAACCGAGCTGCTTGGTGTTGGGAACATCGAGTTCTTGCCCACGGAGGAAGAATGCTTTGCCCCTTTAGGAGGACCACCTGCTTCAGCGATTGCCCCTCGTCAAAGGTCAGAGTCTCCAGCCACGGAAGATGAGATGCCCGAGGCCTACACACTTCCCAAGCTAGACTTCAAGCCGAGGACAAAAACCGAGAAGTTCCTAGCATCGGTTGTGGAGATGCAAAGGAAGATCAACAAGTGGCAAGGCAAGATGCTCAAGAAGCTTGGAAAGAAGGTCAAAGCACTTCAGGGAGGCTCACCTAAGAAAGCTTCGAGCCAAGAGGTGCAACAACCCGAGAAGAGAAGGCTCTCAACCGGTGGAGTTGTCATCCGCGAGACCCAAGGAACCACCATTCAGCCAGCGCGCCACTCTCTCCAAGAACCAGCCGACAAAGGCAAGACCATAGTCTCTAGCTCCTCTGGAACATCCTCAAGTTCCAGCCGAGACTAGACCAGAGGTAACAACCTTCTTCCATTGTACATAACCGCTCATATTTGCTTCTTTTTGCTTTGTGTTTTGATGCTCCTTCAAATAAGTTTGCCACCGGGACGGTGTCAAGCAAGTTTGGGGGAGTACATGTGTGATTTGACTTGTGTTCTTTGATCTTATTTTACTTTAGCATCCTTGAGTCTTTAGTTCATGAAAAATTGGTAAAATTTTTAAAATTTTTTCAAAGATTCATGTAGTTGCATTGATTTTTTAAAACATGTTAGGATTGAGTCTAGAGTTTCTCCTAGCATCTAGGTTGTTTGCATTTTGCATAAGGGGTTTGAATTTCTTAAAAAGGTGTTTTTACTTATGAATTGTTTCAATGCCCTAGTTAGTAGTTCTCTAATGCTTTGTCTATGCTTTGAAAGTAAGTTTTTACCATGCTTGGATCACTTGTTAGGATTTTCGTGGCTTAAATTGAACTCTCATGATTTGAGACTTGTCCTAATAAGTGAGAACCTTAATTTGAAATTCTAAATATCATCCTTATGCATTTGAAAATAAACACATGGTTTTAAAATATTTAGGTTCTTGATGTTATTGCACATTGCATACATTTTGCATACTCATTAGTTAGCTTTTCATGCATTTGTATCATGTTTTAGGTTAGATTGCATCACTTAGGGTCCTAGAGCATTCTTGCATCAGCATACGCATTTTTTCTTGCATTTTGTATCACATTCTTGTTGTTTCTGGCTACTTTGGAGTCGTGGAGGTTCGTGGATGTGTTGAAGCTGATGTAGCAGTTCGTGGGAGCTCGGAAATATGCTAAGGACCAGAGATCGAGGAGCAGATCGAGCATGGCCGGTCGATCTAGGAGTTGATAGACCAGAAGATCGAGCCAACTAGGCGATCCAAGGAAAATGATCGAGACGGAGATCGAGTGAAGCAATCGATCAATCGGTACGGACGTAAATGACGCCATGCAGAGCGAGAGACAGATCAAGTACACCACTCGATCCAGCCGAAGATCGATACCGAGATCGGATGCAACACTCGATTCGCCGATGAAGATCGAGACCCAGATCGAGCCGAAGACACGATGTCCGGATATGATCGAGAGAACCACTCGATCTTGGAGTCGATTTCTGTCCTTTCAACCGTTTTTGGCTGCTAGCGAAGGGGGGACCATTGGCTTGTTTGGGCATTTTAGGCAAGGCGGTGACGCCCTTTTTTAAATCCTTATCTTCTTTTTGATGTTTTCTCTCTCGTTTTCGTGAAGAACACCGTTGTTAAAACTCGTTTTTCTCTTAAGCTTTTGTATTCGAATTGTTTCCGTTTCATCCAGTTTTTCTTTCATGTTCATCGTCTCCTTTCTTATGCTTTGCTTGATTTACTCTATGTGTAGCGAGTAGTTTACTTTGGGTTCGGGGTTGAAAGGATTAAGGGGTAGAAATGGTTTTGACCTTAGGATTTTTCTAAACGTTTTTAAAGGCTATCTCTTCTAAGGTGTTGAAAGCTTAATGCTTGAAGACTCTCAGGCCAAGAGCTTCATGATCCGAGAGGTTCCTTACCTTGACAGGATCCAGGAATCTCGGAAGATCACACCTTAGAGACTAGTTACCCCTTCCCAAAAGCCATGGAAGTTTGGGGGATTAGTTAAGCCATTTACTTGAAATCTGTTTTCCTCGCCTTTCGACCTCTCTTTCCACCAAAAGCCATGGGTTTGGAGGAGAGGATGAAAGAGTGATCTATACCGAAAGCCACGGATAGATCTTGTTTTGTTTTCAAGGATTAGAGATCCTCACCAAGTGAGTCGATCTAAAGTTTTAAAACCAAGGTCGAACCTTTAAAACCCGTAACAATGAATCTCAACCCTAAGCCCTTTCTTTTAGCATCTTTACGTCTATTCTCATCATTCTCTTGTTATCTGATAGCATCCTGGTCATTAGCTTTACTGTTCTTACGATTTTAGACGAGATCGATTGTTACTGCTCGATCTAGTGGTCGATCTCGTGGTCGATCCACTAGTCAAATTTTAATAATTCGAAGCTCTTTCCTTTAATCAATCCGTTTGTTTCTCGTGGTAGTTGCTTCCTTTCTAGTATTTTTAAAATAGGTTTCACTGTGTTTAGGTTGCTGCATCTAGTTCTTAGATATTTTCTCATAAACTTTCTCATTTTGCTTAGATTTGCTTTAGTCCTTGCATTCTCTATGCATTCTCTATCTCCTAGAAGTGGATTGACTCTCTCTTGCTTGCTATACTACGACATTGCTTGCATTAGAGTTTGATAACCTCTCTGCATCATAAACCCGAGCTAGAAACACGTTTATCAAATGGCGCCGTTGCCGGGGATAAATAGAGATAGCCTTTAAAAACGTTTATCTTATGTTCAAACACGTTTAAAAAAAGATCCTAAGTACCAAATAAAGAAAAAAATAAAAGAAAAAAATAATAATAAGAAAGCTACCAATAAGAAATTTCTAAAGAGCAAAAGTATTTTTCAAAACCTTTTCACTAGCCTAAAAGTTTAAAAATGTCTTTATTTTGAATTGGGGATTGCTAAATTTGTGAAGGAAAGGGTAGACTCTTAAGTGGTGAGTGAGGATAAAATTTCTTAAATGAGAGGGGTATAGGATCATTTGAAAGTTTACATGGGTAGATGAGAATCTAATCATGTATGCATAAATTGCCTTTATCTTTAGCATTATGCACAAGTTCAACCATTTTTGAGAGAAACCCTTAATCTATTTATAAACCCTTTTCAAATGAGATCTTTCTATGCTCATAAGCATAACCCTTAGCCAAATGTGTTTTGCTTTAAAGTGCATAAGTTTGATTCATGGTTCGAATGTTAATGAATGTTAAAGGATGAGTTTCTTTGATTGTTAGGAATAGGAGAGTCATGATTTGAATTTCTTTGTGTGATGAGTATGGCTAAGTTCTTTGGAGTATGAGTGTAAGCATAGCATTTTAGAACTGTTAACTAGGACATTGAGATTGATTCATTTGAAAGGCACTTTTGCAAAAAGTTTAAAACCCCACTCATTTTTCTTAAAACCTCTCTTCCTTACTTATTTTCTGTTGCTTGAGGGCAAGCAAGAAGTAAGTTTGGGGGAGTTGATGTTATTGCACATTGCATACATTTTGCATACTCATTAGTTAGCTTTTCATGCATTTGTATCATGTTTTAGGTTAGATTGCATCACTTAGGGTCCTAGAGCATTCTTGCATCAGCATACGCATTTTTTCTTGCATTTTGCATCACATTCAGGTTGTTTCTGGCTGCTTTGGAGTCGTGGAGGTTCGTGGACGTGTTGAAGCTGATATAGCAGTTCGTGGGAGCTCGGAAATATGCTAAGGACCAGAGATCAAGGAGCAGATCGAGCATGGCCGGTCGATCTAGGAGTTGATCGACCAGAAGATCGAGCCAACTAGGCGATCCAAGGAAAATGATCGAGACGGAGATCGAGTGAAGCAATCGATCAATCGGTACGGACGTAAATGACGCCATGCAGAGCGAGAGACAGATCGAGTACACCACTCGATCCAGCCGAAGGTCGATACCGAGATCGGATGCAACACTCGATTCGCCGATCAAGCCGAAGACACGATGTCTGGATATGATCGAGAGAACCACTCGATCTTGGAGTCGATTTCTGTCCTTTCAACCGTTTTTGGCTGCTAGCGAAGGGGGGACCATTGGCTTGTTTGGGCATTTTAGGCAAGGCGGCGACGCCCTTTTTTCGATAACTTTTAAATCCTTATCTTCTTTTTGATGTTTTCTCTCTCGTTTTCGTGAAGAAGACCATTGTTGAAACTCATTTTTCTCTTAAGCTTTTGTATTCGAATCATTATCGTTTAATCCAGTTTTTCTTTCATGTTCATCGTCTCGTTTCATATGCTTTGCTTGATTTACTCTATGTGTAGCGAGTAGTTTCCTTTGGGTTCGGGGTTGAGAGGATTAAGGGGTTGAAAGGGTTTCGATCTTGGGATTTTTCTAAACGTTTTTAAAGGCTATCTCTTCTAAGGTGTTGAAAGCTTAATGCTTGAAGACTCTCACACCAAGAGCTTCATGATCTGAGAGGTTCCTTACCTTGACAGGATCCAGGAGCCTCGGAAGATCACACCTTAGGGACTAGTTACCCCTTCCCAAAAGCCATGGAAGTTTGGGGGATTTGTTAAGTTATTTACTTGAAATCTGTTTTCCTTGCCTTTCGACCTTTCTTTCCACCAAAAGCCATGGGTTTGGAGGAGAGGATGAAAGAGTGATCTATACCGAAAGCCACGGATTGATCTTGTTTTGTTTTCAAGACTTAGAGATCCTCACCAAGTGAGTCGATCTAAAGTTTTAAAACCAAGGTCGAACCTTTGAAACCCCTAACCATGAATCTCAACCCTATGCCCTTTCTTTTAGCATATTGACGTCTATTCTCATCTTTCGCTTGTTATCTGATAGCATCCTAGTCATTAGCTTTCACTGCTTTTACATTTTTAGACGAGATCGATTGTTACTGCTCGATCTAGTGGTCGATCTCGTGGTCGATCCACTAGTCGAATTTTAATAATTCGAAGCTCTTTCCTTTAATTAATCCGTTTGTTTCTCGTGGTAGTTGCTTTCTTTCTAGTATTTTTTAAATAGGTTTCACTCTGTTTAGGTTGCTGCATCTAGTTCTTAGATATTTTCTCATAAACTGTCTCATTTTGCTTAGATTTGCTTTAGTCCTTGCATTCTCTGTGCATTCTCTATCTTCTAGAAGTGGATTGACTCTCTCTTGCTTGCTATACTACGATATTGCTTGCATTAGAGTTTGATAACCTCTCTGCATCATAAAACCCAAGCTAGAAACACGTTTATCAAATGTACATAAAAAAGAAAAATTTGATAAACGTGCATATTCACGTGAACATATTTAGGTGTACATATTTATCAAATAAACTTTCAAATGTTTAGCATGTGTACACATTTATAAATATGTACACATTTTTTCTCAATTATTAAATACTTTGATAAAATGTGTACATATTTAAGTGCCAAAATTTGATAAACGTGTACATATTTATAAACGTGAGAGTCTTCAAGCATTAGGTTTGATAACTTCTCTGCATCATAAAACCCGAGCTAAAAAAAAGTTTACCAAATGGCGCTGTTGCCATTCTAGAACTGTTTAGAGAACATAGAGATTTGGGTCTTAGCAAAGACTAAGTCTTTACTTTTTTCAAGTTACTAATACTTCTACTCTCAAACGTGTATTTTCAGGTACATAAATCTTCGTTCAAGGGGAGACAACAATCTTCTATAACCCTTAGACAACATTAATCAACTTGGTCACTCACGGCAAAGGAGAGTCAGAGAGCAAACAGGAGCCTTTGAGGAGATTGTTCAGCACGGTTTGGTTGACTTTGAAGCTATGGCTGAACACGAGCATCCAGAAGGACCTCCTCCAGCAGGACGGGGCAATGGAAACCCCCAACACGTGGCTAGACCACCAAGGATCATAGGAGCCGGAGATGCTCCCAATACCCACCACAATAGGTTTGGGATCTCACATCCTCCTGTACAAAACAATAACTTCGAGATCAAGCCAGGTTTCATCTCCATGGTGCAAAACAACAAGTTCCACGGCTTAGCAATGGAAGACCCGTTGGAGCACCTAGAAAACTTCGAGCAAGTATCTGGGATGATCAAGATCAATGGCATATCCGAAGATGCTTTCAAGCTGCGCCTCTTCCCCTTTTCACTCGGAGACAAAGCTAGACATTGGGAGAAGACCCTCCCATAAGGCACCATCACATCATGGGCTGAGTGTAAGAAGGCATTCCTCTCAAAGTTCTTCTCAAGCACAAGGACAGCATGGTTGAGAAGCGAAATCAGCGGTTTCACTCAAAGGAACAACGAGACATTCAACGAAGCAATGGAGCGTGTCAAAGATTACACGATCCAATGTCCTCATCACGGGTTCAGTGAGGAGACACTACTCAGTACCATATACCGTGGAGCTTCACCAAAGATCAGGTTGTTGCTTGACACAGCTAGTAAAGGGAACTTCCTCGGTCAAGAGGTAGAAGAGGGTATGGAGCTGATAGAAAACTTGGCGTTGAGTGATGGAAACTATGCTGAAGATTATGACCGTGCACCAAGAGGATCAGAGTTAGAGTCTCACAAGAAGGAGCTCAAATCTTTGCATGAGAAGATTGATAAGTTGGTGTTAGCCAATCAGAAGCATGTTCACTTTGTTGGTAAAGCTGATGAGAACCAAGAGGAGTTAGAGCTAAGCCAAGAAGAAGCAAATTGGGTGGCTGGACAGAACAACTACAAGTCTCAAGGCTACAACCAAGGCTACCAGAACAACAACCTATCTTACCAAAGCACCAACGTAGCCAACCCTAAAGACCAAGTGTACCCTGCTCAGCAAGCTAAACCTTTCATCCCTTACAACAAAGGTTTTCAACCGAGTGGTGGTTTCCAAGGTCAAGGGCAGAGCAACTTCCAAGGGCAACAACAACACAACAAGGGTTATACTCCTAACTACCCTCCGGGCTTTGCACCTCAGCAACATCAACCGATGCAACAACAAGTTGATCCGGTTCAAGCAATGTTTCAACAGCTAATACAAGGGCAAGCCTCTACCAACCAGAAGTTTGCTGAAATGAACACTGGCCTAGACTCATCTCTAACCGACTTCTCCACTCAGATCACTAACCTAAACAATAAGATCAAGCAGTTGGAGAAAGGGAAAGAAAGCACGAGTGGTCAGAACAGTCTTCCGGGAAAGTGTGAGCAAATCCCAAGGAGTATGCCAATGCTATAACGTTGAGAAGCGGCAAAGAGCTCGAACCTCCGGTCTCTACCAAGAACAACGAGGACGTTGTAATTCAAGAGGGGGACGGTAAACCTTCAGCTGATGATGATGAGATAAACTTTGACAACGTTTGGATCCAAGGGCCGAGGAGAGGAGATAAGGCGGTCGCTGAGAAGAAAAGTGAGCAAACCACCAAGGAGAAGAACTCTTACGTGCCCCCACCTTACGTAGCGAAGTTTCCATTTCCCGGTCGTTTCAAAAAGCAGCTAATAGAGAAGCATCGGATCCTGTTTGAGAAGCACCTGAGAGACGTGGAAATCAAGCTGCTTCTTGTAGATTGTCTTGCTATGATGCCCAAGTGCGCCAAGTTTTTCAAGGACACCCTCGTGAAGAAGAACAAAGAAAGCAAAGAGGTGCTTGTTCTAAGTGAAGAGTGGAGCGTGGTTATACACAAGGAGATAGTCCCTAAGAAGCTGGGAGATCCTGGAAGCTTCACTATACCCTGCGCTTTGGGTCCTCTAGAGTTCAAGAGTTGCTTGTATGATCTCGGGGTTAGCATAAACTTGATGCCTCACTCCGTGGCTAAGAAGCTTGGTTTTACTCGGTTTAAAGACTGTCGGATCTCATTGGTGCTGGCTGATAGAAGCGTGAGGTTGCCAGTGGGGCTGCTTGAAGACTTACCGGTACGAATCAGTGGTGTAAACGTACCTACAGACTTTGTCGTGTTGGATATGGATGAAGAGCCTAAGGATCCACTCATCTTAGGGAGACCGTTCCTTGCAACCGCCGGGGCTATCATAGATGTGAAGAATGGGAAGATTGTCTTGCATTTGGGGAAGGAGATCAGGCTAGACTTCGACATCAACGAGGTTCTGAAGAAGCCAACCATTGAAGGACAAGCTTTCTATATTGAAACAATGGATGCCTTGGCGGATGAGTTGCTGGAAGAGCTGGCTCTAGAAGACCATCTGAAGCTAGCACTGACTAAGGAGCCAGGGGAGTTTGGCTATGTGGACCAGAGCACCCAAGAGTACGTGAACCTGCTGGATTCAAGGAGGATTATCAAGAATGAAGAAGGTTGCTGCCTAGAGATCGACCTCGAGATCGACGCTATCACTCGATCCAGCAGTCAGATCGACAAGTCAATTGAGACCACAACTCGATCAGGTGCAACAATCGATGGACAGATCGAGAAGAATGCTCAATCAGGAAAAACAATCGAGTTGACGATCGAGAGAGACCTCCCGATTATTTTGGAGTCCAACCAAGAGATCGACTCAGCGTCTCGATCCCTTACTCGATCCATATCAAATCGAGTAAGTGAATCGAGCGAAATGGCTCAATCTAGACGACATCGAGAGGAGAATCGACCGGAGGACTCGATCTCAGAAGGGATAGCGATGGAGGAAAGCAATCTGAAGGGCAATGCCTCGAGTTCAAAGGAGAGTTCCAAGGAGGAAAGAAACAACAACAGCCACGAGGATGACTGGAGTGAGCTGTTAGCCCCAAAGGTGGACCTTAAGGAGCTCCCAAAAGGGCTAAGGTATGCTTTCTTAGGGCCTAATAACACCTATCCCGTGATTGTGAACGAAAACCTCAGTGATGATGAGTTGCACTCGCTCTTGACTGAGCTGAGAAAGTATAGGAAGGCCATTGGGTACTCTTTAAGTGACATCAAGGGCCTTTCACCAATGCTATGCACTCATAGGATTCACTTGGATAATGAGAACGCTTCATCTATAGAAAATCAAAGGCGTTTGAATCCTAACTTGAAAGAGTTTGTTAAGAAGGAAATCCTTAAGCTTTTAGAGGCTGACGTGATCTATCCCATAAGTGACAGCACGTGGGTTTCCCCTGTACACGTGGTGCCTAAGAAGGGAGAGATCACGGTCATAAGGAATGAAAAGGATGAACTTATCCCTACTAGGACCATCACTGGTCATAGAATGTGTATTGACTATTGGAAGCTTAACCTTGCGACTAGGAAACACCATTTCCCCTTGCCTTTTATTGATCAAATGCTTGAGAGACTTGCAAATCGCCCTTACTATTGTTTTCTCGATGGGTATAGCGGTTTCTTTCAAATACCTATTCACCCAAACGATCAGGAGAAGACGACTTTCACATGTCCCTACGGTACCTTTGCATATCGAAGGATGCCGTTTGGATTGTGTAATGCACCGGCTACGTTTCAGCGGTGTATGATGTCTATCTTCTCTGATCTTATAGAGGAGATGGTAGAGGTGTTCATGGATGACTTTTCTGTGTATCGTGCGTCCTTTCCTGCGTGTTTGTTGAATCTTTGCAGGGTACTTAAACGTTGTGAAGAGACAAACTTGGTGCTGAACTGGGAGAAATGCCACTTCATGGTTAAAGAAGGGATCGTGCTCGGTCACAAGATATCAGAGAAGGGTATTGAGGTTGATCAGGCTAGGGTGGAGGTCATGATGGTTCTTGAGCTGCTGGTTAATGTCAAGGGAGTCTGAAGCTTCTTGGGGCATGCAGGGTTCTACAGGCGTTTCATCAAAGATTTCTCCAACATTGCTCGCCCTCTTACACGGCTGTTGTGCAAGGAAGCTGAGTTTGTATTCGATGAGGAGTGTTTGAAGGCTTTCGTGACCATCAAGGAAGCCCTTACATCAGCCCATATAGTCCAAGCACCAGACTGGTCTCTCCCCTTTGAGATCATGTGTGATGCTAGTGACTACGCCGTAGGAGCCGTCCTTGGTCAGAAGAAAGACAAGAAGCTACACGTGATCTATTATTCTTCAAGGACCTTGGATGACACGCAATCACGATACACCACTACGGAGAAGGAGCTGCTTGCAGTAGTTTTCGCCTTTGAGAAGTTCAGATCATATCTCGTTGGCTCCAAGGCTATTGTATACACGGATCACGCTGCCTTACGTTACATCTACTCGAAGAAAGACACTAAGCCTCGGCTCTTAAGATGGATTCTGTTACTCCAGGAGTTTGACATGGAGATTAAACATAAGAAAGGGATAGAAAATGGAGTCGCTGACCACCTCTCACGGCTAAGGATCAACGAATCTCTCCCCTTAGATGACTCTCTTCCAGAAGAGCAGCTTATGGCGATTACTACGGCTGTTTGTGGGAAGCTAGAAGGGAGGTTTGAGGAGGTGCTGAGTTTCAAAGAAGAGGATCTACCGTGGTATGCTGATATAGTGAACTATCTAGCATGTGGTGAGGAGCCAACACATATCAACAACATTCACAAGAAGAGGTTTTTGAGGGAGGCTAGTGACTACTTTTGGGACGAGCCCTACCTATACAAAAGAGGAGTAGTCAGCTTGTACCGGAAATGTGTTACAAAGGAAGAAGCCAGGGAAATCTTCTATCATTGCCATGGCTCTTCCTACGGAGGACACTTCGCCTCATTCAAGACTGCCACGAAGGTATTACAAGCCGGTTTCTGGTGGCCCTCCATTTTTAAAGATGCACACGAGTTTGTGAAGAGCTGTGAGGCATGTCAACGAGCAGGGAATATAACTAAGAGGAACGAAATGCCTCAAGTTCCCATCTTCGAGGTTGATGTGTTCGACGCGTGGGGGATTGACTTCATGGGACTGTTCCCTTCTTCATACGGCAAAAAATACATCTTAGTAGCTGTGGATTATGTCTCTAAATGGGTTGAGGCTGTTGCTTCCCCTACAAATGACTCTAAGGTGGTAATCAAGTTGTTCAAGAGTATCATCTTCCCGAGGTTTGGGGTACCCAAGGTTGTTATAAGTGATGGAGGAAGCCACTTTATAAACAAGGTCTTTGAGAACCTCTTGAGAAATTATGGGGTTAAGCATAGGGTGGCTACACCGTATCATCCTCAAACAAGCGGTCAAGTGGAGGTCTCCAACAGGCAAATCAAGGCTATTCTAGAGAAGACCGTCGGAGCCACAAGGAAAGACTGGGCAGTGAAGCTGGATGACGCTCTTTGGGCCTACCGTCCCGCCTTCAAGACGCCGATTGGTACAACTCCTTTCACTCTACTCTATGGCAAGGGCTTTCACCTCCCAGTTGAACTGGAACACCGTGCGTTGTGGGCTGTGAAGAGGCTGAACTTTGATCTCAAGATGGCTCAGGAGAGGCGCCTTATTCAGCTACATAAACTGGATAGGTTGAGGCTGAATGCTTACGAGAGCTCCCGGATATACAAGGAACGGACTAAGGAGGCTCATGACAAGAAGTTGGTTGCTAAGGAGCTTAAGGAAGGAGGACTGGTGTTTCTGTACAACTCGGGGCTCAAGCTCTTCCCGGGCAAGCTGAAATCAAGGTGGAGCGGACTGTTCGTGATTCAAGAAGTCTTGCCGTATGGAGCTGTTACTCTGATGGGAAAAAGTGGCAGTGCATTCACCGTCAACGGACACAGAGTCAAGCCCTATTTGGCAGATAGCTATGACAAGGAGAGTACCTCAGTGCTTCTCCAAGACCCACCATCCGCTTAGACCAAGTAAGGTCTAGCTAAAGAGGTTAAAGAAAGCGCACTTGGGAGGCATTCCCATGTTTATCTTGTACATATTTCTGCTTTATTTCCTTTCCAGTTTTATGTTTTTATTTTGCAAGTGTGTAGGAACAGGTATAAGGAGTCTAAACTTTGACTTTGAGGTCTTAAAAAGGCAATAGGGGTTAGAATAAGGCTAGAGATCGAGTGCTAGATCGACTGATCCTGGCTCGATCTTTGCTAGATCGAGTCAGTGAATCGAGAGGAGACAGTCGATCTAGACGAGATCGAGTGACAAGATCGACCTTGACGAAAAAGGATCGATCGATCCAAAACGGATTGACCGATCTAATTTCTCTCGGGAAAATCTGTTGAAAACAGATAGATCACTCGACTCGATCCATCACTCGATCTATGTCAAATCGACCCCTAAATCGAGGACATAGCTCGATCATGAGGACTTAGCCGAGGAGCCAATATCTTAATGATCGAGAGAGCCAATCGATCCAGGACTCGATTCACTATGAATCGAGTCTCAAATCGAGTAACCCTCTCGATCTAAGCCATTTTGGGCATGAGATCGAGTCCTAGATCGACCAAATGGACTCGATCTCATGCTGAGGTAACATTTTTCCTTCCCTCCTTTACTCTTTTCCCTCCAACTTTTGAATTCAAAACTTGGTCAAGACATGCATCTTTGACCATGAAAGATGTGCCTTGACCAAGACTTTGTCAGAAAAACCACTTTGACTACCCATTGTTTTGGTTTTGCTAGTCTTTAAATATTTCAAACATCCTCTCACCCTCTTATTCCTGTTTTTCTCGAGAATTTTAAACAAAGAGAGTGAGAGTTTAAGTTTTCAAAAGCTAGCAAAGATATTCTGAACTTCTTGCAAAGGTATTTTCAAAAATTTAATGATTTAATTTTAGAAAATCCCCTTTAAATCCGCAAGATCTTGTTTTAGAATATAGGATTGGTTTTGAATTTTTAAAACTAGCTAAGTAAAAGGAATAATTCCAGATTTTTCAGTATCTAAAGATTTGTTTCCCTTTTATTTAGCCACGATTTTTATTTATTCCCCAAAATTCTAGGGTAGCCTTTTATAAATTCTCTCCTTCTCTTCTCTCATTCTCATCAAACCGCCGTGTACTTATCAATATCTTTAGAAATTTGTTTCAGGAACCACGGCCCCAAAGAGAACAAGAGAGGAGCAAGCACAAGAAGGAGAAGGACAAGTAGTGGCAGTTCAAGAGAGGGTTAGATGGAGCAAGGATGAGAAGAGGGATAAGAAGCGGCTAGAGAGGCTCCGGTTTGAGCCTACCAAGTTTGCTGATCGAGAGCTGTTGTCTAAGCTCGGGATTCTTGGGGACTTCGACCAACTCCTCAAGAACATTGGCTTAAGATGTCTGTCACGGATGGATTGCCCAACCATTCCTGAAGTGACAATAGACTTCCTTGCCACCTTGGAGTTCCGGTATGAGAATCCTAGTGCACCCGTCCCTTCTCAAGGCCGCCTCTACTTCAAAGTTGGACGTCAAGCCTACACACTATCCATCCCTGAGCTATGCCAAGCCTACGGTCTCAACGCTGATGCATACAAGGTCGAGTTCCCAGCCTTCAAGAAAGCCGACGAGTTTTGGGACCTGATCAGCAATGAAGACTAAAAGGCCAACACCGCTAAGATCAAGCGAGTAAGGAGCCCGGTTCTGGCTCCTTGTAGTCTGGCTCCTTACTCGCTTGATCTTAGCGGTGTTGGCCTTGTAGTCTTCATTGCTGATCAGGTCCCAAACTCGTCGGCTTTCTTGAAGGCTGGGAACTCGACCTTGTATGCATCAGCGTTGAGACTGTAGGCTTGGCATAGCTCAGGGATGGAGAGTGTGTAGGCTTGACGTCCAACTTTGAAGTAGAGGCGGCCTTGAGAAGGGACGGGTGCACTAGGATTCTCATACCGGAACTCCAAGGTGGCAATGAAGTCTATTGTCACTTCAGGAATGGTTGGGCAATCCATCCGTGACAGACATCTTAAGCCAATATTCTTGAGGAGTTGGTCGAAGTCCCCAAGAATCCCGAGCCTAGACAACAGCTCTCGATTGGCAACCAACTTCTTGTCATGAGCCTCCTTAGTCCGTTCCTTGTATATCCGGGAGCTCTCGTAAGCATTCAGCCTCAACTCATCCAGTTCGTGTAGCTGAATAAGGCGCCTCTCTTGAGCCGTCTTGAGATCAAAGTTCAGCCTCTTCACAGCCCACAACGCACGTTGTTCCAGCTTAACTGTGAGGTGACAGCCCTTGCCATAGAGTAGAGTGAAAGGAGTTGTACCAATCGGCGTCTTGAAGGCGGTGATATATCATGGTTTTTATGGTTTTTAACCATGATATAAGTCCTTTTTATTGAGTCCTTTTGGTCTTTTTAGAGTCCTAGAAGAGTCTTTGCAGGTTAAAGCATGTCTGGAGCATAATTGGAGATATTGGAGCCTTTTGGAGCATTCTGAGTTGAAGCCACGAAGTACCTAGCTCTAAGAAGAAAGTATGCCATATGGTGACGCTCGTCACCAAGCTGGTGACGCTCGTCACCAAGCTGGTGACGCTCGTCACCCAGAAAGGAAGGGGTCGTGGCCTGTTTTTAAAAGATTGGGAAGAAATTGCAGTTTTGGCCTAGAAGTTTTAGTTTTTGCAAAAAGGCCCCAGATCGTGTTTTGGCTTGTATATTAGGTTTTTCAGCCATTCTTTTGGCAGAGATCTTGTATCTTATTATTTTTGAGAGCTTGAGAGAGAGATTTGTAGAAGAGCTTTTGGAGAGACAAATCAGACTCCTTCAGAGCAGATTTTGAACTCCTTTATTTATACTTCTTATTTCTTTTATGCAATCTATTCTTTTCATGATGTTTTCTCAAATCACAATGTCTTAGTAGTTTGTTAGTTAAGTTAGGGCTTTTCAAAGATTGAAGAAGAGTTTGTAGAATTGCTAAAAACTTATAGGAAATTCATTGGTTCTTCATCTGTGCTTGCATTCATATCGATTTCTTAGACACATCATCTGGATTTCGAAACCCTAGGTTTTTGATAGATGTGAGAGCATTATTAATCACCTGAACTAGTATTTGATGAGCAAAACGCCCTAGTACAAAGAGATTTGGCTTAGGAGTTTTGTGAACAATTGAACCTGATCATTACTGCATGTTTAGGTTGTTAGGGTTTGCAAAGAGATTTGAAACTCTGTGATTTAGACATAGATAACTTCTGCAATGAGAATTGATTAGTTATATCTTTGTGATTCATGTTCAAGACGGTTTTAATTCATTCCTGATTGCATGCATCCTACACTCTCGGATTCAACCTGCGAACTGTCCTGACTTAGCGTCTTTAGCTTTCTGAACTTTAAGAACAAACATAAAAACGCCCTCTTGCATTTATTTTACTGTTTTGCATTACATTCATTATTTATCGCTTAGCTTAATCTGAATCTATAATCGCTAGTGTGGTTTACATACTACCTTGGGATTCGATAACCCCTTGTACTACAACTGCTTTGCTGTGCACTTGCAGTAGTTTTTATTTGGGTAAAACCTGACCCTATCAAGTTTTTGGCGCCGTTGCCGGGGAGTAATAGCTACCTATCGATTTTTAGTATTAGGATTTTGTCTAAGTTTTTATTTGTTTACTGATTTTCAGCTACTTTTCTTTGTTCCTGTTTCAGGTGTATGCCTAATCGCAGAACCAGAAGCAACAAAGAGAAGGAGCTTGTGACTTTGAGCATCGACGAGCTTGCTAGGTTGGAGAGAACTAACAGGAAAGCTAAGAAGCAATCTACAATGGTCGCTCCACTTATCTTGGTTGAAGATGCAGAAGGTCACTTGGTTGACAGGGAAGGAAACAGGAGGAACGAAGAGGGGCAGAGAATTGATCAAGAGGGGAATGTCATTGTTGAACAGCAGGTTCAGCAAGTGGCTGAGAACGTGAGGGTCCCTGCTGCTGTCAATAACGCTGCTGGGCGTTTTGTTCAGAGGACTCTAGGTGACTACAACAGACCTGATCAGTTCTATGCCAACAGAGCTGCAATCCGACCTCCTGCCTTCCAGAGGAACGATTTTGAGGTTAAACCTGTCTACTATCAGCTGGTTGGACAGCATCCTTTCCATGGTTTACCTCATGAGCATCCTATGGATCACATAGAGAGGTTTGAGGACTTGGCTTCCAGTGTCAAAGCTAATGGGGTTAGCAATGACTTTCTGTTCTGCAAGCTGTTTCCTTACTCTCTTGAAGGAGAAGCTGCATATTGGCTGAAGCAACTGGAGCCTACTTCATTGACTACTTGGGAGGACACCAAGAATGCCTTTCTGAATAATTTCTATGATGATGCCAGATCAGAAGACATGAGGACGAAAATTGCATCATTTACACAAGGCCCTACTGAAGCTTTTAAGGCTTCTTGGATCAGGTTTAAGTCCTATCAAAGGGACTGTCCTCATCATGGCTTCAGTCAGGTGCAACTGCTTGGTATATTCTTTAGAGGCATTGACTGGAAATATCAGATGGCACTGGATGCTTCAAGTAGTGGAAACTTCAACACCAACAGACCAGAAGAAGCTGTAAGATTGATTGAAAACTTGGCCTGCAGTAACAGCACTAAAAATGCAGATTTTCAGAGAAAGCAGCAGGCTGGTTTGAATGATGGAAACCAAATAGCTGAAGTTAAGGCTAAGTTAGACAGCATGCACAGCCTTTTCGTGGGAAAGAAGTCAGTTCAATTTGCTGCAGAAGTGGAGAGTTTCGAAAATCCTGAAGAATTTGAGCAGAAAGATGTTAATTTCATCAATGGAGGGGGTTTTCAGAGCCAAAGGTTTGGAAATCAGCAATGGAACAGAGGCTACAACAGCAATAATCGGCAGAGTACCTTTACAGGAGGACAGAGCACGCCTGGTTACACTCCTAAGCCCCCATTCCAGAAGATTGAAGTTGAGAAACCTTACCAAAACAGCAGGAATTATGGTTATTCTTCCTACCAAACTGCACCTCCACAAGACAATAAAATGGAAGCTATGCTGGAGCAGGTACTTGAAGGACAGCAGAAGATGACAGTGAACTTCAATGGCAAGCTAGATTCGCTGTATCAAGACCTGAATGGAAAAATTGAGAGTCTGAACTCTCACATGAAGAAGCTTGATGTGCAGGTTGCTCAAACTGCAGGAGCTGTTCAAAGGCAAGAGGGATTCCTTCCTGGAAGGACTGATATCAATCCCAAGCATCAGGTTAATGCCATCACAGTCAGGAATGAAAAGGAGCTTAAAAAAGTGCAGAAAAAGAGGTTGAGTGCAGAACAGATCGTGCAACTCATGGAGTCTGAAGATGAACATTTTTCTGTCTCAGAGGTGAGTGACGAGCGTCACCAAGGAGGAGTGACGCTCGTCACCAACCTACAAGGGTATCGGGGGTTGTCACAAGTGAGTGACGAGCGTCACCAAGGAGGAGTGACGCTCGTCACCAACCTACAAGGGTATCGGGGGTTGTCACAGGTGAGTGACGAGCGTCACCCCCCTGGTGACGGTCGTCACCCACCCCAGAATGAAGCTGCTTCGCCTGTAACTGCAAATTATGACCAGGAACGTGTCTATAAACCCAAAACACCATTCCCCAAGCATCCTAGGAAGTCTAAACAGGAGATAGAAGAAGCCAGATGTAAAGCTATGATAGACAAGCTGATGCTTGAGATCCCACTTGTTGATGCAGTCAAGCTTTCACCAGCTCTAAGAAGGTATGTAAAGAGAATGGTTGTGAATGGTGTAAGTCCTGAGGAAGGAGCATTGCTTACTAGAGACATCAGTGCAATCCTTTTGAGTACAGTTCCAAAGAAGAAGTTGAAGGTGACTGTTTCTGAACAAGTCAATACCATCACTCAAAGCAGAGTTCCAGAGAAGCTATCTGATCCAGGGACCTTTGTGCTTGATTGCTCAATATCTGCAGGACGTTTTCCACACTCTCTATGTGATCTAGGGTCAAGTATTAACTTGATGCCTTTCTCTGTTGCTGCTAGACTTGGAATGACTGATTTCAAGCCAGCTGGGATCTCTCTCATCCTAGCAGATCGATCCATAAGGACCCCAGAAGGCATGTTAGAGAATGTTCATGTTAACATTGAAGGCTGCATAATTCCTACAGATTTTGTGGTTTTGAAATATGCTGAAGAACCTAAAGATCCTCTTATTCTGGGAAGACCATTCTTGGCTACTGCTGGAGCCATCATTGATGTTAGAAAGGGGAACATTGAACTTGATCTTGGTGATGTTGTCATGAACTTTGACATGGATAAGTTAAGAGGTAGTTCTACCATTGATGGTCAGACCTTTTCTGTAAGAACTTCTAGAGATGAAGAGACTGTCATGGAGCATTCAGAAGACACTATTACTGAGTGTGTCAATGAATCAGATATAAGTGGGCAAGTGAGCAAGATGGCTGTTGAAGAGCTAATATCTGAAACTTCTGCAGAAGCTGTTGGGTTTGAGGATTGCAGTGAGGATCAAATCTTCATGACCGGGCTTGAAAAAGAGGTTCTAATGAATGCCAAGTTGCTGGAGGAAGACGTGTATGTGATGGAAGCAACACTTGCAGAGCTGAATTGCAGGAAAACTGCAGCAACTCGAATTGCAGAGTCAGTGACGAGCGTCACTGACCTGGTGACGCTCGTCACCAACCTGGACACAAAGCAGCAACGTGATATTTGCTCTACAAGTCCATCATATGTTGCCAATCCGAAAATTCAACAGTCCACAACCCAAAAACCTGCAACTAGGCAAAGGTATGCACTTCCTGGAACCAAATCCAAACCTCCTAATCTCATCAATAAGAATTTAAAAGGTGAAAAAGCTGCTTCACACTTATGCAAGCAACGAGATTCTCGTAGAATGCTTGGTGTTTCTTTTGATGATTCTGCAGGAAAAAGAAGTATCCCACCCACAGTCACGACCCACTCTGCTGATGTTCCTCACTTCCTTGGAAGTGTTCATACATCTACTGCTTACAAACCACCATGGATGAGGAGACATTCTTCTCCAAGGCATTCAATGCCACCTTCTGCTCCACCAGCTGTCTGAGCAGCATTCAAAGTCGAGCTAATGACTTTAAACAAGCGCTTAGTGGGAGGCAACCCACTAGTAAGTTTTATATTTTATATATTAGTTTAGTTTTCTATTACACAGCTAAAAAAAAACCCAAAAAAAAAAAGAGTCACTTTGTTCAGTTTGCTTGGATGATATCTTGTGAACTTGTTGGACCATGGATTATGCTTTGTTTGGATGTTTTGATGTGTGTTTTTAGTGCTCTTAAAGTTTGACTTCGGAGTACACATGATGGCATAACATTTAAACATCCAACATGACGATTTCTGAAGTTTCAGAGTGGTGACGCTCGTCACCAATCTGGTGACGCTCGTCACCAGGTCCTTTGCGAGGTACCACTTTTCCACCTTGGTTTTACACGTTCTCATGCTTCATTTTGACCGACTCTTGGCTTAATAACACTGGGGACAGTGTTGTTCAAGTCTGGGGGAGGTGGTTACTGACGTTGTGTGCTTTGTGTCATGTTTATAGAGTCTTAAAGTTGAGTAAAAAACCTGTTTTTATAGAGTCAAAATTTTTGAAACTGTCAGTTTTTCTTGGAATTAACCATAAGACGTTTTTGCTGATAAGAACCATTACCACAGTAGTTGATTACAAGTCTTACTAAGTTGAAAGTCATAGGTAGATCAGTCTAGCAATGAAGGTTTAGGTTCTTAGAGAATCTGAAAATTTGCTGTTAGCTCCACCTTGATAAACTTTAAACTTCTTGTCATGGTGATTGATTCTTATTGATCTTGATTCTCTCTTTCAGCACTGACAATAAGGTTAAGATACAGTCTCTCTTTGATCTTCCCTGATGTAGTTTTTAAAAGTTTAAGTCCATAGAATGGTGCATTCATGACCCTGTCTCCTCACAAGGAACAACAGTAGTGAACACACTCAAGAACCTGTCTCCTCACAAGGAACACAAGTATTGAGTAGCACCATTTCTTAGACTGAAAAAGTTGAGAAAAAGAAGTGAAAAATCGAAAATATCCTAAGGAAAAGATTAAGGGAAGAGAAAATAGGAGAGCTGTGTTGAGATTGATTTTGTTCAGTTGTTAGGAAGGGAAAAGAATCTGTAAAGTGATTGAGATGATAGAGCCTTGATGAGATATCACATTTAGATAAAAAAATAAGGAGTTAACAGTAGAAATTTCGGATTTCTTGAAGGGATTTGGACTGGACTTGAGAGATTTGCTAAGCTTGTGATAATTAGACTGAAATTTGATCTTGTGTTGACTATGTGGTATGTGGATTCGAAAGCTCTAACTAGTGTGGTGTTCCCGATGACTGACTGACTGTTTCTTGTTTTCAAACCTCGACCTTGTTCTTTGTCTGATGTTTGCTTGAGGGCAAGCAAAAGCTAAGTCTGGGGGAGTTGATATATCATGGTTTTTATGATTTTTAACCATGATATAAGTCCTTTTTATTGAGTCCTTTTGGTCTTTTTAGAGTCCTAGAAGAGTCTTTGCAGGTTAAAGCATGTCTGGAGCATAATTGGAGATATTGGAGCCTTTTGGAGCATTCTGAGTTGAGGCCACAAAGTACCTAGCTCGAAGAAGAAAGTATGCCATATGGTGACGCTCGTCACCAAGCTGGTGACGCTCGTCACCCAGAAAGGAAGGGGTCGTGGCCTGTTTTTAAAAGATTGGGAAGAAATTGCAGTTTTGGTCCAGAAGTTCTAGTTTTTGCAAAAAGGCCCCAGATCGTGTTTTAGCTTGTATATTAGGTTTTTCAGCCATTCTTTTGGCAGAGATCTTGTATCTTATTATTTTTGAGAGCTTGAGAGAGAGATTTGTAGAAGAGCTTTTGGAGAGACAAATCAGACTCCTTCAGAGCAGATTTTGAACTCCTTTATTTATACTTCTTATTTCTTTTATGCAATCTATTCTTTTCATGATGTTTTCTCAAATCACCATGTCTGAGTAGTTTGTTAGTTAAGTTAGGGCTTTTCAAAGATTGAAGAAGAGTTTGTAGAATTGCTAAAAACTTATAGGAAATTCATTGGTTCTTCATCTGTGCTTGCATTCATATCGATTTCTTAGACACATCATCTGGATTTCGAAACCCTAGGTTTTTGATAGATGTGAGAGCATTATTAATCACCTGAACTAGTATTTGATGAGCAAAACGCCCTAGTACAAAGAGATTTGGCTTAGGAGTTTTGTGAACAATTGAACCTGATCATTACTGCATGTTTAGGTTGTTAGGGTTTGCAAAGAGATTTGAAACTCTGTGATTTAGACATAGATAACTTCTGCAATGAGAATTGATTAGTTATATCTTTGTGATTCATGTTCAAGACGGTTTTAATTCATTCCTGATTGCCTGCATCCTACACTCTCGGATTCAACCTGCGAACTGTCCTGACTTAGCGCCTTTAGCTTTCTGAACTTTAAGAACAAGCATAAAAACGCCCTCTTGCATTTATTTTACTGTTTTGCATTACATTCATTATTTATCGCTTAGCTTAATCTGAATCTATAATCGCTAGTGTGGTTTACATACTCCCTTGGGATTCGATAACCCCTTGTACTACAACTGCTTTGCTGTGCACTTGCAGTAGTTTTTATTTGGGTAAAACCTGACCCTATCAGGCGGGACGGTAGGCCCAAAAAGCGTCATCCAGCTTCACTGCCCAGTCTTTCCTTGTGGTTCCGACGGTCTTCTCTAGAATATCCTTGATTTGCCTGTTGGAGACCTCCACTTGACCGCTTGTTTGAGGATGATACGGTGTAGCCACCTTATGATTAACCCCATACTTTCTCAAGAGGTCTCAAAGACCTTGTTTATAAAGTTGCTTCCTCCATCACTTATAACAACCTTGGGTACCCCAAACCTCGGGAAGATGATACTCTTGGACAACTTGATTACCACCTTAGAGTCATTTGTAGGGGAAGCAACAGCCTCAACCCATTTAGAGACATAATCCACAGCTACTAAGATGTATTTGTTGCCGTATGAAGAAGGGAACGGTCCCATGAAGTCAATCCCCCAGGCATCGAACACGTCAACCTCGAAGATGGGAACTTGAGGCATTTCGTTCCTCTTAGTTATATTCCCTGCTCGTTGACATGCCTCACAGCTCTTCACAAACTCGTGTGCATCTTTAAAAATGGAGGGCCACCAGAAACCGGCTTGCAATACCTTCGTGGCAGTCTTGAATGAGGCGAAGTGTCCTCCGTAGGAAGAGCCATGGCAATGATAGAGGATGTCCCTGGCTTCTTCCTTTGTAACACATCTCTGGTACAAGCTGTCTACTCCTCTTTTGTATAGGTAGGGCTCGTCCCAAAAGTAGTCATTAGCCTCCCTCAAAAACCTCTTCTTGTGATAGCTGTTGAGATGTGTTGGCTCCTCACCACATGCTAGATAGTTCACTACATCAGCATACCACGGTAGATCCTCTTCTTTGAAACTCAGCACCTCCTCAAACCTCCTTTCTAGCTTCCCACAAACAGCCGTAGTAATCGCCATAAGCTGCTCTTCTGGAAGAGAGTCATCTAAGGGGAGAGATTCGTTGATCCTTAGCCGTGAGAGGTGGTCAGCGACTCCATTTTCTTACCCTTTCTTATGTTTAATCTCCATGTCAAACTCCTGGAGTAAGAGAATCCATCTTAAGAGCCGAGGCTTAGTGTCTTTCTTCGAGTAGATGTATCGTAAGGCAGCGTGATCCGTGTATACAATAGCCTTGGAGCCAACGAGATATGATCTGAACTTCTCAAAGGCGAAAACTACTGCAAGCAGCTCCTTCTCCGTAGTGGTGTATCGTGATTGCGTGTCATCCAAGGTCCTTGAAGCATAATAGATCACGTGTAGCTTCTTGTCTTTCTTTTGACCAAGGACGGCTCCTACGGCGTAGTCACTAGCATCACACATGATCTCAAAGGGGAGAGACCAGTCTGGTGCTTGGACTATAGGGGCTGATGTAAGGGCTTCCTTGATGGTCACGAAAGCCTTCAAACACTCCTCATCGAATACAAACTCAGCTTCCTTGCACAACAGCCGTGTAAGAGGGCGAGCAATCTTGGAGAAATCTTTGATGAAACGCCTGTAGAACCCTGCATGCCCCAAGAAGCTTCTGACTCCCTTGACATTTACCGGCGGCTCAAGACCCATCATGACCTCCACCTTAGCCTGATCAACCTCAATACCCTTCTCTGATATCTTGTGACCGAGCACGAGCCCTTCCTTAACCATGAAGTGGCATTTCTCCCAGTTCAGCACCAAGTTTGTCTCTTCACAACGTTTAAGTACCCTGCAAAGATTCAACAAACACGCAGGAAAGGACGCACCATACACAGAGATGTCATCCATGAACACCTCTACCATCTCCTCTATAAGATCAGAGAAGATAGACATCATACACCGCTGAAACGTAGCCGGTGCATTACACAATCCAAACGGCATCCTTCGATATGCAAAGGTACCGTAGGGACATGTGAAAGTCGTCTTCTCCTGATCGTTTGGGTGAATAAGTATTTGAAAGAAACTGCTATACCCATCGAGAAAACAATAGTAAGGGTGATTTGCAAGTCTCTCAAGCATTTGATCAATAAAAGGCAAGGGGAAATGGTCTTTCCTAGTCGCAAGGTTAAGCTTCCTATAGTCAATACACATTCTATGACCAGTGATGGTCCTAGTAGGGATAAGTTCATCCTTTTCATTCCTTATGACCGTGATCCCTCCCTTCTTAGGCACCACGTGTACAGGGGAAACCCACGTGCTGTCACTTATGGGATAGATCACGTCAGCCTCTAAAAGCTTAAGGATTTCCTTCTTAACAAACTCTTTCAAGTTACGATTCAAACGCCTTTGATTTTCTATAGATGAAGCGTTCTCATTATCCAAGTGAATCCTATGAGTGCATAGCATTGGTGAAAGGCCCTTGATGTCACTTAAAGAGTACCCAATGGCCTTCCTATACTTTCTCAGCTCAGTCAAGAGCGAGTGCAACTCATCATCACTGAGGTTTTCGTTCACAATCACGGTATAGTTGTTATTAGGCCCTAAGAAAGCATACCTTAGCCCTTTTGGGAGCTCCTTAAGGTCCACCTTTGGGGCTAACAGCTCACTCCAGTCATCCTCGTGGCTGTTGTTGTTGCTTTCCTCCTTGGAACTCTCCTTTGAACTCGAGGCATTGCCCTTCAGACTGCTTTCCTCCATTGCTATCCCTTCTGAGATCGAGTCCTCTTGTCGATTCTCCTCTCGATGTCGTCTAGATCGAGCCATTTCGCTCGATTCACTTACTCGATTTGATATGGATCGTGTAAGGGATCGAGACGCTGAGTCGATCTCTTGGTTGGACTCCAAAATGATCGGGAGGTCTCTCTCGATCGTCGACTCGATTGTTTTTCCTGATCGAGCATTTTTCTCGATCTGTCCATCGATTGTTGCACCTGATCGAGTTGTGTTCTCGATTGACTTGTCGATCTGACTCCTGGATCGAGTGATAGCGTCGATCTCGGGGTCGATCTCTAAGCAGCAACCTTCTTCATTCTTGAAAATCCTCCTAGAATCCAGCAGGTTCACGTACTCTTGGGTTCTCTGGTCCAAATAGCCAAACTCCCCTGGCTCCTTAGTCAGTGCTAGCTTCAGATGGTCTTCTAGAGCCAGCTCTTCCAGCAACTCATCCGCAAAAGCATCCATTGTTTCAATGTAGAAGGCTTGCCCTTCAATGGTTGGCTTCTTCAGAACCTCGTTGATGTCGAAGTCTAGTAGTCGATCTCGTGGTTAGGGGTTATGACCAGGATGCTATCAGATAACAAGCTAATGACCAGGATGCTATCAGATAACAAGCTAATGTCGAAGTCTAGTAGTCGTTGATGTCGAAGTCTAGTAGTCGAAGAACAGTAAAGCTAATGATAGCATCCTGGTCATTAGCTTGTTATCTGATAGCATCCTGGTCATAACCCCTAACCACGAGATCGACTACTAGACTTCGACATCAACGAGGTTCTGAAGAAGCCAACCATTGAAGGGCAAGCCTTCTACATTGAAACAATGGATGCTTTTGCGGATGAGTTGCTGGAAGAGCTGGCTCTAGAAGACCATCTGAAGCTAGCACTGACTAAGGAGCCAGGGGAGTTTGGCTATTTGGACCAGAGAACCCAAGAGTACGTGAACCTGCTGGATTCTAGGAGGATTATCAAGAATGAAGAAGGTTGCTGCCTAGAGATCGACCCTGAGATCGACGCTATCACTCGATCTAGGAGTCAGATCGACAAGTCAATCGAGAACACAACTCGATCAAGTGTAACAATCGATGGACAGATCGAGAAGAATGCTCGATCAGGAAAAACAATCTAGTCGACAATCGAGAGAGACCTCCCGATCATTTTGGAGTCCAACCAAGGGATTGACTCAGCGTCTCGATCCCTTACTCGATCCATATCAAATCGAGTAAGTGAATCGAGCGAAATGGCTCGATCTAGACGACATCGAGAGGAGAATCGACCGGAGGACTCGATCTCAGAAGGGATAGCGATGGAGGAAAGCAGTCTGAAGGGCAATGCCTAGATTTCAAAGGAGAGTTCCAAGGAGGAAAGCAACAACAACAGCCACGAGGATGACTTGAGTGAGCTGTTAGCCTCAAAGGTGGACCTTAAGGAGCTCCCAAAAGGGCTAAGGTATGCTTTCTTAGGGCCTAATAACACCTATCCCGTGATTGTGAACGAAAACCTCAGTGATGATGAGTTGCACTCGCTCTTGACTGAGCTGAGAAAGTATAGGAAGGCCATTGGGTACTCTTTAAGTGACATCAAGGGCCTTTCACCAATGCTATGCACTCATAGGATTCACTTGGATAATGAGAACGCTTCTTCTATAGAATATCAAAGGCGTTTGAATCCTAACTTGAAAGAGGTTGTTAATAAGGAAATCCTTAAGCTTTTAGAGGCTGACGTGATCTAACCCATAAGTGACAAGAGGTTGTAGTAAGGCAAGCAGGAGAGTGTCAATCCACTTCTAGGAGGCAGGGAATGCACAAAGAATGCATGGTACTAAGCAAATCTAAGCAGAATGAGACAGTTTATGAGAAATTAACTAAAAACTAGATGCAGCAACCTAAACAGAACGAAACCTATTTTAAAAATACTATAAAGGAAGCAACTGCCACGAGAAACAAACAGATTAAGTAAAGGAAAGAGCTTCGAATTGTTAAAAATCGACTAGTGGATCGACCACAAGATCGACCACTAGATCGAGCAGTAACGATCGATCTCGTCTAAAACCGTAAGAACAACATATCTAATGACCAGGATGCTATCAAGTAACAAGCGAAAGATGAAATAAGACTTAAAGATTCTAAAAGAAAGGGGCTAGGGTTGAGATTCATGTAAAGGGTTTCAAAGGATCGATCTTGGGTTTGAAACTTTAGATCGACTCACTTGGTGAGGATCTCTAAGCCTTGAAAACGAAACAAGATCTATCTGTGGCTTTCCGTATAGATCACTCTTTCATCCTCTCCTCTAAACCCATGGCTTTTGGTGGAAAGAGAGGTCGAAAGGCAAGGAAAACAGATTTCAAGTAGATGGCTTAACTAGTCCCCCAAACTTCCATGGCTTTTGGGAAGGGGTAACTAGTCTCTAAGGTGTGATCTCCGAGGCTCCTGGATCCTGTCAATGTAAGGAACCTCTCGGATCATGAAGCTCTTGGCGTGAGAGTCTTCAAGCATTAAGCTTTCAACACCTTAGAAGAGATAGCCTTAAAAACGTTTAGAAAACAAACCAAGATCGAACCCTTTCTACCCTTTAATCCTCTCAACCCCGGACCCAAAGTAAACTACTCGCTACACATAGAGTAAATCCAGCAAGACAGAAGAAACGAGACAATCAACATGAAAGGAAAACTGGATTAAAAGATAAAGATTCGAATACAAAAGCTTCAAAAGAAAGCTGGTTCAACAATGGTGTTCTTCGCTCCACCAGAGAAAAAACATCAAAGAAAAGATAAGAAATCTAAAAGTTATCGAAAAAGCATCTCGCCGCCTTGCCTAAAATGCCCAAACAATACAATGGTCCCCCCTTTGCTAACAGCCAAAAACGGTTAAAAGGATAGAAATCGACCACTGGATCGAGTGGTTCTCTCGATCACATCCGGGCATCGTGTCTTCGGCTCGATCCGGGTCTCGATCTTCTTTGGTGAATCGAGTGTTGCATCCGATCTCGGTATCGATCTTCGGGTGGATCGAGTGGTGTACTCGATCTGGCTCTCGCTCTGCATGGCGTCATTTACGTCCGTACCGATTGATCGATTGCTCCACTCGATCTCCGTCTCGATCATTCTCCTTGGATCGCCTAGTTGGCTCGATCTTCTGGTCGATCAACTCCTGGATCGACCGGCCATGCTCGATCTGCTGCTCGATCACTGGTCCTTAGCATATCTCCGAGCTCCCACGAACTGCTACATCAGCCTTCACACGCCCACGAACCTCCATGACTCCAAAGCAGCCAGAAACAACCTGAATGTGATGCAAAATGCAAGGAAAATGCATATGCTGATGCAAGAATGCTCTAGGACCCTAAGTGATGCAATCTAACCTAAAACATGATACAAATGCATGAAAAACTAACTAATGAGTATGCAAAATGTATGCAATATGCAATAACATCAACTCCCCCAAACTTACTTCTTGCTTGCCCTCAAGCAACAAAAAGCAAGTAAGGAAGAGAGGTTTTTAGAAAAAGCAAAGGGGTTTTAAACTTTTTGCAAAGGTGCCTTTCAAATGGATCATCTCAATGTCCTAGTTAACAGTTCTAAAATGCTATGCTTACACTCATACTCCAAAGAACTTAGCCAAACTCATCACACAAAGAAATTCAAATCATGACTCTCCTATTCCTAACAATCAAAGAAACTCATCCTTTAACATTCATTAACATTCAAACCATGAATCAAACTTATGCACTTTAAAGCAAAACACATTTGGCTAAGGGTTATGGTTATGAGCATAGAATGATCTCATTTGAAAAGGGTTTATAATCATAACAAGGGTTTCTCTCAAAAATGGTTTGAACTTATGCATAATGCTAATGGTAAAGACAATTTATGCATACATGATTAAATTCTCATCTACCCATGTAAACTATCAAATGATCCTTTACCCCTCTCATCTAAGAAATTTAATCCTCACTCACCACTTAAGAGTCTACCCTTTTTCTCACACTTAGCAATCCCCAATTCAAAACAAAGACATTTTTAAACTTTTTAGGCCAGTGAAAAGTTTTTGAAAAATACTTTTGCTCTTAGAAATTTCTTATTAGTAGCTCTCTTATTAATATTTTTTTTTCTTTTCATTTTTTTTTATTTGGCACTTAGGCTCTTTTTATTTCTTTTTCTTTTCTTTTCTCCTTTTTTTTTATTTTTATACTTATTATGAGAGAGCTACATTCTGAAATTAGAGCATACTTAGTTTTAAAAACAAACCTTTCACTTAAAACCTCATTTCTTTCCTTAAAACACAAACTCTTTGAAACCGAAACAAATAGACAAGAAAGCAACCCCAATGATCCCCCAAACTTATCCTAAACCAACACCTAGCTTCAAAATGCAAAGCTAGCAATCAATATGAAAACCAAATCATGTTTTCTGTTTTTGTGGGTTATGCTTGGCTTCTTGCCTTGTTGTTTGGGTAGTTTCTAGAGGGTGAGTGAGCTTGAAAAAGAAATAAAATGAGAGGGGTTTAGGATCATTGTTAGTGTATATGGGTAGATGAGAGTCTAGTCATGTATGCATCAATTGTCTTTACCTTTAGCATTATGCATAAGTTCAATCCTTTTTGAGATAACCCATTGTTTGAATTACCCAGTTGAATGAGATCATCTTTGTCTCAAAACCTTGTCCTTAGCCAAATGTATTCTGTTCTAAGTGCATGAGTGTGATTCACGGTTTGATCATTAATTGAATGTTAAAGGTTAGGATTCTTGGATTGTTTGGAATATGAGAGTCATGATCTGAAATTCAACATGTGATGAATATGGCTAAGTTTTTTGAAGTAGAGTTTGTATACTGCATCCTAGAATTAAGAACAAGGACCATTGAGATGATTCATTTGAAAAACACTTTTTCAAGAAATTTGAAACCCCATTTTCAAACCCCTCTCTTGGATTTGTCTTTGTTTGCTTGAGGACAAGCAAAAAGGCAAGTTTGGGGGAGTTGATAAACTTATAATTTAGCATATTTTAGCACTCATTTAGGATAGATTTTGCATTCATATTGCATTCATACTTAGATTATCTGTAACTTTTACTCCATTTTAGGTTTTAGACATGTTTGCATTAGCATTTGCATATTTCTTGCATATATGCATTGTTTTTAGGTAATATGGAGTACACGAAGCTGTGTTGGACGCTGAGCATGGACAAGGAGTCAAAAGAAGAGCTTGGGAGTTGCTGGGAGTCAAGAAAGAGTTCGGCCAAAAAGAATTAGGCAGAGATCGACCACCAGATCGACCATCCCACTCGTTTCAGGCAGAGATCGACCACCAGATCAACCATCCCACTCGTTTCAGGCAGAGATCGACCACCAGATCGACCATCCCACTCGTTTCAGGCAGAGATTGACCACCAGATCGACCATCCCACTCGTTTCAGCCTCAGATCGACCACTAGATCGACCAGGCCACCCGTTTCAGCTCAGATCGACCACTAGATCGACCAGGCGGGTCGATCTTCGGCCCAGATTTCTGCTTCCTTCCTTGAACAGCTCAGACTTTGTCTTTTAGTGAGGGGACCAGTTGTGTGGTCCTATATGAACACTCTAAACCTAAAATTTTAGGGGATCCACGAAATTTACAGCCTACATCCCCATTTTTGGGTTTTGTGGATCACCATTAAAGCATCTTTTTCCATTTTTCAAGCTTTATCTTTTGTAAAAACTTTGATTTTGAATTTAAGAACTTCTCTTTAAGCTTTAATCTTTTTAAGAACTTCTCTTTAAGCTTTAATCTTTCTTTCTTGTTATCTTAATCATGTTTAGCTCCTCTTATCTTATGATTAAGAGGGGTTTGAAAATGATAATAGAGTAGTTCTTTAGGATTTTAGGATGAGGTGATTAGGAAGGTTTTAAAGGTTAGATCTTGGTATTTTCTTGCTCTTAACTTTATCCTTTCTTGGTTTGGAGTATCAAATGTTTAAAGACCTTGAGAGAGGCTTTATGATCCAAGAGATTTCCTTTTCTCATAAGAACTTAGGAGATCTCTTATGTCCAAACCAAGAGACTAGTATGCCTTAAAGACCACGGAAGTGGCAAGTAAGGGCTAGTTAAGCCATGCTAAGATCCGTGCTCCAGCTCCATCAACCATCCTTTTCCACCACAAGCCATGGGTTTGGAGGGGATGAATAATGAGAGGAACTTATTTTACCCACAAGCCATGGGAAGATTGCTTCTTAGGCTTAAGGATAGCTCATTTTGAAATGTGTAGATTTACTTTTTGCAAACCAAGATCGAACCTTGAGCTTCCCTAAGCATGAACCTCATCCTTAGATCTGTTATTTATCATTCAAGTAGTTTCAAAAGCTTTCTCCTTTAGATTTAAAGTTTGCTCATTTAAGTTGCTAGAAATAGCCTTAATTGCCTGTTTTCAGTTTTTGAATTTTCATAATCAGTAGTCTTTTTAAATTCCTAGTTTTCTTCTAGTAGTTGCTAACCCTTAAGAGGGGATTTTAAAATTGTTTTCTTGCTCATTTCGTATTGCATTTAGTTTTTGTTGAATTTCTCCCTCATTTACCCGAATTTGACTTAGCTTTACTTTGCTCTTGTATTCCTAGTATCTTTTTCACCTAGGCTGGATTGACACCTAAAGTACTACAGCAACACTAAGAGGCTTTAGGATTGATATTTAGAACTGTGAAAAAAGCTCTCTATCATTCGTGATTCAAGAAGTCTTGCCGTATGGAGCTGTTACTCTGATGGGAAAAAGTGGCAGTGCATTTACCGTCAACGGACACAGAGTCAAGCCCTATTTGGCAGATAGCTATGACAAGGAGAGTACCTCAGTGCTTCTCCAAGACCCACCATCCGCTTAGACCAAGTAAGGTCTAGCTAAAGACGTTAAAGAAAGCGCACTTGGGAGGCATTCCCATGTTTATCTTGTACATATTTCTGCTTTATTTCCTTTCCAGGTTTATGTTTTTATTTTGCAAGTGTGTAGGAACAGGTATAAGGAGTCTAAACTTTGACTTTGAGGTCTTAAAAAGGCAATAGGGGTTAGAATAAGGCTAGAGATCGAGTGCTAGATCGACTGATCCTGGCTCGATCTTTGCTAGATCGAGTCAGTGAATCGAGAGGAGACAGTCGATCTAGACGAGATCGAGTGACAAGATCGACCTTGACGAAAAAGGATCGATCGATCCAAATCAGATCGACCGATCTAATTTCTCTCGAGAAAATCTGTTGAAAACAGATCGATCACTCGACTCGATCCATCACTCGATCTATGCCAAATCGACCACTAAATCGAGGACATAGCTCGATCATGAGGACTTAGCCGAGGAGCTAATATCTCAATGATCGAGAGAGCCAATCGATCCAGGACTCGATTCACTATGAATCGAGTCTCAAATCGAGTAACCCTCTCGATCTAAGCCATTTTGGGCATGAGATAGAGTCCTAGATCGACCAAATGGACTCGTTCTCATGCCGAGGTAACATTTTTCTTTCCCTCCTTTACTTTTTTCTCTCTAACTTTTGAATTCAAAACTTGGTCAAGGCAAGCATCTTTGACCATGAAAGATGTGCTTTGACCAAGACTTTGTCAGAAAAACCACTTTGACTACCCATTGTTTTGGTTTTGCTAGTCTTTAAATATTTCAAACATCCTCTCACCCTCTTATTCCTGTTTTTCTCGAGAATTTTAAACAAAGAGAGTGAGAGTTTAAGTTTTCAAAAGCTAGCAAAGATATTCTGAACTTCTTGCAAAGGTATTTTCAAAAATTTAATGATTTAATTTTAGAAAATCTCCTTTAAATCCGCAAGATCTTGTTTTAGAATATAGGATTGGTTTTGAATTTTTAAAACTAGCTAAGTAAAAGGAATAATTCCAGATTTTTCAGTATCTAAATATTTGTTTCCCTTTTATTTAGCTATGATTTTTATTTATTCCCCAAAATTCTAGGGTAGCCTTTTATAAATTCTCTCCTTCTCTTCTCTCATTCTCATCAAACCGTCGTGTACTTATCAATATCTTTAGAAATTTGTTTCAGGAACCATGGCCCCAAAGAGAACAAGAGAGGAGCAAGCACAAGAAGGAGAAGGACAAGAAGTGGCAGTTCAAGAGAGGGTTAGATGGAGCAAGGATGAGAAGAGGGATAAGAAGCGGCTAGAGAGGCTCCAGTTTGAGCCTACCAAGTTTGCTGATCAAGAGCTGTTGTCTAAGCTCGGGATTCTTGGGGACTTCGACCAACTCCTCAAGAACATTGGCTTAAGATGTCTGTCACGGATGGATTGCCCAACCATTCCTGAAGTGACAATAGACTTCCTTGCCACCTAGGAGTTCCGGTATGAGAATCCTAGTGCACCCGTCCCTTCTCAAGGCCGCCTCTACTTCAAAGTTGGACGTCAAGCCTACACACTCTCCATCCCTGAGCTATGCCAAGCCTACGGTCTCAACGCTGATGCATACAAGGTCGAGTTCCCAGCCTTCAAAAAAGCCGACGAGTTTTGGGACCTGATCAGCAATGAGGACTACAAAGCCAACACCGCCAAGATCAAGCGAGTAAGGAGCCCGGTGCTGAGGTATACTCTGAAGCTGATTGCCAACACGTTCAGTGGAAGGTCTGTTGCTCCTACGGTCACGAAGACAGAGCTGTGCTTCCTGTTCCAAGGCGTGAAGCACTTGGTGTGTGATCCGGATGCAAACGACGAGCCTATGGAGGATGAACTCGGCGATGAAGTGAACTACGGCTGTGTGCTCGCGACTTCTCTGGTGAAGTACAAGTCTTATGCCTTACGGTGCAAGGCAACCTCCTCTTACATTGGCGGTTTCCTTACTCCTCTGTTCGTGCAAGCCGGTGTGCCCATTCATGACTTTGCTCACGTCCCAAACAGAGCGTTCATGGATGAAGCATACATAAGGAATACTGATAGCTTGGGACGCACGCCAGCGGAAGGGTTCTATGCCTACCTCTTCATTGATGACGAAGATAAGAAGAGAGTGTGCATCCTTCCCAACAGAGATGAAACCGAGCTGCTTGGTGTTGGGAACATCGAGTTCTTGCCCACGGAGGAAGAATGCTTTGCCCCTTTAGGAGGACCGCCTGCTTCAGCCATTGCCCCGCGTCAAAGGTCAGAGTCTCCAGCCACGGAAGACGAGATGCCCGAGGCTTACACACTTCCCAAGCTAGACTTTGAGCCGAGGACAAAAACCGAGAAGTTCCTAGCATCGGTGGTAGAGATGCAAAGGAAGATTAACAAATGGCAAGGGAAGATGCTGAAGAAGCTTGGGAAGAAAGTTAAAGCACTTCAGGGAGGCACGCCTAAGCCAGCTGCAAGTCAAGAGATGCAACAACCCGAGAAGAGAAGGCTCTCAACCGGAGGAGTTGTCATCCGCGAGACCCAAGGAGACAACATTCAGCCGGCGTGCCACTCTATCCAAGAACCAGCTGACAAAGGCAAAGCAACGATCTCTAGCTCCTCTGGAACATCCTCAAGTTCCAGCCGAGCCTAGACCAGAGGTAAACAACCTTCTTCCATTGTATATAACCGCTCATATTTGTTTCTTGCATTGTGTTTTGATGCTCCTTCGGATGAGTTTGCCACCGGGACGGTGTCAAGCAAGTTTGGGGGAGTACATGTGTGATTTAATCTTGTGTTCTTTGATCTTATTTTCCTTTTTGCACCCTTGAGTCTTTAGTCATGAAAAATTGGTAAAATTTTTAAATTTTTTTTCAAAGATTCATGTAGTTGCATTCATCTTTTTAAAACATGTTAGGATTGAGTCTAGAATTTCTCATATCACCTAGGTTGTTTGCATTTTGCATAAGGGGTTAGAATTTCTTACAAAGGTGTTTTTACTTATGAATTGTTTCAATGCCCTAGTTGGTAGTTCTCTAATGCTTTGTCTATGCTTTGAAAGTAAGTTCTTACCATGCTTGGATCACTTGTTAGGATTTTCGTGGCTTGAATTGAACTCTCATGATTTGAAACTCATTCTAATAAGTGAAAACCTTAATCTGAAATTCTAATTATCATTCTTATGCACTTGAAAATGAACACATGGTTTTAAAATATTTAGGCTCTCTTCTTCCTTTTTACCACTCTTTGTGAGCCTAAGTGGAACTCTCTCCTTGAACCTCACCCTCCTTTGAAGCCAAATGCTCTTGTGTGACATCTTTGTGAGGCCTTCCTTTCGGTTTGAACTTGGCATAAAGTGTTAGGTTTAGGCGACATGATTTGGTTTTCATATTGATTGCTAGCTTTGCATTTTGAAGCTAGGTATAGGCTTAGGATTAGTTTGGGGGATCATTGGGGTTGCTTTCTTGTCTATTTGTTTTCGGTTTCAAAAAGTTTGTGTTTTAAGGAAAGAAATGAGGTTTTAAGTGAAATGTTATTTATAAAACTAAGTATGCTCTAATTTCAGGAGGTAGCTCTCCCATAATAAAATAAAATAAAAAGAGAAAAGAAAAGAAAAAGAAATAAAAAAGGGGGTCTAAGTGCCAAATAAAGAAAAAAATAAAAGAAAAAAAAATAATAAGAGAGCTACCAATAAGAAATTTCTAAAGAGCAAAAGTATTTTTCAAAACCTTTTCACTAGCCTAAAAGTTTAAAAATGTCTTTATTTTGAATTGGGGATTGCTAAATTTGTGAAGGAAAGGGTAGACTCTTAAGTGGTGAGTGAGGATAAAATTTTTTAAATGAGAGGGGTATAGGATCATTTAATAGTTTACATGGATAGATGAGAATCTAATCATGTATGCATAAATTGTCTTTACCTTTAGCATTATGTGCAAGTTCAACCATTTTCGAGAGGAACCCTTAATCTATTTATAAACGCTTTTCAAATGAGATCATTCTATGCTCATAACCATAACCCTTAGCCAAATGTGTTTTGCTTTAAAGTGCATAAGTTTGATTCATGGTTCGAATGTTAATGAATGTTAAAGGATGAGTTTCTTTGATTGTTAGGAATAGTAGAGTCATGATTTGAATTTCTTTGTGTGATGAGTATGGCTAAGTTCTTTGAAGTATGAGTGTAAGCATAGCATTTTAGAACTGTAAACTAGGACATTGAGATTGTTTCATTTGAAAGGCACCTTTGCAAAAAGTTTAAACCTCCATTCGTTTTTTTCGGAAAACCTCTCTTCCTTACTTATTTTCTGTTGCTTGACGGCAAGCAAGAAGTAAGTTTGGGGGAGTTGATGTTATTGCATATTGCATACATTTTGCATACTCATTAGTTAGCTTTTCATGCATGTGTATCACGTTTTAGGTTAGATTGCATCACTTAGGGTCCTAGAGCATTCTTGCATCAGCATACGCATTTTTTCTTGCATTTTGCATCACATTCAGTTTGTTTCTGGCTGCTTTGGAGTCGTGGAGGTTCGTGGACATGTTGAGGCTGATGTAGCAGTTCGTGGGAGCTCGGATATATGCTAAGGATCAGAGATCGAGGAGCAGATCAAGCATGGCCGGTCGATCTAGGAGTTGATCGACCAGAAGATCGAGCCAACCAGGCGATCCAAGGAGAATGATCGAGACAAGGATCAAGTGAAGCAATCGATCAAACGGTACGGACGTAAATGACGCCATGCAGAGCGAGAGTCAGATCGAGTACACCACTCGATCCAGCCGAAGATCGACACCGAGAACGGATACAACACTCGATTCGCCGATGATGATCGAGACCCAGATCGAGCCAAAGACACGATGTCCGGATATGATCGAGAGAACTGCTTGATCTTAGAATCGATCTCTGTCCTTTCAACCGTTTTTGGCCGCTAGCGAGGGGGGGACCATCAGCTTGTTTCGGCATTTAGGGAAGGCGGCGACATCCTTTTCCCACAACAACTTTAGATCCTTATCTTTTCCCTTATGTTTTTTCTCTCTCGTTTTCGTGAAGAACACCACTGTTGAACTCGCGTTTTTTTTAAGCTTTGTAATCGAATCATTTACCTTTCAATCTAGTTTTCTTTTCATGTTCATCGTCTCGCTTTACATGCTTTGCTTGATTTACTCTATGTGTAGTGAGTAGTTTATTTGGGTCCGGGGTTGAGAGGATTAAGGGGTCTAAAGGGTTTCGATCTTGGGGTTTTTCTAAACGTTTTCAATGGCTATCTCTTCTAAGGTGTCGAGATCTCAATGCTTGAAGACTCTCACGCCAAGAGCTTCATGATCCGAGAGGTTCCTTACCTTGACAGGATTCAGGAGCCTCGGAAGATCACACCTTAGAGACTAGTTACACCTTCCCAAAAGCCATGGAAGTTTGGGGGATTAGTTAAGCCATTCATTTGAAATCTGTTTTCCTTGCCCTTCGACCTCTCTTTCCACCAAAAGCCATGGGTTTGGAGGAGAGGATGAAAGAGTGATCTATACCGAAAGCCACAGATAGATCTTGCTTAGTTTTCAAGGCTTAGAGATCCTCATCAAGTGAGTCGATTTAAAGTTTTAAACCCAAGGTCGAACCTTTGAAACCCCTGACCATGAATCTCAACCCTAGGCCCTTTCTATTAGCATCTTTACATCTTATCTCGTCTTTCGCTTGATCTCTGATAGCATCCTGGTCATTAGTTTTACTGTTCTTGCATTTTTAGACGAGATCGATTGTTACTGCTCGATCTAGTGGTCGATCTCATGGTCGATCCACTAGTCGAATTTTAATAATTCGTAGCTTTCTCCGTTAATTATTCTGTTTGTTTCTCGTGGTAGTTTCTTCCTTTCTAGTATTTTTAAAATAGGTTTCATTCCATTTAAGTTGCTGCATCTTGGTTTTAGAGATTTTCTCACAAATCATCTCATTTCGCTTAGATTTGCATTAGTCCTTGTATTCTCTGTGCATTCTCTATCATCCTAGGAATGGATTGACTCTCTCGTGCTTGCTGTACTACAACATGACTTGCATTTGAGTTTGATAACCTCACTGCAAATTTAACCCTTGCACCAAAAAGTGTTTATCACAAACATGTGTTTTCAAGAAGCCTTAAAAGCTTCAGTAGGGCCATGTGTAAAGGAAGCAATTTTCGTCCTCATGTCCTCTGACCTTGCATCATCATAGAAGTTATTCAGAAAGGCGTTCTTAGTGTCTTCCCAAGTGGTCAATGAAGCAGGTTCCAGTTGCTTCAGCCAATATGCAGCTTATCCTTCAAGAGATTAGGGAAAAAGCTTGCAGAACAGAAAGTCATTGCTAACCCCATTAGCTTTGACACTGGAAGCTAAATCCTCAAACCTCTCTATGTGATCCATGGGGTGCTCATGAGGTAAACCATGGAATGGATGCTGGCGAACCAGCTGATAGTAGACTGGTTTAACCTCAAAATCGTTCCTCTGGAAGGCAGGAGGTCGGATTGCAACTCTGTTGGCATAGAACTGATCAGGTCTGTTGTAGTCACCTAGAGTCCTCTGAACAAAACGCCCAGCAGCGTTATTGGCAGAAGCAGGGACTTCCACGTTTTCATTCACTTGTTGAACCTGCTGTTCAACAATGACATTTCCCTCTTGATCAATTCTCTGCCACTCTTCGTTTCTCCTGTTTCCTTCCCTGTCAACCAAGTGACCTTCTGCATCTTCAACCAAGATAAGTGGAGCGACCATTGTAGATTGCTTCTTAGCTTTCCTGTTAGTTCTCTCCAACCTAGCAAGCTCGTCGATGCTCAAAGTCACAAGCTCCTTCTCTTTGTTGCTTCTGGTTCTGCGATAAGGCATACACCTGAAACATGAACAAAGAAAAGCAGCAAAAAGTCAGTAAACAAATTAAAACTTAGACAAAAGACTAATACTAGAAATCGATAGGCAGCTATTACTCCCCGGCAACGGCGCCAAAAACTTGATAGGCCTCAGGTTTTACCCAAATAAAACTACTGCAAGTGCACAGCAAAGGCAGTCGTAGTATAAGGGGTTATCGAATCCCAAGGGAGTAAGTAAACTACACTAAAGAGTTCAGGTTCGGATTAAGCTAAGCAATAAGTAATGAATGTAATGCGAAATAACTAAAGTAATAAAAGCAAGTGGGCGTTTTTGAGACTGTTCTTAAAGTTCAGAAAGCTAAAGGCGCTAAGTCAGGACAGTTTGTAGGTTGAATCCGAGATTGTAGAATGCATGCAATCAGGAATGAATTAAAACTGTCTTGAACATGAATCGCAAAGATATAACTAATAAATTCTCATTGCAGAAGTTATCTATGTCTAAATCACAGAGTTTCAAATCTCTTTGCAAACCCTAACAATCTAAACATGCAGTAATGATCAGGTTCAATTGTTCACAAAACTCCTAAGCCAAATCTCTTTGTACTTGGGCGTTTTGCTCATCTAATACTAGTTCAGGTGATTAATAATGCTCTCACATCTATCAAACAACCTAGGGTTTCGAAATCCAGATGATGTGTCTAAGAAATCGATATGAATGCAAGCACAATTGAAGAACCACTGAATTTTCCTAATAGTTTAGCAATTCTACAAACTCTTCTTCAACCTTTGAAAAGCCCTAACTTAACTAACAAACTACTCAGACATGGTGATTTGAGAAAACATCATGAAAACAATAGATTGCATAAAAGAAATAAGAAGTAGAAATAAAGGAGTTCGAAATCTGCTCTGAAGGAGTCTGATTTGTCTCTCCAAAAGCTCTGCTATTAATCTCTCTCTAAAGCTCTCAAAAAATAATAAGATACAAGATATTTTCCAAAAGAATGGCTGAAAAACCTAATATACAAGCTAAAACGCGATCTGCGACCTTTTTGCAATTTTTAGAACTTCTGGGCCAAAACTGCAATTTCTTCCCAATCTTTTAGAAAACAGCCACGACCTCCTTCCTTGGTGGGTGACGGTCATCACCAATCATACTTTTCTTCCCGAGTTGGGTACTTCGTGGCTTCAACTCAAAATGCTCCAAAAGGCTCCAATATCTTCAATTATGCTCCAGACATGCTATAACCTGCTAAGACTCTTCTAGGACTCTAAACAGACCAAAAAGAGTCAATAAAAAGGACTTATACCATGGTTAAAAACCATAAAAACCATGATACATCATCTTCTAGGATTTCGAGTGCTTAAGGCTTATAGAGTTTCACGCCAAGATCTCTAAGATCCAAAGGGCCTCTTACCTTGACAGGATCCAGAGGTCCTGGAAAATCAAATCCTAGAGGCTTGTCTACCTTTCCCAAACGCCATGGTAGTTTAGGGGACTAGTTAGGCCGTGCGTTTGAAATCTAAGCTTTATGCCCTTCAATCTCTTTTTCCGCCAAACGCCATGGGTCTGGAGGAGAGAATGAAGGAGTGATCCATACCACACGCCATGGATGGATCTTGTTTTGTTTTCAAGGCCTAAAGAATCTCACAAAGTGAGTAGATCTAAAGTTTTCAAACCAAGCTTGAACCTTTGAAACCCTTGAACATGATCTCAACCCTGGACCCTCTTTCTTAGTGATTTCTCATCTCTGTTAATCATTCGCTTTTTAATAATTCATAGCTTTGCATTTTAATCATTCTGTTTGTTCCTCGTGGTAGTTCACTCGTTTCTAGTATTTTTAAAATAGTTTTGCTTTGCATTTGACTGCTGCATCTAGTTTATAGGATTCTTACAAAATCGTTCATCATTTGCTTAGCTTTGCATGATCCTTGCATTCTCATTGCACTTTCTAGCTCCTTGGTTGGATTGATTCCTCTTGCACTATACTACGACTGTGTGCTACTTGAGTTTTGATAACCTCCTGCTTGCATTACTCCTTTAGACACAAAAAGCTGTTATCAAATCGCACCGTTGCCATCTTAGGAGTGTTTAGGAAGCATTAAGATTTGGGGTTTAGTAAAGACTAAGCCTTTGTTTTTCTTTTGGTTACTGATTTCTCTACTCTCAAACTTGTGTCTTTCAGGTACATGAATCTACGTTCAAGGGGAGACAACAATCTACTTCAACCCTTGGACAACATTCATCAACTCGGCCATTCAAGACAAAGAAGAGTTAGAGAGTAAGCTAGAGATTTTGAGGAGATTGTTCAGCAAGGTTCAGTGGATTTTGAAGCTATGGCTGAGCACAAACATCATGAGGGACCTCATGAAGCTTTGGGAAGGGGCAATGGAAACCCCCACCACGCAGCTAGACCCCCACGTATCATTGGAGCGGGAGATGCTCCCAATACTCACCATAATTGGTTTGGGATCACTCCTCCTCCAGTGCAGAACAATAATTTTGAGATCAAGCCAGGGTTTGTTCAGATGGTGAAAAACAACAAATTTCATGGGTTAGCTTTGGAGGACCCATTGGCGCATCTAGACAGCCTTGAGCAGCATTGTGGAATGCTCAAGATAAATGGCATCTCGGAAGACAGCTTCAAGCTGCGCTTGTTCCCCTTTTCCTTAGGCGACAAGACACGACATTGGGAGAAAACTCTTCCACAAGGCACTATCACTTCTTGGGCAGATTGTAAGAAAGCTTTCCTCTGCAAGTTTTTCTCCAGCTCTCGGACAGCAAGGTTGCGAAGCGAGATCAGTGGCTTCATTCAGACACAGAATGAGTCATTCAACGAGGCTATGAAGCGATTTAAGGATTACACAATCGCTTGCCCTCACCACGGTTTCAGTGAAGAGATCTTATTGAGTACTATCTACCGCGGAGCACTTCCAAAGATCAGACTACTACTTGACACGGCAAGCAAAGGAAACTTCCTTGGTCAAGAGGTTGATGAAGGCATGGAGCTAATTGAAAACTTGGCGTTAAGTGATGGAAATTATTCAGAGGACTATGACCGTGCACCAAGAGGAGCTGCTCTTGAAGCCAACAAGAAGGAAATGAAGTCTCTACATGAGAAGATCGATAAGCTCATGCTTGCTAACCAAAAGCATGTCCATTTTGTTGGTGAAGCCGTGGATGACTTAGATGAGCTAGAGCAATGCCAAGAAGAAGAAGCTAATTGGGTAGCCGGTCAGAACTACTAAAAACCTCAAGTGTATTCACAAGGCTACAACCCGAACAACAATCTCTCCTATAGAAGCACAAATGTCGCGAACCCTAAAGATCAAGTGTACCCTGCTCAGCAAGCAAAACCATTCGTTACCTATAACAAAGGTTTTCAGCCGAGTGGTGGTTTCCAAGGGCAAGGGCAAGGCAACTTCCAAGGACAACAGCAAGGAAACAAGGGTTATACACCTATGTACCCTCCGCTCATTCTTGGTAGACCGTTCTTAGCCACCTCTAGAGCCATCATCAACGTCAAGAATGGGAAGATAGCTCTGCACTTGGGTAAAGATATAAGGCTGGACTTTGACATCAATGAGGTTTTGAAGATGCCTACGATAGATGGGCAAGCTTTCTATATTGAGACGTTGGACGCTTTGGCGGATGAGTTGTTAGAAGAGTTGGCTCAGGAGGATCATTTGAAGCTGGCATTGACTAAGGAGCCAGGGGAGTTCGGCTACTTGGATCAAAGGACTCAGGAATACGCTAACCTGCTGGATTCTAGGAAGATTGTCAAGGAGGATGAAGGTGCTTGCCTAGAGATCGACTCCGAGATCGATGACATTACTCGATCCAGGGGTCAAATCGACAAGACAATCGAGAACACAACTCGATCCGGTGCAACAATCGACAGTCAGATCGAGGAGGGTGATCGATCCAAGAAATTAATCGAGTCCGAGATCGAGAGATGCCTTCCGATCAGTTCAGGATCCATTCCGGAGAACGACTCGACAGCTCGATCTCTCACTCGATCCACATTAAATCGAGTGAGCGAATCGAATGAAACTGCTCGATCTAGACGACATCGAGAGCAAGATCGACTGGATGACTCGATCTCAGAAAGGACAGAGGTTCAAGAAAGCAGCCTTAATGGTCATGTCTCGGGTTCTAAGGAAGGTTCCAAGGAGGAAAACAACAACAGCAGCCACGAGGATGATTGGAGCGAGCTGCTAGCCCCAATGGGGGACCTTAAGTAGCTCCCAAAAGGGCTAAGGTTTGCTTTCTTAGGGCTTAACGAAACCTATCCTGTGATTATGAATGAAAACTAAAGTGATGATGAGTTGCACTCGCTCCTAACTGAGCTGAGAAAGTATAGGAAGGCCATTGGGTACTCTCTAAGTGACATCAAGGGCTTTTCACCAATGCTCTGCACTCATAGGATTCACTTGGATAATGAGAACGCCTCTTCTATAGAACATCAAAGGCGTTTGAATTCCAATTTGAAAGAGGTTTTTAAGAAGGAGATTCTTAAGCTATTAGAAGCTGACGTGATCTATCCCATAAGTGACAGCACGTGGGTTTCTCCCGTACACGTGGTGCCTAAGAATGGAGGGATCACGGTCATTAAGAATGATAAAGATGAGCTTATACCTACTAGGACTATTACTGGACACCGTATGTGTATTGACTATAGGAAGCTTAATCTTGCTACTAGAAAGGATCATTTTCCCTTGCCTTTTATTGATCAATTGCTTGAAAGACTTGCTAATCATCCCTACTATTGCTTTCTAGATGGATATAGTGGATTCTATCAAATACTAATCCATCCAAATGATCAGGGGAAGACGACCTTTACATGCCCTTATGGCACCTTCGCGTATCGAAGGATGCCATTAGGGTTGTGTAATGCACCGGCTACGTTTCAGCGGTGTATGATGTCGATCTTCTCCGATCTAATAGAAGAAATGGTAGAAGTGTTTATGGATGACTTCTCTGTCTATGGTGCGTCCTTTTCTGCGTGTTTGTTGAATCTTTGCAAGGTACTAAAGCGTTGTGAGGAGACAAACTTGGTGCTTAATTGGTAGAAATGTCACTTCATGGTGAAGGAAGGGATCGTGCTCGGTTATAAAATATCAGAGAAGGGCATTGAGGTTGATAAGGCTAATGTTGAGGTCATGATGAGTCTTGAGCCGCCGGTTAATGTCAAAGGAATGAGGAGTTTCTTGGGGCAGGCTGGCTTCTACATGCGCTTGATAACAAGATTTTTATCAATGTAAAAAGAGAGTGATGCAATGCAACAGGAGGTTATCGAAACTCAAGCAGCACACAGTCGTAGTATAGCATGCAAGAGGAATCAATCCAACCTAGGAGATAGAAAGCGCAATGATAATGCAAGGATCGAGTAAAGCTAGGCAACTGATGAACGATTTTGTGAAAATCCTAAAAACTAAATGCAACGACTAAATGCAAGGCAAAACTATTTTAAAATTACTAGGAACGAGTGAACTACCATGACGAATAAACATAATGATTAAAATGCAAAGCTAAGAATTTATAAAAATCGACTAGTGGATCGACCACAGGATTGACCACTAGATCGAGCAACAACGATCGATCTCGTCTAAAAGTTCAAATGCAACGAAACTAATGACCAGGATGCAACATGTAACAAGCGAATGACTAACAGAGAACTAAGAATACTAAGAAAGAGGGTCTAGGGTTGAGATTCATATTCAAGGGTCTCAAAGGTTCAAGCTTGGTTTGAAAACTCTAGATCTACTCACTTTGTGAGATTTCCTAAGCCTTGAAAACAAAACAAGATCCATCCATGGCGTGTGGTATGGATCACTCCTTCATTCTCTCCTCCAGACCCATGGCGTTTGGCAGAAAAAGAGTTTGAAGGGCAAGGAAATCAGATTTCTAACGCGCGGCTTAACTAGTCCCCGCAACTACCATGGCGTTTGGGAAAGGGTAACTAGACTCTAGGATCTGATTTTCAGAGACCTCTTGATCCTGTCAAGGTAAGAGCTCTCTCTGATCATAAAAATCTTGGCGTGAGACTCTTTAAGCCTTAAGAACTCGACATCCTAGAAGAGAAAGCCATGAAGAACAAGAAAACACCAAACTTGAAAACCTTTTCAACCCCTTTGAATCCTCTTAACCCCAAAATCCGGTTAAACTACTCACTACACATTATGTAAACAAAGCAAAGCATAAACGACGAACTCATAGACATAAAGAACGATGGATTAAACTTAAAATGATTCAAAGATTCAATACAAAGCAAGAAAAGCTTCAAAGTCTAACAATGGCGAAATCACCTTCGAACAGAGAGAAAAAGATGAATAATGATAAAGTGAAAGCGTGTGTGTGTGAAAGCTTGATCGCCGCCTTCCCAAAATAGGCCAAACAGCTCGATGGTCCCCCCCCCTCACTAGCGGCCAAAAACGGTTAAAGTGCACTGAGATTGACCTCGAGATCGAGCATCTCTCTCGATCATCTTCGGACATCGTGCCTTCAGCTCGATTTGTGTCTCGATCTTCCTCGGTGGATCGAGTGCTTCGTTCGATCTTGGAGTCGATCTTTGGAGGATCGAGTGGTGGACTCGATCTGACTCTCGTTCTGCATGGCGTCATTTACGTCAGTACTCCTTGATCGATCGCTTCACTCGATCTCCGTCTCGATCAGTTTCCCTGGGATCGGATGGACTACTCGATCTTCTGGTCGATCTCATCTAGATCGACCGGCCATGCTCGAACCTTCTCTCAATCTCTGGTCCTTAGCAAGCATTACTGAATTCTCCAAGTCCCACGAACTTCCTCACGAGCCTCAGCACGTCCACGAACCCTCCAAGACTCCAAAGTAGCCGAAAACAATCTGTATGCGATGCAAAATACAAGAAATATGCATATGCTGGTGCAAGAACACTTTAGGACCTAAAGTGATGCAAACTAACCTAAAATGCAATGTATATGCGTGAGAAACTAACTTATATGTATGCAAAATGCATGGAAAATGCAGCTATATCAACTTCTCCAAACTTACCTTTTGCTTGCCCTCAAGCAAACAAAATTAAAGAAGGGAGAGAGGTTTTAAAACAAACGGGGGTTTAAGCTTCTTGCGAAGGTGTTTTTCAAATGAATCAATCTCAACGTCCTAGTTACTAGTTCTAGAATGCAATGCAACACTCATACTATAAAGAACTTAGCCATACTCATCGCACAAAGAATTTTAAATCATGACTCTCCTATTCCAAACAATCAAAGAAACTCATCCTTTAACATTCATTAATGACCGAACCATGAATCAAACTTATGCACTTTAAAGCAAAACATATTTGCATAATTCTATGAGCATAGAATGATCTCATTTTAAAGAGGGTTTATTTTAAGCAAGGGTTTCTCTCGAAAATGGTAAGAACTTTATGCATAATGCTAAAGGTAAATGCAATTGATGCATACATGATCTGATTCTCATCTACCCATGCAAGCTAACAATGATCCTAAAACCCCTCCCATTTTTTTTTTCTTTTTAGCTCACTCACCCTCCTAAAATCTACCCTTATCTCCAAAGCAAAAGCTTAGCAATCCCTAAATAAAAATAGAAAACATCTTAACTCTTTTAGGTTAGTGAAAAAGTTTGAAAATATTAGGCTCCTTATTTTTCTTATTGATAGCTCTCTTATTATTTATTTGTTCTTTCTTTTTCTTTTCTTTTTATTTTGGCACTTAGGCTCTTTTATTTTTTTCTTTTTCTTTTTATTTTGAGAGAGCTCTCTTCTGAAATTATTAGAGCATTATACATTTTAAACACAAAACCTTTCACTTAAAACCTTTTATTCACTTCAAATACCAAACTCTTTTGAAACCGAAAACATATAAACATGAAAGCAACCCCAATGATCCCCCAAACTTATCCTAAGCCTACATCTAGCTTCAAAAAGCAAAGCTAGCAATCATATGAGAACCTAATCATGTCGCCTAAATGTAATACTTTATGCTAAGTTCAAACCGGAAGAGGCCTCACAATGATATCACACACGAAAACTTGGCTTCAAAGAAAGGTAAGGGCCAAGGTGGGAGTTCTACTTAGGCTCACAAAGAGTGGTAAAAGGAGGAAGAGAGCCTAAATATTTTTAAGATCCATGTGTTCATTTTTAAGTGCATAAGAGTGAAATTTAAAAATTCAAATTAGGGTTCTCACTTAATAGGACAAGTTTCAAATCATGAGTGTTCAATTCAAGCCACGAAAATCAAAACTAGTGATCCAAGCATGGTAAGAACTTACTTTCAAAGTGTGAGCAAAGCATTAGAGAACTACCAACTAGGATATTGAAACCATTCATAAGCTTAAAACACCTTTTTAAGAAAACTTTAACCCCTTCTGCAAATGTAAACAACCTAGATGCATAAAAATTCTACACTCAATCCTAAAATGCTTAAAAATGTGGATGCAACTACATGAATTTTTTTGAAAATCTTTATAACTTTTATCAATTTTTTCCTTTTCTTTTCTATGCTTTAGATGCATGCAAGACTCAAGAGATGCAAAGATAAAATAAGATCAAAATAGACAAGTCAAACCACACATACTCCCTCAAACTTGAATGACACCGTCCCGGTGGCAAACATGTTCGAGAGAACACAAAACACAAAGCGAAAATAGAGAAAACATGGATGGTATATACAATGGAAGATGGTTGTTACCTCAGGTCTAGTCTCGGCTGGAACTTGAGGATGTTCCAGAAGAGCTAGATACTATGGCTTTGCCTTTGGAGGCTGGCTCTTGGAGAGAGAGACGGGCCGGCTGAGTGTTGTTGCCTTGAGTCTCACGGATGACGACTCCTCCGGTTGAATGCCTTCTCTTCTCGGTCTGTTGAACCTCTTCACTTGCAGCCTTCTTAGGTGAGCCTCCTTGAAGTGATTTGACCTTCTTGAGTACCTTGCTCTGCCACTTTTTGATTTTCCTTTGCATCTCCACAACAGAAGCAAGGAACTTCTCCGTCTTAGTCTTTGGCTCAAAGTCAATCTTGGGAAGGACGAAGGCTTCGGGCATCTCATCATCCGTTGCAGGAGACTCTGAACTTGGGCGAGCAGCTTGACGAATGGTGGCTGTGGCTCCTAGAGGAGCAAAACACTCCTCTATGCTCGGGAGAAACTCGATGTTCCGCACTTCTAACAGCTTAGTTTCGCCGTTTGGTAAGATACAGACCCTCTTCTCGTTCTCCGTGTCAATGAACAAGTATGCAAAGAAACCCTCAGCTGGCGTGCGCCCTAAGCTGTCCGTGTTCCTTAGGTATGTCTCATCCATGAAGGCTTTATTCGGAACAGGAGTGTAGTCTTGAAGCGGTACACCAGCTTGCACGAACAGGGGGGGTGAGGAAACCGCCAATGAGTGAAGAGCTTGCCTTGCACCTTAAAAGCATACGCCTTGTATTTCACTAGTGAAGCGGCCAAGATGCATCCGTAGTTGACTTCGTCTCCCAACTGGTCTTCCAACGGATCGTCGTTCTTATCCGGGTCACACACGAGATGTTTGATGCGTTGGAACAAGAAGCAAAGCTCTGTTCTCTTCACCGTAGGGGCTACTGACCGTCCGCTGAAGGTGTTGGCAATCAGCTTCAACGTGTAACGCAGCACCGGACTCCTCACCCTCTTGATCTTTGCAGTATTCGCCTTGTAGTCATCGTCGGCTATGATGTCCCACAGATCGTTTGCTTGAGTGAAGGTGGGGAAGTCAACCTTCGTGGCAGCAGCAGCGAGGCCATAGGCTTGCCAAAGCTCGGGGATTGAGAGGCCGAAGGCTTGACGCTTGATCTTGAAGAAGTGGCGGCCTTGAGAGGGAATTAGGACGCTAGGATTCTCGTACCGAAACTCCAAAGTGGCAAGGACGTCGATTGTCACTTCAGGATAGGTTGGGCAATCCATCCGTGACAAACACCCGAGCCCTATCCTCTGGAGAAGCTGATCAAAATCTCCCAAAATCCCTATCTTAAATAGCAAACCTCTGTCCGCAAACTTGGTAGGCTCGAACCGGAGTCTTTCCAGCCACTTCTTGTCTCCTTTCTCATCCTTACTCCAACGAACCCTCTCCTGAACAGCCACATCCTGACCTTCTCCCTCTTTTTCTGTCTCCTCTCTCGTTCTTTTGGGAGCCATTGCGCCTGAAACAGGTTTCTCAAGCAAGCAATGAGCAATTCGGCGATATGATGAGAGAAAGAGAGAAGCGAAGAAGAAAACCTATAGCTAAAACCCTAGAATTTTGGGGGATTTTTAAAAATTATAGCAAAATAATAGAGAATCAAATCTAGAGATAGAGAGAAATCTAGAATTTTTCCTATTATCAAGCTATTTTTAAAAATTTAAAACCGCCATAGCATCTAAAACAATCAAAGAGATTTTCTTAAAAATTTTCTAGAAGATTTGAAAATACCTTCGCAAGGATTGTTAGAGATGCTTGTTAGCCTTTAGAAAACACGAACTCACACTCTCTTTTTGCTTAATACTCGAGAAAACAAGAATGAGAGAGCGTGAAAGTAGTTGAAAACATTTAAAGGCCAACAAAACAAAACCATGGGTAAAAAAAAGTGGTTTCTGACAAAAGCTGTGGTCAAGGCACATCTTTCATGGTCAAAGATGCTTGCCTCGACCACTTTTTGAATTCAAAAACCGGAGGAAAAGAGTAAGAGAGTGAAAAGAAAATGTTACCTCGGCACGAGATCGAGTCCTTTTGGTCGATCTAGGACTCGATCTCATGCGCATAATGGCGTGAATCGAGAAGGTTGCTCGATTTGGGAGTCGATTCGAATTGAATCGAGTCTTAGATCGATAACACCTCTCGTTCCTTGAATTTTTGGCACGACGGCTAAGTCCTCATGATCGAGCCACGTTCTCGATTCAGGGGTCGATTTGGCTTAGATCGAGTGATGGATCGAGTTGACTGATTGATCCGTCTTTGAAGGGTTTTCCCGAGAGAAAATAGATCGGTCGGTCTATGTTTGGATCAATCGATCTAAACTCCAAGAATTTCCCAAGACATTTTAGTTCGGTCGATCTAAATGGGACCGATCGATCCGTGCTCATATAGATCGACCTTGTAACTCGATCTCGTCTAGATCGACTAACTCCTCTCGATTCACTAGCTTGATCTAGCAAAGATCAAGCCAGGATAAGTCGATCTAGCACTCGATCTCTAGCTTGTACTCGCCCCTTCTTACTCCCTTTGGATCCAAGATCAGAGCCTGCGATCCCTCATACTTGTTCCTACACACTCAGAAAATAAAAACATAAAACTGGAAAAGAAATAAAGCAAAAATATGTACAGGATAGACATGGGAATGCCTCCTAAGTGCGCTTTCTTTAACGTCTTTAGCTAGACTTTACATGGTTTAGGCAGATGGTGGGTCTTGGAGAAGCATTGAGGTGCTCTCCTTGTCAAATGCACTCGCCATGTATGGCTTAACTCTGTGTCTGTTCACTGTGAATGCATTCCCACTCTTGCCGACCAACGTGACAGCTCCATAAGGTAATACTTCCTTGATTTTATATGGACCGCTCCTCCGTGACTTCAGCTTCCCTGGAAAGAGCTTGAGCCTTGAATTGTAAAGCAGCACCAAACTCCCTTCCTTAAGCTCCTTAGGTACCAGCTTCTTGTCATGAGCAGCCTTGGTACGCTCCTTGTAGATCTTAGCGCTTTCGTAAGCGTCCAGCCTTAGCTCATCAAGCTCGTGCAACTGGATCAACCGCTTCTCCTGAGCCGTCCTCAGATCAAAATTCAGCCGCTTCACAGCCCACAACGCCCTATGTTCCAACTCAACGGGGAGGTGACACCCTTTGCCGTAGAGAAGAGTGAAAGGAGTAGTATCAATGGGCGTCTTGAAAGCAGTCCGGTAAGCCCACAAAGCGTCATCTAGCTTCACCGCCCAATCCTTCCCAGTAGTCCCAACTGCTCTCTCGGTTACGAATCAACGAGTCTCTTCCTTTAGATGATTTTCTCCCCGAGGAACAACTCATGGCAATCACTACGGCTGTTTGTGGGAGCCTAGAAGGGCGGTTTGAAGAAGTTCTGAGCTTCAAAGAGGAGGATCTCCCTTGGTACGCGGATATTGTGAACTACTTGGCATGTGGGGAAGAGCCTTCGCATCTTGACAACTCAACGGGGAGGTGACACCCTTTATTGTCATTGATCTCCATGTCAAACTCCTGAAGGAGAAGAATCCACCTCAGAAGCCTCGGCTTAGTGTCCTTCTTGGAATAGATGTACCTCAGAGCCGCGTGATCTGTGTAGACAATAGCCTTGGAACCCACGAGGTATGACCGAAACTTCTCAAAAGCGAAGACTACTGCCAATAGCTCCTTCTCCGTGGTGGTATACCTTGTTTGTGTGTCATCCAAGGTTCTTGAAGCATAGTGAATCACGTGCAGCTTCTTACCTTTCCTTTGGCCTAGAACGGCTCCCACGGTGTAGTCACTAGCATCACACATAATCTCGAAAGGTAGAGTCCAGTCTGGTGCTTGCACTATAGGCGCGGATACTAGGGCCTCCTTGATGGTCACAAAAGCTTGCAAACACTCCCCATCAAAGACGAATTCAGCCTCCTTGCACAACAGCCGTGTAAGAGGGCGTGCAATCTTAGAAAAATCTTTGATGAAGCGCCTGTAGAAGAAACTTCTCACTCCTTTGACGTTAACTGGCGGCTCAAGACTTGTCATCACTTCAAACTTAGCCTTGTCGACCACAATACCCTTCTCTGATATCTTATGGCCAAGCACGATCCCATCCTTAACCATGAAGTGGCATTTTTCCCAGTTAAGCACCAAGTTTGTCTCCTCACAACGCATTAGTACCCTGCAAAGATTCAACAAACACAGAAAAGGACGCACCATAGACCGAGAAGTCATCCATAAACACCTCTACCATCTCTTATATTAGATCGGAGAAGATCGACATCATACACCGCTGAAACGTAGCGAAGGTGCCATAAGGGCATATAAAGGTCGTCTTCTCCTGATCATTTGGATGGATTGGTATTTGGAAAAATCCACTATATCCATCAAGAAAGCAATAGTAGGGGTGATTAGCAAGTCTTTCAAGAATTTGATCAATAAAAGGCAAGGGAAAATGATCCTTTCTAGTAGCAAGATTAAGCTTCCTATAATCAATACACATACGGTGTCCAGTAATTGTTCTAGTAGGTATAAGCTCATCTTTGTCATTCTTAATGACCGTGATCCCTCTCTTCTTAGGCACCACGTGTACGGGAGAAATCCACGTGGTGTCACTTATGGGATAAATCACGTCAGCTTCTAATAGCTTAAGAATCTCCTTCTTAACAACCTCTTTCAAATTGGTATTCGAACGCCTTTGATGTTCTATAGAAGAGGCGTTCTCATTATCCAAGGGAATCCTATGAGGGCAAAGCATTGGTGAAAGGCCCTTGATGTCACTAAGAGAGTACCCATTGGCCTTCCTGTACTTTCTCAACTGAGTTAAGAGCGAGTGAAACTCAACATCACTTAAGTTTTCATTCACAATCACAGGATATATTTCGTTAAGTCCTAAGAAAGCATACCTTAGCCCTTATGGGAGCTCCTTAAGGTCCACCTTTGGGGCTAACAGTTCGCTCTAATCATCCTCGTGGCTGTTGCTATTGTTTTCCTCCTTAGAACCTTCCTGAGACCCAGAGACATGACCCTTGAGGCTGCTTTCTCCAACCGCTATCCCTTCTGAAATGGAGTCGTCCAGTCGATCTTTCTCTCGATATCGTCTAGATCGAGCAGTTTCGCTCGATTCACTCACCCGATTTAATGTGGATCGAGTGAGAGATCGAGACACAGAGTCAATCTCCAGATTAGACCCCAAACTGATCGGAAGGCCTCTCTCGATCTTGGACTCGATTGTTTTCCTGGATCGATCACCCTCCTTGATCTGACTGTCGATTGCTGCACCGGATCGAGTTGTGCTCTCGATTGTCTTGTCGATTTGACTCCTGGAACGAGTAATGCTGTCGATCTCTGACACGAGAGGTAGCTTGGTCTCTACGTCCTTAAGGTGCTACTCAAACAAGACTCTATGCTTCTCTATGAGTTGCTTCTTGAAACGGCCAGGAAAAGGTAGCTTAGGTACATACGGTGGAGGTACATATGCATCCTTCTCCTTAGTAGTTTGCTCTGCTTTCTTCTCAATAACCGCTTTCTCACCTCTCCTTGGTCCTTGAATCCAAACATTGTCAAAGTTTATCTCATAATCGGCTGAAAGCTTACCCTCCCCCTCTTGAATTACAACGTCCTCGTTGATCTTGGGAGTAACCGTAGGTGCTAGCTCTTTCCCACTCCTTAGCGTAATGGCATTAGCGTATTCCTTGGGATTCTGCTCACACTTGCCCGGTAAGCTATTCTGACCACTTGTACTCGCCTTTCCTTTCTCTAGCTGCTTGATCTTGTTATTCAAGTTGGTGATCTGAGTAGAGAAATCCGTGAGAGACGAGTCTAAATGAGTGTTCATCTTGGAAAACTTCTAATTTGTAGATGCTTGCCCTTGGATCAATTGTTGAAACATAGCTTGGACAAGATCAACTTGTTGTTGTTGCATCGGTTGTTGTTGAGGTACAAAGCCCGAAGGGTACATTGGCGTATAACCCTTGTTTCCTTGCTGTTGTCCTTGGAAGTTGTTCTGCCCTTGCCCTTGGAAGCCACCACTCGGCTGAAAACCTTTGTTGTATGGTACGAAAGGCTTTGCTTGCTGAGCAGGGTACACTTGATCCTTAGGGTTCGCGACAATGGTGCTACGGTATGAGAGATTGTTGTTCTGGTTGTAGCCTTGGGAATAGCCGTGAGGTTTGTAATTGTTCTGTCCTGCCACCCAATTGGCTTCTTCTTGACTCAGCTCAAGCTCCTCTACGGTTTCATCCGCTTCACCAACAAAGTGAACATGCTTCTGATTTGTGAAAACTAACTTGTCAATCTTCTCATGTAAGGACTTAAGCTCTTTCTTGTGAGACTCTAGCTCATAACCTCTCGGTGCACGGTCGTAATCTTCAGCATAGTTGCCGTCACTCAATGCCAAGTTCTCAATCAGCTCCATGCCTTCTTCTACCTCTTGACCAAGGAAGTTTCCCTTACTGGCCGTGTCAAGCAACAAGCGAATCTTTGGTGAAGCTCCGCGGTAGATAGTGCTTAGAAGAGTCTCTTCGCTGAAGCCGTGGTGAGGACACTGAATGGTGTAGTCCTTGAACCGCTCCATGGCTTCATTGAAAGTCTCATTGTTCCGTTGTGTGAAGCCGCTGATCTCGCTTCTCAGCATTGCTGTTCTGGTGCTAAAGAAAAACTTTGAGAGGAAAGCCTTCTTACACTCAGCCCAAGATGTAATGGTGCCTTGTGGAAGTGTCTTCTCCCATAGCCTTGTCTCAAAGAGAAAATGGAAAGAGACGCAGCTTGAAAGCATCTTCGGATATGCCATTTATCTTGATCATCCCACATACTTGCTCGAAGTTATCAAGGTGCTCAAAGGGATCTTCCATTGCTAGCCCGTGGAACTTATTGTTTTGCACCATTGAGATGAATCTCGGCTTAATCTCGAAGTTGTCGTTCTGTATAGGAGGAGGAGTGATCCCAAACCTATTGTGATCAGTATTGGGAGCATCTCCCGCTCCTATGATCCTTGGGGGTCTAGCCGCGTATTGGGAGTTTCCATTACCCCTTCCCACTGCCCCGTGAGCTGCAGGAGGTCCCTCTGGATGCTCGTGCTCGGCCATTGCTTCAAAATCCACTGAACCTTGCTGAACAATCTCCTCAAAAGCTCTATCTTGCTCTTGTACTCTTCTTTTTCGTGAACGACCAAGTTGATGAATGTTGTCCAAGGGTTGAAGTAGATTGTTGTCTCCCCTTGAACGAAGATTCATCTACCTGAAAGACACACGTTTTTGAGAGTAGTGAAATTAGTAACCAAAAGAAAAAGAAAGGCTTAGTCTTTACTAAACCCTAAATCTCAATGCTTTCTAAACACTCCTAAGATACCAACGGCGCCATTTGATAACAAGATTTTTATCAATGTAAAAAGAGAGTGATGCAATGCAACAGGAGGTTATCAAAACTCAAGCAGCACACAGTTGTAGTATAGCATGCAAGAGGAATCAATCCAACCTAGGAGCTAGAAAGTGCAATGAGAATGCAGTGATCGAGTAAAGCTAGGCAATTGATTAACGATTTTGTGAAAATCCTAAAAACTAAATGCAACGACTAAATGCAAGGCAAAACTATTTTAAAATTACTAGGAACGAGTGAACTACCACGACAAACAAACAGAATGATTAAAATGCAAAGCTATGAATTTATAAACCACAAGATCGAGCAACAACGATCGATCTCGTCTAAAAGTTCAAATGCAACGAAACTAATGACCAGGATGCAACAGGTAACAAGCGAATGACTAACAGAGATGTAAGAATACTAAGAAAGAGGGTCTAGGGTTGAGATTCATATTCAAGGGTCTCAAAGGTTCAAGTTTGGTTTGAAAACTCTAGATCTACTCACTTTGTGACATTCCCTAAGCCTTGAAAACAAAACAAGATCCATCCATGGCGTGTGGTATGGATCACTCCTTCATTCTCTCCTATAGACCCATGGCATTTGGCGGAAAAAGAGATTGAAGGGCAAGGAAATCAGATTTAAAACGCGCGGCTTAACTAGTCCTCTAAACTACCATGGCGTTTGGGAAAGGGTAACTTGTCTCTAGGATGTGATTTTCAGAGACCTCTGGATCATGTCAGGGTAAGAGCTCTCTCTGATCATAAAGATCTTGGCGTGAGACTCTTTAAGCCTTAAGAACTCAACATCCTAGAAGAGAAAGCCATGAAGAACAAGAAAACACCAAACTTGAAAACCTTTTCAACCCCTTTGAATCCTCTCAACCCCAAAACCCGATTAAACTACTCACTACACATCGAGTAAACAAAGCAAAGCATAAACGACGAACTCATAGGCATAAAAAATGATGGATTAAACTTAAAATGATTCAAAGATTCAATACAAAGCAAGAAAAGCTTCAAAGTCTAACAATGGCGAAATCGCCTTTGAACAGAGAGAAAAAGATGAAAAATGATAAAGTGAAAGCGTGTGTGTGTGAAAGCATGATCACCGCCTTCCCAAAATAGGCCAAACAGCTCGATGGTCCCCCCCTGCGGCCAAAAACGGTTAAAGTGCACTGAGATCGACCTCGAGATCGAGCATCTCTCTCGATCATCTTCGGACATCGTGCCTTTAGCTCGATCTGTGTCTCGATCTTCCTCGATGGATCGAGTGCTTCGTTCGATCTTGGAGTCGATCTTTGGAGGATCGAGTGGTGGACTTGATCTGACTCTCGATCTGCATGGTGTCATGTACGTCCGTACTCCTTGATCGATCGCTTCACTCGATCTCCGTCTCAATCAGTTTCCTTGGATCAGATAGACTACTCGATCTTCTGGTCGATCTCATCTAGATCGACCGGCCATGATTGAACCTCCTCTCGATCTCTGGTCCTTAGCAAGCATTCCTGAATTCTCCAAGTCCCATGAACTTCCTCACGAGCCTCAGCACGTCCACGAACCCTCCAAGACTCAAAATTAGCCGAAAAAAACCTGTATGCGATGCAAAATGCAAGAAATATGCATATGCTGGTGCAAGAACACTCTAGGACGTAAATTGATGCAAACTAACCTAAAATGCAATCTATATGCGTGAGAAACTAACTTATATGTATGCAAAATGCATGGAATATGCAGCTATATCAGCGCTTCATCAAGGATTTTTCCAAGATTGCACGCCCTCTCACACGGCTCTTGTGCAAGGAAGCCGACTTTGTCTTTGATGAGGAGTGCTTGCAAGCTTTCAAGACCATTGAGGAAGCTCTTGCCACGGCACCAATAGTTCAAGCACCAGACTGGAGTCTACCGTTTGAAATCATGTGTGATGCTAGTGACTATGTCGTGGGAGCTGTTCTAGGGCAGAGAAAAGACAAGTGGCTGCACATGATTTACTATGCTTCAAGAACCTTGGATGACACGCAAACAAGATACACTACTACGGAGAAAGAGCTATGGGCAGTAGTTTTTGCCTTTGAGAAGATCAGAGCTTATCTAGTGGGAGCCAAGGTTGTTGTCTACACAGATTGGCGGCGCTTAGATACATCTACTCCAAAAAAGATACTAAGCTAAGACTCTTGAGATGGATACTTCTTCTTCAGGAGTTTGACATGGAGATCAAGGACAAGAAAGGGATAGAGAACGGCGTTGCTGACCACCTCTCTCGATTGAGAATCGACGAGTCTCTGCCCTTAGACGATTCGCTTCCGGAAGAACAACTTATGATGATCACTAGAGCCGTATGTGGAAAGCTAGAAGGGCGGTTTGTGGAGGTTTTGAGTTTCAAAGAAGAGGATTTTCCTTGGTACGCTGACATTGTGAACTACTTGGCATGTGGAGAAGAGCCTTCGCATCTTGACAACTATCACAGACACCCATGAGTTCGTGAAGGGCTGTGAAGCTTGTCAACGAGCGGGGAATATTACTAAGAGGAACGAGATGCCTCAAGTTCCCATCTTTGAGGTTGACGTCTTTGACGCATGGGGCATAGACTTCATGGGGCCTTTCCCATCTTCCTACCGCAACAAGTTCATTTTGGTGGCTGTTGACTACGTTTCTAAATGGGTTGAGGCCATTGCTTCCCCTACAAACAACTTTAAGGTGGTGATCAAGCTCTTTAAGAGCATCATATTCCGAAGGTTTGGCGTACCCAAGGTGGTGATAAGCGACGGAGGAAGCCATTTCATCAACAAGTTGTTTGAAAACCTTCTAAGGAAGTATGGCGTGAAGCACAAGGTAGCTACGCCTTACCATCCTCAAACGAGTGGCCAACTAGAGGTCCCTAACCGGCAGATCAAGGCGATACTTGAGAGAACAGTTGGGACAACTCGGAAGGATTGGGCAGTGAAGTTAGACGACGCTTTGTGGGCTTACCGGACTGCTTTCAAAACAACCACTGGTACTACTACTTTCAGTCTTCTCTACGGCAAAGGATGTCACCTCCCCGTTGAGCTGGAATATAGAGCATTGTGGGCTGTGAAGCGGCTGAATTTTGATCTAAAGACAGCTCAGGAGAAGCACTTGATCCAGCTTCACGAACTTGATGAGCTAAGGCTAGATGCTTACGAAAGCGCTAGGATCTACAAGGTGCGCACTAAGGCTGCTCATGACAAGAAGTTGGTACCCAAGGAGCTTAAGGAAGGGAGTTTGGTGCTGCTTTACAATTCAAGGCTCAAGCTCTTTCCAGGAAAGCTGAAGTCACGATGGTGCGGGCCTTTTGAGATCAAAGAGGTATTCCCTTATGGCGCGGTCACCTTGGTGGGCAAGAATGGGAATGCATTCACAGTGAACGGACACAGAGTCAAGCCATACATGGCGAGTGCATTTGACAAGGAGAGCACCTCAATGCTTCTCCAAGACCCACCATCTGCATAAACCAAGTAAAGTCTAGCTAAAAACGTTAAAGAAAGCGCACTTGGGAGGTATTCCCATGTCTATCTAGTAAATACTTTTGCATTATTTCTCTTTCAGTTTTATGTTTTTATCTTATGAGTGTGTAGGAACAGGTATAAGGGATTATAGAGCATGATCTTAGATCCACAAGGAGTAAGAAGGGGCGAATATAGGCTAGGGATCGAGTGCTAGATCGACTCATCTGGCTTGATCTTTGCTAGATCAAGTTAGTGAATTGTGAGGAGTCAGTCGATCTAGACGAGATCGAGTAGACAGATCGTGTGACACAGTCGATCATGAGAGGACTAAACCCTATACGTTTAGCCTGGTAAGCAAACGAGAGGTGGATCGACTGAGTCACTCGATTCTCAAGGCCAGATCGAATAGTCTACTCGATCTGCCACTCGATCCAAGCTCAAATCGATCCCTGAATCGAGAACATGACTCGATCATGAGGACTTAGCCGTTGTGCCAAAAACTCTAGGAACGAGAGGTGCTATCGATCCAAGACTCGATTCAATTCGAATCGAGTCCCAAATCGAGCAACCCTCTCGATCAAGGCCATTATGGGCATGAGATCGAGTCCTAGATCGACCAAATAGACTCGATATCGTGCCGAGGTAACATTTTCTCTTCTCTTTTTCCACTTTCCCTCCAATTTCTAAATTCAAAAAGTGGTCAAGGCAAGTATCTTTGACCATGAAAGATGTGCCTTGACCACATCTTTTGTCAGAAACCACTTCTTTTGCCCATGGGTTTTTGTTTTGTTAGCCTTTATATATTTTTAACTATTCTCACACTCTCTCATTTCTGTTTTCACTAATTCTTAAACAAAAGAGAGTGTGAGTTCTTTGTTTTCTAAAGGCTAACATCATCCTTTTACAATCTTTGCAAAGGTATTTTCGAATTTTCAAGAAAATCTTCAAAAAAATCCTTTTTTATTCGCTTTGATTGTTTTAGATGCTAGGGCGGTTTGAGATTTTTAAAAACTAGCTCGATGATAGTAAAAATTCTAGATTTCAGTATATCTCTAGATATGATTCTCTATTATCTTGCTATAATTTTTATAAATCCCCCAAAATTCTAGGGTATTAGTTATACGTTTTCTTTCTTGCTTCTCTCTTTCTCTCTACGATCGCCGATTTGCTTATTCTCTTGCTTGAGAATCTTGTTTCAGGCACTATGGCCCCCAAAAGAACAAGAGAGGAGACAGCGCAAGAGGGAGAAAATCAAGAATTGGCTTTTCAGGAGAGGGTTCGCTGGAGTAAAGATGAGAAACGAGACAAGAAGCGGTTGGAAAGGCTTTGGTTCGAGCCAACTAAGTTCGCGGACAGAGAATTGCTGGCTAAGACGGGGATTTTAGGAGACTTTGATCAACTCCTCTAGAAGATAGGGCTGAGGTGTTTGTCATGGATGGATTGCCCGACCTATCCCGAAGTGACAATTGACTTCCCTGCTACCTTGGAGTTTGCGTACGAGAATCCGAACGTCCCAACTCCTTCTCAAGGCCGCCTCTCGTTCAAAATCAAACATCAAGCCTTCAGCATCTCAATCCCCGAGCTTTGCCAAGCTTATGGCCTTGCTGCTGCTGCCACAAAGGTTGATTTTCCCTCCTTCACTCAAGCGAACGAGCTGTGGGACATCATAGCCGATGATGACTACAAGGCGAATACTGTAAAAATCAAGAGAGTGAGGAGCCCGGTGATGCATTACATGTTGAAGCTGATTGCCAACACCTTCAGTGGACAGTCAGTAGCCCCCACGGTCACCAAGACAGAGCTTTGCTTCTTGTTCCAAGGCATCAAGCATCTCGTGTGTGACCCGGATGAGAATGATGAGCCGTTGGAAGACCAGCTCGGCGATGACGTGAACTACGGATGCATTCTGGCTGCTTCATTAGTGAAATACAAGGCGTATGCCTTGAGATGCAAGGCAAGCTCGTCGCATATCGGAGGCTTCCTCACTCCCTTGTTCGTGCAAGCTGGTGTACTGCTTCAAAACTTCACTCCTGTTCCGGATAGAGCTTTCATGGATGAGACATACCTAAGGAACACGGATAGCTTGGGACGCACGCCAGCTGAGGGCTTCTTTGCATATCTGTTCATAGACACGGAGAATGAGAAGAGGGTGTGTATCTTGCCAAACAGGCGCGAAACCGGGCTGTTGGGAGTTGGGAACATCGAGTTTCTCCCAAGCGTAGAGGAGTGTATGGCTCCTCTAGGAGTCACAGCCGCCATTCGCCATGCTACTCGGTCAAGATCGGAGTCTCCAGCCACAGATGATGAGATGCCCGAAGCCTTTGTCCTCCCTAAGCTTGATTTTGAGCCGCGGACTAAGACGGAGAAGTTCCTTGCTTCTGTTGTGGAGCAAGGCGCTCAAGAAGCTTTCCAAGAAATTCAAGGCGCTTCAAGGAGTTTCACCAAAGCAAGCTGCAAGTGAGGAGGTCCAACAGCCCGAGAAGAGGAGGCTTTCAACCGGAGGAGTTGTCATCCGTGAGACCCAAGCAAGCAACATCCAGCCGGCGCGTCTCTCTCTCCAAGAACCAGCCTCCAAAGGCAAAGCCATAGTATCTAGCTCGTCTGGATCATCCTCAAGTTCCAGCCGAGACTAGATCGAGGTAACAACAACCTTCCATTGTACATACCATGCATTCTTCTTCTGTTTTTGCTTTGTGTTTTTGAGCTCCTTTGAATTTGTTTGCCACCGAGATGGTGTCATTCAAGTTTGGGGGAGTATGTGTGTGGTTTGACATGTTTATTTTGCTCTTATTTTCCCTTTGCATCCCTTGAGTCTTCATTGCATCGAAGGCATATAAAAGAAAATAAAAATTTGGTAAAATTTTTAAAACATTTTCAAAAATATTCATATAGATGCAGTCACTTTGTTAAACATTTTAGGATTGAGTCTAGAATTTTTAAGCATCTAGGTTGTTTACATTTGCATAAGGGGTTAATGATTTCTTAAAAAGGTGTTTTAAGCTCATGGATTGTTTCAATGCCCTAGTTAGTAGTTGTTTGATGCTTTGCTCACGCTTAGAAAGTAAGTCCTTACCATGCTTGGATCACTTGTTTTAATTTTCGTGAGTTGAATTGAACATTCATGATTTGAAACTTGTCCTAATAAGTGAGAACCCTAACCTGAATTTTTAAATATCATTCTTATGCATTTGAAAATGAACTCATGGATCTTATACGTATTTAGGCTCTCTTCCTCCTTTTACCACTCTTTGTGAGCCTAAGTAGAACTCCCACCATCACCCTTACCTTTCTTTCAAGCCAAGTGTTCTTTTGTGACATCATTGAGAGGCCTCTTTTCGGTTTGAACTTAGCATAACGTGTTACGTTTAGGCGACATGATTAGGTTCTCATATGATTGCTAGCTTTGCATTTTGAAGCTAGTTGTAGGCTTAGGATAAGTTTGGGGGTTTGATGGGATTGCTTGCTTGTTTATATGCTTACGGTTTCAAAAAGTCTTGGTAATTGAAGTGATTAAAAGGTTTTAAGTGAAAGGCTTTGTTTTCAAAATGTATAATGCTCTAAGTATTTCAGAAGATAGCTCTCTCAACTAAAATAAAAAGAAAAGAAAAGAGCCTAAGTGCCAAAAAAAAAGAAAAGAAAAAAAGAAAGAAAATAATAAGAGAGCTATCAATAAGAAAAAAAATAAAGAGCTAAAATATTTTCAGCCTTTTTCACTAGCCTAAAAGAGTAAGAATGTTTTCTGTTTTTATTTGGGTTTGAGCTTAATAAGGGTAGTCTCTTGGAGGGTGAGTGAGCTGAAAAGAAAAGAAAATGAGAGGGGTTTTAGGATCATTTTTAGTGTACAAGGGTAGATGAGAATCTAATCATGTATGCATCAATTGCCTTTACCTTTAGCATTATGCATAAAGTTCGTACCATTCGTGAGAGAAACCCTTTGCATTGTATAACCCTTTTTAAAATGAGATCATTCTATGCTCATAGCCTTCGCCCTTAGCCAAATATGTTCTGCTTTAAGGTGCATAAGTTTGATTCACGGTTTGATCATTAATAAATGTTAAAGGATGAGTTTCTCTGTTTGTTTGGAATATGAGAGTGATGATTTGAAATTCATTGTGTGATGAGTATGGCTAAGTTCTTTGGAGTATGAGTGTGAGCATTGCATCTTAGAACTAGTAACTAGGACGCTGAGATTGATTCATTTGAAAGACACCTTTGCAAGAAGCTTAAACCCCCGTTTGTTTTAGAAAACCTCTCTCCCTTCTTGAATTTTGTTTGCTTGAGGGCAAGCAAAAAGCAAGTTTGGGGGAGTTGATATTGCTGCATATTTCATGTGTTTTGCATGCATATAAGATAGTTTCTTATGTATTTACCTTGCACTTTAGGCTAGTTTGCATCACTTTAGGTCCTAGAGTACTTTTGCACCAGCATTTGCATGTTTTTTGCATTTTGCATTGCATTTAGGTTGTTTTTGGCTACTTTGGAGCTTTGGAGGATTCATGGACGTGCTAAGGCTCGTGAGGAGGTACGTGGACACTTGGAGAATTCAGGAATGCTTGCTAAGGATCAGAGATCGAGAAGCGGATCGAGCATGGCAGGTCGATCTAGATGAGATCGACCAGAAGATCGAGTAGCCGAGTCGATGCAAGGAAATGGATCAAGACCAAGATCGAGATGGGAGATCGATCTGAAGTACGGACGTAAATGTCGCCATCTGAAAATCCAAGCCAAAAATGAACCAAAAACATCACCGAAATTAGCAAATTTTCGAAATTTCAAAAAAGTGATGAATCAAGGTGAAACAACTGATGGCAATCAATAACAGTACTACCAGGAACACAATTCAAGTATCAGTTCAACCCAAATCACCCAAAATTTCCAGATTTTTGCAAATTTCATCATGAACTCGAAATTTCAAAAACTTGCAAATCAACCAATTAAATCACATATGGATGGTATCATTCATCTAATACAACCTAACTAACCATGATTCAACCGTTAAATCAAGCTAATCAAGTCAAAAATTGAATTTTACCAAACCTATGACGGACTGAAAATTGAGGATTCCAAACACATACCTTGCAGATCTTGAAAACAGAGTGGATATTATGAAAGAGGGCCAAAATCTGCACGTTGAATCACTCAATTTGGTTAACAAAATCAAAAGTTATGAATTTGAGGAAATTTTCTAAGTGTTCGTTATGTTTATTGTTTGCTAGAGGAAGAAGGAGAAAAAGATATAGAGCGCGTAGCTGGTCTAGACAGGTGACGAGCGTCACCCGTTTTTTCTTGTTTGGTCGTCATTTTGTTTTCTTTTTTTTAACTGAATAACTAACTTATAAATATATGAACACGAAAATAAAGCACTAAATACAGAAAATAAAACTTACCAGTGGGTTGCCTCCCACTAAGCGCTTGTTTAACGTCATTAGCTCGACTTTGAGTGGCTGTTTAGACAGCTGGTGCATGATCCAGAGACACAATATGTCCTGCTGGAATCTCGGCTTACGCCCAATAATGCTTCACCCTCTATCCATTGACAGTGAACTCTTCTCCTTTGGAGTTAATCAGGACAATGGCACCATGTGGTCGAGGCTCTTTGACAGTGAAGAGACCTGACCATCGAGAACGCAATTTACCAGGAAAAAGCTGTAAATGAGAGTTGTAAAGGAGTACTTGGTCATTGGGCTCAAAATGTCTGCACATGATCTTCTTATCATGATATGCCTTTGTCCTCTCCTTATATAACTTGGAGTTTTCATAGGCAAGATATCTGATTTCATCCAGTTCATTGAGCTGAATCAAGCTCCTCTCTGCAGCAGCCTTCAGATCGAAGTTCAGTTTCTTGATAGCCTATTCTGCTTTGAATTCTAACTCCACAGGTAGATGGCACGCCTTGCCATAGAGATGATGGAATGGTGTAGTCCCAAGAGGCGTTTTGCATGCTTTCCAGTAAGCCCATAATGCATCATACAGTTTTGCTGACCAATCTTTCCTTGTCCTCCCAACTGTCTTCTCCAGAATCTGCTTGATCTGTCTCTTGGAAACCTCAACTTGTCCACTGGTCTGGGGATGATAAGGCGTGGCCACTCTGTGCTGTACACCATACTTGTTCTGCAGCTTGTCAAAGACCTTGTTAACAAAGTGAGAACCACGATCACTTATAACAATTCGTGGGACACCAAAATATGGAGAAAATAAGGGTCTTAAACAGCTTCAAAACCACTGCACCATCATTAATAGCAGTAGCCAACGCATCTACCCACTTAGATACATAGTCAACAACAATCAGAATGTATCTATTCCCAAAAGGGCTCATGAAGTCAATACCCCAACAATCAAAGACATCAACTTCAAAGACGAAGTTCTATGGCATCTTTTGTCTTCTACTAATCTTTCCTCTTCTTTGACAAGTATCACAGCTTGTAATGAATGCCTGGGCATCCTTTAACATAGTAGGCCACCAAAAACCATCTTGAAGAACCTTGGAGACTGTTTTGAATATGGCAAAGTGTCCAGCATACTCTGAGCCATGACAGTGAAACAGGATGTCTTAGACTTCTTCTTCTGCCAAGCATCTCCTGTAAATCCCATCAGCATAATGTCTGTAAAGATATGGCTCATCCCAATAGAATCTCCTAAGTTCTCTCAAGAACTTCTTCTTAGCATAACCCTTGAAATCATGTGGTTCATCTTTTGCAGCAAGATAATTGGCAATATCAGCATACCAGGGCCTCTTTGGATCATCTAAAGCATAAACTTTCTCTTGAAAAGCTGTCCCTAATCTTGCAGAGATTGTAGCCAAAGCCAGACGTTGGTGACGAGTGTCACCGTCTTCGTACAGAAACTGGGTCGCGATCCTTCTCTGTTGGTGACGAGCGTCACCCCCCTGGTGTCGCTCTTCACTGCCCTGCAGTTTCGTGAAAACTGCAGGTTTTCAACACTTTCTTTCTGCAATATTGTTTCTACCAAGTAGACGTTCTCTTCAGGCAAGAAATCATTTATTAGGACATTGTCTTCAACCTGAATCCTGGATAGATGATCAGCAACTCCTTTCTTGTCGTTCACATCAATGTCAAATTTTTGAAGAAGCAGAATCCATCTCAACAGCCTTGGCTTTGTATCCTTCTTTTACATCAGATACTTCATTGCTGAATGGTCAGTATGGACCACGACCTTGGAGCCAACAAGATACTGCCTGAATTTTTCAAATGCAAAGACAACAGCCAACAATTCTTTCTCAGTTGTTGCATAGTTCTTCTGAGCATCATCCAGTGTCCTACTGGCATAGTAGATGACATGGAGCTTCTTGTCTTTCCTCTGTCCCAGCACTGCTCCAACTGCAAAATCGCTGGCATCACACATCACTTCAAAGGGCAAGTCCCAATCTAGAGGCTGCACAACAGGAGCTGTAACCAAGGCCAGTGTGATCTGTTCAAAAGCAGACTTGCATTCTTCTATGAACTCAAACTTCACATCTTTGCAGGGGAGAGCAATAAGAGGTCTTGCAATCTTCCTGAAGTCCCTGATGAATCTTTTGTAGAACCCAGCGTGACCCAGAAAGCTCCTCACTGCTTTGACTGAATCAGGTGCTTGCAGACTTGTCATCACTTCAATTTTCGCCCTATCCACCTCTATACCATCATCTCCTGAGCCTCTGTGACCAAGAACAATGTCATCTTGTACCATAAAATGGCACTTCTCCCAGTTCAGAACCAAGTGCTTCTCTTCACATCTCTGCAGAACTGCACACAAGTTGTCCAAGCAGCTCTTCAAGGAAGACCCATAAACTGAGAAATCATTCATGAAAATCTCCATAAACCTTACAATCATGTCAGTGAAGATCGATATCATGCATCTCTGGAAGGTTGCAGGAGCATTACACAGTCCAAAAGGCATTCTGCGATATGCAAAGCTGCTATAAGGACAGGTAAATGTGGTCTTCTCCTGATCATCTGGATGGTTGGGGATCTGAAAGAAGTCTGAGTAGCCATTAAGGAAGCAATAATACTTATGATTTGCCAGCCTCTCCAACATCTGATCGATGAAAGGCAGAGGGAAGTGGTCTTTGCTTGTGGCTGCATTCAGCTTCCTGTAATCGATGCACATCCTGTGTCCTGTCACAGTTCTGGTTGGAATCAGCTCATCCATATCATTCTTCACGACTGTAACTCCTCCCTTCTTAGGGACCACGTGCAATGGACTAACCCAAGCACTGTCAGATATGGGATAGATGATCACAGCTTGCAGTAGCTTCATGATCTCCTCTTGACAACATCATGCAGATTCAGATTCAGTCTTCTCTGGTGTTCCACTGATGATTTCGATTCATCCTGCAAGTGTATCCTATGCATGCACAAGTCTGGAGAAATCCCTGAAATATCATCAAGAGAATAGCCAAGAGCTTTTCGAAATCTGCGCAGCTTACTTAGCAAAAGGGTGAGCTCTGCATTGTTCAATAAAGCATTTACAATAACAAGATATGTGGAGTTTTCTCCAAGAAATGCGTACCTTAGCCCTGCAGGGAGCTGTTTAAGCTCAACTTTTGGTGCTTTTGCTGCACTCCAGTCACCCATTGTAGCAGCTTTCGCAGATGTGGTGACAAGCTCATCCTGTGCAACTAGTTGCATGACATGTGCAGTAGCATCCATCATCTTTGTGTAGCCTGTTGCAGCAGCATCCAGATGCTCATACTTTGATGTAGAAGTGGTCAACGCCCTCTCCAAGGGGTCTTCTAATCTCATCTCATGGAAGATCTGATCAGCAATGTTGGTAAGAACATCCACATAAAGTCTGTCCGTCTATGGTTGGCCTCTTCATCAGCTTGTCCATTTCGAATTCCATCACCAAGTCACCAACATTCAGCTCTATTCTACCCTTCCTGACATCAATGATAGCTCCTGCAGTAGCCAGGAAGGGTCTGCCAAGAATCAAAGGGTCTTTGGGTTCTTCTCCATATTCCAGAACCACAAAATCAGCAGGAATCATGCAATCTTCTACTTTGATAGGAACATCCTCTATCACACCTTCAGGAACTTTGACTGATATATAAGCTAGGATAAGAGATATCCTTGTAGCCTTAAAATCGGTCATCCCTAAGCTCTTGGCAACATAATGAGGCATAAGGTTCACACTAGAACCAAGATCACACAATGATCTCTCAAACCTGTCAGAAAAGAATGTGCAGTCTAAAACAAAGCTACCAGGGTCTGAAAGCTTCTCTGGCACTCTGTTCTGAATCACTGCACTGACCTGCTCGTTGATCATCATAGCTCCAGCCTCTAAACTCAAGTGGTTGGTCACCATCCTCTTCACATACCTCCTTATAACAGGAGCGATCCTCACAACATCAATCAATGGGATCTCAATGACCAACTTGTCCATGATGGCTTCGCATTTAGCATCTTCAAGCTCTTGTTTAGACTTCTTAGGATGCCTAGGATAGGGTATCTTGGGCTTATACACTGTCTCCTTAGCATTATTTGAAGTCTCAGTCAAAACTGCAGTTGGTTGCAACGGGTGACGAGCGTCACTCATTTTGGACAAGTCATGAAAGTTTGCTCGACTGGGTGACGAGCATCACCAATTTGTGAAGAACAATCATCGGGTCGTGCTCAGTTGGTGATGAGCGTCACCCATCCTGGGTGACGAGCGTCACTCGTGGATTTTCAGCACAAATTTCCTCATCTTCATACTCTTCAAGTCCAACGAAATTTCTTGAGCTCAAATCCTTCTGCAACACTGGTTGCAGGTTCTTTGATGGCATTCACATGATGTTTGGGATTAGCATCAGTACTTCCTGGAAGGAATCCCTCTGGCTTCTGAACAGCTGCTGCAGTTTGGGCAACTTGAACATAAAGCTTCTTCATATGAGAGTTCAGACTCTCAATTTTTCCATTCAAGTCCTGGTAGAGCGAATCTATCTTGCCATTAAAGTCCACTGTCAGCTTTTGTTGTCCTTCTAGGATCTGTTCCAGCATGGCTTCCATATTGTTCTCTTGTGGAGGTGCAGATTGGTAGGAAGAAGAACCATAGTTCCTATTGAAATTGCTGCTGTTTTGCTAAGGTTTCTGGAACTCTGTCTTCTGAAACTGAGGCTTAGGTGTGTAACCAGGCGAGCTCTGATTTCCTGTGAAGGTACTCTTCTGATTATTGTTGTTTTATCCTCTGTTCCACTGTTTATTCCCATACCTTTGACCTTGAAAACCTCCACAATTGATTAAATTCACATCTTCTTGCTCAATCTCCTCTGGATTTTTGAAAGTCTCCACTTCTGCAGCATAATGAACTGACATCTTCCCCACCAAGAGGCTGTGCATACTGTCCAGCTTAGCCTTGACTTAAGCAATCTGATTCCCATCATTCAAACCAGCTTGTTTCATCCTTTGAAAATCTACATTCTTGGTGCTGGTTCTGCAGGCCAAGTTTTTAATCAATCTGATTGCTTCTTCTGGTTTGTTGGTGTTGAAGTTTCCAACACTAGCTGCATCAAGCGCCATCTGATACTTCCAGTCAATGCCTCTGAAGAAAATCCCAAGTAGTTGCACTTGACTGAAACCATTATGAGGATAGTCCCTTTGATAAGACTTGAATCTCAACCAAGAAGCCTCAAAAGCTTCAGTATGACCTTGAGAGAACGATGGAATTTTCGTCCTCAGGTCCTCTGATCTAGCATCATCATAGAAATTGTTCAGAAAGGCATTCTTGGTGTCCTCCCAAGTAGTCAGCGAAGCAGGCTCTAGTTGCTTCAGCCCAAATGCAACATCTCCTCCAAGTGAGTAAGAGAAAAGCTTGCAGAACAGAAAGTCATAGCTAACTCCATTAGCTTTGACACTTGAAGCCAAATCTTCAAACCTCTCAATATGATCCGTTAGATGCTCATGAGGTAAGCCATGGAAAGGATGCTGTCCCACCAGCTGATAGTAAGCAGGCTTGAGCTCAAAATCATTCCTCTGGAAATCAGGAGGGGGGATTGCAGCTCTGTTGGCATAGAACTGATCAGGTCTGTTGTAGTCTCCTAAAGTCCTCTGAACAAAATGCCCAACAGCGTTGTTAGCAGCAGCAGGGACTCCAGCGTCTTGTCCCACTTGTTGAACCTTCTGTTCAACAATGACATTCCCCTTTTGATCAATTCTCTGCCCTTCTTCATTCCTCCTGTTTCCCTCAATGTCAACCAAGTGACCTTCTGCATCTTCAACCAAGATCAGTGGAGCAACCATTTTAAAATGTTTCATAGCTTTCCCGATGGTCCTCTCCAACTTAGCGAGTTCGTCGATGCTCAAAGTCACAAGCTCCTTCTCTTTGTTGCTTCTGGTACTGCGATTAGGTATACACCTGAAACCAGCACAAAGAAAAGTAGCAGAAAGTTAGTAAACAAATTAAAACTTAGAAAAAATCCTAATACTAAAAATCGATAGGCAGCTATTACTCCCCGGCAACAGCGCCAAAAACTTGATAGGGCTCAGGTTTTATCCAAATAAAAGCTACTGCAAGTGCACATCAAAACAGTCGTAGTATAAGGGGTATCGAATCCCAAAGGAGTATGTAAACTACACTATCGATTGTAGGTTCAGATTAAGCTAAGCAGTAAATGGTGTATGTAATGCGCATGACAAAATAAAAGAAAGCATTGATCTAAGTTTCAGAAGATTAAAAGCGCTAAGTTAGGATAATTCGCAGGTTGAATCTGAGAATGTAGAATGCATGAAATCAGGAATGATTAAGAACCATCTTGAACATGAATCGTAAATATATAACTAATCAATTCTCATTGCAGAAGTTAACTATGTCTAAATCAAAGAGTTTTAAATCTCTTTGAAAACCCTAACAATCTAAACATACAGTAATGATCAGGTTCAATTTTTCACAAAACTCCTAAGCCAAATCTCTTTGTAGTAAGTTGTTTTGCTCATCTAATGCTAGCTCATGTTATCAATAATGCTCTCACATCTATTAAACAACCTATGATTTTCGGATTTCTAGATGATGTGTCTAAGAAACCGATTTTAAAGCAAGCAGAGATGAAGAACCAAAAGATAATCCTAACAGATAGCAATTCTACAAACTCTTCATCAACCTTTTAAAAACCCTAACTTAACTAGGAAATTACTCAGACATGATTATGAAATTACAAAACATAACTGAATAAGATTGTATTGAAATAATGAAATAAAAACAAAGGGGGTTCGAAATCTTCTCCAAAAAGAGTACATGATTTGTCTCCCCAAAAGCTCTCAATAAAATCCTCTCTAAGCTCTCTCCATTTTCAAAAACTAAGATAGAAGCCAAGAATGGCTGAAAACCTAATATAAATAAGCTAAAACACGATCTGGGGTGTTCTTGCAAATACTGAAACTTTTGGGCCAATTCTGCAAATAATCTTCAATCTTTAAATAAATCAGCCACGCTCCTTCCTCTACGTGTGACGAGCGTCACCTTAAGGTGGTGACGAGCGTCACCTTAAGGTGGTGACGAGCATCACCCAAATCCATACTTTTCTTTTCGAGTTGCACACTTTGTGGCTTTATCTTGCAATGCTCCAAAAAGCTTAAATATCTCCAATTATGCTCCAGACATGCTATAACCTGCAAAGACTCTACTAGAACTCTAAAAAGACCAAAAAGACTCAATGAAAAGGACTTATACCATGGTTAAAAACCATGATATATCACACAATCACCTTGGGTCTCATAAGATAGCTTCTGAAGTTTTCAAGAGCAAATACAACCGCAAGAAGCTTATTCTATGAGGTGGCATACTTCACTTAAGTGCCATCTAGAGTCCTGCTTGCATAATATATCACATGGAGATTCCTGTCAACCTTATGATCCAAGTCTGCCCCAACTGCAAAGTTGCTAGCATCAGACATGATTTCGAATGAGAGATCCCAATTTGGTGCTTGCAGAATGGGAGCACCTACTAGGACTTCCTTTAATGTTTAGAAGGCTTGGAGACATTTGATAAGCAGATGTTTTTGGGACTGTTTTGATCAAACCCAAACCAAGATAATGATGTAGTATAGTGGTGAGGGGTGTCAATCCAGCCTAGGTTGATGAAAGCTACTAGGAATGCAAGAGTTAAGTAAATCTAAGTCAGATTTGGGTAAATGGATAAGAAATTATATGAAAACTAAATGCAAATACTAAATGACCAGGAAAACTATTTTAAAATCCCCTCTTAAGGGTTAAAAAACTACTAGATGACTCCTTGGAATTTAAAATGCAAGACTACTAATTTATAAAAATCAAACTCTAAAGGCAGATAACAGAGAAATTTCTAACAACTTAGAACAACGATTTTCAAGACTAAAGATGCAAACTTTATGACTAAGAAATGATAACTTTGAGTTTTTAAATGCTATAAAAGGATTCAAGGTTGAGGGTCATGTTCAGAAGGTTCAAGATTCAAGCTTGGGTTTTGAAAAAATTAGATCTACACATTTTTGCTATCTCTAAGCCTTGAGAAGCTAAAAGAAGTTTATCCATGGCGTGTGGTACAAACCCTTTCCTCAACCCTTCCTCCTAACCCATGGTGTGTGGTGGAAAGATGGATCAAAGAACATTAAACATAGATCTCAAATAATGGCGTAACTAGCTCCCTAAGCATCCATGGCGTTTGGGAAAGGATGAGCTAGTCTCTTGGATTTGGTTTTAAGAGATTCCTGAATCCCGCCAAGGTACGGAGATCTCTGAGATCAAAGAGATCTTTCCCAAGACTCTCTAAGCATTAAGACCCCAAATCCAAGAAGAGAATAGGTTAAAAACAAGAAAAGATCCAAGCTTAAACCTCTTACACCCTCTTAAACCCTCTTAATCGCTCCAACCTTAAACCCAAGGGAAACTACTCGCTACACATTGTTAAAACACACGAAAATGCAAAGGATGAAAAGCTAAACATGATTAAACTAGTAAGCAAGAAGATTAATTGAAAAATACTTAAGATTAAGCAAGATTAAGAGTTTACAAAACTAAGAAAAGCTTAAAACTTCAACAATGGCGATTTGCCTAAAAGAATGATATAAAACTTGGAGACAAAGCGTGTGTATAAAAAGTGATAATGTTTTACGCCCAAAATAGGCCAACAAGAGAAATGGTTCCCTCACTAAAATCGAAAAGTGAGCTGTCGGATAAGGTTCTGAGATCGAGCTAAGTCATCGATCTGATCACTCGATCTCCCGGCTAGATCGTCTTCTTTTGCTCGGTCATTGGGTCGATTCGGTCGGATAGATCGAGTACTTCTATCTATCTTCTAGTCGATCCTCGGATGATCGAGTCGTGAACTCGATCTGGATGTCGTTCTGCATGGCTTAGTCCACGTCCGTACTCACAATCGATCACCTCAGTCGATCTTGACCTCGATCCTTTCCTTGAAACGACCCGAGCTTCGTCGATCTTCTGGTCGATCCCATCTTGATCGACCTGCCTAGCTCGATCTTTCTCTCGATCTCGGTCCCTTTGCTGAATGGCTGAGTTCTTCCAAGTGTCCACAAGCTTCCTCTCGATCCTTAGCCCGTCCACGCAACCTCCATAGCTTCAGAGCTTCCAAAACAACCTGAATATGATGCACGAATGCAAGAAATATGCAAATGCTAATGCAAAGTGCACTTAGGACCTATTATGAGACAAATGGTGCAAACCTAGCCTATTATGTAAGATGAATGCATGAAAACTACTTTAAATGCATGCTAAATATGCGAAATATATGAGTATATCAACATTCTTCATCAAACACAAACACATCCTCCTTGCAAAGTTGTCCTGTGAGGGGTCTTGCTATTTTGGAGAAATCCTTGATGAATCTCCTATAGAAACCAGCATGACCTAAGAAGCTTGTTATGCCCTTGACAAAATTTGCGTATCTAAGTACATCATGACCTATATCTTTGCTTTATCAACCTCAATGCCTTTCTCTGATATCTTGTATCCAAGGACTATCCCTTTCTTAACCATGAAATGACACTTCTCCCAGTTGAGCATAAAGTTTGCCTCTTCACATCCCTTGAGTACCCTGAAAATATTGGACAAGTAGACACCAAAAGAAGAACCATATACAGAGAAGTCATCCTTTAATATCTCCACCATTTCCTCAATAAGATCAGAAAAAATCGACATCATGCATCTTTAAAAGGTAGCTAAAGCATTACACAATCCAAATGACATTCTTTTATAAGCAAAGGTGTTATAAGAGCATGTGAATGTCGTTTTCTTTTGATCATTGGGATGGATTGGGATCCGGAAAAAGTGAAACCCTTCTTAGCCAATTGCAGCATAGCTAGGGTTTTTTTGTCAAATCCAAAAGAGTCAAGATAAAAGCATTTGGAATATATGATCCTAAGTAAGCTAAGCAAATCAGAGAAAGAAGTTTATGTAACAACATAAAACACAAACAAAAGCAACTAAACAACTAAAAAACAGCTAAACTATAACTAAGCAACAACTAAAATCAATCAAGGCAAGGAAACAAGATAAATAAGACTAATTGAACAGAGGGAAGATATAACAAATATTAACTTCAAAGAGTATGGCTCTAGACTAAGGAAATAGTGACTTAGGTGGTTCTAAATTACTTTTAAGGAATGAAAGCAACAACCAATACAATATCCCTAAGAAAAGGCTACAATTATAGACTAATACAATTCCTTGGCATTAATCTCTTTGACTTATCACATTTCAAACCCATGGTTAATGGTGTATATATGACAAGCAAGCATTCCATCACAAAGCCTATAACGCTAAAAAGCATGCTAGACATATAATCTCTTCGGCTAGGTTTACTAGTCTCTTGTGCAATAGATCAAACATTAACTCACATTGTCATGCATGATAAACATTCAAAGGAAATTTCTCCACCAATGTGGTACTAAGCAATAAGCCATTTAAGCAAAAAATGATATATGCAAAGACTACTGTAAATGCATGCTAAATATACGAAATATATGAGTATATCAACTTTCCCAAACTTGGCTTTTGCTTGCCCTAAAGCAAACACAATTGAAGAAAGTAAGAGAGCTTTAAAAATGGGGGCTCAAATTCCTTGAAAAAGCGTTTTGCAAATGAATCAATTCAATGGTCCTAGTTCTTAATCCTAAGATGCAGCACACAAACTCATACTCCAAAGAACTTAGCCATATTCATCACATGTTGAATCTCAAATCATGACTCTCATATTCCACACAATCCAAGAATCATATCCTTTAACATTCATTAAGTTCAAACCGTGAATCCCACTTATGCATTTTAAAACCGAATACAGTTGGCTTAGGGACAAAGGTTATGAGATAAAAATGATCTCATTTAAGTTGGTAAATCAAGCAATGGGTTATCTCAAAAAGGGTTGAACTTATGCATAATGCTAAAGGTAAAGGCAATTGATGCATACATGACTAGACTCTCATCTACCCATATACACTAACAATGATCCTAATCCCTCTCTCATTTTTCTTTTCAAGCTCACTTACCCTCTAGGACTACCCACAACTACAAGGCAAGGCGCCAAGCTTAACCCACAAAAACAGAAAACATCTTTACTCTTCTTATAGCTAGTGGTGGTCATACACAAACATTAAGCTCTTTTATTTTACTTTTGGTAGCTCTCTTCTCAAATATTTTTTTCTTTTTAAGCTTGGCCATTTTGGCTCTTTTCTTCTTCTGATTTGTTTTTTCTTTTTGAGAGCTACCTTCCCTTCTTTTGAAACTGAGCTTTTATTTTAAAAAAACAGTACAAGACCACCACTTAAAACTCTGAATCCCTTTTTTTAAACCTCAAACACCAAAAACTTTTCAAACCGAGAACAAGTAAGCAAGATCAATAAACACCAGTGAATCCCCACCCCAAAACAAGCTAGCATCAAAATGCAAAGCTAGCATCAATATGAGAGCCTAATCATGTCGCCTAAACCTAACACTTTATGCCAAGTTCAAACCAAAAATAAGGCCTCACAAAATCACACACAAAATATTTGGCTTGAAAGGAGGGTAAGGGTCAAGGTGAGGAGTTCTATTCAGGCTTACAAGAGAGTGGTGAAAGGGATAAGAAAGCCTAAAATATGTATATGTGATCCATCTTTCCTTTTTCAAATGCACAAGTATGATAATTCAAAAATTCAAGTTAAGGTTCTCACTTGGTAGGAAAGGATTCAATTCATGTTTGTTCAACTTAAGCCACGAAAATCAAGAAAAATGATCCAAATATGGTTAGAGCTTACTTTCAAAGTTTGAACAATGCATCAAAGAACTACTAACTAGGGCCTTGAACTAATTCATGAGCTTAAAACATTTTTCAAGAAAAACTTTCGCCCCTTATGCAAATGCAAGCAACCTAAATGATTAAAATTCTAGACTCAATCCTAAAATGTTTAACAATGCAAATGCAAGCTACATGATTTTTTTGAAATTGTTTTAAAAACAATTTATGATTTTTTGTATTTTTCTATGCACTTAGGTGATGCATGATGACTCAAGGATGCTAACAGAAAATAAGATCCTAATAAAACATGTCAAACCACACACTCTCCCCCAAACTTGAATGACACCGTCTGGGTGTCAAACAAATTCAAGAGGAGATCAAATCACAAAGCAAACATGAAAAAGATGCATGATATTTACAAGGGTTGTGTGTTGGTACCTTGAAGCTAGGCACGGCTGGAGCTTGAGGATGCTCCAGTCCTCCTGCTCTTTCTAGGAGTGTCGTGGGTGATTTCCTTGCCCTTCTCCTTAGTTGTGCCTTCCTGTAGAGAAAGGCGTGCAGCTTGATTGTCGCCTTGGGGCTCACGGATCTCCACACCTCCGGTTGATCTTCTTCTCTTCTCCGGTTGCTCAACCTCTTCACTCACGGTCTTCTCATATGAACTCCCTTGTAAGTCCTTGATCTTCTTCGCCAACTTCTTAATCATTTTCCCTTGCCATTTGTTGACCTTGCGCTGGATTGCCACAACTGAAGCAAGGAACTTCTCAGCTTTAGTTCTCGGCTCATAGTCTAGCCTTGGGAGAACAATGCTTGGCGGCATTTCAACGTCTGAAGGAGGCGACTCTGAAGGTGCACTAGGGAGCTGAGGTGGTGCAGCCGTGCCTCCTAGAGGTGCAAAAAATTCCTCATTACTTGGCAAGAACTCGATGGTTCCCATTCTGTCTAGGTTCGTCTCTTCTTGGTTGGGCAAAATGAACACCTTCTTCTCATGCTCACAGTTGTAGAACAAGCAAGCATAGAATCCTGGATCTGGCGTAGGACCCAAGGAGTCAGTGTTGCGCATGTAGGTCTCGTCCATGTAAGCTCTCTCAGCGCAAGGCTCAAACTCCTGAAGAGGTACTCCGACTTGTATAAACAACCGTGTGAGGAAGCCTCCAATGAGTGCAGAGCTCGCCTTGCACCTCAACGCCCACGCCTTGTACTTGACCACAGAGGAGGCCAAGATACAACCATAGTTGACGTCGTTTCCAAGATCATCCTCCATTGGCTCATCATTCTCCGCTCTATCGCACAGATCTTCTTAAGCCCTTGGAAGAGGAAGCACAGCTCGTTCTTTGTAACCGTTGGAGCCACGGATCTCCCACTGAAGGTGTTAGCTAGTAGCTTGAGGGCGTATCTCAGTACGGGGTTGCGAACTTTCATGATCTTTGCGGTGTTGGATTTGTAGTCATCATCGTAGATCAAGTCCCATAGATCATTCGCTGATTTGAGCTGAGTGAACTCCACTTGCTTGGCCGCAGCATTAAAACCGTAGGCTTGACATAGCTCGGTGATGGAGAGGTGGTAAGCCTGCCTCTTGATCTTTAACGTGAGGTGACCTTTGGAGGGAGTTGGAAGGCTTGGATCTTCATAAGAGAAGTCCAAGGTTGAGAGGAAGTCCAAGAGAAAAGGCTGGTGCATTTCAAGCTAAACACATGGGTGGGTCATCCTCTCGCAATCGACTGACTCACTCGATTGTCTACTTGATCTCATCTAGATCGAGTGACTTCACTCGATTCACTAGCTCGATCTAGTAAAGATCGAACTAGGATAGGTCGATCCATCACTCGATCTCTTGCCTCTACTTCTCCTTTCCTTGCCTTATTGACTCCAAGATTGTGACCTCCTGTTCCCTTATCCTTTCACCTACAAACTTAAGCTAAAAAAGCATAAAATTGAAACAAAATAAAACAGAAATATGTACAATGATAGACATGGGAATGCCTTCCAAGTGCGCTTGTTTTACGTCGCTTAGCTTGACTTTACTTGGTTTAGGCAAGAGGTGGGTCTTGGAGAAGCAACATGGTGCTCTCTTTGCTGCATTCACTCGCCATGTAGGGCTTTACTCTATGCCCATTCACCGTAAAGCTCTCTCCACTCTTGCCAACCAAAGTAACCGCCCCATACGGTAACACTTCCTTAATCTCAAAAGGACCGCTCCACCTAGACTTAAGCTTTCCAGGGAACAACTTCAACTGTGAGTTGTGGAGTAGCACCAGACTTCCCTCCTTGAGCTCCTTAAGCACCAGCTTCTTGTCATGAACCGCCTTGGTCCTTTCTTTGTAGATCTTGGCACTCTCATAAGCATCCAGCCTTAGTTCATCAAGCTCATGGAGTTGCACCAGCCTTTTCTCTTGTGCCGTCTTGAGATTGAAGTTGACTTGCTTCATGGCCCAAAGAGCTATGTGCTCTAACTCCATAGGGAGGTGACAGGACTTGCCGAAGAGGAGGTTGAAAGGAGTAGTACCAATGGGAGTCTTGGAAGCTGTTCTATACGCCCATAGAGCTTCATCAAGCTTGCTTGCCCAATCCTTTCGAGATACCCCCGCGGTTTTCTCTAGAATAGCCTTGATTTGCCTATTTGACACCTCTACTTGGCCGCTGGTTTGAGGGTGATACGGCGTAGCTACCTTGTGTTTAACTCCATACTTCTTCAACAGACCTTCAAAGACCTTGTTGATGAAGTGGCTGCCTCCATCGCTGATCACTACCTTTGGAACTCCGAACCTTGGAAAGATGATAGTCTTGAAGAGCTTGACAACCACCTTTGAATCATTAGTTGGGGAAGCTATAGCCTCAACCCAGTTAGACACATAGTCTACAGACACCAGGATCTATTTGTTGCCTTATGAATATGGGAATGGACCCATAAAATCAATCCCCCAAGCATTAAACACATCCACCTCAAAGATTGGTACCTGTGGCATCTCTTCTCTTGGTGATGTTCCCAGCTCTTTGGTAAGCTTTACATGCTTTTACAAACTCATGAGCGTCCTTGAAGAGTGTTGGCCACCAAAACCCGGCTTGTAGAACCTTTGTAGCCATCTTGAAAGAAGCGAAGTGCCCACCATAAGACAAACCGTGGCAATGGAAAAGAATGTCTCTTGCCTCTTCTCTTGTGACACACCTCTTGTATAAGCTGTCTACTCCCCTCTTGTAAATATAAGGATCATCCCAAAAGTAATGAGAGATGTCCCTCATGAACTTCTTCTTATGGTAGTAGTCCAGGTGAGTAGGCTCTTCCCCACAAGCCAAGTAGTTTACAATATCCGCATACCAAGGCAAATCTTCTTCCTTGAAGCTCAAGACTTCTTCAAACTTCTCCTCTAGCCGTGCACATACCACTGTGTTGACCATCATAAGCTTCTCTTCAGTGAGTGAGTCATCCAAAGGAAAGACTTCATTCACTCTCATCCTTCAGAGGTGATCAGCCACACCATTCTATATGTCCTTCTTATCCTTGATCTCCATGTCAAATTCTTGTAAGAGAAGGATCCACCTTAGGAGTCTCGGTTTGGTGTCTTTCTTCGAGTAGATGTACCTCAAAGCGGCGTTATCAGTGTATACAATGACCTTAGAACCTACCAAGTATGATATAAACTTCTCAAAAGTGAATACCACGGCTAGAAGCTCTTTCTCGGTGGTAGCATACTTCACTTGCGTGTCATCCAAGGTACGACTTGCATAGTAGATCACATGCAGCCTATTATCCTTCCTCTGACCCAAAACAGCACCCACGGCGTAGTCACTCGCGTCGCACATTATCTTAAACTGCAGGTCCCAATCCGGAGCATGAACTATAGGCGCGGTGACTTGAGCTTCCTTGATGGTCTTAAAGGCTTGAAAGCATTCCTCGTCAAAGATCGGCTTCTCTGCAAAGTAGCCTTGTAAGAGGACGTGCTATCTTGGAGAAATCCTTGATAAATCTCCTGTAGAAGCCAGCGTGCCCCAAGAAGCTCCTTATCCCTTTCACATTAACCGGAGGCTCTAAGCTCATCATGACCTCTATCTTTGCTTTGTCAACCTCAATCCCTTGCTCTGAAATCTTGTGCCCAAGTACAATGTCTTCCTTCACACTGAAGTGACACTTTTCCCAATTTAGCACCAAGTTTTTCTCCTCACAGCTCTTGAGAACCCTGCAAAGATTAGACAAACAACCACCAAAGGGAGCACCATACAAAGAAAAATAATCCATGAAAACTTCTACTATTTCCTCTATAAGATTAGAGAAGATAGACATCATGCACCTTTGAAAGGTTGCTGGTGCATTACATAACCCAAAAGGCATCCTTCAAAAAGCAAAGGCACCATAGGGGCATGTGAAAGTTATCTTCTCTTGGTCATTAGGATGAATGGGAATTTGAAAGAAACCATTATAGCCATCAAGAAAACAGTAGTATGGGTGATTGACTAATCTTTCTAGCATTTGATCAATAAAGGGAAGAGGGAAATGATATTTTCTAGTGGCTGAGTTGAGTTTCCTATAGTCAATACACATTCTATGCCCAGTTATTGTTCTTGTAGGAATTAACTCATCTTTTTCATTTTTTATAACCGTGATACCCCCTTTCTTTGATACCACATGACCGGAGAGACCCATGTGCTATCACTGATAGGGTATATCACGTCAGCCTCTAAAAGTTTTAAGATCTCTTTCTTAACTACTTCATTCAAATTCGGGTTTAAGCGCCTTTGATGTTCTATAGAAGATGTGTTATCATTCTCTAAGTGAATCCTATGAGTACAAAGCATTGGTGAAAGGCCCTTGATGTCACTGAGAGAGTACCCAATGGCCATCCTATACTTCCTCAACTCCTTAAGGAGTGAGTCTAACTCATCATCACTTAGGTTTTCATTCACAATGACAGGATAAGTATCATTAGGTCCCAAAAAAGCGTACCTTATCCCATTTGGGAGCTCCTTTAGGTCCACCTTTGGGGCTAGCAGCTCGCTCCAGTCCTCATCTTGGCTTGTGTTGACGTTGCCATCCTCATTAGCCCCTTTTGAACCCGAGTCATGAGCCTGCAGGCTGCCATCTTGGACCGTTGTTACCACTGAGATCGAGCCAGTCAGTTGATCTTCCTCTCGTTCTAGGCTGGATCGATTGCACTCTCTCGATTCACTTGCTCGATTTGATGTGGATCGAGCAGGAGATCGATTAATGAGGTCGTTCTCTGAACTGATCGAGTCGTCTCCATCGATTTCCTCATCGATCTTCTTCCTGGATCGAGTAATCTGATTGATCTCTGGGTCGATCTCTAGGCACTGGTCTTCATCTTCTTTCACAACCTTGCGAGAATCAAGGATATGAACATACTCCTGGGTTTGCTCGCTCAAGAAACCATACTCTCCACACTCCTTTGTCCAAGCCAGCTGTAGATGATCTTCTTGTGCCAATTCTTCAAGCAACTCATCAGCCAATTCATCCAAAGTTTCAATGTAGAAGGCTTGTCCACCAATCGTTGGCTTCTTCAAGACTTCATTGATGTCAAAGTTCAGCTTGATGTCTTTTCCAAGGTGTAGAAAGATCTTGCCATTCTTTACTTCAATGATCGCTCCAGCAGTTGCTAGAAAGGGTCTACCAAGGATTCGAGGGTCCTTTGGTTCCTCATCCATTTCTAGCACTACAAAATCTGTTGGCACATTCACATTGCTGATTCTCACGGGTAGGTCTTCAAGCAAGCCTACAGGGAGCCTTATACTTCTATCAGCCAGAATGAGTGAGATTCTACACTCCTTAAACTTGGTAAAGCCTAGCACCTTGGCAATGGAATGGGGAATAATATTAATGCTTGTACCATGATCACATAAGCAGCTTTCAAACTTCAAAGGACCAAGTGCACAAAGGATAGTGAATGACCCCGGATCTCCTAGCTTCTTTGGTGCTATCTCCTTGTGGATGATTGCACTGCATTCTTGACTCAACACCAAGACCTCGTCACTCTCTTTCTCCTTCTTAGCTAGGGTATCCTTCAAAAACTTAGCATACTTTGGCATCATTGCTAAGCAATCAACCAAAGGCAGCATGATCTCAACATTCCTTATGTGCTTCTCAAACAAGGCTTTATGCTTCTCAATCAGCTGCTTCTTGAAACGTCCTGGGAAGGGAAGCTTTGGTACGTAGGGTCGAGATACAAAAGCTTCTTTCTCGTTGTTAACCTCTTCCACTTTTTTCTCCAGAACCGCTTCTTTGCCCTTCCTTAGCCTTGCAATGTGATCTCTTGATCATTTGAGAGATTACTCCCCCTCCTCTTGAACCACAATGTCCTCATTGTCTTCAGGTACTGATCATGGTGGTAGCTCTTTCCCACTACGCAAAGTAATAGCGTTGGCATACTCCTTAGCGTTTTGCTCACATTTCCCGGGTAAGCTACCATGACCGCTTGAACTAGCTTTTCCTTTCTCTAGCTGACGTATCTTGTTGTTGAGGTTAGTGATCTAAGTAGACACCTCAGTAAGAGAAGAGTCCAGCCGATTGTTCATATCAACAAACTTCTGATTTGTAGTTGCTTGTCCTTGAAGCAATTGTTGAAACATAGCTTGAATCGGATATTGAGGTGGCGGTTGAACTTGTTGCTGCTGAGGCACGAAACCAGGAGGAAACACAGGAGAGTAACTCTTGTTCCCTTGCTGTTGCTGACCTTGGAAGTTCCCTTGTCTTTGCCCTTGGTACCCACTGTTTTGTGTAAAACCTCCCTTGTTATAAGGAACAAAAGGTTTGCGTTGTTGTGGAGGGTACACTTGATCTTTAAGGTTCTCCACATTGGTACTTCGGTAAGAGAGAATGTTGTTGCCTTGATACCCTTGAGCATAGCCCTGTGGCTTAGTGTAGTTTTGGCCTCCAACCCAATTCGCTTCTTCTTGGCTCAGCTCTAACTCATCTAGAACATCTTCAGCTTCTCCCACAAAGTGTACATGCTTTTGATTTGCAAGTACTAACTTGTCAATCTTTTCATGGAGAGATTTCAGCTCCTTCTTGTTTGCCTCAAGGTCAGACCCTCTTGGTGCTCTATCATAATCTTCAGCATAGTTCCCATCACTCAAACCAAGATTCTCAATGAGCTCCATTCCCTCTTCTACATTTTGACCAAGAAAGTTGCCTTTACTAGCTGTGTCTAGAAGCATGCGAATCTTGGAAAGGGCTCCTCTACAGATGGTGCTCAAGAGTGTCTCTTCACTGAAGCCATGATGAGGACATGCAATGGTGTAGTCCTTGAACCGCTCCATTGCTTCACTAAAGGTCTCATTCTGCCTTTGTGTAAAACCGCTTATCTCACTCCTTAGCCGAGCTGTTCTTGTACTTGAGAAGAACTTTGATAGAAACGCCTTCTTGCAATCAGCCCATGAGGTTATAGTCCCCTGAGGTAAGGTCTTCTCCCAATGCCGTGCTTTATCCCCAAGTGAAAAAGGGAAAAGCCTAAGCTTGATGCTGTCCTCCGAGATCCCATTGATCTTGAACATTTCACACACCTGCTCAAAGTTATCGAGATGCTCCAAAGGATCCTCCATTGCAAGTCCATGAAACTTGTTGTTCTGCACCATTGAGACAAAGCCTGGCTTGAACTCGAAGTTGTTGTTTTGCACCGGTGGTGGTGTGATGCCAAAATGGTTGTGATGAGTGTTTGGGGCATCACCCGCACCAATGATCCTTGGTGCTCTTGGGGCGTGGTTGGGGTTCCCATTACCCCTTACAGCAGCAGCACGGTGAGGTGGAGCCTCAGCTTGGTCTTGCTCAGCCATGACCTCAAACTCAAGAAGATCTGGTTGCAATATCTCCTCAAAGTCTTGTGCTTGTTCTCTTGCCCCCCTTTCTCTTGCACTTCCGAGTTGATGAATGTTGTCTAGAGGTTGTAGTAGATTGTTGTCACCACTAGACCTCAGATTCATGTACCTGTGAAGACAAGTATGAAGGTAAATAGATTAGTAACCAAAGTAAAAATAAAGGATTATTCTCTACTAAGCTCCAAATCCTAATACTTTCAACTCAAATCCAAGTTGGCAACGGCGCCGTTTGATAAACAGATGTTTTTGGTACTGTTTTGATCAAACCCAAACCAAGATAATGATGTTGTATAGTGGTGAGGGGTGTCAATCCAGCCTAGGTTGATGAAAGCTACTAGGAATGCAAGAGTTAAGTAAATCTAAGTCAGATTCGGGTAAATGGATGAGAAATTCTATGAAAACTAAATGCAAGTACTAAATGACAAGGAAAACTATTTCAAAATCCCCTCTTAAGGGTTAAACAACTACTAGATGACTCCTAGGAATTTAAAATGCAAGACTAATAATTTATAAAAATCGAACACTAAAGGCAGATAACAAAGAAATTTCTAACAACTTAGAACAATGATTTTCAAGACTAAAGATGCAAACTTTATGACTAGGAAATGATAACTTTGAGTTTTTAAATTCTAAAAGAGGATTCAAGGTTGAGGGTTATGTTAAGAAGGTTCAATATTCAAGCTTGGGTTTGGAAAACATTAGATCTACACATTTTGTGCTATCTCTAAGCCTTGAGAAGCTAAAAGAGGTTTATCCATGGCGTGTGGTATAAACCCTTTCCTGAACCCTTCCTCCTAACCCATGGCGTGTGGTGGAAATATGGGTCAAAGAATATTAAGCATAGATCTCAAATAATGGCCTAACTAGCTCCCTAAGCATCCATGGCGTTTGGAAAAGGATGAGCTTGTCTCTTGGATTTGGTTTTAAGAGATTCCGGAATCCCGCCAAGGTAAGGAGATCTCTGAGATCAAAGAGATCTTTCCCAAGACTCTCTAAGCATTAAGACCCCAAATCCAAGAGGAGAATAGGTTAAGAACAAGAAAAGATCCAAGCTTAAACCTCTTAAACCCTCTTAATCGCCCCAACCTTAAACCTAAGGGAAACTACTCGCTACACATTGTTAAAACACACGAAAATGCAAAGGATGAAAAGCTAAATATGATTAAACTAGTAAGCAAGAAGTTTAATGGAAAAATAATTAAGATTAAGCAAGATTAAGAGTTTACAAAACTAAGAAAAGCTTAAAACTTCAACAATGGCGATTTGCCTAAAAGAAAGATATAAAACTTGGAGACAAAGCGTGTGTATGAAAAGTGATAATGTTTTACGCTCAAAATAGGCCAACAAGAGAAATGGTCCCGTCACTAAAATCCAAAAGTGAGCTGTCGGATAAGGTTCTGAGATCGAGCTAAGTCATCGATATGATCACTAGATCTCCCGGCTAGATCGTCTTCTTTTGCTCGGTCATTGGGTCGATCCGGTCGGATGGATCGAGTACTTCTATCGATCTTCTAGTCGATCCTCGGATGATCGAGTCGTGAACTCGATCTGGATGTCGTTCTGCATGGCTTAGTCCACGTCCGTACTCACGATCGATCACCTCGGTCGATCTTGACCTTGATCCTTTCCCTGAAACGACCCGGGCTTCGTCGATCTTCTGGTCGATCCCATCTAGATCGGCCTGCCTAGCTTGATCTTTCTCTCGATCTCGGTCCCTTTGCTGAATAGCTGAGTTCTCCCAAGTGTCCACAAGCTTCCTCTCGATCCTTAGCACGTCCACACAACCTCCATTGCTCCAGAGCTTCCAAAACAACCTGAATATGATGCAAGAATGCAAGAAATATGCAAATGCTAATGCAAAGGGCACTTAAGACCTAAAATGAGACAAATGGTGCAAACCTAGCCTATTATGTAAGATGAATGTATGAAAACTACTCTAAATGCATGCTAAATATTGGAGATATATGAGTATATCAACATTCTTCATCAGACACAAACACATCCTCCTTGCAAAGTTGTTCTGTGAGGGGTCTTGCTATTTTGGATAAGTCCTTGATGAATCTCCTATAGAAACCAGCATGACCTAAGAAGCTTGTTATGCCCTTGACAGAAATTTGCGTATCTAAGTACATCATGACCTCTATCTTTGCTTTATCAACCTCAATGCCTTTCTCTGATATCTTGTATCCAAGGACTATCCCTTTCTTAACCATGAAATGACACTTCTCCCAATTGAGCATAAAGTTTGCCTCTTCACATCCCTTGAATACCCTGAAAAGATTGGACAAGTAGACACCAAAAGAAGAACCATATACAGAGAAGTCATTCTTCAATATCTCCACCATTTCCTCAATAAGATCAGAGAAAATCGACATCATGCATCTTTAAAAGGTAGCTAAAGCATTACACAATCCAAATGGCATTATTTTATAAGCAAAGGTGTTATAAGAGCATGTGAATATCGTTTTCTCTTGATCATTGGGATGGATTGGGATCTGGAAAAAGTGAAAGAGGTATTTAATGCCACTTTGCAATTAAAACCCTTCTTAGCCAATTGCAGCATAGCTAGGGTTTTTTTGTCAAATCCAAAAGAGTCAAGATAAAAGCATTTGGAATATATGATCCTAAGTAAGCTAAACAAATCAGAGAAAGAAGTTTATGTAACAACATAGAACACAAACAAAAGCAACTAAACAACTAAAAAACATCTAAACTATAACTAAGTAACAACTAGAATCAATCAAGGCAAGGAAACAAGATAAATAAGACTAATTGAACAAAGGGAAGATATAACAAATATTAACTTCAAAGAGTATGGCTCTAGACTAAGGAAATAGTGACTTAGGTGGTTCTAAATTACTTTTAAGGAATGAAAGCAACAACCAATACAATATCCCTAAGAAAAGGCTACAATTATAGACTAATACAATCCCTTTGCATTAATCTCTTTGACTTATCACATTTCAAACCCACGGTTAATGGTGTATATATGACTAGCAAGAATTCAATCACAAAGCCTATAAAGCCAAAAAGCATGCTAGACATATAATCTCTTCGGCTAGGTTTACTAGTCTCTTGCGCAATAGATCAGACATTAACTCATATTTTCATGCATGATAAACATTCAAAGGAAATTTCTCCACCGATGTGGTACTAAGAAATAAGCACATGTAAGCAAGAAATGATAGATGCAAATACTAATAATTATCTAAACACCAATTTCAAGCATTGAACTTTATTTAAACATTTCATTAAACACATTGAGTGCAAATGAAAACCTAAGATCAATTTCTCCAACAAAGAGGTACTCAATATTAAACACAATCACACAAGAAGAGAAATGTAAAGATCTAACACTCTAACACATTAATCAATTATTAGAACCACCCTAATCTACCTTAATCTCAAGCCTAAAAATCACTACTTACTAACCATGACCTTAGCCATGAAATCGATAAGGATGAGGTGGCTAAACATGATTAAAAGAAGATAAACAAGAAGAAAATATTCAGAGAAGTGCAAAAACTAGATTAAAACTCCAAATTATATACAAAAGATGTCTAGGATCCAAAAGGGAAAGGAAGAACAAGAAAACAACTAGACATGCCCTAATAATTAAGTCTTTAGAATATTTATAGGATAGGGGTCGGATCCCTATTAAAGCGGAACAAACGGGGTCGAACCAACAAAACATTTTCTGGGTGGATGGAGATATCAAGCAGCCTTGGTGATATGAAAGTCGATATTTAATATGGACCAAGCCAGCTCGATATGCAGCTCGATATGGATCTTTGGGTTCTTGTAGCGTTCTTGAAAAAATCACTGCATCTCTTGAACCACTATATCAAATGACACGACACTAGCTCTATCCGAAAGCTAACTCCATTTACTATCATTCTCATACAGGCACTTGAAGCTGAATCAAGATGAAAACCCTTCGTCTGTGCTGATCTTTTACTCGCTCAAGATGCTTGATCATGACTCCAGATGCACATGTTATTACCATTATAGCCGTAAATCATGAACCACCAATGGAAATGACTTGAGACTAAGTCCATGCAAAATCTAACTCACAGAGCTACAACGTTTATGAAGATCGTCGAGGCCAAATCAAAATGGAAACACTTCATCCGATATAATGTTGGATGGTTTGTAGTGGGCTGGCCTTGCTCGATACATAGATCGATATGGACGTCAGGCTGGATAGTATCGACTTGGGTCACTCGATATGTTGCTCGATATGGGTGTCAGGATGGATTGTATCGAGGTAGTGAAAGAGGTGTTTTTTGAGATCTTTCAATATCTCCATACAGATGCCATTGTAGTATAGAGAGGTTATCCATCTAATCCAAGGGGTAAAGAACATATGAGATGCAGAAAAATTGCTAAGCTAAGCCTAATCATAAAAAAATGGTTTTAAACTAACAACCTAAGGTGAAAAAAAGAAGAGGACAAAGGAATAGGAAAGCTAAAACAAGAAATGCAAACTAGAAAATATAGATTCAAGACTAAATGATTAACAATGTGATTCCAAACCAAGGACAAGGCTTTTAAGTAAGATCAATGCATTAAACTCCGGAATGAACTGATTCCAACTCTATTGGTAAGCATAGGCTAAATCTAAGTGCAAGGCCTTCGTCCGGACCCATATATTACGCACCTTCAGTTGCACCGAGAAGGGAAAATGTGCTCTCCACGGTATGAGTCTAGGACGGGTTTTTTGCAATGCTTTCAGCTCAGTTCTTCTGGTCCACACCATTCACCATCCTCCACTAAGTCTCCTTAGCTCCAAAGACACATGTAATATACTTGATATGCTCAAATTAACCCTTAGAGCTACTCTCTCAAAATTAAGAGATCACTGTAGTACTTAGGGATCAAATCCACAAGGACTTAGATTGTTGCACAATAGATTCTAGGTTCAAATCAAGCTAAGGAAAACAAAATAAATGTAATGCAAGTAATAAAAAGAAAGCAGCAAATCGATTGGTAGGTTTAAAATCAAAGAGAGAAACGCTAGGCCTTGGGAATTTCGCAGGTGAATCCGAATTGCAAATCTAGATAGAATGTTAGGAGTTTACTGAGCACTTTTCTTGAACTTGAAACACTAATATAAAATCAATCAACTTCCGCTGCAAAGATTATCTATGTCTAAATCCTAGAATCCCAAATTCATTTGCACATCCTATCAATTTAAAAAAGCATTCAAATCAGTTTCAATTGTTCACAAAATCCTAAACGAAATTCCTTTGCAGATAGGAATTTTGCTCATCTAAGATCAGTTCTGGTGATTAACAATACTTCCGCATCTATTAATCAACCTAATATCATATTCTAGGTCATGAATCTAGAATAAGCATTAAACACAAAACAAGATGAAGAACTCTGATGATTTTACCCTAACAATTCAATGCAACCTTGCAATTCATCATCACCTTTGAAAAACCCTAAACCTAACAAGCAAACTACTTAGACATGATCAATGAAACAGAAATCATAATTTGAATAGAAAGCATAAGAGAAATCAATAGAAGAAATAAGGGAGTTCAAAATCCACTCTAAAGGAGAATGATTTATCTCTCCAAAAACACTCTAAAAATCTCTCTGTAAAATAAAGCTTAGGTTTAAACAATGACCATAAAAATCCTTTTATAGACCCAGAACACGATTTGCTGCGAAACTGGAAATATATAAAACTTCTGGGCGAACTTGTAAGTCTTCAAAAATCTTTAAAAACTCGGGCAGGATTTGTGCACTTTTGGGGTCGATCGACTCCAAGACCCTAGTGTCGATCGACACGGGATTTGTACACGCACTGCACAATTTCTGCCCGACAGTGTACAATTTTTGCAAGACTTGATTTCTTCAGCAACATCTTCTGTTTTGCTCCAGAATGCTCAAATATCTCCAAATAAGCTTCAAACGTATCCAAACCTGTAAAGACTCAAAAATACTCGAAAAATACCAAAAATACTCTATAAATAGGACTTATATCATGGTCAAAAATCTATAAAAACCATGATATATCAATACTCAAAAGAATGCAAAACATGCAATGCCTAATCTAAAACCTATCATGTCTAACATGAATGAAAATGAAACAAGATGTGATGAAGGAATGCATGGAAAAAGTCAAAACATGAACTAAATGCATGCTGAAACATGGTAAAATATGGTGCAATCAACTCCCCCACACTTAGCTTTTGCTTGCCCTCAAGCAAGTATGGACATGGTGGAAGAGAAGTTTGAAAATTGGAGCTATTTGATTGAAATATGTCAATAATAAAAATCAAGTCATTATCCAAGTTGATGATTCTGAAATACACATGATGTTTGTTTTTACTGAAAATCTAGCCACACTCATCACCAACATCTACATGAAAACTCAAATCTATCTTACACTAGCAATCACATCATTCTTTCTCTTTAAATTCAATTAACTCATCAACCAAGTGGATCATTGATAACATGATTTTGCCTAATCAAATCCTAACACACTCATGTCATTGCAGTATGAAAGTTATCAATCCATTTGGGTTCGTAAGACACTAAGAATGCAGCAGTTCACTTATGTCAAGCCAAATTCAAGAAAGCAGTTGTGATCAAACTAAACCAGACTAAGCAGCACAGATTTAAAAGCAGGAAATTCAAATTGATTAAAGCAAGGACCTAAGATGGGGGTTATTGACTAAGAGGGGAGTAGAACTAATCTAGTGGTGATTTCAAACCATTTAAACAATGCTATTTTCTAGGCATAGGATTAACAACTATAACTAGCTCAATTCCTTGATACTAATCACTTTGCTAAACACAAATTCAAGACAATTCCCATTACTCAAACAAATGATTAGCAAGCATTTAAACAGAACTCCAATCCTATAAAGCCAAAGTGCACCTTAGACATCTAACTCCTTAGGCTAAGAGAACAAATCATCTAAAAGTCGCATTGCAGCATTTCTTCAAACACTTATCAGGCATAAGAGAAAGCCAAGATACTAAACAAGACTGGCCAAGATTAATCTAAAGTTAAGCACATCAAAAAGAGAGAAGACAATCATATTAAGCATAAGACATCACTAATCTTATCCTAAAACCCCTCCAATCTATCCCATCTTAAACCCTAAATATGATAACTCACTAGCCATAGTCAAAACCATACATTTCCAAAGATAAATAATGGCTAAGCATGATGAGAAAGCAGAATAAGCAAGAATAGATTAAAGGCAAGCGTAGAAAATCACTAAATCAAACTAGTTCTTACAAAGCAAATCTGAAAAAGGAAAGGTTTTTAATTCTAAAACCAGAAGGAAATTAATAAGATCTAAGTTGTCCAACCATTTTAGGACTTTAGTATTTATAGGGGAGCTTAAGCACCCCTAATAAACCAAGAATAAACCAAAAATTTGCTGACTCGGATGGACCATATAGGCCTTTCACATCGATACACACATCGATATTGAGTTTTCTTGTGGGTTGTATCGATATGGTCTGGTTGATACGGTGGTCGATATGCAAGGCTTCAAGAGTGTATCGGTTTGACTCTCCTTGGTGTGAAGGTCGATACAGTTACACTTTTGTTAAGGCATACATTGTAGATTCATGTCGATATGAACCTTTGATATTGTCTGGTCTCTGGTATATCGATCGATACACTGCTCGGTATGGGTCCATCAAGGTGTATCGAGGCCTCTTTAGCTCGATATACTGCTCTATACATCATATTTCTACTGTATCGACATGAGGTCATCGATATTCACCTCGGTATACTCCATATCGATCAGATCACATCGATATTGTGCTCGATATTGGTCCACCCGACCTTTTCCTTCTCCTTTCTCCATTCCAAGCTCACATCCATTGCACCACTTGGTCTCCAAACTCCTTCTAGTACCTGAATAAAACTTCAAATGTATGCAAAATACAATGCAACTCCTAAAACTACACAAACTCCGAAATGTATGCAAATGGGACAAGAAGAAGCAAAATATGCATGCTAATAGACTAAAACTAGTGATGAATGCATGCTAAGATGGCATAAATAATAGAGATATCAACACCCCCACACTTGCCTTTTGCTTGTCTTCAAGCAAACAAACTAAGACAAGGAGGAAGTGAGGTTTGAAGGTGGGCACTTAAATCCAGAAATGCTAAGGTAAAGAAGTGAAGTTAATGTCTATGTGTCTAAGTGTAGGATGCAAAACACAATCAGCTATACTTTAAAGAACCTAGCCATGCCTATCCAGTTTCAAGATGATCTCTAGCTCAACTTAGTCAAATGCTCCAATCAATCAATCTATTTAACATTCATTTAAACTATGTAACCAAGTGAATCATGTTTAAGTAAATCAAGTGGAATCATTTGGCTAAGGGTTTAGGTAATGCATACAAGGATATATTACTATCTACCCAATGCCTAAGATTGTTCTAAAACCCAAACTCTTAACCCAAATCAAACCCAATCCTAACTACCATTTTCTCATCATTCTCACACTCTCCACACTTTACCATTTTTCAGGGAAACTTATTCTTTGTTCTCACCATGTTGTAGCATTCTTTTTGCTCTTCTGTTGTGGGCGCCTTCTTTTTGTCTTGGGGAGTGTACTTTTCTACATGCTTTTGATGTATTTGGCTTTGATACCTTCTTTGTTGTTGTTGCTGAGACTCTATCTTTATAATGGCCACCCTTTTTGAGCTTATTTGGTTTCACACATGCTGAATTTTTTCTTGCTTCCTCTTTCTCATTCCTTTCCCCTTTTACTTTCTTTCTTCTCTCACTCTCTCCTTTTAGATCATCATAACACCCAAATCCGCCCATACCTATAACTACCATCCTAAACCTATGTCTAACTCAAACTGAAGAGCTAGTTCTACATAGTAACCAATCCTTGTAGTGTCAACCTAACACTTTATTCTTAGTTCATTCATAAATAGGCCTCACACACAAAAGATAGTGTTTAGGTTTGAAAGGAAGGTAATGTTAAGGTGTGGTAACTGTCCCGTAATGATGAGGATCAGCTATTTGGACTAGCAAGAGAGGTAAAAATGAAGAAAGAAAGTCCAAATATGTATATGGGTAATCCATGAAACCACTTTTTATTGCAAAACATGATAATTAACAATTCAAATTAATGGTTGTAATAAATAGAGATGATTTTCAAAGAGCAAGCAATTTAAGCATGAGACTAGAGGATCAAATTTGGCAATTAAGAGCATGGTTCAATCTTAGTTTCTAACTTCTTATGATGCATCAAACATTTAACCACTTACACATTTGAATCAGTCCCAAATACTTAGCACTTTACAAGGAATTATCATCATCATGCCTTATGCAAATGCAATGCAACAAATATGTAAAATACTATACTCAATCCTAGACAAATGATGCAACTATATGCTTTTCTTTTTGGTTTGCAAAAGATGCAAAATTTTCAATTTTTTCGATTTTTGGTTTTTTAAAAATGCATTTAGATGAATGCCTAAGACTCAAGGATGAATAAAAAGAAAAACTAAGAAAAGAACACACAAAGTCAAACCCCAAATCCCTTCCCCACACTTATATTACACAATCCTTTGTGTAATAAAAGTGTGAAAGAGAGAAGCAACAGAAATATATAACATAAACTTAAAGAAAAATGCAATGGTATTTACAAGGGAGGAGTTTGTGGTACCTTAGAAGGTGGTGTGTGAGTAGTGGGAGGCGCCTGAATTGTCCTCCATGAGGTCAATGTTGTGGCTCCTGTTAGGATTCTCCCTCCTTGTGATTCTTCTCCTCCTTGGCGCTTCTTGACAAGAGGCTCTAGGTGGCCCCCAAGCTCTCACTTCCTCATATCCAGCAAAGGAGCACCTTCTACTAGGAGCTCTATCCACTCCTTGGCTTTCAGTTTCTTGCTCTTGTGGAGGAGCAGAAGTAGAGGCTCCTCTAGAATTGCTCTTGAGGTCCTTGATTTGAGCTTTCATGCTCTTGATGGTTTTGTATTGCCATTTGTTCCATCTTTGCAAGAGGATGATGTGCTCATGGGCTTTCTTCAAAGGACCACCTTGGTGTGTGAGATCATAGGGCTGGAAGTGGTACTCCTCAGTGTTGTAGCTTCGAGCATCTGATTCTTCTTCTTCTTGAATTCCTTCTCCCATTTGCCCTCCTTGGGGAAGAGCAGTGGTGGCGCCTTGGTGAGGATAGGATGATGGAGCGCCTTTTTGGTAGAGCAGTGGTTGGGGAATGGCAAAGGCAAAGCTGTCTGGGTTGGAGAAGGATGTGCGATCCAGATTGGGGAGTAGAAGCTTTGCAGCTGATCCATCTTCTTGGATGAAATTGTAGATGAACTTGTCACCGACATTCTCTCCAACGAAACTTGCTTTCTTCAGATATGGCAAGTCTAGATACTCCACCTTCACTGTTGCTGGTCCACTTTAAACTCCTGAAGCTTCCACCAATTGAGTAACAAGGCCTGCACCATAGAGCTTTGGAGCCTTTTCAGCATTGGTTGATAGCCAATGTTTGTTGGCCAAAAGTTGCTGCATGAAGATGGTGACCATGCTAGTTATCCCATCTGTTGCTTTGAGCTCCATTTCTTGTCTTGTGTAGTCAAGGATGTTGATCAAACTTTGATTAATAAGCTCTCATTCTCCACCCTCAACAGCACACTTTCTTTCCTTGCAAAGAGGGAATGCGCCACTGCCCTGTGCACATATCTGATTGTTGGATTTCTGATTAGAGAATCCTTGCTTCTTCCTGGCTTGTAAGCACCCTTTGCCACATGCTCCCAAAGGCTGTTTATCTCCTCTTTGCCAATTCCAAGATTTTGTCCTCTAGAGCTGCCATATGAGAACCCAAAAGCATCGAAAATGGCTGAGAAGGACATCCTATAGCTGCGCTTTGAAACTCGGAAGGTGATGAAGTCTTGACCATCCTCTTCTGGCGCCTCCTCACCAAGCTCATAGAAAGGTGACTTCAAAGGTAGCAAAGAATTGAAGCACCTGGTCTTTGTTGGCTGAGCAAGGAGATCCCACCAGCTTTGTGAGCTCCATAATTTTGAACATAGAAGAGCAATCCTTCAAGATTCCCAAGGTCTTCAGAGTTGGCGCATGTGGATATCTTCTTCGTCTCACATCCACATTTTGCAGTTTGTCAAACAGCTGCCTTTGAGCTGGAGTGGTGCCTTTCTTCTTAGTGACATCCTTCTCACTAGCGCCAACATCTGCTTTCTTTTTGCCTTGATCCTTAGCGCTTGGACTCCCCACTTCCTTAGCCTTGCCCTTTGCTTTCTCTTGCTTCTCAACTTCCTTGTGTGCTCCACTTCTTGTTGTTCTTCCCATGGTACCTAAAATAAAATTTTCAAAAGAGAAATTAGATCCAAGGTTTGAACAAAAGACAAGGCTTAATGTTGCTAAAGTTTTTTTACTTAAAAGTACACCTCTATCAATTGTGAAGCAACTAAATAAGCAATGCATGCAAATGATTCTTTAAACAAAGTTATCTTGAAATTGATAAACATAAATCCTAGCGTGGTGAAGCTAAACAAGTGGATGAAAATGCTAATGTAAAGCCAAGTAAATGAATTTCACAAGAAAGTGAAATCTATCTAAAGTTCTTCAGAAGTCAAAAACAATTATTCACTATGCAAAAGAAACAAAACTAACTTAGAAGCAATAATCATAAATCAAGCATGCAACCATTTAACAAAACAATGTTCATAAGTGAATAAAACAAATTTTAAACATGTAAAAAGCTAGGAGACATTACCTGAAGTGGTTTGGCTCTCTTAGGCACTTAAGAAACTAAAGATTTCGAAATTTTGTGGTTGTAAACTAGATAAATGAAAGTGCGAGAGAGAGAAGGGTGGGGTTAGTTTATATAGAGGGTTGGAGAATCTTTTTATGGGGAGCAAGGGGACAAGGAGTACCTAAGAGAGGTCCCACTCTTGTTTGGCAAGAGGAAGGATTCAAATATAAAATCATTTATCTAGTTTGACCAAGGAGGGAAAAAATTGAATTGAAGAAAAGATACAAGACTTTTTAGGTCTTGGTTCAATCATCTAAGCTTGTACTAGTCAGTTGTAGTATATAGCATAGGTTTTTCTGTCAATCCAAGGGGTTAAGATGAATAAAACTAGAATTGCAAGCAGAGATCTCTAAGTCAATTGAATTCAGAGAAGATTTGTTGCTTGTCAACTAAAACTAACACCCAAAGTGATCAAACACCAATCAGTACTCAAAAGAGAACAACTTAGCAATGATCAATGAACAAAACAGAGCAATAAAACAGAGCAAATGGTAAAATTCGAAATTCAAATAAGAGAAAACAAGTTCCTAGATGTGGTTATTGACTTTGGGGAATTCAAAGGCAAGATTTAGGCTGTTTCAAACATCATTGACAAAGCAAACAAGCTAGCAATACTGATTCCTAGACATAGAGTTCACAATCAAGCAAGTTACGTTCAATCTCTTGACAAAAAACACTTTGCTAATCATCCTAACAAGAACTAACTCTCATTAGTGCTAGAACAATCAACAAGCATGAGTAACCAACTCTATTCAAGTCAAAATACTCCTCAAACAGTCAATCTCTTGAACTAAGGTCAGTAAAGCATCTATTAAACAAGATCAGCATTTCATCAAACACTTGGTGGGCATAAAATGAAGCCTAATTCTATATTCATGTGATCAAGACAAATCTAGCTTAAGAACAGATTAATAGAGAGGAATCAATCATATTAAACACTAACAAACCCTAATCAAGCCTCCAAATTCCACTAATCTACCACATCTAGAAACCCTAAAGAGCCTACTTACTAATCATCATAGAAAACAACAAATCACAAGGGTAAATGTTGCTAAACATGATTAAGAGAGAGATTAGAGAAGAAATTAAAAGGGAAATACAAAAATTTGTTTAAAATGATAGACTACTTGTTCTTACAAAGATCAAAAGTAATCAGAAAACTAAGCAAATCCTAACACACTCATGTCATTGCAGTATGCAAGGTGTCAATCCATCTGGGTTCATAAGACACTATGAATGCAGCAGTTCACTTAACTCAAGCCAAATTCAAGAAAGCAGTTGTGATGAAACTAAGCAAGACTAAGCCGCACAGATTTAAAAGCAGGAAATTAGAATAGATTAAAGCAAGGATCTAAGATGGAGGTTATTGACTAAAAGGAAATTAGAACTAAACTAATGATGCTTAAAACCATTTAAACAATGGTATCTTCTAGACATAGGATTAACAACTATAACTAGCTCAATTCCTTGATACTAATCACTTTGCCAAACATAAATTCAAGACAATTCCCATTACTCAAACAAATGATTTGCAAGCATTTAAACAGAACTCCAATCCTATAAAGCCAATGTGGTCCTTAGAAATCTAATTCCTTAGGCTAGGAAAACAAATATTCTAAAAGACATATTGCAGCATTTCATCAAACACTTATCAGGCATAAGAGAAAGCCAAGATACTAAAGAAGACTGGCCAAGAGTAATCTAGTGTTAAGAACATCTAATAGAGAGAAGACAATCATATTAAGCATAAGACATCACTAATCTGATCCTCAAACTCCTCTAATCTATCTCATCTCAAACTTTAAATAAGACTACTTACTAGCCATAGTTAAACCCACAAATTCCAAAGAGAAATAATGGCTAAGCATTATTAGAGAGCAGAATAAGCAAGGATAGATTAAAGGCAAGTGCAGAAATTCACTAAATCAAACTAGTTCTTACAAAACAAAGCTGAAAAAGGAAAGGTTTTTAATGCTAGAACAGAAGGAAATTAAAAAGATCTAAATTTCCTAACCATTTTAAGACTTTAGTATTTATAGGGGCGCTTAGAAACCCCTAATAAACCAATAATAAACCAAAAATAAACTGACTCAGATGGGCCATATCGGCCTTTCACATCAATAATGGGTCTTCTTCTTGCTTGTATCGATATAGTCTGGTCGATACGGTGGTCGATGTGTAAGGCTTCAAGAGTGTATATCCTAGACTCTCCTTGGTGTGAAGGTCGATACAGTCGCCCTTTTGTTAAGGCATACATAGCAGATTCATGTCGATATGCACCTTCGATATTGTCTTGTCTTTGGTGTATTGATCTGGGTGATCGTTACACTGCTCGGTACGGGTCGAACAAGGTGTATCGAGGCCTCCTTAGCTCGATATGCTGCTCTGTACATCATATTTCTACTTTATCGACATGAGGTCATTGATATTCACCTCGGTATACTCCATATCGATCAGATCACATCGATATTATGCTCGATATTGGTCCACCCGACCTTGTCCTTCTCGTTACTCCATTACCAGCTCACATCCATTCCACCACTTGGTCTCCAAACTCCTTCTAGTACCTGAATAAAACTCCAAATGTATGCAAAATGCAATGCAACTCCTAAAACTACACAAACTCCTAATTGTCTGCAAATGGGACAAGAAGAAACAAAATATGCATGCTAAGAGACTAAAACTAGTGATGAATGTATGCTAAGCTGGTATAAATAATGGAGATATCAATCATGCTTTTGCAAATCTTGTGTTTCATTTGGCTAGGGATAATGCTTATGAGGCAAAGATGACCTCAAACAATTCTGAACTGGTTATGTTTAACTGCAAGGGTTCTCTCAAGAAGAGAGAATGGGCTTTGGTAAAATGCTAAGGGTAAAGAACAACTTAGGCATACAAAGCTAAACTCCCATCTACCTCAAAATCCATAAATGATCTTAACGCTTTTGCTTCTTCCCCAAAACATAGATCTATTCTAGATTTTTTTCTTGAAGCTTTTTGCTTCTTTGATCCCGTTCTTCTTTCTCTTTCGGAGCACCTTTGATGGTGCATCTTCTTTCTTCTTTGCTTTTTCTCTTCTTTACTTTGCCGGTGTTCTCCTTTGTTAGACACCTTCTTCATTTGCATAGAGCTTTTGATGATTAGCCAATTTTCCCAAGGTTACTTATGTGCACTACTTATCCTTTGCTTTCTTTATTCTTTTCTTCACATGAAAACTCAAAATCAAGAACCCAAAACCATCACTTATTAACCAAAACAACCTAGCCTATCAAGCTCAAGAGGGTGAGCTAGTTCTACAATGGAAGGGTCCCTTTGTAGTTCTAAACCCAACACTTTATACTAAGCTCATTCATAAAGAAAAGACCTTACAATTACTCACTAATAATTTTTGGCTTAAAAGGAATTTTGGTTAATGACAGGAAAATCTACTTGGACTAGCAAGAGGAGATATAAGAAGGATAAAGAAAGTCCAAGTATGTGTATGATATCCATGAAAACACTTTCAATGCATAACACATGATAATTATCAATTCATATTATGGTGCTATTAAACAAAAATTGAAATCAGATCAAGCAAGCTTCATCAAGACAAGAGTATCAAGCAAAGAATTCCAAGTGTGGTTCAAACTTCAATTCAAACTAGATCAGAACATCAAAAAACTAAAAATTTAGGTATTGAAGTGATTTCAAGAATTAACATCTTTCATAGACAAAAACCAAGCTCAAAATTTTGAATGCATGAAACCTAATGCAAATGCAACTAAACGCAATCCTAAAATGCAAGATGCAACTAAGTGATCACTTTATTGTTTTCAAAATTTTAAAAATTGTTTTAAATTTTTTGAATTTTTGGAAAAAGAGTGATATGCACAAGATGCATGCTAAAATTTGAAAGAGCATTGTTAGTATAACACCCTCCCCTACACTTAAATTACATAGTTCCTGTGGAATGCACTGTGTAATAAAAATGCAAGAGGAGGCAATAGCCAACAAACAACTCAAAAATTAAAAGAAGAGGAAACCAAAGAAAAGGCAAAGTTAATGGAGTATACCTCAAGGTTTTGTTGAGATGGAGGAGTTGTAACCCTTCAAGGAATGACTGTGAATGGTGAATTTCAAAGAAGAACGCCTCTGGTAACTCCACTCCTTCTGAAATCAGCATTTGATGTCAGACAGAGCAAGGGCAGAGAGGCCCTGATCGGTATGATATGCGCGGTATGGTCCTTGGGCTGTATGTTGCACGATATGGCCAGTATCAGGCATGTCCAGTTCGAGATGCTACTTTCTTAGGACCACTTGAACCATTTGTTGACCCTGAAACACTAAACTAAAGAGATTAAAAGAAAAAGGAACAAATACATATAAGGGATAGACATGGAACTACCTTCCAAGTATGCTCATTTATAGTCACAAAGATTGACTTTTGGCATTGGAAACTCAAAGATGAGCATGTAGTGGAACTATTGTTCCTTTTACAATCATGACAAACACAAAAAACATAAACAAAATAGCCTAGTCTAAGTAAGAAATAAAACTTAAATACCTTAAACACTGATGAACTGGCAAGGGCGCCAATTGAAAGAAGGAGTTTTTAGTATAGAAAGGCTATCAATCCAATCCAAGGTCTAAGGAACTGATGAGATGTAGAAAATTTGCCAAGCTAGGCCTAATGATAGAAAAAGAGGTTTTAGACTAACAACCTAAGGTGAACAAAGAAGAGGACAAACGAACAAGAAAGCTAACAACCTAAAACAAGAAAAGAAAACTAGAAAACAGAGGTTCAAGAACAAATGATAAACAAGGTGATTCCAAATCAATAACACGGCTTTCCAGCAAGATCAATGCATTAAACTCTAAGCAAGGACCACTAATATAGACTAACCCAATCCCTTGGCGCTAATCCCTTTGACTAATCATACTCCTAACTCACTTTCGATGGTGGAAACACAATCAGCAAGCTTTCAATCACAAGGTTCATAGAGCCAAAAAGCATGTTAGACAACTAATCCCTTAGGCTAAGCACACAAATCTCTTATTCAATGGATCAAACAATAACTCACACTTGAAATTCATAATCAATGTCTAATGGCAACTTTTCATTACCTAAATAACTTTAGCAGTAGGCTCAAGTTATGCAGGACATGACATCGAGTTATAAACTTCTTTCAAATATTTTAACAAACAACCTAAGTGCAATACTAAAACTCCTAGAATCTATTTCTCAAGAGGGTGGTACTAAGCATTAAGCACAATCACATAAGAAGAGCTAATCAAAGATCTGACACTCTAATCATCCTTAAGCATCAGAGCAAACGCTTTTGTTAACAAAAAATCAAGAACCTCAAAACTCAAGAATATAAATTCGAAATTGACAAAGCAAGAACAAAAAAAGAAAATAAGACTAAAAGATTAAAGACTGAAGATTAATAGAAGAAAATAATAAATACAAGTATACACAAGTGATCGAATCAATTACCAACAAAGGATTTGTACAGGATTTATGAAAAACCCAAGCATAAGCTTTGGGGGCAAGAAGAAGGATAAGAAGAAATGATTTTAGGTCTAGCTATTTATGGGACATGTCCCAAAACGCTTTGGTCAAGAAACAAGAGGTCTACAAAAAGTCAACTTTTCTCTAGGACAAGTCTGTACCGTGCAGGGAACGGAATGGTTGTAGTCGGTACATCTGCTCAGTGTTGCTAGAATAGCCGTATCTCTTTAAAAACTGACTTTAATGACCTGATTCTAACACCATTGGAAAGCTAACTATATCGTCTTAAGGTCTTATGAAGGACTATGAGCCTGAATCACACTGAAAAATATTCATTCGGACCCATACATCCATATCGTTCAGCATTCCGGGCAGGCTTCTCCTCAATTTTGGTTGGGGCAGGACGCACCAAGCAGGCTATGGAATGGTTCTCCACGGTATGACTCGGAGGTATTGTGCCATGGAGAGTCATCGGTGTACGACTGGGCTGTTCCCGGTACGAATCGCCTCCAAGGAGAGTTGTCGGCGTACGGACGGGTCTGTGCTCAGTATGTCCTGAGGCTGTTCACAGTGCGTTGCTGAAACTGCTGTAACGTTCTAACCCCGGGTCATAACGACTTGATTCCGTCACCATTGGAAAGCTCACTAGATCCACTACAACGTTTATGAAAGATGTAGAAACTGAATCTAAGTTTAAGGCCTTCGTCCGGACCCATATATTTTGCACTTCCAGTTGGACCGAGCAGGGAAAATGTGCTCTCCACGGTATGAGTCTTGGACGAGTTTTTTACAATGGTTTCAGCTCAGTTCTTCTGGTCCACACCATTCACCATCCTTCACTAAGTCTCCTTAGCTCCAATGACACCTAAATTAGACTCAAGACATTGCAAAACATACAATGCCTAATCGAAAACCAATCTTGTCTAATATGAATGAAAAGGGAACAAGATGTGATGAATGAATGCATGAAAGAGATCTAAAAATGAATTAAATGTATGATGAAACATGGTAAAACATGGTGCTATCAGGTAGCTTGATCGATATCTTTCTTGGTATGTACTTCTTACTGTTTGTATCAGCCAAGGTCTGGCCGGTACATAGCTCTGGATGCTCATGAAAGTGTGTATCGACCAGAGTTTGGCCGGTACACTGCTTGGTACTGGTGTCCTGAGGGGAGTGAATCGAGCATCTAGCCCGGTATGCTGGTCGGTATGAACTCCTGAAGGCTTGTATCGGCTACGTACCCTGATATGATCACTTCTCTTTGTAGCGGTATCACGAAAATTATGATATATATTGAAACGCATATCAGAATGACCTGCGACAAAGTTCACATGAAATCTAACTCACGTGGCTACATCTTTCATGAGTAGCTCGGAATGAAGACGTAGGCTCTTCGTCCTAGCTGGTCTCTCAGTCGGTGCTTCTATTTGCTACAACAGGCGACATCCTCTACTTTGGTCCATTCACGTTCGGTATATCTAAAGATCATTTCCATTCCTCCTCATGGTCTCCAAACACTCCAAAATCACCTTCCATGTACTCCAAATGCACAAAACATGCAATGCTTGTACTAAAATACACTACACTCTAAATATATGCAAATGGGGCAAAAACAAGTAAAAATTCATGCTTAAAGACTAAAAACTAGTGCTAAATGTATGCTAAAATTGTTTAAATATAAAGTATATGAAAAAGCCACTATAATCATAAAGAAAGCAATACAAAATGTGGTTTTCAAGTCTTTCCAAAATCTGATCACTAAAAGGTAGAGGAAAATGATCTTTTCTAGAGGTTGTCTTAAATTTTCTATATTATATACGTACTTTATGACCTGTTATGGTCCTACTTGGTATAGACTCATTCTTCTCATTCTTGATCATAATTATCCCTCTCTTCTTAAGTACCAAATGCACTGGTCAGACCCACTTACTATCAGAAATAGGATAGATCACACCAGTTTCAAGGAGCTTGAGAATCTCTCTCTTTACAACATCCTTAAGGTCATTGATTCATCCTTAAGGTGGATTCCACGAGTGCAAAGAGTATGAGAGATGCCCTTGATATCATCTAGTGAATATCCAATGGCTCTCCTAAACTTCCTTAACTCTTTAAAGAGGGAGGCTAACTTATTCTCATGAAGGTTCTCATTCACAATAACAGGGTAGGTGTAGTTAGTTCCTAAGAAAGTGTACCTGAGCCCTAAAGGAGGGGGTTTGAGCTCCACTTTAGGTGGCTTGAGCTAACTCTAATCTCCTTCTACGCTCGGATCACTTGTTGTTGCTGCTTTCTCAGCCTCTTTCTCAGTACCCGAGGAGCATACTTCTTTGACAACATATATCATATGCCTCTCATGCTCAAGGTTCATAAACGGATCCTCATCTTCAATGAACTTGCGTAAATCAAGTCTTTGCATGTACTCTTCTCTCTCTTGGCTAAAGTACCCATTATCTCCATGCTCTTTGACCAAAGCTACTTATAGAGAGTCTTTCAAAGTTAACTACTTAAAGACTTCATCACCATGCTCATCCAAATTCTCTACCGAAAAGGCTTTTCCTTCTATAGTTGGTGTCTTCATAAATTCCTTGATATCAAAACCTTAGCGTTTTAACCTTTCCTAGGTTAAGCTTGATCTTCCCTTTCCTTACATTTATGACGACTCGAGCTGTGGCCAAAAAGGGCCCTCCCAAGATGAGGGATTTTATTGTTTCTTCATCCGTCTCTAAAATTACCAAATCGGTTGGTACATTGATGTTCCCAATCTTGACTGGGACATCCTCAAGTAAACCCTTAAGAATTCTCACTAATATGTCTACTAACACCAAGGAGATCTTACTTGCCTTATAGCTTGTGAAACTGAGTCTTCTTTCAATGGAGAGAGGCATAAGTCTCACACTAGCTCTTAAGTCGCAAAGGCAATAATCAAATGAGAGATGTTAAATAATGCAAGGAAGAGTGAAGCTCCCTGGATCCTTAAGTTTACTGTGGATCTCTTTCTGTTGGATGATCGCACTACACTATTGCGTTAAGACCACCATCCCTTGCTACTCTCTTGTTCTCTCCAAAACCGCCTCTTTTAAGATCTTTTGATAAGGATGTACTAATGAAAAGGTATCCATCAAGGGCTTTATCAGCTCTATCTTGCTTAACTGCTCATCAAAGAGAGCTCTATTCGTTTCTATTAGTTCTTTCTTGAACCGAATGGAAAATGGGTCAGGAGGACGCAAAAAACAAGTTTCCTTACTCGTTGCTTTAGGTGCCTCCCTTGGCTTGTCTTTCATGGTCTTCTCATGAGTCTTGGTATAGAGTTGATCTTCAATACTCTCTTCTATGTATGCAATAACCCCATCTTTGGAATTTTCAAAACCAGCCTTCCAACCTCTCTCTGAATGTCATCATTGAGATGAGGAGGAAGCTCTCTAGGTGCATGGAAAAGATTTTTCACTTAGCAATATGATAGCTTGTATGAACTCATTGGATGGAAGTGCTGAGTAGCTTGTAGATGGTCTTTGAGGTATATTTGAGAGGTGTATTTCCTTGTTGGCTTCTAAGGACACCATCATTGTGTTAAGATCATCCCATTTTCGATTATACTCCAATGCTTGAGTATTTTGTCCATTCACAAGCTGCTCAAGTAATCTTATTATATCCATTACATGAGGAGCAGGCGTGTGGTTCTGACCATGATTGTATGCACCATAAGGTGGTGGAGCATACTAGCAAGTAGGATTTTACTCCGTACTTGAATCAATGACCTAAGCTCCTACTATGTAGTCGATCCGTAAGGGAAGTGTTTGGTAACAATATGGTTGTAGTGGTTTGATTAAGTCAAGTGAATATCAAGATTAGTTTTAATAAGCTATCAACCTAACAATATTTAGAATTTATGTCACTAAAAGGAAATAACAAGATTAACTACTAATAAAAATCTAGAACTAGAAAGAACAATACTAAAACGCTTAAAAACTTAAAACTTTATAAATAAAAGGAAGGCCTTTGGATGGGACATTGAGTTGGGGACTCTCGAATCACAAAGGAAAGTCATTTATCAACATCAAGACTTAGTCTTCGATGGTAATCCTTAGGTAAAGGGTTCCACAAATAGATTAGCTTGTGGTGTTTGGGTCAAATCCCTTTTATAACCATAATATCAAGTGTAGCTCTCGCATAGTGATAAGATGGAAAAACAAGCAATACTAGGAAACGACCTTAATGAACTGAAAGACTTTCTAGACAACTAAAGTATTACGCTAGGAAAGGTGTAACCTTTCAAAGCTGTTCCGGCTCATCTCAAGCACCGTATTTGCTAGAGACGCCTAAGGACTTTAGACAAAGCGACCAATCTAAAAATAAGCAATTATCAAAACAAACAAAGAATGATTAAGTATTAAATGCTAAGCTAAAAAATAATTGCATCTTAGTGCCTCTTTCCTCTTAACCCATCCAAGAAATTAAGAAAACTACTAACACACCATTACACTAACCTCTAAATCCATGTGAATATGACAGTTAATAATCGCTAAAAATTATTAAAGACAATAAAATAAATAGAAGTGCAGAGATTTATTAAGAAAATGCAAGGTTACAACTCTTAACAAAGCCAAAAAAATAAAAGGTTCAACCTTTAAAATGAAAGCAACAAAATAAAAACCAGAGATTTGTGGATAAAGATGTATGTGAGAGAGAGTGAGAGAGATAACTTGTGGCCAAGCGTTTATTATATAGGTAAGGTGGGGATTCCTAGTGCATCTGAGACCACTTTGCTAAAAGTAGCAAAGTTCTTAGATTGTTCTGTATCGGGTGTAGACCACTGTGGGAGATCAATGTGGATTCGTTCTTGGACTAAAACCGTTGTGTGGCAAAGTCTTAAACGTTGTGGGCCATGCATCAGACTGGTGAAATGGTTGCAAACCAATGTCAAATGTCTTGGAGGTTATCCCATATCGGGTACAGGCCGTTGTGCCAATCCCATGCGGTTGTAAAGATCTTCTTCCATGCACAAGCTTTGACTGCTTCTCACCGGAGATAGACCGTTATTGTTGTCCGATGTGCAAACCCCATGAATGCAACAGTCTAGCTAGACCGTTGCGACTGTCCGATGCAGCAAGAAGAAATGTCTGCTTCAATTCCCTTGACCCTCTTGGCCTCCGAATCATCTGTAGTCCATTGGCAAGACTCCATGAAGTCTTAGATACCTGATAAACACTCTAAAACATGCCAGGAGATAAATTCAATCCAAATGCTCATTAAACCTATGATGAATGCATTTGGGATAAAAACTAAGGAAAATATGCATGAATGGGACCTAAAACTATCATGTATGCATACTAAAATGGTGTAAAATGCAGAGGTATGAACATCCCCAAACTTGTCTTTTTGCTTGTCTTCAAGGAAACAAAGACAACTAAGGGAGTAAGGTTTTAAAAATCCGGATGTCCAAATCTAAAAGGCCATTTAAATGAAACCAAATTAATGTCCGTGTTTTAAGTTCTAAAATGCAAATCGAATCTCATTTACTTCAAAATTTTTAGCCACATTCATCACAAAATGCAAAGGAATCAGTCTCAACATATATTCAAATTCAAATCATCTTTCCCTTTTAACATTCATTTTAAATTTTAAAGCATGAGTCATACTTATGCTCATCAATCAAACTCATTTGGCTAAAGGTACGGTTTTGAGTTACGGACCAACTCAATGCAAAAGAGTTAATGTGTTTCCAAGGATCACTGAAGAAAACAATCAACCTATGGTAATATGCTAAGCGTAAAATATAACTGATGCATACAAGGATGACTTCCATATACCCAAACACCTAATAAAATTTCTACCCTAGTCTAATCCCACGGTTTTCCTCCTAGTCTACCCTTTCCCAAGGCTTTTTTTCTTTATACCCTTCTACATTTCCTTCATCACCTTTCATTACTCTTGGGGAACTCCTTGTTTCACCTATGGAAAATGGATTTTGGCTCTTATTTGGCTCATCTTTTGGTGCTTCTTTGATTTTTCACCTTTGGTGTAGTTTACCGAATGTTCACTTTGTTGTTTTGGGCTTCTCTTGTGGCTTTTGCAACCACCTTTCTTCTTTCTTTTTGAAAAAACGCATTGATTTCATGACTTGAAAATAGTAAGAAAAATTATCCCTACACCCTATATGAATGATATGCAGCCTATATGATGTGCCATCTAGACTTAATCCTATTATGAAAATGCAACCACATTTTTTGTTTCATATCATTTTCACATTTTTTCATCTTTTTATTGATTTTCATGCACTTAAGTGAAGACATGAGACTCAAAATGTTATGAATAAAAAAAGAATCACAAAACACAAAGTTAGATGACATGAAACCGTTCCCCAAACTTAAATCACATTCCCTTGTGTGATAAAAACTTGAAAGAGAGTGAAAGCAAAATACTCAAAATATGCAAAAACAAGAAAGATGCAAGTGGTGAATACAATGGTGTTTGGAGCGTGTACCTATGCATCTAGTGCATTGTGAGGATCTTGAGTCCTCACTGGTGAAGAGTTGTGGGTTTCTGGTAAGCGTCTTGCTCTCCTCTTTTTTGATCTGGTTGCGTGATGATAGGAGGCTTTTGATTGTTCTTCTTGTGGCTCTTCCCTTGGATGGAAATAGAATGAGTGGCGTCTCTTTAGCCCTGTGTTGTCCATGTCCTCAGATTCTCCTTCCTCTTGCAGTTCTTCCCTTGGATGAGGTGAGGAGAAGGAGCCCTTGACATTAGCCCTCAGCTCTTTCACATGACCCTTTAGATCCTTGACGCTTGAGACCAGCTTCATTATGGTCCGGTTCTTCCACTTATTACACCATTGGAGCAAGATTACATGCTCATGTTATGACTTCAAGGTCCTTTGGCTTCCTTTGGCTGGATCAAAGTGGTATCTTTCCGAGCCGTAGATAGGGTAGCGAAACTCATCCCTTCTTTGTCCCATGCCTTCTTGTTCAGCCTCTTGCTCACTTTCATCACCATCTCGTTAGTGAACTTAAATCTCAAGGTTGGCATTGGAACCATATGGGAATAGGTGCTGATGAGGACATCAGTACCAGACAAACTATCTTTGACGTTGGAGAGCATTCCAATACTAAACTGGAGCTAAGATTGCTTGTAATTGAGGATAAAGGGAAGGTTGAAGTTGCTTTCAAAGGAGAAAAGGGCCTAATATCTAAACATCATCGTTCCAGACACAAAGGTGGACCATATGGTTGAGCCAAGAGAGTATCAGTTTTAATCAAATCACAAGTTCAAGGAGATAAATTGCCCCAACTACCAAATCGCATGAATGGACCAACTTATGTATATGCGAGTCCATTTATAGAAACCTCGGACATTAATCACATCAAGCCATCATATTCTCATGCCCTCACGACCATTGAAGATATGAAGTGTCCATCACTAGTTCTGTACGTGTTTGACATCTAATCAATTCCCATATATACTCATATCATTGTAATATGTGAGGTATCAATCCATATGGGCAAGTAAGACAATATGAATGCAACAAGTCAAGCCAATTCAAGATAACATGTGTGATCAAACTCTTTCAACCAAAACTAATCAAGACTAAACAATGCAAATTCAAAATATGAAACTTAATATATAAAAGGAAGGACCTAAGATGTGGTTATTGAATTATAGGGGATTAGAACAGAAAAGTAATGCTTCACACATCATCAAATAATGCTATCTCCTAGGCATATAATTAACAACTATAACTAGCCCAATTTCTTGGGTACGAATCACTTTGCTAAGCACTTACTCAAGAACTAATTTTCATTAGTGAACAAATGATTAACAAGCATTTAAACACAAATCCAATTCTATAATGCCAAAATGTTTCTTAGACATCTAATTCCTTAGGCTAAGATGAACAAATCCTCTAAAAAACTAAGCAGCATTTCATCAAACACTTACAAGGCATAAGTTAAAGCAATGATACTAGACAAACTTGGCCAAAGCTAATCTACTGTTAAGCACATCTAATCGAGGAGACAATCATATTAAGCACAAGACATCACTAATCTAATCCTCAAACCTCTCTAATCTATCCCATCTAAAACTCTAAAAATGGCTACTCACTAGCCATAATCAAAACCACAAATTCCAAAGAGAAACAATGGCTTAGCATGATTGGAAAGCAGAATAGACAAGAATTGATTAAGAGAAACACACAAATTCACTAAACCAAACAAGATTCTTACAAAGATAACCCAAAAGAGAAAGGTTTTTAAGCTTAGAAAATTTTAGGACTTAAAGTATTTATAGTGAGGCTTAGAAACCCCTATTAAAGCAATAGAAAACCGGTTTTTAACTGGTTAGGATGGCCCATATCGGCTACTGAAGTCGATACAAACATCAATACTGCTTGTCCTTGCAAGTGTATCGGCTGGCCTATACCGATACGTTGGTCGATACGTCGGGCTTCAGGGGCTGTATCGGCTTGGCCCTCCTCTATATGGAAATCGATACAATCGCCTCCAGTTAAGGAAGATCGAGCATCCCTAAGTTGATTTACTGCTCGGTAGTGTCCTTTCTTCAAGTGTATTGGCTTAGGTGCTTGATGCACTGTCCGGTAAAGCTTCTATTGATGTATTCAGGTCTCTTCCAGTCGATATTCTCCTCTGTACACCTCGCCTCTTCTATATCGACATCAAGTGCTCGATACACAGTCCGGTACATGCCATATCGGCCAGGCTACATCGATATCCAGCTCGATATTGGTCCATTGATATCTCTTATATTTACTTCTTTTATGCTTGTATTTAGTTCATATTTTGGTTTCTTTTTGCATGTTTTCTTTCTCTTTAGTCCATATCTCCTTTGCTTTTAGACTTAGGTTGCATTTAGGGTGTAGTTTGCATTCTCTTTGCATTAAGGATGGTTTCCGGTACCTAAGGAGCTAATTGGAGCAAGGAGGAAGCATGGGGATGATTCAGGGAGTTGCCCAAGCTATGGAGGAGGAAGAGGAGTTAAAGGAGTGGACCGGCAGGAGCTTCAAGATTCAGCATCGATCAACCACATCGATCATCATCTGATACATGTCAAGCACCAGAAGTTTACATTGATCATCCACATCGATCACTTATGATCGATGTTGGCCTAATCCGAAATGCTTTTAGTTACATGTTTGCCACCCTTTTAGGATTTTTGGCTTTTAGTATAAATCGCCTTGAACCAATGGTTTTTGGAGAGTTCTAAGAGTTCTAAGTTCTTGTTTAGTTTTATAAGTCCTTTTAAGTATTTGTAAGAATAAGTTCATCGTTTGAATTAAATTTTTGTATTTGCCTTATTTAATCTTCTCTAATGTCTCTCCTAATCATGTTTAACGTATTTTCCTCTTGTGATTTGGTGTTTTTCATGATGATGAGTGAGTAGTCACTTTCAGGGTTTTAGATGTGGTACATTAGGGGAATTCAAGGCTTGATTAGGGTTTGTTAGTGCTTAATTAGATTGACTCCTCTCTATTAATTTATGTTTAAGCTAGGTTCATCTTCATCACATGAATCTAGATTTAGGCTTTCTCTTATGCCCACCAAGTGTTTCATGAAATTATGATCTTGTTTACTAGAGGATTTGCTTGTCTTAGCTCAAGAGATTGACCGTCAAAAAAGTATTTTGGCTAGGATAGAGTTGGTTTTGCATGTTTGTTAATGATTCTAGCACTAATGAGAGTTAGTTCTTGTTAGGGTGATTAACAAAGGGTTATTTATCAACAGATTGGATTTAACTTGCTTGATTTTGAACTTTATGCCTAGGAATTAGCATTTCTTGCTTATTTGCATTGTCAATGAGTTTGATAACACCTTAGTCTTGCCTTTGAATTCCCCTAAGTCAATAACCACATCTAGGATCCTTGCTTTTAATCTTTCAATTTCGAATTTGCTTAGTGTTCTTTTTTTGTTTGCTCTATTTTGCACCTGATCATTGCTAAGTAGTGCTTTCTTGAGTTTTGCTTGGTTCATGGTTCACTTAGGATGATAGTTTAATAGTTTAAACAAACTGTTTCTCTGATTCAGCTTGACTTAAAGCATTCTGCTCATAATCCTAGTAGAATCTAGCTTAACCCCTTTGATTGACATAAAACCCTTACTACAACTGATTAAGTACAAGGGTGATTGACCAAGGACTCAAAACCTTGTATCAATTTGGCGCCGTTGCCATTGTGGTTATTGTTTGGATCATTAGGATTTGTAAAATCTCTATGATCAAGTTTTTATTTGTATTTTGTTACTAATCATCTTTAACTCTCATTTCTGTTTTCAGGTGTATGAACCTTAGATCAAGAGGCTCTAACAACTTAGTGGATTTCATAGATAACATCAACTTGTTAGCCTGAGGTCAAAGGACAAGAAGGCAAAGGGAAAGACAGCAACACTTTGAGAGGCTAGGGATAAACATTCAAGATCAGGGTGCAGATGACATGAGGTTTCAAGGACCTCAAGGATTAGGTGGAATTCAGGGCCAACAAGGGGTTCAGGGACAGCAAGGAGAGCAAGGTCCAAGAGGAGCAACTCAAGCTCCAAGATCTATAACACCCATTGGAGCTGGTGACGCCCCTAATGCTTACAACAATAGGACAGGTATTATCCCTCCATCAGTACAGAAAAACAATTTTGAGATAAAGTCAGGTCTTATCTCCATGGTCCAAGGAAGCAAGTTCCATGGCTTACCTTTAGAAAAACCCCTTGGACCATCTAGACAACTTCGATAGGCTATGTTCTCTCACTAAAATTAATGGAGTCAGCGAAGGTGGGTTTAAGTTGAGGCTCTTCCCATTCTCTCTAGGAGACAAAGCTCACCAATGGGAGAAAAACTTACATCAAAGAAGCATCACAAGCTGGGATGAGTGCAAGAAAGCATTCCTGGCCAAGTTATTCTAAACTTCAAGGACTGGTAGAATCATGAATGAAATCTCTGGTTTTGCTCAAAGGAACAGTGAGAGTTTTGGTAAAGCATGTGAAATGTTCAAAGGGTACACACTTCAGTGCCAACACCATGGGTTTTCACAAGCTTCACTCCTCTCCACTCTCTACACAGGCGCCCTCCCAAATATCAGAATGCTCTTGGATACTGCATCTAATGGTAACTTTCTCTCTAAAGATGTTGATGAGGGAATGGAATTGGTTACAATGAGGAGTTTGATAGAACTCCTAGAAGTGCTACAGATGAGCTAGAGTACAACAAGAAGGAGATCAAAGCTCTTCAAGAGAATATTGATCAGTTGCTAATGGAAAGGAAAGATGTTAGCTTTGTTGGAGACTTGGTTCAGATTGAAGATCAAGAAGCTTGCGAAGTTGAAGAGATGAACTATCTTGGGAATCAAGGAGGTTACAATGGATATGGGAACTACATGAACAATCCAAACCTCTTTTACAGGAGTAACAATGTATCGAATCCTCAGGATCAGGTCTATCCACCTCAACAACAACATCAAGCAGGTAAAGCAAGACCCTTTGTGCCTTTCAACAACAACAATCAAGGCTTCAACCCAAGGAACAACAACTTACAGCCTAGAGCGCCTTTCAACCCTCCAGGATTCAATGCTCAAGCACCAGCTCAAGCCTCTTCCAGCTCTTAAGACTGTGAGATCAAGAGTCTCATCTAACAAGTGCCTCAAACTCAGATCAATGGAACCTCAGAGATGAACAAGAAACTTGCTGATGTCCACAACAAGATAGACTCAGTTCATGTGGAGCTTACAAGCAAGTTTGATCGTCTAGCTGCAAGAGTGAAGACTTTGGAGAACAACAAAGGAGTAGCTAGTGGACCACGCCCCCAAGGAAACCTTCCAGGAAAGTGTGAGAACGAATCCCAAAGAATATTGCCAAGCTGTTGACTTTAAAGAAGCTTTGGGTACTTTGAGGAAGAAGCTGTCATAGAGGAGTTCTTGTCTTTATTCAATGTCTTTATTCAATGAGGACATTGAAGCTCAGTGTGAGGGGGAAGGCCTTGTAAAGGTTTCTGATGCTAAGAAGGAGGTTCAAGCTGATGTTCTTCCAGTATATCAACCTGGCATTCCATTTCCAGGAAGATTCAAGAAGGAAATAGTGCAGAAATACTCAACTCTTTATGCTTCTCAAATGAAACTGAGAGGTTTAGATGCTGAAGAAGAGCTTGGGAAGATACTAGCTAAGCTGAAGAATCAAGGGTTGAGGAGCTGAACATCAAGAAGCTTGGAGATCCTAGCTGTTTTACTCTCCCATGTGAACTGAAGGGCAAGACCTTTAAGTGTTGCTTATGTGACTTGGCTGCTAGCATAAATCTGTTGCCATCAAGTACAGCTAATGAGTTGGGTTACACCAAGTTCCAGCAAAGAAATGTGTCTCTAACCATTGCTGATGACACAGTGAAGACGCCATTGGGAGCCCTGAAAGATGTGCCCATTATGATATAAGGAGTAACAATCCCAACAGACTTCGTAGTCTTAGATGTTGAGGGAATGATAAAGAATGCAATCATCTTATGAAGACCCTTCTTAGCCTCAGCTGGTGCTGTCTTTGCTGCTAGGGAATGTACTATAAATCTTATGCTAACCAAGGAGAAGGTCTTAAAGTTTGATAGCGAGGGTAACAAGCAAGAGAATGAACATGCATTTTCCATGGAGCTGAGTAAGAAGAAGGGAGCAGCTGCACATTGGCCTACATTTGATGGCTACACTTGTGTGAGATTTGATGAGTGCTGTTTACCCTTGTTGTTTCAAGAAACCACTGAAGAGGAGGTCCTCCAAGCGGTTGGTTCGAAGCTGATGAATGATATTGTGCTGGGTACTAAGAAAGATGGAGTGGTCTTGAGACCATTTTGCTCCAAGAATAGTGAGGTCTACTACAAAATGAAGCAAGAAGGGAAGTCTAAGCCTTTTGCTGTGCTCAAGATGGGTGGAGTCACTAAGAGAGTCAAGGGAAACAAGGTATCACTAAGGAGTTCCATGACTCCTTCTCCTTACCTCAACTAAGGAGGTAATCAAGGACCCTTGGGAGGTAGTCCCATGGTATCCTTTTATATAGTTAAGTTTTTAGTTTATGTTTTATGCATTTTGATTGTTCTTAGAAGCAGGAAGGATGAAATGGTGATGAGAAGATGTTTAGGGAACCAAAGGAGATCTGTTTTGGTCAACATCGAGCATGCCAAGCTCAATATTGGTACATCAGACAGTCACATCGATTAACAAGCTCAATGTTAGTGGGATCAGAACACATCGGCAGCCACATTGAGCAACCATGCTCGATGTTGGGAAAGGAAGTGTCTCAGGCAGGTTACATAGATCACCTACATCATGCGATGTAACCAACCCATGAGTTATAAGGACAGCATCGATCAGGAAAATCGTACGATGTGAAAGAAAGTGGGAAAGTTGATGTACATCGATCACTCACATCGTACGATGTAAACTGGCCGAGAGTTTGGGATGTTACATCGGGCACAAGCATCCATCAAGGCTTGCACGATGTGCCTACATCGTACACCAACTTCGTACGATGTTAATGGGAAGGAGATTTTAGTTGGCACATCGATCAGCAACATTGAGCAACCATGCTCGATGTGGTTCACATCGATCAGAAGTGATCGATGTTTCGAGCGAGGTAAGTGGTTCAACTTTAAAAAATTTTCCCTCTCTTGGTTTGGAGCCAAGGAAGTTTGAATTTAAATTTTTTGGCTCCTCCCTGCAATTCTGACCCACATCTGAGCACTTTTGGTATTGTCTCCCACTTCCTTAGATTTCTTGTTCCCTCTCTTAGCTATATTAAACCCAAACTAACTCCTCTTCTCTCTTCACACTTCACATTTTCTCTTCTCTCACTTATAGCCACGAAATTTCTCAATTCTGTCTCTCTTTTATTTGTTGTTGAAAATGCTTAGAAGTCTAAAAAAGGTTCTCTCTTCCACTATTCAATTACTTGTTCTTATGGCTTAAACTTTAGATCTTATGAATCATATGCTTTAAGAACTAGTTTTGTTTAGTTTGAGTACTTTTTTGATTTTGCATGGTGGAGTTTAAAATTTAAGCAAGTAGATTATTTAGAGCTGATTACTGTTTATTAGATCATATGCATAAGTTGTTAAGATGTTGCTCAGAATTCGAGCATGTTTATCACTCATTTCCTCATGAATTCTCTTTTTTCTTTAGAGGTTTGCAATGTTTAAAAACTAGTTACACCTCTCTTAGATTTGAAAATTTTATTTTAGAACTTTGAATCACTGTTCTTTATCCCTTGTCACCAAACTTATTACTCTTTTGAGATTTTTTTTTTGTAGGTACTATGGGAAAAACAAAGGAAGCTGCTAAAAATAAGAGCCAAGTACCAAGGAAGAAGGCGCCCTCTACAACACTTGCAATCAAAGACAAGGGCAAGGGTGTTTCTACAGGACAATCATCAAAGTATGCTGGAAAATGGGTAGTAAAAGCAAGGCTGTCAAATCTAAGGACACAGGGATGGGCAAAGTTGTAGAAGAAACCCCAAACAAGAAACCAAGTGCAAGGGAGCTTGTAGAACTCTTCAACCAGTGCACTTTCAAGGCTACAAGGTACCCTTGTATCCCCACAATGAAGGCACTTGAGATCTATGAAGATTGAAAAACAATCTTTGAAACGATGGTGCTTGCTAAATTCATGGAGCTGGCGCTTCCCTCACACCATCATCTCACTATCCAATTGCTCTTCACTTTTCCAGTAGTGAGTTATGAAGAGAGTGAGGTTGACAATGGATATGGCTGGATATCCTTTAGGCTTTGCAAGCAGAAGATTACAGCCACTTTCAGAGAGCTCTCATCTACCCTTGGTATGGTCTCCTATGGCCATAAGAAGCCTCAGTCCAAGATCAGAATGAGTGAGCATGCCAAGCTTTGGAAAGTGATTGGCATTGATCACTTCACTCCAGAAGTTACCAAGAACAAAGATCTGAGGCATCTAGCTGTTAATTATGCTCATAAAGCTCTAGCCAACACACTTTTTGCAAGGAAGGAAAGAGATAAAATCTCATCAAGGGAGATGGACATCATCTTCAATAGAATGCAGAAGATAGTGCACTACAGCAAGAGTGGAGAAACTATCAACAGGCCATAAGAGCTTCCTTGTTATATGACTCTCCTCTTGGAGCAGCTCTTACCATATAGGAGCTGGATCATGAACAAGGGGAATGGAGAGAAGAAGCCTCAACTGCACATTGGGGGAGTTGTGACAGCAATCATGATGGCTAGTGTAGTGGATCTTGATGAGCATGCTGAAGATGCTTTGCCACCACAATGGATGGATATTGGCTACTTAAATAGAATTCATTACCTAGAGAAGACCATCCAAAGGTAGCACATCTATCAGTTCCTGAAGCCCTCAAAAGAGCCAGCAAAGTTTCTTCTTCCTAATGAGCAGCATACCCACATACCCATGAAGAGCAACATAGACTTTTCACTAACAGAGAGACGGCTCTACCATGGTGGAGCTATCAGTGAAGAACAAGAAGAATGTGAAGAAGAGGCTGAAGAGAGTAGTGAAGAAGAAGAACAAGGAGAAGGTGATATCGGTGCTGAAAACAAAGAGGAATCCCAAGAAGAGGAACAAGAAGAAGATGAGTTGCTAGAGTACAATGCAAAGAGGTTTCACTTTAAACCTCATGAAATGCCAAGCCAAGGGAGCTCACTGAAGTATGATTATTACCACATCAACAAGCTTGAAAGATGGTGCAAGTGGCAAGATAAAACCATTAAGAAGCTTGTCAAAATGGTGAAGGGGAAGTTCAAGAAGGACAAGTCTAAATCAGAAGGAGCTTGTCAACAAAGCCATGGTCATAGGTTTACATCACACTATGAGGAGCAAGTGCAACAAGAAGAGCCTAATGAAGAAGAGGAGACAATCTGGATGCCCAAAGGAGACACTCCTTCTAAGTGCTACAAACCGATCAATGGCCAGCTCGGCAGGCGCCAGTATACTCTCCTCCTGAAGCTTACACAACTTGACAGGAGTGTGACTCTAAAGGAAACCCAACTAAAGTGCAAGCACATTGGCCTAGTTGGGTACCTCAACCTCAAATAGCATCATCTTCACAAGAAAGGAGGAGAAGCAAGAGTAGGGCAAGTCAGTCTCCACAACCAGCCACATCAGGATCACTCATCCCACCACTCCTCACACCAAAGCTAAGGTACCACATCCTTTCCATTGTAAATACCACTGTATTTTTTTTTTAGTTTATGTAATATATTTCTGTTGATTCCCTCTTTCACTCTTTTATTACACAAGGGATAGCGTAATTTAAGTGTGGGGGAGGGATTTGGGCTTTGATTTTATGTGTTCTTTTCTTAGTTTTTCATTTCTTTCATCTTTGAGTCTCATGCATTCATGCATACATGTAAGTCCATAGAAAAATACAAAAAATCGAAACATTTGAAAATTTTTGCATCTTTTGCAAACAAAAAAAAAAGCATATAATTGCATTTTAATCTGTGTTTAAGCTAGGTTTATCTTGATCACATGAATCTAAATTTAGGCCTTCTCTTATGCCCACCAAGTGTTTGATGAAATGCTGATCTTGTTTAATAGAGGATTTGCTTGTCTTAGCTCAAGAGATTGACTGTCTAAGAAGTATTTGGCTTGAATAGAGTTGGTTTTGCATGCTTGTTAATGATTCTAGCACTAATGAGAGTTAGTTCTTATTAGGATGATTAGAAAAGGGTTATTTAGCAAGAGATTGAACTTAGCTTGCTTGATTGTGAACTCTATGCCTAGGAATTAGCATTCCTTGCTTATTTGCATTGTCAATGAGTTTGATAACAACCTTGCTTTTATATATCTGAATTTCGAATTTGCTTAGTGTTCTATTTTGTTTGCTCAGTTTTGCACTTGATCCTTGCTATGTATTGCTTTCTTGAGTTTTGCTTGGTTCATGGTTCACTTAGGTTGATAGTTTAGAAGTTTTAAAAAACTTTTTGTTTGATTTCACTTGACTAAAAGTATTCTGCTCCTAATCCTATTGGAATCTAGCTTAACCCCTTGGCTTGACATAAAACCCTTACTACAACTGATTAAGTACAAGGGTGATTGACCAAGGACTCAAAAATCTTGTATCAATTTGGCGACGTTGCCGTTGGGGTTATTGTTTGGATCATTAGGATTTGTAGAATCTCTAAGATCAAGTTTTTATTTGAATTCGGTTACTATCTATTTTCCAAGTGTTTTCATTTTAGGTGAATATCCCCAAGTTGAGACGATGCTTTATGTTGAGAACCACGGGTGCAACAACTTTAACCAGCAACTACAATCCTCATCCACAGCTTGTGCCCCATGCTTCTCTCCCTCAAGGTTAATACAATGCTTCTAACTCTAGTGTAGCTGATATCAAGAGCTTGATCATCCAAATCCTTTAAATAGAATTCAATGATACATTGGAGATGAACAAGAGATTTGCTTATGTTCTCAACAAGCTGGATACAATCCATGTTGAGCTCAGCACCAAGTTTGATGATTTGGTTTCAAGGGTAAAGACCTTAGAGAATCCCAATGAGTATTGCCAAGCTGTTGAGTCTGAAACCGCCTTTACTCCTCTTGAAGAGGAAGCTATCATTGAAGACTTCATTTCCTTAATCATTGAGGACAGTGAACTTCATAGTGGGGGAGAGGAGTTTATTGAAGCTGAGTCCACTAAGGAGAACTCTCTTTAAGCTGGAACCACCAAGGAAGAAGAGAAGTGGGAGCCACTCAAAATTTCTGATGCTAAGAAGGAGGTTAAAGCTGCTGTTCTTCCTATTTACCAACCTGACATTCCATTTCCAGGAATATTCAAGCAGGAGCTAGTTCAGAAATACTCAACTCTCTATGCTGCACAAATGAAACTTAGATGTCTGGATGCTGAAGAAGAGCTTGGGAAAGTCCTAGCAAAGACTGAGGAATGAAAGGTTCAGGAGCTGAACATCTAGAAGCTTGGAGATCCTAACTGTTTTACTCTCCCATGTGAACTCAAGGGCGAGACCTTCAAGAGCTGTTTGTGTGACTTGGGTGCTAGCATAAATCTGTCGCCATCAAATACAGCTAGGGAGTTGGGTTACACCAAGTTCCAGCAAAGCAATCTGTCTCTAACCATTGCTTATGGCACAATGAAGGCACCATTGGGAGCTCTCAAAGATGTGCCTATTATCATAGAAGGAGAAACAATCCCAACAGACTTCTTAGTCTTAGATGTTGAGGGAAGGATCAAGAATGTAATCATTCTAGAAAGACCCTTCTTAGCTTCAGCTGGAGCAGTCTTTGACGCCAGGGAATGCACTACATATCTTTGGCTCACCAAGGAGAAGGTCTTGAAGTTTGATAGCAAGGGTAACCAACTAGAGCATGAACATGCTTTCTCCATGGAGATGAGTAAGAAGAAGGGAGCAGCTGCACATTAGCCCACATTTGATGGCTACACTGGTGTGAGCTTTAATGAGTGCTGTTTACCCTTGTTTTTTATTGACACCACGGAAGAGGAGATCCTCCAAGTGGTTGGTTCTAAGTTGATGAATAATATTCAGTTGGGTCCTGAAGAAGATGGAGTGGTCTTGAGATGAAGAAAGAGGGGAAGTCTAAGCCTTTTTCTCTGCTCAAGATAGGTGGAGTCACCAAGAGGGTCAAAGGAAACAAGGTGCCACTAAGGAGTTCCAAGAGTCCTTCTCCTCACCTCAACTAAGGAGGCTATCAAAGTCAAGCAAAGTGACTTTAAACAAGCACACTTGGGAGGTAGTCCCATGGTATCCTTGTACATAGTTAAGCTATTAGTTTATATTTTATGCATTTTGAGTGTTCTTAGAAGCAGGAGTTTGGATAAGGGGATCAGAAGATATTTGGGGAACCAAAGAAGATGCATTCTGGTTAACATCGAGCTCCAACATCGATCAGGCAGATCGTAAGTTGTGAAAGAAAGTGGGAAAGTTGATGTACATCGATCACTCACATCGTACGATGTAAACTGGCTGAGGGTTTGGCATGTTACATCGAGTACAAGCATCAATCAAGGCTTGCTCAATGTGCCTACATCGTACACCAACATCGTACGATATTAAGGGGCAGGAGGTTTTGGTTGGCACATCGATCAGCAACATCGATCAGGAGTGCACGATTTGGTTCACATCGATCACCCGCATCAACCAGAAGTGATCGATGAGGCCAGCGAGGTAAGTGGTTCAACTTTCAAAAACTTTTCCTCTCTTGGTTTGGGGCCAAGGGAGTTTGAATTTAAAATTTTTTGGCGCCTCCCTGCCATTCTGATGCACTTCTGAGCACTTTTAGTTTTGTCCCCCACTCCACAATATTCCTTGTTCCCTCCTTTAGCTCTATAAAACCCAAACTAACTCCTCTTCTCTCTTCACACTTCACATTTTCACTTCTCGCACTTATAGCCACGAAATTTCTCAGTTCTATCTCTCTCTTTTATTTGTCTTTGAAAGTGATTATCAGTCCCAAAAAGGTTTGCTCTCTTCCACTATTCAATTACTTGTTCTTATGGTTTGAACTTTAGAACTTATAAATCATAGGCTTTAAAAACTAGTTTTGTTTAGTTTAAGTACTTGTTTTGGTTTTTCATGGTGGAGTTTAATGTTTAAGTAAGTAGATTATTTAGAACTGATTACTGTTTATTAATCCATTATATTTGCTTTACTTTAAGTTCTACATGCACTATCACTTTTCATATTGTTTAAAAGTCACCATGCTAGGATCATATGCATAAGTTATTAAGATATTACTTAGAATTCTAGAATGTTTATGATTCATTTGCTCTTGAATTCTCTTGTTTCTTTAGAGGTTTGCAAAGTTTAAAAACTATTTAGACCTCTCTTAGATTTGATAAAATTTTTTTAGAGCTTTGAATCATTGTTCTCCATCCTTTTTCCCCAAACTTATTATTCTTTTGAGATCTGTACTTGTAGTAAGTATGGGGAAAACAATTGTTGCTGCTAAAAACAAGAGCCAAGTACCAAGGATGAAGGCGCCCTCTACCACACTTACAATCAATGACACTACCAAATCAAAGGAAAAAGGGAAGGGCAAAATTGTAGAAGAAGCCCCAAACAAGCAACCAAGTGCTAGGAAGTTTGTAGAACTCTTCAACCAGTGCACTTTCAAGGCTACAAGGTACCCTTGTATCCCCAAATTGAAGGCACTTGGGATCTATGAAGACTGCAAAATTATCTTTGAAGAGATGGGGCTTGGCAAGTTTATGGAGCTGGCGCTTCCCTCATACCATCATCTCACCATTCAGTTTCTCTCCACTTTTCAAGTAGTGAGTTATAAAGAGAGCGAGCTTGAAAATGGAGATGGCTGGATATCCTTTAGGCTTGGCATGCAGAAGTTTACAGCCACTTTCCGAGAGCTCTCAGCCATCCTTGGTATGGACTCCTATGGCGATAAGAAGCCTCAGTTCAAGATCAGAATGAGAGAGCATGCCAAGCTTTGGGAAGTGATTGGCATTGATAACTTCACTCCAGGAGTTACCACATGGATCTGAGGCATCCATCTGTTAGATATGCTCATAAGGCTCTAGCCAACACACTTTTTGCAAGGAAAGAGGCAGCTAATATCTCATCAAGGCAGATGGACATCATCTTCAATGGAATGTAGAAACTAGTGCGCTACAGCAAGAGCGGAGAGAGTATCAACAGGCCAGAAGAGCTTCCTTGTAATGTGACTCTCCTCATGGAGCAGCTCTTTACATATAGGAGCTGGATCATGAGCAAGGGGAAGAGAGAGAAGAACCCTCAACTGCACATTTGGGGAGTTGTGACAGCAATCATGATGGCAAGTGGGGTGGATCTTGATGAGCATGCAGAAGTTGCTTTGGCACCACAGTGGATGGATCTTGGTTATATAAAAAGGAGTCACTACCTAGAGACGACCATCCAAGGGAAGCACATCTATCAGTTTCTCAAGCCCTCCAATGGTCCAGCAAAGTTTCTTCTTCCCAATGAGCAGCATACCTACATAGCCATGAGGAGCAAGATCGAATTTTTCCCAACAGAGAGACAGCTTTACCATGGTGGCCCCATTACAGAAGAAAGAGAGAAGGATAGTGAAGAGAGTAGTATAGAAGAAACACAAGAAGAAGGTGATGTAGGTGCTGAAAGTGAAGAGGAATCCCAATAACAAGAGAAAGAAGAAGATGAGTTGTTGGACTACAATGCAAAGAGGTTTCACTTTAAACCTCATGAAGTGCCAAGTCAAGGGAACTCACTGAAGTATGCTCGTGACCACATCAACAAGCTTCAAAGATGGTGCTAGTGGCAAGATAAAACCATTAAGAAGTTTGTCTAAATGGTGAAGGGGAAGTTCAAGAAGGACTAGTCTAAATCACAAGGAGCTTCTCAACAAAGCCATGGTCATGAGTTTACATCACACTATGAGGCAAGTGCAACCACAAGAGCTTAATGAAGAGGAGGAATAAATCTGGATGCCCCAAAGGAGACACTCCTTCCAAGTGCTACAAACCGATCAATAGCCAGCTTGGGAACCATCAAAGGCAGCATCTTATAAGCCTATGTCCCAACCGCCATCAGCAAGGGAAGCATCAGTCTACTCTCCTTCTGAAGCTTACACAACGTGGTAGGAGTATGACTACAAGGAAACCCACCTCAAGTGCAAGAACATTGGCCTAGTTGGGTACCTCCACCTCAAACCACATCATCTTTACAAGAGAGGAGGAGAAACAAGAGGAGGGCAAGTCAGTCTCCACAACCAGAAACATCAGGATCATTCATAGATCTAGGAGAGACTGAAGAACACTCTTACTCATTCCACCACTCCTTCCACCACAACTACGGTACCACATCCTTTCCATTGTAAATACCATTCCATTTTTTTAGTTTATGTAATATATTTCTGTTTCTTCTCTCTTTCACTCTTTTATTTAAGTGCGGGGGAGGGATTTGGGGTTTGACTTTATTTGTTCTTTTCTTTGTTTTTCATTTCTTTCATCTTTGAGTCTCATGCGTTCATGCATACATGTAAGTGCATAGAAAAATACAAAAAAATCTAAAAAATTTAAATTTTTTTGCATCTTTTGCAAACCAAAAAGAGAGCATATAGTTGCATTTCATTTGTTTAGGATTGAGTCTAGTGTGTGCATATAGTTTGCATTGCATTTACATAGGGCACAATGATGAATTTTCCTTGTGAAATGCTAAGTGTTTAGGATTGATCAAAATGTCTAAGTGGTTATATGTTCGATGCATCATACTGAAATCATTTGTTCATTGAAAATCAACTCTATCTATCTGAACCTTAAATCGGATTTTTAGTTATCATTTTTGTGCATTGAAAAGTGAATTCATGGCTACCTTATACATATTTTGATCATCTTCTTCCCTTTTTACCACTCTTTTTGATCCAAATAGCTGATCATCAAATATATGGGACAATTAATCCACACCCTTAACCAATCCTCCTTTTGAACCTAAACACTTTTGTGAGAGTTATGAGGCCTTGCATACATAATTTTCAAATTTTATCTTGGTAAAAAGTGTTAGGATTAGGGCTTGCAAGGAGAAGCTCTCTTATAGGTATCAGCTTGCATTTTGAGCTTTATTCTAGGTTGGGAGTTTGGGAAAAAGGGGTAGTGTTAAGTGGTTTGAACTTCATGGTTTTTATCTTTTAAAGATGAAGAAGAAGTATGGGAATGGTAGTGTGGGAAAATAAGTTAAAATTGTGGTTAAGTATTAAGTGAAGAAAAGCTCTAAGTGTTTAAGATAAGAAGACGCCAACAACAGCTATGCTTTCAAAGGTCAACAAAGAAGAAATCAGAACAAAGCAATCCACCAAAGGTGATGAAGAATGGCGTCAAATCAACAAAAGAAGAGCAAGTCCCAACAAAAAGGATTAACCACGCAAGCAAAGTAGAAGGAGTTTCCCCACACATGAAGAAGATGATCAAATTCTTTGGGAAAGGGTAGACTTAGGAGTTCACTTTGGGTAAGTTCTTAGGATTCATCTTTGGGTAAACAGGTAGAATAGAGCTGTAACTTGAATACATAAGTGTGCTTTACCTTTAGCATTTTGCCTAAGATAGAATCATTTTCATTGAGTGCTCCCTTGAGTTCATTAGCCTTTACTTGATTGAGATCATTTTCAGCTAATGACCATCCCCTTTAGACCAAATGTCTTCACTTGATTTGCACAAACTTTATTCATGGTTACAAGCTTAATGAATATTAAAGAGTTGATTGATTTGAGCACTTGTCTAGGTTGAGATTTGAGATCATTTTGAAACATGATGATCATGGCTAGGTTCTTTAAAGTATAACTGATCCTACACTTAGGCACTTAGACATTGATTTCAGTTCTTTACCTAAGCATTTTTGGATTTGAGTGCCCACCGTTAAACCTCATAATCCATTTGTCTTAGTTTGTTTGCTTGAGGACAAGCAAAAGGCAAGTGTGGGGGTGTTGATATCTCTTATATTTACATCATTTAGGCTTGCATTTAGTTCATATTTTGGTTTTCTTTCACATGTTTTCCTTCTCTTTCGTCCCATTTTCCTTTGCTTTTAGACTTAGGTTGCATTTAGGGTGTAGTTTGCATTTTCTTTATGTTAAGGATGTTTTAAGGTACCTAAGGAGTTAATTGAAGCAAGGAGGAAGCATGGGGATGATTCAAGGAGTTTTCCAAGCTAAGGAGGAGCATGAGGAGCCAAAGGTGTCGAAATCTGGTGCACATCGATCACTCACATCGATCAGTGATGATTGATTTCAAGCCACATGACATGCACATCAGACACTCAGATTGCAAGATGTAGACGAGCAGGAGCTTCAAAAGTTTTGATACAAGAGTTTTGAGTCTCTTTCTCAATCACCCTCCATACTAATCAGTTGTAGTATAGTACAGAGTTTTTTTATTAATCCAAAGGCGTTACGAATAGATGCCAATATAATTATGAGCAGAATGCCTTAAGTCAAGTAAATTCAGAGAAAGAGTATTGCTTAGCAACTAAACTATCAACCAAAGTGAATCAAGAACAAAGCAGAACCTAAGAAAGAACAACTTAGCAATGAGCCAATGCATCACAGAGCAATAAAAACAGAGTTCAAATGAAAATTCGAAATTCAATACGAGAAAACAAGCTCCAAGAGAGCTCTCTGGTCAAATACATCGATCAGTCTTGGTCGATGTGAGTGTCTGATGTGGTTGTCCTGTTTCTTGACATCGATCACAAGTGATCGATGTGGACCTCCCAGCTCTCGGCTGCTTTACATCGAAAGATATAGACTCTAGGCTTGATCGATGTGATTTACATCGATCGATGTTGATTTGGTCATGATCGGTGTTGCCCCAAAAATCAACTTCCTTAGCTCCTTTTGCTCCTCCTTAACTTGGGCAACCCCTTCAATCATCCCAAAGCTTTCTCCGTGCTCCAAATAGCTCCTTTGGTACCTAAAAACATCCTTAATGCAAAGAGAATGCAAACTACAACCTAAATGCCACCTAAGTCTAAAAGGAAAGAATAATGGGACTATAGAGAAGGAAAACATGCAAAAGGAAACCAAAACATGAACTAAATGCAAGCATAAAGGATGTAAATGCAAGAGATATCAACACCCCCACACTTGGCTTTTGCTTGCTTTCAAGCAATCAAAGTAATACAAATGAATGATGAGGTTTAAAGGTGGGCACTCAAATCCAAAAATGCTAAGGTAAAGAAGTGAAGTCAATGTCTAAGTGCCTAAGTGTAGGATGCAAAACACAATCAGTTATACTTTATAGAACTTAGACATGTTCATCATGTTTTAAAATGATCTCAAATCTCAACTTAGACAAATGCCAAATCAATAAACTCCTTAACATTCATTAAGTTTGTAACCATGAATCAAGTTTGTGCAAATCAAGTGAAAACATTTGGTCTTAGGGTATGGTCATGAGATGAAAATGATCTCATTCAAGTAAGAGCTAGTAAACTCAACGGATCACTTCATGAAAATGATTCTATCTTAGGCAAAATGGTAAAGGTAAAAGCACACTTATGCATACAAGTCAATGCTCTCTTCTACCCTTAACCCAATGATGCATCCTAACGACATCTAAACCCAAAGTGGACCCCTATGTCTACCCTTTCCCGAAGAACTTGATCTTCCTCTTCTTAATGTGTGGGGAAACTCCTTCCTTGCTTGTGTGGTTTATCCTTTTTGTTGGGACTTGCTCTTCTTTTATTGATTAGGCGCTATTTGAATCACCTTTGGTGGATTGCTTTAGTCTGATTTCTTCTTTTGCATGACCTTTCATAGCTTTATTGTTGGCACCTCCTTACTTTAAACACTTAGAGCTTTTCTTCCTTTTATAATTAACCACAAACATAAGTTATTTCCCACACTACCATCCCATACTTCTTGATCTTCTTTAAAAGATAAAAACATGAAGTTCAAACCACTTAACACTACCATTTCACCCAAAACTCCTAACTTAGAATCAAGCGCAAAATGCAAGCTGATATCTACAAGAGAGCTTCTCATTACCATCCTTAATGCTAACATTTTTCCCAAGATAAAATTCAAAAATTATGAATGCAAGGCCTCAACACTCTAAAAAATGGTGTTTAGGCTCAAAAAGGAGGTTTGGTTAAAGGTGTGGATTAACTGTCCCATAAGTATGAGGATCAGCTGTTTAAATCAACAAGAGTGATAAGAAGGGAAGAAGATGATCCAAATATATATATGGTAGCCATGAATTAGCTTTTCAATGCACAAAAATGATAACTAAAAATCCGATTTAAGGTTCAGATAGATAGAGTTGATTTTCAATGAACAAATGATTTCAGTATGAGAATGAGAGAATCAAATTTAGCAATTCAAACATGGTTCAGGCTTAGGTTCTAACTTTCTCAGTTAACCACTTAGACATTTAAATCAATCCTAAACACTTGGCATTTTACAAGGAAACCTCATCATTGTGCCCTATGCAAATGCAATGCAACCTATATGCAAACACCAGACTTATTCCTAAACAAATGAAATAAAACTATATGCTCTCTTTTTGGTTTGAAAAACATGCAAAAAATTTCGAATTTTTTGATTATTTTTTGTGTTTTTCTATGCACTCAAGTGTATGCATGAGATGCATGAGACTCAAAGACGAAAGAAAAGAAAAACTAAGAAAATAACACACAATGTCAAACCCCAAATCCCTCCTCTACACTTAAATTACGTAATCCCTTGTGTAATAAGAGAGTGAGAGAAAGAAGCAATAGAAATATATTACAAGAACAAAAAAAATGCAATGGTATTTACAATGGTAAGGATGTGGTACCTTAGTTGTGGTGGGAGGAATGGTGGGATGAGTAAGATAGTTCATCAGTCTCTCCTGGATCTATGAAGGATCCTGATGTTGCTGGTTGTGGATACTGACTTGCCCTTCTCTTGTTTCTCCTCCTCTCTTGTGAAGAAGATGCTGTTTGAGGTGAAGGCACCCAACTAGGCCAATGTGCTTGCACTTGAGTTAGGTTTCCTTAAGCATCATACTCCTACCAAGTGGTGTAAGCTTCAGAAGTAGAGTAGGCTGGTGCTTCCCATACTGATGGCGGCTGAGACATAGGGATATATGATGAAGCCCTAGCTGGTTCCCAATTGATATCATTGCATATTGCATACATTCTGCATACTCATTAGGTAGTTTTTCATGCATTTGTATCATGTTTTAGGCTAGATTGCATCATTTAGGTCCTAGAGCATTCTTGCATCAGCATGTGCATTTTCTCTGCATTTTGCATTCATTCCAGGTTGTTTCTGGTTGCTTTGGAGACACAGAGGTTCGTGGAGGTGTGGAGGCCGATGTAGCAGTTCATGGAAGCTCGGGAGTGTGCTAAGGACCAGTGATCAAGGAGCAGATCGAGCATGGCCGGTCGATCTAGGAGTTGATCGACCAGAAGATCGAGCCAACTAGGCGATCCGAGGATAATGATCGAGATGGAGATCGAGTGAAGCAATCGATGTATCGGTACGGACGTAAATGACGCCATGCAGAGCGAGAGCCGGATCGAGTACACCACTCGATCCTCCCGAAGATCGATACCGAGATCGGATGCAACACTCGATTCACCGAAGAAGATCGAGACCCGGATCGAGCTGAAGACACGATGGCCGGATATGATCGATAGAACAACTCGATCCAATGGTCGATCTCTGTCCTTTCAACCGTTTTTGGCTGTTAGCGAAGGGGGGACCATTGGACTGTTTTGACATTTTAGGCAAGGCGGCGAATGCTTTTTTTGATAACTTTTAGATTTTCTAACTTTTTCCTTCAAGTTTTCTCTCTCGTTTTCGGAAGAACACCATTGTTGAACCAGTTTTCTTTTCAATCTTTTGTATTCTCGAACCTTATCGTTTAATCTAGTCGTTGTTTCATGTTTATCGTTTCATCTCTTCCACCTTGCTTGATTTACTTTATTTGTAGTGAGTAGTTCACTTTGGGTTAGGGGTTGAGAGGATTAAGGGGTAGAAAAGGTTCGATCTTGGTTTGTTTTCTAAACGTTTTAAGGCTATCTCTTCTAAGGTGTTGAAAGCTTAATGCTTGAAGACTCTCATGCCAAGAGCTTCATGATCCGAGAGGTCCCTTACCTTGACAGGATCCAGGGGCCTCGGAAAATCTCACCTTAGAGACTAGTTACCCCTTCCGAAAAGCCATGGAAGTTTGGGGGACTAGTTAAGCCATTGTTTGAAATCTGTTTTCCTTGCCTTTTGACCTCTTTTTCCACCAAAAGCCATGGGTTTGGAGGAGAGGATGAAAGAGTGATCTATACCGAAAGCCACAGATAGATCTTGTTTTGTTTTCGAGGCTTAGAGATCCTCACCAAAGTGAGTCGATCCAAAGTTTCAAACCCAAGATCGTTCCTTGAAACCCCTTATACACGAACTGGACGAGTTGAGATTGAATGCTTACGAGAGTTCCAAGATCTACAAGGAGCGAACTAAGGAGGCTCATGACAAGAAATTGGGTGCCAAGGAGCTTAAGGAAGGAGGACTGGTGTTGCTGTACAACTCAAGGCTAAAGCTCTTCCAGGGCAAGCTGAAATCAAGGTGGAGCGGACCGTTCGTGATTCAAGAGGTCTTGCCATATGGAGCTGTTACTCTAATGGGAAGAAGTGGTAGTGCATTCACCGTCAACGGACACAGAGTCAAGCCCTACCTGGCGGACAGCTTTGAGAAGGAGAGTACCTTGGTGCTTCTCCAAGACCCACCATCCGCCTAGACAAAGTAAGGTCTAGCTAAAGACGTTAAAGAAAGCGCACTTGGGAGGCATTCCCATGTTTATCTTGTACATATTTTTGCTTTCACTTCTCTTTCAGTTTTATGTTTTTATGTTTTTAGTGTGTAGGAACAGGTATAAGGAATCTAAACCTTGCCTTTGGGTTCCAAAAGGGGCAATATGGGTTAAGATAAAGCTAGAGATCGAGTGCTAGATCGACTGATCTTGGCTCTATCTTTGCATCGAGAGGAGCCAGTCGATCTACACGAGAACGAGTGACAAGATCGACCTTGACGAAAAAGGATCGATCGATCCAAATCGGATCGACCGATCTAATTTCTCTCGGGAAAATCTGTTGAAAATTGATCGATCACTCGACTCGATCCATCACTCGATCTATGCTAAATCGACCCCTAAATCGAGGACATAGCTCGATCAGAGGGACTTAGCCGAGGAGCCAACATCTCAATGATCGAGAGAGCCAATCGATCCAGGGCTCGATTCACCTTGAATCGAGTCACGAATCGAGTAACCCTCTCGATCTAAGCCATTTTAGGCATGAGATCGAGTCCTAGATCGACCAAAAGGACTCGATCTCATGCCGAGGTAACAATTTTCTTTCTCTCCTTTACTCCTTTCCCTCCAATTTTTAAATTCAAAACTTGGTCAAGGCAAGCATCTTTGACCATGAAAGATGTGCCTTGACCAAGACTTTTGTCAGAAACCACTTTGACCACCCATTGTTTTGGTTTGTTAAACTCTTTAAATGTTTCAATCTATTCCTCACCCTCTCATTTCTGTTTGCTCGAGTTTTTCTTACAAAGAGAGTGAGAATTTAAAAGCTTTTCAAGTTTAGCAAAGATATCCTCTACTCTTGCATAGGTATTTTCAAGGTTTAATGATTTTATTTCAAGAAAATCTCCTTAAAAATCGCAAGTTCTTGTTTTAGGATATAGGATCGGGTTTGAATTTTTAAAATTAGCTAAGTAATATGAAAAATTCTTGATTTTCAGTATCTCAAAGATTTTATTTCTTTTTATCTAGCTATTATTTTTATTTGATCTCCAAAATTCTAGAGTAGTTTATATAAATCTTCTTCTCCTCTTCTCTTATTCTCATTCAGTCGCCTCTTGCTAATCATTCTCTAGAAAAATTTGTTTTAGGAGCAATGGCACCAAAGAGAACAAGAGAGGAGCGAGTGCAAGAAGGAGAAACACAAGAAGTGGTGGTTCAAGAGAGGGTCCGGTGGAGCAAAGATGAGAAGAGGGATAAGAAGAGGTTGGAGAGGCTCCGGTTTGAACCTACAAAGTTTGCTGATCGAGAGCTTCTGTCCAGACTCGGGATCCTTGGAGACTTCAACCAATTCCTCAAGAACATTGGTCTGAGGTGCTTGTCGCGGATGGACTGCCCTACAATTCCCGAGGTGACGATAGATTTCCTAGCCACTTTGGAGTTCTGGTACGAGAATCCGAGTGCACCTGTTCCTTCTCAAGGGCGTCTCTATTTCAAGGTTGGCCGCCAAACCTACACACTATCCATCCCCGAGCTATGCCAAGCCTACGGTCTCAAGGCTGATGCACACAAGGTGGAGTTCCCAGCCTTCAAGAAAGCCGACGAGTTTTGGGACCTAATCAGCAATGAAGACTACAAAGCCAACACCGCCAAGATCAAGAGAGTTAGGAGTCCGGTGCTGAGGTATACTTTGAAGCTGATAGCTAATACATTCAGTGGGAGGTCTGTTGCCCCTACTGTCACGAAGACGGAGCTGTGCTTCCTTTTCCAAGGCGTGAAGCATTTGGTGTCTGATCCGGATGCGAATGAAGAACCCATAGAGGATGAACTCGGCGATGAAGTGAATTACGGCTGTGTGCTCGCGGCTTCTCTGGTGAAGTACAAGGCTTATGCCTTACGGTGCAAGGCAACCTCTTCCTACATTGGCGGTTTCCTTACTCCTTTGTTCGTGCAAGCCGGTGTGCCCATCCATGACTTTGCTCACGTCCCAAACAGAGCTTTCATGGATGAAGCATGCATGAGAAACACTGATAGCTTGGGACGCACGCCAGCAGAAAGGTTTTATGCTTACCTCTTCATAGATGAGGAAGACAAGAAGAGAGTGTGCATCCTCCCCAACAAAGACGAGACCGAGCTGCTTGGTGTTGGGAACATCGAGTTCTTACCCACGGAGGAAGAATGCGTTGCCCCTTTAGGAGGACCGCCTGCTTCAGCCATTGCCCCGCGCCAAAGGTCAGAGTCTCCAGGAACAGAGGATGAGATGCCCGAGGTTTACACACTTCCCAAGCTGGATTTTGAAATTAAGACCAAAACCGAGAAGTTCTTAGCCTCGGTGGTGGAGATGCAGCGGAAGATAAACAAGTGGCAAGGGAAAATGCTTAAGAAGCTGGGGAAGAAGGTCAAACAACTCCAAGGAAGCCAGCCTAAGCCAGCTGTAAGCCAGGAGATACAACAACCCGAGAAGAGGAGACTCTCAACCGGAGGAGTTGTGATCCGCGAGACCCAAGGAGAAAACATTCAACCGGCTCGCCACTCCCTCCAAGAACCAGGCAACAAAGGAAAGGCAACAATCTCTAGCTCCTCTGGAACATCCTCAAGTTCCAGCCGAGCCTAGACAAGAGGTAACAACCTTCCTCCATTGTATATAACCGCACATCTTTGTTTCTTGCATTGTGTTTGTTTGCTTCTTCGGATGAGTTTGCCACCGGGACGGTGTCAAGCAAGTTTGGGGGAGTACTTGTGTGATTTAATTTTGTGTTCTTTGATCTTATTTTCCTTTTTACATCCTTGAGTCTTAGTCATGAAAAATTGGTAAAATTTTTAAATTTTTTTTTCAAAGATTCATGTAGTTGCATTCATCTCTTTAAAAACATGTTAGGATTGAGTCTAGAATTTCTCATATCACCTAAGTTGTTTGCATTTTGCATAAGGGGTTAGAATTTCTTAAAAAGGTGTTTTACTTATGAATCATTTCAATGCCCTAGTTAGTAGTTCTCTAATGCTTTGTTTATGCTTTGAAAGTAAGTTCTAACCATGCTTGGATCACTAGTTAGGATTTAGTAGCTTGAATTGAACTCTCATGATTTGAAACTCATCCTACTAAGTGAAAACCTTAATTTGAAAATCTAATTATCATTCTTATGCATTTGAAAATGAACACATGGTTTTAAAATATTTAGGCTCTCTTCTTCCTTTTTAACTCTCTTTGTGAGCCTAAGTAGAACTCCCTCCTTGAACCTTACCCTCCTTTGAAGCCAAATGTTCTTGTGTGACATCTTTGTGAGGCCTTATTTTTGGTTTGAACTTGGCATAAAGTGTTAGGTTTAGGCGACATGATTTGGTTTTCATAATTGATTGCTAGCTTTACATTTTGAAGCTAGGTATAGGCTTAGGATAAGTTTGGGGGATCATTGGGGTTGCCTTCTTGTGAATTTGTTTTCGGTTCAAAAGAGTTTGTGTTTTAAGGAAAGAAATGAGGTTTTAAGTGAAAGGTTTGTTTTTAAAAACTAAGTATGCTCTATTTCAGAAGGTAGCTCTCTCTAAATAAAAAAAAAAGAGAAAAAGAAAAGAAAAAAAAAAAAAAAAAAGCCTAAGTGCCAAATAAATAAAAAAAAAAATAAAGAGAAAAATAGTAATAATAAGAGAGCTACTAATAAGAAATTCCTAAGAGCAAAAATATTTTTCAAAACCTTTTCACTAGCCTAAAAAGTTTAAAAATGTCTTTATTTTGAATTGGGGATTGCTAAGTTGAGAAGAAGGGGTAGCCTTTTAAGTGGTGAGTGAGGATTAAATTTCTTAAATGAGAGGGGTATAGGACTGTTTGATAGTTTACATGGGTAGATGAGAATCTAATCATGTATGCATAAATTGTCTTTACCTTTAGCATTATGGATTAGTTCAAACCATTTTTGAGAGAAACCTTTGTCTAATTGTAAACCCTTTTCAAATGACATCATTCTATGCTCATAACCATAACCCTTAGCCAAATGTGTTTTGCTTTAAAGTGCATAAGTTTGATTCATGGTTCGAATGATTAATGATTGTTAAAGGATGAATTTCTTTGATTGTTAGGAATAAGAGACTCATGATTTGAATTTCTTTGTGTGATGAGTATGGCTAAGTCCTTTGGAGTATGAGTGTAAGCTTAGCATTTTAGAACTGTTAACTAGGACATTGAGATGATCTATTCGAAAGGCACCTTTGCAAAAAGTTTAAAACCCCTTTGAATTTTCTGAAAACCTCTCTTCCTTACTTGTTTTTTGTTGCTTGAGGGCAAGCAAGAAGTAAGTTTGGGGGATTTGATATCATTGCATATTGCATACATTCTGCATACTCATTAGGTAGTTTTTCATGCATTTGTATCATGTTTTAGGCTAGATTCCATCATTTAGGATCCTAGAGCATTCTTGCATCAGCATGTGCATTTTCTCTGCATTTTGCATTCATTCCAGGTTGTTTCTAGTTGCTTTGGAGACACGGAGGTTCGTGGAGGTGTGGAGGCCGATGTAGCAGTTCATGGAAGCTCGGGAGTGTGCTAAGGACCAGTGATCGAGGAGCAGATCGAGCATGGCCGGTCGATCTAGGAGTTGATCGACCAGAAGATCGAGCCAACTAGGCGATCCGAGGATAATGATCGAGATGGAGATCGAGTGAAGCAATCGATGTATCGGTACGGACGTAAATGACTCCATGCAGAGCGAGAGCCGGATCGAGTACACCACTCGATCATCCCGAAGATCGATACCGAGATCGGATGCAACACTCAATTCACCGAAGAAGATCGAGACCCGGATCGAGCTGAAGACACGATGGCCGGATATGATCGATAGAACAACTCGATCCAATGGTCGATCTCTGTCCTTTCAACCGTTTTTGGCTGTTAGCGAAGGGGGGACCATTGGACTGTTTTGACATTTTAGGCAAGGCGGCGAATGCTTTTTTCGAGAACTTTAGATTTTCTAACTTTTTCCTTCAAGTTTTCTCTCTCGTTTTCGGAAGAACACCATTGTTGAACCAGTTTTCTTTTCAAGCTTTTGTATTCTCGAACCTTATCGTTTAATCTAGTCGTTGTTTCATGTTTATCGTTTCATCTCTTCCACCTTGCTTGATTTAATTTATGTGTAGTGAGTAGTTCACTTTGGGTTAGGGGTTGAGAGGATTAAGGGGTAGAAAAGGTTCGATCTTGGTTTGTTTTCTAAACGTTTTAAGGCTATCTCTTCTAGGGTGTTGAAAGCTTAATGCTTGAAGACTCTCACGCCAAGAGCTTCATGATCCGAGAGGTCCCTTACCTTGACAGGATCGAGGGGCCTCGGAAAATCTCACCTTAGAGACTAGTTACCCCTTCCCAAAAGCCATGGAAGTTTGGGGGACTAGTTAAGCCATTGTTCGAAATCTGTTTTCCTTGCCTTTCGACCTCTTTTTCCACCAAAAGCCATGGGTTTGGAGGAGAGGATGAAAGAGTGATCTATACCGAAAGCCACGGATAGGTCTTGTTTTGTTTTCGAGGCTTAGAGATCCTCACCAAAGTGAGTCGATCCAAAGTTTCAAACCCAAGATCGTTCCTTGAAACCCCTTATATGAATCTCAACCCTCAAGCCCTCTCCTCTAGCATATTTACGTCTCATATCATCTTTAGCTTATTACCTGATAGCATCCTGGTCTTTAGATTCATTGTTTTTACGGTTTTAGACGAGATCGATCGTTTCTGCTCGATCTAGTGGTCGATCTTGTGGTCGATCCACTAGTCGAATTTTAACAATTCGAAGCTCTTCTCTTTAATTTATCTGTTTGTTCCTCGTGGTAACTGCTTCCTTTCTAGTATTTTTAAAATAGGTTTCACTCCATTTTGGTTGCTGCATTTAGTTTTTAGATTATTTCTCATAAACTGTCTCATTCGCTTAGATTTGTCTTAGACCTTGCATTCTCTGTGGATTCTCTATCATCTAGAAGTGGATTGACACTCTCCTGCTTGCCTTACTACAACATTGCTTGCATTAGAGTTTTGATAACCTCTCTGCTGCATTAGAGCATAAAGAAAATAGCTTATCACCAAGCTGGCCATTGATCACTTTGTTGCACTTGGAAGGAATGTCTCCTTTAAGGCATCTAGTTCCCCTCCTCTTCTTCATCGAGCTCTTCCTGCTGCACTTGCTCCTGATAATGTGATTTAAAATCATGACCTTGGCTCTGTTGAGAAGCTCCATGAGATTTGGACTTGTCCTTTTTGAACTTCCCCTTCACCAAGTTCACAAGCTTCTTTATGGTTTTGTCTAACCATTTGCACCATCTTTGAAGCTTGTTTATGTGGTCATGTGCATACTTCAGAGAACACCCTTGACTTGGCACCTCATGAGGTTTGAAAGGAAACCTCTTGGAGTTGTACTCTAGCAACTCATCTTCATCTTGCTCCCCTTCTTGGGAATCGTCCTCATTTTCAGCCCCAACATCACCTTCTCCTTCTTCGGATTCAGAGCTCTCTTCATTTTCTTCTTCACTGTCCTCCTCCTTTTCTTCAGTAATGGCACCACCATGGTAGAGCTGTCTCTCTGTTGGGCAGAAGTCCATGTTACTCCTCATGGCTATGGAACTATGCTTCACATTGGGAAGAAGAAACTTGGCTGGCTCCTTGGAGAGTTTAAGAAACTGATAGATGTGCTTCCCTTGGATAGTCTTCTCTAGGTAGTGAAAACTCTTTAGATAGCCAGGATCTATCCATTGTGGGGGCAAAGAAACTTCAGCATGCTCATCAAGGTCCACTCCACTTGCTATCATAATTGCTCTCACAACTCCCCGATTGTGTAGTTGAGGTTTCTTGTAACGACCCGGTTTTACAAATCAGGCCCGTTTGGAAAATTCAATCCTGACTAAGACGGTTTAAGCCCATTTCCTATTTTTCAATATTTTCTTTTTCCTTCGAGAGATAATTAATTCCTTGTTTAGATAAATATTATATTTTAAATGTGATATTAATGAACATTTTCCTAAATGAATTGTGAATATTCTTATTCATAATTATCTTTTCTTTTTTCGTGGTTATCTTTACTTTTTACGCAAGTCTCCCATTGGGTATAAATAGAGAGCCCTTCCCATTTTTTTTCTTCATTCTAAACTTTCCAGAGAAAAGAGAAACCCTAGAACTCTTTTCTCTCTCTTTTCCGGCGCCATAGTACTCTCTCTCCGCCGTCTCTCTCTCCTCTTTCTTTCTCTCTCATCACCACATCCTCTCTCTCTTCACCATGTCCTGCCGTTCATCATCGCCGCCCTCTAGTGACCGCCCTAGCCGCTCCCCAGAGCAGCCATCATCGTCCGCCGCTGCAGTGGAGCAGCCGCGAGTCCACTACCTTCGGGATGGACCCGTAGCCGCCCTTCCAGCCGCCCTGCCCCGGTGTTTCACGTTGATGAGGAGCCGGAGTCCTCACGGAGTCATGCGCCGCCGCAGCATCACCCCCGGAGATCGATCAACCCGGTGTGGTTAGCCGCCGTGGAGAATCTCACCTCCATCTCTTCTCCTTACCTCCCTTCGCCACCTCTTGCGCCACCTAGGCCAAGGTGAGGATGAATCTGTGCTTGAATATCGTGAACTCTGCTTTCCTGAGAGCATCTCCAACGGGAGAGATGTCTTCAAAAAATATTATATTATTATAATTTAATAAAATAATTAATTTTAATAATAAAAAGAAGTAAACTAATAATTGAATGACACATGTTTTAAGAGTATCAGAAAATTGTTTAGATCGCCTCTTAAATCAGAGGTTTTAGAATCTATATCTGAACTTTTCTTTCTCTCTCTCCTACTTTTTCATTTTTTTAATTGCTTTTAATGATCAGAACCTCAAAAATTTTCTACCATTGGACATGGTCTGAATGCATAACCTACTTTCTGCTTTAGAACTGAGTCCCAGCTAGGTCTTATTAGGTTGCTGTTTCCTCTGTGAATCGCCTAGATGTGTTTAGGGTTTTGAAACTGAAGTTGCAGAAGACTTAAAACAAACCTTTACTTGTGCTTGAAACGCCTTGCTTATTTGATTGTTGTTTGGATCTCTTATGTGGTTGTGTGATCGCCTAGAACTTGTAAAGAGGATAGGAACTTAATACGGTATTGCGTGAAATCATTATTGAGACTATGTGTTGTGAAATGCCTGAGATGAGAGTTGAGATCATAAGGCAAAGGAGCCATGGTCGATATACTTGAGTGGAGGACTATCGTTTGGCGTCCGAGATGGATGGTTGAGATTTGCAATGCCTGGCGCTGCAATCGATACGCTGAAGTTGAGGATAGTCACTGAGCCACGTGGGCAATATGCGAGGGGGTACTAAGGGACCTGACATCACATGGGGCTGTTCAAAAGGGTTCAGCGTATACTCATGTGGTATGGGAGTAATGGCTATATGTAGCGCTCGCAAGGCATGGCCGACGGGCTAGTCGTGTAGCGACTTTAAATCTACGGAGGATGCAACCCAAGTGCCATGGTGTAAGTCATCATTGTGTGGTCCGGGTATTTGCAGTGGCGTTACCTGTGACGCTAGGTTATTGTGTGAAGTCTTTAAGACTTTCTATGGTGCATTTTTAGGCTTGAACTTAGCGTTTGTTAAGTTGTGGTGCATTGATAGGATAATGTAGGTTCATTCTCCTAGGTAATCTAAATTACTCACCCCTCCAGTTCCCCTATCTTCTCTCTCTCGATCCCCTCTAGCAGGTTAGGTGAGTCAGGATGCTTCAGTATCTCAGGTGGTGTGGAGTTGTTTGTTAAGCAAGGCGCCTTCCGTTTCTGGGACTTGTAAAGTGGATAATGCGTTTGGCTTTAAGCGCAGACGGTTATCTTGACATTGCCGGTTCGGTTAGATATGACCGGGATCGGGTGTCACAAGTTTGGTATTAGAGCCAAGGTTAAGACTCTTCGGTTTTGTCCCGACGGGTAAGTAAAAAAAAAATTTAGTGTTTGCGAATCCTTTGTGCGCACTTGACTTGCTTTACAACTGTTATGACTCACACCTATGCATACTTGACATCTGACTCCTAGCGTTTTTTTTCCGTGCCAAACAGGGCTCATACCCGCGAGACATCCCGGAAACGGACCACTCTGATCCACATGGTTCCTGCTATACTCGCCCGACCAGCTTGGAAGATGCCAACCTGGGAGGAGGTGAACGCCTGTGATGCGCTAGCGACAGACGTACTCAGAGCTGTACAAGCTCGGGGTTCGTGTCGATCCTCTTCTGGTAGAGTGATGGCCCAACAGGCCCAGCAAACACGTAAGCGCGGACGCCCCCGCAGGAACCCTGTGCCATTTATTAGGCCAGATGTTCAGCCGTCTTACCCCCGGACAACCCAGGGCGGACGTTCTGTGGAGCAGTACAAAAGGGCCTTCTTTCGGGACCTGAATGAGAGTGGCAGAGAAATCTGTTGTACTCTCCATGCTGCAATAGCATTCCGAGAAGGGCTGAGACCGGAAATCCGCGGGAGTGTACCTTATCCTGAGGAAGACGGACTCGTTCGGGGGATCAGCTAAGTCACTGACCTGGCTCGGTTGGTCGAGCAGGATATCGAGGAGGAACGGAGGCAGCAGGAAGAGGGTGACTATGAGTCAGTCCCGTCTGAATGCGACGTCCCCTGACGTGGCTAGGAGAAACTGCTTGAAGACTATCTAGATTAGGGCTGTGCTTTTGGGATATTGGAGGGGTTTTCATTTTACATTTTAGAAATTAACTTAGTTATTAATTTTTGCATTAAGAGCCCTATTCTATGTCGATTGATTGCCTGATTTATTTTAATAAAAACTTTTGCTTGCTTAGAAATGATTGTTTCCCGAGTCTTCCGTTCTATAAACATTTCGATTTAGCCTTCTTTGGTATGACTTCCAAGTCTTCCTCATCGCCTTAAGCCGGCCGTGGAGGTTCATGCCTTAGAATTCAGAACGTATTCTCATTAAGGGAGGGAGAATTGTAAGGACCCGGTTTTACAAACCAGGCCCGTTTGGAAAATTCAATCCCGACTAAGACGGTTTAAGCCCATTTCCTATTTCTCGATATTTCCTTTTTCTTTCGAGAGATAATTAATTCCTGGTTTAGATAAATATTACATTTTAATTGTGATATTAATGAACCTTTTGCTAAATAAATTGTGAATATTCTTATTCATAATTATCTTTTCTTTTTTCGTGATTATCTTTACTTTTTACCCAAGTCTTCCATTGAGTATAAATAGAGAGCCCTTCCCATTCTTTTTCTTCATTCTAAACTTTCCAGAGAACAGAGAAACCCTAGAACTCTTTTCTTTCTCTTTTCCGGCGCCGTAGTAATCTCTCCACCGTCTCTCTGTCCTCTTTCTTTCTCTCTCATCGCTGCATCCTCTCTCTCTTCACCATGTCCCGCCGTTCATCATCGCGTTTGTTAAGTTGTGGTGTATTGATAGGATAGTGTAGGTTCATTCTCCTGGGTAATCTAAATTACTCACCCCTTCAGTTCCCCTATCTTCTCTCTCTCGATCCCCTCTAGCAGGTTATGTGAGTCAGGATGCTTCAGTATCGCAGGTGGTGTGGAGTTGTTTGTTAAGCAAGGCGCCTTCGGTTTCTGGGACTTGTAAAGTGGATAAAGCATTTGGCTTTTAGCGCAGACGGTTATCTTGACATTGCCGATTCGGGTTATATATGACCGGGATCGAGTGTCACAGTTCTTCTCCCTCTTCCCCTTGTTCAAGATCCAGCCCCTATATGTGTAGAGCTGCTCCAAGAGGAGAGTCACATAACAAGGGAACTCTTCTGGCCTGTTGAGAGTCTCTCCACTTCTGCTGGAGCGCACTAGTGGCTGCACGCCATTGTAGATGATGTCCATCTCCCTTGAAGTTATGTTGGTTGGCTCCTTCCTTGCAAGAAGTATGTTTGCAAGGGCCTTGTGAGCATATCTCACAGCTGGATACCTCAGACTCTTGTTCTTGGTGACCCCTGGAATGAAGTGATCAACCTCAATCACTTCCCAAAGCTTTTCATGCTCTCTCATTCTGATTTTGAACTGAGCCTTCTTGTCACCATAGGGATACATGCCAAGGCCATCTGAAAGCTCTCCAAAGGTTGCTGTGAACTTCTGCTTGTCAAGTCTGAAGGATATCTTTGCATCTCCATTGTCAAGCTCATTCTATTCATAACCCACCACTTGAAAAGTGGAGAGAAACTGAATGGTGAGGTTCTGGTACGAAGGAAGCGCCAGCTCCATGAACTTTCCAAGCCCCATCTCTTCAAAGATTGTCATGCAATCTTCATAAATTCCAAAAGCCTTATTGTGGGGATGCAAGGGTACCTTGTAGATTTGAAGGTACACTGGTTGAAGAGCTCTATAAACTCCCTTGCACTTGGTTGTTTGTTTGGGGCTTCTTCTACAACCTTACCCTTCCCTTTGTCTTTGGACTTGGCAGCCTTGCTTTCCACTACCCTTTTTCCAGCAGCTTTGGAGGACTGTCCTTCAGCAACACCTTTGCCATTGTCCTTGATTGCAAGTGTGGTAGAGGGTGCCTTTTTCTTTGGTGCTTAGCCTTTTTTTTTCTATGCACTTAAGTGTATGCATGACATGCATGAGACTCAAAGACGAAAGAAAAGAAAAACTAAAAAAAGAACACACAATGTCAAATGCCAAATCCCTCCCCGACACTTAAATTACGTAATCCCTTGTGTAATAAAAGAGAGAGAAAGAAGCAATAGAAATATATTACAAGAACAAAAAAATGCAATGGTATTTACAATGGTAAGGATGTGGTACCTTAGTTGTGGTGGGAGGAATGGTGGGATGAGTAAGAGAGTTCATCAGTCTCTCCTGGATCTATGAAGGATCCTTATGTTGCTGGTTATGGATACTTACTTGCCCTTTTCTTGTTTCTCCTCCTCTCTTGTGAAGAAGATGAAAGCACCCAACTAGTCCAATGTGCTTGGACTTGAGTTAGGTTTCCTTGAGCATCATACTCCTGCCATGTGGTGTAAGCTTCAGAAGTACAGTAGGCTGGTGCTTCCCATGCTGATGGCGGCTGAGACATAGGGACATATGTTGAAGCCCTATCTGGTTCCCAAGCTGGCCATTGATCACTTTGTTGCACTTGGAAGGAATGTCTCCTTTAGGGCATCCAGTTCCCCTCCTCTTCTTCATTGAGCTCTTCCTGCTGCACTTTCTCCTCATAATGTGATGTAAAATCATGACCTTGGCTCTGTTGAGAAGCTCCATTAGATTTGGACTTGTACTTTTTGAACTTCCCCATCACTATGTTCACAAGCTTCTTTATGGTTTTGTCTAACCATTTGCACCATCTTTGAAGCTTGTTTATGTGGTCATGAGCATACTTCAGGGAACACCCTTGACTTGCGACCTCATGAGGTTTGAAAGGAAACCTCTTGGAGTTGTACTCTAGCAACTCATCTTCATCTTGCTCCTCTTCTTGGGAATCGTCTTCATTTTCAGCCCCAACATCACCTTCTCCTTCTTCTAATTCAGAGCTCTCTTCATTTTCTTCTTCATTGTCCTCCTCTCTTTCTTCAGTAATGGCGTCACCATGGTAGAGCTGTCTCTCTGTTGGGCTGAAGTCTATGTTACTCCTCATGGCTATGGAAGTATGCTGCACATTGGGAAGAAGAAACTTGGCTGGCTCCTTGGAGGGTTTGAGAAACTGATAGATGTGCTTCCCTTGGATGGTCTTCTCTAGGTATTAACAACTCTTTAGATAGCGAAGATCTATCCATTGTGGGGGCAAAGCAACTTCAGCATGCTCATAAATGTCGACTCCACTTGCTATCATAATTGCTGTTACAACTCCCCCAATGTGTAGTTGAGGGTTCATCTCCCTCTTCCCTTTGTTCAAGATCCAGCTCCTATATGTGTAGAGCTGCTCCAAGAGGAGAGTCATATAACAAGGGAACTCTTCTGGCCTGTTGAGAGTCTCTCAACTTCTGCTGGAGCGCACTAGTAGCTGCACCCCATTATATATGATGTCCATCTCCCTTGATGTTATGTTGGTTGTCTCCTTCCTTGCAAGAAGTATGTTTGCAAGGGCCTTGTGAGCATATCTCACACCTGGATGCCTCAGACTCTTGTTCTTGGTGACTCCTGGAATGAAGTGATCAACCCCAATCACTTCCCAAAGCTTTTCATGCTCTCTCATTCTGATTTTGAACTGAGCCTTCTTGTCACCATAGGGATACATGCCAAGGCCATCTGAAAGCTTTCCAAAGGTTGCTGTGAACTTCTTCTTGCCAAGTCTGAAGGATATCCTTCCATCTCCATTGTCAAGCTCACTCTATTCATAACTCACCACTTGAAAAGTGGAGAGAAACTGATTGGTGAGATGCTGATAGGAAGGAAGCGTCAGCTCCATGAACTTTCCAAGCCCCATCTCTTCAAACATTGTCTAGAATCTTCATAGATTCCAAAAGCCTTCATTGTGGGGATGCAAGGGTACCTTGTAGATTTGAAGGTATACTGGTTGAAGAGCTCTATAAACTCTTTTGCACTTGGTTGTTTGTTTGGGGCTTCTTCTACACCCTTGCCCTTCCCTTTGTCCTTGGACTTGGCAGCCTTGCTTTCCAGTACCCTTTTTCCAGCAGCTTTTGAGGACTGCCCTTCAGCAACACCTTTGCCCTTGTCCTTGATTGCAAGTGTGGTAGAGGGCGCCTTCTTCTTTGGTGCTTAGCCTTTGTTTTTGGCAATCTCCTTTGTTATCCCCATAGTACCCATAAAAAAAAAAATCAAAAGACTATAAGTATGGGAACAAACGGATGAAGTCTAATGATTTTAAAGTTCTAAATTTTTTTTTCTCAAATTCAAGAAAGTCTTAACTAATATTTAAACAAGGCAAACCTCCAAAGAACTAAGAGAATTCAAGAGCAAAAATCATAAACATGCTAGAGTTCTAAGCAAATTTTAACTACTTATGCACATGAACCCAGCATGGAAGCCTTTAAACAAAAAGAAACATGATTATGCATAATAAAATTAAAGCAAAGCATGCTAATAGGTTAATGAACAATTATCAGCACTAAACATTCTACTTGCTTAAACTAACCAATCCCATCATGTAAAATCAAAACAAGTACTTAAACTAAACAAGACTAGTTCTTAAAGCAAAAGAATCACAAAAACTAAAGTTCAAACCATAAGAACTAGTACATGAATAGTGAAAGAGAGCAAACCTTTTTAGGACTTCTGAGCACTTTTAAAGACTAATAAAAGAGAGAGAGGGCTGATAAATTTTGTGCCTATAAGGGAGAGAAGAGAAAATTTAAAGTGTGAAGAATAAAGAGAAGTTTGATGGTTTATATAGAACTATGGAGGGGAGATAAGGAATCTAAGGAGTGGGGAAAAAACCAAAAGTGCTCGGAAATGGGTCAGAATGGCAGGGAGGAGCCAAAAAATTTAAAATGAAACTCCCTTTGCTCTAAACCAAGAGAGGAATTTTTTTGAAAGTTGCACTTACCTCGCTGACAACATTGATCACTTCTGGTCGATTTAAGTGATCGATGTGGTCGACATCGATCATGGTTGATCGATGCTGCTAATCGATGTGAGCTCCAAAACCTCCAGCCGATTTACATCGGTTGATGTTGGTGACCGATGTAGGCACATCGAGCAAGCCTTGATCGATTCTGCTGCTCGATGTAAATCCCCAAACTCTCAGTCAGTTTACATCGATCACTCCGGATCGATGTGAGTGATTGATGTGGTCCACATCGATCACCATGATCGATGTTCCTGACCGATGTAGTTTCTCTGACTATTGGGTTGATTCCATTGATCACTCCTGATCGATGTGATCTACACGAGACACTTCCTTTCCTACATCGATCAGTGATCGATGTAGTTGCCCGATGCATTTCTGGGTCCACATGATCGAGCAATGTTGATCGATGTTCATAATCGATGTACCCAACATCGATCTGGTATGATCGATGTTGATGGTCGATGTTAACCAAAATGCACCTTCTTTAGTTCCCGAAACATCTTTTCATCCCCTTAACAAAACTCCTTCTTCTAAGAACACTCAAAATGCATAAAACATAAACTAAAAGCATAAATATGTACAAAAGATACTATAGGACTACCTCCCAAGTGTGCTTGTTTAAAGTCACTAAGCTTGACTTTGATTACCTCTTTAGTGGAGGTAAGAAGAAGGAGTCTTGGAACTCCTTGGTGGTGTCTTGCTTCCCTTGAACCTCGGGGTGACTCTATTCATCTTGAACACAGCAGAAGGCTTAGACTTCCCCTCTTGCTTCATCTTGTAATGGACCTCACAATTCTTTGAGCCAAATGGTTGCAAAACCACCTCTCCTTTTTCAGTAACCAGCTTAATCTCATTCATCTTCTCGGAACTAATTACTTGGAGGACCTCCTCTTCAGTGGTGTCATGAAACAACCCGTATAAGCAGCAGCCATCAAAGCTCTCTCCAGTATAGCCTTCACACTCAGGCCAATTCTTGTCAACTCCTTTCATCTTGTTTAGCCCTATGGAGAAAGCATGTTCATGCTCCATCTTGGTACCCTTGCTATCAAACTTCAATACCTTCTCTTTGGTGAGCCTAAGCTCTGTTGTGCATTCCCTGGCGTCAAAGACAGCACCAGCTGAGGCCAAGAATGGTCTTCCAGGAATGATTGCATTCCTGATCTGGCCCTCAACATCCAAAACCAAGAAATCAGTTGGGATTGTTACTCCCTCAATCTTCATAGGCACGTCCTTGAGGGCTCCTAATGGCAACTTCATTGTCCCATCCGCAATGGTTATAGACACATTGCTTTGCTGGAATTTGGTGTAACCCAACTCCTTAGCTGTAGTTGATGGCAACAGATTTATGCTAGCACCCAAGTCACACAAACAGCTCTTGAAGGTTCTTCCTTTGAGTTCACAAGGGAGTATAAAGCAGCCAGGATCTCCAAGCTTCTTGATTTTCAGCTCCTTAACCTCTGATTGCTCAGCCTTATCTCTTACTTTCCCAAGCTCTTTTTCCGCATCTAGACCTCTCATGTCCAATTGAGCAGCATAGAGAGTTGAATACTTCTTGACTAGCTCCTGCTTGAATCTTCCTGGTAATGGGATGTCAGGTTAGTAAACTGGAAGCAACTCAGCTTGAGCCTCCTTCTTAGCTTCAGAAACTCGGACAAGGTCTTCCCCCTCACTTTGTTCATCAATGTCCTCATTGAGCATTGACAAGAACTCATCTATAATAACTTCTTCCTCGGCAGTAGTGAAAGCATGTTTAGAATCAACAGCTTGGCAATACTCCTTGGGATTCATCTTACACTTTCCTGGAAGGTTACCTTGAGGGTGTGGTCCACTAGCTACTCCTTTGTTATTCTCCAAAGCCTTCACTCTTGCAGCTAGACCATCCAACTTGTTTTTGAGTTCCACATGAACATATTCTATCTTATTGTAGACCTCAGCAAACTTTTTGTTCATCTCCAAGGTTGTGTTGATCTGAGTTTGAAGCAATTGCTGGATGAGGCTCTTGATTTCACAGTATGGAGTGCAGGAAGAAGCTTGAGCAGGTGCTTGAGCATTGAATCCTGGAGGGTTGAAAGGCGCTCTAGGCTGGAAGTTGTTGTTCCTTTGTTGAAAGCCTTGATTGTTGTTGTTGTAAAGCACAAAAGGTCTTTGAACAGCTTGCTGTTGTGGTTGAGGTGGGAATACCTGATCTTGAGGGTTTGCTACATTGTTACTCCTGTAAGAGAGGTTAGGATTGTTCTTGTAGTTTCCATAAATATTGTAACCTCCTTGATTCCCAAGATAGTTCTTCTCTTCAACTTAGTAAGCTTCTTGATCTTCAATCTGAACCAAGTCGCCAACAAAACTAACTTCCTTCCTTTCCCTTAACAACAGATCTATCTTCTCATGTAGAGACTTGATCTCTTTGTTGTTAGACTCCAGTTCATCCTTAGCACTCCTAGGAGTTCTATCAAACTCCTCATTATAAATCTCATCTCATTGTGCTAGATTCCCAACAAGTTCCATTCCTTCATCAACATCTTTCGAAAGGAAATTACCATTAGTTGCAGTATCCAAGAGCATTCTGATCTTTGGGAGAGCGCCTCTGTAGAGAGTTGAGAGGAGTGATGCTTGTGAGAAGCCATGGTGAGGGCACTGAAGTGTGTACCCTTTGAACCTCTCCCATGCTTCACCAAAGCTCTCATTGGTCCTTTGAGAAAATCCAGAGATTTCATTCCTCATTCTAGTTGTCCTTGAAGTAGAGAAGAACTTGGCCCGCAATTCTCTCTTACATTCATCCCAACTTGTGATGCACCCCTGAGGTAAATTCTTCTCCCATTGATGAGCTTTGTCTCTAAGAGAGAATGGGAACAGCCTTAACTTGAAACCATCTTCACAGACTCCATTGATCTTTGTGAGTGAACAGAGCCTATCAAAGTTTTCTAGATGGTCCAAGGGGTCTTCTAAAGGTAAGCCATGAAACTTGCTTCCTTGTACCATGTAGATCAGACCAGATTTGATCTCAAAGTTGTTGTTTTGAACAGCTGGAGGCAGGATTCCTGTCCTGCTCCAATGGGTCTGATAGGTCTATGAGATTGAGCTGCTCCTCTAGGACCTTCCTCTCCTTGCAGTCCTTTAACTCCTTATTAGCCCTGTTGGCTTTGAACACCAGCTGCTCCTTGTGGTCCTTGAAAACTCATACCATCAACACCTTTATCTTGGATGTTCATCCCCAATCTCTCAAAGTGCTGCTGTCTTTCCCTTAGTCTCTCTGCCCTTTGACCTCTGTCCAGCAAATTAATGTTATCTATAAAGTCCACTAAGTTGCTAGAGCCTCTTGATCTAAGGTTCATACACCTGAAAACTGCAATGAGAGGGAAAGACTATTAGTAACCAAATACAAATAAAACCTGATCTTAAAGATTCCGCAAATTCTAATGATCCAAACAATAACTCCAATGGCAACGGCGCCAAATTGATACAAGAGTTTTGAGTCTCTTTCTCAATCATCCTCCATATTAATCAATTGTAGTATAATATAGGGTTTTTATCAATCCAAATGAGTTATGAATAGATGCCAATATAATTATGAGCAGAAAACCTTAAGTCAAGTGAATTCAGAAAAAGAGTGTTTCTTAGCAACTAAACTATCAACCTAAGTAAATTAAGAACCAAGCTGAACCTAAGAAAGAACAACTTAGCAATGATCCAATGCAAAACAGAGCAAACAAGCACAAGACCTTCATCCACATCCTTAGAGTGTAGACAGTAGGGATTCATTTGAGAAGCAATGGTGTGGACATTGGAGAGTGTAACCTATAAACCTCCCCCATGCTTCTCCAAGGGATTCATTGCTTCTTTGTAAAGATTCTGAAATCCCATTCCTTGTCCTTGCTGTTTTAGATGTGCTAAAGAACTTTCCTAGGAATGCCATTTTACACTGATCCCTGCTGGTGATGCTTCTTTGAGGCAAATTCTTCTCCCATTATGGCGCCTTGACTCCTAAAGAGAATGGAAAGAGCCTTAATCTGAAGCCATCTTCACTAACTTCATTGATCTTTGTGAGGGAACACAATCTTTCAAAGTTTTCTAGATGGTCCAAAGGATCCCCCAATAGCAATCCATGAAACTTAGCTTTTTGCTTGTCCTCAAGCAAACAAAGTCAACTAAGGGAGTAAGGTTTTAAAAATCCGGATGTTCAAATCTAAAATGCCAGTTAAAAGAAATCAAATCAATATCCATGTTTTAATTTCTAAAATGCAAATCGAATCTCATTTATTTCAAAAGTTTTAGCCACAATCATAGCAAAATACAAAGGAATCAGTCTCAACATATACTCAAATTCAATTCATCTTTCCCTTTTAACATTCATTTAAAATTTTAAACCATGAATCATACTTATGCTCATCAATTAAACTCATTTGGCTAAAGGTACGGTTCTGAGTTAAGGACAAACTCATTGCAAAAGATTTAATGTGTTTCTAAGGATCACTGAAGAAAAAAATCAACCTATGGTAATATGCTAATAGTAAAAACTAACCGATGCATGATATCTCTATTATTCATACCATTTTAGCTTGCATTTATCACTAGTTTTAGTCTTTAAACATGCATATTTTGCTTCATCCTGTCCCATTTGCATACATTTAGGAGTTAGTGTAGTTTTAGGAGTTGCATTGCATTTTCCCTGCATTTGGAGTTTTATTCAGGTACTAGAAGGAGTTTCGAGACCAAGTGGTGAAATGGATGTGAGCTGGGAATGGAGCAAGGAGAAGGACGAGGTCGGATGAGCCAATATCAATGACAATATCAATGTGATCTGATCGATATGGAGCATAACGATGTGAGTATCGACCACTTCAAATCGATACAGCAAGAGCATGGTGTAAAGGCAGCATATCGACCAAGGAGGACCTCGATACAACAGAAGAGAGTCCATACCGAGCAGTGTATCAACGTCCCAGACAGATACACAGAGACAGGACAATACCGAGGTACCCTATCGACGTGTCTGCCTGATAAGCCTTAACTAAAGGGCGATTGTATTGACTTCACACTGAAGAGATTCAAGCCGATACACTCTTGAAGCCTTGCATATCGACCACCATATCGATTAGGCCATGTCGATACAACCCACAAGAAGACCTGATATCGATGTGTGTATCGATGTACATGGCCGATATGGTCCATCTGAGTCAGCTTATTTTCGGTTTATTCTTGGTTTACTAAGAGTTTCTAACCTCCCCTATAAAGACTAAAGTCCTAAAATGGTTAGGCAACTTAGATCTTATTATTTTTCTTCTGTTCTAGCATTAAAAGTCTTTCCTTTTTCAGCTTTACTTTGTGAGAACTAGTTTGATTTAGTGAATTTCGGCACTTGCCTTTAATCTATTCTTGCTTATTCTGCTTTCTAATCATGCTTACCTATTATTTCTCTTTTGAATTTGTTGTTTTGATTATGGCTAGTGAGTAGTCTTATTTAGGGTTTGAGATAGGATAGATTAGAGGGATTTTAGGATTAGATTAGCGATGTCTTATGCTTAATATGATTGTCTTCTCTCTATTAAATGTGCTTCACACTTGATTAGTCTTGGCCAGACTAGTTTAGTATCTTGGCTTTCTCTTATACCTGTTAATTTTTTGATGAAATGCTGCAATGAGTCTTTTAGAGGATATGTTCTCTTAGCCTAAGGAATTCAATGTCTACGGTGCATTTTGGCTTTATAAGATTGGAGTCCTGTTTTAAATGTTTGCATATCATGTATTTGAGTAAATGAATTTGTGTTGATTATGTACTTAGCAAAATGATTAGTATCAAGGAATTGAGCTAGTTATTGATGTTAATCCTATGCCTAGAAGATAGCATTGTTTGAATTGTTTTGAAGCATCGCTAGTTTAGTTCTAATCTTCTCTTAGTCAATAACCCCCATCTTAGATCCCTGCTTTAATCTAATTGAATTTCCTGCCTTAAATTTGTGTTGCTTAGTATTGTTTAGATTGATCACAACTGCTTTTTTGAATTTTGCTTGACTTGAGTGGTTTGCTGCATTTATAGTGTCTTATGAACTCAGATGGATTGATAAATTTCATACTACAATGACTTGAGTGTGTTAGGATTTGAATAGTTAGCAAAATCCTGCTATCAAATTGGCGCCGTTGCCATATGAATTTAGTTTAAGCATTAAGATTTGTGGATTGCTTGAGATTAAGCTGTTATTTTCTGTTTGTTACTGATTTGCAAGTTTGCTCTTCCTCTTATAGGTGTATGAACTTGAGGTCTAGAGGCAATCAAAACCTGCTGAATTATCAACAGAAAATTCTGCAAGTGGAGAGAGCATTAAGAGCAGCAAGGGAAAGAGAGAGACTGCAAATGTTTCATCAGCTCAACATGGACCATGGTATTGATGATCAGCGATTTCAGGGACCACTAGGAGCACAAAGTCTTCAGGGAGTTGCTGGTGTTCAGGGACAGCAAAGAGCCCAGGGTGCACAAGGACCTAGAGGAGCAGATCAAACTCCAAGACCTATCAGACCCATTGGAGCAGGAGATGCACCCAATGCTTACAACAACAGAACAAGAATACTCCATCCACCAGTGCATAACAACAACTTCGAAATCAAGTCAGGCTTGATATCTATGGTTCAGAACAACATGTTCCATGGCTTGCCTTTGGAGGATCCCTTGGACCACCTGGACAACTTTGACAGATTGTGCTCTCTCATCTGTTTTCTTTTAGTAGTTTTTAACCCTCTTCCAGGGATTTTAAAATAGTTTTTCGGCTCATTTGGCCATTGCATTTAGTTTTCATCGATTTTACCATCTATTTACCCGATTCTGCTTAGATTTGCTTAGTTCTTGCATTATAAGTGTCTTTCTTCTACCAGGCTGGATTGATCTCCTTTACTACTATACTACATTTTTAACAGTGGTTTAGGCTTTGATATTTAGACTTGCAAACAATCTGTTTATCATGATGCTGAGATGAAAGGGATGCTACAACAACTCCTTCAAGGCTAACAAGCTACAAATATGGAGATCACAAAGATGTTTATTGAGGTTTAAAACAGAATGGACTCATTCCATGTGGAGATCTCCAACAAGTTTGATGGGTTGGCTGATAGAGTGAAGACACTTGAGAACAACAAGGGCATAGCTGGCCCTAAAACTCAAGGCAACCTTCCTGGAAAACCAAAAGCTAACCCTAAGGAGTTTCCATAGCTACTGAAGAAGAGACCTCTCTTAGCTGAAGAGGAGGCTGTCATTGAAGAATTCCTTTCACTGCTCAATAAGGACATTGAACTTCAGAGTTGGGGAGAGGAGTTTCCAGAAGCTGACGCCAACAATGAGGATATAAATGAAGAGTCTCTTGAAGCAGCAGCCACTAAGGAAGAGGAGAAGAGTAGGCCACTTGGGAAGGATAAAGCTGAGAAAGAAGCTGGAATCTATGATTTTTCTCCTTACAAGCCAACTCTCCCTTTTCCTGGAAGGTTTAAGAAACAGCTTGTGGATAAGTACACCACTCTTTATGCTAACCAGATGAAGCTTAGAGGTCTAGATGTTGGGAAAGAGCTAAAAGAAGCCATTGCCAAGACTGAGGTATTGAACATCAAGAAGCTTGGAGATCCTGGATGCTTTACTCTCCCTTGTGAACTCAAAGGGAAGATGTTCAGGAGTTGTCTTTGTGACTTAGGTGCAAGCTTCAACTGCTACCTGATAAGACTCAGGTTTTACCCAAATAAAACTACTGCAAGTGCACAACAAAGCAGTTATAGTATAAGGGGTTATCGAATCCCAAGGGAGTAAGTAAACTAGACTAGCAATTATAGACTCAGACTAAGTTAAGCACTAAATAATGAAAGTAATACGAAACAACTAAAGTAATGAAAGCAAGCGATTTATTGATTGATCTAAGATTCAGGAAACTAAAAGCACTAAGTCAGGATAATTCGCAGGTTGAATCCGAGAATGTAGAATGTATGTAAGCAGGAATGATTTAAACCGTCTTGAACTCGAAACTCAATGAGATAATTAATCAATTCTCATTGCAGAAGTTATATATGCCTAATTTACCGAATTCCAAATGTCTTTGCAAATTCTAACAAGTTAAGCAAGCATTAAAGATTAGGTTTCGATTGTTCACAAAACTCCTATGTCAAAACTCTTTGCAAGTAGGCATTTTGCTCATCTAATACTAGTTCAGGTGATTAACAATGTTCTCACATCTATTAAACAGCCTAGGGTTTCGAATTTCCAGATGACTAGTCAAAGTAATCGGTTTTGAATGCAAGCACAGATGAAGAACCATAAGATACTTTAAAACAAGTTTAGCGATTCTACAAACTCTTCATCAACCTTTGAAAAGCACTAACTTAACTAACAGATTAGTCAGACATGATCATGAAGACACAAAACATAACTGAATAAAACTGCATTAAAGAGATAGACTAAAATAAAAGGGTTCGAATTTTTCTCTAAAAGAGTACAGGATCTGTCTCCCCAAAAAGATCTGAATAAAACATGATACTAGACTTTTTATGTCAATCACCAAATGCTTGTACTAGTCAGTTGCAGCATAGCATAGGTTTTTATGCCAATCCAAGGGGTTAAGTTGAATAACACTAGAGTTGCAAGCAGAAGAGTCTATGTCAAGTGGATTCAAAGAAGATTTGTTGCTTACACAACTTAAACTTACACCCTAAGTGATCATGTACCAAAGAGAACTTAAAGAAGAACAGTTTAGCAATGATCAATGAACAAAGCAGAGCATTAAAACAGAGTAAATGGCAAATTCAAAATTCAAATAAAGAGAAGACAAGTTCCTAGATGTGGTTATTGACTTTGGGGAATTCAAAGGCTAACTAAGGTTGTTTCAAACATCACTGATCAAGCAAACAAGCAATCAGTCCTGATTCCTAGAAATAGAGTTCACAATCAAGCAAGTCCAATCTCTTGGCAAATAACACTTTGCTAATCACCCTAACAAGAACTAACTCTCATTACTGATAGAACAATCAACAAGCCTGAATAACCAACTCTATTCAAGTCAAAATATTCCTCAAACAGACATTCTGTTGAGCTAAGGCCAGTAAATCCTCTATTAACCAAGATCAGCATTTCATCAAACACTTGGTGGGCATAAAAGGAAGCATAATTCTTGATTCATGTGGTCAAGACAAATCTAGCGTAAAAACAGATCAATAGAGAGGAATCAATCATATTAAACACTAACACACCCTAATCAAGGCTCTAAATTCCCTTAATCTACCACATCTAGAAACCCTAAGATAACTACTCACTAATCACCATGGTTAACGCCAATTCACAAAGGGAAAATATCTAATCATGATTAAGAAGAAGATTAGAGAAAAGATTGAAAGGCAAATGCAATCTTTGATTAAAAAGATAGATTTGTTCTTACAAACTCTAAGGAAACTAGAAAAATTAAGCAAGAACAAAACTTGATCTAAAAATCTTAGAACAAGCTATTTATACTAAAAGACAAATGCCCTAACATAACGGCAAAAGTATAAATAAAAACAAGTTCGGGCTGGTATGTATTGATCTTGAGTGATTGATGGATTTGATCAATGGTGCATCCATTGCATTCCCATCGATCACTCTATGATCGCTACACTTGATCGATGGCTTTGTCCTATCTCTCATCGGTCTTGAGTGATCGATGGCAGTGATCGGTGGTGCATCCGTTGCATTCCCATCGATCACTCCATGATTGATAGCTTCAAGTCTTGATCGATGGAGCATTCGGTTATTTCCCATCGATCACTCCCTTGATCTATGGCCTTGAAGTTTTGATCGATGGAACACCAGAAATCCCCTCCTTAGCTCCTTTTGCTCCTCTTCAGCTTAGCTAACTTTTTGAGCCATTCCCACACTCCCTCCTTGCTCCTTTCAGCTTCTTAAGTACGTAAAAACATCCTTGATGCATAGAAAATGCAAACTACAACCTAAATGCAACCTAAGCCTAAAAGGAGAAGAAAATGGGGCTAAAGAGAAGGAAAGCATGCAAAAGAGAACCAATACATGAACTAAATGCAAGCCTAAATTACGTAGATGTATGAGATATCAACACCCCCACACTTGCCTTTTGCTTGTCCTCAAGCAAACAAACTAAGACAAATGGAGGATGAGGTTTACAAGTGGGCATTCAAATTCAAAAATGCAAAGGTAAAGAGATGGAGTCAACACTTAAGTGCCTAGTTGTAGGATGCAAACATAATCAATTATACTTTAAAGAACCTAGCCATGCTCATCATGTTTCAAAATGGTCTCAAATTTCAACCTAGACAAATGCTCAAATCAATCAACTCTTTAACATTCATTAACCTCAAAATCATGAATCAAGTTTGTGCAAATCAAGTGAAGACATTTGGTTTTAAGGGTAAGGTATGAGATTAAACTGATCTCATTCGAGCACAGGGTTCATAAACATAAGGGATCAATCAATAAAAATAATTCTATATTAGGCAAAATGCTAAAGGTAAAAGCACACTTATGCATGCAAATCAAAGCTCTCTTCTACCCTTTTATCTAACGATGAATCCTATAAACTTCTAAACCCCAAAGTGAATTCCTAAGTCTACCCTTTTCCTAAGCTCTAACCCTTCTTCTTCTTCATGGTTGGGGAAACGTTTCTTTTTGCTTGTGTGGTTGCTTCTTTTTGTTGGGACTTGCTCCTTTCTTATTGCATGAGCGCCATTTTTCACCTTTCGTGGATTGCCTTGGGTCTGATTTCTTCTTTGGATTGACCCCTTTCAAAGCTTTGTTGTTGGCGCCTTCCTTCTTTGAACACTTAGAGCTTTTTCTTCCCTTTACTTAACCATAATGCTAACTGTTTCGCCATACTACCATTTCAAATTTTTCCTTCTTCATTTAAAGCATATAAACATGAAACCCAAACCACTTAGCTCTACCCTTTTATCCCAAAAATCCTAACCTAGAACCAAGCTCAAAAAGCAAGCTGATATCTACAAAAGAGCTTTTCATTACCAGCCTTATTCCTAACACTTTTTCCAATACAAAATTGGAAAATGATATGCAAAGGCCTCACAAATCTCAAGATAGTGTTTAAGCTGAAAAGGAGGTTTGGTTAAGGGAGTGGATAAGCTATTTGGATCAACAAGAATGTTAAGAAGGAAGAAAATGATCAAAATATGTATATGGTAGCCATATATTCACTTTTTAATGCACAACCATGATAATTAAAAATTCAGATTAAGGTTCAAGTTGATATAGTGGATTTTCAAAGAACAAATACTTTCAGTATGAGACAAGAGCATCAAATTTAGCAATCCAAGCATAGTTCAGTCTTAACTTCTAGCTTTCTCATGATGCATTAAACAACTAACCACTTAAGCACTTAAATCGTCTCTAAACACTAATCACTTTACAAAGAGAATTCATCACTATGCCCTATGCAAATGCAATGCATCCTATAAGCAAACACTAGACTCAATACTAAACAAATGAAATGCAATTATATGCTCTTTGTTTTTTTGCAAAAACATGCAAAATGTTTCAATTTTTTTCGATTTTTTGTGTTTTCCTATGCCTTAGATGAATGCATGATATGCATGTGACACAAGATGAAAGAAAATGAAAAACTAAGAAAAGAACAAACAAAGTCAAACCCTAAATCTCTCCCTCACACTTAAACTACACAGTCCATTGTATAATGAAAGGAATGAGAGAGAGACGCAACAGAATATTTTACAAAACTTAATAAACAATGCAGTGGTATATACAATGGAAGAATGTGGTACCTTTAGCTTTGGTGGGAGGAGTGTGGGGGTGTGTAAGAGAGTTCCTCAGTCTCTCCTGGATCCTGGAATGATCCTGGTGTCATTGATTGTGGAGACTGACTCGCCCTCCTCTTGTTTCTCCTCTGCTGGCCTTGTGAAGAAGTTGCTGCTTCGTGTGGTGGAGTAATCCAGCTTAGCCATTGAGCTTGCATTTGAGTTGCATTGCCTTGAGCATCCCATTGTTGCCATGATGTATGACCCTCAGAAGAAGTGTGAGCGGGCGCCTCCCATGCTGATGGTGGCTGGGATCTCGGCTCATAAGATGAAGCTCTTGAAGGTTCCCAAGGCGCCCACTGATCAGTTTGTTGGACTTGGAAGGAGTGTCTTCCTTGGGGCATCAAAACTGCTTCCTCCTCTTCATTATGTTCTGCTTGTGGCATCTGCTCTTCATAGTGGGAAGTCTACTCATGACCATGGCTTTGTTTGGAAGCTCCTTTTGATGTAGACTTATCCTACTTGGACTTCCTCTTGACCAGATTCACTAACTTCTTGATGGTCCTGTCTTGCCATTTACATCACTTCTGGAGTTTGATGATGTGGTCATGAGCAAACTTCAGAGAGCTTCCTTGGCTTGGGACCTCATAAGGCATGAAGTGAAACTTCTTTGTGTTGTAGTCTAGCAACTCATCCATCTCTAACTCTTACTCTTAGGAATCCTCCTGGCTTGTAGCGCTAACAGCAGCTTCTTCTTGCACCTCTTCTTCTCTGTTCTCTTCACCTTCTTCTTGCACATCTTCTTCATCTCCCTCTTCATTCTCTTCAGTTACAGGGCCTCCAAGGTAGAGCTGACTTATATTGGGGAAAAAATCAATGTTACTCCTCATGATGATGGATGTGTGCTGCATATTTGGGAGGAGGAATCTTGCTGGCTCTCTGAATCCTCTGAGGAACTTGTAAACATGCTTCTCTTGGATGCTCTTCTCCAGGAAGTGACTCCTTCTGAGATACATTATATCAATCTACTGTGGCTCCAAAGCATCTTCAATATGCTCCTCAAGTTTCACACCACTTGCCAACATGATGGTTGTCACAACTCCTCCAATGTGCAGCTGGGGGTTCTTCACCCTCTTTCCCTTGTTCAAGACCCAGCTTCTATAGGTACAAAGCTTCTCCATCAGCATAGTCACATAGCAAGGGTACTTGGTTGGCGGCCCCAGCACTGTTCCATCTTTGCTTGTGGTCACAAGTGGATGCATTGCATTGTACATGAAGTCCAGCTCCTTTGTTTTAAATTGATTGGCTTCTTTCTTGCAAAGAATGTGTTTGCAAGAGCCTTGTGAGCATATCTGACAGCTGGATGCTTTAGGTGCTGGTTTCTTGTAACTCCTGCAGTGTAGTTACCAATACCAATGACTTCCTATAGCATTTTGTGTTGCCTCTTGCTGATCTTGAAGTGGTCTCTCTTATCAACATAAGGGTACATCCCACGGCCTTGAGAGATCTCAAAGAATTTTGCTGTGAACCTTTGCTTTCCAAGCTTGAAAGAGATCCAGCCAAATCCATTGGGAAGCTCACTCTCTTCATAGCTCACCACCTTGAAAGTGGAGAGAAACTGATAAGTGAGATGCTTGTAGGAAAGAAGTGGTGTCTTCATGAAATCGCCAAGCCCCATGTTTTCAAAGATATTCTTGCAATCTACAAATATCCCAAGTACCTTCACTTTGGAAGCACAAGGATATCTTGTAGGCTTGAAAGTACACTGATTAAAGTGCTCCATGAGTTCCATTCCACTTGGCTCCTTGGATGAGGCTTCTTCCACAGCCTTTCCCTTTCCTTTAAACTTGGCAGCCTTGCTCTCAACAGGCCTCTTTCCAGCTGCCTTTGATGATTGCCCGTCAGCCACACTCTTCCCCTTGTCTCTTCTGGTAAGTGGAGAAAAGGGCACTTCCTTTTGTGGTGCTTTGCCTTTGTTTCCAGCAGCCGTTGTAGTTCTCCCCATGGTACCTACAAGAACAAAGCTTGAAGAACCAATAAGTAGATGAACAAAGGTTGAAAAGCAATGACTAAAAGCTCTAAAAAAAAATTCACATCGGCCATTTTTGGTCGCTGCATCTGATCGATGGTGCACTCGTTTGGTTTCCATCGATCACATATGATCGATACACTTGATCGATACTTCATCTGATGGTTTCCCATCAATCAAATTTGATCGATATGGGTGATCGATGGAAACCCTGCTGGCACCTTTTTCCCTCCATCGATCACTTTTGATCGATGGAGTTACCCGATGCACCTCTGGCTCCAATATTATCGATCACATTTGACCGATGGTCATGACCGATAGGCCTGTATCGATCCGGCTTGATCGATACTAGCAAGAATACATCTGTTTTTGTTTCCCCAAACACCTTCTCAAGCCCCAAACCAAACTCCTGCTTCTAAAAACAATAACAAAGCATAAACATGAACTAAAAAGCATAATATATCAAAGGATACCATGAGACTACCTCCCATGTGTGCTTGTTTTTAAGTCACTTAGCTTAACTTTGATTACCTCTTTAGTTGAGGTAAGAAGAAGGAGTCCTGTAACTCATTGGTGATATCTTGCTCCTCTTGATCTTGGTGATGACCCCATCAGTCCTCATCTCAGCAAAGGGCTTAGATTTGCCTCATTGCTCCAGCATGTAGGAGAATTCACCATACTTAGAACAAAAGGGCTTCAAGAACACCCCTCCTTCTTCAGTAACCAACTTGATTTGATTCAAGTTCTTGTAACCAACCACTTCAAGGACTTCCTTTTTAGTGGTGTTGTTAAACAGCCTTGACAAACAGCAACCATCAAAGCTATCTCCTTGGTAACCTTCAAACTCCAGCCAGTTCTTGTCACCTCCTTTCACCCTTTTCAGTTCCATAGAGAAACCATGATCATGCTCCAGCTTGTTGCCTTTGCTGTCAAACCTCAAGACTTTATCCTAGGTAAGCCTCAGCTCAGTTGTTCATTCTCTAGTATCAAATATGGCACCGGCTGAAGCTAGAAATGGTCTTCCAAGGATGATGGAATTCTTAATCTGCCCCTCAACATCTAGCACCAAGAAGTCAGTTGGTATAGTCACTTCTTCTATCTGCATAGGCACATCCTTGAGAGCACCTAATGGCATCTTCACAGTCCCATCAGCAATGGTAAGAGAGACATTGCCTTGCTGGAACTTAGTGTAGCCTAACACCTTGGCTGTAGAAGATGGCAGTAGATTTATGCTGGCTCCTAGATCACACAAACAGCTCTTGAAGGTCTTGCCTTTAAGCTCACAAGGGAGTGTGAAGCAACCAGGATCTCCAAGCCTCTTGATGATCAGCTCCTTAACTTCTGGTGCTCCAGCCTTAGCTCTGAGTTTCCTAAGCTCTTCTTCAGCATCTAAACCTCTCATTTCCATTTGAGCAACATAGAGGGTCTCATACTTCTTGACTAGTAGCTCCTTGAACCTTCCTGGAAATGGAATGTTAGGTTGATAAGCCGGGAACACATCAGCTTGAGCTTCCTTCTTCGCATCATAAACTTGAACTAGCTCCTCCCCCTCACTTTGTTCATCAATGTCCTCGTTGATGATATACAAAAACTCATCTATCATAGCATCTTCCTCAGGGGTGAAAGCATCAAGAGATTCAACAGCTTGGCAGTATTCCTTTGGATTGTTCTCACATTTTCCAGGAAGAGTACCTTGAGGGCGTGGTGCACTTTCTATGCCTTTGTTGTTCTCTAAGGTTTTCACCGTTGCATCTAAGCCATCAACCTTGTTTGTCAACTCCACATGCACAGAATCAATCTTGTTATGAACCTCAACAAACTTCTTGTTCATATCCAAGGTTGTATTGACCTGATTCTGAAGCACTTGCTGCATCATACTTTGAGTTCAGGATCTTGGGAGCATGAGGAAGCTTGAGCTGGAGCTAGAGCATTAAATCCTGGAGGTTTATAGGGCGCTCTAGGTTGGAAGTTGTTGTTTCTCTGTTGATAACCTTGTTTGTTGTTGTAGGGAACAAAAGCCCTTGCTTGGCCAGCTTGCTGTTGTTGTTGAGGTGGATAGACTTGGTCTTGAGGATTTGCAACATTGTTGCTTATGTATGATAGATTTGGGTTAGGTCTGTAGTTCCCATACCTATTGTAGCCTCCTTGATAACCAAGATAGTTCATCTCCTCAACTTGGCAAGTCTCTTGATCATAAAGCTGAACCAAATCACCAACATAGTTAACTTCCTTCCTTTTGCTTAACAGCAGATCAATCTTCTCATGCAAAGCTTTGATCTCTTTCTTGCTAGACTCCAGCTCATCTTTAGCACTCCTTGGAGTTCTATCAAACTCCCCACTGTAATTCCCATCAGACAGTGCTAAGTTCTTAACAAGCTCCAATCCCTCAACAACATCTTTAGATAAAAAGTTACCATTAGATGCAGTGTCCAGAAGCATTCTGATCTTTGAGAGGGCGCCCCTGTAGAGAAGTGAGAGCAGAGAGGCTTGTGAGAAGCCATGGTGTGGGCACTGCAGTGTGTAGCCCTTGAATCTTTCCCAAGCTTCACCAAAGCTTTCATTGTTCCTCTGTGCAAACCCTGAGATTTCATTTCTGATCCTAGCAGTCCTTGAAGTAGAGGAGAATTTTGTTAAAAAGGCTCTCTTGCACTCATCCCAACTAGTCATGCTTCCTTGACGCAAGTTTTCCTCTCACTGTTGAGCTTTATCCCCAAGAGAGAATGAGAACAACCTGAGTTTGAAGCCATCTTCACTTACCCCATTAATCTTGGTTAGAGAGCAGAGTCTATCAAACTTATCCAAGTGATCCAAAGGGTCCTCAAGTGGTAACCCATGGAACTTGCTTCCCTGAACCATTGAGATGAATCCATATTTGATCTCAAAGTTATTATTCTGAACTGCTGGAGGAATGATCCATGTTCTGTTGTTATAAGCATTTGGGGCGTCACCAGCTCCAATTTGTCTGACTGCTCTTAGAGCTTGATCCGCTCCTCTAGGGCCTTGCTCTCCTTGCAAGCCCTGAACTCCTTGTTGACCTTGTAGACCTTGAGCGCCAGCTGCTCCTTGAGGACCTTGGAACCTCATATCATCCACATCAGGTGGTTCCTGATTGTTCATCCCTTGTCTCTCCAAGTGTTGCTATCTTTCCTGTTGCCTTTTTGCTCTCTGACCTCTGTCCAACAGATTGATGTTGTCTATGAAGTCCATTAAGTAGCTAGAACCTCTTGATTTTAAGTTCATACACCTGAAAATCATCAATGAGAGTCAAATATGATTAGTAACCAAATAAAAATAAAATCTGATCTTGGTGTCAATCACCAAATGCTTGTACTAGTTAGTTGCAGCATAGGGGTTAAGATGAATAACACTAGAGTTGCAAGCAGAAGACTCTAAGTCAGGTGGATTCAAACAAGATTTGTTGCTTGCACAACTTAAACTAACACCCTAAGTGATCATATACCAAAGAGAACTCAAAGAAGAACAGTTTAGCAATGATCAATGAACAAAACAGAGCAATAAAACAGAGTAAATGGCAAACTCGAAATTCAAATAAAGAGGAGACAAGTTCCTAGATTTGGTTATTGACTTTAAGGAATTCAAAGGCTAACTAAGGTTATTTCAAACATCACTGATCAAGCAAACAAGTAGTCAATGCTGATTCCTAGTCATAGAGTTCACAATCAAGCAAGTTAAGTTCAATCCCTTGACAAATAACACTTTGCTAATCACCCGAACAAGAACTAACTCTCATTAGTGCTAGAACAATCAACAAGCATGAATAACCATCAAGTCAAAATACTCCTCACACAGTCAAGCTCTTGAGCTAAGGCCAGTAAATCCTCTATTAACTAAGATCAGCATTTCATCAAACACTTGGTGGGCAGAAAATGAAGCCTAATTCTAGATTCATGTGATCAAGACAAATTTAGCTTAAGAACAGATCAATAGAGAGGAATCAATCATATTAAACACTAACAAACCCTAATCAAGCCTCTAAATTCCCCTAATCTACCACATCTAGAAACCCTAAGGTAACTACTCACTAATCACCATGGTTAACACCTAATCACAAAGAAAAAAGATGCTAATCCTGATTAAGAAGAAAATTAGAGAAAAGATTGAAAGGCAAATGCAATCTTTGATTTAAAAGATAGATTTGTTCGTACAAACTCAAAGGAAACCAGAAAACTTAAGCAAAAACAAAACATGATAAAAAAATCATAGAACAAGCAATTTATACTAAAAGACAAATGCCCTAACATAATGGCAAAAGTGTAAATAAAAGCAACTTTGGGCTGGTATGTATCGATCGAGAGTGATTGATGGGTTTAATCGATGGTGCATCCATTGCATTCCCATCGATCACTCTATGATCAATACACTTGATCGATGGCTTTGTCCTGTCTCTCATCGGTCTTCAGTGATCGATGGCAGTGATCGATGGTGCATACGTTGCATTCCTATAGATCTCTCCATGATCGATAGCTTTAAGTCTTGATCGATAGAGCACTCGTTTGTTTCCCATCGATTACTCCTTGATCGATGGCCTTGATGTTTTGATCAATGGAAGACCAGAAATTGCCCTCCTAAGCTCCTTTTGCTCCTCCTCAGCTTTGCTAACTTCTTGAGCCATTCCCACACTCCCTCCTTGCTCCATTCAGCTTAAGTACCTAAAAACATCCTTGATGCATAGAAAATGCAAACTACAACCTAAATGCAACCTAAGTCTAGAAGGAGAAGAAAAGAACTGTACTTTTTTAGAATAATTTTAATAATCTAAGATAAAACGCAACAATGGCTGAAAACCTAATATATACACGCTACAACACGAGCTGGAACAATTTTGTAATTAGTGAAACTTCTAGGCCAAAGTTGCAATTTCTTCTCCATCTTTTAAAACAAGCCGCGACTCCTCTTCAGATGCGGGTGAAGAGCGTCACCCTTGAGTGGTGACGATCATCACCAATGCCGGTGTAATGCTTCCGAGTTGCTAACTTCGTGCTAACTTCCGAGTTGTAATGCTCCAAAAAGCTCCAAAACGTCCAATTATGCTCCAGACATGCTATAACCTGTAAAGACTCTACTAGGACTCTAAAAAGACCAAAAACACTCAACAAAAAGGACTTATACCATGGTTAAAAACCGTAAAAACCATGATATATCAACTCCCCCAGACTTAGCTTTTGCTTGCCCTCAAGCAAACATCAGACAGAGAACAGGGCCGAGGTTTGAACACATGAACAGTCAGCTAAACATCAGGAACACCACATTGATCAACACTTTCGAATCCACATACCACAGAGCCAACACAAGATCAAATTTCAGTGTAATCATCACAAGCTTAGCAAATCTCTCAAATCCAGTTCAAGCCCCTTCAAGAAATCCGAAATCTCTACTGCTAACTCCTTATATTTATCGAAGTGTGATATCTCATCAAGGTTTTATCAACTCAATCACTTACAGATTCCTTTCCCTTCTTAAGCACTGAACAAAGCAATCTCAACACAGCTCTCCTATTTTCTCTTCCCTTGATCTATTTTTCTGTATTTTTTTTTCGATTTTTCAACTTCTTTTCTTATTTTTCTTTTCAGTCTAAGATATGGTGCTACTCAATACTTGTGTTCCTTGTGAGGAGACAGGTTCTTGAGTGTTCACTATTGTTGTTCCTTGTTAGGAGACAGGGTAATGATGCACCACTCATCAGACTTAAACTCTACAAGCTGTATCAGGGAAGATCAAAGAGAGACTGCATCTAAACATTATTGTCAGTGTTGAAAGAGAGAATCAAGATCAGTGAGTATCAAGCCCCAAGATAAGAAGTTTAAAGTTGATTAAGGTGGATTTAACAGCAGGTTTTCGAGATTCCCTAAGAACCTAAACCTTCTTTGCTAGACTGGTCTACCTATAACTTTCAACTTAGTAAGACTTGTAATCAACTACTGTGGACATGGTTCTTATAAGCATCGACCTTTTGTGGTTAGTTCCAAGATAAACTAACAATTTCAAAATTTTGACTCTATCAAACAGGTTTTTGACTCAACTATGAGACTCTCAAAACAGAACATAATGTACACAACGTCAGTAGCCACCTCCCCCAGACTTAAACAGCACTGTCCCCAGTGTTACTAAGCCTAGAGTTGGCCTAAACAGAAGAAACAGAACGCAAGGAGCAGAGATAAAAGTGGCACCTCGCGAACAAAAGGGGTGGCGATCGTCACCAGGTGTGAACTCGAGACTGCTCAAATAATTCCACTCTTCTTCTTCTTCTTTTCTTTTGCTGAATAAATAACTAAGTAATTATATATACGAAAATAAGTACTAAGTATGGGAAAAAAAAACTTACCAGTGGGTAGCCTCCCACTAAGCGCTTGACTTTGATTGTTGTTTAGACAGCTGGTGCATCATCCAGAGATATAGTGTGTCCTGCTGGAATCTCGGTTTGTGCCCAATAGTGTTTCATCCTCTGTCTATTGACAGTGAACTCCTCTCCTTTGGAGTTGATCATAACAATGGCGCCATATGGTCTAGCCTCTTTGACAGTGAAGGGACCTGACCAACAATATCGCAGTTTACCAGGAAACAACTGTAAACGAGAGTTGTAAAGGAGTTCCTGGTCATCGGGCTCGAAATGTCTGGAGATGATCTTCTTATCATGATATGCCTTTGTCCTCTCCTTGTATAACTTGGAGTTTTCATAGGCCAGATATCTGATTTCATCCCGTTCATTGAGCTGAATCAAGCGCCTCTCTGCAGAAGGCTTCAAATCGAAGTTCAGCTTCTTGATAGTAAATTCGGCCATGTACTCTAGCTCTACTGGAAGATGGCACGCCTTGCCATAAAGCAGATGGAATGGTGTAGTCCCAAGTTGCGTTTTGTAGGCAGTAATGTAAGCCCACAGTGCATCATCCGATTTCACTGACCAATCCTTCCTTGTCTTCCCAACTGTCTTCTCCAGTATCTGCTTGATCTCTCTGTTGGAAACTTCAACTTGTCCAGTGGTCTGGGGATGATAAGGCGTGGCCACTCTATGATGTACTCCATACTTCTTCAGCAGCTTGTCAAAGACCTTGTTAACAAAGTGAGAACGACCATCACTGATAACAATTCGCGGAACACCAAATCTGGGGAAAATAATTGTCTTAAGCAGCTTCAAAACCATTACAGCATCATTGGTAGGAGTAGCCAATGCCTCTACCCACTTAGATACATAGTCAACAACAACTATAATGTATATGTTCCCATAGGATAAAGGAAAAGGACCCATGAAGTCAATGCCCCAACAATCAAAGACTTCAACCTTAAGAATGAAGTTATGTGGCATCTCTTGTCTTCTGCTAATCTTCCCTCTCCTCAGACATGTATCACAGCGTGTAATGAATGCTTGTGCATCCTGAAACATAGTAGGCCACGAGAAACCAGCTTGAAGAACATTGGAGACTGTTTTGAATGTGGCAAAGTGTCCAGCATATTCTGAGCCACGTCTGGAACCTCTGCTTCTGCTATGCATCTCCTGTAAATCCCATCTGCAACATATATGTAAAGATATGGCTCATCCCAGTAAAATCTCCTACGTTCTCTCAAGAACTTCTTCTTAGCGTATCCCTTGAAATTATGTGGTTCATCCTCTGCAGCAAGATAGTTGGCAATATCAGCATACCATGGCCTTTTGGGATCAGTAATGGCATAAACTTGCTCTTCAAAAGCAGCTCCCAAGCTAGCACAAATCATTGCTAACGTCTGTGTTGGGTGACGAGCATCACCGGAATCGGTGACGAGCATCACCGGGCTCGTACCTAAACTGGATCGCGAATCTGCTGAAGTGATGACGAGCGTCACCCCCTGGTGTCGCTCGTCATTGCTCTGTAGTTGCGAGAAGATTGCAGGTTTTCAATACTTCCTTCCTGCATTCGTGTTTCTATCGGATAAACGTTCTCCTCAGGCGAGAAATCATTGATTGGCACGTCATCTTCAATCCTGATTCAAGACAGATGATCAGCAACTCCACTCTCAACTCCTTTGCAGAATCCATCTCAACAGCTTTGGCTTTGCACCCTTCTTCTGCATCAAGTATTTCAGTGCTGAATGGTCTGTATGGACCACGACCTTAAAGCCAACAAGGTACTGGTGAAACTTCTCAAAGGTAAAGACCACTGCCAACAGTTCCTTTTCAGTTGTTTTATAGTTCTTCTGAGTTTCATCCAATGTCTTGCTGGCATAGTTGATGGCGTGTAGCTTCTTCTCTTTCTTCTGTCCCAGCACTGCTCTAATTACAAAATCGCTGGCATCACACACAACCTTAAAAGGCAAGTCCCAATCTGGAGGCTGCACAATAGGAGCTGTCACCAAAGCATATTTGATCTGCTCAAAAGCTGATTGACATTCTGCAGAGAATTCAAACTTCACATCTTTGCAGAGAAGAGCAATAAGAGGTCTTGCAATCTTACTGAAGTCCTTTATAAATGTTTTGTAGAACCCAGCATAACCCATAAAACTTCTCACTGTTTTGACATAATCCGGCGCCTGCAGACTTGTTATCACTTTAATTTTGTCCCTATCTACTTCTTTGCCATCTCCAGAGACTCTGTGACAAAGAACAATGCCATCTTGTACCATAAAATGACACTTCTCCCAATTAAGAACCAAGTGCTTTCACATCTCTGCAGAACTGCACACAAGTTGTCCAAACAGCTCTTGAAGGAAGACCCATAGACTGAGATGTCATCCATGAAAATCTCCATAAACCTCTCAATCATGTAAGTGAAAATCGACATCATGCATCTCTGGAAGGTTACAGGAGCATTACACAGTCCAAAAGGCATTCTGCGATATGCAAATATGCCATAAGGACAGGTAAAGGTGGTCTTCTCCTGAACATCTGGATGGATGGGGATCTGAAAGAAACCTGAATAGCCATCTAGGAAGCAGTAATACTTGTGATTCGCCAGCCTCTCCAGCATCTGATCGATGAAAGGCAGAGGAAAGTGAACTTTCCTTGTGGCTGCATTGAGCTTCCTGTAATCGATGCACATCTTGTGTCCAATCACTGTTCTGGTGGGAATCAGATCATCCTTGTCATTCTTCACCACTGTGACGCCTTCCTTCTTAGGAGCCATATGAACAGGACTGGCCCAGGCGCTGTCTGATATAGGATAGATGATCCCAGCTTGCAGCAGCTTCTGATGATTTTGATTCATCCTCTATATGTATCCTATGCATGCACAAGTCTGGAGAAATATCTGAAATATCATGAAGAGAATAGCCAAGAGATTTGCGAAATCTGCGCAGCTTGCTTAGCAAAAGGGTGAGCTCTGCATTGTTCAATGAAGCATTAACAATAACAGGATAAGTGGAGTTTTCTCCAAGGAAGGCGTACCTTAGCCCTGCAGGGAGTTGTTTAAGCTCAACGTTTGGTGCTTTTGGTGCACTCCAATCGCCCATTGCAGCAGTTTTTGCAGATGTGGTGACTAGTTCTTCTTGAGCAATCAGTTGCATGACATGTGCAGTACCATCCATCATCTTTGCATAACCAGTAGCAGCAGCATCTAAATGCTCAACCTCTGCTGTAGAAGTGGTCAACGCACTCTCTAGGGGATCTTCTGGACTCATCTCTTAGAAGATCTGGTCAGCAAGGTTGGTAAGAACATCTACATAGAATGTCTGTCCATCTATGGTTGGCCACTTCATCAGCTTGTCCATTTCTAATTGCATCACCAAGTCACCAACATTCAGCTTAATTCTTCCCTTCCTGACATCTATAATGGCTCCTGCAGTAGTCAGGAAAGGTCTGCCAAGAATGAAAGGATCTTTGGGTTCTTCTCCATATTCCAAAACCAAAAAATCAGTAGGAATCATGCAATCTCCTACTTTGATAGGAACATCCTCTATCACTCCTTCAGAAACTCTGACTGATCTATCAGTTCGGATAAGAGATATCCATGTAGCTTTAAAATTGGTCATCCCTAAGCTCTTGACAACAGAATGAGGCATCAGGTTCACACTGGAACCAAGATCACACAATGATCTTTCGAATCTGTCTGAAAATATTGTGCAGTCTGAAACAAAGGTTCCATGGTCTGCAAGCTTCTCTGGTACTCTGTTCTGAATCACTGCACTGACCTGCTCGTTGATCATCATAGCTCCTTGCTCCAGGCTCAAGTTGTTGGTCACCATCCTTTTCACATATCTCCTTATAACAGGAGTAATCCTCACAGCATGAATCAAATGAATCTCAATGACCAGCTTGTCCATGATAACCTTGCATCTCGCATCTTCAGGCTCTTTTTTAGACTTCTTAGGATGCTTAGGATAGGGTAATTTAGGTTTGTACACCGTTTCCTTCGCATTGTTTGAAGTCTCAGGCGAAGTAGCTGTGATTCATGGTTGATGACGAGTGTCACCCTCCTGGTGACGATCGTCAATCATGGAGAACGAAGTCGCATCGGGCCTTTGCGAATTGGGTGACAAGCTACACCCTTCAGAGGTGACGATCATCACTCATTCTCTTTCAATAGGAATTTCTCCATCTTCATACTCTTCAAGTCCAACGAATTCCTCTGAACCCAGACCCTTCTGCAACCATGGTTGCAGGTTCCTTCCAGTCCTCAATGTGATGGCATTCACATGATGTTTGGTATTAGCATCAGTCCATCCAGGAAGGAATCCTTCTTGCCTCTGAACAGCTCCTGCAGTTTGAGCAACCTGAACGTCCAGCTTCTTCATGTGAGAGTTCAGACTCTTAATTCTTCCATTCAGGTCCTGATACAGCGAATCTATCTTGTCATTCAAGTCCACTGTCATCTTATTCTGTCCTTCTAAGATCTGCTCTAACATAGCTTCCATCTTGTTGTCTTCTGGAGGTGCACTTTGTAGGAAGAAGAACCATAGTTTTTGTTGAAGTTGCTACTCTTCTGGTAAGGTTTTTGGAACTCTGTCTTCTAACCAGAAGGATCATGGTTTCCTGCGAAGGTACTCTTCTGATTGTTGCTGTTATACCCTCTGTTCCATTGCTGATTTCAAAACCTTTGACCCTGAAATCCTCCAGCATTGATGAAATTAACATCTTCCTGCTCAATCTCCTCTGGATTTTTGAAAGTCTCTACCTCTGCAGCAAAGTGGACTGATTTCTTTCCCACCAGAAGGTTGTGCATATTTTCCAGTTTAGCCTTAACTTAAGCAATCTTGTTTCCATCTTTCAAACCAGCCTGTTTCATCCTCTGATAATCATCATTCTTGGTGCTATTACTGGAGGCCATGGTTTCAATCAGTCTGATTGCTTCTTCTGGTTTGTTTGTGTTGAAGTTGCCACTGCTTGAGGCATCCAACGCCATCTGGTATTTCTAGTCGATGCCTCTGAAGAAGATACCAAGCAGCTGCACTTGATTGAATCCATGATGAGGACAGTCCCATTGATAAGACTTGAATCTCAGCCAAGAAGCTTTAAAAGCTTCAGTAGGACCTTGGGAAAATGAAATAATTTTCGTCCTCAGGTCTTCTGATCTAGCATCATCATAGAAGTTGTTCAGAAAAGCATTCTTGGTGTCCTCCCAAGTGGTCAGCGATCCAGGCTCCAGTTGCTTCAGCCAATAAGTTGCATCTCCTCCAAGAGAATAAGGGAATAGTATGCAGAACAAGAAGTCATTGCTAACTCCATTAGCTTTGACACTTGAAGTCAAATCCTCAAACCTCTCAATGTGATCCACGGGATGCTCATGTGGTAAGCCATCAAAAATATGCTGTCCCACAAGCTGAAAGTAAGCAGGCTTGAGCTCCAAATCGTTCCTCTGAAAAGCAGGAGGGCGGATTGCAGGTCTGTTGACATAAAACTGATCAGGTCTGTTGTAATCTCCAAGAGTCCGCTGCCCAAAACGCCCAGCAACATTTACAGCTTCATCTGGTGCTTGCTGAATCACCTGTTCAGCGATGACATTCCCATTCTGATCCAGCCTCTGCCCTTCTGCATTCCTCCTGTTTCCATCTCTGTCGACTAAATGACCCTCTGCATCCTCGACAAACACAAGTGGAGCAACCATTGTAGACAGTTTCTTGGCTTTCCTGATGGTACTCTCAAACTTAGCTAGCTCGTGCCTAAAGTCAAAAGTTCCTTCTCTTTTTTTGCCTCTGGTACTGCGATTAGGCATACACATGAAACCAGCAGAAAGAAATGTAGCAGAAAGTAAGTAAATAAATAAAAACTTAGACAAAATCCTAATACTAAAAATCGATAGACAGCTATGACTCCCTGGCAACAGCGCCAAAAACTTGATAAGGCTCATGTTTTACCCAAATAAAATTACTGCAAGTGCACAGCAAAGCAGTTATAGTATAAGGGCTTATCGAATCCCAAGGGACTAAGTAAACTACACTAGCAATTATAGATTCGGACTAAGTTAAGCAGTAAATAATGAATGTAATGCGAAATAACTAAAGTAATGAAAGCAAACGATTTATTGATTGATCTAAGATTCAGGACAATTCGCAGGTTGAATCCGAGAATGTAGAATGCATGTAAGCAGGAATGATTTAAACAGTCTTAAACTAAAAACTCAATGATATAACTAATCAATTCTCATTGAAGAAGTTATCTATGCCTAATTCACAGAATTCTAAATCTCTTTGCAAATTCTAACAAGTTAAGAAAGCATTAAAGATTAGGTTTCAATTGTTGACAAAACTCCTAAGTTAATTCTCTTTGCAAGTAGGCGTTTTGCTCATCTAATACTAGTTCAGGTTATTAAAAATGTTCTCACATCTATTAAACAACCAAGGGTTTCGAATTACCAGATGACTAGTCAAAGAAATCGGTTTTGAATGCAAGCACAGATGAAGAACCAAAAATTATTTTAAAACAAGTTTAGCGATTGTACAAACTCTTCATCAACCTTTGAAAATCTTTAACTTAACTAACAGATGACTCATACATGATCATGAAGACACAAAACATAACTGAAGAAAACTGCATTAACGAGATAGAGTAAAAGATAAAGAGGTTCGAAATCTTCTCTACAAAAGTACGGGATCTGTCTCCCCAAAAAGCTCCGAATAAAACTCTCTCTAAAGCTCTCTGAATTCTAAAAATCTAATATAAAAAGCAACAATGGCTGAAAACCTAATATATACACGCTAAAACACAAGCTGGAACACTTTTGTAATTAGTGAAACTTCTAGGCCAAAGTTACAATTTCATCTCCATCTTTTAAAACAAGTCGGGACTCCTCTGCAGATGCGGGTGAAGAGCGTCACCCTTGAGTGGTGACGATCGTCACCAATGCCTGTGTAATGCTTCCGAGTTACTAACTTCGTTGTTGATTCTTGCAATACTCCAAAAAGCTCCAAAACCTCCAATTATGCTCCATGCATGGTATAGCCTGCAAAGACTCTACTAGGACTCTAAAAAGACCAAAAAGACTCAATAAAAAGGACATATACCATGGTTAAAATCCATGATATATCACTACCCTCCACTACAGCAAAGGCGCTGGGCTACACTTCATTCCCGAAGAGCAATGTGTCCTTGACCATAGCAGATGGCACAGTAAAGGTATCCCTAGGAGCCCTTAAAGATGTGCCAATGATGATTGAGGGAGTGATTATCCCAACAGACTTTGTGGTCTTGGATGTTGAGGGAAAGATCAAGAATGTCATCATCTTAGGCAGACCCTTCTTTGCTTCAGATGGAGCAGTTTTTTATGCAAAAAAATGCACAATAGAGCTGAGACTAACCAAGGAGAAAGTCCTAAAGTTTGACTCAAAGGGGGAACAAGCTTGATGATGAGCAAGCTTTCTCAATGGAGGTTAAGAAGTTGAAGAAAGTTGGTGACCATTAGTCTGAGTGTGATGGTTATGTAGGAGCAAGCTTTGATGGAAGCTCTCTGTTCCATTTGTTCGCTGATACCACTGAAGAGGAGGTCCTCAAAGTGGGTGGTTCTGATGCTGTGAATGAAATCTTGGTAGGTCATATGGAAGATGAAGTGGTTTTGAGACCATATGGCTCTAAGGGTGGTGAAGTTTGCTACAAGATGAAGCAAGAGGGAAAGTCTAAGCCTTTTGCAGTGCTGAAGATTGATGGAGTCACCAAGAGAGTCAAAGGAAGCAAAATCACACCAAGGAGTTCCAAGACTCTTGCTTCTTACCAAAACTAAGGAGCTGACGAAAGTCAAGCTAAGTGACTCTTAACAAGCACACTTGGGAGGCAAACCCATGGTATCCTTGTATATAGTTTTGCATTTTTATTATTTTTTATGTTTATGCGGGTGTTTTGGAGTGTCCCTAGTAACCAGGTTCAAGCTGAGGAAGAAGGAACCAAGCTTGGAAGAAGGAAGGAAGCGAATAACGGTCAGTATCGACCAGCATATCGGCCATATAACGTCAATACAGTTTATATCAAGCAGAGTATCGAGCATGACTTGCTCGATACTGAGGTGCTGGATTAGTATCGACATGTGTACCTAGGTGATGCTGATCGATACACATGAGAGAATTTTGTATCGATCAGCATACCTGGGTGAGGCAAACCGATACGCCTTCAAAGGCAATGTATAAATATGAAAACATATTGATATGCCTTAACTAGCACCCGTATCGAGTATATGTATCGAGGTGTTAGGTCGATACGACACCAAGGGATGCTTATCGAGCAAGGTATCGACATATCGAGCAAGGAACCCCTTGCTCAGCAAACAAAGACCAGGTGCTTCATTTCATTGCCACCTTTGAAGTCACCTTTATGAGCCTGGAGCGGAGACACCAGAAGAGGATGGTCATGGCTTCATCACCTTCAGAGTTTCAAAGAACAGCTACAGGATGTCCTTCTCAGCCATTGAAGATGGTTTGGGTTCTCCTATGGAAGCGCTAGAGGCCAGAATCTGGGGGTGAGCAAATAAGAGATTAGCAGCCTTTGGAAGCATGTGGCTAAGGGTGTTTTCAAGCCAGGAAGAAGCAAGGCTTTTCTGATCAGAAATCCAGCCATCAGATATGTCCACAAGGCATTGGCGCATACACTCTTTGCAAGGAAGGAAAGTGGCACTGTTGAGGGTGGAGAATGGGAGCTCATTGATCAAAGTCTTCTGAACATCCTACCATACACAAGGCAAGGAGTGGAGCTCCAAGGATCAGATGGGACAACTGGCATGGTCACCATCTTCATGCAGCAACTTTTGGTCATAAAACATTGGTTATTAACCAATGCTGAAAAGGCGCCAAAGTTCTATGGTGCAGGCCTTGTTAGTCATTTGATGGAAGCTGCAGGAGTTCAATGTGGACCAGAAACATTTAAGGTGGAGTATGTAGAGTTGCCATATCTGAAGAAAGCAAGATTCCTTGGAGAAAATGTGGGTGACAAGTTCATCTACAACTTCATCCAAGAAGATAGATCAGCTGCCAAGCTTCTACTCCCTGATGTTCATCTAACAACCTTCCCCGCCCTAGCAGCTTTGCCTTTCAAATTCCCCAGCACCTTCTCTATCAAGCTGGCGCTTCATCCTCCCACATTCACCAAGGCGCCAACACTCCTCTTCCGCAAGGAGACTATCCATTTGTAGCTTATGAAGGAGGGCAAATGGAAGAAGGAATTCAGGAAGAAGAAGAAGAATCAGATTCTACATTCTACAACAGTGAGGAGTATTAATTCCAGCCCTATGATGTCTCACACCAAGGAGGTCCCTTGAAGAAGGTCCATGAACACATCAACCTCTTGCAAAGATGGAACAAATGGCAAGACAAAACCATCAAGAAGTTGGTGAAGGGAAGGAGGAGCATGAAGGCTCAAATCAAGGACCTAAAGAGTAAGTCTAATGTAGCCTCTAGTTCTGCTCATCAACAAGAGCAAGAAGCTGAAAGCCAAGGAGTGGCTAGAGCTCCTAGTAGAAGGCGCCCTTTTTCTGGTTATAAGGAAGTGAGAGCTTGTGTGCCACCAAGAACATCCTGTCAAGAAGCGCCAAGGAGGAGGAGACACACAAGGAGGGAGAGGCCAACCAGGAGCCACAACATTGACCTCATGGAGGACATTTCAGGCGCCTCCCACTACTCTCACACCACCTTCTAAGGTACCACAAAACCCCTCCATTGTAAATACCATTGGATTTTTTTTAGTTCTTGTAATATTTTTCTGTTGCTTCTCTTTTCTACTCTTTTATTACATAAGGAATTGTGTAATTTAAGTGTGGGGGAGGGATTTGGGGTTTGACATCGTTGGTTCTTTTCTTAGTTTTTCCTTTTTATTCATCTTTAAGTCTCATGCATTCATCTAAGTGCATTAAAAAAATCGAAAAAAATTGAAATTTAACATCTTTTGCAAACCAAAAAGGAAAGCATATAGTTGCATTCATTTGTCTAGGATTGAGTCTAGTATTTTACATATATGTTGCATTGCATTTGCATAATGCATGATGATGATAATTCCTTGTAAAGTGCTAAGTATTTAGGACTGATTCAAATGTCTAAGTGGTTAAATGTTTGATGCATAATAAGAAGTTAGAAACTAAGATTGAACCATGCTCTTAATTTCTAAATTTGATCATCTAGTCTCATGCTGAAATCGCTTGCTCTTTGAAAATCATCTCTATTTATTAGAACCATTAATTTGAATTGTTAATTATCATGTTTTGCAATAAAAAGTGGTTTCATGGATTACCTATATACATATTTGGACTTTCTTTCTTCCTTTTTACCTCTCTTGCTAGTCTAAATAGTTGATCCTCATCATTACGGGACAGTTACCACACCTTAACATTACCTTCCTTTCAAACCTAAACACTATCTTTTGCGTGTGAGGCCTATTTATGAATGAACTAAGAATAAAGTGTTAGGTTGACACTACAAGGATTGGTTACTATGTAGAACTAGCTCTTCACTTTGAGTTAGACATAGGTTTAAGATGGTAGTTATAGGTCTGGGCGGATTTGGGTGTTATGATGATCTAAAAGGAGAGAGTGAGAGAAAAAAGAAAGTAAAGGGGGAAAGGAATGAGAAAGAGGAAGCAAGCAAAAACTCATCATGTGTGGAACCAAATAAGCTCAAAAAGGATGAAGTCTCAGCAACAACAACAAAGAAAGCACCAAAGCCTATTACATCAAAAGGATGAAGAAATAGGAGACCCCCCAATACAAAAAGAAGGTGCCCACAACAAAGGAGCAAAAAGAAGGCCACAACATGGTGAGATAAAAAAAAAAGCTTCCCTGAAATATGGCAAAGTGTGGAGAGTGTAAGAGTGCTGAAGAAAGGGTAGTTAGGATTGGGTTTGATTTGAGTTAAGAATTTAGGGGTTTAGAACATCCTTAGGCAATGGGGAGATAGAAATCTATCCTTGTATGCATAAGTCGTGCTTCACCTTTTGCATTATGCCTAAGTTCATTCTTTTTTTAGAGAAACCCTTGCATTTGAACCCACATTTTGATGATATCATTTTTATCTCATGACCTTAACCCTTAGCCAAATGATTCCACTTGATTTGCTGAAACATGATTCACTTGGTTACAAAGTTTAAATGAATGTTAAAGAGATTGATTGATTTGAGCATTTGATTATGTTGAGCTAGAGATCATTTTAAAACTGGATAAGCATGGATAGGTTCTTTAAAGTATAACTGATTGTGTTTTGCATCCTACACTTAGGCACTTAGACATTGACTTCACTTCTTTACCTTAGCATTTTTGGATTTGAGTGCCAACATTCAAACCTCACTTCCTCCTTGTCTTAGTTTGTTTGCTTGAGGAAAAGCAAAAGGCAAGTGTGGGGGTGTTGATATCTCCATTATTTATACCATTTTAGCTTGTATTCATCACAAGTTTGAGACTTTAAACATGTATATTTTGCTTCTTCTTGTCCCATTTACATACATTTAGGAGTTAGTGTAGTTTTAGGAGTTCCATTGCATTTTGCATGCATTTTGAGTTTTATTCAGGTACTAGAAGGAGTTTCAAGACCAAGTGGTGCATTGGATGTGAGCTGGGAATGGAGCAAGGAGAAGGACAAGGTCGGATGGGCGAATATCGATGATAATAACGATGTGATCTGATCGATTTGGAGCATATCGATGTGAGTATCGACCACTTGAAGTCGTTACAGCAAGAGCAGGGTGTAAAGGCAGCATATCGACCAAGGAGGACCTCGATACAACAGAAGGGAGCCCATACCGAGCAGTGTATCAACGTCCCAGACCGATATATAGACAGGACAATACCGAGGTACCATATCGACGTGTCTGCCCGATAAGCCTTAACTAAAGGGCGATTGTATCGACTTCACACCGAAGAGAGTCAAGCCGATACACTATTGAAGCCTTGCATATCGACCACCGTCTCGACTAGGCCATGTCCATACAACCTACAGGAAGACCTGATATCGATGTATGTATTGATGTACATGGCCGATATGGTCCATCTGAGTCAGCTTATTTTCGGTTTATTCTTGGTTTACTAGGGGTTCCTAAGCTCCCCTATAAATACGAAAGTCCTAAAATTGTTAGGAAAATTTATGAGAACTAGTTTGATTTAGTAAATTTAGCACTTGCTTTTTATTTATTCTTGCTTATTCTGCTTTGTAATTATGCTTAACCATTATTTCTCTTTGGAATTTGTAGTTTTGATTATGGCTAGTGTGTAGTCTTATTTAGGGTTTGAGTTGGGATAGATTAGAGGGGTTTTATGATTAGATTAGTGATTATGCTTAATATGATTGCCTTCTCTCTGTTAGATGTGCTTCACACTAGATTAGTCTTGGCCAGACTTGTTTAGTGTCTTGGCTTTCTCTTATACCTTGTAAGTGTTTGATGAAATGTTGCAATGAGTCTTTTAGAGGATTTGTTCTCTTAGCCTAAGGAATTAGATGTCTAAGGTGCATTTTGGCTTTATAGGATTGGAGTTCTGTTTTAAATGCTTGCTGTTCATGTATTTGAGTAAAGGAATTTGTCTTAATTATGTGCTTAGCAAAGTAATTATTATCAAGGAATTGAGCTAGTTATAGATGTTAATCCTATGCCTAGAAGATAGCATTGTTTCAATGGTTTTGAAGCATCACTAGTTTAGTTCTAATCTCCTCTTAGTCAATAACCCCCATCTTAGATCTCTGCTTTAATCTAATTGAATTTTCCGCTTTAAATTTGTGTTGCTTAGTCTTGTTTAGATTGATCACAACTGCATACTTGAATTTAGCTTGACTTGAGTAGTTTGCTGCATTTCTAGTGTCTTATAAACTCAGATGGATTGATACCTTTCATATTACAATGACTTGAGTGTGTTAGGATTTGAATACTTAGCAAAATTCTGCTATCAATGAATACAAGTATGACTTCCATGTACCCAAGCACCTAATCAATTTTCTACCCTAGTTTAATCCCACGGTTTTCCTCTTAGTCTACCCTTTCCCAAGGATTTTTTCCATAATACCCTTTTACATTTCCTTCATCACCTTTCATTACTTTTGGGGAACTCCTTGTTTCACCTTTGGAAAATGGATTTTGGCACCTATTTGGCTCATCTTTTGGTGCTTCTTTGATTTTTCACCTTTGGTGTAGTTTACCAAATGTTCACTTTGTTGTTTTGGCCTTCTCTTGTTGCTTTTGTAACCGCTTTTCGTCTTTGTTTTTGAACAAAGGCATTGATTTCATGACTTGAAAATGTCAAGAAAAATTATCCCTACACCCTATGAATGCTATGCAGCCTATATGATATGCCATCTAGACTTAATCATATTATGAAAATGCAACCATATGTTTTGTTTTGTATCATTTTCACATTTTTCATCTTTTCATTGATGTTTCATGCACTTAAGTGAATACATGAGACAAAATGATGTGAATAAAAAAAAGAATCAATACACACAAAGTTATATGACATTAAACCCTTCCCCCAAACTTAAATCATAGTCCCTTGTGTGATACAAATTTGAAAGAGAGTGAAAGCAATAATACTCAAATATGCAAAAAATAAGAAAAATGCAAGTGGTAAATACAATGATATTTGGAGCGTGTATCTTAGTATCTAGTGCATTGTGAGGATCTTGAGTCCTCACTGTTGAAGAGTGGTGGGTTGCTGGTGAGCATCTTGCTCACCTCTTCTTTGATCTGGTTGCTTGAAAATAGGAGGCTCTTCCCATGGATGGAAATACAATGAGTGGCGTCTCGTTAGCCCTGTGTTGTCCATGTCCCCAGAGTCTCCTTCCTCTTGCGGTTCTTCACTTGGATGAGGTGAGGAGGAGCCCTTGACCTTCGCCCTCAGCTCTTTCACATGACCGTTTAGATCCTTGATGCTTGAGACCAGCTTCGTTATGGTCTGGTCCTGCCACTTATTCCACCTTTGGAGTAAGATTACATTCTCATGTTATGACTTCAAGGTCCTTTGGCTTCCTTAGGCCGGATCAAAGTGGTATATTTCCGAGCCGTAGATACGGTAGCCAAACTCATCCCTTTTTTGTCCCATGCCTTCTTTTTCAGCCTCGTGCTCACTTTCATCATCATCTCGTTGGTGGACTTAAATCTCAAGGTTGGCATTGGAACCATATGGGAAGAGGTGCTGATGAGGACATCAGTACCAGACAAGCTATGTTTGACGTTAGAGAGCATTCCAATAATAAACTGGAGCTAAGATTGCTCGTAGCTAAGGATAAAGGAACGGTTGAAGTTGCTTTCAAAGGAGATAAGGGCCTAATATCTAAACATCAGCGTTTCAGCCACGAAGGAGCACCATATGGCTGAGCCAAGACAGTATCGGTTCAAATCAAATCACAAGTTTATGGAGATAAACTGCCCCAGCCACCAAATCGCATGAATGTACAAACTTATGTATATGCGAGTCCATTTATGGAAACCTCGGACATTAATCACATCAAACCATCGTATTCTCATGCCCTAACGACCACTGAAGATATCAAGTGTCCATCACCAGTGATGTAGGTGTTTGACCTCTGATAAATTCCCACATATACTTATGTCATTGTAATATGCGAGGTATCAATCCAAATGGGCAAGCAAGACAATAGGAATGCAACAGTTCACTTAAGTCAAGCCAAATAAGATAACAAGTGTGATCATACTCTTTCAACCAAAACTAATCAAGACTAAACAATGCAAATTCTAAATATGAAACTTAATAGATAAAAGGAAGGATATAAGATGGGGTTATGGAACTAGAAGGTATTATAACCGAATAGGAATGCTTCACACATCATCAAACAATGCTATCTCCTAGTCATAGAATTAACAGCTATAACTAGCCAACTTACTTGGGTACTAATCACTTTGCTAAGCACTTACTCAAGAACTAACTTTCATTAGTGAACAAATGATTAAAAGCATTTAAACAGAAATCCAATTCTGTAATGCCAAAATGTTTCTTAAACATCTAATTCCTTAGGCTAAGATGACTAAATCCTCTAAAAGACTTAGCAGCATTTCATCAAACACTTACTAGGCATAAGAGAAAGGAATGACACTAAACAAACTTGGCCAAAGCTAATCTAGTGTTACGCATATCTAATAGAGGAGACAATCATATTAAGCACAAGACACCACTAATCTAATCCTAAAACCCCTCTGATATATCCCATCTTAAAACCTAAAGAGGACTACTCACTAGCCATAATCAAAACCACAAATTCTAAAGAGAAACATTGGCTAAGCATGATTAGAAAGCAGAATAGACAACAATAGATTAAGAGAAACACACAATTCACTAAATCAAACCAGAGTCTTTCAAAGATAACCTAAAAGAGAGGTTTTTAAGCTTAGAAAAACTAAAAATCAGATTGCCTAATCAATTTAGGACTTAAACTGTTTATAGTGAGGATTAGAAACCCCTAGTAAACCAAGAGAAAACCGGCTTTTAACTGGTTCGAATGGCCCATATCGGCTACTAAAGTCGATACATACATCAATACTCGCTCTCCTTGCAAGTTATCGGCTGGGCTAGACAGATACATTGGTTCATACGTCGGGCTTCAAGGGCAGTATCGGCTTGACCCTCCTTGGTATGGACATTGATACAATCACCTTCAGTTTAAGGCCGATCGGGCATCCCTAAGTCGATATGCTGCTCGTTACTGTCCTGTCTACAAGTTTATCGGCTTGGGTGCTCGATACACTGCCCGATACAGCTTCTCTTGATGTATTGAGGTCTCTTCAGTCGATATTCTCCTCTTTACGCCTCGGCTCCTTTGTATCGACATCAAGTGCTCGATACACAATCCGATACACGCCATATCGGCCAGGCTACACCGATATCCAGCTCGATATTGGTCCATCCACCTTTTTTCTTCTACTTCTTCCGCTCCTTGCTCACACTCATTGCACCACTTGGTCTCCAAACATCCTCTTGAACCTGATAAAACTCCAAATGCAAAGAAAATGCAATATAACACCTAGAACTACTCTAACTCCTAAATGTATGCAAATGGGACAAGAACAAGTAAAATATGTTTAAAGACCAAAAACTAGTGATGAATGCATGCAAATGTGGTATAAATAATTGAGATATCAACGCCCCCACGCTTGGCTTTTGCTTGTCCTCAAGCAAACAAACTAAGATAAGCAGGTAGTGAGGTTTCGAAGGTGGGTACTCTAATCCAAAAATGCCAAGGTAAAGAAATCAAATCAATGTCTGAGTGCCTAACTGTGATATACATATCTTGATCAGTCATGCTTTAAAAAACCTAGCCATGCTTATCCAGTTTCAAAATGATCTCAAACTCAGCTTAGTGAAATGCTCAAATCAACCAACTCTTTAATATTTATTAAATAAGTAACCAATGGATCAAGTTTGTGCAAATCAAGTATTTACATTTCATGCAATTAAGGGTTCAAATAATCAAGGGATCACTCAAATGAAATAATTCTATCTTAGGCAAAATGCTAAAGGTAAAAGCACACTTATTCATGAGAGTAAATGCTCCCTTCCCTTCTTTTTACACAAAGATGATCTTAAATACTTCTAAACCCCAAGTGAAACCCCTAAGTCTACCCTTTCCCAAAGTACTTGTCATCACTTTCTTCTTCCTATGTGGGGAAACTTCTTCTTCTTATGCCTGTGTGGTTGACTTCTTTTTAGAACATGCTCTTCTTTGATGTGCAGGCGCCATCTTCATCACCTCTTTGGTGGATTGCTTGGTCAAATTTTTCTCCTTTTGGAAGACCTTTATAAGCCTTGTTGTTGAAGGCGCCTCTTATCATTGACACTTAGAGCTTTCTTCTTAATACTTAACCACAAATTCTACTAATTTTCCCCACAATATCATCTCCTTTACACAACAATTCTCACACATCTTCTTCTTCAAGAGATTCTTCCTTAGTATCTTCTTGGGTGGCGTCAGCTGCTAGAGACTCCTCTCCCCCACTTCGAAGTTCAATGTCTTCATTGATGTATGAAAGGAAGTCTTCTATGATAGCCTCTTCTTCAGCCAAGAGAGACTCTTCTTTGGAAGCTATAACATTGCAGAACTCCTTGATAGGGCTCAGGTTTTATCCAAATAAAACTACTGCAAGTGCACAGCAAAAGCAGTTGTAGTACAAGGGGTATCGAATCCCAAAGGAGTAATGCAACCTACACTATTGAATTGTAGATTCGGATTATGCTAAGCAGGATATAATGTATGTAATGTGAATTAACAAATAAAGGTCAGCAAACGATTTTTGGCAGATCATCTAAGTTTCTGGAGACTAAAAGCGCAAAGTCAGGACAGTTCGCAGGTTGAATCCAAGAATGTAGAATGCAGAAAATCAGGAATGATTAAGAACCGTTTTAAACGTGAATCACTGATATATAACTAATCAATTCTCATTGCAGAAGTTATCTATGACTAAATCACAGAGTTTCAAATATCTTTGCAAACCCTAACAACCTAAGCATGCAGGAATGATCAGATTCAATTGTTTACAAAACTCCTAAGCCAAATCTCTTTGTACTAAGTTGTTTTGCTCATCAAATACTAGTTCAGGTTATGAATAATGCTCTCACATATATTTAACAACCTAAAATTCTCGGATTCCTAGATGATGTTTCTCAGAAATTCGATTTTAAAGCAAGCAGAGATGAAAACCCAAAAGATATTCCTACCAGAATTGCGATTCTACAGTCTCTTCATCAACCCATGAAAAAGCCATAACTTAACTAGCAGATTACTCAGACATGATTATGGAATCACAAAGCATAACTGAATAATATTGCATTAAGAGAAAGAGTAAAAGAATAGAGGGGTTCGAAATCTTCTCAAAAGAGTACAGGATTTGTCTCCCCAAAAAGCTCTGAATAAATCTCTCTCTAAGCTCTCTGAATTCTCAAAAACTAAGATAATAGCCAACAATGGCTGAAAAACCGAATAAATAGAGGCTAAACACGATCTGGGGTCTTCTTGTAAATAATGGAACTTTTGGGCCAACTCTGCAAATATTCTTCACACTTTTAATAAAACAGCCACGCTCCTTCCTTGATGGGTGACGATCGTCACCAAGGGTGGTGACGAGCGTCACCATATGAGATACTTTCTGCTTCGACTCTGAATGCTCCAAAAGGTTCCAAAATCTCCAATTATGCTCCAGACATGCTATAACCTGCAAAGACTCTTCTAGGACTCTAAAAAGACCAAAAAAACTCAATAAAAAAGACTTATATCATGGTTAAAAACCATAAAAACCATGATATATCAACTCCCCGAGACTAAGCTTTTGCTTGCCCTCAAGCAAACATCAGACAAAGAACAGGGTCGAGGTTTGAAAACAAGAAAAAGTCAGTCACTCATCAGGAGCACCACATTAGTTAGAACTTTCGAATCCACATACCACAGAGTCAACACAAGATCAAATTTCAGTCTAATCATCACAAGCTTGGCAAATCTCTCAAGTCCAGTCCAAATCCCTTCAAGAAATCCGAAATTTCTACTGTCAACTCCTTATTTTTATCTAAGTGTGAAATCTCATCAAGGCTCTATCATCTCAATCACTTTACCAATTCTTTTCCCTTCCTAGCAACTGAACAAATCAATCTCAACACATCTCTCCTATTTTCTCTTCCCTGATCTTTTCCTTTGGATATTTTCGATTTTTCACTTCTTTTTCTCAACTTTTTCATTCTAAGAAATGGAGCTACTCAATACTTGTGTTCCTTGTGAGGAGACAGGTTCTTGAGTGTGTTCACTACTGTTGTTCCTTGTGAGGAGACAGGGTCATGAATGCACCATCCTTTGGACTTAAACTTTTAAAAACTACATCAGGAAAGATCAAAGAGAGACTGTATCTTAACTTTATTATCAGTGCTGAAAGAGAAAATCAAGATCAATAAGAATCAATCACCAAGAAAAGAAGTTTAAAGTTCATTAAGGTGGAGCTAACAGCAAATTTTCCAGATTCTCTAAGAACCTAAACCTTCATTGCTAGACTGATCTACCTATGACTTTTAACTTAGTAAGACTTGTAATCAACTACTGTGGCAATGGTTCTTATCAGCAAAAACGTCCTATGGTTAGTTCCAAGAAAAACTGACAGTTTTAAAATTTTGACTCTATAAAACAGGTTTTTGACTCAGTTTAAAGACTCTATAAACATGACACAAAGCACACAACGTCAGTAACCACCTCCCCCAGACTTAAACAACACTGTCCCCAGTGTTATTAAGCCAAGAGTTGGTCAGAAAAATGAATGAGAAGTCGAAAAACCAAGTCAGAAAAGTGTTACCTCGCGTGGGGTCGGGTGACGAGCGTCACCACGACCTGTAATGCCCAATTGTTAAGTTAGATGTTAATTAACGAAGTATTGTCATGTGTACTCTAAAGTTAGACTTTTTGAGCACTCAAACACATAATTAACAACATGCAAACATAGCAATAATAACCTGGTTCAACAATCTCACAAAACATCATCAAAGAAACTGACAACTGACTCAAAGAAAACATTAAAATGACTCAAGAGAAATAAAAATAAAAGAGAAAAAGTAACAAGTAACCAGATAGCAGAGCCTCAGTCCTCATCCTCGCAAGGCTCAGTGGTGTAATGGGGGCGGACACAACCACATTTGCTAAGTGTAGCAACAACATCCCAGAGTCCCTCAAAGCTGTCAATGACATACTCCTGAAAAGCAGCCATATCCATGGGTGTCTGTGGTCGTGGAGGAAGCCTGAAAGCAGTAGAGGAGGTACTCTGGCGTGTAGAAGGTCCAGCATCATCAGCAGCTGCAGTAGAAGCAGAAGCACCACCTGTAGCAGCTCTAGCAGGGCGCATAGCCAAAGGGTGCAGTAGAGTCCGAGCTGGCCTGAAGAAAAGCTGGCATGGGACTCCCTGAATCGTAGTGAGGGCTCTCTGTGGCAACTTAATGCCAACATACTCTCCAGAAGTAGTAGTGAAAGTCCAGACAACTCCAATCATCAGCCAAGTGACATGGCGCAGATACTGGTCATCCATAAGTGATCTGTCACTGCGCAGACTGCAAGGAGTGACATCGATCTGGAAATGATGAAAGATCGGTGTCAGAAGGCTGCCAACACTCTCGGTCTTCTCCCCCGGACTGGTGAACGGCTTGGACTTCAAGGAGACCAGATGCTCAACGAAAACAGCGCCCAAGTTGGCGCGAACCATGCTATCGATAGGGATCACATCATCAAGCATCTCATAAAGTCCGTAGTAGAGGAGAATCAGCTCACTAACCCGAGTCTTGCCAGGCGCAGACTTGCACAAAATGGTATGGCCAAAGAGGCGCAGAATGTACCTCAAGACAGGATGGCGAACCTCTGTCTACGTGCTAGTCTTGCTGTCATAGACTCCATTCCCGAACTTGGACCAGAATGTCCGCAAATGAGTCCACTGAGAGGGAAGGAGAACGCATGTGGGATGGTTAGAGAAGCCATAGATCCCACAAAGCTCCATCAGACTGATCCGGTATCAAACCCCTCGGATCAGAAACGTCATCGTGCCTTCCTACGCACGCTTCGCCAGCTCATTCGCGTAGTAGACACGAACTATAGAGAGAAACTGGCGGACCAAATCTGGGTAGAGATCATACTGCTGGAATGGCATAGTCCCCATCCCAATGCACTCCAGAATCTGAACAACCTCCTCGAAGATCCCCATCTTCTGCAGAACAGCAGAATCCGTGAACCGTGTGGGGATGATCTTCACTCCCAGCCACGCATTGTAGAATAGCGTGCCATACTCATCCCACTCCTCCTGGATATCACGGAATATGCAAGTGTCCCGTGATATTTCCTGCCTCGGAGTTCCTGCCCAAGCCACTCCTGAGGCTATTTTCCGATCTTCTCGCTTGGGCCATGGAGGCCTGCAAACCGGGTACTGACTGAAGGAATCTGTAGACACTGTTGCAGTGCTTAAAGACGAGCTATTCATTGGTCGTTTCTCCTGTCTAGGCATCTGAAAATTTAAGTTCAAAATCGACCAAAAACATCACCAAAATTAGCAAAATTTTCCAGATTCGAAAAATCAATCAATCAAGGTGAAATAACTGATGGCGATCAACTACAGCATTACCAGGAACACAATTCAAGCATCAGTTCAACCCAAATTACCCAAAATTTCCAGATTTTTGCAAATTTCATCATGAACTCGAAAATTCAAAACTTGCAAATCAACCGATAAAAGCTCACATAGATGGTTCCATTCCTCTAATACAACCTAACTAACCATGATTCAATAGTTAAATCAAGCTAATCAAGTCAAAAATCAGATTTTACCAAACCTATGGCGGACTGAATATTGGGGATTCCGAACACATACCTTGCAGATCTTAAAAACTGAGTTGATACTCAGAAAGAGGAGCAAAATCCGCACGGATTAGACTTTTGCATCACTCAATTTGGTTTAGAAAATCAAAAGTTATGAATCTCTGAAAATTCTGAGTGTTCGATGATTTTAACGGTTATGAGCACGAAGAAGAAGAAGAAATAACTAAGTACCCGTGCTCGACTTCTACGGGTGACAGTGATGTTTCACCCTTTGTCCATTGACAGTGAACTCCTCTCCTTTGGAGTTAATCAGGACAATTGCACCGTGTGGGCGAGCTTCTTTGACAGTGAAAGGACCTGACCATCGAGAACGCAATTTACCAGGAAAAAGCTGTAAACGAGAGTTGTAGAGTAATACCTCGTCATTGGGCTCGAAATGCCTGGAGATAATTTTTTTATCATGATATACCTTTGTCCTCTCCTTGTATAACTTGGAGTTTTCATAGGCCAGATATCTGATCTCATCCAGTTCATTGAGCTGAATCAAACGCCTTTATGCAGCAGGCTTCAGATCAAAGTTCAACTTCTTGATGGCCCATTCTGCTTTGAACTCCAACTCTACTGGTAGATGGCAGGCCTTGCCATAGAAAAGATGGAATGGTATAGTCCCAAGTGCGTTTTGTATGCAGTCCTGTAAGCCCATAATGCATCATCCAGCTTTGCAGACCAATCTTTCCTTGTCTTCCCAACTGTCTTTTCCAGAATCTGCTTGATCTGTCTGTTGGAAACCTTAACTTGCCCACTTTTTTGGGGATGATAGGTGATATAGCTGCATATTCTATGCATTTTGCATACATATAAGTTAGTTTCTCACACATATACATTGCATTTTAGGATAGTTTGCATCACTTTAGGTTCTAGAGTGTTCTTGCACCAGCATATGCATATTTCTTGCATTTTGCATCGCATACAGGTTGTTTTCGGCTACTTTGGAGTCTTGGAGGGTTCGTGGACGTGTTGAGGCTCGTGAGGAAGTTCGTGGGACTTGGAGAATTCAAGAATGCTTGCTAAGGACCAGAGTTCGAGAGGAGGTTTGAGCATGGCCGGTCGATCTAGATGAGATCGACCAGAAGATCGAGTAGTCCAGCCGATCCAAGGGAACTGATCGAGACGGAGATCGAGTGAAGCGATCGATCAAGGAGTACGGACGTGAATGACGCCATGCAGAGCGAGAGCCAGATCGAGTCTGTGGTAACACAACCCTGTAAACCGTACCGCGGCTGTGTCCCACTACATCCTCTAAGTCTGTTTCTATACTTAGCCATATTTTTAAACTTTTTCTTCATTCTTATTCTTTCTTATCAATACACAGCGGAATATAAAGCAACTCATTTTTTTCATTCAACTTGCATAAAAATCACCTAACAGGATTCGGGGTTCAACATAAATAAAAGCACAAGGTTCGCTAAAGATTACTACTGATCATCTAGCAACCTAACGATCAAACACCCAAGCTATAAGACCCTAAACACAAGTTTTAAGTCATAAAACACCCAATCCTCGATCCATCCATATCTATCACTGCCGCCTGGTCTCGCCCCTTTACTGCTTAGTACCTACACACTCAAGAAGAGAGGCATAAGTATTTCATAAATACTTAGTGAGTACGGTCATCCCGTAACACCTGGTCAGTACCAAACACGCAATCATACTTTCGGATTCAACATTCAACACAATCAATTCGCAATAGACATAACAATATCAAACGGCCATGATCATCTAAGTTAACCAACCAAGTTCAATCCCTTTTTAAGACCCATGACTACTTCAACGAGAATCCCACATCTCCTAAGCTAGTACATGATCCGGATTACTCTGAGGTTAGCTAGACATCATCTATGCCACGGTAAACCCCATAACATATCATAACATGAGAATTGCTTATCAGTTCTAAACACATAACATGAAAATCACACAATCAACAAGCAAACATTCAACCCTAGCAATCCTACGGTCCTAGACACCAACCACAGTCACGCACCCACCATAGACAAGGCTGAAAACAGATTGGTCAGAAGAAATGCCGATGAAAACTGCACCAAAACGAAGATATCCAATCTCCTTAAGAATCTCTCGGCTGTTCGTACGATCCGATCCTTATCCCCTCGGCTATCTCTTGATCCGTTCACCTTACTCCGAGCCAAATTCTGTCTTCCCTCAGAAACCCCACAAAACAAGGCTATTAGCTCGAGGTTATCCGATGAAAACTCAACACTTAGGGAAATATCCGATCGCTTACCAATTTATCTCGGCGATGGTCGGATCTGCTCGGCGATAACCTGATCTCTCTCGGATGTCCTCGGGATAAACTGTTTTTCTTAGGGTTTTCTCTCGACTATTCTCTTTCTTTGCTTTATTGCTCTCGAATAAACACAACTCTCCCGAGAAAAGTCTCAAAATCCCTTAAATACTCGCAAAACCCTAGGTACCCGGACTTATCCGACGTTTTCCTGGTTCCAGTAGGTTTTATCCCGGTCCGATTCGATTCTCTCGGCTATTCCCTGTACCGGCTCGACCATTCCTTCGATAAACCACAAAATAGCCGACCAAACACTTGGCCCACGGCCCAAATCCCTTCCCACTCGGTTAAACCGCCTTTATCCGAGGTGTTTTCCATTTTTCACCCGGATATTCCTATTTCTCTCGGACAACTTGTCCCATCTCGGCTAATCCTCTATTTCTCTCCGAGGTTTCCCTTTCTCCCTCGGAGATAGTCCACTGACACTCGGACTAACCTCCCAGACTCTCGGATAAATCCCACTGCACCGGGATAAATCCCAATTCCCACGGACTGGACCCTGTTTTCCCTCGGATATGGTCCATCCGGCTCGGCTATCCAGCCACCATCTGACTATTTCCTCGGTCATCACCCGACCATAGTCTGAACCTCCATTTCCCAGCCAATATCTGACCCTTGGCTTGATTATTCCTTGGACAACGCCCTGTCCGGTACGATCATTCCACATTTTCTCGGATACGGATGCTACAACTCTCCCCCACCCGTTCTGGATTCGTCCTTGAATCCGACTCATCCGTTTGCAACTTGTCAAACCATTTGGGATACTCAGCTTTCATCCTGGCTTCATTCTCCCAAGTAACCTGTTCCTGTCCGTCGCAGTTCCATACGACCTGAACCATTCTGACCAGCTTCTCACGCTTAGTCTTTTCTCTCCGACCTATTACCCGAACCGGCCTAGCCACTACTCCAAGATCCTCTTGCAAGTCTGCTGGTGGCTCCTCTATAACCGTTTCCCGTTCGGTAATGCGCTTCCTTAGCTGTGAAACATGGAATACATTGTGGAATGCTCCCATTTCTGATGGCAAGTCCAACTTGTAAGCCACTGCGCCAACTCTTTCTAGTATCCGGTACAGCCCCATGTACCTCTGATTCAACTTGGCACTCTTAGCTGCCCTATCCGTTCCCTTATAAACCATATCACCCACACTGAACTCCAAATCCCTGCGACGCTTGTCCGCATAACTTTTCTGCCTGTCCATAGCCTCTTTCAGCTTAACCTTTAACAATCTGATCTTTTCTGTAGTAGCCTCGACCACTGCTGGCCCCATTACACTACGCTCCCCCACTTGTGTCCAACACAATGGTGTCCTGCACGGCCTGCCATACAACGCTTCATACGGAGACATCTCTATGCTCCTTTGGTAACTATTGTTGTATGCAAATTCAGCCAACGGCAAGTAGTCTTCCCAACTACCGCCCCAGTCCAGTACACACGCTCTCAACATATCCTCCAATGTCCTGATCGTCCGTTCTGATTGCCCATCAGTCTGAGGATGATACGCTGTACTCATATGCAACCACGTCCCACACGCTTCCTGGAACTCTTTCCAGAACCTTGAAGTAAACTTCGGATCACGATCTGAGATGATACTCACTGGCACTCCATGCAACCTCACGATCTGATCAATGTACATTTCCACCAACTTTGGTACTCCATTAGTCTTTTTCATTGCTAAGAAGTGAGCAGACTTAGTCAAACGATCCACAATGACCCATATCCCGTCATGCAACTTCTTAGTCTTAGGTAATCCCAGTACGAAGTCCATGGTGATCATGTCCTATTTCCATTCCGGCATTGGCAACGTTTGCAACAAACCACTCGGAAACTGATGCTCTGCCTTAACCAATTGGCACGTCTCACATCCAGCTACCCACTTAGCCACATCACGTTTCATCCCAACCCAATGATAGAACCGTTTCAAATCCTGATACATCTTGGTCATTCACGGATGAACAGAAAACCTTGACTGATGTGCCTCCTTCAGGATCTCATCCCTTAATTCCTTCACATCTGGAACACAGACCCGTCCGTTCACAACAATGGTCCCATTGTTTGAAGTCTGATATTCCGTCTTATCATTCTGTGACACCATTTTCAGATTCTCATCCTGCTCCTGAGCAATCTGAATCCTAGTCAACAAGTCAGCTCTATTCGCAGCTTCCAGACCCAACGGTTCAACCCCTTCCGTTATTGCATTCAGCTGCAATGTCCTTAGCATGTTCACAATGCTTCCAACATTCTGTTCTGATGATACGCTAGCCCTTCTCCTACTCAACGCATCTGCCACCAAGTTGGCCTTTCCTGGATGGTATGTTATCTCCAAGTCATAGTCCGCTACCAACTCCATCCATCTACGCTGTCTCAAGTTCAAGTCCGGTTGAGTAAAGATGTACTTTAAACTCTTGTGGTCTGTGTATATCTGCACCTTCTCCCCATACAAGTAAGATCTCCATATCTTAAGTGCAAATACCACAGCCGCCATCTCTAAATCATGCGTAGGGTAATTTCCTTCATGCTTCCGTAGCTGTTACGAAGCGTAAGCTATCACCTTACCATTCTGCATCAGAACACACCCTATTCCTTTTCTAGATGCATCCGTGTATACCACGTATGGCTCACCCGGTTCTGGTAACGCCAATACTGGTGCACTAGTGAGTAACTCCTTTATCTTTGAGAAGCACTCTTCACACTCATCCGTCCAGAAATACTCCACGTCCTTACCAGTCAGCTTTGTCATTGGCTGAGCCATGCTTGCAAAGCCTTTGACAAACCGCCTGTAGTAACCAGCTAGTCCGAGAAAACTCCTTATCTCTGTAGCATTCTCCGGTCTAGGCCAATCCCCAATAGCCTGAATCTTCTCTGGGTCCACGGACACTCCCTTATCCGAAACAATGTGACCCTAGAACCCTATATGCCGTTGCCAAAAGCTACACTTACTGTGCTTGGCATATAACTTCTGTTCTCTCAACTTCTCCAGAACAGTTCGCAAATGACTCTTATGCTCTTCCTCATCCTTAGAGTATACTAGAATATCATCTATGAAAATGATCACAAACTCATCTAGGTACTCTCTGAATACGCCATTCATCAACTTCATGAATGCAGCTGGCACATTCGTCAAACCAAAGGGCATGACCACAAACTCGTAATGACCATACCTTGTCCTAAAGGCAGTCTTACGCACATCTGTTTCCTCTATGGGTATTTGATGGTACCCTGATGCCAAATCGATCTTAGAGAACCAAGTAGCTCCCCTGAGTTGGTCTAACAACTCGTCTATCCTGGGAAGTGGATACTTGTTCTTCACAGTCACACGATTCAATCCGCAGTAATCAATGCAAAGCCTGAAGCTCCCATCTTTCTTCTTCACGAACAACACTGCTGCTCCCCACGGTGAACTACTAGGACTAACGAAACCTTTGTCCAACAACTCCGTTAGCTGCTTCTTCAGTTCCGCCATCTCTGCTGGCGCCATCCGGTATGGTGCTTTGGATAATGGAGCTGTCCCCAGCTCAAGTTCAATCGTGAATGGATCTGAACGAGCTGGTGGCAGTCCTGCAGACGCCTGAAAAACATCCTCGAATTCATGCACCAACGGTATCCTACCCAAGTCTACATCCGGTCCTCCTTCTGTGGTAGCGATCGTTGCTAGATACGCCTCACAACCCTTCTCTATCAGCCGTTCTGCTTGAATAGCTGAAACCACCAAACTTCCTGAGGTTGGTATAACTCCCTGATAAACCAAGACCTCTCCGTCTGTCTCAAACCGCACCCTTCCACGTTGACAATCCAAGTGAGCTATGTGTTTGCCTAACCAGTCCATTCCCAAAATGACATCGTAGGACTTAACTCTACAGATCACTAGATCCGCTGGCATGTTCACTTCGCCAAACATCACTGGAACATTCCTAACCGTTCCTAATGAAAACATCACTTGGCCTCCAGCCGCCTGTACTAACCCAAAGTCCTCTCCGGGTTCCTTCCGGAACTGTCCCTTTCGGAACTGTCCCTTTCTGATCATGTCCGGATTAACAAAACGATGACTCGCTCCCGAGTCAAACAGAACATGGGTCTCTACCTCACCCATTAGCAAGGTCCCTACACATTTATTCCCTAGAATGCTAAGACTCTATACTAACACACATCACGCAAAAGCATTTTAAGAAAACACTATGTACCACATGTACCAGTAATCGGATGAGAAGTGCTCGGTTCCTCGGCTGCTGCTGCACTCCTCGTGTACACCCTCGGCATAATGGCCTGTCTCTTGGCCTGTGATGCAAGCGCCTCCCCTGCTCTCTTCCCTTGAGCCACGGCTTGCTCCACCACTCCCGCCTTAGGACACTCACACTTGAAATGCCCTGGTTCTCCACAACCGTAGCAAACCCGAACCGCACCATCACTGCCGGACACACGAACCACTCTCTGATCCTCCTCCGGACAGTCTCGTACCCGATGCTCTAAACTCCTGCACCTGTGGCATCCACAACCCCCGCGCCTACACTCACCAACGTGAGCCTTGCCACACTTGCTGCACACGCTGCGTCCCCCAGATCCCTTGTTCGGTACTCCTATCCCAAACTTCCGGTTCAGTCCACTAGACTGACCCGTCTTGGTCACGGCTGTACTAGCCCCAGCTGACATCAACGCAGCTTCTGCCTGTCCTGACTCCAACAATGCCGCCTTCTCAACAAGCTCAGCAACTGTCCTGAAGTCACGAACAACACACCCGTTCCTAAGCTCACCTTGCAGTCCACTCATAAACCTGCGAATCAGCTTCTCCTCCGTGTCAAACTCATGAGACACATACTTCCTCAGCTGGTTAAACTGAGTCTCATACTGCCTCACTGTAAGCGTCCCCTGACTAAGGTACAAGAACGCCTTCTCCAACTTGTTGTAAGCTTCCTGTGGGAAGTACTTACTCCTGAACATCGCTGAAAATGTCTCATATGAACAATTCGCATTCACCAGCCTTCCAACGATTCCTTTCCACCACTTGTGTGCATCACCCTCCAAGTAGTGAACGACTATGTCTCTGTTGTAACCCTCTGGACATCGGATAGACTCAAAATTCCGTTCCAGTCTCATCCTCCACTCATCTGCCTCAATCGGTGTAGAACCTCCAGCAAAGAACTTGGTTCCCAACTGCACCATGTGATCCAAAACCTTGAGGTAACTCGGAACCCTCTCCACTTGGTCCGCTTCCTCCCTCATCACATCCGCGTGAACCCCCACCGGCGGTACAACTTGTGGTGCTGCTGCAACCGCCGGAGCAGAAGCCACCGCAGGTAGCCTAGCTAGTACCTGTGCTAACATCCCAAGCACAGCCACTAACCCCACTGTTGCTACATTCGCAGCAACCCCAGCTGCACCCGCAACATTCCTAGCCACTTTCTCAGCATCCGCAGAATTCCTTGCTGCTTTCACGGCTGCCACTCTAGCCGCCTCATTTGCAACCGCAGCTGCCTGTCTCTCGGCTTCCCTTGCCCTCTCAGCAACATCACCGTTGACTGAGTTCACAGACCCCGCAGCCTGGTTATCCCCATTGTTTCTCACGGTTCTTCTGGTATCAACCATCTGCAAGTATAATAATGCCAGTTAGCCGAAGCTAAATTAAAACATGTTTCACAACACCACACAACAACTTACCGTGAGACCTTGGGAGTGAAGAATGGATCGGACCACCATAAACCCCAAACAAACAAACAACAGCAGTCACTAATTTCAGTCCTAGAAGCGTTAGAGCGCTCTGATGCCAACTTGTGGTAACCAAACCCGGTAAACCATACCGCGGATGTGTTCCACTACATCCTCTAAGTCTGTTTTTATACTTAGCCATATTTTATAACTTTTTCTTCATTCTTATTCTTTCTTATCAATACACAGCGGAATATAAAGCAACTCATTTCTTTCATTTAACTTGCATAAAAATCACTTAACAGGATTCAGGGTTCAACATAAATAAAAGCACAAGGTTCATTAAAGATTACAACTGATCATCTAGCAACCTAACGATCAAACACCCAAGCCATAAGACCCTAAACACAAGTCTTAAATCATAAAACACCCAATCCCCGATCCATCCATATCCATCACTGCCGCCTGGTCTCGCCCTTTTACTGCTTAGTTACTACACACTCAAGAAGAGAGGCATAAGTATTTCATAAATACTTAGTGAGTACGGTCATCCCGTAACATCCTGGTCAGTACCAAACACGCAATCAAACTTTCAGATTCAACATTCAACACAGTCAATTCGCAATAGACATAACAATATCAAACGGCCATGATCATCTAACTTAACCAACCAAGTTCAATCCCTTTTTAAGACCCATGACTAATTCAGCGAGAATCCCACATCCCCTAAGCTAGTACATGATCCGGATTACTCTGAGGTTAGCTAGACATCATCTATGCCACGGTAAACCAAATAACATATCATAACATGAGAATTGCTTATCAGTTCTAAACACATAACATGAAAATCACACAATCAACATGCAAACATTCAACCCTAGCAATCTTACGGTCCTAGACACCAACCACAGTCACACACTCACCTTCGATAAGGCTGGAAACAGATTGGTCAGAAGAAATCCTGATGAAAACCGCACCAAAACGAAGATATCCGATCTCCTTAAGAATCTCTCGGCTGTCCGTACGATCCGATCCTTATCCCCTCGGCTATCTCTTGATCCGTTCACCATTCTCCTAGCCAAACTCTGTTTTCTCTCAGAAACCCCACAAAAGAAGGCTATTAGCTCAAGGTTATCCGATGAAAACTCAACATTTAGGGAAATATCCGATCGCTTACCAATTTATCTCGGCGATGGTCGGATCTGCTTGGCGATAACCTGATCCCTCTCGGATGTCCTTGGGATAAACTGTTTTTCTTAGGTTTTCTCTCGACTATTCTCTTTCTTTGCTTTATTGCTCTCGAATAAACACAACTCTCCTGAGAAAAGTCTCAAAATCCCTTAAATACTCGTAAAACCCTAGGTAACCCAGACTTATCCGACGTTTTCCTGGTTCCAATAGGTTTTATCCTGGTCCGATTCGATTCTATCGGCTATTCCCTGTACCGGCTCGACCATTCCTTCGATAAACCACAAAATAGCCGACCAAACACTTGGCCCACAGACCCAATCCCTTCCCACTCGGATAAACCGCCCTTATCCGAGGTGTTTTCCATTTTTCACCCTGATATTCCTATTTCTCTCGGACAACTTGTCCATCTCGGCTAATCCTCTATTTCTCTCGAAGGTTTCCCTTTGTCCCTCGGAGACAGTCCACTGACAGTCGGGCTAACTTCCCAGACTCTCGGATAAATCCCACTACACCGGGATAAATCCCAATTCCCACGGACTGGACCCTGTTTTCCCTCGGATATGGTCCATCCGGCTCGGCTCTCCAGCCACCATCCGACTATTTCCTCGGTCATCACCCGACCATAGTCCGAACCTCCATTTCCCAGCCAATATCCGACCCTTGGCTCGATTATTCCTCGGACAACGCCCTGTCCGGTACAATCATGCCACATTTTCTCGGATACGGATGCTACATAGTCCATCACTCGATCCTCCAAAGATCAACTCCAAGATTGAACGGAGCACTCGATCCACCAAGGAAGATCGAGACGAAGATCGAGCTGAAGGCACGATGTCCAAAGATGATCGAGAGAGATGCTCGATCTTGAAGTCGATCTCAGTGTACTTAAATCGCTTTTAGCTGCTAGCGAGGGGGGGGGGGGGGGACCATCGAGCTGTTTGGCCTGTTTTGACAAGGCGGCGAGCATGCTTTTGGGAGAGACAGGCTTTCATTTTTATCTTTTTTTCTTTTTCTCTCTGTTCGAAGGCGATTTTGCCATAGTTAGACCTTGAAGCTTTGTTCTTAAACCTTTGAATCGTTTTAAGTTTAATCCATCGTTTTTCATGTTTATCGTTTCATCTTTCATGCTTTGCTTGATTTACTTAATGTGTAGTGAGTAGTCTAATCGGGTTTTGGGGTTGAGAGGATTCAAAGGGTTCGAAAAGGTTTTCAAGTTTGGTGTTTTCTTGTCCTTAATGGCTTTCTCTTCTAGGATGTCGAGTTCTTAAGGCTTAAAGAGTCTCACGCCAAGATCTTTATGATCAGAGAGAGCTCTTACCTTGACAGGATCCAGAGATCTCTGAAAATCGCATCCTAGAGACTAGTTACCCTTTCCCAAACGCCATGGTAGTTTAAGGGACTAGTTAAGCCGTGTGTTTGAAATCTGATTTCCTTGCCTTTCAATCTCTTTTTCCTCCAAACGCCATGGGTCTGGAGGATAGAATGAAGGAGTGATCCATACCACACGCCATGGATGGATCTTGTTTTGTTTTCAAGGCTTAGAGAACCTCACAAAGTGAGTAGATCTAGAGTTTTCAAACCAAGCTTGAACCTTTGAAACCCCTGAACGTGAATCTCAATCCTAGACCCTCTTTCCTAATATTCTTACATCTTTGCTAGTCATTCGCTTGTTACCTGTTGTATCCTGGTCATTAATTTTGTTGCATTTGAACTTTTAGACGAGATTGATCGTTGTTGCTCGATCTAGTGGTCGATCCTATGGTCGATCCACTAGTCGATTTTTATAAATTCATAGCTTTGAATTTTAATCATTATGTTGGTTCATTGTGGTAGTTCACTCGTTCCTGGTACTTTTAAAATAGTTTCGCCTTGCATTTAGTCGTTGCATTTAGTTTTTAGGATTTTTACAAAACCGTTCATCATTTGCCTAACTTTACTCGATCCTTGCATTCTCATTGCACTTTCAAGCTCCTAGGTTGGATTGATTCCTATGGCATGCTATACTACGACTGTGTGCTGCTTGAGTTTTGATAACCTCCTGTTGCATTGCATCACTCTCTTTGACCTGATCAAAATCTTGTTATCAAATGGCGCCGTTGCCATTCTAGGAGTGTTTAGAAAGCATTGAGATTTGGGGTTTAGTAAAGACTAAGCCTTTACTTTTGTTTAAGTTACTAATTTCTCTACTCTCAAACGTGTGTCTTTCAGGTACATGAATCTTCGTTTAAGGGGAGACTTCAATCTACTTCAACCCTTGGACAACATTCATCAACTTGGTCATTCACGGCAAAGAAGAGTACGAGAACAAGCTAGAGCTTTTGAGGAGATTGTTCAGCAAGGTTCAATGGATTTTGAAGCGATGGCTGAGCATGAGCATCCAGAAGGACTTCCTCCAGCTCACGGGGCAGTGGGAAGGGGTAATGGAAACCCCCAACACGCGGCTAGACCCCCAAGGATCATAGGAGCAGGAGATGCTCCTAATACTCTTCACAATAGGTTTGGGATCACTCCTCCTCCTGTACTGAACAATAACTTCGAGATTAAGCCGGGTTTCATCTCAATGCTGCAAAACAATAAGTTCCACGGGCTAGCAATGGAAGATCCCTTGGAACACCTTGATAACTTCGAACAAGTATGTGGGATGATCAAGATAAACGGCATATCCGAAGATGCTTTCAAGCTGCGTCTCTTTCCATTTTCTCTCGGAGACAAGGCTAGACATTGGGAGAAGACACTTCCACAAGGCACCATTACCTCTTGAGCTGAGTGTAAGAAGGCTTTCCTCTCAAAGTTTTTCTCTAGCACCAGAACAGCAAGGCTAAGAAGCGAGATCAGCGGCTTCACGCAAAGGAACAATGAGACTTTCAATGAAGCCATGGAGCGATTCTAGGACTACACTATCCAGTGTCCTCACCATGGCTTCAGCGAAGAGAGTCTTCTAAGCACTATCTAGCGCAGAGCTTCACCAAAGATTCGCTTGTTGCTTGACACGACTAGTAAGGGAAACTTCCTTGTTCAAGAGGTAGAAGAAGGCATGGAGCAGATTGAGAACTTGGCATTGAGTGACGGTAACTATGCTGAAGATTACGACTGTGCACCAAGAAGATCTGAGCTAGAGTCTCACAAGAAAGAGTTGAAATCCTTGCATGAGAAGATTGACAAGCTGGTGTTAGCTAACCAGAAGCATGTTCACTTCGTTGGTGAAGCGGATGAGAGCCAAGAGGAGCTTGAGTTGAGCCAGGAAGAAGCCAATTGGGTGGCGGGACAGAATAACTACAAACCTCACGGCTATTCCCAAGGCTACAACCCGAACAACAATCTCTCATACCGTAGCATAAACGTCGCAAACCCTAAGGATCAAGTGTACCTTGCTCAGCAAGCAAAGCCTTTCGTACCATATAACAAAGGTTTTCAGCCGAGTGGTGGCTTCCAAGGGCAAGGGCATAACAACATCCAAGGGTAACAGCAAGGAAACAAGGGTTATCCGCCAATGTTGCCTCGGGGCTTTGCACCTCAGCAGCAACAGATGCAAGAACAAGTTGATCCTGTCCAAGGGATGTTTCAACAACTGATTCAAGGGCAAGCCTCTACAAACCATAAGTTTGCCAAGATGAACACTCGCTTAGACTCGTCTCTCACGGACTTCTCCACTCAGATTACAACCTTGAATAATAAGATCAAGCAAATTAAGAAGGGAAAGGCAACATCAAGCGGTCAGAATGGCTTACCGGGCAAGTGTGAGCAGAATCCCAAGGAATACGCCAATGCCATTACGCTAAGGAGTGGGAAAGAGCTAGCACCTACGGTTACTCCCAAGATAAACGAGAACATTGTGATTCAAGAGGGGGAGGGTAAGCTTTCAGCCGATGATGAGATCAACTTTGACAATGTTTGGATTCAAGGACCAAGGAGAGGTGAGAAAGCGATTGTTGAGAAGAAAGTGGAGCGAACTACTAAGGAGAAGGATGCAAAGCTACCTCCACCGTATGTACCTAAGCTACCTTTTCCTGGTCATTTCAAGAAGCAACTCATAGAGAAGCATAGAGTCTTGTTTGAGAAGCACCTTAAGGACGTAGAGATCAAGTTACCTCTCGTGGACTGCCTTGCAATGATGCCTAAATGCGTCAAATTTTTCAAAGACACTCTCGTGAAAAAGAATAAGGAAAGCAAGGAAGTGCTTGTTCTTAGTGAGGAGTGTAGTGATGTGATACACAAGGAGATAGTCCCTAAGAAGTTGGGAGACCCTGGAAGCTTCACTATACCTTGCGCTTTAGGTCCTTTGGAGTTCAAGAGTTGCCTATGTGATCTCGGAGCTAGTAAAAATCTGATGCCTCATTCCGTGGCAAAGAAGCTTGGCTTTACACGTTTCAAGGATTGTAGAATCTTGTTGGTACTAGCTGACAGATGTGTGAGGTTACCCGTGGGTTTGCTTGAGGACTTGCCAATGAAGATCAGTGGAGTAAACGTGCCTACACACTTTGTTGTGTTGGAAATGGATCAAGAACCAAAGGATCCACTCATTCTCGGTAGAGCGTTCTTAGCCACCGCTGGAGCCATCATAGACGTCAAGAATGGGAAGATTGCCCTGCACTTGGGTAAAGATATAAGGCTGGACTTCGATATCAATGAAGTTCTGAAGAAGCCTACGATAGAAGGGCAAGCTTTCTACATTGAAACATTGGATGCTTTAGCGGATGAGTTGCTGGAAGAGTTGGCTCAGGAGGATCATTTGAAGCTGGCATTGACTAAGGAGCCAGGAGAGTTCGGTTATTTTGATCAGAGAACTCAAGAATATGTCAACTTGCTTGATTCAAGGAAGGTTGTGCTAGAAGATGAAGGCGTTTGCCTAGAGATCGACTCCGAGATCGATGACATTACTCGATCCAGGGGTCAAATCGACAAGACAATCGGGAGCACAACTCGATCTGGTGCAACAATCGACAGAAGGATCGAGGAGGGTGATCGATCCAGGAAAACAATGGAGTCCAAGATCGAGAAAGGCTTTCCGATCAGTTTGGGGTTTAATCTGGAGATCGACTCTGCGTTTTGGTCTCTCACTCGATCCACATTAAATCGAGTGAGTGAATCGAGCGAAACTGCCGATCCAGACGACATCGAGAGCAAGATCGACTGGACGACTCGATTTCAGAAGGGATAGCGGTTGGAGAAAGCAGCTTCAATGTCCATGTCTCGGGTTCTAAGGAAGGTACCAAGGAGGAAAACAACAGCAACAGCCACGAGGATGATTGGAGCGAGCTGCTAGCCCCAAAGGTGGACCTTAAGGAGCTCCCAAAAAGGCTAAGGTATGCTATCTTAGGGCTTAACGAAACCTATCATGTGATTGTGAATGAAAACTTAAGTGATGATGAGTTGCACTCGCTCTTAACTGAGTTGAGAAAGTATAGGAAGGCCATTGGGTAATTTCCAAGTGACATCAAGGGCATTTCACCAATGCTTTGCACTCATAGGATTCACTTGGATAATGAGAATGCCTCTTCTATAGAACATCAAAGGCGTTTGAATCCTAATTTGAATCCTAATCAAGTTGAGAACCTCTTGAGAAAGTATGGGGTTAAGCATAAGGTGGCTACACCGTATCATCCTCAAACAAGCGGTCAAGTGGAGGTCTCCAACAGGCAAATCAAGGCTATTCTAGAGAAGACTGTCGGAGCCACAAGGAAAGACTGGGCAGTGAAGCTGGACGATGCTCTTTGGGCCTACCGTACCGCTTTCAAGACGCCGATTGGTACAACTCCCTTCACTCTACTCTATGGCAATGGCTGTCACCTCCCGGTTGAGCTGGAACACCGTGCGTTGTGGGCTGTGAAGAGGCTGAACTTTGATCTCAAGACTGCTCAGGAGAGGCGCCTTATTCAGCTACACGAACTGGACGAGTTGAGGCTGCATGCTTACGAGAGCTCTCGGATATACAAGGAGCGGACTAAGGAGGCTCATGACAAGAAGTTGGTTGCCAAGGAGCTTAAGGAAGGAGGACTGGTGTTGCTGTACAACTCGAGGCTCAAGCTCTTCCCGGGCAAGCTGAAATCAAGGTGGAGCGGACCGTTCGTGATTCAAGAAGTCTTGCCGTATGGAGCTGTTACTCTGATGGGAAAAAGTGGCAGTGCATTCACCGTCAACGGACACAGAGTTAAGCCCTATTTGGCAGATAGCTATGACAAGGAGAGTACCTCAGTGCTTCTCCAAGACCAACAATCCGCTTAGACCAAGTAAGGTCTAGCTAAAGACGTTAAAGAAAGTGCGCTTGGGAGGCATTCCCATGTTTATCTTGTACATATTTCTGCTTTATAGCCCTTTCAGTTTTATGTTTTTATTTTGCAAGTGTGTAGGAACAGGTATAAGGAGTCCAAACCTTGACTTTGAGGTCTTAAAAAGGCAATAGGGGTTAGAATAAGGCTAGAGATCGAGTGCTAGATCGACTGATCCTGGCTCGATCTTTGCTAGATCGAGTCAGTGAATCGAGAGGAGCCGCTAGATCTTTGCTAGACGAGATCGAGTGACAAGATCGACCTTGACGAAAAAGGATCGATCCATCACTCGATCACTCGACTCGATCCATCACTCGATCTATGCCAAATCGACCCCTAAATCGAGGACATAGCTCGATCATGAGGACTTAGCCGAGGAGCCAACATCTCAATGATCGAGAGAGCCAATTGATCCAGGACTCGATTCACTATGAATCGAGTCTCAAATCGAGTAACCCTCTCGATCTAAGCCATTTTGGGCATGAGATCGAGTCCTGAATCGACCAAATGGACTCGATCTCTTGCCGAGGTAACATTTTTCTTTCCCTCCTTTACTCTTTTCCCTCCAACTTTTGAATTCAAAACTTGGTCAAGGCAAGCATCTTTGACCATGAAAGATGTGCCTTGACCAAGACTTTGTCAGAAACCACTTTGACCACCCATTGTTTTGGTTTTGCTAGTCTTTAAATATTTCAAACATCCTCTCACCTTCTCATTCCTGTTTTTCTCGAAAATTTTCAACAAAGAGAGTGAGAGTTTAAGTTTTCAAAAGCTAGCAAAGATATTCTGAATTTCTTGCAAAGGTATTTTCAAGGATTTAATGGTTTAATTTTAGAAAATCTCCTTTAATATCGCAAGATCTTGTTTTAGAATATAGGATCGGTTTTGAATTTTTAAAACTAGCTAAGTAGAAGGAAAAATTCCTGATTTTTCAGTATCTAAAGATTTGATTCCCTTTTACTTAGCTATGATTTTTATTTATTCCACAAAATTCTAGGGTAGCCTTTTATAAATTCTCTCCTTCTCTTCTCTCATTCTCATCAAACCGCCGTGTACTTATCAATATCTTTAGAAATTTGTTTCAGGAACCATGGCCCCAAAGAGAACAGGAGAGGAGCAAGCACAAGAAGGAGAAGGACAAGAAGTGGCAGTTCAAGAGAGGGTTACATGGAGCAAGGATGAGAAGAGGGATAAGAAGCAGCTAGAGAGGCTCCGGTTTGAGCCTACCAAGTTTGCTGATCGAGAGCTGTTGTCTAAGCTCGGGATTCTTGGGGACTTCGACCAACTCCTCAAGAACATTGGCTTAAGATGTCGGTCACGGATGGATTGCCCAACAATTCCTGAAGTGACAATAGACTTCCTTGCCACCTTGGAGTTCCGGTATGAGAATCCTAGTGCACCCGTTCCTTCTCAAGGCCGCCTCTACTTCAAAGTTGGACGTCAAGCCTATACACTCTCCATCCCTGAGCTATGCCAAGCCTACGGTCTCAACGCTGATGCATACAAGGTCGAGTTCCCAGCCTTCAAGAAAGCCGACGAGTTTTGGGACCTGATTAGCAATGAGGACTACAAAGCCAACACGGCCAAGATCAAGCGAGTAAGGAGCCCGGTGCTGAGGTATACTCTGAAGCTGATTGCCAACACGTTCAGTGGAAGGTCTGTTGCTCCTCCGGTCACGAAGACAGAGTTGTGCTTCCTGTTCCAAGGCGTGAAGCACTTGGTGTGTGATCCGGATGCCAACGACGAGCCTATGGAGGATGAACTCGGCGATGAAGTGAACTACGGCTGTGTGCTCGCGGCTTCTCTGGTGAAGTACAAGGCTTATGCCTTACGGTGCAAGGCAACCTCCTCTTACATTGGCGGTTTCCTTACTCCTCTGTTCGTGCAAGCCGGTGTGCCCATTCATGACTTTGCTCACGTCCCAAACAGAGCTTTCATGGATGAAGCATACATGAGGAATACTGATAGCTTGGGACGCACGCCAGCAGAAGGGTTCTATGCCTACCTCTTCATTGATGACGAAGATAAGAAGAGAGTGTGCATCCTTCCCAACAGAGATGAAACCGAGCTGCTTGGTGTTGGGAACATCGAGTTCTTGCCCACGGAGGAAGAATGCTTTGCCCCTTTAGGAATACCGCCTACTTCAGCCATTGCCCCGCGTCAAGGTCAGAGTCTCCAGCCATGGAAGACGAGATGCCCGAGGCTTACACACTTCCCAAGCTAGACTTTGAGCCGAGGACAAAAACCGAGAAGTTCCTAGCATCAGTTGTGGAGATGCAAAGGAAGATCAATAAGTGGCAAGGCAAGATGCTTAAGAAGCTGGGGAAGAAGGTCAAAGCACTTCAGGGAGGCTCGCCTAAGCCAGCTGCAAGTCAAGAGATGCAACAACCCGAGAAGAGAAGGCTCTCAACCGGAGGAGTTGTCATCCGCGAGACCCAAGGAGACAACATTCAGCTGGCGCGCCATTCACCAGTTGACAAAGGCAAAGCAACGATCTCTAGCTCCTCTGGAACATCCTCAAGTTCCAGCCGAGCCTAGACCAGAGGTAACAACCTTCTTCCATTGTATATAACCGCCCATATTTGTTTCTTGCATTGTGTTTTGATGCTCCTTCGGATGAGTTTGCCACCGGGACGGTGTCAAGCAAGTTTGGGGGAGTACATGTGTGATTTAATCTTGTGTTCTTTGATCTTATTTTCCTTTTGGCACCCTTGAGTCTTTTGTCATGAAAAATTGGTAAAATTTTTAAAATTTTTTCAAAGATTCATGTAGTTGCATTCATCTTTTTAAAACATGTTAGGGTTGAGTCTAGAGTTTCTCATATCACCTAGGTTGTTTGCATTTTGCATAAGGGGTTAGAATTTCTTACAAAGGTGTTTTTACTTATGAATTGTTTTAGAATTTCTTACAAAGGTGTTTTTACTTATGAATTGTTTCAATTCCCTAGTTAGTAGTTCTCTAATGCTTTGTCTATGCTTTGAAAGTAAGTTCTTACCATGCTTGGATCACTTGTTAGGATTTTCGTGGCTTGAATTGAACTCTCATGATTTGAAACTCATTCTAATAAGTGGAAACCTTAATTTGAAATTCTAATTATCATTCTTATGCATTTGAAAATGAACACATGGTTTTAAAATATTTAGGCTCTCTTCTTCCTTTTTACCACTCTTTGTGAGCCTATGTAGAACTCCCTCCTTGAACCTTACCCTCCTTTGAAGCCAAATGTTCTTGTGTGACATCTTTATGAGGCCTTCCTTTCGGTTTGAACTTGGCATAAAGTGTTAGGTTTAGGCGACATGATTTGGTTTTCATATTGATTGCTAGCTTTGCATTTTGAAGCTAGGTATAGGCTTAGGATAAGTTTGGGGGATCATTGGGGTTGCTTTCTTGTCTATTTGTTTTCGGTTTCAGAAATGTTTGTGTTTTAAGGAAAGAAATGAAGTTTTAAGTGAAAGGTTATTTTTAAAACTAAGTATGCTCTAATTTCAGGAGGTAGCTCCCCCATAATAAAATAAAAAAAAAAGAGAAAAGAGAAGAAAAAGAAAAAAAAAAGAGCCTAAGTGCCAAATAAAGAAAAAAATAAAAGAAAAAAAAATAATAAGAGAGCTACCAATAAGAAATTTCTAAAGAGCAAAAATATTTTTCAAAACCTTTTCACTAGCCTAAAAGTTTAAAAATGTCTTTATTTTGAATTGGGGATTGCTAAATTTGTGAAGGAAAGGGTAGACTCTTAAGTGGTGAGTGAGGATAAAATTTCTTAAATGAGAGGGGTATAGGATCATTTGATAGTTTACATGGGTAGATGAGAATCTAATCATGTATGCATAAATTGTCTTTACCTTTAGCATTATGCACAATTTCAACCATTTTCGAGAGAAACCCTTAATCTATTTATAAACCCTTTTCAAATGAGATCATTCTATGCTCATAACCATAACCCTTAGCCAAATGTGTTTTTCTTTAAAGTGCATAAGTTTGATTCATGGTTCGAATGTTAATGAATGTTAAAGGATGAGTTTCTTTGATTGTTAGGAATAGGAGAGTCATGATTTGAATTTCTTTTTGTGATGAGTATGGCTAAGTTCTTTGGAGTATGAGTGTAAGCATAGCATTTTAGAACTGTTAACTAGGACATTGAGATTGATTCATTTGAAAGGCACCTTTGCAAAAATTTTAAAACTCCACTCATTTTTCTTAAAACCTCTCTTCCTTACTTATTTTCTGTTGCTTGAGGGCAAGCAAGAAGTAAGTTTGGGGGAGTTGATGTTATTGCACATTGCATACATTTTGCATACTCATTAGTTAGCTTTTCATGCATTTGTATCATGTTTTAGGTTAGATTGCATCACTTAGGGTCCTAGAGCATTCTTGCATCAGCATACGCATTTTTCTTGCATTTTGCATCACATTCTGGTTGTTTCTGGCTGCTTTGGAGTCGTGGAGGTTCGTGGACGTGTTGAAGCTGATGTAGCAGTTCGTGGGAGCTCGGAAACATGCTAAGGACCAGAGATCGAGGAGCAGATCAAGCATGGCCGGTCGATCTAGGAGTTGGTCGACCAGAAGATCCAGCCAACTAGGCGATCCAAGGAAAATGATCGAGACGGAGATCGAGTGAAGCAATCGATCAATCGGTACGGACGTAAATGATGCCATGCAGAGCGAGAGACGGATCGAGTACACCACTCGATCCAGCCGAAGATCGATACCGAGATCGGATGCAACACTCGATTCGCCGATGAGGGTCGAGACCCAGATCGAGCCGAAGACACGATGTCCGGATATGATCGAGAGAACCACTCGATCTTGGAGTCGATTTCTGTCCTTTCAACCGTTTTTGGCTGCTAGCGAAGGGGGGACCATTGGCTTGTTTGGGCATTTTAGGCAAGGCGGCGACGCCCTTTTTCGAGAACTTTTTAGATCCTTTTCTTTTTCCTTATGTTTTCTCTCTCGTTTTCGTGAAGAACACCATTGTTGAAACTCGTTTTTCTCTTAAGCTTTTGTATTCGAATCATTATCGTTTAATCCAGTTTTTCTTTCATGTTTATCGTCTCGTTTCATATGCTTTGCTTGATTTACTCTATGTGTAGTGAGTAGTTACTTTGGGTTCGGGGTTGAGAGGATTAAGGGGTTGAAAGGGTTTTGATCTTGGGATTTTTCTAAACGTTTTTAAAGGCTATCTCTTCTAAGGTGTTGAAAGCTTAATGCTTGAAGACTCTCACGCCAAGAGCTTCATGATCCGAGAGGTTCCTTACCTTGACAGGATCTAGGAATCTCGGAAGATCACACCTTAGAGACTAGTTACCCCTTCCCAAAAGCCATGGAAGTTTGGGGGATTAGGTAAGCCATTTACTTGAAATCTGTTTTCCTCGCCTTTCGATCTCTCTTTCCACCAAAAGCCATGGGTTTGGAGGAGAGGATGAAAGAATGATCTATACCGAAAGCCACGGATAGATCTTGTTTTGTTTTCAAGGCTTAGAGATCCTCACCAAGTGAGTCGATCTAAAGTTTTAAAACCACGGTCGAACCTTTGAAACCCTTAACCATGAATCTCAAACCTAGGCCCTTTCTTTTAGCATCTTTACGTCTATTCTCATCATTCGCTTGTTATCTGTTAGCATCCTGGTCATTAGCTTTACTGTTCTTACGATTTTAGACGAGATCGATTGTTACTGCTTGATCTAGTGGTCGATCTCGTGGTCGATCCACTAGTCGAATTTTAATAATTCGAAGCTCTTTCCTTTAATCAATCCGTTTGTTTCTCGTGGTAGTTGCTTCCTTTCTAGTATTTTTAAAATAGGTTTCACTATGTTTAGGTTGCTGCATCTAGTTCTTAGATATTTTCTCATAAACTTTCTCATTTTGCTTAGATTTGCTTTAGTCCTTGCATTCTCTGTGCATTCTCTATCTCCTAGAAGTGGATTGACTCTCTCTTGCTTGCTATACTACGACATTGCTTGCATTAGAGTTTGATAACCTCTCTGCATCATAAACCCGAGCTAGAAAAGCGTTTATCACTTGTCCTTCTCCTTGCTCCATTCCCAGCTCACATCCATTGCTCCACTTGGTCTCCAAACTATTTCTAGTACCTGAATAAAACTCCAATTGCATTCAAAATGCAATGCAACTCCTAAAACTACAGTAACTCCTAATTGTATGCAAATGGGACAAGAAAATGTAAAATATGCATGTTTAATACTACAAACTAGTGATGAATGCAAGCTAAAATGGTATAAATAAGGGAGATATCAACACCCCTAAACTTGCCTTTTGCTTGTCCTCAAGCAACCAAACTAAGACAAGGAGGAAGTGTGGTTTAAAGGTGGGCACTCAAATCCAAAAATGCTAAGGTAAAGAAGGGAAGTCAATGTCTAAGTTCCTAAGTGTAAGATACAAAACACAATCAGTTATACTTTAAATAACCTAGCCATGCCTATCCAGTTTCAAATGATCTCTAGCTCAACTTAATCAAATGCTCAAATCAATCAATCTCTTTAACATTCATTTAAACTTTATAACCAAGTGAATCCTGTTTCAGTAAATCAAGTGGAATCATTTGGCTAAGGGTTAAGGTCATGAGATAAAAATGATATCATCAAAATGTGGGTTCAAATGCAAGGGTTTCTCTCAAAAAGGAATGAACTTAAGAATCAATGCATAAAAATGTTCTAAACCCCAAAACTCTTAACCCAAATCAAACCCAATCCTAATTAATCTATCTTCAGTACTCTCACACTCTCCACACTTTATCATTTTTCAGGAAAGCTTCTTCTTTGATCTCACCAAGTTGTGGCCTTCTTCTTTCTCCTTTGTTGTGGGCGCCTTCTTTTTGTATTGGGGAGTCTCCTTTTCTTCATCATTTTGATGTATTAGGCATTGGTGCCTTCTTTGTTGTTGTTGCTGAGACTCCATCTTCATAATGGCCACCCTTTTTGAGCTTATTTGGTTCCACACATGTTGAGTTTTTGCTTGCTTCCTCTTTCTCATTTCTTTCTCTCTTCACTTTCTTTCTTCTCTCACTCTCTCCTTTTAGATCATTATTACACCCAAATCCGCCCAGACCTATAACTACCATCCTAAACCTTTGTCTAACTCAAAGCGAAGAGCTAGTTGTACATAGTAACCAATCCTTGTAGTGACAACCTAACACTTTATGCTTAGTTCATTCAAAAATAGGCCTCACACACAAAAGATAGTGTTTAGGTTTGAAAGGAAGGTAGGGTTAAGGTGTGGTAACTGTCCCTTAATGATGAGGATCCACTATTTAGACTTGCAAGAGAGGTAAAAAGGAAGAAAAAAAGTACATATATGTATATGGGTAATCCATGAAAGTACTTTTCATTGCAAAAACATGATAATTAACAATACAAATTAATGGTTCTAATAAATAGAGATGAGTTTCAAAGAGCAAATAATTTCAGCATGAGACTAGAGGATCAAATTTAGCATTCAAAAGCATGGTTCAGCCTTAGTTTCTAACTTCTTATGATGCATCAAACATTTAACCACTTAGACATTTAAATCAGTCCTTAACACTTCGCATTTTACAAGGATTTATCATCATCATGCCCTATGCAAATTCAATGCAACCAACATAAAAAATACTAGACTCAATCCTAAACAAATGAATGCAATTATATGCTTTTCTTATCGGATTGCAAAAGATGCAAAATTTTCAGTATTTTTTGTTTTTTTTTTGGTTTTTGAATGCACTTAGATGGATGCATGAGACTCAAAGATAAATAAAATCAAAAACTAAAAAAATAACACACAAAGTCAAACCCCAAATCCCTCTCCCACGCTTAAATTACACAATCCTTTGTGTAATAAAAGAGTGAAAGAGAGAAGCAACATAAATATATTACAAGAACTTAAAAAAAATGCAATGGTATTTACAAGGGAGGAGGTTTTGGTACCTTAGAAGGTGGTGTGGGAGTAGTGGGAGGTGCCTGAAATGTCCTCCATAAGGTCAATGTTGTGGCTCCTGTTATGCTTCTCCCTCCTTGTGATTCTTCTCCTCCTCGGCGCTTCTTGACAAGATGTTTTGGTGGCACCCAAGCTCTCACTTCCTCATTACCAGCAAAAGAGCGCCTTCTACTAGGAGCTCTAGCCACTCCTTGGCTTTCAGCTTCTTGCTCTTGTGGAGGAGCAGAACTAGAGGCTCCACTAGACTTCCACTTTAGGTCCTTGATTTGAGCATTCATGCTCTTCTTCACAACCTTCTTGATACGTTTGTCTTGCCAGTTATTCCATCTTTGCTCCACTAGACTTCCACTTTAGGCCCTTGATTTGAGCCTTCATGCTCTTCTTCACATCCTTCTTGATGCTTTTGTCTTGCCATTTATTCCATCTTCCACTTTAGGTCATTAGTTTCTTCGTACTTGCATTTTTAGACGAGATCGATCCAAACTGCTCGATCTAGTGGTCGATCTAGTGGTCGATCCACTAGTCGATTTTTGTTAAATCATATCCTTGCATTTTAATTATTCTGTTTATTCCTCGTGGTATTTCAATCACTCTTGGTAATTTTAAAATAGTTTTGCATTCCATTCGGTCGTTGCAAATAGTTTTTAGGATTTTCACAATATCGCCTGTCATTCGCTTAGCTTTACACTTCTCTTGCATTCTCTTTGATCTTCCTAGCTTCTAGAAATGGATTGACTTACACTTGCATACTGTACTACAACGTAAGTGTTGCATTTGAGTTTGATAGCCTTATTGCATCCTCACCCTTGCAAAGAAAGTTGTTATCAAATGGCGTCGTTGCCATTCTAGGAGTGTTAGAAAGCATAGAGATTTGGAGCTTAGTAAAGACTAAGCTTTACTTTGTTTATGTTACTAATCTCTCTACTCTCAAACGTGTTTCTTCCAGGTACATGCATCTTCGTTCCTGGGGAGACAACCATCTACTTCAACCCTTGGACAACATCTATCAACTTGGTCATTCACGGCAAAGAAGAGTACGAGAACAAGCTAGAGCTTTTGAGGAGATTGTTCAGCACGGTTAGGTTGACTTTGAAGCTATGGCTGAACACGAGCATCTAGAGGGACCTCCTCCAGCTCACGGGGCAGTGGGAAGGGGCAATGGAAACCCCCACCACGCGGCTAGACCCCCAAGGATCATAGGAGCCGGAGATGCTCCCAATACTCATCACAATAGGTTTGGGATCACTCCTCCTCCTGTACAAAACAACAACTTCGAGATTAAGTCAGGTTTCATCTCCATGGTGCAAAACAACAAGTTCCACGGTTTAGCAATGGAAGATCCCTTGGAGCACCTCGACAATTTCGAGCAAGTATGTGGGATGATCAAGATAAATGGCATATCCGAAGATGCTTTTCAGCTGCGTCTCTTTCCACTCTCTCTTGGAGACAAGGCTAGACATTGGGAGAAAACACTTCCTCAATGCACCATCACTTCATGGGCCGAGTGTAAGAAGGCTTTCCTCTCAAAATTCTTCTCTAGCACCAGAACGGCAAGGCTAAGAAGCGAGATCAGCGGCTTCACGCAAAGGAATAATGAGACTTTCAATGAAGTCATGGAACGATTCAAGGACTATACTATCCAATGTCCTCACCACGGCCTCAGCGAAGAGACTCTTCTAAGCACTATCTACCTGATGTAATACTCGGTTGAGAGTGTTACGGTGATCAGAGTAGGTGGCTTGGTGGAGACAACACACTGGCTTTGACGCTCTCTTGTGTTGGCAAAAGGGGTGAAATGATAGAACAAGGCGTGATGGTCACTCCTTGAGCCGAGATGGGATCTGTCAAGCTGGCTATGACGCTCTCTCTTGAGGGATCGAATGAATGGAGTAATGAAGTGGAATGATGGCACCACAGGGAGGATGGAGGGCTCCCTGATACAGCAACACTTGGTCTTGCACGAATCACACGAACAAGAACAAAGCAAGAACAAAGGCAAAGCGGCGGCTATTGCTTTTGGAAGGAAGTTCAGTCTTTATTGATAATGTAGGGTGAGCAAAAATACAACACTGCAGGGGAGCTTTATAAACAGCTCGTCAGCTAGCCCTAAGGCCGAAAATAAAAAAAAAAACGACATAACAAAAGAGTACAAAAGAGCAAAAAACGCACAAAGGCAAAAATACATGAAAAAGGAAAGTTCACTTAAACTAAAAGAAATAAAACTAAGCCGACTTTCTTGATGCCTTAAGGGCTCGAACTGGTGTTGCCTTGGCGTGTTGGAAGGCTTAAGAACCACTGAAGCAAGCCTCATTACCTGCACAAATCGTATAAACTGAAAATACCTGGTTTTGGCGCGCATGTTCCTTGGTTGGCAAGTAGTGGTTTTAGGTCCGGTCTTGGGCTGCATTGTCCGAGTTCCTTGAAGCCCTCATCTTCCTGATATCCTCTGAGGTCAAGTTGGGGTGGTTCCTCGAGAGTTCCTCCTGGTTCTTGGTTTAAAGTGTCTTCTAGCTCCATTGATGCCTTCTCTGCTCTTAAGCTTGGTTTGGTCGTATCTTGGCGCTCCGGTACGGCATTGGTGAGATTCTTGTTGTTTTGAGCTCCATTTCCTGTCAAGTAAATGGTCATACCTTGGTTTGTGGCCGGTGGATCCTCCTTGAGGCTCATTTTGGCAAAGTCCTCGGTAATGTCTAGTTCGGGTGCAATGGAGAGTGGTTGGGGGCTAAGTATGTTCTCCACGTCCATGTTGCTCAAAAGAGTTTGTATTGCCTCGTTAAACCCCTCTCTTAACCTCCTGGTCTTAGAACGCGTCATGGGAGAGCCATGTACGGACGGTATGGTGTTTGAGTCCAGCTCCCTTCGTACCGGTATGGGCTGCTGGTCGTTGCTACCGTCATCCTCTCGACCCGGTACGGTCATATGGTCTATGTCCTCATCATCCCCTCCCCCTTGGCGAGGTTTTGTCCTCAAAACTGGATCATCTGCATCATAAGGGGATAAGTCAGTAACATTAAAGCTATGGGATATGTTAAACTCACCTGGAAGATCTAAACGATATGCATTGTCATTGATCTTTTCTAGAACTTTGAATGGTCCATCTCCTCGCGGTGCAAGCTTAGAACTCCTCTTATGGGGAAACCTTTCTTGTCTCATGTGTAACCAGACCCATTCTCCTGGCTCAAATGTCATCTCTCTTCGCTTCTTGTCAGCATGTTTCTTGTAAGCTTCCGTCTTCTTCAAGATGTTCTCTCGGACCCTCTCATGTAGCTTCTTAATGAATTCACCTTTCCTGAGACCATCTAGATTAACTTACTCAACTTGGGGAATTGGCGAAAGGTCAAGTGGGGTTAGTGGATTAAAACCATAAACAACCTCAAATGGGGACATTTTAGTAGCTGAGTGAACAGCTCGGTTGTAAGCAAATTCTATAAATGGTAAACAATCAACCCAAGTTTTTAGATTCTTGCCAAGAGTAACTCTAAGTAGAGAGGAAAGAGTACGGTTTACCACTTCAGTTTGGCCATCCGTTTGGGGGTGGCAAGTGGTTGAGAACAGCAGTTTCGTACCAAGCTTCCTCCATAAAGTCCTCCAAAAGTGGCTCAAGAATTTGGTATCACGGTCAGAGACAATGGTCCTTGGCAAAACCATGTAAACGCACCACCTCCTTGAAAAAACAAGTCAGCCGTTTGTGTAGCATCATTCGTCTTGTCACATGGTATGAAGTGAGCCATCTTTGAAAACCGGTCCACCACAACAAAGATTGAATCCTTGTGCTTAATCTTGGGTAAACCTAGGACAAAATCCATAGACACATCCACCCAAGGTGCGTTAGGGATAGGCAAAGGTAAATAAAGGCTGTGAGGGTGTAACCTGGATTTTGCTTTGTGGCAAGTGACACATCTAGAGCAATGTTTCTCAACATCTCTCTTCAAGTGTGGCCAGTAGAAATGATCATTCACCATCGCCAAGGTTTTGTTAACTCCAAAGTGACCCATAAGACCTCCACCGTGTGCTTCTTTGAGTATCAAGTCCCTCATTGAACATTGTGGAATGCATAACCGCTTGTCTTTGAACAGGAACCCATCGTGTAGATAGAAAGAGGTGAAAGCTCCTTTGCCGTGCTCCTGGTAAGCTTCTCCTAGTTCCGGGTCCTCCTTGTACAACTCCTTTATATGCTCAAATCCAAGTACCTTAGCCTCCATGGTGGATATCAAAGCAAACCTCCTTGATAGTGCATCGGCTACTACATTCTCTTTGCCCTTCTTGTACTTGATCACATACGGAAACGTCTCTATAAAACTCCAACCACTTAGCGTGTCTCCTTTTGAGTGATGTCTGCCCTCTCAAGTGCTTAAGTGTCTCGTGGTCAGTATGGATGATGAACTCCTTGGACAACAAGTAATGCTGCCATGTCTCCAAAGCTCTCACCAAAGCATAGAGCTCCTTGTCGTACGTTGGGTAGTTCAGTGTAGCTCCACTGAGTTTTTCACTGAAGAAGGCTACTGGCTTCTTTCTCTGATGTAGCACAGCTCCTATGCCTAAGCCAGAAGCGTCACATTCCACCTCAAACATCTCGTCAAAATCTGGTAAGGCTAGAACTGGCGCCTCGGTCAGTTTCTCCTTCAAGGTGTTGAATGCTTTCTCTTGAGCTGCTCCCCACGAGAATGGTGTGTTCTTCTTGATCACGGCAGTGAGTGGTGCAGCTACGGTACTAAAGTCTCTCACGAATCGGCGGTAGAAGCTAGCTAGCCCATGAAAGCTCCTCACATGACCGATTGTAGAAGGTGTATGCCATTCTCTGATTGCCTTTATCTTCTCCTCGTCAACTTGTAGTCCCTGTTTACTTACTACAAAACCTAAGAACACGATTTGATCAGTACAAAAGGTGCACTTCTTAAGGTTGGCATATAGACCTTCCTTTCGAAGTGATTTAAGCACTAGTTCGAGATGTTTAAGATGATCAGCTAAGTTCTTACTATAGATAAGTATATCATCGAAATAAACAACTACGAATTTGCTTATGTATGATCTAAGAACCTGGTTCATGAGTCTCATGAATGTGCTCGGGGCATTGGTTAAGCCAAAAGGCATTACTAACCATTCGTACAGCCCTTGTTTGGTCTTGAAGGCGGTTTTCCACTCATCTCCTTCCCTCATTCTCACTTGGTGATAACCGCTTTTGAGATCCACCTTTGAGAAGATTGTTGAACCGCTTAGCTCGTCCAGCATGTCATCTAAACCGCGGTATAGGGTGGCGGTACTTGATGGTGATGTTGTTGATGGCTCGGCAGTCCACACACATCCTCCATGTTCCATCCTTCTTGGGGACTAGTAGCACCGGTACAGCACAGGGGCTAAGACTCTCCCGGATGTATCCCTTCTCCATTAGGTCTCTGACTTGATTCTCCAGCTCCTTAGTCTCGGTGGGGTTCATTCTGTAAGCCGGCTTGTTGGGTAAGGCTGACCCTGGTACAAGATCTATTTGGTGTTCTATACCCCGGAGAGGGGGTAGTCCCGGTGGTATCTCCTCGGGAAACACATCTTGGAACCGGTCTAGTACAGCTTGTACTTCTGGTGGAGCCTCTAAGTCACCTAGTCCTGTGCTTAGACATTCTTTGAAATACATTAGTAGCACGGTCCCCCTTGGCACTCATGGTTTTAGAGATGTCATTAGCTGAAAGATAGAGACTAGCTTTACTTACCTCAACCTCCTTAGACATGTGTTTTTGTAACTCATGTACCTCGGTTGGGCTGAGTGGGGCAAGAGTGAACTTACGGTCCTTATGCATGAAGACATAGTGGTTGGTACGTCCATTGTGGCTAACGGCTCGGTCAAACTGCCACGGCCTCCCAAGTAGTAAATGTCCCGCTTGCATTGGTACCACGTCGCATAGAACCTCGTCTAAGTACTTCCCCACACTGAATGGCACTACGACTTGTTCCGAGATTTTAAGCTCGGTTTGATCGTTTAACCATCTTAGCTTGTAGGGTCGTGGATGTTTGATCTTCTCAAGACCTAACCTGTCCACCATATACTTGCTAGCTACATTAGTACATGATCCACCGTCTATGATGAGATTACATACCTTTCCTCGGATTGTACATCTTGTGTGAAAGATGTTTTCTCTTTGTGCTTTCTCCTCGGGGTTGACTAGCACGCTAAGCACCCTCCTTGTAACTAGAAGGTCTCCTCGGTCTGGGTACTGAATGTCACCCTCGTCACCATCCGAATCCTCTTCTAGCTCATCTTGTGATTCATACTCGCCGCTAGGGGTGAGAATCATCACTCGGTTGTTGGGGCATTCTCTTGAGATATGTCCCCTGCCTTGATACTTGAAACAAGTTATGTCTCTAGACCTTTGATTAGTACTAGGGAACTTACCTTGCTCTGGTCGGTTGAATTTGGGGACCTCGGTAGTCTTGCTCTTAAAACGAGAGTCTATTTCTAGACCCTTTCCCTTATCTAAGGGTTTTGAGCTACTTGATGCCCACGGCTGAGTTGGTTTGTTGCGGTTGAAGTGGGGGTTCTTGCGCTTGATTTGTTGTTCTACTTGCACAGCTAAGTGTAGCAACTCATGCATCCCCGCGTACTGCATCCGCTCCACCTTCCTTGCAATCCTTTCTTGCAAACCATCTAGGAACTGAGCCACTAAGGCTTCCTCCGATTCCTCTAACTCTAAAGAGTTCATCAGCTTCTCAAACTCCTCAAAGTACTCATCTACGCTCCGTGTTCCCTGAGAAAGCTTACGAAAACGTTTTTGTAAGTCCCTATGATAATGCTCAGGTACATACCTTTGTTTGAGCAGATACTTCATATCGCTCCATTTTGACACTTGGCCAAGCCGTTGCCTTCTCCTTTCGGCTACGGTTCTGTCCCACCACGCAAGTGCATTCTCCGTGAGGTTAGCAGCTGCTACGGCTACTTTCTTACGTTCAGGATATCCATAGCACTCGAATATGTGGTCCATACACGTCTCCCAATCCAAGTATAGCTCCGGATTAGATTTTCCTGCGATGGTAGGGGGTGTTAGTTTGATATCATGGGTTGTATCTCTAACATTTACCTCGCGGTTTGGGTTTCTTTGTAGGGGATCTTGTCTCCTTTGCCCTCGTCTCATGAGAGGATCAAAGTTGTCATCATCAGTGTCTTGTAACTCATCTCCCGAGTCTACTGGTGGTATGGGGGGGCCTCGTACAGCCGCTCTCCTTGGCTGAGTTTCAATCTGTTCGAGACGAGCTCCAAACTCTTGACGGATGGTACCCATCTGTTGGGTCATATTTCTCATGTCCTCCCTCATGGCTGCTAGCACTTGGGCGAGATCAACTGGTGCACCGTTTGCTCCCTCGGTCATGTTGTTAAAACTACTTAACCTTGCAACACTTAACAAACTTGTCAAGGCACCAACGAATTAACAACTAACAAAGATTACTAACTAGTCTAATAATCAAGAAATATGACCAAAGACAACTAGCAACACGCAAACACAAGAGGAAAACTTTTTATGGGTTTTTTTTATAGGTTTTATGAAAACACTTAACAACTTAAACAAGGAAATGAAACAAGCAACACGGATCTATTCTTTTGGGGTTTTCTTTTTATAAAAACTTAATACTCGAAACTAAGTAAAACAAGTAAACGATTCTTATGGGTTTTTCAATAAGGATAAGCAAAGAAACCAAACAACAATGAAAAACAAGAGCAACCAGAAACGGATCTATGAAAGGTAAAGGATAGAAAACCGAAGATAGAATCTTCGGCTCTGATACCAGATGATGTAATACTCGGTTGAGAGTGTTACGGTGATCAGAGTAGGTGGCTTGGTGGAGACAACACACTGGCTTTGACGCTCTCTTGTGTTGGCAAAAGGGGTGAAATGATAGAACAAGGCGTGATGGTCACTCCTTGAGCCGAGATGGGATCTGTCAAGCTGGCTATGACGCTCTCTCTTGAGGGATCGAATGAATGGAGTAATGAAGTGGAATGATGGCACCACAGGGAGGATGGAGGGCTCCCTGATACAGCAACACTTGGTCTAGCACGAATCAGACGAACAAGAACAAAGCAAGAACAAAGGCAAAGCGGCGGCTATTGCTTTTGGAAGAAAGTTCAGTCTTTATTGATAATGTAGGGTGAGCAAAAATACAACGCTGCAGGGGAGCTTTATAAACAGCTCGTCAGCTAGCCCTAAGGCCGAAAATAAAAACAAAACAACATAACAAAAGAGTACAAAAGAGCAAAACGCACAAAGGCAAAAATACATGAAAAAGGAAAGTTCACTTAAACTAAAAGAAATAAAACTAAGCCGAATTTCTTGAAGCCTTAAGGGCTCGAACTGGTGTTGCCTTGGCATGTTGGAAGGCTTAAGAACCACTGAAGCAAGCTTCATTACCTGCACAAATCGTATAAACTGAAAATACCTGGTTTTGGCGCGCATGTTCCTTGGTTGGCAAGTAGTGGTTTAGGTCCGGTCTTGGGCTGCATTGTCCGAGTTCCTTGAAGCCCTCATCTTCCTGATATCCTCTGAGGTCAAGTTGGGGTGGTTCCTCGAGAGTTCCTCCTGGTTCTTGGTTTAAAGTGTCTTCTAGCTCCATTGATGCCTTCTCTGCTCTTAAGCTTGGTTTGGTCGTATCTTGGCGCTCCGGTACGGCATTGGTGAGATTCTTGTTGTTTTGAGCTCCATTTCCTGTCAAGTAAATGGTCATACCTTGGTTTGTGGCCGGTGGATCCTCCTTGAGGCTCATTTTGGCAAAGTCCTCGGTAATGTCTAGTTCGGGTGCAATGGAGAGTGGTTGGGGGCTAAGTATGTTCTCCACGTCCATGTTGCTCAAAAGAGTTTGTATTGCCTCGTTAAACCCCTCTCTTAACCTCCTGGTCTTAGAACGCGTCATGGGAGAGCCATGTACGGACGGTATGGTGTTTGAGTCCAGCTCCCTTCGTACCGGTATGGGCTGCTGGTCGTTGCTACCGTCATCCTCTCGACCCGGTACGGTCATATGGTCTATGTCCTCATCACTACCGCGGAGCTTCACCAAAGATCAGGTTGTTGCTTGACACAGCCAGTAAGGGGAACTTCCTTGGTCAAGAGGTAGAAGAAGGCATGGAGCTGATTGAGAACTTTGCACTAAGTGACGGCAACTATGCTGAAGATTATGACCGTGCACCACGAGGGTCTGAGCTAGAGTCTCACAAGAAAGAGTTGAAATCATTACACGAGAAGATTGACAAGTTGGTTTTGGCAAATCAGAAGCATGTTCACTTTGTTGGTGAAGCGGATGAGAGGCAAGAAGAGCTTGAGTTGAGCCAAGCAGAAGCCAATTGGGTGGCGGGTCAAAACAACTACAAACCTCAAGGCTACTCACAAGGTTACAACCAGAACAACAATCTCTCATACCGCAGCATCAATGTAGCAAACCCTAAGGATCAAGTTTACCCTGCTCAGCAAGCAAAGCCTTTCGTACCCTACAATAAAGGTTTTCAGCCGAGTGGTGGCTTCCAAGGGCAAGGGCAGAACAACTTCCAAGGACAACAGCAAGGAAACAAGGGTTATACGCCAATGTACCCTCCGGGCTTTGTACCTCCGCAGCAACAACCGATGCAACAACAAGTTGATCCTGTCCAAGCTATATTCCAACAATTGATTCAAGGGCAAGCCTCTACAAACCTGAAGTTTGCCGAGATGAACACTCGTCTAGACTCGTCTCTCACTGACTTCTCTACTCAGATCACCAACTTAAACAACAAGATCAAGCAGCTAGAGAAGGGGAAGGCGAGTACAAGTGGTCAGAGTAGCCTACCGGGCAAGTGTGAGCAGAATCCTAAGGAATATGCCAACACCATCACGTTAAGAAGCGGCAAAGAGCTAGCACCTACGGTTACTCCTAAGAACAACGAGGACATTGTATTTTAAGAGGGGGAGGGTAAGCTTTCCGCTGATGATGAGATCAACTTTGACAATGTCTGGATTCAAGGGCCAAGAAGAGGAGACAAAGCGATTGTTGAGAAGAAAGCGGAGCAAACTACTAAGGAGAAGGATGCTTATGTACCTCCACCGTATGTACCTAAGCTGCCTTTTCTTGGCCGTTTCAAGAAGCAACTCATAGAGAAGCATAGAGTCTTGTTTGAGAAGCATCTTAAGGACGTAGATATCAAGCTACCTCTCGTGGACTGCCTTGCAATGATGCCTAAATGCACCAAATTCTTCAAAGACACTCTCGTGAAGAAGAATAAGGAAAGTAAGGAAGTGCTTGTTCTAAGTGAGGAGTGTAGTGCTGTGATACACAAGGAAATAGTCCCTAAGAAGTTGGGAGACCCTAGAAGCTTCACTATACCCTGCGCTTTAGGTCCTTTGGAGTTCAAGAGTTGCCTTTGTGATCTCAGAGCTAGCATAAATCTGATGTCTCATTCCGTGGCAAAGAAACCCGGCTTTACCCGTTTCAAGGACTGTAGAGTCTCATTGGTACTAGCTGACAGGAGTGTGAGGTTACCCGTAGGATTGCTTGAGGACTTACCAGTGAAGATCAGTGGAGTGAACGTGCCTACAGACTTCGTTGTTTTGGAAATGGATGAAGAGCCAAAGGATCCATTCATTCTCGGTAGACCTTTCTTAGCTACCGCCGGAGCCATAACAGACATCAAGAACGGGAAGATTGCCTTGCACTTGGGTAAAGATATAAGGCTAGACTTCGATATCAATGAGGTTTTGAAAAAGTCTACGATAGAAAGGAAAGCTTTCTATATTGATACGTTGGATGCCTTAGCGGATGAGTTGCTGGAAGAGCTGGCTCAGGAAGATCATTTGAAGCAGGCACTAACTAAGGAGCTAGGAGAGTTTTGTTATGTGGATCAGAGGACTCAGGAGTACGTCAACTTGCTTGATTAGAGGAAAGTTGTGCTTTATGATGTAGGCGTTTGCCTAGAGATCGACTCCAAGATCGATGACATTACTCGATCCAAGAGTCAAATCGACAAGACAATCGAGAGCACAACTCGATCCGGTGCAGCAATCGACAGTCAGATCGAGCAATGTGATCGATCCAGGAAAACAATCGAGTCAGAGATCGAGAATGGCCTTCCGATCAATTTGGGGTCTAATCTGGAAATCGACTCAGCGTCTTGATCCCTCACTCGATCCACATTAAATCGAGTGAGTGAATCGAGCGAAACTGCTCGATCTAGACGACATCGAGAGCAAGATCGACCCGACGACTCGATTTCAGAAAGGATAGCGGTTGGAGAAAGCAGCCTCAAGGGCCATATCTCGGGTTCTAAGGAAGGTTCTAAGAAGGAGAACAACAGCAACAGCCACGAGGATGATTGGAGCGAGCTGTTAGCCCCAAAGGTGGACCTTAAGGAGCTCCCAAAAGGGCTAAGGTATGCTTTCTTAGGGCTTAACGAAACCTATCCTGTGATTGTGAATTTAAACTTTAGTGATGATGAGTTGCAATCACTCTTAACTGAGTTGAGAAAGTATAAGAAGGCCATTGGGTACTCTCTAAGTGACATCAAGGGCCTTTCACCAATGCTTTGCACTCATAGGATTCACTTGGATAATGAGAACGCCTCTTCTATAGAACATCAGAGGCGTTTGAATCCAAATTTGAATGAGGTTGTCAAGAAGGAGATTCTAAAGCTTTTAGAGGCTGACGTGATCTATCCCATAAGTGACAGCACGTGGGTTTCTCCCGTACACGTGGTGCCTAAGAAGGGAGGGATCACGGTCGTTCAAAATGACAAAGATGAGCTTATACCTACTAGGACTATTACTGGACACCGTATGTGTATTGACTATAGGAAGCTTAATCTTGCTACTAGAAAGGATCATTTTCCCTTGCCTTTTATTGATAAAATGCTTGAAAGACTTGCTAATCACCCCTACTATTGCTTTCTTGATGGATATAGAGGATTTTTCCAAATACCAATCCATCCCAACGATCAGGAGAAGACGACCTTTACATGCCCTTATGGTACCTTCGCGTATCGAAGGATGCCACTCGGGTTGTGTAACGCACCGGCTACGTTTCAGCGGTGTATGATGTCGATCTTCTCCGATCTTATAGAAGAGATGGTAGAGGTGTTTATGGATGACTTCTCGGTCTATGGTGCGTCCTTTTCTGCGTGTTTGTTGAATCTTTGCAGGGTTTTAAAGCATTGTGAGGAGACAAATTTGGTGCTCAACTGGGAAAAATGCCACTTCATGGTTAAGTAGGGGATCGTGCTTGGACATAAGATATCAGAGAAGGGTATTGAAGTCGACAAGGCAAAGATTGATGTGATGACAAGCCTTGAGCCGCCAGTTAACGTAAAAGGGGTGAGAAGCTTCTTGGGACACGCCGGCTTCTACAGGCGTTTCATTAAAGACTTCTCTAAGATTGCACGCCCTCACACTCGGCTGTTGTGCAAGGAGGCTAAATTCGTCTTTGATGAGGAGTGTTTGCAAGCTTTCGTGACAATCAAGGAAGCCCTAGTATCCGCGCCTATAGTGCAAGCACCAGATTGGACTCTCCCATTCGAGATTAAGTGCGATGCTAGTGACTACGCCATGGGAGCTGTTCTAGGCCAAAGGAAGGATAAGAAGCTGCACGTGATATACTATGGTTCAAGAACCTTGGATGACACGCAAACGAGGTACACCACTACTGAGAAGGAGCTATTGGCGGTTGTATTCGCATTTGAGAAGTTCGGAGCTTACCTCATGGGTTCCAAGACCATAGTTTACACGGATCACGCAGCTTTGCGCTACATCTATTCCAAGAAAGACACTAAGCCGAGGCTTTTGAGATGGATCCTCTTACTCCAGAAGTTTGACATGGAGATCAAAGACAAGAAAGGAATAGAGAACGGTGTTGCTGACCACCTCTCTCGGTTAAGGATCAACGAGTCTCTCCCTTTAGACGATTCTCTCCCCGAGGAACAACTCATGGCGATCACTACGGCTGTTTGTGGGAGCTTAGAGGGGCGGTTTGAGGAAGTTATGAGCTTCAAGGAGGAAGATCTTCCCTGGTACGCGGATATTGTGAACTACTTGGCATGTGGTGAGGAGCCGTCGCATCTTGACAACTACCATTCAAAGAAGCTCATGAGAGACGCGAGCCACTACTATTGGGATGACCCCTACCTGTACAAAAGGGGCATAGACAGTTTATACTCGTGGTGTGTTACGAAAGAAGAAGCCAAGGACATTCTCTTTCACTGACATGGCTCTTCCTACGGAGGACACTTTGCTTCGTTCAGGACTGCTACGAAAGTGTTGCATGCTTGCTTCTGGTGGCCGTCTATCTTCAAGGATGCACACGAGTTTGTCAAGAGCTGTGAGGCGTGTCAAAGAGCAGGGAATATCGCTAAGAGGAACGAGATGCCTCAAGTTCCTATCTTCGAGGTAGATGTCTTTGACGCGTGGGGCATAGACTTCATGGGGCCGTTCCCTTCATCATACGGCAACAAGTTCATACTCGTAGCTGTAGACTACGTCTCTAAGTGGGTTGAGGCCATTGCTTCCCCAACAAATGACTCTAAGGTGGTGATCAAGCTCTTTAAGAGCATTATTTTTCCGAGGTTTGGAGTTCCCAAGGTGGTGATAAGCGACAGAGGGAGCCATTTCATCAACAAGCTGTTTGAAAATCTGCTAAAGAAGTATGGTTTGAAACATAAGGTAGCTACGCCTTACCATTCTCAAACGAGTGGCCAAGTAGAGGTCTCTAACCGTCAGATCAAGGCGATACTCGAGAGAACAGTTGGGACTACTCGGAAGGACTGGGCTATGAAGTTAGATGACGCTTTGTGGGCGTACCGGACTGCCTTCAAGACGCCTATTGGTACCACTCCCTTCACTCTTCTCTACGGTAAAGGCTGTCACCTTCCTGTTGAGCTGGAGCATAGGGCGTTGTGGGCTGTGAAGCGGCTGAATTTTGATCTGAAGACGGCTCAGGAGAAGCGTTTGATCCAACTGCACAAGCTTGATGAGCTAAGGCTGGATGCCTACGAAAGCGCTCGGATCTACAAGGAACGTACCAAGGCTGCTCATGACAAGAAGCTGGTACCTAACGAGCTTAAGGAAGGGAGTTTGGTGCTGATTTACAACTCGAGGCTCAAGCTCTTTCCAGGAAAGCTGAAGTCACGGTGGAGCGGTCCGTATGAGATCAAGGAAGTACTACCTTACGGGGCTGTCATGTTGGTCGGCAAGTGTGGAGATGCATTCACAGTGAACGGGCACAGAGTTAAGCCGTACATGGCGAGTGCATTTGACAAGGAGAGCACCTCAATGCTTCTCCAAAACCCACCATCTGCCTAAACCAAGTAAAGTCTAGCTAAAGACGTTAAAGAAAGCGCACTTGGGAGGCATTCCCATGTCTATCCTGTACATACTTTTACTTTATTTCTTTTTCCAGTTTTAAGTTTTTGTCTTGTGAGTGTGTAGGAAAAAGTATGGGAGACGCAAGCCATGATCCGAGTTCCAAAAGGAGTAAGAAAGGGGCGTATATGAGCTAGAGATCGAGTGCTAGATAGACTCATCCTGGCTCGATCTTTGCTAGATCGAGCTAGTGAATCGAGAGGAGGCAGTCGATCTAGACGAGATCGAGTAGACTGATCGAGTGACGAACTCGACCTAAAATGTCTCGGGAAATTCTTGGAGTTTAGATCGATCGATCCAAAAATGGATCCACCGATCTATTTTCTCTCGGGAAAGTCCCTCATATCGATTAGACAACTCGATCCACCACTCGATCCAAGCTGAATCGACCCCTGAATCAATAGCATGGCTCGATCACGAGGACTTAGTCGCGATTTCAGAAACTCAAGGAACGAGAGAGCCAATCGATACACGACTCGATTCAAATCAAATTGTGTCCTAAATCGAGTGACCCTCTCGATCCAAGCCATTATGGGCATGAGATCGAGTCCTAGATCGACCAAAGGGACTCGATCTCGTGCCGAGGTAACATTTTCTTTCCCTCCTTTATTCTTTTCCCTCCTGTTTTTAAATTCAAAACTTGGTCAAGGCAAGCATCTTTGACCATGAAAGATGTGCCTTGACCAAGACTTTTGTCAGAAAACCACTTCTTTTACACATAGTTTTGTTTCTTGTTAGCCTTTAAATGTTTTCAACAACTTCACACTCTCTCATTCTTGTTTTCTCGAGCTTTTAAGCAAAGAGAGTGAAAGTTATTTGTTTCTAACGGCTAGCAAGTTTCTTTAACAATCCTTGCAAAAGGTATTTTCGGATATTTGATAAAAATCTTTAGGAAAATCTCTTTTTATTTCGCAATTGATTGTTTTAGATGCTAGGGCGGTTTTGGATTTTTAAATTTAGCTAAGTAATAAGAAAATTTCTGGATTTTCTAGTATCTCTAGATTTTATTCTCCATTATTTTACTATAATTTTTATAAATTCCCCAAAATTCTAGGGTATTAAGTATAAGTTTTCTTCTTTGTCTCTCTTCTTCTCTCATCTGATCGCCGTTTTGCTCATTACCTTGCTTGAGAAAATTGTTTCAGGCACGATGGCCCCCAAGAAGACGGCACAAGAGGAGACAGCACAAGAAGGAGAAGGTCAGGAAGTGGCTGTTTAAGAGAGGGTTCGATGGAGTAAGGACGAGAAGAGAGATAAGAAGCGGCTGGAAAGGCTTCAGTTCGAACCTACTAAGTTTGCGGACCGGGAGCTGCTGTTCAAGCTAGGGATCCTTGGAGATTTCGACCAACTCCTCAAGAACATTGGCCTAAGATGTCTGTCACGAATGGATTGCCCAACCATTCCAGAAGTGACAATAGACTTCCTTGCCACGTTGGAGTTTCGTTACGAGAACCCTAGCGCCCCCGTTCCTTCACAAGGCCGTCTCTTTTTCAAGGTTGGACGTCAAGCCTTCAGCCTCTTAATCCCCGAACTGTGTCAAGCATATGGTCTCAACGCAGCCGCCACCAAGATCGAGTTCCCCTCCTTCACGCGAGCAAACAATTTTTGGGACCTGATCAGCAACGAAGACTACAAGGCTAACACCGCCAAAATCAACAGAGTGAGAAGCCCGGTGCTGAGGTACACCTTGAAGCTGATCGCCAACACATTCAGCGGAAGGTGCTTTGCTTCTTGTTCCAAGGCGTGAAGCATTTGTTGTGTGATCCGGTGGAGAATGAAGAGCCTATGGAGGATGAACTCGGCGACGAGGTGAACTATGGATGCGTACTTGCGGCCTCTTTGGTGAAGTACAAGGCTTATGCCTTGCGGTGCAAGGCAAGCTCTTCTTTCATTGGCGGCTTCGTCACTCCTCTATTTATACAAGCTGGCGTACCTATACACGATTTCACACCTGTCCCGGCTAGAGCTTTCATGGATGAGGTCTACATGAGGAACACCGACAGCTTGGGACGCACGCCAGCAGAAGGGTTCTACGCTTATCTTTTCATCGACGACGAAAACGAGAAGAGAGTATGCATCCTACCAAACAAGGACGAGACCGAGCTGCTTGGTGTTGGGAACATCGAGTTCTTGCCAACCGTAGAGGAGTGTTTTGCTCCTCCAGGAGGAACGCCTGCCCCAACGATTGCTCCTCGTCAAAGGTCTGAGTCCCCAGCCACGGAAGATGAGATGCCCGAGGCTTACACCCTTCCCAAGATAGACTTTGAGTCGAGAACCAAAACAGAGAAGTTCCTAGCATCGGTTGTGGAGATGCAAAGGAAAATCAACAAATGGCAAGGCAAAATGCTCAAGAAACTTGCCAAGAAGGTCAAATCGCATCAAGGAGGCTCGCCTAACAAATGTCATCCGTGAGACTCAAGGCAGCAATATTCAACCGGCGCGTCTCTCTCTTCAAGAGCCAGGCTCCAAACGCAAAGCCGTAGCATCTAGCTCCTCTGGAACATCCTCAAGTTCCAGCCGAGACTAGACCCGAGGTAACAACCTTCTTCCATTGTACATACCGCTCATGTTTGCTTCATTTTTCTTTGTGTTTTGGTGCTCCATTGAATTTGTTTGCCACCGGGATGGTGTCAAGCAAGTTTGGGGGAGTATGTGTGTGGTTTGACATGTTTATTCTGATCTTATTTTCCCTTTAGCATCCTTGAGTCAAAAATTGGTAAAATTTTTAAAAATTCATGTAGTTGCATTCATCTCATTAAGCATCTTAGGATTGAGTCTAGAATCTTAAAGCATCTAGGTTGTTCATATTCGTATAAGGGGTTAGAGTTTTTCTTAAAAAGGTGTTTTTAACTCATGAATTGTTTCAATGCCCTAGTTAGTAGTTCTCTAACGCTTTGCTCATACTTTGAAAGTAAGTTCTTACCATGCTTGGATCACTTGCTATGATTTTCGTGACTTGAATTGAACTCTAATGATTTGAAACTTGTCCTAATAAGTCAAAACCTTAATCTGAAATTTCAATTATCATCCTTATGCATTTGAAAATGAACACATGGATTTTAAAATATTTAGGCTCTCTTCTTCCTTCTACCACTCTTTGTGAGCCTAAGTAGAACTCCCACCTTGACCCTTACCTTTCTTTGAAGCCAAGTTTTTGTGTGTGACATCATTGTGAGGCCTTTTTCCGGTTTGAACTTAGCATAAAGTGTTAGGTTTAGGCGACATGATTAGGTTCTCATATGTTTGCTAGCTTTGCATTTTGAAGCTAGACTTAGGCTTAGAATAAGTTTGGGGGTTTAAGGGGTTGTTTTCATGTTTATATGCTCTCGGTTTCAAAATTTTTTATGCTCTAATAATTTCAGAAGGTAGCTCTCTCAAAATAAAAATAAAATGAAAAAGAAAAGAGCCTAAGTGCCAAAATAAAAGAAAAGAAAAAAAAAAGAAAAAGAAAAAAAAAATAAATATAAATAAACAGAGAGCTACCAATAAGAAATATGTAAAGAGCAAATTATTTTCAACCTTTTCACTAGCCTAAAGAGTTAAAAATGCTTTCTGTTTTGAATTGGGGAATGCTAAGCTTTTGCTTTGAGAAAAGGGTAGATTTTAAGTGGTGAGTGAGCTTAAAAGATAATAAATGAGAGGGGTGTAGGATCATTGTTAGTTTACATGGATAGATGAGAATCTGATCATGTATGCATCAATTGCCTTCACCTTTAGCATTATGCATAAAGTTCTTGCCATTTTTTGAGAGAAACCCTTATTTTAAATAAAAACCCTTTTCGAATGAGATCATTCTATGCTCATAGCCTTCACCCTTAGCCAAATGTGTTCTGCTTTAAAGTGCATAAGTTTGATTCATGGTTCGGTCTTTAATGAATGTTAAAGGATGAGTTTCTTTGATTCTTAGGAATAGGAGAGTCATGATCTGAATTTCTTTGTGTGATGAGTATGGCTAAGTTCTTTGGAGTATGAGTGTGCGCATTGCATTTTAGAACTAGTAACTAGGACATTGAGATTGATTCATTTGAAAGACACCTTTGCAAGAAGCTTAAAACCCCTGTTTGTTTTAAAACCTCTCTTCCTTTCTTATTTTATGTTGCTTGAGGGCAAGCAAGAAGTAAGTTTGGGGGAGTTGATGTCACTACATATTGCATGCATTTTGCATACATATAAGTTAGCTTTTCATGCATTTACATCATACTTTAGGCTAGATTGCATCACTTTAGATCCTAGAGCATTCTTGCACCAGCATACGCATGTTCCTTGCATTTTGCATCATATTCAGGTTGTTTCTGGCTACTTTGGAGTCGTGGAGGTTCGTGGACGTGCTGAGGCTAGTGTGGAGGTTCGTGGAACGTTCGATGTTTGCTAAGGACCAGAGATCGGGGAGCAGATCGAGCATGGCAGGTCGATCTAGCCAGAAGATCGAGAAGCTCAGGCGATCCAAGGGAAATGATCGAGACAAAGATCGAGTGAAGCAATCGATCAAGTGGTACAGACGTAAGTGACGCCATGTAGAGCGAGGGCCGGATCGTGTCCACCACTCGATCCGACCGAAGATCGATACCAAGATCGGATGCAACACTCGATCCACCGAAGAAGATCGAGACCCATATCGAGTAGAAGACACGATGTCTGAAAGTGATCGAGAGAGCCGCTCGATCCCGAAGTCGATCTCTGTTCTTTCAACCGTTTTTGGCCGCTAGCGAGGGGGGGACCATCGAGCTGTTTCTCCCATTTTGGGAAGGCGGCGATGATATTTTCCCACACACTTTTTCATTTCTTATCTTTTTATGCTTTTTCTCTCTGGTTTTGAGCTTTGTTATTGAATATTTTGAATCGTTTAAGTTTAATCCATCGTTCTTATGTTTATCGTTTCATTCTTCATGCTTTGCTTAGTTTATTTAATGTGTAGTGAGTAGTTTCATTTGGGTCTCGGGGTTGAGAGGATTCACGGGGTCGAACAGGTTTTCAAAGGCTGGTGTTTTCTTGTTTTTAATGGCTTTCTTTTCTAAGATGTTGAGTTCTTAAGGCTTAAAAAGTCTCACGCCAAGATCTTTATAATCAGAGAGAGCTCGTACCTTGACAGGATCCAGAGATCTCTGAAAATCACATCTTAGAGGCTAGTTATTCTTTCCCAAACGCCATGGTAGTTTAGAGGACTAGTTAAGCCGCGTGGTTGAAATCTGTTTTCCTTGCCTCTCAATCTCTTTTTCCCCCAAACGCCATGGGTCTGGAGGGGAGAATGAGAGAGTTATCCATACCACACGCCATGGATGGGTCTTGTTTTGTTTTCAAGGCTTAGAGAATCTCACAAAGTGAGTAGATCTAGAGTTTTCAAACCAAGCTTGGACCTTTGAAACCCCTAACATGAATCTCAACCCTAGACCCTTCTTTCTTAGCATTCTTACATCTTCGTTAGTCATTTGCTTGATATTTGCCGCATCCTGGTCATTAGTTTCTTCGTACTTGCATTTTTAGACGAGATCGATCCAAACTGCTCGATCTAGTGGTCGATCCTGTGGTCGATCCACTAGTCGATTTTTGTTAAATCACATCCTTGCATTTTAATTATTCTGTTTGTTCCTCGTGGTAGTTCAATCACTCTTGTTAATTTTAAAATAGTTTTGCATTCCATTCGGTCGTTGCACATAGTTTTTAGGATTTTCACAATATCGTCTGTCATTCGCTTAGCTTTACACTGCTCTTGCATTCTCTTTGATCTTCCTAGCTCCTAGAAATGGATTAACTCTCACTTGCATACTGTACTACAACCTAAGTGTTGCATTTGAGTTTGATAGCCTCATTGCATCCTCACCCTTGCAAAGAAAGTTGTTATCAGCAATACTACAAAGAATGCTGATTTTGAGAGGCAGAAGATGGCTGGGAATGCCGGGGACAATCGATTTTCTGCTGAGATGAAAGACTAAGCTGGACTCTGTTCATAATCTTTTGGTTGGTAAGAAGTCTGTTCAGTTTGCTGCTGAAGTTGAAACATTTGAGCCAGCTGAGGAGTTTGAAGAAGAAGATGTCAATTACATCAATGGGGCTGGTAATCAGGGTCAGAGGTACAATAATCAGCAAGGCAACAGAGGGTTCCGTGGGACTAATCAGAGGAGCAACTTCACAGGGAACCATAATTCTTCTGGTTACACTCCCAAGCCACAGTTTCAGAAGACTGAATACCAGAAGCCTTACCAGAACTACAACTTTAGCAGGAACTATGGTTCCTCTTCTTATCAGTCACCACCTGTACCATCAACTTCAAGTAAGATAGAAGCTATGCTTGAACAGCTACTAGAATGTCAGCAAAAGATCACAGTTGACTTCAATGGGAAGATTGATGCTCTGTACCAGGATTTGAATGGCAAATTTGAAGCCCTGAACACCCATGTTAAAACTCTTGATACTCAAGTTGCTCAATCTGCTGGAGCCATGAAAAGACAAGATGGGTTTCTTTCAGAAAGAACAGATACCAACCCAAGACACTCTGTTAACGCCATCACACTGAGGAGTGGGGGGAATCTACAACCAGTGCAGAAGAAGGGTCTTAGTGCAGGAGATTTCAAGCAACTTGAAGACTTTGAAGACGATGATTTTGCCAGTTTTGGGGGGTGTCGATCGACACTCACCACTCATTGCCGATCGACACCAGAGGAGTTTCACGACTCTTCGAGTCGAGGCAAAGAGATACCGATCAAGGTCGACAAGCAGCAAAGTGAACCGTCGACACTGGATGCAGAGACGAGTGTCGATCGACACCCACCACTCGGTGTCGATCGACACCCCCCACAGAAGCAACCTGCGATTGTTCAGACTTCAGGAAACGCAGAAGGAAGTGTTTACAAGCCAAAGGTACCTTACCCAAGGAACCAAAAGAAGTATAAACAAGATCTGGAGGATGCTAGGATCAAAGCTATCATGGATAAGCTTATGGTAGAGATCCCTTTGATTGATGCTATAAGGACCACTCATGTGATCAGGAGATATGTGAAAAGGATGATGACCAAGAATCAGTGGCTTAAGCAAGCGGCAATGCTGATTTCAGAACAAGTCAGTGCAGTGATACAGAACAAGATACCAGAGAAGCTGACAGTTCCTGGGAGCTTTGTCCTAGACTGCACAATCTTTTCTGAGAGGTTTGAGAGGTCTTTATGTGATTTGGGGTCAAGTGTTAATCTGATGCCTCACTAAGTTGCTGTCAGCGTGGGCATGGCAGATTTTCAGCCAACTAGGATCTCTCTTATCCTAGCAGATCGATCTGTGAGGATTCTTGAAGGCATATTGGAGGATGTACCAGTTAAGGTGGGAGATTGCATGATCCCCACAGACTTTGTAGTTCTAGCTTATGGGGAAGAACCAAAAGACCCCCTGATCTTGGGAAGACCATTCCAAGCCACTGTAGGCGCCATCATAGATGTTAGGAAACGAAGCATATCTCTTAATGTAGGCGATTTGGTGATGACATTTGACATGGACAGGCTGATGAAGAGACCAACAATAAATGGTCACACATTCTATGTGGACTCCCTCACCAGCCTTGCAGAAGAGATCTTTCAAGAGATGCATCCCACAAGAAATAGAGCATCTAGATGACATTACTGCTGGGTATGTCAGGATGTTGAATGCAAGTGAACAAGTTATGCAGCTGGTAGCACAAAAGGAGCTGGTTGGAACCTTGATATAGCTGCATATTCCATGTCTTTTTGCATACATATAAGTTAGTTTCTCACGCATATACATTGCATTTTAGGTTAGTTTGCATCACTTTAGGCCCTAGAGTGTTCTTGCACCAGCATATGCATATTTCTTGCATTTTGCATCGCATACATGTTGTTTTCGGCTACTTTGAAGTCTTGGAGGGTTCGTGGATGTGTTAAGGCTCGTGAGGAAGTTCGAGGGACTTGAAGAATTTGGGAATGCTTGCTAAGGACCAGAGATCAAGAGGAGATTCGAGCATGGCCGGTCGATATAGACGAGATCGACCAGAAGATCGAGTGGCCCAGCCGATCCAAGGGAAATCATCGAGACGGAGATCGAGTGAAGCGATCGATCAAGGAGTACGGACGTGAATGACGCCATGCAGAGCGAGAGCCGGATCGAGTCCACCACACGATCCTCCAAAGATCGACTCCAAGATCGAACTAAGCACCCGATCCACCGAGGAAGATCGAGACAAAGATCGAGCTGAAGGCACGATGTCCGAAAGTGATCGAGAGAGCTGCTCGATCCCGAAGTCGATCTCAGTGTACTTTAACCGCTTTTGGACGCTAGCGAAGGGGGCACCATCGGATTGTTTGGCCTGTTTTGGCAAGGCGGCGAGCATGCTTTTGGGGACACGTTTTCATTTTATCTTTTTTGATCATCCTTTTCTCTCTGTTCGAAGGCGATTTCGGCATTGTTGGATTTGGAAGCTTTTCTTGCTTTGTATCGAATCGTTTAAGCTTAATCTATCATTTTTCATGCTCGTCGTTTCATTCCTCATGCTTTGCTTGGTTTACCTAATGTGTAGTGAGTAGTTTAATCGGATTTTGGGGTTGAGAGGATTTGAAGGGGTCGAAAAGGTTTTCAAGTTTGGAGTTTTCTTGTTCTTAATGGCTTTCTTTTCTAAGATGTTGAGTTCTTATTGCATAAAGAGTCTCACGCCAAGATCTTTATGATCAGAGAGAGCTCTTACTTCACAGGATCCAGAGATCTCTGAAAGTCACATCTTAGAGGCTAGTTGCTCTTTCCCAAACGCCATGGTAGTTTAGAGGACTAGTTAAGCCGCGTGTTTGAAATCCATTTTCCTTGCCTCTCATTCTCTTTTTCCGCCAAACGCCATGGGTCTGGAGGAGAGAATGAGAGAGTGATCCATACCACACGCCATGGATGGGTCTTGTTTTGTTTTCAAGGCTTAGAGAACCTCACAAAGTGAGTGGATATAGAGTTTTTAAACCAAGCTTCAACCTTTGAAACCCCTGAACATGAATCTCAACCCTAGACCCTCTTTCTTAGTATTCTTACATCTTTTCTAGTTATTCGCTTGTTACCTGTTGCATCCTGGTCATTAGTTTCAATGCGCTTGAACTTTTAGACGAGATCGATCCAAACTGCTCGATCTAGTGGTCGATCCTGTGGTCGATCCATTAGTCGATTTTTATAAATTCATAGCTTTCCATTTTAATCATTCTGTTTGTTCGTCGTGGTAGTTCACTCTTTCCTAGTAATTTTCAAATAGTTTTGCCTTGCATTTAGTCGTCGCATTTAGTTTTTAGGAATTTTACAAAATCATTCATTATTTGCCTAGCTTTACTCGATCCTTGCATTCTCACTGATCTTTCTAGCTCCTAGGATTGGATTGATACTCGCTTGCATACTTTACTACAACTAAGTATTGCATTTGAGCTTTGATACATCATTGCATACACTCTGCAAAAACCTGTTATCAAATGGCGCCGTTGCCATTCTAGGAGTGTTAGAAAGTATTGCGATTTGGGGTTTAGTAAAGACTAAGCCTTTACTTTGTTTAAGTTACTAATTTCTCTACTCTCAAATGTGTGTCTTTCAGGTACATGAATCTTCGTTCAAGGAGAGACAACAATCTACTTCAACCCTTGGACAACATTCATCAACTTGGTCATTCACGGCAAAGAAGAGTACGAGAACAAGCTAGAGCTTTTGAGGAGATTGTTCAGCACGGTTTGGTTGACTTTGAAGCTATGGCCGAGCACGAGCATCCAGAGGGACCTCCTCCAGCTCACGGGGCAGTGGGAAGGGGCAATGGTAACCCCCAACACGCGGCTAGACCCCCAAGGATCATAGGAGCCGGAGATGCTCACAATACTCATCACAATAGGTTTGGGATCACTCCTCCTCCTGTACAGAACAACAACTTCGAGATTAAGCCGGATTTCATCTCAATGGTGCAAAACAATAAGTTTCATGGATTAGCAATGGAAGATCCCTTGGAACACCTTGATAACTTCGAACAAGTATGTGGGATGATCAAGATAAACGGCATATCCGAAGATGCTTTCAAGCTGCGTCTCTTTCCATTTTCTCTTGGAGACACGGCTAGACATTGGGAGAAGACACTTCCACAAGGAACCATTACATCTTGGGCTGAGTGTAAGAAGGCTTTCCTCTCAAAATTCTTCTCTAGCACCCGAACAGCAAGGCTAAGAAGCGAGATCAGCGGCTTGACGCAAAGGAACAATGAGACTTTCAATGAAGCCATGGAACGATTCAAGGACTATACTATCCAATGTCCTCACCACGGCTTCAGCGAAGAAACTCTTCTAAGCACTATCTACCGAGGAGCTTCACCTAAGATTCGCTTGTTGCTTGACATGGCTAGTAAGGGAAACTTCCTTGGTGAAGAGGTAGAAGAAGGCATGGAGCTGATTGAGAACTTAGCACTAAGTGACGGCAACTATGCTGAGGATTATGACCGTGCACCGAGAGGTTCTGAGCTAGAGTCTCACAAGAAAGAGTTGAAATCATTGCATGAGAAGATTGACAAGTTGGTTTTGGAAAATCAGAAACATGTTCACTTTGTTGGTGAAGCGCATGAGTGCCAAGAGGAGCTTGAGTTGAGCCAAGAAGAAGCCAATTGGGTGGCGGGTCAAAACAACTACAAACCTCAAGGATATTCACAAGGCTACAACCAGAACAACAATCTCTCATACCGTAGCACCAATGTCGCAAACCATAAGGATCCAGTGTACCCTGCTCAGCAAGCAAAGCCTTTCGTACCTTACAACAAAGGTTTTCAGCCGAGTGGTGGCTTCCAAGGGCAAGGGCAGAACAACTTCCAAGGAGAACAGCAAGGAAACAAGGGTTATACGCCAATGTACCCTCCGGCCTTTGTACCTCAGCAGCAACAACCGATGCAACAACAAGTTGATCCTGTCCAAGCTATGTTTCAACAATTGATTCAAGGGCAAGCCTCTACAAACCAGAAGTTTGCCGAGATGAATACTCGCTTAGACTCGTCTCTCACGGATTTCTCTACTCAGATTACAATCTTGAATAACAAAATCAAGCAACTAGAGAAGGGAAAGGCAAGCTCAAGTGGTCAGAATAGCTTACTGGGCAAGTGTGAGCAAAATCCCAAGGAATACGCCAATGCCATTACACTAAGGAGTGGGAAAGAGCTAGCACCTACGGTTACTCCAAAGAACAACGAGGACGTTGTAATTCAAGAGGGGGAGGGTAAGCTTTCAGCTGATGATGAGATCAACTTTGACAATGTCTGGATTTAAGGGCCAAGAAGAGGAGACAAAGCGGTTGTTTAGAAGAAAGCGGAGCAAACTACTAAGGAGAAGGATGCTTATGTACCTCCACCGTATGTACCTAAGCTACCTTTTCCTGGCCGTTTCAAGAAGCAACTCATAGAGAAGCATAGAGTCTTGTTTGAGAAGCATCTTAAGGACGTAGAGATCAAGCTACCTCTCGTGGACTGCCTTGCAATGATGCCTAAATGCGCTAAATTCTTCAAAGACACTCTCGTGAAGAAGAATAAGGAAAGCAAGGAAGTGCTTGTTCTAAGTGAGGAGTGTAGTGCTGTGATACACAAGGAGATAGTCCCTAAGAAGTTGGGAGACCCTGGAAGCTTCACTATACCTTGCCCTTTAGGTCGTTTGGAGTTCAACAGTTGCCGTTGTGATCTCGGAGCTAGTATAAATCTGATGCCTCATTCTGTGGCAAAGAAGCTTGGCTTTACCCGTTTCAAGGATTGCAGAATCTCGTTGGTACTAGCTGACAGAAGTGTGAGGTTACCTGTGGGTTTGCTTGAGGACTTGCCAGTGAAGATCAGTGGAGTAAAGGTGCCTACAGACTTCGTTGTGTTGGAAATGGATGAAGAACCAAAGGATCCACTCATTCTCGGTAGACCTTTCTTAGCCACCGCCGGAGCCATAATAGACGTCAAGAACGGGAAGATTGCCTTGCACTTGGGTAAAGATATAAGGCTAGACTTCGATATCAATGAGGTTTTGAAGAAGCCTACGATAGAAGGGCAAGCTTTCTACATTGAGACGTTGGATGCTTTAGCGGATGAGTTGCTGGAAGAGTTGGCTCAGGAAGATCATTTGAAGCTGGCACTGACTAAGGAGCCAAGAAAGTTTGGTTATGTGGATCAGAGGACTCAAGAGTACGTCAACTTGCTTGATTCAAGGAAGGTTATGCTAGAAGATGAAGGCATTTGCCTAGAGATCGACTCCGAGATCGATGACGTTACTCGATCTAGTGGTCAAATCGACAAAACAATCGAGAGCACAACTCGATCCGGTGCAGCAATCAACAGTCAGATCATGGAGGGTAATCGATCCAGGAAAACAATCGAGTCCGAGATCGAGAAGGGCCTTCCGATCAGTTTGGGGTCTAATTCAGAGATCGACTCAGCGCCTCGATCTCTCACTCGATCCACATTAAATCGAGTGAGTGAATCTAGCGAAACTGCTCGATCTAGACGACATCGAGAGCAAGATCGACCTGATGACTCGATTTCAGAAGGGATAGCGGTTGGAGAAAGCAGCCTCAAGGGCCATGTCTGAGGTTCTAAGGAAGGCTCCAAGGAGGAAAACAACAGCAACAGCCACGAGGATGATTGGAGCGAGCTGTTAGCCCCAAAGGTGGACCTTAAGGAGCTCCCAAAATGGCTAAGGTATGCTTTCTTAGGGCTTAACGAAACATATCCTGTGATTGTGAATGAAAACATTAGTGATGATGAGTTGCAATCGCTTTTAACTGAGTTGAGAAAGTATAGGAAGGCCATTGGGTACTCTCTAAGTGACATCAAGGGCCATTCACCCATGCTTTGCACTCATAGGATTCACTTGGATAATGAGAACGCCTCTTCTATAGAACATCAAAGGCGTTTGAATCTAAATTTGAAAGAGGTCGTTAAGAAAGAGATTCTTAAGCTTTTAGAGGCTGACGTGATCTATCCCATAAGTGACAGCACGTGGGTTTCTCCCGTACACGTGGTGCCTAAGAAGGGAGGGATCACGGTCATTAAGAGAGACAAAGATGAGCTTATACCTACTAGGACTATTACTGGACACCGTATGTGTATTGATTATAGGAAGCTTAATCTTGCTACTAGAAAGGATCATTTTCCCTTGCCTTTTATTGATCAAATGCTTGAAAGACTTGCTAATCACCCCTACTATTGCTTTTTTGATGGATATAGTGGATTTTTCCAAAAACCAATCCATCCCAATGATCAGGGGAAGACGACCTTTACATGCCCTTATGGCACCTTCGTGTATCGAAGGATGCCATTCGGGTTGTGTAACGCACCGGCTACGTTTCAGCGGTGTATGATGTCGATCTTCTCCGATCTAATAGAAGAGATGGTAGAGGTGTTTATGGATGACTTCTCGGTCTATGGTGCGTCCTTTTCTGCGTGTTTGTTGAATCTTTGCAGGGTACTAAAGCGTTCTGAGGAGACAAACTTGGTGCTTAATTGGGAAAAATGCCACTTCATGGTTAAGGAGGGGATCATGCTTGGACATAAGATATCTGAAAAGGGTATTGAAGTTGACAAAGCAAAGATTGATGTGATGACAAGCCTTGAGCCGCCAGTTAATGTTAAAGGAGTGAGAAGTTTCTTGGGACACGCCGGCTTCTACAGGCTCTTCATTAAAGACTTCTCTAAGATTGCACGTCCTCTCACGCGGCTGTTGTGCAAGGAGGCTAAATTCGTCTTTGATGAGGAGTGTTTGCAAGCTTTCGTGACAATCAAGGAGGCCATAGTATCTGCGCCTATAGTGCAAGCACCAGACTGGACTTTACCTTTCGAGATTATGTGTGATGCTAGTGACTATGCCGTGGGAGCCGTTCTAGGCCAAAGGAAGGATAAGAAGCTGCACGTGATATACTATGCTTCAAGAACCTTGGATGACACGCAAACAAGGTACACAACTACGGAGAAAGAGCTATTGGCAATTGTATTCGCCTTTGAGAAGTTCAGGGCTCACCTCGTGGGTTCCAAGACCATAGTTTACACGGATCACGCAGCTTTGCGTTATATCTATTCCAAGAAGGACACTAAGTCGAGGCTTTTGAGAAGGATCCTCTTACTTCAAGAATTTGACATGGAGATCAAAGACAAGAAAGGAATAGAGAACAGCGTTGCTGACCATCTCTCTCGGTTAAGGATCAACGACTCTCTTCCTTTAGACGATTCTCTCCCCGAGGAACAACTCATGGCAATCACTACAGCTGTTTGTGGAAGCTTAGAGGGGCGGTTTGAGGAAGTTCTGAGCTTCAAAGAGGAGGATCTCCCCTGGTACGCGGATATTGTGAACTACTTGGCATGTGGGGAGGAGCCGTCGCATCTTGACAACTACCATTGGAAGAAGTTCATGAGAGACGTGAGCCACTACTATTGGGATGACCCCTATTTATACAAGAGAGGAGTGGATAGCCTGTACAGAAGATGTGTGACAAAGGAGGAAGCAAGAGATATCATCTTTCATTGCCACGGTTCTTTGTATGGTGGGCACTTTGCTTCATTCAAAACCGCCACAAAAGTCTTACAAGCCGGCTTCTGGTGGCCGTCCATCTTCAAGGACACCCATGAGTTCGTGATGAGCTGCGAGGCATGTCAAAGAGCAGAGAATATCACTAAGAGAAATGAGATGCCTCAAGTTCCCATATTTGAGGTAGACGTCTTTGACGCATGGGGCATAGACTTTATGGGACCATTTCCTTCATCATACGGCAACAAGTTCATACTAGTAGCTGTTGATTACATCTCTAAATGGGTTGAGGCCATTGCTTCCCCAAAAAACGACTCTAAGGTGGTGATCAAGCTCTTTAAGAGCATTATTTTTCCAAGGTTTGGAGTTCCCAAGGTGGTGATAAGCGACGGAGGGAGCCATTTCATCAACAAGCTGTTTGAAAAAATCTGCTAAAGAAGTATGGCGTGAAGCATAAGGTAGCTACGCCTTACCATCCTCAAACGAGTGGCCAAGTGGAGGTCTCTAACCGTCAGATAAAGGCGATACTCGAGAGAACTGTTGGGACAACTCGGAAGGATTGAGCGGTGAAGTTGGATGACGCTTTGTGGGCGTACCGGACTGCTTTCAAAACGCCTATTGGTACCACTCCTTTCACTCTTCTCTACGGTAAAGGGTGTCACCTTCCTGTTGAGCTGGAACATTGGGCGTTGTGGGCTGTGAAGCGGCTGAATTTTGATTTGAAGACGGTTGAGGAGAAGCGGTTGACCTAGTTGCACGAGCTTGATGAGCTAAGGCTGGACGCTTACGAAAGCGCTAGGATCTACAAGGAGCGTACCAAGGCTGCTAATGACAAGAAACTGGTGCCTAAGGAGCTTAAGGAAGGGAGTTTGGTACTGCTTTACAACTCGAGGCTCAAGCTCTTTCCAGGGAAGCTGAAGTCACAGTGGAGCGGTCTGTATGAAATCAAGGAAGTATTACCTTACGGAGCTGTCACGTTGGTCGGCAAGAGTGGGAATGCATTCACAGAGAACGGACACAGAGTTAAGCCATACATGGCGAGTGCATTTGACAAGGAGAGCACCTCAATGCTTCTCCAAGACCCACCATCTGCCTAAACCAAGTAAAGTCTAGCTAAAGACGTTAAAGAAAGCGCACTTGGGAGGCATTCCCATGTCTATCCTGTACATATCCATGCTTTATTTCTTTTCCAGTTTTATGTTTTTGTCTTATGAGTGTGTAGGAACAAGTATGAGAGACGCAGGCCATGATCTGAGTTCCAAAAGGAGTAAGAAGGGGGCGAGTATAAGCTAGAGATCGAGTGCTAGATCGACTCATCCTGGCTCGATCTTTGCTAGATCGAGCTAGTGAATCGAGAGGAGCCAGTCGATCAAGACGAGATCGAGTAGACAGATTGAGTGACGAAGTCGATCTAAAATATCTCGGGAAACTCTTGGAGTTCAGATCGATCGATCCAAAAATGGATCGACCATTCTATTTTCTCTCGGGAAAGTGCTTCATAGACAGATCGATCAGTCAACTCGATCCACCACTCGATCCAAGCTAAATCAACCCCGAATTGATAGCATGGCTCGGTCACGAGGACTTAGCCGTGATTTTAAAAACTCAAGGAACGAGAGAGCCAATCGATCCATGACTCGATTCAAATCGAATTGTGTCCCAAATCGAGTAACCCTCTCGATCCAAGCCATTATGGGCATTAGATCGAGTCCCAGATCGACCAAAAGGACTCGATCTCGTGCCGAGGTAACATTTTCTTTTCCCTCTCTCTCTCTTTCCCTCCACTTTTTAAATTCAGAATTTGGTCAAGGCAGGAATCTTAGACCATAAAAGATGTGCCTTGACCAAGACGTTTGTCAGAAACCACTTCTTTTACCCATAGTTTTGTTTTTGTTAGCCTTTAAATGCTTTCAACAACTTCACACTCTCTCATTCTTGTTTTCTCGAGTTGCTAAGTAGAAGAGAGTGTGAGTTATTTATTTTCTAAAGGCTAATAAGCATTTTTGACAATCTTTGCAAAGGTATTTTCGGATCTTTGAAAATCTTTAGGAAAATCTCCTTTTATTTCACAATTGATTGTTTTAGATGCTAGGGCGGTTTCGAATTTTTTTAACTAGCTTAATAATAGAAAAAATTCTGGATTTTCTAGTATCTCTAGATCTGATTCTCTATTATTTTGCTATAGTTTTTGTAAATTCCCCAAAATTCTAGGGTATTAGCTATCGACTTTCTTCTTTGCTTCTCTCTTTCTCTCAACATATCGCCTATTTGCTTATAGCTTTGCTTGAGAACTTTGTTTCAGGCGCAATGGCCCCCAAGAGAACGAGAGAAGAGACAGCACACGAGGTAGAGGGTCAGGAGGTAGCTGTTCAAGAAAGGGTTCGCTGGAGTAAGGATGAGAAAAGGGACAAGAAGCGGCTGGAGAGGCTTCGGTTCGAGCCTACCAAGTTCGCGGACAAAGGGCTACTCGCTAAGCTAGGGATTCTTGGAGATTTCGACCAACTCCTCAAGAACATTGGCTTAAGATGTCTGTCACGAATGGATTGCCCAACCATTCCAGAAGTGACAATAGACTTCCTTGCCACGTTGGAGTTTGGATACGAGAACCCTAGCGTCCCTGTTCCTTCACAAGGCCGTCTCTCTTTCAAGGTCGGACGTCAAGCTTTCAGCCTCTCAATCCCTGAGCTGTGTCAAGCATATGGTCTCAACGCAGCCGCCACCAAGATCGAGTTCCCCTCCTTCACGTGCGCAAAAGATTTTTGGGACCTGATCAGCAACGATGACTACAAGGCCAACACCGCCAAAATCAAGAGAGTGAGAAGCTCGGTGTTGAGGTACACCTTGAAGCTAATCGTCAACACATTCAGCGGACGGTCAGTTGCTTCCACGGTCACGAAGACCGAGCTTTGCTTCTTGTTCCAAGGCGTGAAGCATTTGTTGTGTGATATGGCGGAGAATGACGAGCCTATGGAGGATGAACTCGGTGATGACGTGAACTACGGGTTCGTACTTGCTGCCTCTTTCATGAAGTACAAAGCATATGCCTTGCGGTGCAAGGCAAGCTCATCATTCATCGGCGGCTTCCTCACACCTCTGTTTGTGCAAGCCGGCGTACCAATACATGACTTCACACCCGTCTCGGCTAGTGCTTTCATGGATGAGATCTACATGAAGAATACCGACAGCTTGGGACGCACGCCCGCAGAAGGGTTCTACACTTACCTTTTCATCAACGCGTATAATGAGAAGAGAGTGTGCATCCTGCCAAACAAAGGCGAGACCGAGCTGCTTGGTGTTGGGAACATCGAGTTCTTGCCAACCGTAGAGGAGTGCTTTGCTCCTCTAGGAGGAACGCCTGCCCCAACGATTGCTCCACGTCCAAGGTCTGAGTCCCCTGCCATGGAAGATGAGATGCCCGAGGCTTACACCCTTCCCAAGATCGATTTTGAGCCGAGAACCAAGACGGAGAAGTTCCTAGCATCTGTTGTGGAGATGCAAAGGAAAATCAACAAATGGCAAGGCAAAATGCTCAAGAAATTTGCCAAGAAGGTCAAATCGCTTCAAGGAGGCTCGCCTAAGAAAGCTGCAAGTGAGGAGGTTCAACAACCCGAGAAGAGGAGGCTTTCAACTGGTGGAGTTGTCATCCGTGAGACTCAAGGCAGCAACATTCAACCGGCGCGCCTCTCTCATCAAGAGCCAGGCTCCAAAGGCAAAGTCGTAGTATCTAGCTCCTCTGGAACATCCTCAAGTTCCAGCCAAGACTAGACCTGAGGTAACAACCTTCTTCCATTGTATATACCATTCATGTTTTCTTGGTTTTGCTTTGTGTTTTGAGCTCTCTCGAACGTGTTTGCCACCGGGACGGTGTCATTCAAGTTTGGGGGAGTATGTGTGTGGTTTGACTTGTTTATTTTGATCTTATTTTATCTTTGCATCACTTGAGTCTTGCATGCATCTAAGGCATAGAAAAGAAAAGGAAAAATTGGTAAAATATTTTAAAAAAATCCAAAAAAATTCATGTAGTTGCATTCATCTTGTTAAGCATTTTAGGATTGAATCTAGAAATTATAAGCATCTAGGTTGTTTACATTTGCATAAGGGGTTAAAGTTTTCTTAAAAAAGTGTTTTAAGCTTATGAATGGTTTCAATATCCTAGTTGGTAGTTCTCTAATGCTTTGCTCATACTTTGAAAGTAAGTTCTTACCATGCTTGGATCACTAGTTTTGATTTTCGTGACTTGAATTGAACTCTCATGATTTGAAACTTGTCATATTAAGTGAAAACCTTAACTTGATTTTTTAAATATCATTCTTATGCATTTGAAAATGAACACATGGGTTTTAAAATTTTTAGGCTCTCTTCTTCCTTTTACCATTCTTTTTGAGCCTAAGTAGAACTCCCACCTTGACCCTTACCTTTCTTTGAAGCCAAGTTCTTGTGTGTGACATCATTGTGAGGCCTCTTCCGGTTTGAACTTAGCATAAAGTGTTACGTTTAGGCGACATGATTAGGTTCTCATATGTTTGCTAGCTTTGCACTTTAAGCTAGACGTAGGCTTAGGATAAGTTTGGGGGATCATTGGGGTTGCTTTCATATTTATATGCTTTCGGTTTCAAAAGAGTTTGGTATTTGAAATAAGAAAAACGTTTTAAGTGAAAGGTTTTGAGTTTAAAAAGTAAAATGCTCCAAAAATTTCAGAAGATAGCTCCCTTAAAAATAAATAAAAATAAAAATAAAAATATATGTATATATATAAAAGAGCCTAAGTGCCAAAATAAAAAAAAAAAAAAAAAGAAACAAAAAAAAATAAATAAGAGAGCTAACAATAAGAAAAAAATAAGGAGCTTAATATTTTTAAAACCTTTTCACTAGCCTAAAAGAGTTAAGATGTTTCCTATTTTGATTTGGGGATTGCTAAGCTTTTGCTTTGGGAAAAAGGGTAGACTCTAAGTGGTGAGTGAGCTTAAAAGGAAATAAATGAGAGGGGTTTTTAGGATCATTGTTAGTTTACATGGGTAGATGAGAATCTGATCATGTATGCATCAATTGCCTTTACCTTTGGCATTATGCATAAAGTTCTTACCATTTTCGAGAGACACCCTTTGCTTAAAATAAACCCTCTTTAAAAATGAGATCATTCTATGCTCATAGCCTTTACCCTTAGCCAAATGTGTTTTGCTTTAAAGTGCATAAGTTTGATTCATGGTTCGGTCATTAATGAATGTTAAAGGATGAGTTTCTTTGATTGTTTGGAATAAGAGAGTCATGATTTAAAATTCTATATGCAATGAGTATGGCTAAGTTCCTTGGAGTATGAGTGTGTGTATTGCATTTTAGAACTGGTAACTAGGACAATGAGATTGTTTCATTCGAAAAGCACCTTTGCAAGAAGCTTATACCCCCGTTTGTTTTAAAACCTCTCTCCCTTCTTTAATTTTGTTTGCTTGAGGGCAAGCAAAAGGTAAGTTTGGGGGAGTTGATATAGCTGGATATTCCTTGTCTTTTTGCATACATATAAGTTAGATTCTCACGCATATATATTGCATTTTAGGTTAGTTTGCATCACTTTAGGTCTTAGAGTGTACTTGCACCAGCATATGCATATTTCTTGCATTTTTCATCGCATACAGGTTGTTTTCGGCTACTTTGGAGTTTTGGAGGGCTCGTGGATGTGTTAAGGCTCGTGAGGAAGTTCGAGGGACTTGAAGAATTTGGGAATGCTTGCTAAGGACCAGAGATCGAGAGGAGGTTCGAGCATGGCCGGTCGATCTAGACGAGATCGACCAGAAGATCGAGTGGCCCAGCCGATCCAAGGGAAATGATCGAGACGGAGATTGAGTGAAGCGATCGATCAAGGAGTACGGACGTGAATGATGCCATGCAAAGCGAGAGCCGGATCGAGTCCACCACTCGATCCTCCAAAGATCGACTCCAAGATCGAACTAAGCACCCGATCCACCGAGGAAGTTCGAGACAAAGATCGAGCTGAAGGCACGATGTCCGAAAGTGATCGAGAGAGCTGCTCGATCCCGAAGTCGATCTCAGTGTACTTTAACCGCTTTTGGCCGCTAGCGAAGGGGGGACCATCGGATTGTTTGGCCTGTTTAGGCAAGGCGGCGAGCATGCTTTTGGGGGACACGTTTTCATTTTATCTTTTTTTATCATCTTTTTATCTCTGTTCGAAGGCGATTTCGCCATTGTTGGATTTGGAAGCTTTTCTTGCTTTGTATCGAATCATTTAAGCTTAATCTATCGTTTTTCATGCTCATCGTTTCATTCTTCATGCTTTGCTTGGTTTACTTAATGTGTAGTGAGTAGTTTAATCGGATTTTGGGGTTGAGAGGATTTGAAGGGGTCGAAAAGGTTTTCAAGTTTGGAGTTTTCTTGTTCTTAATGGCTTTCTTTTCTAAGATGTTGACTTCTTAAGGCATAAAGAGTCTCACGCCAAGATCTTTATGATCCGAGAGAGCTCTTACCTTGACAGGATCCAGAGATCTCTGAAAGTCACATCTTATAGGCTAGTTGCTCTATCCCAAACGCCATGGTAGTTTAGAGGACTAGTTAAGCCGCGTGTTTGAAATCCGTTTTCCTTGCCTCTCAATCTCTTTTTCCGCCAAACGCCATGGGGCTGGAGGAGAGAATGAGAGACTGATCCATACCACACGCCATGGATGGGTCTTGTTTTGTTTTCAAGGCTTAGAGAACCTCACAAAGTGAGTGGATCTAGAGTTTTCAAACCAAGTTTGAACCTTTGAAACCCCTGAACGTGAATCTCAACCTTAGACCCTCTTTCTTAGTATTCTTACATCTTTTCTAGTTATTCGCTTGTTACCTGTCACATCCTGGTCATTAGTTTCATTGCGCTTGAACTTTTAGACGAGATCGATCCAAACTGCTCGATCTAGAGGTCGATCCTGTGGTCGATCCACTAGTCGATTTTTATAAATTCATAACTTTGCATTTTAATCATTCTGTTTGTTCGTCGTGGTAGTTCACTCTTTCTTAGTAATTTTCAAATAGTTTTGCCTTGCATTTAGTCGTCGCATTTAGTTTTTAGGAATTTTACAAAATCATTCATCATTTGCCTAGCTTTACTCGATCCTTGCATTCTCACTGATCTTTCTAGCTCCTAGGATTAGATTGATACTCGCGTGCATACTTTACTACAACTAAGTGTTGCATTTGAGCTTTGATACATCATTGCATACCCTCTGCAAAAACCTGTTATCAAACCTCTGTAAAAGCTGCAAAACTGGGCGATTGGAGTGAAGAGAAAGCTCCATGCAGGTCTAAGGTATGCTTTTCTGGGACCTAACTCTACATATCCTGTATTTGTTAGTGCTTCCTTAAACAATGCAGAGGTCACTTTACTGCTAAGCAAGCTGCGCACATTTTGCAAAGCTCTTGGCTATTCTCTTGATGACATTTCAGGTATCTCTCCAGAGTTGTGCATGCACAGGATACACCTTGAGGATGAGTCAAAGTCATCGATTGAGAACCAGAGGAGACTGAACCCGAATCTGCAGGATGTAGTCAAGAAGGAGATCATGAAGCTTCTAGCTGCTGGGATCATCTATCCCATCTCAGACAGTACTTGGGTCAGTCCAGTACATGTGGTTCCAAAAGAAGGAGGAGTCACAATGGTGAGAAATCAGAAGAATGAGCTGATTCCTACAAGGACCATAGCTAGGCAATGTGCATTGACTACAGGAAGCTCAACGCTGCAATGAGGAAGGATCACTCCCCATTGCCATTCATCGATCAGATGCTGGAGAGGTTGGCAAATCACTCCTACTACAGTTTCCTGGATGGTTACTCTGGCTTCTTTCAGATCCCTATTCACCCAGATGACCAGGAGAAGACCACATTTACTTGTCCCTATGGCACCTTTGCATATCGTAGAATGCCATTTGGACTTTGTAATGCTCCTGCAACATTTCACAGGTGCATGCTTTCCATCTTCAATGATATGATTGAGATGTTTATGGAGGTCTTCATGGATGATTTTTCAGTGTATGGCTCCTCCTTCAAAGACTGCCTTGAAAACCTCTGTCAAGTGCTTACAAGATGTGAAGAAAAACACCTGGTTCTGAACTGGGAGAAGTGCCACTTTATGACTTTATGGTCAGAGATGGGATTGTACTTAGGCATAAAGTTTATGGAGAAGGCATTGAGAATGACAGAGCGAAAATTGAGGTGATGATAAGTCTGCAACTACTAGATTGTGTGAAATCAGTGAGGAGTTTTCTGGGAAATTCTGGATTATACAGAAGATTCATCAAAGATTTCAGCAAGCTTGCAAGACCACTCACATCTCTGCTTTGCAAGGATGTGAAGTTTGAATTTACTGCAGAGTGTCATTCAGCCTTTCAGCAGATCAGGCAGGCCTTAGTGAGTGCTTCCATTGTGCAACCTCCTGACTGGGATCTACCATTTGAGGTGATGTGTGATGCCTCAGACTTTGCAGTGGGTGCTGTCTTAGGTAAGAGGAAAGAGAAGAAGCTTTATGCCATCTATTATGCAAGCAAAACTCTTGATGAAGCACAGAAGAATTATGCAACTACAGAGAAGGAATTGTTATTTGTGGTGTTTGCATTTGAGAAATTTAGACAGTACCTGCTTGGAGCTAAGGTGATTGTGCATACTGACCATTCTTCTTTCAAGTTCCTGATGCAGAAGAAAGATGCCAAACCAAGACTGTTGAGATGGATTTTGCTGCTTCATGAGTTTGATATTGAGATCAGATATAAGAAAGGGATTGAGAATGGAGTAGCTGATCATCTTCAAGGATCGGGATTGAAGATGACGTCCCTATTGATGATTTCTTGCCAGAGGAGAATATCTACTTCCTAGAAGCAAGACTGCAGGAACCAGATGTTGAAGAACTGCAACTTTTTCGTGCTACAGAAGCAGTGTCGATCGATACACCACCTCTGGTGTCGATCGACACCACCCTCGAAGCAAGCCAATATCGAGCAGGATCGACACCAGGCTCATCATCTAGTCGACACAGACATAGTGTCGATCGACACACCCCATTTGGTGTCGATCGACACCTGTCATGAACTGCACTACTCCTTCAACAGATCCTTCTTAATGTTTTCTCGCAACCTATCTGCGCGGTTGCAGCTTCTTCTTGACCTTGGTATGCTGACATTGCGAAGGAACTAGCTGCATATGAAGTCCCTGACACCCTAAAAGGGTATGAGAATAAGAAATTCATGAGGGAGCTTAGCAGATATTACTGGAATGAGCCTTACTTGTACAAGCATTCTTCTGATGGAATCTACAGAAGATGTCTTGCAGAAGCTGAAGTTCAGGACGTGGTGTTCCACTGTCATTGTTCTGAGTATGCTGGGCACTTTGCTACCTTCAAGACAGTGTCCAAGGTTTTACAAGCAGGCTTCTGGTGGCCTACAGTGTTCAAAGATGCTCAGACATTCATATCTTAATGTGATGTCTGTCAAAGGAGAGGGAAGATCAGTAAGAGGCATGAGATGCCACAAAACTTCATACTTGAAGTTGAAGTTTTTGACTGCTGGGGCATTGATTTCATGGGACCCTTTCCTTTATCTTATGGGAACAAATACATCCTGGTTGCTGTTGATTATATATCCAAGTGGGTGGAAGCAATTGCCAGTCCAAACAATGATTCTGCAGTGGTCCTTAAGCTGTTTAAGACCATCATTTTTCCCAGATTTGGAGTACCACAGATTGTGATCAGTGATGGTGGAAAACACTTCATCAATAGAGTGTTTGAGAAGCTGTTGCAGAAGTATGGAGTTCATCACAAAGTTGCTACACCTTACCACCCTCAGACAAGTGGTCAGGTTGAGGTTTCCAACAGGCAGATCAAAGAAATTCTGGAAAAGACAGTGGGAAAGACAAGAAAAGATTGGTCAGCCAAGCTAGATGATGCACTTTGGGCTTACAGGACAGCATTCAAAACACCACTCGGCGCCCTACCATTCCACCTACTTTATGGGAAAGCATGTCATCTTCCAGTGGAGCTGGAATACAAGGAGCACTGGACTTTCAAGAAGATGAACTTTGACTGGAAACCTGTAGCAGAGAGGCGCCATATGCAGTTGAATGAGCTGGATGCGATCATACATTGATAAACAATATCTTTGCAAGGGTGAGAATGCAATGAGGTTATCAAACTCAAATGCAAGACAGGTTGTAGCACAGTATGCAAGAGAGAGTCAATCCACACCTAGGATAATAGAAAATGCAAAGAGAATGCAAGGACTATGCAAATCTAAGCGAAATAAGATAGGTTTTGAGAAAATTCCTAAAAACTAGATGCAGCAACTAAATGGAATGCAAACTATTTTAATATTACCAGGAATTATCAAACTACCATGAGGAACAAACAGAATAATTAAAGGACAAAGCTACGAATTACTAAAATTCGACTAGTGGATCGACCATGGGATCGACCACTAGATCGAGCAATAACAATCGATCTCGTCTAAAAATGCAAGAATAGTAAAACTAACGACCAGGATGCTATCAGAGATCAAGCGAATGAGGAGGGAAGATGTAAAGATGCTAAAAGAGAGGGCCTAGGGTTGAGATTCATGGTCAGGGGTTTCAAAGGTTCGACCTTGGGTTGAAAACCTTAAATCGACTCACTTTGTGAGGATCTCTAAGCCTTGAAAACTAAGCAAGATCTATCCGTGGCTTTCGGTATAGATCACTCCTTCACCCTCTCCTCCAAACCCATGGCTTTTGGTGGAAAGAGAGTTCGAAGGGCATGGAAAACAGATTTCAAACGAGTGGCTTAACTAGTCCCCCAAACTTCCATGGCTTTTGGGAAGGGGTAACTAGTCTCTAGGGTGTGATCTTCAGAGGTCCCTGAATCCTGTCAAGGTAAGGAACCTCTCGGATCATGAAGCTCTTGGCGTGAGAATCTTCAAGCTTTGAAAACTCAACACCCTAGAAGTGATAGCCGTTAAAAGACTTAGAAAAACCCCAAGATCGAAACCCTTTAGACCCCTTAATCCTCTCAACCCCGAACCCAAATGAACTACTCACTACATAATAAGGTAAATCAAGCAAAGCATGGAAAAGGAAACGATGAATATGAAAAGAAAACTAGGTTAAGCTGAAACGATTCGATTACAAAGCTAAAGAAAAACTCAAGGTTCGACAATGGTACTCTCCTTCAAAAACCAGAGAGAAAAGCATAAAAAAGATAAGGATGAAAAGTTGTTGGGGAAAAGGACGTCGCCGCCTTCCCAAAATATCGAAAACAAGCTGATGGTCCCCCCCTCGCTAGCGGCCAAAAGTGGTTGAAAGGACAGAGATCGACTCCGGGATTGAGCGGTTCTCTTGATCATCTCCGAACATCGTGTCTTCAGCTCGATCTGGCTCTCGATCATCTTCAGCGGATCGAGTGTTGCATCCGATCTCGGTATCGATCTTCGGTTGGATCGAGTGGTTTACTCGATCTGGCTCTTGCTCTGCATGGCGTCATTTACGTCCGTACCGTTTGATCGACTGCTTCACTCAATCCTCGTCTCGATCATTCTCCTTGGATCGCCTGGTCTTCTCGATCTTCTGGTCAATCACATCCTAGATCGACCTGCCAAGCTCGATCTGTTCCTCGATCTCTGATCCTTAGTAAATACCCGAGCTTCCACAAACCGCTACAACAGCTTCAGCACGTCCACGAACCTCCACGACTCCAAAGCAGCCAGAAACAACCTGAATGTGATGCAAAATGCAAGGAACATGCGTATGCTGGTGCAAGAATGCTCTAGGACTCTAAGTGATGCAATCTAGTCTAAAATGTGATGTAAATGCAAGAAAACCTAACTAATGAGTATGTCAAATGTGTGTAATATGCAGTAATATCAACTCCCCTTAACTTACTTCTTGCTTGCCCTCAAGCAACAGAAAACAAGTAAGGAAGAGAGGTTTTAAGAAAAACGAATGGGGTACCCAGCTTCAAAATACAAAGCTAGCAATCATATGAGAATCAAATCATGTCGCCTAAACCTAACACTTTATGCTAAGTTCAAAACCGAAAAGAAGGCCTCACAATGATGTCACACAAGAAATATTTGGCTTCAAAGAAGGGTAAGGGTCAAGGTGGGAGTTCTACTTAGGCTCACAAAGAGTGGTAAAAAGGAAGAAGAGAGCCTAAATATTTTAAAAACCATGTGTTCATTTTCAAATGCATAAGGATGATAATTAAAATTTCAGGTTAAGGTTTTCACTTATTAGGACAAGTTTCAAATCATGAGAGTTCAATTCAAGTCACGAAAATCCTAGCAAGTGATCCAAGCATGGTAAGAACTTACTTTCAAAGCATAGACAAAGCATTAGAGAACTACTAACTAGGGCATTGAAACAATTCATAAGTATAAAACACCTTTTTAAGAAACTTTAACCCCTTATGCAAATGCAAACAACCTAGATGCTTAGAGAAATTCTAGACTCAATCCTAACATGTTTTGACAAGATGAATGCAACTACATGAATCTTTGAAAACATTTTAAAAATTTTACCAATTTTTCATGAACTAAAGACTCAAGGATGCTAAAGGAAAATAAGATCACAAAACACATGTCAAACCACACATGTACTCCCCCAAACTTGCTTGACACCGTCCCGGTGGCAAACATATTCGAAGGAGCACCAAAACACAAAGCAAAAAGAAGCAAATATGAGCGGTTATGTACAATGGAAGAAGGTTGTTACCTCTGGTCTAGTCTCGGCTGGAACTTGAGGATGTTCCAAAGGAGCTAGAGACTGTTGTTTTGCCCTTGTCGGCTGGTTCTTGGAGAGAATGGCGCGCTGGCTGAATGGTGCTGCTTTGTGTCTCGCGGATGACAACTCCACCGGTTGAGAGCCTTCTCTTCTCGGGTTGGTGAACCTCTTTACTTGCATCCTTCTTAGGCGAGCCTCCTTGAAGTGCCTTGACATTCTTGCCAAGTTTCTTGAGCATTTTGCCTTGCCACTTATTGATTTTCCTTTGCATCTCCACAACAGATGCTAGGAACTTCTCTTTTTTGGTTCTCGGCTCAAAGTCTAACTTGGGAAGGGTGTAGGCTTCGGGCATCTCATCTTCCGTGGCTGGAGACTCGGACCTTTGACGAGGAGCAATCGCCGGGGCGGGTGGTCCTCCAATAGGAGCAAAGCACTCCTCTTCCGTCGGCAAGAACTCGATGTTCCCAACACCAAGCAGCTCGGTCTCGTCTTTGTTTGGCAGGATGCACACCCTCTTCTTGTCTTCGTCGTCTATGAAGAGGTAAGCAATAGAGGAGTGAGGAAGCCGCCAATGTAAGAAGAAGTTGCCTTGCACCGCAAGGCATAAGCCTTGTATTTCACCAAGGAGGCAGCAAGCACACATCCGTAGTTCACCTCGTCGCCGAGCTCATCCTCCATAGGCTCGTCATTTGCATCCGGATCACACACCAAGTGCTTCACGCCTTGGAACAGGAAGCAAAGCTCGGTCTTTGTGACCGTGGGAGCAACTGATCTTCCGCTAAACGTGTTGGCAATCAGCTTCAGAGTGTACCTCAGCACCGGGCTTCTCACTCTCTTGATCTTGGCGGTGTTGGCTTTGTAGTCCTCGTTGCTAATCAGGTCCCAAAAATCGTCTGCTCGTTTGAAGGCGGGGAACTCAACCTTGTTGGCATCCGCGTTGAGACCATACGCTTGACATAGCTCGGGGATGGAGAGGGTGTAGGCTTGATGTCCAACCTTGAAGTAGAGGAGACCTTGTGAAGGAACGGGTGTGCTAGGATTCTCGTAACGGAACTCCAACGTGGCAAGGAAGTCTATTGTCACTTCTGGAATGGTTGGGCAATCCATCCGTGACAGACATCTTAGGCCAATGTTCTTGAGGAGTTGGTCGAAATCCCCCAGAATCCCTAGCTTGAACAGCAGCTCTCGATCCGCAAACTTGGTGGACTCAAACCGAAGCCTTTCAAGCCGTTTCTTCCCTCTTCTCATCCTTAGTCCATCTGACCCTCTCTTGAACAGCCACCTCTTGTCCTTCTCCCTTTTGTGCTGTCTCTTCTCTTGTTCTCTTGGGGGCCATTGTACCTGAAACAAATTTTCTCAAGATGTTTGATAAGCAAAACGGCGATTTGATGAGAATAAGAGAGGAGAAGGAGAAAACTTATAAATACTACCCTAGAATTTTGAGGAATTAATAAAAATTATAGCTAAATAAAGGAGAATCAAATCTTTAGATACTAGAAAATCTAGAATTAATCATTTTACTTAGCTAAACTTTAAAAATCAAAACCGACCCTATCTTCTAGAATAATATCTTGCGAATTTAAAGGAAATTTTCCTAAAGATAAATCATTAAATTCTGAGAATACCTTTACAAGAATATTAAAGATCTTTGCTAGCCTTTGAAAACCGAAAACTCTCACTCCCTGTGTTTAAAATTTTCGAGAAAGCAAGAATGAGAGGGTGAGAAGTTGTTGAAACATTTAAAGACTAGCAAAAAGCAAAACCATGGGTAGTAAATGTGGTTTTCTGACAAAGTCTTGGTCAAGACACATCTTTCATGGTCAAAGATGCTTGCCTTGACCAAGTTTTGAATTTAAAAATTAGAGGGAAAAGAATAAAGGACGGAAAGAAAATGTTACCTCGGCATGAGATCGAGTCCATTTGGTCGATCTAGGACTCGATCTCATGCCCATAATGGCTTAGATAGAGAGGGTTACTCGATTTGAGACTCGATTCATGATGAATCGAGTCTTGGATCGATTGGCTCCCTCGATCATTGAGATGTTGGCTCCACGGCTAAGTCCTCATGATCGAGCTATGTCCTCGATTTAGGGGTCGATTTGGCATAGATCGAGTGATGGATCGAGTCGAGTGATCGATCTGTTTTCAACAGATTTTCCCGAGAGAAATTAGATCGGTCAATCCATTTTCGTCAAGGTTGATCTTATCACTCGTTCTCGTCTAGATCGACTGGCTCCTCTCAATTCACTGACTCGATCTAGCAAAGATCGAGTCAGGATCAGTCGTTCTAGCACTCGATCTCTAGCCTTGTCTTAACCCCTATCGCCTCTTTTGGACTCCAAGATCGAGGTTTAGACTCCTCATACCTGTTCCTACACACTTGCAAAATAAAAACATAAAACTGATAGAGAAAGAAAGCAGAAATATGTACAAGATAGATATGGGAATGCCTCCCAATTGCGCTTTCTTTAACGTCTTTAGCTAGACTTTACTTGGTTTAGGCGGATGGTGGGTCTTGGAGAAGCACCGAGGTACTCTCCTTGTCATAGCTGTCTGCCAAGTAAGGCTTGACTCTGTGTCCATTGACGGTGAATGCACTGCCACTCTTTCCCATCAGTGTAACAGCTCCATAAGGCAACACTTCTTGGATCAAAAACGGCCCGCTCCACCTTGACTTCAGCTTTCCCGGGAAGAGTTTGAGTCTTGAGTTGTACAGCAACACTAAACCTCCTTCCTTAAGCTCCTTGGCAACCAACTTCTTGTCGTGAGCTTCCTTAGTCCGCTCCTTGTATATCCGAGAGCTTTCATAAGCGTTCAGTCTTAACTCGTCCAGTTCATGTAGCTGAATATGGCGCCTCTCCTGAGCAGTCTTGAGGTCAAAGTTCAGCCTCTTCACAGCCCACAACGCACGGTGTTCCAGCTCAACCGGGAGATGACAGCCCTTGCCATAGAGTAGAGTGAAAGGGGTTGTACCAATCGGTGTTTTGAAGGCGGTACGGTAGGCCCAAAGAGCGTCGTCCAGCTTCACTGCCCAGTCTTTCCTTGTTGCTCCGACAGTCTTCTCCAGTGTAGCCTTGATTTGCCGGTTGACCGCTTGTTTGAGGATGATATGGTGTAGCCACCTTATGCTTAACGCCATACTTTCTCAAGAGATTCTCAAAAACCTTGTTTATGAAGTGGCTTCCTCCATCGCTTATAACCACCTTAGGTACCCCAAACCTCGGGATGATGATACTCTTGAACAGCTTGACCACCACCTTAGAATCGTTTGTAGGGGAAGCAACAGCCTCAACCCATTTAGAGACAAAATCCACTGCTACTAAGATGTATTTGTTGCCATATGAAGAAGGAAATGGCCCCAAGAAGTCTATGCCCCACGCGTCGAACACGTCAACCTCGAAGATGGGAACCTGAGGCATTTCGTTCCTCTTAGTGATATTCCCTGCTCGTTGACATGCCTCAGAGCTCTTCACAAACTCGTGTGCATCTTTGAAGATGGACGGCCACCAGAAACTGGCTTGCAACACTTTCGTGGCAGTCTTGAATGAAGCGAAGTGTCCTCCGTAAGAAGAGCCATGGCAATGATAGAGGATGTCTCTAGCTTCTTCCTTTGTAACACACCTCCGGTACAAACTGTCCACTCCTCTCTTGTATAAGTAGGGCTCGTCCCAAAAGTAGTCACTAGCCTCTCTAATGAACCGCTTCTTGTGATAGCTGTTGAGATGTGTTGGCTCCTCACCACACGCTAAATAGTTCACTACATCAGCATACCACGGTAGATCCTCCTCCTTGAAACTCAACACCTCTTCAAACCGCCCCTCTAGCTTTCCACAAACAGCCGTGGTGATCGCCATGAGTTGCTCTTCTGGAAGAGAGTCATCTAAGGGGAGATACTCGTTGATCCTTAGCCGTGAGAGATGGTCAGCGAATCCGTTTTCTATTCCCTTCTTGTCTTTAATCTCCATGTTAAACTCCTGGAGCAAGAGAATGCACCTCAAGAGACGAGGCTTAGTGTCTTTCTTCGAATAGATGTATCGCAAAGCCGCGTGATCCGTGTAGATAATAGCCTTGGAACCAACAAGATATGACCGGAACTTCTCAAAGGCGAACACTACTGCAAGCAACTCCTTCTCTGTAGTGGTATACCTAGTTTGCGTGTCATCCAAGGTTCTTGAAGCATAATAGATCACGTGTAGCTTCTTGTCTTTCTTCTGACCAAGAACGGCTCCTATGGCGTAGTCACTAGCATCACACATGATCTCAAAGGGTAGAGACCAGTCTGGTGCTTGAACTATAGGGGCTGATGTAAGGGCTTCCTTGATGGTCACGAAAGCTCGCAAACACTCCTCATCAAACACAAACTCAGCTTCTTTGCACAACAACCGTGTAAGAGGGCGTGCAATCTTGGAGAAATCCTTGATGAAGCGCCTATAGAACCTGGCGTGTCCCAAGAAACTTTTGACTCTCTTAACCTTAACTGGCGGCTCAAGACCCATCATGACTTCCACTTTAGCCTGATCAACTTCAATGCCATTCTCTGATATCTTATGACCAAGCACGATCCCTTCCTTAACCATAAAGTGGCATTTCTCCCAGTTTAGCACCAAGTTTTTCTCTTCACAACGCTTTAGTACCCTGCAAAGATTCAACAAACACGCAGAAAATGACGCACCATACACAGAGAAGTCATCCATGAACACCTCTACCATATCCTCTATTAGATCGGAGAAGATCGACATCATACACCGCTGAAACGTAGCCGGTGCATTACACAATCCAAATGGCATCCTTCGATATGCGAAGGTACCGTAGGGACATGTGAAGGTCGTCTTCTCCTGATCATTTAGGTGAATTGGTATCAGAAAGAAACCGCTATACCCATCGAGGAAACAGTAGTAAGGGTGATTAGCAAGTCTCTCAAGCATTTGATCAATAAAAGTCATAGGGAAATGATCTTTCCTAGTCGCAAGGTTAAGTTTTCTATAATCAATACACATCCTATGACCAGTAATGGTTCTAGTAGGAATAAGCTCATCTTTATCATTCCTTATGACTGTGATCCCTCCCTTCTTAGGCACCACGTGTACAGGAGAAACCCACGTGCTGTCACTTATGGGATAGATCACGTCAGCCTCTAAAAGCTTAAGGATCTCTTTCTTAACAACCTCTTTCAAATTAGGATTCAAACGCCTTTGATGTTCTATAGAAGAGGAATTCTCATTATCTAAGTGAATCCTGTGAGTGCAAAGCATTGGTGAACGGCCCTTGATGTCACTTAAAGAGTACCCGATGGCCTTCCTATACTTTCTCAGCTCAGTCAGGAGCGAGTGCAACTCATCATCACTTAAGTTTTCATTCACAATCATGGGATAGGTGTTATGAGGCCCTAAGAAAGCATACCTTAGCCCTTTTGGGAGCTCCTTATGGTCCACCTTTGGGGCTAGCAGCTCGCTCCAGTCATCCTCGTGGCTGTGGTTGTTGCTTTCCTCCTTGGAACCCTCCTTATAACCCGAGGCATTTCCCTTAAGACTGCTTTCCTCAACCGCTATCCCTTCGTAAATCGAGTCCGCCAGTCGATCTTCCTCTCGATGTCGTCTAGATTGAGCAATTTCGCTCGATTCGCTTACTCGATTTGATGTGGATCGAGTAAGGGATCGAGACGCTGAGTAGATCTCCTGATTGGACCCCAAAATGATCGGAAGGTTTCTCTCGATCGTCGACTCGATTGTTTTTCCTGATCGATCATTCCTCTCGATCTGTCTGTCGATTGCTGCACCGGAAGGTTTCTCTCGATCGTCAAACAGTTGTGTTCTCGGTTGCCTTGTCGATCTGACTCCTGGATCGCGTGATGGCGTCGATCTCAGGGTCGATCTCTAGGCAGCAGCTTTCATCCTTCTTAACAATCTTCCTAGAATCCAGCAAGTTGACGTACTCCTAAGTCCTCTGATCCACATAGCCAAACTCCCCTGGCTCCCTAGTCAGTGCCAGCTTCAGATGGTCTTCAAGAGCCAGCTCTTCCAGCAAATCATCCGCTAAGGCATCCATCGTTTCAATGTAGAAACCTTGCCCTTCTATGGCCGCCTTCTTCAGAACCTCATTGATATCGAAGTCCAGCCTTATATCCATCCCAAGTGCAAGGTGATCTTCCCGTTCTTGACGTAGATGATAGCCCTGACGGTTGCAAGGAATGGTCTTCCTAGGATGAGTGGATCCTTAGGCTCTTCATCCATCTCCAACACGACGAAGTCCGTAGGCACGTTCACACCACTGATTCGCACCGGTAGATCTTCAAGCAGCCCCACTGGTAGCCTCACACTCCTATCAGCCAGTACCAGCGAGATCCTACAGTCTTTGAAACGAGTAAAGCCAAGCTTCTTAGCCACGGAGTGAGGCATCAGGTTTATGCTAGCTCCGAGATCACATAGGCAACTCTTGAACTCTAGAGGACCTAAAGCGCAGGGTATAGTGAAGCTTCCAGGGTCTCCCAACTTCTTAGGGACTATCTCCTTATGTATCACAGCACTACACTCTTCACTTAGAACAAGCACCTCCTTGCTTTCCTTATTCTTATTCGCGAGAGTGTCTTTGAAGAATTTGGCGCATTTAGGCATCATTGCAAGGCAGTCAACGAGAGGTAGCTTGATCTCCACGTCCTTAAGATGCTTCTCAAAGAGGATTCTATGCTTCTCTATGAGTTGCTTCTTGAAACGGCCAGGAAAAGGCAGCTTAGGTACATACGGTGGAGGTACATAAGCATTCTTCTCCTTAGTAGTTTGCTCAGCTTTCTTCTAAGCAACTTTTTTGTCTCCTTTTCTTGGCCCTTGGATCCAGGCATTGTCAAAGTTAATCTCATCATCAGCTGAAGGCTTACCCTCCCCCTCTTGAATTACAACGTCCTCGTTGTTCTTAGTAGAGACTGGAGGTTCTAGCTCTTTGCCGCTTCTTAACGTGATGGCGTTGGCATACTCCTTAGGATTCTGCTCACACTTGCCCGGTAGGCTATTCTGACTACTTGTACTCGCTTTCCCCTTCTCTAGCTGCTTGATCTTATTGTTTACGTTGGTGATCTGAGTGGAGAAGTCAGCGAGAGACGAGTCTAGACGAGTGTTCATCTCGGCGAACTTCTGGTTTGTAGAGGCTTGCCCTTGTATCAGCTGTTGAAACATTGCCTGAACCGGATCAACTTGTTGTTGCATCGGCTGTTGCTGCTGAGGTGCCAAGCCCGGAGGGTAGTTAGGCGTATAACCCTTGTTACTTTGATGTTGCCCTTTGAAGTTGTTTTGCCCTTGACCTTGGAAACCACCACTTGGCTGAAAGCCTTTGTTGTAAGGGATGAAAGGTTTTGCTTGCTGAGCAGGGTACACTTGGTCCTTAGGGTTGGCAACGTTGGTGCTTCGGTAGGAGAGATTGTTGTTCTGGTTGTAGCCTTGGTTGTAGCCTTGAGGTTTGTAATTGTTCTGTCCCGCCACCCAATTGGCTTCTTCCTGGCTCAACTCAAGCTCCTCTTGAATCTAATCAGCTTCACCAACAAAGTGAACATGCTTCTGATTGGCTAACACCAGCTTATCTATCTTCTCATGCAAAGATTTCAGCTCCTTTTTGTGAGACTCTAGCTCGGATCCTCTCGGTGCACGGTCATAGTCCTCAGCGTAGTTGCCATCACTCAATGCCAATTTTTCTATCAGCTCCATACCCTCTTCTACCTCCTGACCAAGGAAGTTCCCTTTGCTAGCTGTGTCAAGCAACAACCTGATCTTTGGTGAGGCTCCACGGTATATAGTGCTGAGTAGGGTCTCTTCGCTGAAACCGTGATGAGGACATTGGATCATGTAGTCTTTGAAACGTTCCATTGCCTCGTTGAATGTCTCGTTGTTTCGTTGAGTGAAACCGCTGATTTCGCTTCTCAACCTAGCTGTCCTGGTGCTAGAGAAGAACTTTGAGAGAAAGGCCTTCTTACACTCGGCCCATAAGGTGATGGTGCCTTGTGGGAGGGTCTTCTCCCAATGCCTAGCCTTGTCTCTGAGTGAAAAGGGAAAGAGACGCAGCTTGAAAGCATCTTTGGATATGCCATTGATCTTGATCATCCCACATACTTGCTCAAAGTTGTCTAGGTGCTCCAAGGGATCTTCCATTGCTAAGCCGTGGAACTTGTTGTTTTGCACCATGGAGATGAAACCTGGCTTGATCTCGAAGTTGTTGTTTTGTACAGGAGGAGGAGTGATCCCAAACCTATTGGGAGCATCTCCGGCTCCTATGATCCTTGGCGGTCTAGCCGCGTGTTGGGGGTTTCCATTGCCCCTTCCCACTGCCCCGTGAGCTGGAGGAGGTCCCTCTGGATGCTCGTGTTCAGCCATAGCTTCAAATTCAACCAAACCGTGCTGAACAATCTCCTTAAAGGCTCTGGCTTGTTTTCGTACTCTTCTTTGCCGTGAATGACCAAGCTGATGAATATTGTCCAAAGGTGGAAGTAGATTGTTATCTCCCCGTGAACGAAGATTCATATACCTGAGAACACACGTTTGAGAGTAGAATGATTAGTAACTTAAACAAGGTAAAGACTTAGTCTCTGCTAAGTCCCAAATCTCTATATTCTCTAAACAATCCTAGGATGGCAACGACGCCATTTGATAAACAATATCTTTGCAAGGGTGAGAATGCAATGAGGTTATCAAACTCAAATGCAAGACAGGTTGTAGCACAGTATGCAAGAGAGAGTCAATCCACACCTAGGATGATAGAAAATGCAAAGAGAATGCACGGACTATGCAAATCTAAGCGAAACAAGATAGGTTTTGAGAAAATTTCTAAAAACTAGATGCAGCAACTAAATGGAATGCAAACTATTTTAATATTACCAGGAATGATCAAACTACCATGAGGAACAAACAGACTAATTAAATGACAAAGCTACGAATTACTAAAATTCGACTAGTGGATCGACCATGGGATCGACCACTAGATGGAGCAATAACAATCGATCTCGTCTAAAAATGCAAGAATAGTAAAACTAACGACCAGAATGCTATTAGAGATCAAGCGAATGACGAGGGAAGATGTAAAGATGCTAAAAGAGAGGGCCTAGGGTTGATATTCATGGTCAGGGGTTTCAAAGGTTTGACCTTAGGTTGAAAACCATAAATCGACTCACTTTGTGAGGATCTCTAAGCCTTGAAAACTAAGCAAGATCTATCCGTGGCTTTCGGAATAGATCACTCCTTCACCCTCTCCTCCAAACCCATGGCTTTTGGTGGAAAAATAGGTCGAAGGGCATGGAAAATAGATTTCAAACGAGTGGCTTAAATAGCCCCCCAAACTTCCATGGATTTTGGGAAGGGGTAACTAGTCTCTAGGGTGTGATCTTCAGAGGTCCCTGAATCCTGTCAAGGTAAGGAACCTCTGGATCATGAAGCTCTTGGCGTGAGAGTCTTCAAGCTTTGAGAACTCAACACCCTAGAAGAGATAGCCGTTAAAACACTTAGAAAAACCCCAAGATCGAAACCCTTTAGACCCCTTAATCCTCTCAACCCCGAACCCAAATGAACTACTCAGTACACATAAGGTAAATCAAGCAAAGCGTGGAAAAGGAAACGATGAACATGAAAAGAAAACTAGATTAAGCTGAAACGATTCGATTACAAAGCTAAAGAAAAACTCAAGGTTCGACAATGGTATTCTCCTTCAAAAACCAGAGAGAAAAGCATAAAAAAGTTAAGGATGAAAAGTTGTTGGGGAAAAGGACGTCGCCGCCTTCCCAAAATGGCCAAAATAAGCTGATGGTCCCCCCCTCGCTAGCGGCCAAAAGTGGTTGAAAGGACAGAGATCGACTCCGGGATCGAGCGGTTCTCTCGATCATCTCCGAACATCATGTCTTCAGCTCGATCTGGCTCTCGATCATCTTCAGCGGATCGAGTGTTGCATCCGATCTCGTTATCGATCTTCGGTTGGATCGAGTGGTGTACTCGATCTGGCTCTCGCTCTGCATGGCGTCATTTACGTCCGTACCGTTTGATCGACTGCTTCACTCGATCCTCGTCTCGATCATTCTCCTTGGATCGCCTGGCCTTCTCGATCTTCTGGTCAATCACATCCTATATCGACCTGCCATGCTTGATCTGTTCCTCGATCTCTGATCCTTAGTAAATATCCGAGCTTCCACAAACCGCTACAACAGCTTCAGCACGTCCACGAACCTCCACGACTCCAAAGCAGCCAGAAACAACCTGATTGTGATGCAAAATGCAAGGAACATGTGTATGCTGGTGCAAGAATGCTCTAGGACTCTAAGTGATGCAATCTAGTCTAAAATGTGATGTAAATGCAAGAAAAGCTAACTAATGAGTATGTAAAATATATGTAATATGCAGTAGTATCAGACATCATGCCTATCAGAACTCCAAGCTGTACAAGGAGAGGACTAAGGCATATCATGACAAGAAGATCCTTGCCAGATACTTTGAACCAAATGACCAGGTACTCATGTATAACTTGCGTTTACAATTGTTTCTTGGGAAAGTGCGTTCTCGTTGGTCAGGTCCCTTCACCATCAAGAAGGTCAGACCATATGGTGCAGTTGTTTTATCAACTCCGGAAGGCAGAGCGTTTGTTGTCAATGGACAAAGGGTGAAGCACTACTGGGCGAAAGCCGAAATTCCCGAATGACAGATTATGCCTTTGGCAGATGCACCCACTGCATGATCCTGAGGACAGTCAAGCTAATGACGTTCAACGAGGGCTTGGTGGGAGGCAACCCACTGGTAAGTGTACATACTTAGTCTAATTTTTAGTTCTTTCATACTGATTTGCGTGTCTATATTCAGTAAAAAAAAGGGTGCGGCGAAGGGATATCGACCCGAACTTCATCTTCTTTGCCACTTACTTCTAAAAATCGAAGAACACTCAAATCATCCTCAAATCGCAATTTCCTTGTTTCTTGACGGATTTGAGTGATTCAAAAGCCTAAATTGAGCGCAATTCTGTGCTCTTTATGAATATCTAACTCATTCATCTGATCTACAAGGTATGACATTCGAAATCTCAGTTTTTCAGTTCGACCCTAAAGTTTGAAAGCTTTGATTCTCCCTGTTTTAGCTTGATTTATGACTTGAATCAGGTTTCTCTGATTGTTCATGAGTCATTCGACCTTGCCCCTTAGTTTTTATGGCTTGGTTTTGCAAAATATCTAAATTTTCGAATTGGTGATTTATTTTGCAAACTAGGTTCGAATTTTGGGTTTTAAACTGGAATTGTTTGTGATTCATAGTCATTAAGTTGCTAGTGATACTCGCCATTGATGATACAAGCCAAATTTTCGATTTTCGAATTTTTGATTTTTGGGCTGAATTTGGAAATTTTTGTGTTTTTGGTTTCCTGATTGCAGATGGCTCCACGAACCAGCAAGTGAACACGTACTGAGGCTGGCGAATCCTCTAATCCAGCGCCATTCATCCCCTCTTTTCCACTATGGCCCAAGAGAGAAGGATTGAAGATTCTAGTGAGAGAGAATGGGCGGATCCGCCGGCGAAGGAAGTAGTCAAACGCGACTACGTTTTCATGGAGATCAGAGAGCAGTGGGATGACTACGATACTCGGTTCTACAATGCCTGGCTCAAGATTGATATTGTGCCTACACGATTCGCAAATGCTGATACATTGCGCAGGCTCGGGCTTAAGGAGGAGGCGCTGAGATTACTGAAGAAGATTGGCTTGGGCACCATTGCTACCAAGCAGTATGATCTGTATCCGGACTTAGTGCGTCAGTTCATCGCCGTAGTGAGGGTCTATTATGACAATGAGATTGTTAAGAGGGCGCATGAGGGAGCTATCACATTCCTCATCAGAGGTATCAGATACAGGATACAACTTCTTGCATTCTGTCAGATCTACGGGTTTGACGCAGTGCGCACTAGCGTCACTCTTCCAGCGCAGTTTCCCAACCTGCAGAGCTTCTGGTCCCATTTCGGGAATGGGAGGTATGATTCTACGACCTCCACTCAGACTGATGTGAACCATCCTTTCCTGCGCATAGTTGTCTGTCTCATCTCTACTACACTCATGTGTAAGTCTGAGCCGGGAAAGATGAGAGTTTCTGAGTTGACTCTGCTGTACTATGGTATTGAGGACATCCTTACAGAGGAGTATGAGGTTGACAGCGATCTCAACATAGGTGCGATTTTTGCTCACCAGTTGGCTTCTTTGAAGACCAAGCCGTTCACAGGAGCCAGCGACAAGCCCGAGACTGTTGGCAGTCTTCTGACTCCCCTATTCTGCTACTTGGTGATTGACACTTCCACCTGCAGGATTGTCTCTGAGCGCCATCTCCTCGATATGGACTACTTGAGGAGGACCCATTGGATCAAGGGAGATGAGATGCTATGGAGTTTTGTAAGCCCCACTGGCGAGCGATGTCTGTTTCCGCTACCTCACCCAGCTCTCACTACACTTCAGGCAGACCTCCTCAGCTTTCAGCCAGATGCTACATTGCTTCAACCTGCGCCAATGGTAACGAGATTTTTATCAATGTAAAAAGGGAGTGATGCAATGCAACAGGAGGTTAGCAAAACTCAAGCAGCTCACAGTCGTAGTATAGCATGGAAGAGGAATCAATCTAACCTAGGAGCTAGAAACTGCAATGAGAATGCAAGGATCGAGTAAAGCTAGGCAATTGATGAACGATTTTGTGAAAATCCTAAAAACTAAATGTAACGACTAAATGCAAGGCAAAACTATTTTAAAATTACTAGGAACGAGTGAACTACCACGATGAACAAACATAATGATTAAAATGCAAAGCTATGAATTTATAAAAATCGACTAGTGGATCGACCACAGGATCGACCACTAGATCGAGCAACAACGATCGATCTCGTCTAATAGTTCAAATGCAACGAAACTAATTACCAGGATGCAACAGGTAACAAGCGAATGACTAACAGAGAGGTACGAATACTAAGAAAGAGGGTCCAGGGTTGAGATTCATATTCAAGGGTCTCAAAGGTTCAAGCTTGGTTTGAAAACTCTAGATCTACTCACTTTGTAAGATTCTCTAAGCCTTGAAAGCAAAACAAGATCCATACATGGCATGTGGTATGGATCACTCCTTCATTCTCTCCTCCAGACCCATGGCTTTTGGCGGAAAAAGAGATTGAAGGGCAAGGAAATCAGATTTCAAACGCGCGGCTTAACTAATCCCCTAAACTACCATGGCGTTTGGGAAAAGGTAACTAGTTTCTAGGATGCGATTTTCAGAGATCTCTAGATCCTGTCAAGGTAAGAGCTCTCTCTGATCATAAAGATCTTGGCATGAGACTCTTTTAGCCTTAAGAACTCGACATCCTAGAAGAGAAAGCCACGAAGAACAAGAAAACACCAAACTTGAAAACCTTCTTAACCCCTTTGAATCATCTCAACCTCAAAACCTGATTAAACTACTCACTACACATTAAGTAAACAAAGCAATGCATAAACGACGAACTCATAGACATAAAGAACGATGGATTAAACTTAAAATGATTCAAAGATTAAATACAAAGCAAGAAAATCTTCAAAGTCTAACAATGGCGAAATCGCCCTCGAACAGAGAGAAAAAAATGATAATGATAAAGTGAAAGCGTGCCTGTGAAAGCATGATCGCCGCCTTCCCAAAATAGGCCAAACAGCTCGATGCCCCCCCCCCCCTCGCTAGCGGCCAAAAATGGTTAAAGTGCACTGAGATCGACTTCGAGATCGAGCATCTCTCTCGATCATCTTCGGACATCGTGCCTTCAGCTCGATCTGTGTCTCGATCTTCCTCGGTGGATCGAATGCTTCGTTCGATCTTGGAGTCGATCTTTGGAGGATCGAGTGGTGGACTCGATCTGACTTTCGCTCTGACTCTCGCTCTGCATGGGGATCAATCAGCTCCTTGTAGATCCTAGCGCTTTCGTAAGCGTCCAGCCTTAGCTCATCAAGCTCGTGCAACTGGATTAACCACTTCTCTTGAGCCGTCTTCAGATCAAAATTCAGCCGCTTCACAGCCCACAACGCCCTATGTTCCAACTCAACGGGGAGGTAACACCCTTTGCCGTAGAGAAGAGTGAAAGGAGTAGTACCAATGGGCGTTTTGAAAGCAGTCCGGTAAGCCCATAAAGCGTCATCTAACTTCACCGCCCAATCCTTCCGAGTAGTCCCAACTGTTCTCTCGAGTATCGCCTTGATCTGACGGTTAGAGACCTCTACTTGGCCGCTCGTTTAAGGATGGTAAGGCGTAGCTACCTTGTGCTTCACGCCATACTTCCTTAGAAGATTCTCAAACAGCTTGTTGATAAAATGGCTTCCTCCGTCGCTTATCACCACCTTGGGTTCTCCAAACCTCGGCAAAATGATGCTCTTAAAGAGTTTGATCACCACCTTAGAGTCGATTGTTGGGGAAGCAATGGCCTCAACCCATTTAGAGACGTAATCAACAGCTACTAGTATGAACTTGTTGCCGGATGATGAAGGAAACGGCCCCATGAAGTCTATGCCCCACGCGTCAAAGACGTCTACCTCAAATATGGGAACTTGAGGCATCTCATTCCTCTTAGTGATATTCCCTGCTCTTTGACAAGTTTCGCAACCCATCACGAACTCATGGGTGTCTGTGAAGATGGACGGCCAACAGAAGCCGGCTTGCAAGATCGTAGTGGCGGTTTTGAATGAAGCAAAATGCCCGCTATACAAAGAATCATGGCAAATAAAGATGATATCTCTTGCTTCCTCCTTTGTCACGCATCTTCTGTACAGGCTATCAACGCCTCTCTTGTATAAATAGGGCTCATCCCAATAGTAGGGGCTCACGTCCCTCATGAACTTCTTCCTATGGTAGTTGTCAAGATGCGAAGGCTCTTCCCCACATGCCAAGTAGTTCACAATATCCGCGTGCCAAGGGAGATCCTCCTCTTTAAAGCTCAGAACTTCCTCAAACCGCCCTTCTAGGCTCCCACAAACAGCCGTAGTGATTGCCATGAGTTGTTCCTCGGGGAGAGAATCATCTAAAGGAAGAGACTCATTGATTCTTAACCGAGAGAGATGGACAGCAACGCTGTTCTCTATCCCTTTCTTGTCTTTGATCTCCATGTCAAACTCCTGAAGGAGAAGAATCCATCTCAGAAGCCTCGGCTTAGTGTCCTTCTTGGAATAGATGTACCTCAGAGCCTCGTGATCTGTGTAGACAATAGCCTTGGAACCCACGAGGTATGACCGGAACTTCTCAAAGGCGAACACTACTGCCAATAGCTCCTTCTCCGTGGTGGTATACCTTGTTTGCGTGTCATCCAAGGTTCTTGAAGCATAGTAAATCACGTGCAGCTTCTTATCTTTCCTTTGGCCTAGAACGGCTCCCACGGCGTAGTCACTAGCATCACACATAATCTCGAAAGGTAGAGTCCAGTCTGGTGCTTGCACTATAGGCGCGGATACTAGGGCCTCCTTGATGGTCACGAAAGCTTGCAAACACTCCTCATCAAAGACGAATTCAGCCTCCTTGCACAACAGCCGTGTAAGAGGGCGTGCAATCTTAGAAAAATCTTTGATGAAGCGCATGTAGATGCCGGCGTGTCTCAAGAAACTTCTCACTCCTTTGACGTTAACCGGCGGCTCAAGGCTCATCATCACTTCAACCTTAGCCTTGTCAACCTCAATACCCTTCTCTGATATCTTATGGCCAAGCACGATCCCTTCCTTCACCATGAAATGACATTTTTCCCAGTTAAGCACCAAGTTTGTCTCCTCACAACGCTTTAGTACCCTGCAAAGATTCAACAAACACGCAGAAAAGGAGGCATTATAGACCGAGAAGTCATCCATAAACACCTCTACCATCTCTTCTATTATATCGGAGAAGATCGACATCATACACCGCTGAAACGTAGCCGGTGCGTTACACAACCCGAATGGTATCCTTTGATACGCGAAGGTGCCATAAGGGCATGTAAAGGTCGTCTTCTCCTGATCATTTGGATGGATTGGTATTTGGAAAAACCCACTATATCCATCAAGAAAGCAATAATAGGGGTGATTAGCAAGTCTTTCAAGCATTCGATCAATAAAAGGCAAGGGAAAATGATCCTTTCTAGTAGCTAGATTAAGCTTCCTATAATCAATACACATACGGTGTCCGGTAATTGTTCTAGTAGGTATAAGCTCATCTTTGTCATTCTTAATGACCGTGATCCATCCCTTCTTAGGCACCACGTGTACGGGAGAAACCCACGTGTTGTCACTTATGGGATAGATCACGTCAGCCTCTAAATGCTTAAGAATCTCTTTCTTAACAACCTCTTTCAAATTAGGATTCAAACACCTTTGATGTTCTATAGAAGAGGCGTTCCCATTTTCCAAGTGAATCCTATGATTGCAAAGCATTGGTGAAAGGCCCTTGATGTCACTTAGAGAGTACCCAATGGCCTTCCTATACTTTCTCAACTCAGTTAAGAGTGAGTGCAACTCATCATCACTTAAGTTTTCATTCACAATCACTGGATAGGTTTCGTTAAGCCCTAAGAAAGCATACCTTAGCCCTTTTGGGAGCTCTTTAAGGTCCTTCTTTGGGGCTAACAGTTCCCTTCAATCATCCTCTTGGCTGTTGCTGTTGTTTTCCTCCTTGTAACCTTCCTGAGACCCTGAGACATGGCCCTTGAGGCTGCTTTCTCCAACCGCTATCCCTTCTGAAATCGAGTCGTCCACTCAATCTTGCTCTCGATGTCGTCTAGATTGAGCAGCTTGCTCGATTCACTCACTCGATTTAATATGGATCGAGTGAGAGATCGAGACACAGAGTCGATCTCCAGATTAGACCCCAAACTGATCGGAAGGCCTCTCTCGATCTTGGACTCGATTGTTTTCCTGGATCAATCACCCTCCTCGATCTGACTGTCGATTGCTGCACCAGATCGAGTTGTGCTCTCGATTGTCTTGTCGATTTGACTCCTGGATCGAGTAATGCCGTCGATCTCTGAGTTGATCTCTAGGCAAACGCCTTTATCTTCTATCACAACCTTCCTTGAATCAAGCATGTTGACGTTTTATTCAGTCCTCTGATCCACATAACCAAACTCTCCTGGCTCCTTAGTCAATGCCAGCTTCAAATGATCCTCCTGAGCCAACTCTTCCAGCAACTCATCTGCTAAAGCATCCAACGTTTCAATGTAGAAAGCTTGCCCTTCTATCGTAGGCTTCTTGAGAACCTCATTGATATCAAAGTCCAGCCTTATATCTTTACCCAAGTGCAGAGCAATCTTCCCATTCTTGACGTCTATGATGGCTCCGTCGGCGGCTAAGAAACGTCTTTCGAGAATGAGTAGATCCTTAGGCTCTTCGTCCATTTCCAACACAACGAAGTCCGTAGGCACGTTTACTCCACTGATTCTCACTGGCAAGTCCTCAAGCAAACCCACGGGTAACCTCACACTTCTGTCAGCTAGTACCAACGAGATTCTACAATCCTTGAAACGGGTGAAGCCAAGCTTCTTTGCCATGGAATGAGGCATCAGATTTATACTAGCTCCGAGATCACAAAGAAAACTCTTGAACTCCAAAGGACCTAAAGCGCAAGGTATAGTGAAGCTTCCAGGGTCTCCCAACTTCTTAGGGACTATCTCCTTGTGTATCACAGCACTACATTCCTCACTAAGAACAAGCACTTCCTTGGTTTCCTTATTCTTCTTCACGAGAGTGTCTTTGAAGAATTTGGCGCATTTAGGCATCATTGCAAGGCAGTCCACGAGAGGTAGCTTGATCTCTACGTCATTAAGGTGCTTCTCAAACAAGACTCTATGCTTCTCTATGAGTTGCTTCTTGAAACGGCCAGGAAAAGGTAGCTTAGGTACATACGGTGGAGGTACATAAGCATCCTTCTCTTTAGTAGTTTGCTCTGCTTTCTTCTCAATAACCGCTTTCTCACCTCTCCTTGGTCCTTGAATCCAAACATTGTCAAAGTTTATCTCATCATCGGCTGAAAGCTTACCCTCCCCCTCTTGAATTACAACGTCCTCGTTGATCTTGGGGGTAACCGTAGGTGCTAGCTCATTCCCACTCCTTAGCATATTGGCATTGGAATATTCCTTGGGATTCTGCTCACACTTGCCCGGTAAGCTATTCTGACCACTTGTACTCGCCTTTCCTTTCTCTAGCTGCTTGATCTTGTTATTCAAGTTGGTGATCTGAGTAGAGAAATCCGTGAGAGACGAGTCTAAACGAGTGTTCATCTCGGCAAACTTCTGATTTGTAGATGCTTGCCCTTGGATCAATTGTTGAAACATAGCTTGGACAAGATCAACTTGTTGTTGTTGCATCGGTTGTTGTTGAGGTACAAAGCCCGGAGCGTACATTGGAGTATAACACTTATTTCCTTGCTGTTGTCCTTGGAAGTTGTTCTGCCCTTGCCCTTGGAAGCCACCACTCGGCTGAAAACCTTTGTTGTATGGTACGAAAGGGTTTGCTTGCTGAGCATGGTACACTTGATACTTAGGGTTCGCGACATTGGTGCTACGGTATAAGAGATTGTTGTTCTGGTTGTAGGCTTGTGAATACCCTTGAGCTTTGTAGTTGTTTTGACCCGCCACCCAATTGGCTTCTTCTTGACTCAACTCACGCTCCTCTAAGGGTTCATCCGCTTCACCAACAAAGTGAACATGCTTCTGATTAGCCAACACCAGCTTATCAATCTTCTCTTGTAATGACTTAAGCTCTTTCTTGTGAGACTCTAGCTCAGAACCTCTTTGTGCACGGTCGTAATCTTCAGCATAGTTGCCGTCACTCAATGCCAAGTTCTCAATCAGCTCCATGCCTTCTTCTACCTCTTGACCAAGGAAGTTTCCCTTACTAGCCGTGTCAAGCAACAAGCGAATCTTTGGTGAAGCTCTGCGGTAGATAGTACTTAGAAGAGTCTCTTCGCTGAAGCCGTGGTGAGGACACTGAATGGTGTAGTCCTTGAACCGCTCCATGGCTTTATTGAAAGTCTCATTGTTCCTTTGCTGTTCTGGTGCTAGAGAAAAACTTTGAGAGGAAAGCCTTCTTACACTCAGCCCAAGATGTAATGGTGCCTTGTGGAAGTGTCTTCTCCCAGTGTCTAGCCTTGTCTCCAAGAGAAAATGGAAAGAGAGGCAGCTTGAAAGCATCTTCGAATATGCCATTTATCTTGATCATCCCACATACTTGCTCGAAGTTATCAAGGTGCTCCAAGGGATCTTCCATTGCTAGCCCGTGAAACTTATTGTTTTGCACCATTGAGATGAATCCCGGCTTAATCTCGAAGTTGTTGTTCTGTACAGGAGGAGGAGTGATCCCAAACCTATTGTGATGAGTGTTGGGAGCATCTCCCGCTCCTATCATCCTTGGGGGTCTAGCCGCGTGTTGGGGGTTTCCATTACCCCTTCCCACTGCCCCGTGAGCTGGAGGAGGTCCCTCTGGATGCTCGTGCTCAGCCATCGCTTCAAAATCCACTGAACCTTGCTGAACAATCTCCTCAAAAGCTGTAGCTTGCCCTCGTACTCTTCTTTGTCGTGAATAACCAAGTTGATGAATGTTGTCCAAGGGTTGAAGTAGATTGTTGTCTCCCCTTTAACGAAGATTCATGTACCTGAAAGACACACGTTTGAGAGTAGAGAAATCAGTAACTGAAAGAAAAAGAAAGGCTTAGTCTTTACTAAACCCCAAATCTCAATGCTTTCTAAACACTCCTAAGATGGCAACAACGCCATTTGATAACGAGATTTTTATCAATGTAAAAGGGAGTGATGCAATGCAACAGGAGGTTGTCAAAACTCAAGTAGCACACAGTTGTAGTATAGCATGCAAGAGGAATCAATCCAACCTAGGAGCTAGAAAGTGCAATGAGAATGCAAGGATCGAGTAAAGCTAGGCAATTGATGAACGATTTTGTGAAAATCCTAAAAACTAAATGCAACGACTAAAATTACTAGGAATGAGTGAACTACCACGACGAACAAACAGAATGATTAAAATGCAAAGCTATGAATTTATAAAAATCGACTAGTGGATCGACCACATGATCGACCACTAGATCGAGCAACAACGATCGATCTCGTCTAAAAGTTCAAATGCAACGAAACTAATGACCAGGATGCAACAGGTAACAAGTGAATGACTAACATAGAGGTACGAATACTAAGAAAGAGGGTCTAGGGTTGAGATTCATATTCAAGGGTCTCAAAGGTTCAAGCTTGGTTTGAAAACTCTAGATCTACTCACTTTGTGACATTCTCTAAGCCTTGAAAACAAAACAAGATCCATCCATGGCGTGTGGTATGGATCACTCCTTCATTCTCTCCTCCAGACCCATGGCATTTGGCGGAAAAACAGATTGAAGGGCAAGGAAATCAGATTTCAAACGCGCGGCTTAACTAGTCCCCTAAACTACCATGGCGTTTGGGAAATGGTAACTAGTTTCTAGGATGCGATTTTCAGAGATCTCTGGATCCTGTCAAGGTAAGAGCTCTCTCTGATCATAAAGATCTTGGCGTGAGACTCTTTAAGCCTTAAGAACTCGACATCCTAGAAGAGAAAGCCATGAAGAACAAGAAAACACCAAACTTGAAAACCTTTTCAATCCCTTTGAATCCTCTCAACCCAAAAACCCGATTAAACTACTCACTACATATTAAGTAAACAAAGCAAAGCATAAACGACGAACTCATAGACATAAAGAACGATGGATTAAACTTAAAATGATTCAAAGATTCAATACAAAGCAAAAAAAGCTTCAAAGTCTAACAATGTCGAAATCGCCCTTGAACAGAGAGAAAAAAATGATAATGAAAAAGTGAAAGCGTGTCTGCGAAAGCATGATCGCCGTCTTCCCAAAATAGGCCAAACAGCTCGATGGTCCCCCCCTTTCTAGCGGCCAAAAACGGTTAAAGTGCACTGAGATCGACCTCGAGATCGAGCATCTCCCTCGATCATCTTCGGACATCGTGCCTTCAGCTCGATCTGTGTCTCGATCTTCCTCGGTGGATCGAATGCTTCGCTCGATCTTGGAGTCGATCTTTGGAGGATCGAGTGGTGGACTCGATCTGACTCTCGCTCTGCATGGCATCATTTACGTCTGTACTCTTTGATCGATCGCTTCACTCGATCTCCGTCTCGATCAGTTTCCTTGGATCGGATGGACTACTCGATCTTCTGGTCGATCTCATCTAGATCGACCGGCCATGCTCGAACCTCCTCTCGATCTCTGGTCCTTAACAAGCATTCCTGAATTCTCCAAGTCCCACGAACTTCCTCACGAGCCTCAGCATGTCCACGAACCCTCCAAGACTCCAAAGTAGCCAAAATCAACCTGTATGCGATGCAAAATGCAAGAAATATGCATATGCTGGTGCAAGAACACTCTAGGACCTAAAGTGATGCAAACTAACCTAAAATGCAATGTATATGTGTGCAAAACTAACTTATATGTATGCAAAATGCATGGAATATGCAGCTATATCAGCCAACAACTACGCATCGAGGAGGATCTACACGAGCTGCTGCTTCTTCTGTAGAGGACGCACCTGTTGAGGACCTTGCTAGAGTTCCATCTCACCGATCGAGAGCGTCCCGAGCTCCTGCACTACCTGAGCCGATTGGGCGACACACACTCCCTGACGTACCTGACATTCCAATGGAGCAGGCCACTTTTCAGCGATTCATGGTTCAGAGTATTCAGAGCCTCTGGAACGCCATCTTGGTGCTATCGAACTGTGACTGCGTTCGACCTTTTACACCTTCTCGCAATGAGGATGAGGACTAGTTCCTCCATTTATCTCGGTTACTTTTCCCTTTTCCTTTGTTCTTTTTCATTTTCTTTGAGCCAGATTTTCATGTTTTTGCTTTGAATCAGTTTGTCAGCTTTGGTTATGCTTTGAAACTTGTAGGAACTGATGAGATTATGCATTTGTATTGTTGCTCTTACTTGTGTGCTTGAGTGTTCCTAACAGCCTTGACTCGGGTGTACTTCAGCTAACAATTTACCTTGCAACATTATACATGTTTGGGTCAATCACATTCTGTCTTTGGACCTGGTGTCGATCGACACCAACCATAGGGTTTTGATCGACACCCCGTGCAATCACAGGTACCATCTTCTCATTCATGTACAAATAATTTCATTGCTTATTTTTGCCAACTCTATGCTTGATAACACTAGGGACAGCGTTGTTTAAGTCTGGGGGAGGTCGTTGCTGACAATGTGTACATTGTTTGGTTTTTAGAGTCTTAAAGTTGAGCCAAAACCTGTTTTATTGAGTCAAAATTAGTTGGGAACTAGTTACTTTTTCTTGATTGTTTGTGTTTACTGTTTCATCTGGGTGACCATTGCTGCATGATTAATATCAGTTTTTGACTAATGAAAATCCTTAGACTAACTAGTTAACTAGGAACATCCATAGTTCCAACAAGTCCACTTAACTTGAGCTTCAAAAAGACTAAGTTAGTATGTATGTTATTCATAGAGCTTGACTCCTCATTCAGACCTGATAAATTGCCTGCAATGTTTGAAAAGTAATGGTACCCCTCTCCTTGTTTTTTTAAAAAAAAAGAAATGAAATGTGACAAATTTCAAAAATTTGATAGGATTCTCTTTGGATGAAGTGTAGGAAAATTTCCAATGATCCCAGTATTTTATTTTAAGGAGATGATCATAGGTGGAAGTAAGGTTAGGATTATCTCGTGATACCATTATTTACCTACACCTGAATAATATAATGAAACATAAGAAAAGAATAAGTCTGGGGGAGAGAAAGAGTACCAAAGGTTGATAGATTGCAGTGCAAATTTATTTAGGTATAGTATGGGAATGAATCTAGAAGGTTCTTGAATATTTAGACTGCTAATGAGGTTTAGTAATGATAGTTAGTGGACAATGATGTGAATTTATGTGTTTAATTTGAGATGCTGTGAATGTCTAAAGAGAAGTACATGGTGGTTCGATTTGGTTTAAGAAATGCAATGAGTGGATTACAAGATGAACAGTTTAAACAATGATCTATGAGAAGGTGAGTTCCCGCGTTTTCAAAATTTGACTGTATATTTAGTTTTCTGCTTGCTTGAGGGCAAGCGAAAAGCTAAGTCTGGGGGAGTTGATATATCATGGTTTTTATGGGTTTTTGACCATGATATAAGTCCTGTTTATAGAGTCTTTTTGGTATTTTCCGAGTCTGTTTGAGTCTTTGCAGCTCAAGGTACCCCTGGAGCATAATTGTGGATTTTGGAGCCTTTTGGAGCTATGTTGAAGCTGATGCTGAAAAGACCAAGTCGGAGAGCATTCTGGAGCAGGGGGTCGATCGACACCAGCCACTTTGTGTCGATCGACACCGATCGTGGATACTGATAACAGGTTTTTGCTGTCTAAAGGAGTAATGCAATGCAGGAGGTTATCCAAACTCAAGCAGCACACAATCGTAGTATAGTGCAAGAGGAATCAATCCAACCTAGGAGCTAGAAAGTGCAATGAGAATGCAAGGATCATGAAAAGCTAAGCAAATGATGAACTGTTTTGTAAAAATCCTAAAAACTAGATGCAATGGTCAAATGCAAAGCAAAACTATTTTAAAAATACTAGAAACGAGTGAACTACCACGAGGAACAAACAGAATGGTTCAAATGCAAAGCTATGAGTTTATAAAAATCGACCACAGGATCGACCACCAGATCGAGCAACAACGATCGATCTCATCTAAAAGTGCAACAGAAGTGAATCTAATGACCAGGATGCGAAAAGATAGTAAGCAAATGATTAACAGAGATGTAAGAATACTAAGAAAGAGGGTCCAGGGTTGAGATTCATGTTCAAGGGTTTCAAAGGTTCAAGCTTGCTTTGAAAACTTTAGATCTACTCACTTTGTGAGATTCCCTAGACCTTGAAAACAAAACAAGATCCATCCATGGCGTGTGGTATGGATCACTCCTTCATTCTCCTCTCCAGACCCATGGCGTTTGACGGAAAAAGAGTTTGAAGGGCATAAAACTCAGATTTCAAACACACGGCCTAACTAGTCCCCTAAACTACCATGGCGTTTGGGAAAGGTAGACTAGCCTCTAGGATTCGATTTTCAAGGACCTCTGGTTCCTGTCAAGGTAAGAGGCCCTTTGGATCATAAAGATCTTTGCGTGAGAGTCTCTAAGCCTTAAGAACTCGATATCCTATAAGAGAAAGCCATGAAGAGCAAGAAAACACCAAGCTTTGTAAACCTTTTCGACCCCTTTGAATCCTCTCAACCCCAAAACCCGATGAAACTACTCGCTACACATAAAGTAAACCGAACAAAGCATAGAAGATGATCTAGTAAACATGGAAAACGATTGCTTTAAACTTAAACGATTCAATATTCAAGAACAAAGCAAGAAAAAGCTTCAAGGTCTAACAATGGCGAAATCGCCTTCGAACAGAGAGAAAAACTCTAAAAAGATAAAGTGAAAACGTGTATGGAAAACCAAGATCGCCGCCTTCCCAAAATAGGCCAAACAGCTCCATGGTCCCTCCTCCCTAGAAGCCAAAAACGGTTAAAGTGTACTGAGATCGACCTCGAGATCGAGCATCTCACTCGAACGTCTTCGGACATCGTGACTTCAGCTCGATCTGTGTCTCGATCTTCTTTGGTGGATCGAGTGCTTCGTCCGATCTTGGAGACGATCTATGGAGGATCGAGTGGTGGACTCGATCCGGCTCTCGCTCTGCATGGCGTTATTTACGTCTGTACTCCTTGATCGATCTCTTCACTCGATCTTCGTCTCGATCAGTTCCCTTGGATCGGATGGACTACTCGATCTTCTGGTCGATCTCATCTAGATCGACCGGCCATGCTCGATCCGCTTCTCGATCTCTGATCCTTAGCAAGCATTTCTGAATTCTCCAAGTTTCCACGAGCCTCCTCACCAGCCTTAGCACATCCACAAATCTTCCAAGACTCCAAAGTAGCCGAAAATAACCTGAATGCGATGCAAAATGCAACAAACATGCATATGCTGGTGCAAGAATGCTCTAGGACCTAAAGTGATGCAAACTAGCCTAAAAGGTAGATGCATGAGAAAATAACTTATATGTATGCAAAATACATGAAATATGCAGCAATATCAACTCCCCCAAACTTGGCTTTTGCTTGCCCTCAAGCAAACAAAATTCAAGAAGGAAGAGAGGTTTTAAAACAAACGGGGGTTTAAGCTTCTCGCAAAGGTGTCTTTCAAATGAATCAATCTCAACGTCCTAGTTAATAATTCTAAAATGCAATGCACACACTCATACTCCAAAGAACTTAGCCATACTCATCACACAATGAATTTCAAATCATGACTCTCCTATTCCAAACAATCAAAGAACCTTATCCTTTAACATTCATTAATGATCAAACCGTGAATCAAACTTATGCAATTTAAAGCAAAACACATTTGGCTAAAGGCGAAGGCTATGAGCATATAATGATCTCATTTTAAAGAGGGTTTCACAATGCAATGGGTTTCTCTCACGAATGGTATGAACTTTATGCATAATGCTAAAGGTAAAGGCAATTGATGCATACATGATTAGATTCTCATCTACCCTTGTACACTAACAATGATCCTAAAACCCCTATCATTTTCTTTTCTTTTCAGCTCACTCACCCTCCTAGAGACTACCCTTATTAAGCTCAAACCCAAATAAAAAACAGAAAGCATTTTTACTCTTTAGGCTAGTGAAAAGGCTTGAAAATATTTTAGCTCCTTATTTTTTTTCTTATTGATAGCTCTCTTATTCTTTTCTTTCTTTTTCTTTTTTTTTTATTTTGGCACTTAGGCTCTTTTCTTTTTTCTTTTTTTTTTTTTTTTTTTTTTACTTGAGAGAGCTATCTTCTGAAATACTTAGAGCATTATACATTTTGAAAACAAAGCTTTCACTTAAAACCTTTTGTTCACTTCAATTACCAAACTCTTTTGAAACTGTAAGCATATAAACAAGAATGCAATCCCATCAAACCCCCAAACTTATCCTAAGCCTACGACTAGCTTCAAAATGCAAAGTTAGCAATCATATGAGAACCTAATCATGTCGCCTAGACGTAACACGTTATGCTAAGTTCAAACCGAAAGGAGGCCTCACAATGATGTCACACAAGAAAGCTTGGCTTGAAAGATAGGTAAAGGTGATGGTGGGGGTTCTACTTAGGCTCACAAAGAGTGGTAAAAGGAGGAAGAGAGCCTAAATATTTTTAAGATCCATGTGTTCATTTTCAAATGCATAAGAATGATATTTAAAAATTCAGATTAGGGTTCTCACTTATTAGGACAAGTTTCAAATCATGAATGTTCAACTCAAGTCACGAAAATCAAAACAAGTGATCCAAGCATGGTAAGGAGTTACTTTCAAAGCGTGAGCAAAGCATTAGAGAACTACTAACTAGGGCATTGAAACAATTCATGAGCTTAAAACACCTTTTTAAGAAAACTTTAACCCCTTATGCAAATGTAAACAACCTAGATGCTTGAAAATTCTAGACTCAATCCTAAAATGTTTAACAATGTGAATGCAACTACATGAATTTTTTTGAAAATTTTTAAAACATTTTACCAATTTTTTGTTCTTTTCTATACCTTAGAATGTATGCAAACTCAAGGGATGCAAAGATAAAATAAGAGCAAAATAAACATGTCAAACCACACACATACTCCCCTAAACTTTAATGACACCGTCCCGGTGGCAAACAAATTCGAGAGAGCTCAAAACACTAAGCAAAAATCAAAAAAACATGAGCGGTATGTACAATGGAAGGTTGTTGGTACCTCGGATCTAGCCTCGGCTGGAACTTGAGGATGTTCCAGACGAGCTAGATACTATGGCTTTGCCTTTGGATCCTGACCCTTGGAGGGAAAGATGCGCCGGCTGAATGTTGCTTCCTTGAGTCTCACGGATGACAACTCCACCGGTTGAAAGCCTCCTCTTCTCTGGCTGTTGAACCTCCTCACTTGCAGCCTGCTTTGGCAAAGCTCGTTGAAGCGCCTTGACCTTCTTCGCAAGCTTCTTGATGACTTTGCTCTGCCACTTGTTGATCTTTCTTTGCATCTCCACGACAGAAGCAAAAAACTTTTCTGCCTTGGTCCGCGGCTCAAAATCAAGCTTAAGGAGGACAAAGGCTTCGGGAATCTCATCATCCGTGCCTGGAGACTCCGATCTAGGGCGAGTAGCTTGCTGAATGATTGCCGCGGCTCCTAGAGGAGCAAAGCACTCCTCTAAGATTGGAAGAAACTCGATGTTCCCAATTCCCAACAGCTCGGTTTCGGTTTGGTTTGGCAGGATACACGCCCTCTTCTCATTCTCCTCATGAATGAATAAGTATTCAAAGAAGCCCTCGGCTGGCGTGCGTCCCAAGCTATCAGTGTTCTTTAAATATGTCTCGTCCATGAAGTTCTGAAGCGGTACGCCGGCTTGCACGAACAAGGGTGTGAGGAAACCGCCAATAAGCGATGAGCTTGCCTTGCATCTCAAGGCATATGCCTTGTATTTTACCAACGAAACAGCAAGGATGCACCCGTAGTTCACGTCATCTCCGACCTGTTCTTCCAACGGCTAAAGGTGTTGGCCATCAGCTTCAAAGTGTAACGTAGCACCGGGTTTCTCACTCTCTTGATCTTCGCGGTATTCGCCTTGTAGTCTTCATTGGCTATGAGGTCCCAAAAATCGTTTGCTTGAGTAAAGGAGGGAAATTCAACTTTTGTGGCGGCTGCATCGAGGCCATAAGCTTGGCAAAGCTCGGGGATTGAGAGACTGAAGGCTTGACATTTTATCTTGAAGGAGAGGCGGCCTTGAGAAGGAGTTGGGACGCTAGGGTTCTCGTACGCAAACTCCAAAGTGGCAAGGAAGTCGATTGTCACTTCGGGAAAGGTTGGGCAATCCATTTGTGACAAACACCTCAGCCCTATCTTCTAGAGGAGTTGATCAAAATCTCCTAAAATCCCCATCTTAGCTAGCAATCCTCTGTCCGCGAACTTAGTTGGCTCGAACTTCAGCCTTTGAAGCCGTTCCTTGTCCTGTTTCTCATCCTTACTCCAACGAACCCTCTCCTGAACAACCACTTCCTGATTGTCTCCCTCTTGTGTTGTCTCCTCTCTTGTTCTTTTGGGGGCCATAGTGCTGAAACGAGATTCTCAAACAAGAGATTAAGCAAATCGGCGATTGTAGAGAGAAATAGAGAAGCAAGAAAGAAAACTTGTAACTACTACCCTAGAATTTTGGGGGATTTATAAAAATTATAACAAGATAATAGAGAATCATATCTAGAGATAGAGAGAAATCTAGAATTTTTTCTATTATCAAGCTATTTTAAAAATTTTAAACCGCCCTAGCATCTAAAACAATCAAAGCGAATAAAAAGGAAATTTTCTTGAAGATTTTCTTGAAGATTCGAAAATACCTTTGCAAGATTGAAAAAGATTGCTGCTAGCCATTAGAAAACAAGAATTCACACTCTCTTTTGCTTAACAACTCGAGAAAACAAGAATGAGAGAGTGTGAAAGTGGTTGAAAACATTTAAAGGCTAACAAAAACAAAACCATAGATAAAAGAAGTGGTTTTCTGACAAAAGCTGTGGTCAAGGCACATCTTTCATGGTCAAAGATGCTTGCCTTGACCACTTTTTGAATTTAAAAACCGAAGAGAAAGAGGAAGAGAGGGAAAAGAAAATGTTACATCTACACGAGATCGAGTCCATTTGGTCGATCTAGGACTCGATCTCATGCCCATAATGGCTTGGATCGAGAGTGTTGCTCGATTTGGGACTCGATTCGGATTGAATCTAGTCTTGGATCGACAACACCTCTCGTTCCTTGAGTTTTTGGCACGACGGCTAAGTCCTCGTGATCGAGCCACGTTCTCGATTCAGGGATCAATTTAAGCTTGGGTCGAGTGGCAGATCGAGTAGAATATTCGATCTAGCCTTGCAAATCGAGTGACTCAGTCGATCCACCTCTCGTTTGCTTTTCAGGCTAAACGTATAGGGCGTTCGTCCTCTCGTGATCGACTGTGTCACACGATCTGTCTACTCGATCTCGTCTAGATCGACTAACTCCTCTCGATTCGCTAGCAAAGATCGAGCCAGGATGAGTCGATCTAGCACTCGATCTCTAACATATACTCGCCCCATCTTACTCCTTTTGGATCTAAGATCAGGGCCTGCAATCCCTCATACCTGTTCCTACACACTCAGAAGATAAAAAGATAAAACTGAAAGAGAAATAAAGCAAAAATATGTACAAGATCGACATGGGAATACCTCCCAAGTGCGCTTTCTTAAACGTCTTTAGCTAGACTTTACTTGGTTTAGGCAGATGGTGTGTCTTGGAGAAGCACTGAGGTGCTCTCCTTGTCAAATGCACTCGCCATGTATGGCTTAACTCTGTGTCTGTTCACTGTGAATGCACTCCCACTCTTGCCTACTAACGTGACAGCTCCGTAGGGCAATACCTCCTTGATTTCATACGGACCGCTCCATCTAGATTTCAGCTTTCCTGGAATGAGCTTGAGCCTTGAGTTGTAAAGCAGCACCAAACTCCCTTCCTTAAGCTCCTTGGGTACCAACTTCTTGTCATGAGCAGCCTTGGTGCGCTCCTTGTAGATCCTAGCGCTTTCGTAAGCATCCAGCCTTAGCTCATCAAGCTCGTGTAGCTGGATTAAGCGCTTCTCCTGAGCTGTCTTTAGATCAAAATTCAGCCGCTTCACAGCCCATAATGCTCTATGTTCCAGCTCAACGAGGAGATGACATCCTTTGCCGTAAAGAAGAGTGAAAGGTGTAGTACCAATGGGCGTTTTAAAAGCAGTCCGGTAAGCCCACAAAGCGTCGTCTAACTTCACTGCCCAATCCTTCCGAGTTGTTCCAACTGTTCTCTCAAGTATTGCCTTGATCTGCCGGTTAGGGACCTCCACTCGGCCACTCGTTTGAGGATGGTAAGGTATAGCTACCTTGTGCTTCACGCCATACTTCCTTAGAAGGTTTTCATACAACTTGTTGATGAAATGGCTCCCTCCGTCGCTTATCACCACCTTCGGTACTCCAAACCTCGGGAATATGATGCTCCTAAAGAGCTTGATCACCACCTTAGAGTCGTTTGTAGGGGAAGCAATGGCCTCAACCCATTTAAAAACGTAGTCAACAGCCACCAAAATGAACTTGTTGCCATAGGAAGAAGGGAAAGGCCCCATAAAGTCTATGCCCCATGCGTCAAAGACGTCTACCTCAAAGATGGGAACCTGAGGCATCTCATTCCTCTTCGTAATATTCCCTGCTCGTTGACAAGCTTCACAGCTTTCCACGAACTCATGGGTGTCTTTGAAGATGGACGGCCACCAGAAACTGGCTTGCAAGACCTTAGTGGCGGTCTTGAATGAAGCAAAGTGCCCGCCATACGAAGAGCCATGGCAGTGAAAGATGATGTCTCTTGCTTCCTCCTTTGTCACGCATCTCCTGTATAGGCTGTCAACACCTTTCTTGTATAAATAGGGCTCGTCCCAAAAGTAGTTGCTTAAGTCTCTCATGAACTTCTTCCTATGATAGTTGTCAAGATGCGAAGGCTCTTCCCCACATGCCAAGTAGTTCACAACGTCCGCGTAACAAGGAAGATCCTCCTCTTTGAAGCTCAGAACCTCCTCAAACTGCCCTTCTAGCTTTCCACAAACAGCCGTAGTGATCACCATGAGTTGTTCCTCGGGAAGCGAATCATCTAAGGGTAGAGACTCATTGATTCTTAACCGAGAGAGATGGTCAGCAACGCCGTTTTCTATCCCTTTCATGTCTTTAATCTCCATGTCAAACTCCTAAAGAAGAAGAATCCATCTCAAAAGCCTCGGCTTAGTGTCCTTCTTGGAGTAAATGTACCTCAAAGCCGCGTGATCTGTGTAGACAATGGACCTGGAACCCACGAGGTATGACCGGATCTTCTCAAAGGCAAACACTACTGCCAATAGCTCATTCTCCGTAGTAGTGTACCTTGTTTGCGTGTCAGCCAAGGTTCTTGAAGCATAGTAAATCACGTGCAGCTTCTTATCTTTCCTTTGACCTAGAACGGCTCCCATGGCATAATCACTAGCATTACACATAATCTCGAACGGTAGACTCCAGTCCGGTGCTTGCACTATTGGCGCAGATACTAGAGCTTCCTTGATGGTCACGAAAGCATGAAGGCAATCCTCATCAAACACAAAGTCAGCTTCCTTGCACAACAGCCGTGTGAGAGGGCGTGCAATCTTGGAAAAATCCTTGATGAAGCGCCTGTAGAAGCCAGCTTGCCCCAAGAAACTCCTGGTCCCTTTGACATTAACCGGCGGCTCAAGACTCATCATGACCTCAACCTTAGCCTTATCAACCTCAATGCCCTTCTCTGATATCTTATGACCAAGCACGATCCCTTCTTTCACCATGAAGTGACATTTCTCCCAGTTAAGCACCAAGTTTGTCTCCTCACAACGCTTTAGTACCTTGCAAAGATTCAACAAACACGCAGAAAAAGACGCACCATATACAGAGAAGTCGTCCATAAACACCTCTACCATCTCTTCTATCAGATCAGAGAAGATAGACATCATACACCGCTGAAACATAGCCAGTGCGTTACACAACCCGAATGGCATCCTTCGATACGCGAAGGTGCCATAAGGGCATGTAAAGGTCGTCTTCTCTTGATCATTTGGATGGATTGGTATTTGGAAAAATCCACTATATCCATCAAGAAAGCAATAGTAGGGATGATTGATGTTAGGTTTTTAAGCCTTAACTCAATCCTCAAACACACATGTCATTGTAGTACTTGAGGTGTCAATCCAATCCAAAGGCTAAGGAACAATCAAGATGCAGAAAACTTGCTAAACTAGGCCAAATAAAGAGAGAAAATTGAACTCTAACAACCTATGATGAACAAGAAGGAAATCTAACAACCTAAGGATGAAAAAGAAGAAAGGAAAACACAAAAGGTGAAAATCAAGCAAAGCAACCAAAATAAAGGAAAAACAGAGCAAATTCAGAACAGAGCTTAAAACAGAGAAAAGATGGGACTTGAGATGAGATAATTGGTAATAGGGAACTCTTGACTCAGCCTATAATGCTTACAAACTCACACAATGCTATTCCTTATGCATAGGATTCATTTATATAACTAATCCAATCTCTTGGCACTAATCTATTTGCTAATTACCAAGTCAAGAACTAATTCTCATTAGTGAAATGATAAAGAGCAAGCATTAAGACAAATCTATCAACCATATATTGCCAAATCACTCCCTAGACAGTCAATCTCTTGAGCTAGGATAAGCAATTCTCTTGCAAAGCAGTTCAGGCATTTCATCAAACACTTGGTGGACATAAAATGAGCCTAAGATCTTAATCAACTTAGCTTGGGCTAATTAAGCATTAAACACAGCAATCAAAAAAGAAAATGGAAGAATTAACACTAAGCAATCACAGATAGAGTCTCAAATTCCCTAAACCTAACCCATCTCAAATCCCTAAAAAGAAAGCAAACACAAAAAAGGCAAGGTTCAAGATTAAAGTGATAGCAAAGTGAATCATGCTTATGGTTAAGGGATCAAATCAAATTAAGAACAATTCAACTCTAGATAATGACATCTAAAACAAGACAAGCTACTTTGTTCATTGGCATGTCAAACCCATGGTTAGTGGTGTATTTACCAACAAACAAACAAGAAGCACAAGGTCCATAAAATCTAACAAGTTCTCATACCTCCACTTTTGATGGCTTGTGTGATTACTTATCACTTGCTGGAATATATCAGACAACTACTCACTGGTTAGGTTTATTGCAGTTATCTTAGGGTAACTTTCCACCAATAGGTGATGCAAAGACTCATGACATTCTAAGCATCTATTTCAAGACTTAAACCATTAAGACATTTCATCAAACACATGGAGTGCAGGATAAAACGCCCAGGATTCTTGTCTAATCCAAAGAGGTACTAGGCATTAAAGATCAACTCAGCAAAAAGAGGATGGGATCTATCAACCTAACACATCAAGCATCCAAAAGAAACACTTTTGCATCACAAAAAATCACGAATCTCTAAAATAACTCAAACCCTAAAGAGCAAATTCGAAATTAATAAAAGTAAGAGCAAGACTAAAGATTAAAGACTTATGATTAAAAGAAGAAGAAAACATAAATAAAAGTATACACAAGTGATCCAATCTCAACCCACAAAGGATTTGTTCTTGTTCTATGAAAAACAAAAGCAAAGCTTTGGGGAAAAGAAATGATAAGAGAAAATAGATCTAGGTTTAGCTATTTATAGGAAACATCCCCAAAATAGCCCTAGGAAGCAAAAGTAAAAAAGTCAAAGATGGTCAAAGATGCTTTTCGGACAAAAACCTATCGATCTGAAGGAAGGAGGTAGGAGATCGATGTGGTGATCGATAGGAACTTCTGGTTGCGATCAGTGATGCTTGAACCGCCGTATCTTTTGAAATATAGATCGGATTGACATAATTTAACCTCCGTTGGAAAGCTTATTCGAGCCTCAACAACCTCTATGAAGGACGTGGAGGCTGAATCTCACCGTAAGACCTTCGTTTTGACCCATACATTTCATATCGATCTGCACATCGGATAGATTTCTCTCAGCTTTGGTCGATACAGGACTTTGGTGCAGCCTAAAACCCGTCATCTTGGCTATTATTCTTGGTTCTTCATGTCTTCATCATTCACCATTCTCCAAATGTATTCCTTGCTCCATTTAGACCTGATAAAGACTCCAAACAATGCAAAACATGCAAATGTGTAACCTTAAACCTATTATGTCTAATATGAATGCAAATGTGACAAAATATGATGAATGAATGCAAGAAAGAGACCAAAAACTAAACTAAATGCAAGCTAAAACAAGGTAAAATATGAGGATATCAACACCCCCACACTTAGATCTTGCTTGCCCTCAAGCAAGTATGAACATGGTGGAAGAGAAGTTTGAAAGTATGAGCTATTTGGTTTGAAAGATGCCAATAATAAAAATCAAGTCATTGTCCAAGTTAATGATTCTAAGATGAAAATGATGTTTGTTCTTACTGAAAATCTAGCCACACTCATCACAAGCATATACAAGAAAACTCAAGACTATCTTACACAAGCAAATCACATCATCAAATCTCTTTAACATTCAATTAACTCATCAACCAAGTGGATCATGCTCATGCAAATCTTGTGTTTTCATTTAGCTAAGGATAAGGCTTATGAGGCAAAGATGACCTCAAACAATTTATAACTGGTTATATTTAAGTGCAAGGGTTCTCTCAAGAAAATGGAATGAGCTTTGGTAAAATGCTCAGGGTAAAGAACAACTTATGCATACAAAGGTAAACTCCCATCTATCCAAAAACCCATAAGTGATCTAAACTCTTTTGCTTCTTCCCCAAAACATAATCGTATTCTACCCTTTTTCTTGAAGCTTTTTGCTTCTTTTGATCCCATTCTTCATTCTCCTTTGGAGCTTCTTTGATAGTGCATCTTCTTCTTTGTTTCTTCTTGGAGGTTTGACCATTTCTTCTTTGCTTTTGCTCTTCTTTACTTTACTGGTGTTCTCTTTGCTAGCTTTGGACACCTTCTTCATTTGCATAGAGATTTTAATGATTAGCCAAACTTCCCAAGGTTACTTATGTGCACTCCTTTTCCTTTTCTTTCTCTTTTCCTTCTTCACTTGATAACCCAAAATTTGAATCCCAAAACCATCCCTTGTTAACCAAAACATCCTAGCCTATCTAGCTCAATAGGGTGAGCTAGTTCTACAATGGAACGGTCCTTTTGTAGTTCTAACCCAACACTTTTTACTAAGCTCATTCCTTAGAGAAAAGGCCTCACAATAACTTACAAACAATTTTTGGCTTGAAAGAAGGTTTGGTTAATGGCAGGGAAATCTACTTGGACTAGCAAGAGGGGACAAAGAAGGGAAAAAGAAAGCCTAAGTATGTGTATGGTATCCATGAAAACACTTTCAATGCATAAGACATGATAATTCTACATTTTAATTATGGTTCTAGTAAATAGAGACTGAATTCAAGTCATGCAAGCTTCATCAAGACAAGAGTATCATGCAAAGAATTCCAAGTGTGGTTCAAACTTCAATTCAAACTAGACCATAACATCAAAGAACTAACAACTTAGGCAATGAAGTGATTTCAAAAATTAACATCTCTCAAAGGCAAACATCATGCTCAAATTTCGAATTGATGAAAACTCAATGCAAATGCAACTAGATGCAATCCTAAAATGCAAGATGCAACTAGGTGGTCACTCAAAACTTTTTTTAAAAAAAAATTTCGAAAATCTTTCAAAATTTTCAAAATTTTGTAAGTATGAGAGATATGCAAGAGATGAATGCTAAAATTTGAAAGACAACTGTTAGTATCACACCCTCCCCCACACTTAAATTACACAGTCCCTGTGTAATCCACTGTGTAATGAAAGTGCAAGAGGAGCCAATATCCAACAAACAATTCAAAAAAATAAGAGAAGAAGAGAAGAAGAAAATTCAAAAGTTTTGGAGTATACCTCAAGGTCTTGTAATGGAGGAGGAGTGGAAATATTTTAAAGAATGGCTTGGAATGGTGAATAGTGAAGAAGAAAGCCTTTACTCCCTTGAAACCAGAAGTGTGCACCATACTGAGCAAGATCAAGGAGTTATATCGACCAAAACATCTGATATCCAGCTTGATGTAACTTTTGGGGTTCTTGCAGCGCCTTTGCCAAAATCGCAGTATTTCTTGATCCACTGTACCAAATGATACGAAACCAGCTAAATACGAGACCTAACTCAATTGTCTATCACTTTCATGAAGACATCCGGGGCTGAATCGAGAGGCAAACCCTTCGTCCAGGCTAATCTTCAAGTCGGTCAAGATGATTGGTCAAAACACCAGATGGATATGTGCTCACTCTATTCGCCATAACTCTTTAGTCACCGATTTTAATGGCTCGAAACCAACATCAATAGAAAGCTAACTCACGGGGCTACAATGTTGATAAAGATCGCCGAGGCAAAATCGGAGTGAAAACACCTCATCTGAGCTGATCTTCAATCGCTGAGCTTCGTATCGGTCACCCTTGACCGATGCTGGTGACCGAAATTCATCCGCTGGGTTTATGTCGATCACTTCTGACCAATAATGGTGACCGAAATTCATCCGTTGGGTTTATGTCGATCACTTCTGATCGATGCTGGTGACCGAAAATCTGGTATCGGTCATTCCTTGACCGATAGCCTTTGTGCACAGACCGATAAGGGTTGAGCAGTTTCACGAAAACTTCTGTAACTTTTTAACCACTGATGGCAATGACCTTAAACCAACTCCAGACGCAAGCTAACTCACAGGGCTACAACATTGATGAAGATTGTGGAAGCTGAATCGTAGTGTACATGCTTTTTCCGAGCCGGTTTTGGCAGATGAAGTTTCTGGCCGCTTCAACAAGATGCACCTTCTTCTTGGTTCTTGGTGTAATCGCCATTGAGAGTGTAGCTTGGTGCATAGACAGGCAGTAAGACTGAGCAGAAATGGCTGGTTTGTACTCAGTATGTTGCCTTCCATTTTTTCTTGGCCATAATCAGTGCACCAGCTCAATGAATAAGCTGTTGTAGCTCTTTGGCATTGTCCACCTTGTGTTGAACCATTTGATCCATTTTAGAACCCTGAAACACTAAACAAAAGAAATCAAAATCAAAAGGAGCATATATAGACAAGGGATAAACATGGAACTACCTTCCAAGTGTGCTTGTTTATAGTCGCTAAGCTTGACTCTTAGCAAGTGAAACTCAAAGATGAGAGTTCAATGGAACTAATGTTCCTTCTTCAATCATCAAAACACAAAAAACATAAAGAAAATAGCATAGTCTAAGCAAGTAATCATACTCAAATGCCTTGGACACAATGACCCGGCAACGGCGCCAATTGATGTTCGGTTTTTAAGCATTAACTCAATCCTCAAACACACAGGTCACTGTAGTACTTGAGGTGTCAATCCAATCCAAAGGCTAAGGAACAATGAAGATGCAAAAACTTCTAAGCTAGGCCAAATAAAGAGAGGAATTGAACTCTAACAACCTATGATGAACAAGAAGGAAATCTAACAACCTAAGGATGAAAAAGAAGAAAGCAAAACACAAAAGGTGAAAATCAAGCAAAGTAGCCAAAATAAAGGAAAAACATAGCAAATTCAGAACAGAGCTTAAAACAGAGAAAAGATGGGACTTGAGATGAGATAATTGGTAATAAGGAACTCTTGACTCAGCCTATAATGCTTACAAACTCACACAATGCTATTCCTTATGCATAGGATTCATTTATATAACTAATCCAATCTCTTGGCACTAATCTATTTGCTAATTACCAAGTCAAGAACTAATTCTCATTAGTGAAATGATAAAGAGCAAGCATTAAGACAAATCTATCAACCATATATTGCCAAATCACTCCCTAAACAGTCAATCTCTTGAGCTAGGATAAGCAATTCTCTTGCAAAGCAGTTCAGGCATTTCATCAAACACTTGGTGGGCATAAAATGAGCCTAAGATCTTAATCAACTTAGCTTGGGCTAATTAAGCATTAAACACAGCAATCAAGAAAGAAAATGGAAGAATTAACACTAATCAATCATAGATAGAGTCTCAAATTCCCTAAACCTAACCCATCTCAAATCCCTAAAAAGAAAGCAAACACAAAAAAGGCAAGGTTCAAGACTAAAGTGATAGCAAAGTGAATCATGCTTATGGTTAAGGGATCAAATCAAATTAAGAACAATTCAACTCTAGATAAGGACATCTAAAACAAGACAAGCTACTTTGTTCATTGGCATGTCAAACCCATGGTTAGTGGTGTATTTACCAACAAACAAGCAAGAAGCACAAGGTCCATAAAATCTAACAAGTTCTCATACCTCCACTTTTGATGGCTTGTGTGATTACTTATCACTTGCTGGAATATATCAGACAACTACTCACTGGTTAGGTTTATTGCAGTTATCTTAGGGCAACTTTCCACCAATAGGTGATGCAAAGACTCATGACATTCTAAGCATATATTTCAAGACTTAAACCATTAAGACATTTCATCAAACACATGGAGTGCAGGATAAAACGCCCAGGATTCTTGTCTAATCCAAAGAGGTACTAGGCATTAAAGATCAATTCAGCAAGAAGAGGATGGATCTATCAACCTAACACATCAAGCATCCAAAAGAAACACTTTTGCATCACAAAAAATCACGAATCTCTAAAATAACTCAAACCCTAAAGAGCAAATTCGAAATTAATAAAAGTAAGAGCAAGACTAAAGATTAAAGACTTATGATTAAAAGAAGAAGAAAACATAAATAAAAGTATACACAAGTGATCCAATCTCAACCCACAAAGGATTTGTTCTTGTTCTATGAAAAACCAAAGCAAAGCTTTGGGGAAGAGAAAGGATAAGAGAAAATAGATCTAGGTTTAGCTATTTATAGGAACCATCCCCAAAATAGCTCTAGGAAGCAAAAATAAAAAAAAAGTCAAAAATGGTCAAAGATGCTTCGTTGGAAAGCTTATTCGATCCTCTACAACTTCAATGAAGGACGTGGAGGCTGAATATCACCGTAAGACCTTCGTTTTGACCCGTACATTTCATATCGATCTGCACATCGGACAGATTTCTCTCAGCTTTGGTCGATACAGGACTTTGGTGCAGCCTAAAACCCGTCATCTTGGCTATTATTCTTGGTTCTTCATGTCCTCATCATTCACCATTCTCCAAATGTCTTCCTTGCTCCATTTAGACCTGAAAAAGACTCCAAGCAATGCAAAACATGCAAATGTCTAACCTTAAACCTATTATGTCTAAAATGAATGCAAATGTGACAAATTATGATGAATGAATTTATGAAAGAGACCAAAAACTAAACTAAATGCAAGCTAAAACAAGGTAAATTATGAGGATATCAATGATTAGCAAGTCTTTCAAGCATTTGATCAATAAAAGGCAAGGGAAAATGATCTTTTCTAGTAGCAAGATTAAGCTTCCTATAGTCAATACACATACGGTGTCCTGTAACAGTTCTAGTAGGTATAAGCTCCTCTTTGTCATTCTTAATGACTGAGATCCCTCCCTTCTTAGGCACCACGTGTACGGGAGAAACCCACGTGCTGTCACTTATGGGATAGATCACGTCAGCTTCTAATAGCATAAGAATCTCTTTCTTAACAACCTCTATCAAATTAGGATTCAAACGCCTTTGATGTTCTATAGAAGAGACGTTCTCATTATCCAAGTAAATCCTATGAGTGCAAAGTATTGGTGAAAGGCCCTTGATGTCACTTAGAGAGTACCCAATGGCCTTCCTATATTTTCTCAACTCAGTTAAGAGCGAGTGCGTCTCATCATCACTTAAGTTTTCATTCACAATCACGGGATAGGTTTCTTTAAGCCCTAAGAAAGCATACCTTAGCCCTTTTGGGAGCTCCTTAAGGTCCACCTTTGGGGCTAGCAGCTCACTCCAATCATCCTCGTGGTTGTTGTTGTTGTCTTCCTCCTTGGAAACCTCCTTAGAACCCGAGACATGACCCAAAAGACTGCTTTCTTGAACCGTTGTCCCTTCCGAGATCGAGTGTTCCGGTCGATCTTGCTCTCGATGTCGTCTAGATCGAGCAATTTCACTCGATTCTCCCACTCGATTTAAAGTGGATCGAGTGAAAGGTCGAGACGCTGGGTCGATCTCCGGAATGGACTCTGAACTGATCGAGGGGCACCTCTTGATCTTGGACTCGATTGATTCCTTGGATCGACTGCTCTCAACTCGATCACTTACTCGATTTAGATGGGATCAAGTAGTGGATCGGGTGTCTGAGTCGTTCTCTTCTCTGGATCGACCAGTATCCTCGATCTTCTTCTCGATTGCTGACTTGGATCGAGTGATCTTCTCGATTTCCTGATAAATCTCGAGGCACCGCCTTCATCTTCTATCACAACTTTCCTCAAATCAAGGAGATTACCATACTCTTGAGTCCTCTGATCCAAGTAATCGAACTCTCCTGGCTCCTTAGTCAATGCCAGCTTCAAATGATCCTCCTGAGCCAACTCTTCTAGCAACTCATCTGCTAAAGCTTCCAACGTCTCAATGTAGAAAGCTTGCCCTTCTATCGTAGGCTTCTTCAAAACCTCATTGATGTCAAAGTCCAGCCTTATATCTTTACCCAAGTGCAGAGCTATCTTCCCGTTCTTGACGTCGATGATGGCTGTGGCGGTGGCTAAGAACGGTCTACCAAGAATAAGCGGATCCTTAGGTTCTTCATCCATTTCCAACACAACAAAGTTTGTAGGCACGTTTACACCGCTGATTCTCACTGGCAAGTCCTCAAGCAAACCCACGGGTAACCTCACGCTTCTGTCAGCTAGCACCAAGGAGATTCTACAATCTTTGAACCGGGTAAAGCCAGGTTTATTTGCTACAGAATGAGGCATCAGATTTATACTAGCTCCCAAATCGCAAAGACAACTCTTGAAGTCCAAAGGAACCAAGGCACAAGGTAAAGCATCCAGGATCTCCCAACTTCTTGGGAACTATCTCCTTGTGTATTACGGCGCTACATTCTTCACTAAGTACTAGCACTTCCTTGCTTTCCTTATTCTTCTTTGCAAGCGTGTCTTTGAAAACTTTTCCACATTTAGGCATCATGGCAAGGCAATCTACGAGAGTTAGCTTGATCTCTACGTCCTTAAGATGCTTCTCAAACAAGATTCTGTGCTTCTCTATAAATTACTTCTTGAAGCGGCCAGGAAAAGGTAGCTTGGGTACATACGGTGGAGGCACATAAGCGTCTTTCTCCTTAGCAGCTTGCTCCACTTTCTTCTCTACAGCCGCTTTCTCACATCTCCTTGGCCCTTGAATCCAAACATTGTCAAAGTTGATCTCGTCATCAGCTGAAAGCTTACCCTCTCCCCTCTTGAATTACAACGTCCTCGTTGTTTTTAGGAGTAACCGTAGGTGCAAGCTCTTTCCCACTCCTTAGTGTAATGGCGTTGGCGTATTCCTTGGGATTCTGCTCACACTTGCCCGGTAAGCTATTCTGACTACTTGTACCCGCCTTTCCCTTCTCTAGCTGCTTGATATTGTTATTCAAGTTTGTAATCTGAGTAGAGAAATCAGTGAATGAGGAGTCTAAACGAGTGTTCATCTCGGCAAACTTCTGGTTTGTAGATGCTTGCCCTTGAATCAATTGTTGAAACATGGCTTGGACAGGATCAACTTGTTGCGGTTGCATCTGTTGTTGTTGAGGAACAAAGCCCGGAGGGTACATTGGCATATAACCCATGTTTCCTTGCTGTTGTCCTTGGAAGTTGCTTTGCCCTTGCCCTTGGAAACCACCACTCGGCTGAAAACCTTTGTTGTATGGGACGAAAGGCTTTGCTTGCTGAGCAGGGTACACTTGATCTTTAGGGTTCGTGACATTGGTGCTTCTATAGGAGAGATTGTTGTTCTGGTTGTAGCCTTGGGAATACTCTTGAGGTTTGTAGTTGTTCTGACCCGCCACCCAATTGGCTTCTTCTTGACTCAACTCAAGCTCCTCTAAGGTTTCATCCACTTCACCAACGAAGTGAACATGCTTCTGGTTAGCCAACACCAGCTTGTCAATCTTCTCATGCAATGACTTAAGCTCTTTCTTGTGAGACTCAAGCTCAGAACCTCTTGGTGCACGGTCGTGGTCTTCAGCATAGTCGCCGTAACTCAATGCCAAGTTTTCAATCAGCTCCATGCCCTCTTCTACCTCTTGACCAAGGAAGTTTCCCTTACTCGCCGTGTCAAGTAGCAAGCGAATCTTAGGTGAAGCTCTGCGGTAGATAGTGCTTAGTAGAGTCACTTCGCTGAAGCCGTGGTGAGGACACTGAATGGTGTAGTCCTTGAACCGCTCCATGGCTTCACTGAACGTCTCATTGTTCCTTTGAGTGAAGCCGCTGATCTCACTTCTCAGCCTTGCCGTTCTGGTGCTAGAGAAGAACTTTGAGAAGAAAGCCTTCTTACACTCAGCCCAAGAGGTAATGGTGCCTTGTGGAAGGGTCTTTTCCCAATGTCTAGCCTTGTCTCCAAGAGAAAATGGAAAGAGACGCAGCTTGAAAGCATCTTCGGAAATGCCATTAATCTTGATCATCCCACATACTTGCTCGAAGTTGTCAAGATGCTCCAAGGGATCTTCCATTGCTAACCCGTGGAACTTATTATTTTGCACCATTGAGATGAATCATGGCTTAATCTCGAAGTTGTTGTTCTGTACAGGAGGAGGAGTGATCCCAAACCTAATATGATGAGTGTTGGGAGCATCTCCCGCTCCAATGATCTGTGGGGGCCTAGCCGCGTGGTGGGGGTTTCCATTACCCCTTCCCACTGCCCCCATGAGCTGGAGGATGTCCCTCTGGATGTTCGTGCTCAGCCATCGCTTCAAAATCCACTGAACCTTGCTGAACAATCTCCTCAAAAGCTCTAGCTTGCTCTCTAACTCTTCTTTGTCTTGAATGGCCGAGTTGATGAATATTGTCCAATGGTTGAAGTAGATTGTTGTCTCTCCTTGAACGTAGATTCATGTACCTGAAAGACACAAGTTTGAGAGTAGAGAAATCAATAACCAAAAGAAAAACAAAGGCTTAGTCTTTATTAAACCCCAAATCTCAATGCTTCCTAAACACTCCTAAGGTGGCAATAGCGCCATTTGATAACAGGTTCTTGCTGTCTAAAAGAGTAATGCAATGCAGGAGGTTATCAAAACTCAAGCAGCACACAGTCGTAGTATAGTGCAAGAGGAATCAATCCAACCTAGGAGCTAGAAAGTGCAATGAGAATGCAAGGATCATATAATATCCCTTAAACTCCCCAAATAAGGATAATCCCCAAATAAGGATAATCCCCAAATAAGGATGCTTAACAAACTCATTTTAAACCTTATTTTATCAAATAATATCCCTTGATTAAGATGCTTCTTAATGCTACTTATTAAGATTTTTAATGCTTCTCAACTTAATCCTTATCCATTTTATTTGAGTTTGATTAAACATCTTATTTTTTTAATTTAGGAGATGACAGGTTTGGATTGATTAAACCTTATTTTTTTAATCAAAGGATGTTTTATAAAATGGCGTCGTTGCCATCTTAGGAGTGTTTAGGAAGCATTGAGATTTGGGGTTTAGTAAAGACTAAGCCTTTGTTTTTTTTTTGGTTACTGATTTCTCTACTCTCAAACTTGTGTCTTTCAGGTACATGAACCTAAGTTCAAGGGGAGACAACAATCTACTTTAAACCTTGGACAATATTCATCAACTCGGCCATTGAAGACAAAGAAGAATTCGAGAGCAAGCTAGAGCTTTTGAGGAGATTGTTCAGCAAGGTTCAGTGGATGATGAAGCGATGGCTGAGCACGAACATCCAGAGGGACATTGTCCAGCTCATGGGGGCAGTGGGAAGGGGTAATGGAAACCCCCACCACGCGGCTAGACCCCCACAGATCATAGGAGCGGGAGATGCTCCCAACACTCATCATAATAGGTTTGGGATCACTCCTCCTCCTGTACAGAACAAAAACTTCGAGATTAAGCCAGGATTCATCTCAATGGTGCAAAACAATAAGTTCCACGGGTTAGCAATGGAAGATCCCTTGGAGCATCTTGAAAACTTCGAGCAAATATGTGGGATGATCAAGATTAATGGCATATCCGAAGATGCTTTCAAGCTGCGTCTCTTTCCATTTTCTCTTGGAGACAAGGCTAGACATTGGGAGAAGACCCTTCCACAAGGCACCATTACCTCTTGGGCTGAGTGTAAGAAGGCTTTCCTCTCAAAGTTCTTCTCTAGCACCAGAACGGCAAGGCTGAGAAGTGAGATCAGCGGCTTCACTCGAAGGAACAATGAGACGTTCAATGAAGCCATGGAGCGGTTCAAGGACTACACCATTCAGTGTCCTCACCACGGCTTCAGCGAAGAGACTCTACTAAGCACTATCGACCGCAGAGCTTCTCCTAAGATTCGCTTGCTACTTGACACGGCGAGTAAGGGAAACTTCCTTGGCATGGAGCTGATTGAAAACTTGGCATTGAGTGACGGCAACTATGCTGAAGACTACGACCGTGCACGGAGAGGTTCTGAGCTAGAGTCTCATAAGAAAGAGCGTAAGTTATTGCATGAGAAGATTGACAAGCTGGTGTTGGCTAACCAGAAGCATGTTCACTTCGTTCGTGAAGCGGATGAAACCTTAGAGGAGCTTGAGTTGAGTCAAGAAGAAGCCAATTGGGTGGCAGGTCAGAACAACTACAAACCTCAAGGGTATTCCCAAGGCTACAACCAGAACAACAATCTCTCCTATAGAAGCACCAATGTCAAGAACCCTAAAGATCAAGTGTACCCTGCTCAGCAAGCAAAGCCTTTCGTCCCATACAATAAATGTTTTCAGCCGAGTGGTGGTTTCCAAGGGCAAGGGCAAAGCAACTTCCAAGGACAACAGCAAGGAAACAAGGGTTATACGCCAATGTACCCTCCGGGCTTTGTTCCTCAACAACAACAGATGCAACCGCAACAAGTTGATCCAGTCCAAGCCATGTTTCAACAATTTATTCAAGGGCAAGAATCTACAAACCAGAAGTTTGCCGAGATGAACACTCGTTTAGACTCCTCACTCACTGATTTCTCTACTCAGATTACAAACTTGAATAACAAGATCAGGAAGCTAGAGAAGGGAAAGGCGGGTACAAGTAGTCAGAATAGCTTACCGGGCAAATGTGAGCAGAATCCCAAGGAATAAGCCAACGCCATTACTCTAAGGAGTGGGAAAGAGCTTGCACCTCGGTTACTCCTAAAAAAAAACGAGGACGTTGTTATTCAAGAGGGAAAGGGTAAGCTTTCAGCTGATGACGAGATCAAGTTTACCAATGTTTGGATTCAAGGGCCAAGGAGAGGTGAGAAAGCGGCTGTAGAGAAGAAAGTGGAGCAAGCTGCTAAGGAGAAAGACGCTTATGTGCCTCCACCGTATGTACCCAAGCTACTTTTTTCTGGCCGCTTCAAGAAGCAACTTATAGAGAAGCACAGAATCTTATTTGAGAAGCATCTTAAGGACGTAGAGATCAAGCTACCTCTCATAGATTGCCTTGCCATGATGCCTAAATGTGCGAAATTTTTCAAAGACACGCTTGCAAAGAGGAATAAGGAAAGCAAGGAAGTGTTAGTACTTAGTGAAGAATGTAGCGCCGTAATACACAAGGAGATAGTTCCCAAAAAGTTGGGAGATCCTGGAAGCTTCACTATACCTTGCGTCTTGGGTCCTTTGGAGTTCAAGAGTTGTCTTTGCGATTTGGGAGCTAGTATAAATCTGATGCCTCATTCCGTAGCAAAGAAACTTGGCTTTACCCGGTTCAAAGATTGTAGAATCTCCTTGGTGCTAGCTGACATAAGCGTGAGGTTACCTGTGGGTTTGCTTGAGGACTTGCCAGTGAGAATCAGCGGTGTAAACGTGCCTACAGACTTCATTGTGTTGGAGATGGATGAAGAACCTAAGGATCCGCTCATTCCTGGTAGGCCGTTCTTAGCCACCACCGGAGCCATCATCAACGTCAAGAACGGGAAGATAGCTCTGCACTTGGGTAAAGATATAAGGCTGCACTTTGACATCAATGAGGTTTTGAAGAAGCCTACGATAGAAGGGCAAGCTTTCTACATTGAGACGTTGGACGCTTTAGCGGATGAGTTGCTAGAAGAGTTTGCTCAGGAGGATCACTTGAAGCTGGCATTGACTAAGGAGAGTTCGGTTACTTGGATCAGAGGACTCAGGAGTACGTTAATCTCCTTGATTCGAGGAAAGTTGTGCTATAAGATGAAGGCGGGTGCCTAGAGATCGATCAGGAAATCGAGAAGATCACTCGATCCGAGTCAGCAATCGACAAGAAGATCGAGGATACTTGTCGATCCAGAGAAGAGAACGACTCAAACACCCGATCCACTACTCGATCCCATATAAATCGAGTGAGTGATCGAGTTGAGAGCAGTCGATCCAAGGAATCAATCGAGTCCAAGATCGAGAGGTGCCCCCTAATCAGTTCAAAGTCCATTCCGGAGATCGACCCAGCGTCTCGATCTTTCACTCGATCCACCATAAATCGAGTGCGAAAATCAAGTGAAATTGCTCGATCTAGACGACATCGAGAGCAAGATCGACCGGAAGACTCGATCTCGGAAGGGACAACGGTTCAAGAAAGCAGTCTTTTGGTCATGTCTCAGGTTCTAAGGAGGTTTCCAAGGAGAAAAACAACAACAACAGCCACGAGGATGATTGGAGCGAGCTGCTAGCCCCAAAGGTGGACCTTAAGGAGCTCCCAAAAGGGCTAAGGTATGCTTTCTTAGGGTTTAACGAAACCTATCCCGTGATTGTGAATGAAAGTTTCAGTGATGATGAGTCGCACTCGCTCTTAACTGAGTTGAGAAAGTATAGGAAGGCCATTGGGTACTCTCTAAGTGACATCAAGGGCCTTTCACCAATGCTTTGCACTCATAGGATTCACTTGGATAATGAGATCGCCTCTTCTATAGAACATCAAAGGCGTCTGAATCCTAATTTGAAAGAGGTTGTTAAGAAAGAGATTCTTAAGCTATTAGAAGCTGACGTGATCAATCCCATAAGTGACAGCACGTGGGTTTCTCCCGTACACTTGGTGCCTAAGAAGGGAGGGATCACGGTCATTAAGAATGACTAAGATGAGCTTATACCTACTAGAACTGTTACAGGACACCGTATGTGTATTGACTATAGGAAGCTTAATCTTGCTACTAGAAAGGATCATTTTCTCTTGCCTTTTATTGATCAAATGCTTGAAAGACTTGCTACTCATCCCTACTATTGCTTTCTTGATGGATATAGTGGATTTTTCCAAATACCAATCCATCCAAATGATCAGAAGAAGACGACCTTTACATGCCCTTATGGCACCTTCGTGTATCGAAGGATGCCATTCGGTTTGTGTAACGCACCGGCTATGTTTCAGCGGTGTATGATGTCGATCTTCTCTGATCTGATAGAAGAGATGGTAGAGGTGTTTATGGACGACTTCTCTGTATATGGTGCGTCTTTTTCTGCGTGTTTGTTGAATCTTTGCAAGGTACTAAAGCGTTGTGAGGAGACAAACTTGGTGCTTAACTGGGAGAAATGTCACTTCATGGTGAAAGAAGGGATCGTGCTTGGTCATAAGATATCAGAGAAGGGCATTGAGGTTGATAAGGCTAAGGTTGAGGTCATGATGAGTCTTGAGCCGCCGGTTAATGTCAGAGGGATCAGGAGTTTCTTTGGGCACGCTGGCTTCTACAGGCGCTTCATCAAGGATTTTTCCAAGATTGCACGCCCTCTCACACGGCTGTTGTGCAAGGAAGCTGACTTTGTGTTCGATGAGGATTGCCTTCATGCTTTCATGACCATCAAGGAAGCTCTAGTATACGCGCCAATAGTGCAAGCACCGGACTGGACTCTACCGTTCGAGATTATGTGTGATGCTAGTGATTATGCCGTGGGAGCCGTTCTAGGTCAAAGGAAAGATAAGAAGCTGCACGTGATTTACTATGCTTCAAGAACCTTGGATGACACGCAAACAAGGTACACTACTACGGAGAAGGAGCTATTGGCAGTAGTGTTTGCCTTTGAGAAGTTCCGGTCATACCTCGTGGGTTCCAAGGCCATTGTCTACACAGATCAAGCGGCTTTGAGGTACATCTATTCCAAGAAGGACACTAAGCCGAGGCTTTTGAGATGGATTCTTCTTCTTCTAGAGTTTGACATGGAGATTAAAGACAAGAAAGGGATAGAGAATGGTGTTGCTGACCATCTCTCTCGGTTAAGAATCAACGAGTCTCTACCCTTAGATGATTCGCTTCCCGAGGAACAACTCATGGCGATCACTACGGCTTTTTGTGGAAAGCTAGAAGGGCAGTTTGAGGAGGTTCTGAGCTTCAAAGAGGAGGATCTTCCTTGTTACGCGGACGTTGTGAACTACTTGGCATGTGGGGAAGGGCCTTCGCATCTTGACAACTATCACAGGAAGAAGTTCATGAGGGACGTAAGAAATTACTTTTGGGACGAGTCCTACTTATACAAGAGAGGTGTTGACAGCCTATACAGGAGATGCGTGACAAAGGAGGACGCAAGAGACATCATCTTTCACTGCCATGGCTCTTCGTATGGCGGGCACTTTGCTTCATTCAAGACCGCTACTAAGGTCTTGCAAGCCGGTTTCTGGTGGCCGTCCATCTTCAAAGACACCCATGAGTTCGTGAAAAGTTGTGAAGCTTGTCAAAGAGCAGGGAATATTACGTGATGCCTCAGGTTCCCATCTTTGAGGTAGATGTCTTTGACGCATGGGGCATAGACTTCATGGGGCCTTTCCCTTCTTCCTACGGCAACAAGTTCATTTTGGTGGCTGTTGACTACGTTTTTAAATGGGTTGAGGCCATTGCTTCCCCTACAAACGACTCTAAGGTGGTGATCAAGCTCTTTAAGAGATCATATTCCCGAGGTTAGGAGTACCCAAGGTGGTGATAAGCGACGGAGGGAACCATTTCATCAACAAGTTGTTTGAAAACCTTCTAAAGTAGTATGGCGTGAAGCACAAGGTAGCTACACCATACCATCCTCAAACGAGTGGCCAAGTGGAGGTCTGTAACCGGCAGATCAAGGCAATACTTGAGAGAACAGTTGGAACAACTCGGAAGGATTGGGCAGTGAAGTTAGACGACGCTTTGTGGGCTTACCGGACTGCTTTTAAAACGCCCATTGGCACTACACCTTTCACTCCTCTCTACGGCAAAGGATGTCATCTCCCCGTTGAACTGGAACATAGAGCATTGTGGGCTGTGAAGCGGCTGAATTTTGATCTAAAGACAGCTCAGGAGAAGCGCTTAATCCAGCTACAAGAGCTTGATGAGCTAAGGCTGGATGCTTACGAAAGCGCTAGGATCTACAAGAAGCGCACCAAGGCTCCTCATGACAAGAAGTTGGTACCCAAGGAGCTTAAGGAAGGCAGTTTGGTGCTGCTTTATAGTTCAAGGCTCAAGCTCTTTCCAGGAAAGCTGAAATCTAGATGAAGCGGTCCGTATGAAATCAAGGAGGTATTGCCCTGCGGAGCTATCACGTTGGTAGGCAAAAGTGGGAGTGCATTCACAGTGAACAGACACAGAGTTAAGCCATACATGGCGAGTGCATTTTACAAGGAGAGCACCTCAGTGCTTCTCCAAGACCCACCATCTACCTAAACCAAGTAAAGTCTAGCTAAAGACGTTAAAGAAAGCGCACTTGGGAGGCATTCCCATGTCTATCTTGTACATATTTTTGCTTTATTTCTCTTTCAGTTTTATCTTTTTATCTTCTGAGTGTGTAGGAACAGGTATGAGGGATTGCAGGCCCTGATCTTAGATCCAAAAGGAGTAAGAAGGGGCGAGTATAGGGTAGAGATCGAGTGCTAGATCGACTCTTCCTGGCTCGATCTTAGCTAGATCGAGCTAGCGAATCGAGAGGAGTTAGTCGATCTAGACGAGATCGAGTAGACAGATCGTTTGACACAGTCGATCACGAGAGGACGAACGCCCTATACGTTTAGCCTGAAAAGCAAACGAGAGGTGGATCGACTGAGTCACTCGATTTGCAAGGCTATATCGAATAGTCTACTCGATCTGCCACTAAATCCAAGCTTAAATTGACCCCTGAATCGAGAACGTGGCTCGATCATGAGGACTTAGCCGTCGTGCCAAAAACTCAAGGAATAAGAGGTGTTGTCGATCCAAGACTTGATTCAATCCGAATCGAGTCCCAAATCGAGCAACCATCTCGATCCAAGCCATTATGGACATGAGATCGAGTCCTAGATCGACCAAATGGACTCGATCTCGTGCCGAGGTAACATTTTCTTTTCCCTCTCTTCCTCTTTCCCTCCGGTTTTTAAATTCAAAAAGTGGTCAAGGCAAGCATCTTTGACAATGAAAGATGTGCCTTGACCACAGCTTTTGTCAGAAAACCACTTCTTTTACCCATGGTTTTGTTTTTGTTAGCCTTTAAATATTTTCAACCACTTTCACACTCTCTCATTCTTGTTTTCTCGAGTTGTTAAGCAAAAGAGAGTGTGAATTCTTGTTTTCTAAGTGCTAGCAGCAATCTTTTTCAATCTTGCAAAGGTATTTTCGAATCTTCAAGAAAATCTTCAAGAAAATTTCCTTTTTATTCGCTTTGATTGTATTAGATGCTAGGCCGGTTTTAAATTTTTAAAATAGCTTGATAATAGAAAAAATTCTAGATTTCTCTCTATCTCTAGATATGATTCTCTATTATCTTGTTATAAATTTTTTAAATCCTCCAATATTCTAGGGTATTAGTTACAAGTTTTCTTTCTTGCATCTCTCTTTCTCTCTACAATCGCCGATTTGCTTAATCTCTTGTTTGAGAATCTCGTTTCAGGCACTATGGCCCCCAAAAGAACAAGAGAGGAGACAGCACAAGAGGGAGCTAATCAGGAAGTGGCTGTTCATGAGAGGGTTCGTTGGAGTAAGAATGAGAAACGGGACAAGGAACGGCTTCAAAGGCTGAAGTTCGAGCCAACTAAGTTTGCGGACAGAGGATGGCTAGCTAGGATGGGGATTTTAGGAAGTTTTGATCAACTCCTCCAGAAGATAGGGCTGAGGTGTTTGTCACGGATGGATTACCCAACCTTTCCTGAAATGACAATCGACTTCCTTGCCACTTTGAAGTTTGCGTACGAGAACCCTAGCGTCCCAACTCCTTCTCAAGGCCGCCTCTCCTTCAAGATAAAACGTCAAGCCTTCAGTCTCTCAATCCCCGAGCTTTGCCAAGCTTATGGGCTCGATGCAGCTGCCACGAAAGTTGAGTTTCCCTCCTTTACTAAAGCAAACGATTTTTGGGACCTCATAGCCAATGAAGACTACAAGGCGAATACCCTGAAGATCAAGAGAGTGAGGAACCCGGTGCTACGTTACACTTTGATGCTGATGGCCAACACCTTTAGTGGTCGGTCAGTAGCCCCCACGGTGACCAAGACGGAGCTTTGCTTTTTGTTCCAAGGCATTAAGCATCTCGTGTGTGACCCGGATGAGAACGACAAGCCGTTGGAAGACCAGCTCGGAGATGACGTGAACTACGGGTGCTTCCTTGCTGCTTTGTTGGTGAAATACAAGGCATATGCCTTGAGATGCAAGGCAAGCTCATCGCTTATTGGCGGTTTCCTCACACCCTTGTTCGTGCAAGCCGGCGTACCGCTTCAGAACTTCACTCCCGTTCTGGATAGGGCCTTCATGGGCGAGACATATCTAAGGAACACTGACAGCTTGGGACGCACGCCAGCCGAGGGCTTCTTTGAATACTTATTCATTGATGAGGAGAATGAGAAGAGGGCGTGTATCCTGCCAAACCAAACCGAAACCGAGCTGTTGGGAATTGGGAACATCGAATTTCTTCCAAGCGTAGAGGAGTGCTTTGCTCCTCTAGAAGCCGCGGCAACCATTAAGCAAGCTACTCACCCTAGATCGGAGTCTCCAGGCACGGATGATGAGATGCCCGAAGCCTTTGTCCTCCCTAAGCTTGACTTTGAGCCACAGACCAAGACAGAAAAGTTATTTGCTTCTGTTGTGGAGATGCCAAGAAAGATCAACAAGTGGCAGAGCAAAGTCATCAAGAAGCTTGCCAAGAAGGTCAAGGCGCTTCAAGAAGCTTCGCCAAAGCAGGCTGCAAGTGAGGAGGTTCAACAGCCCGAGAAGAGGAGGCTTTCAACCGGTTGAGTTGTCATCTGTGAGACTCAAGGAAGCAACAGTCAGCCGGCGCATCTTTCCCTCCAAGAGCCAGGATCCAAAGGCAAAGCCATAGAATCTAGCTCGTCTGGAACATCCTCAAGTTCCAGCCGAGGCTAGATCCGAGGTACCAACAACCTTCCATTGTACATACCGCTCATGTTTTCTTGATTTTTGCTTAGTGTTTTGAGCTCTCTCGAATTTGTTTGCCACTGGGACGGTGTCATTCAAGTTTAGGGTAGTATGTTTGTGGTTTGAAATGTTTATTTTGCTCTTATATTATCCTTGCATCCATTGAGTCTTGCATACATTCTAAGGCATAGAAAAGAACAAAAAAATTGGTTAAAGTTTTTAAAAATTTTCAAAAAAATTCATGTAGTTGCATTCGCATTGTTAAATATTTTAGGATTGAGTCTAGAATTTTCAAGCATCTAGGTTATTTACATTTGCATAAGCGGTTAAAGTTTTCTTAAAAAAGTGTTTTAAGCTCATGAATTGTTTCAACGCCCTAGTTAGTAGTTCTTTAATGCTTTGCTCACGCTTTTAAAGTGAGTCCTTACCATGCTTGGATCACTTGTTTTGATTTTCGTGACTTGAGTTGAACATTCATGATTTGAAGCTTGTCCTAATAAGTGAGAACCCTAATCTGAATTTTTAAATATCATTCTTATGCATTTGAAAATGAACACATGGATCTTAAAAATATTTAGGCTCTCTTCCTCCTTTTACCACTCTTTGTGAGCCTAAGTAGAACCCCCACCATCACCCTTACCTTTCTTTCAAGCCAAGCTTTCTTGTGTGACATCATTGTGAGGCCTCCTTTCGGTTTAAACTTAGCATAACGTGTTACGTTTAGGCGACATGACTAGGTTCTCATATGATTGCTAGCTTTGCATTTTGAAGCTAGTCGTAGGTTTAGGATAAGTTTGGGGGTTTGATGGGATTGCATTCTTGTTTATATGCTTACGGTTTCAAAAGAGTCTGGTAATTGAAGTGAACAAAAGGTTTTAAGTGAAAGGCTTTGTTTTCAAAATGTATAATGCTCTAAGTATTTCAGAAGATAGCTCTCTCAAGTAAAATATAAAAAAAAAAAAAAAAAAAGAGCCTAAGTGCCAAAATAAAAAGAAAAGAAAAAGAAAAAAAAGAATAAGAGAGCTATCAATAAGAAAAAAAATAAGGAGCTAAAATATTTTCAAGCCTTTTCACTAGTTTAAAGAGTAAAAATGTTTTTTGTTTTTTATTTGGGTTTGAGCTTAATAAGGGTAGTCTCTTGGAGGGTGAGTGAGCTGAAAAGAAAAGAAAATGAGAGGGGTTTTAGGATCATTGTTAGTGTACAAGGGTAGATGAGAATCTAATCATGTATGCATCAATTGCCTTTACCTTTAGCATTATGCATAAATTTCATACCATTCGTGAAAGAAACCCATTGCATTGTGAAACCCTCTTTAAAATGAGATCATTTTATGCTCATAGCCTTCGCCCTTAGCCAAATGTGTTTTGCTTTAAGGTGCATAATTTTGATTCACGGTTTGATCATTAATGAATGTTAAAGGATAAGGTTCTTTGATTGTTTGGAATAGGAGAGTCATAATTTAAAATTCATTGTGTGATGAGTATGGCTAAGTTCTTTGTCGTATGGGTGTGTGCATTGCATTTTAGAATTAATAACTAGGACGTTGAGATTGATTCATTTGAAAGACACCTTTGCGAGAAGCTAAACCCCCGTTTGGTTTAAAACTTCTCTCCATTCTTGAATTTTGTTTGCTTGAGGGCAAGCAAAAGGCAAGTTTGGGGGAGTTGATATTGAGTTTGGATTAACCTTAACCTTGACTGTGTGCTGCTTGAGTTTTGATAACCTCCTGCATTGCATGACTCCTTTGGACAGCAAAAACCTGTTATCAAATGGCGCCGTTGCCATCTTAGGAGTGTTTAGGAAGTATTGAGATTTGGGGTATAGTAAAGATTAAGCCTTTGTTTTTCTTTTGGTTACTGATTTCTCTACTCTCAAACTTGTGTCTTTCAGGTACATGAATCTACGTTCAAGGGGAGACAACAATCTACTTCAACCCTTGGACAATATTCATCAACTCGGCCATTCAAGACAAAGAAGAGTTCGAGAGCAAGCTAGAGCTTTTGAGGAGATTGTTCAGCAAGGTTCAGTGGATTTTGAAGCGATGGCTGAGCACGAACATCCAGAGGGACCTCCTCCAGCTCATGGGGCAGTGGGAAGGGGTAATGGAAACCCCCACCACGCGGCTAGCCCCCACGGATCATAGGAGCGGGAGATGCTCCCAACACTCATCATAATAGGTTTGGGATCACTCCTCCTCCCGTACAGAACAACAACTTCGAGATTAAGCCAGGATTCATCTCAATGGTGCAAAACAATAAGTTCCACGGGTTAGCAATGGAAGATCCCTTGGAGCATCTTGACAACTTCGAGCAAGTATGTGGGATGATCAAGATTAATGGCATATCTGAAGATGCTTTCAAGCTGCGCCTCTTTCCATTTTCTCTTGGAGACAAGGCTAGACATTGGGAGAAGACTCTTCCACAAGGCACCATTACCTCTTGGGCTGAGTGTAAGAAGGCTTTCCTCTCAAAGTTCTTCTCTAGCACCAGAACAGCAAGGCTGAGAAGAGAGATCAGCGGCTTCACTCAAAGGAAAATGAGACGTTCAATGAAGCCATGGAGCGGTTCAAGGACTACACCATTCAGTGTCCTCACCACAGCTTCAGCGAAGAGACTCTACTAAGCACTATCTACCGCGGAGCTTCACCTAAGATTCGCTTGCTACTTGACACAGAGAGTAAGGGAAACTTCCTTGGTCAAGAGGCAGAAGAGGGCATAGAGCTGACTGAAAACTTGGCATTGAGTGACGGCAACTATGCTGAAGACTACGACCGTGCACCGAGAGGTTCTGAGCTAGAGTCTCACAAGAAAGAGCTTAAGTCATTGCATGAGAAGATTGACAAGCTGGTGTTGGCTAACCAGAAGCATGTTCACTTCGTTGGTGAAGCAGATGAAAACTTAGAGGAGCTTGAGTTGAGTCAAGAAGAAGCCAATTGGGTGGCGGGTCAGAACAACTACAAACCTCAAGGGTATTCCCAAGGCTACAACCAGAACAACAATCTCTCCTATAGAAGCACCAATGTCGCGAACCCTAAAGATCAAGTGTACCCTGCTCAGCAAGCAAAGCCTTTCATCCCATACAACAAAGTATTTCAGCCGAGTGGTGGTTACCAAGGGCAAGGGCAAAGCAACTTCCAAGGACAACAGCAAGGAAACAAGGGTTATACGCCAATGTACCCTCCAGGATTTGTTACTCAACAACAACAGATGCAACCGAAGTTGACCCTGTCCAAGCCATGTTTCAACAATTGATTCAAGGGCAAGCATCTACAAACCAGAAGTTTCCCGAGATGAACATTCATTTAGACTCCTCACTCTCTGATTTCTCTACTCAGATTACGAACTTGAATAACAAGATCAAGCAGCTAGAGAAGGGAAAGGCGGGTACAAGTAGTCAGAATAGCTTACCGGGCAAGTGTGAGCAGAATCCCAAGGAATACGCCAACGCCATTACACTAAGGAGTGGGAAAGAGCTTGCACCTACGGTTACTCCTAAAAACAACGAGGACGTTGTAATTCAAGAGGGGGAGGGTAAGCTTTCAGCTGATGACGAGATCAACTTTGACAAGGTTTGGATTCAAGGGCCTAGGAGAGGTGAGAAAGCGGCTGTAGAGAAGAAAGTGGAGCAAGCTGCTAAGGAGAAAGACGCTTATGTGCCTCCACCGTATGTACCCAAGCTACCTTTTCCTGGCCGCTTCAAGAAGCAACTTATAGAGAAGCACATAATCTTGTTTGAGAAGCATCTTAAGGACGTAGAGATCAAGCTACCTCTCGTAGATTGCCTTGCCATGATGCCTAAATGTGCAAAAAAATTCAAAGACACGCTTGCAAAGAAGAATAAGGAAAGCAAGGAAGTGCTAGTACTTAGTGAAGAATGTAGCGCCGTAATACACAAGGAGATAGTTCCCAAGAAGTTGGGAGATCCTGGAAGCTTCACTATACCTTGCGCTTTGGGTCCTTTGGAGTTCAAGAGTTTTCTTTGCGATTTCGGAGCTAGTATAAATCTGATGCCTCATTCTGTAGCAAAGAAACTTGGCTTTACCTGGTTCAAAGATTGTAGAATCTCCTTGGTGCTAGCTGACAGAAGCGTGAGGTTACCCGTGGGTTTGGTTGAGGACTTGCCAGTGAGAATCACCGGTGTAAACGTGCCTACGGACTTCGTTGTGTTGGAAATGGATGAAGAACCTAAGGATCCGCTCATTCTTGGTAGACCGTTCTTAGCCACCGCCGGAGCCATCATCGACGTCAAGAACGGGAAGATAGCTCTGCACTTGGGCTGGACTTTGACATCAATGAGGTTTTGAAGAAGCCTACGATAGAAGGGCAAGCTTTCTACATTGAGACGTTGGACGCTTTAGCGGATGAGTTGCTAGAAGATGTGGCTCAGGAGGATCATTTGAAGCTGGCATTGACTAAGGAGCCAGGAGAGTTCGGTAACTTGGATCAGAGGACTTAGGAGTACGTTAATCTCCTTGATTCGAGGAAAGTTGTGCTAGAGGATGAAGGTGGGTGCCTAGAGATCGATCAGGAAATCGAGAAGATCACTCGATCCAAGTCAGCAATCGACAAGAAGATCGAGGATACTGGTCGATCCAGAGAAGAGAATGACTCAGACACCCGATCCACTACTCGATCCCATCTAAATCGAGTGAGTGATCGAGTTGAGAGCAGTCGATCCAAGAAATCAATCGAGTCCAAGATCGAGAGGTGCCCCCCGATCAGTTCAGAGTCCAATCCGGAGATCGACCCAGTGTTTCGATCTTTCACTCGATCCACCTTAAATCGAGTGGGAGAATCGAGTGAAATTGCTCGATCTAGACGACATCAAGAGCAAGATCGACCGGAAGACTCGATCTCAGAAGGGACAACGAGTCAAGAAAGCAGTCTTTTGGGTCATGTCTCGGGTTCTAAGGAGGTTTCCAAGGAGAAAAACAACAACAACAGCCACGAGGATGATTGAAGCGAGCTGCTAGCCCCAAAGGTTGACCTTAAGGAGCTCCCAACAGGGCTAAAGTGTGCTTTCTTAGGGCTTAACGAAACCTATCCCGTGATTGTGAATGAAAACTTAAGTGATGATGAGTCGCACTCGCTCTTAACTGAGTTGAGAAAGTATAGGAAGGCCATTGGGTACTCTCTAAGTGACATCAAGGGCCTTTCACCAATGCTTTGCACTCATAGGATTCACTTGGATAATGAGAACGCCTTTTCTATAGAACATCAAAGGCGTTTGAATCCTAATTTGAAAGAGGTTGTTAGGAAAGAGATTCTTAAGGTATTAGAAGCTGACGTGATCTATCCCATAAGTGACAGCACATGGGTTTCTCCCATACACGTGGTGCCTAAGAAGGGAGGGATCACGGCCATTAAGAATGACAAAGATGAGCTTATACCTACTAGAACTGTTACAGGACACCGTATGTGTATTGCCTATAGGAAGCTTAATCTTGCTACTAGAAAGGATCATTTTCCCTTGCCTTTTATTGATCAAATGCTGGAAAGACTTGCTAATCATCCCTACTATTGCTTTCTTGATGGATATAGTGGATTTTTCCAAATACCAATCCATCCAAATGATCAGGAGAAGACGACCTTTACATGCCCTTATGGCACCTTCGTGTATCGAAGGATGCCATTCGGTTTGTGTAACGCACCGGCTACGTTTCAGTGGTGTATGATGTCGATCTTCTCTGATCTGATAGAAGAGATGGTAGAGGTGTTTATGGATGACTTCTCTGTATATGGTGTGTCTTTTTCTGCGTGTTTGTTGAATCTTTGCAAGTAACTAAAGCGTTGTGAGGAGACAAACTTGGTGCTTAACTGGGAGAAATGTCACTTCATGGTGAAAGAAGGGATCGTGCTTGGTCATAAGATATCAGAGAAGGGCATTGAGGTTGATAAGGCTAAGGTTGAGGTCATGATGAGTCTTGAGCCGCCGGTTAATGTTAAAGGGATCAGGAGTTTCTTGGGGCACGCTGGCTTCTACAGGCGCTTCATCAAGGATTTTTCCAAGATTACACGCCCTCTGACACGGCTGTTGTGCAAGGAAGCTGAGTTTGTGTTCGATGAGGATTGCCTTCATGCTTTCGTGACCATCAAGGAAGCTCTAGTATCCGCGCCAATTGTGCAAGCACCGGACTGGAGTCTACCGTTCGAGATTATGTGTGATGCTAGTGACTATGCCGTGGGAGCCGTTCTAGGTCAAAGGAAAGATAAGAAGCTGCATTTGATTTACTATGCTTCAAGAACCTTGGATGACACGCAAACAAGGTACACTACTACGGAGAAGGAGGTATTGGCATTAGTGTTTGCCTTTGAGAAGTTGCGGTCATACCTCGTGGGTTCCAAGGCCATTGTCTACACAGATCACGCGGCTTTGACGTACATTTATTCCAAGAAGGACACTAAGCCGAGGCTTTTGAGATGGATTCTTCTTCTTCAGGACTTTGACAATCGAGATTAAAGACAAGAAAGGGATAGAGAACGGTGTTGCTGACCATCTCTCTCGGTTAAGAATCAACGAGTCTCTACCCTTAGATGATTCGCTTCCCGAGGAACAACTCATGGCGATCACTACGGCTGTTTGTGGAAAGCTAGAAGGGCAGTTTAAGGAGGTTCTGAGCTTCAATAACGTAATATCATCATTTCGAATGTAGTTTTTGTTAGAGTTAGAATATTCTAACAAATTTTTATTTTCCTTGGTACGCGGACGTTGTGAACTACTTGGCATGTGGGGAGAGCCTTTGCATCTTTACAATTATCACAGGAAGAAGTTCATGAGGGACGTAAGCAACTACTTTTGGGACGAGCCCTATTTATACAAGAGAGGTGTTGACAGCCTATACAGGAGATGCGTGACAAAGGAGGAAGCAAGAGACATCATCTTTCACTGCCATGGCTCTTCGTATGGCGGGCACTTTGCTTCATTCAAGACCGCCACTAAGGTCTTGCAAGCCGGTTTCTGGCTGCCATCCATCATCAAAGACACCCAAGAGTTCGTGAAAAGCTGTGAAGCTTGTCAACGAGCAGGGAATATTACGAAGAGGAACGAGATGCCTCAGGTTCCCATCTTTGAGGTAGACGTCTTTGACGCATGGGGCATAGACTTCATGGGGCCTTTCCCATCTTCCTATGGCAACAAGTTCATTTTGGTGGCTGTTGACTACATTTCTAAATGGGTTGAGGCCATTGCTTTCCCTACAAACGACTCTAAGGTGGTGATCAAGCTCTTTAAGAGCAACATATTCCCGAGGTTTGGAGTACCCAAGGTGGTGATAAGCGACGGAGGGAGCCATTTCATCAACAAGTTGTTTGAAAACCTTCTAAGGAAGTATGGCGTGAAGCACAATGTAGCTACACCGTACCATCCTCAAACGAGTGGCAAAGTGGAGGTTTGTAACCGGCAGATCAAGGCAATACTTGAGAGAACAATTAGAACAACTCGGAAGGATTGGGCAGTGAAGTTAGACAACGCTTTGTGGGCTTACCGGACTGCTTTTAAAACGCCCATTGGCACTACACCGTTCACTCTTCTCTACGGCAAAGGATGTCATCTCCCCGTTGAGCTGGAACATAGAGCATTGTGGGCTGTGAAGCGGCTGAATTTTGATCTAAAGACAGCTCAGGAGAAGCGCTTAATCCAGCTACACGAGCTTGATGAGCTAAGGCTGGATGCTTACGAAAGCGCTAGGATCTACAAGAAGCGCACCAAGGCTGCTCATGACAAGAAGTTAGTACCCAAGGAGCATAAGGAAGGGAGTTTGGTGCTGCTTTACAATTCAAGGCTCAAGCGCTTTCCAGGAAAGCTGAAATCTAGATGGAGCGGTCCGTATGAAATCAAGGAGGTATTTTCCTACGGAGCTATCACGTTGGTAGGCAAGAGTGGGAGTGCATTCACAGTGAACGGACACAGAGTTAAGCCATACCTGGCAAGTGCATTTGACAAGGAGAGCACCTCAGTGCTTCTCCAAGACCCACCATCTGCCTAAACCAAGTAAAGTCTAGCTAAAGACGTTAAAGAAAGCGTACTTGGGAGGCATTCCCATGTCTATCTTGTACATATTTTTACTTTATTTCTCTTTCAGTTTTATCTTTTAATCTTCTGAGTGTGTAGGAACAGGTATGAGGGATTGCAGGCCCTGATCTTAGATCCAAAAGGAGTAAGAAGGGGCGAGTATAGGCTAGAGATCGAGTGCTAGATCGACTCATCCTGGCTCGATCTTTGCTAGATCGAGCTAGCGAATCGAGAGGAGTTAGTCGATTTAGACGAGATCGAGTAGACAGATCGTGTGACACAGTCGATCACGAGAGGACGAACGCCCTATACGTTTAGCCTGAAAAGCAAACGAGAGGTGGATCGACTGAGTCACTCGATTTGCAAGGCTATATCGAATAGTCTACTCGATCTGCCACTCAATCCAAGCTTAAATCGACCCTGAATCGAGAACGTGGCTCGATCACGAGGACTTAGCCGTCGTGCCAAAAACTCAAGGAACGAGAGGTGTTGTCGATCCAAGACTCGATTCAATCCGAATCTAGTCCCAAATCGAGCAACCCTATCGATCCAAGCCATTATGAGCATGAGATCGAGTCCTAGATCGACCAAATGGACTCAATCTCGTGCCAAGGTAACATTTTCTTTTCCCTCTCTTCCTCTTTCCCTCCGGTTTTTAAATTCAAAAAGTGGTCAAGGCAAGCATCTTTGACCATGAAAGATGTGCCATGACCACAGCTTTTGTCAGAAAACCACATCTTTTACCCATGGTTTTGTTTTTGTAAGCCTTTAAATGTTTTCAACCACTTTCACACTCTCTCATTCTTGTTTTCTCGAGTTGTTAAGCAAAAGAGAGTGTGAATTCTTGTTTTCTAAGGGCTAGCAGCAATCTTTTTCAATCTTGCAAAGGTATTTTCGAATCTTCAAGAAAATTTCTTTTTTATTCGCTTTGATTGTTTTAGATGCTAGGGCGGTTTCAAATTTTTAAAATAGCTTGATAATAGGAAAAATTCTAGATTTCTCTCTATCTCTAGATATGATTCTCTATTATCTTGTTATAATTTTTATAAATCCCCCAAAATTAGGGTATTGGTTACAAGTTTTCTTTCTTGCTTCTCTCTTTCTCTCTACAATCGCTGATTTGCTTAATCTCTTGTTTGAGAATCTCGTTTCAGGCACTATGGCCCCCAAAAGAACAAGAGAGGAGACAGCACAAGAGGGAGACAATCAGGAAGTGGCTGTTAAGGAGAGGGTTCGTTGGAGTAAGGATGAGAAACGGGACAAGGAACGGCTTCAAAGGCTGAAGTTCGAGCCAACTAAGTTCACGGACAGAGGATTGCTAGCTAAGATGGGGATTTTAGGAGATTTTGATCAACTCCTCCAAAAGATAGGGCTGAGGTGTTTATCACGGATGGATTGCCCAACCTTTCCCGAAGTGACAATCGACTTCCTTGCCACTTTGGAGTTTGTGTACGAGAACCTAGCGTCCCAACTCCTTCTCAAGGCCGCCTCTCCTTCAAGATAAAATGTCAAGCCTTCAGTCTCTCAATCCCCGAGCTTTGCCAAGCTTATTAACTCGATGCAGCCGCCACGAAAGTTGAGTTTCCCTCCTTCACTCAAGCAAACGATTTTTGGGACCTCATAGCCAATGAAGACTACAAGGTGAATACCGCGAAGATCAAGAGAGTGAGGAACCCGGTGCTACGTTACACTTTGAAGCTGATGGCCAACACCTATAGTGGTCGGTCAGTAGCCCCCACGGTGACTAAGACAGAGCTTTGCTTTATGTTCCAAGGCATTAAGCATCTCGTGTGTGACCCGAATGAGAATGATGAGCCGTTGGAAGACCAGCTCGGAGATGACATGAACTACGGGTGCTTCCTTGCTGCTTTGTTGGTGAAATACAAGGCATATGCCTTGAGATGCAAGGCAAGCTCATCGCTTATTGGCGGTTTCCTCACACCCTTGTTCGTGCAAGCCGGCGTACCGCTTCAGAACTTCACTCCTGTTCTGGATAGGGCCTTCATGGGCGAGACATATCTAAGGAACACTGACAGCTTGGGACGCACGCCAGCAGAGGGCTTCTTTGAATACTTATTCATTGATGAGGAGAATGAGAAGAGGGCGTGTATCCTGCCAAACCAAACCAAAACCAAGATGTTGGGAATTGGGAACATCGAGTTTCTTCCAAGCGTAGAGGAGTGCTTTGCTCCTCTAGGAGCCACGGCAACCATTCAGCAAGCTACTCGCCCAAGATCGGAGTCTCCAGGCACGGATGATGAGATGCCCGAAGCCTTTGTCCTCCCTAAGCTTGACTTTGAGCCGCGAACCAAGACAGAAAAGTTCTTTGCTTCTGTTGTGGAGATGCAAAGAAAGATCAACAAGTGGCAGAGCAAAGTCATCAAGAAGCTTGCCAAGAAGGTCAAGGCGCTTCAAGGAGCTTCGCCAAAGCAGGCTGCAAGTCAGGAGGTTCAACAGCCCGAGAAGAGGAGGCTTTCAACCGGTGGAATTGTCATCCGTGAGACTCAAGGAAGCAACATTCAGCCGGCGCATCCTTCCCTCCAAGAGCCAGGATCCAAAGGCAAAGCCATAGTATCTAGCTCGTCTGGAACATCCTCAAGTTCTAGCCGAGGCTAGATCCGAGGTACCAACAACCTTCCATTATACATACTGCTCATGTTTTCTTGATTTTTGCTTAGTGTTTTGAGCTCTCTCGAATTTGTTTGCCACCGGGACGGTGTCATTCAAGTTTAGGGGAGTATGTGTGAGGTTTGACATGTTTATTTTGCTCTTATTTTATCTTTGCATCCCTTGAGTCTTGCATACATTCTAAGGCATAGAAAAGAACAAAAAAAATGGTAAAATGTTTCAAAAAGTTTCAAAAAAATTTATGTAGTTGCATTCACATTGTTAAACATTTTAGGATTGAGTCTAGAATTTTCAAGCATGTAGGTTGTTTACATTTGCATAAGGGGTTAAAGTTTTCTTAAAAAGGTGTTTTAAGCTCATGAATTGTTTCAATGCCCTAGTTAGTAGTTCTCTAATGCTTTGCTCACGCTTTGAAAGTAAGTCCTTACCATGCTTGGATCACTTGTTTTGATTTTCGTGACTTGAGTTGAACATTCATGATTTGAAACTTGTCCTAATAAGTGAGAACCCTAATATGAATTTGTTCTATCCACTCTCTATAGAGGTGTTCATCCAAACATCACAATCCTCCTAGATACAGCAAGCAATGGATATTTCCTTGGTAAAGATGTTGATGAAGGATGGCTACTAGTAGAGAACATGGCACTCAGTAATTGGGATTATGTTGATGATAAAGAGCAACATTCAAAGGCTACTGATGAGAAGCTAGAGACAGCATTGTCTGAGATGAAGGCATTGCAGAAAAAGTGGATTTGCTACTAAATGGCACCACCAAACCACTTCCTGATGTTGCTCCACATAAACACTACAAAGATCATCAAGTCAAAGCTGTTCAAATACAGGAGGCACCAGCAATGAAACAAGACCATGATATTTGTCTACAACAGTCCTATGGAGAAACTTATACTCAACAACATCCTGGTTCTTCTTCTCAATCAGTTGGCGCTATCATCTCTGAGCCTTCTGAAACTTCAGACCTTAAGGAGATGTTCCTGCAATTTCAACAACTTCAAACTGCAAAATTTCAGAAAATCATGGCTGTTGAGATTCAAAGGAGTATGACTGACATTCAAAGAAGTATGGCTGTTGAAATACACAAAGGCATTGACTCCAGCCTGCAATCCCAACTAGGTTATTTGAATATGAAGATCAGCAAACTAGAGAGCATGGCTTAACCACTTACCTCATCACTTGCACAAGAGTGTGTCAAAGCCGTCACCTTAAGAAGTGAGAAGCAACTTCCTCCAAGAGTGGCGCCTTCTACACCCAATGTGACATTGAGGAACAAGAAGAGGGGGTGGAGGCTAAAGATGATGAAGAAAATAAAGAGGATGAAGTGGTTGAAGCTGAAAAGGCTTCAAAGAACACTAAAGCCAAAGAGGTGTTTAAGGAGAAACCAAGAGAAGCACCAAAGGAGTTAGTCAAGGAGCCAAGATACATTCCTCCAACATATCAGCCTACAATACTATTTCCTGGAAGGTTTAAGAAGCAACTCATTGTCAAGTACAAAGGTCTCTTTTATGAGCAAATGAAGAAGATCCAGCTCACTATGCCATTGCTAGATGCTTTTGTCTTGGTTCCACCTTACCAGAAGTTTTTGAAAGATGCTGTTGCTGAAAGAATAAAGGACTTACAAGGTATGGTGGTACTAACACATGAGTGCAGCGCCATTATTCAACAGAAGAGAGTGGCTCCCAACAAGCTAGGAGATCCAGGAAGCTTTACCTAACCCTACTCTATAGGTCCACTTTTGTTTGAGAAATGTTTGTGTGATCTAGGAACTAGTGTCAGCTTGATACCCTACTTTGTAGCACAGCGCCTAGGCTTCACTAAGTTCAAGGACTGTAGAATCTCTTTGGTGTTGGCTGATAGAGCAGTGAGGCTCCCCAAAGGTCTGCTTGAAGATGTACTACCTATGATTGGGAGTGTAGAGATACCTACTGATTTTTTGGTTTTGGATATTGATAGGCTAAAATTAATCCTTAGAGCTACTCTCTCCAATTAAGAGATCACTGTAGTACTTAGGGATCGAATCCACAAGGACTTAAGTCTATTACTCAACAGATTTTAGATTCAAATGAAGCTAAGCAGTAAATGATAAATAAAACTAAAATAGCAACGAAAGCAATAAGGCCAAAAGCGGATTGTAGGTTCTTAAAATCAATAGAGAAAGGCGCTAGGCAATTGGGAAATTCGCAGGTTGACATAAATCGCAGACTACGGACTGAAAGGAATATTTATTAAAACCGTTCTAGAACTCGAAACACTAATGTAAAATCAATCGACTTCCGTCGCAGAGATTAACTATGATCAGATTCAAGAATTCCAAATTCCTTCGCAAATTCTAACAAGTTAAACATGCATTATAGATCAAGTTCGATATGTTCACAAAATCCCTAATCCAAATTCCTTTGCAATTAGTTATTTTGCTCATCTAAGATAGTTCTGGTGATTAACAATGTTTCTACATCTATTAAACAACCTAAGATCTGATTTTTAGGTGATCAATCTTAAAACCAGTGTTAAAGCAATCCAGATGAAGAACCAAATGATTTATCCTTCCAGTTTTGTAGTTCTAACAATTCATTATCAACCTTTGAATAACCCAAAACCTAACTAGCAGATTACTCAAACATAGCAAGTGAAACACTAATCATGACTGAATAAAATTGCATTAAGAAATAGAGTAAAAGATGAAGGGGTTCAAAATTCTTCTCTACAGAGTATGGATTTGTCTCCCCAAAAGCTCTCAATCTAATCTCTCTCTTAGTCTCAATGATAACAAGATAATAGCCTAACAATGGCTTTGAAAACCTAAATACCAGTCTAAACACGAACTGGGGCAAAAGTGCAATTAGTGGGAGACTTCTGGGCCAAGTTGCAATTCCTCAACAGAGTTTTAAAGACTCTTTTCGTGACCACGACTGGTGTCGATCGACACCAAAAGGTGGGTGTCGATTGACACCATGCTCCATAATGCCTTCCGACTTGGTCCTTTCAGCATCAGCTTCAGTATAGCTCCAAAAGGTTCCAAAATCCACAGTTATGCTCCATTTGTACCTAGAGCTGCAAAGACACTATAGGACTCGAAAAATACCAAAAAGACTCTATAAACAAGACTTATATCATGGTCAAAAACCAGCAAAAACCATGATATATCAACTCCCCCAGACTTATCTTTTGCTTGCCCTCAAGCAAACATAACACATAGCCTAGAGTAGAGGTTTGAAAACACAGAAAAAGTCAGCCAGACATCAGGAACACCACATTGATTAACACTTTCGAATCCACATACCACAGAGTCAACATAAGATCAAATTTCAGTCTAATCATCACAGGCTTAGCAAATCCTTCAAATCCAGTTCAAGCTCCTTCAAGAAATCCGAGATCTCTACTGCTAAAACTCCTTATTTCTATCTAAGTGATGTCTCATCAAAATTTTATCATCTCTATCACTTATATTTCTTTTCCCTTCCTAAACAACTAAACAAAGCAATCTCAACACAGCTCTCCTATTTTCTCTTCCCTTGATCTTTTCTTTCTGATATTTTTTTTTTATTTTAAGCTCTTTCTCATTCTTTTACAGTCTAAGATATGGTGCTACTCAATACTTGTGTTCCTTTTGAGGAGACAGGTTCTTGAGTGTGTTCATTACTGTTGTTCCTTGTGAGGAGACAGGGTCATGAATGCACCATTCTTTAGACTTAAACTTTTTAAGCTCTATCAGGGAAGATCAAAGAGAAACTGTGTTTTAACATGCTTGTCAGTGTTAGAAGAGAGAATCAAGATCAAAGACAATCAAGCACCAAGACAAGAAGTTTTAAGTTCATTTAAATGGAGCTAACAGCAAATTTTCCAGATTCTCTAAGAACCTAAACTTTCATTGCTAGACTGATCTACCTATGACTTTCAACTTAGTAAGACTTGTAATCAACAACTGTGGCAATGGGTCTTATAAGTATCAATGTTTTGTGGTTGGTTCCAAGAAAAACTGACAATTTCAAAAATTTTGACTTAATAAAACAGGTTTTGACTCAACTTTGAGACTCTATAAATCACAAACAATGTACACAATGTCAGCAACGACCTCCCCCAGACTTAAACAACACTGTCCCCAGTGTTACTAAGCATGGAGTTGGTAAAAATAAGCAATGAAATGGTTTGTACAGAGATGAGAAAATGGTACCTGTGCCCGCGCGTGGTGTCGATCGACACCACATGGTTGGTGTCGATCGACACCCTGTCCAAAAACAGAATATGATGACCCAAACATGTGTATTTGTTGAAAGTTAGATTGTTAGCTGAAGTTCTCCCAAGTCAAGACTGTTAGGAACACTCAAGCAAACAATTTAAAGCAACAACATAATTCATAATCTCATCAGTTCAAACAAGTTTCAAAACATAATCAAAGCTGACAAACTGACTCAAGACAAAGACATAAAAACAGACTCAAGAGAAGATGAAAAAGAACAAAGAGAAAAGAAAAAGTAACCAAGATAGCTAGAGGAACTAATCCTCATCCTCAGTATCAGGTGAGTGGGGGCGAACACAACCGCAATTGGACAGCACCGAGACGGCGTTCCACAACGCCTGAATACTCTGAACCATATAATGATGAAAAGTGGCTTGCTCCATCGGAATGTCGGGAGTCGGTGGAAGCTCATGGCGACCAATCGGCTCAGGCAGCGTGTAGGTGCGTGGTGCGCCCGCTCGACGAGAGGAACCTCAAGCAAGACCCTCAACAAGCGCATCCTTAGCAGCAGAAGCAGCAGCTCGAGAAGATCCTCCTCGGCGCCTAGCAGCTGGCGCGGATCATAGTAATGTAGCATCAGGCTGGAAGCTGAGGGAGTCTGTCTGCAGTGTAGTGAGAGAAGTCTGTGGTAGCGGAATCAGACATCGCTGACCAGTGTGACTAACGAAGCTCCATAGCGGCTCATCTCCTTGGATCCAGTGTGTCCTCCTCAAGTAATCCATCTCTATGAGGTGGTGCTCAGTCACAACTCTACAAGTCGAAGTATCGATGCGGCAGTAGCGGAAGATGGGAGTGAGGAGACTGCCAATACTCTCGGGCTTGCCCCGAGCTCCAGTGAACGCCTTGGTCTTCAGCAAAGCCAAGTGATGGTAAAAAATGGCTCCCATGTTGACATCGCTGTCAACCGGATACTCCTCTGTCAACACATCCTCAATGCCGTACAGGAGAGTCAGCTCAGAAACTCTCATCTTCCCGGGCTCAGACTTGCACAAGAGAGTAGTGGAGAAGAGCCGGACAAGGTAGCGCAGCAAAGGGTGGCGCACATCAGTCTGAGTAGACCTCTTGGAGTCATACATCCCATTCCCGAAATGGGACCAGAAACTCTGCAGGTCAGGAAACGGTGTCGGGAGAGAGACGCCAGTGTGCTCTGAATCGAACCCGAAGATGGTACAGAGCTCAGGGAAGGTGATCCTGTATCTGACGCCTCTGATAAGGAATGTGAGAGTGCCATGATCTGCTCTCCTCATGATGTCATTGGTGTAATACACCCTCGCTGTGGCAATGAACTGGCGTACTAACTCCGGGTATAGATCGTACTGCTTGGTCGCTATGGTACCCAAGCCAATCCTCTGCAGCACTCGCAGAGCTTCCTCCTTTAGCCCGAGCCTGCGCAATGTATCCGGACAGACAAACCGTGTAGGCGCAAAGTCCATCTTGGTCCAGGCATTGTAGAACAATGTGTCATAATCGTCCCACTGCTCATTGATGTCCCTGAAAACGCAAGTGCGTTTCGCTACTTCCTTCGCCGGAGTATCCTCCCAAACCCTCTCCATTGGGATCCTCAACCCTTCTCTACGAGGTCATGGTGGAAGAGAGGGCATAGCAGGTGCTGGTGCGGGGTTGGAGGATTCTCCAGTCTCAGTGTGTGGTCTCTTGTTTGTCCGTGGAGCCATCTGCACTCAGAAAACCAAGAACACAAAAATTCCCAAAATCAGGCCAAAAAATCAAAATTTAGAATTCAAAATCTGGTCTATATCATCAATAGTGAACCTAACCAACAACTTAGTGATCACTAATCACAAAAAATTCCAGTCTAAAACCCTAGATTCGAACCTATTTTTGCAAAATTAATCACCAATCCGAAATTTTCAAAAATTTGCAAAACAAGCTGTAATAACTAAGGGGCAAAGTCGAATTCCTCCTAAACAACCTAGAAGAGCATGATTCAAGTACTAAATCAAGCTAAAACAGGTCAAATCGAAGTTTCAAACCATGGGGTCGAACTGAAAAAGTGGAACTTCGAGTGGCATACCTTGCAGATCGAATGAATGAGTTGGATATTCAGAAAGAGCACAAGATTCCGCCCAAGTTAGGCTTTTGAATCACTCAAATCTGTCAACAAACAAGGAAGTTGTGATTTTATGGAAATTTGAGAGTTTTCGGGTTTGAGAGAAGAACGAGGAAGAAGAAGAAACCTGATGAGATAAAAAGACTTACCTGATTAATGAGGGTGTCGACGACACCGGGTAGGTGGTGTCGATCGACACTGGTCAGTGTCGACCAGGGTGTCGAGCGTGGTCGACATGTGCTCGCCTCGACACCCTTCCAGTTTTTTTTTTTTGACTGAATATGTAACACAAAAATATGTCAGAAAAAATCAAAAATCAAACTAAGTATGTACACTTACCAATGGGTTGCCTCCCACCAAGCGCTTGTTTAACATCATTAGCTTGAGTGTCCTCAAGATCAGGCTGAGGGTACATCTGCCAAAGGTACAATATGTCCTTCGGGAATCGCGGCTTGCGCTCAGTAATGTTTCACCCTTTGCCCATTGACAAGAAACTCCCTGCCCTCTGGAGTTGATAGAACAACTGCGCCATATGGTCTGACTTCCTTGACTGTGAAGGGATCTGACCAACGAGAACACAATTTTTCAGGAAATAATTGTAAACGTGAGTTATACAAAAGTACTTGGTCATTTGGTTCAAAATATCTGGCAAGGATCTTCTTGTCATGGTGTGCTTTAGTCCTCTCCTTGTACAGTTTTGAGTTCTCATAAGCATGATGCCTGATCTCATCTAACTCATTGAGCTGTATCTGGCGCCTCTCTGCTGCAGATTTCCAGTCAAAGTTCACCTTCTTGACAGCCCAATTTGCCTTGTGTTCTAGCTCCACTGGAAGGTGACATGCTTTCCCATAAAGCAAATGAAATGGTGTGGTGCCAAGTGGTGTTTTGAATGCTGTCCTGTAGGCCCAAAGTGCATCATCTAACTTGGCAGACGAATCCTTTCTTGCCTTCCCTACTGTCTTCTCCAGGATTTCTTTGATTTGCATGTTGGAAACTTCAACCTGACCACTTGTCTGAGGGTGATAAGGTGTAGCAACCTTGTGATGAACTCCAAACTTTTGCAGCAGCTTCTCAAACACTCTATTGATAAAGTGTTTCCCACCATCACTGATCACAATCCGTGGCACTCCAAACCTGGGAAAAATGATGGTTTTGAACAGCTTCAGGATCACTGCAGCATCATTATGTGGACTGGCAATTGCTTCCACCCATTTGGAGACATAATCCACTGCAACCAGGATGTACTTGTTCCCATAGGATGAAGGAAAGGGTCCCATGAAATCGATGCCCCAGCAGTCAAAGACTTCAACTCCAAGTATGAAGTTCTGTGGTATCTCATGTCTTTTACTGATCTTCCCTCTTCTTTGGCAGACATCACATTGTGAGATGAATGTCTGAGCATCCTTGAACATTGTAGGTCACCAGAAACCTGTTTGTAGAATTTTGGAGACAGTCTTGAAGGTAGCAAAGTGTCCTGCATACTCAGACCCATGACAGTGGAATAGCACATTCTGAACTTCAGCTTCTGCAAGGCATCTTCTGTAGATTCCATCTGAACAATGCTTGGACAAGTAAGGCTCATCCCAGTAGTATCTCCTAAGTTCTCTCATGAACTTCTTCTTCTCATACCCTTTGAGAGTATCAGGAACCTCATCTGCAGCTAGGTAATTAGATATATCAGCATACCAAGGTCTAGAAGAGGCTACAACTGCGAATATAGGCTGAGAGAATACATCACGCAGGATTTTCTGAAGCAGATTGGCAGTTCGCGACTGGTGTCAATCGACACCATATGGGGTGTGTCGATCAACACCAAGTCTATGTTGACTTGGTGACGAGGGTGGTGTCGATCCTGCTCGATTATGGCTCGCGTCGAGGTTGGTGTCGATCGACACCAAGTGGTGGGTGTCGATCGACACCCTGTCTGCAGTTCGAAAATACTGCAAGTCTTCCACATCTGAAGGCTGCAACCTTGCTTCAATGAGACATATATTCTCCTCTGGCAGGAAATCATCACTGGAGACGCTGTCTTCAATCCTGATTCTGGAAAGATGGTCTGCTACACCATTTTCAATCCCTTTCTTGTCCTTTATCTCAATGTCAAACTCTTGTAGTAGCAAAATCCATCTCAGCAATCTTGGTTTTGCATCCTTCTTCTGCATCAAGAACATGAGAGCAGAATGATCAGTATGCACAATTACTTTAGCACCAACCAAGTACTGTCTGAACTTCTCAAATGCAAATACTACAGCTAATAATTCTTTCTCTGTAGTTGCATAATTCTTTTGGGCATCATCCAAGGTTCTGCTTGCATAGTAGATTGCATGAAGTTTCTTCTCCTTTCTCTGACCCAACACAGCGCCCACTGCAAAGTCTGAAGCATCACACATCACCTCAAATGGTAGATCCCAATCGAGGGCTGCACAATGGGGGCACTCACTAATGCCTGGTTGATCTGTTGGAAGGCTGAATGACACTCTTCAGTAAATTCAAACTTCACATCCTTGCAAAGCAGAGCTGTGAGTGGTCTTGCAATCTTACTGAAATCCTTAATGAACCTCCTGTAAAATCCAGCATGTCCTAGAAAGCTTCTTACTGACTTCACACAATCTGGTGGCTGCAGACTTGTCATCACTTCGATTTTAGCTCTGTATACCTCAATGCCTTCACCAGAAACTCTATGCCCAAGTACAATCCCATCTCTGACCATAAAGTGGCATTTCTCCCAGTTCAGAACTAAGTGCTTCTCTTCACATCTTGCAAGCACTTGACAGAGGTTGTCAAGGCAGTCTTTGAAAGAGGATCCATACACTGAGAAGTCATCCATGATGACCTCCATATACTTCTCAATCATGTCTGTAAAGATGGAAAGCATGCACCTCTGAAATGTTGCAGGAGCATTACAAAGTCCAAATGACATTTTGTGATATGCGAATGTACCATAAGGACAAGTAAATGTGGTCTTCTCCTGGTTATATGGGTGAATGGGGATCTGAAAGAAGCCAGAGTAGCCATCCAGGAAGCAGTTGTAGGAGTGATTCGCCAACCTCTCCAGCATCTGATCAATGAATGGCAGTGGGAAAGGATCCTTCCTTGTTGCAGCGTTGAGCTTACTGTAGTCAATACACATCCTGTGCCCAGTGATGGTTCTTGTGGGAATCAGCTCATTCTTCTCATTTTTCACCACTGTGACTCCTCCCTTCTTGGGGACCACATGTACTGGACTGACCCAAGTGCTATCTGAAATCGGATAAATGATCCCAGCAACCAGAAGCTTCATGATTTCCTTCTTCACCACATCCTGCAAGTTCGGATTCAGCCTTCTCTGATTCTCAATTGACGACTTTGACTCATCCTCAAGATGTATTCTGTGCATGCACAAGTCTGGAAAGATACCTGAAATGTCATCAAGAGAATAGCCAAGAGCTTTGCGAAAAGTGCGCAGCTTGCTTAGCAGTAGAGTGAGCTATGCATTGTTTAAGGTAGCACTAACTATAACAGGATATGTAGAGTTAGGTCCCAGAAAAGCATACCATAGACCTGTGGGAATCACACAATCTCCCACTTTGACTGGTACATCTTCTAGATTGCCTTCAGGAATCCTCACAGACCTATCCGCTAAAATAAGAGATATTCTGGTTAGCTGAAAGTCAGTCATGCCCAAGCTGACAGCAACTGAATGAAGCATCAGGTTGACACTTGACCCCAGATCACACAATGACCTCTCAACTCTTTCAGAAAATATTGTGCAGTCTAGAACAAAACTCCCAGGATCAGTCAGCTTCTCTGGTATCTTGTTCTGAATCACTGCACTCACTTGTTCTGAAATAAGCATTGTCCCTTGCTCAATTCCCAGATTCTTGGTCATCATTCTTTTCACATATCTCTTAATCATAGGAGTAGTCCTTATAGCATCTATCAAGAGAATCTCCACCACAAGCTTATCCATGATAGCTTTGATTCTAGCATCCTCCAACTCTTGTTTAGACTTCTTCTGGTTCCTTGGAAAGGGTACCTTTGGCTTATAGACCCTTTCTTCTGCACTTTCTGGAGTCTGAAAATTTGCAGCTTGCTTATGTGGTGGGCGTCGATCGACACCAGGGGGTGGGTGTCGATCGATACTGTCTCCTGGAAGTGGTGCCGATCGGGTGTCGAGCTGCTTGTCGACCTCGGTCGATATCTGTTTGCTTCGAGTCGAAGGATGTCGAATTTCCTCTGGTGTCGATCGACACTGAGGGGTTGGTGTTGATCGACACCCTTCAAAATTTTCGAAATCCTCATCTTCAAACTCTTGCAGTTGCTCGAAATCTTCTGTACTCAGGCCCTTTTTCTGCACTGGTTGCAGATTCTTTCCACTCCTCAGCGTGATGGCATTAACAGAGTGTCTTGGGTTAGTGTCTGTCCTTCCTGGAAGGAATACATCTTGCCTTTTCATAGCCCCAGCAGTTTGAGCCACTTAATTATCCAAAGTCTTAACATGAGTGTTCAGAGCTTTGATACTCCCATTCAAATCTTGGTACAGGGCGTCAATCTTGCCATTGAAGTCAACTGTAATCTTTTGCTGACCCTCTAGAAACTGCTCAAGCATGGCTTCCATTTTGCTTGAAGCTGATGGTGCTGGTGCAGGCTGATAAGATGAGGAACCATAGTTCCTGTTAAAGTTGTTGTTCTGGTAAGGCTTCTGGTATTCAGACTTCTGAAACGGAGGTTTGGGGGTGTAGCCAGAAGAACTCTAATTCCCTGTGAAGCTGCTCCTCTGCATGTTCCCACTGAATCCTCTATTCCCTTGCTGATTGTTGTACCTCTGACCTTGAAATCCAGCTCCATTGATGTTGTTGACATCTTCTTCTTCAAACTCCTCAGCTGGCTCAAATGTCTTAACTTCAGCAGCAAACTGAGCAGACTTCTTCCCCACCAGGAGATTATGCACAGAATCCAGCTTGGCCTTCATCTCAGCAACAAACTGATTACTTCCTGCACCCCTAGCGTTTTTCTGTCTCTCAAAATCAGCATTCTTTGTGTTGTTGCTGGAAACTAGGTTCTCTATCAGTTTGATGGCGTCACATGGGACTCTAGTGTTGAAGTTCTCATTGCTTGCTGCATCCAGAGCCATCTGGTACTTCCAATCAACACCTCTGAAGAAGATTCCCAGCAGCTGCACTTCATTAAACCCATGGTGTGGACAGTCCCTTTGGTACAGCTTGAATATCACCCATGCTGCTTTGAAAGCTTCTATTGGACCTTGGGAGAATGTAGTGATATTTCTCCTCAACTCTTCTGATCTTGCATCATCATAGAAGTTGTTGAGGAAAGCAGATTTGGTATCCTCCCATGTAGTCAAAGAACCAGGTTCCAGCTGTTTGAGCCAATGTGCTGCATCTCCTTCCAAAGAATGAGGGAAGAGTTTGCAGAATAGAAAATCATTAGTGACTCCATTGGCTTTAACACTTGTAGCCAGGTCTTCAAACTTCTCTATATGGTCCATTGGGTGTTCATGTGGAAGCCCATGGAATTGGTGCTGCCCTACAAGCTGATAGTAACTGGGTTTCAGCTCAAAGTCATTCCTCTGAAAGGCTGGTGGGCGGATTGCAGCTCTATTTGCATAGAACTGATCAGGCCTGTTAGAATCTCCCAGAGTCTTCTGTGGATGACGCCCAGCAGCATCTCCTGCAGCTTGCTGTTGTACATTGTGCTCCTCAATCACAACGCCATTATCATCTATCCTCTGCCCATCCTCATTCCTTCTGTTCCCTTCTCTGTCAACTAAATGACCCTCAGCATCTGTCCTCAAAACAAGTGGTCCAACCATTTTAGTCTGCTTTTTGGCTTTCCTGTGGTTCTCTCTAGCTTGGCAAGTTCGTCGATGCCTAATGTCACAAGTTCTTTGTCTTTCTTGCTCTTGGTACTGCGATTTACCATTTGAAATCATGTATGATGGTAGTGATTATGCTGTTGGAGCAGTCTTGGGACAAAGAGTAGACAAGAAACTTCATGTAATCTACTATGCAAGCAGAACAATGGATGAGGCTCAAACAAGGTATGCAACAACTGAGAAGGAGCTCTTAGCAGTTGTCTTTGCATTTGAGAAGTTCAGAAGCTACTTAGTGGGGTCTAAGGTGATAGTCTACACTGATCATGCTGCACTAAGGCACATATAAGCCAAGAAAGACACCAAGCCAAGACTCCTTAGATGGATCCTCCTCTTGCAAGAGTTTGACATGGAGATTGTGGATAAGAGAGGCATTGAGAATGGTGTAGCTGATCACCTTTCAAGACTGAGGATAGATGATTTCGTCCCAATCAATGATACTATACCAGAAGAGCAGCTGCATTCTTTAGGAGTGAAGACAGCTGAAGTGCTAAGCATAGAAGAGAACAAACTGCCTTGGTATGCTGACTTTGTGAACTACTTGGTTATTGGCCAGATACCACTGAACCTCAACTCACATCAGAAGAAGAAGTTCTTAAGAGATGTATCTCACTACTATTGGGATGAACCTTATCTCTACAAGAGAGGGAATGATGGATTGTTCAGATGGTGCATAGATGAGGAAGAAGTTCAAGGAATTCTACATCATTGCCATGGTTCAGCCTATGGAGGTCACTTTGCAACCTTCAAGACAGCCTCAAAGGTACTTCAAGCTGGTTTTTGGTGGCCTAGTTTGTTCAAGGACGCCCAGGCTCACATCTCCTCATGTGATGCATGCCAAAGGAAGGGAAACATCTCCAAAAGAGATGAGATGCCTCTGAACTCTTTTCTTGAAGTGGATCTGTTTGATGTGTGGGGGATTGACTTTATGGGACCTTTCCCTTCATCATATGGGAATAGACACATCCTTGTTGCTGTGGATTATGTCTCAAAGTGGGTTGAAGCCATTGACAGTCCAACAAATGATGCTAGAGTTGTGCTGAAGCTCTTCAAGACAATAATCTTCCCAAGGTTTGGTGTTCCAAGGTGTGTGATCAGTGATGGTGGGAGTCACTTCATCAACAAGGTCTTTGAGAGTTTGCTGAAGAAAAATGGTGTTAAGCACAAGGTTACCACTCCTTACCATCCTCAAACAAGTGGTCAAGTAGAGGTGTCTAACAGGGAGATCAAAGCTATTTTAGAGAAGACAGTTGGTGTTACAAGAAAAGATTGGTCTAATAAGCTTGATGATGCTTTGTGGGCTTACAGGACAACCTTTAAAACACCCATTGGTAGAACTCTCTTCTCACTCCTTTATGGCAAGTCATGTCATCCACCTGTTGAACTGGAATATAAAGCCCTTTGGGCAACAAAGCTTCTGGATTTTGACATCAAGACAGCTCAGGAGAAGAGACTCATCAACTTACATGAGCTAGAAGAAAACCGCCTTGAAGCCTTTGAGAGTTCTAGGATCTATAAGGAGAGGACAAAAGCTTTTCATGACAAGAGGATCAAACCCAAGGACTTCAAAGTAGGAGATCAAGTGCTGTTATTCAACTCAAGGCTGAAATTGTTTCCTGGAAAGCTGAAGTCAAGATGGTCAGGAACATTCAAGATCAAAGAAGTGTTACCATATGGAGCTGTGACTTTGTTTGGCAAGGATGGAGAAGGATTCACAGTGAATGGGCATAGATTGAAGTCATACATGGTGAGTGAGTCCCTTGGAGATGATGTAGACATCAACCTTGAGGACCCTCCACAAGAGTGATCAACCAAGTAAATTCAAGCTAAGGACGTTAAACAAGCACACTTGTGAGGTATTCTCTTGTTATCCTTGTACATATTATTGTGTTTTATGTTTGTCTTTGTGATTTTCTTTCAATGACAGGAGCAAGTGGGGTTTAAGGCAAGTTATTAAAAGTTTGGGAAACAAAAACAGATGCATCTTGGCTACCATTGATCACCGTATTGATCAAAGCCAGATCGATACAGACCTATCTTTCTGACCATCGGTCATGAAGTGATCGATAGATGTGGAGCCAAAGATGCATCGGGCAACCTATCGGTCAATTATGACCAATAGGGGAAAGGAAGTGCAAAATATAAATCCTATCGGTCACCCTATCGATCAGACAGTGACTGATGGAAACCAATCAGATGTATATCGGTCACCGTATCGATCAGAATGTGACCGATGGGGTTTGGCTGGAGAGCTATCGGTCAAGATCATCGGTCTTGGAGAGACCGATGCAGCCCCATCGATCAGCCTATCAGTCTGGGAGAGACCGATACACCCTTCCAGTCCGCCAAAACTCCTTCTAAGGTACACAACCCCACTCCTTTGCTTCTGAATACTTCTGAGTGTCCTTTATTACCCTCCTTCCAGCTTCTATTACACAAGGGACTGTGTAATTCAAGTGTGGGGGAGAGAATTGCATTTGAAATTGTGTTTTGTCTTCTTATTTTCTCTTTTGCATACTTGAGTCCCATACATGCATGCATTCATCTAGATACACTGAAAATCCATAATTTTTCAAAATCTTTGGAACCAAAAAGATCATTTAGTTGCATCTACATAACTAATATTGAGTTTAGATGCATTTCATATAAGTTTGCATACATTTGCATAGGGAGTAGATGATAAACACTTGTAAAGATGTTGATGTTTGAGTTGTTTTCAATGATTTGGTTGTCTGTTATTTGATTGCATTGTAGTGAGTTTGAAGTTAAGGCTGCACCATATCTTGACTACTTGCATTGATATTCTTGTCTTATGCTGAAGCTTGCTTTGATTTGATGCCATCTCCGTTTATTAGAATCATAATCTTGACTCTTAATTATCATGTTTATGCATTAAGAGTGATCACATGGCTACCCATATACATATTTGGGTTATCTCCTTCCCTTCTTACCACTCTTGTTAACTCAAGTAGCTGATTCTCATCATTATGGGATAGTTAACCACACCTTAAACCAATCCTTCTTTCTGAACCTAAACACTATTGTGAGAGTTGTGAGGCCTTGCATTGCATCATTTTTGATCTTATCTTGGCAAAAAGTGTTAGGAATAAGGCTGGCAAGGAGAAGCTCTCTTGTAGACACCAGCTTGTATTTTGAGCCTGGTATTAGGTTAGGAGATTAGGAAAGGGTAGTGTAAGTGGTTTGAGTTTTAAATGTTTACATCTTTTGAGAAGAAGAAGAAGTTTGGGGTTGATAGTATGGGGGAACTGTTTATTTTGTGGTTAAGTTGATTAGGAAGAAAGCTCTAAGTGTTAAAGAAGAAAGGTGCCAACAACAACAAACCTTACAAAAAGTCATCCAAAAGGAGAAATCAGACCAAGCAATTCACCAAAGGTGATGAAAATGGCGCCAATCATACAACAAAGAAGAGCAAGTTCCAAAAAGAAGTCAACCGCACAAGAAAAAGATAGAAGGAGTTTCCCCCAAATATGAAGAAGGAAGAGATCAAGTGCTTTGGAAAAGAGTAGATTTAGGAGTTTTACTTGGGGTTTTAGAAGTTATTAGGTTCATCTTGGGTAAAAGGAGTAGAAGAGAGCTTTGACTTGCATGCATAGGTGTGCTTTTACTTTTAGCATTTTGCCTAAGATAGAATCATTTCATTGAGTGATCCCCTGAATCTTTGAACCCTTATTTGAATGAGATCATTTTCATCTCATAACCATGTCCCTCTAATCAAATGTGTTAATTTGATTTGCATAAACTTGATCCATTGGTTACCATTAATGAATGTTAGAGAGTTGGCTGATTTGAATGCTTGTGTAGGCTAAGATAGAGTGCATTGTCTGCTATGATAGGTGTAGCTAAGGCTTTTGAAGTAGGACAATCTCTTTGCATCTTAGAACCTAGAAGTTAAGCATTGATTCAATTTTTCCATTAGCATCTTTAGTTTTGAGCTCCCACTTCCAAACCTCACTCTCCCATCTGTTATTATTTGCTTGAGGACAAGCAAAAGGCAAGTGTGGGGTTGTTGATATCTCATGCATTTACATCATTTAGGCTTGTATTTAGTTCATGTTTTGGTCTCTTTTTTGCATGTTTTCTCTCTTCTTTGTCCCATTTTCTTCTCCTTTTAGACTTTGGTTGCATTTAGGTTGTAGTTTGCATTTTCCATGCATTAAAGATGTTTCAAGGTACTTAAGAAGCTAAAAGGAGCTGGAGGAGTTGTGGGAATGAATCAAGGAACTAGTCAAGCTGAGAAAGAGCAAGAGGAGCCAAGGAAGGTGTTTTCTGGAGATCCATCGGTCAAGGCAGGGAAGCCATCGATCAGCTCATGATCGATAGGAGCCTATCGATCATACCATCGGTCAAGGAGTGACCGATGGGAAAGCAATGGATGTATATCGGTCAGACCATCGATCACCTTCAAGACCGATAGCATCCTATCGATTAGACCATCGACCACTTATGATCGGTAGGATTCCAGACTGAAGACACTTATTTACAATTGTGCCATTTTCGCCTAAACTTTGATAAATACGAAAAATCCCTAATTTTTTGGATCATCTCTTGATCCAGCAGTTCTTTCTTCTCTTGTTTTAGCTTTTGATTTTGTAACTTGAATCTTTGGTTTATTTCAATTTAAGTTTGTATTTATCTTCTTGCTTAATCTCTTTAATCATGATTAGCTATCTTTTATCTTTGAATTGATGGTTTTGATGGTGATTAGGGAGTAGTCTTTTTAGGGAATTGAGATGGGTTAGGTTTAGGGAATTTGAGACTCTATCTATGATTGCTCAGTGTTAATTCTTCCATTTCCTTTCTTGATTGCTGTGTTTAATGCTTGATTATCCCTAGCTAGGTTGATTAGGATCTTAGGCTCATTTTATGCCCACCAAGTGTTTGATGAAATGCCTGAACTGCTTTGCAAGAGAATTGCTTATCCTAGCTCAAGAGATTGACTGTCTAGGGAGTGATTTGGCAATATAGGATTGATAGAATTGTCTTAATGCTTGCTGTTTGTCATTTTACTAATGAGAATTAGTTCTTGACTTGATGATTAGCAAAGAGATTAGTGCCAAGAGATTGGATTAGTCATATAAATTAATTCTATGCATAAAGGACAGCATTGTGTGAGTTTTAAGCATCATAGGTTGAGTTAAGAGTTCCCTAGCACCAATTATCTCATCTCAAGTCTCATCTTTTCTCTGTTTTTAGTTGAATTCGAAATTGCTTGTTTTTACCTTTTCTCTAGTTGAATTGCTTGCTGTTCACTCTTTGTTTGGTGTTTGTTTCATTTCTGTTTGATCTTTTAGGTTGTTAGACATTCTAAACTATCTATATCTGCTTGAATTAAGAAATCTACTGTAATCCTACTGCTTCAATCTTCCCCTTTTGGATTGATAAAACCCTTACTACAATGATTAGTACAAAGGATGATTGACCAAGAGAGTCAAAACTTTTGTATCATTGGCCTTGTAAACCTTGAGCGCCCTGCTCTCTTTGGTGTCCTTGTGGCCCAACATCAGCAGCTCCTTGTGGCTGATTTATATTCAGCCTATGAAACCTCTCAAGTCTTTCCCTTTCTCTTCTTGCTCTTAAACCTCTATCAAGTAGGTGAATGTTTTCTGTATACTCAATCAAATCATGTTGATCTCAAGTTCATGCACCTTCAAGAGACAGAAGACAAGATGAAAAATTAGTAACCAAAAACAAAAGAAAAGTTTGATCTCGAACAGTCTACAAGTTCTAATGCTTAAATCAAATCCCAAAATGGCGACGGCGCCAAATTGATGCAGGTTATTATGCTACTTCATTTACTCAAACCCACTCATGTCATTGCAGCATTTAAGGTATTGATCCAATTGAGATATTTTAAGATAATAGGAATGCAATAGATTATCTAATTTAAGCAAAATCAGAAAATAGATAAAGACTAGAATTCTAACAAGTGATTAAACTTCAAACAAGCCAAAGTAAACTAGATATGACTATGCAATAATAGCAAATTCGAACTTGGAAAATATATGAAATAAAGAAGGACCTAACAATAGATTTATTGATATAAGGACGTCTAAGAATGATCAATGATGCTTCATAAAATATATAACAATGATATTTCCTAGACATAGAATTCAAACAAGGAAGACTAACCCAAACACTTGGTGAAAATCCCTTTACTAACCACCTAATCAAAAACTAACTCCCATTAGTGACTAAATGATTAGCAAGCAAGAAAAACCAAATATATAAAGCAAAAATGCTCCCTAGACATCTAATCTCTTAGACTACGATGAACAAATCCTCTAAATGATAAGATCAGCATTTCAACAAACACGTCATAGACATAAGAGAAAGCTAGAACCTAAGCAAGCTTGATCAAGGCTAACCTAGTATTAGAAGCATCAAATAGAGAGGAAACAATATGATTAAGCACAAGACATCATTAATCTATCTTAAAATCTCCATAATCTATCATATCTCAAACCCTAATAATGATTACTCACTAATCATTGTCAAAATGATAAACAGATTGTTTCTAAGCTGTTTGAGTCAAAGCCCCAAACCAGGATAATGATGCAGTATAGTGGTAAGGGGTATCAATCCAGCCTGGGTTGTAAAAAGAACACAAGGAATGCAAGAGCAAAGCAAATCTAAGCAGAATCAGGTAAATGGATAGTAAAATCGATAAAAACTAAATGCAACGACCAGATGATTATGAAAACTGTTTTAAAATCCCTGGAAGAAGGTTAACAACTACTAGGAGAAAACAGAGGATTAAAAATGCAAAACTACTAATTACTAAAAATTGAGAACTAAAGCGGGTAAATAGAGAACTTCTAGCAACTTGAGGTGATAAGCAATGAAACTAAAGCAAAGATGCGAACTTTAAGACTTGAAAATGAAAACTTGAGGTTTTGAAATGCTAAAAGGAGGATCTAAGGTTGAGGGTCATATGAAGAGGGGTCAAGGTTAAAGCTTGGGTTTGAAAAACACTAGATCTACTCATTTGATGAGCTTAACTCTAAGCCTTGAGAAACTTAAACTAGGATCATCCATGGCGTGTGGTAAGACCCCTTTCCTTGATCCTTCCTCCAAACCTATGGTGTTTAGTGGAAATATGGGTCAAAGAACATTAAGCAAAGATCTCAAATGGTGGCTTAACTAACCCCTAATACAACCATGGCGTTTGGGAAAGGGAAGTTAGCCTCTTGGATTCGGTTTTAGGGGATTCCTGAATCCTGTCAAGGTAAGGAGATCCCTAGGATCATAAAGATCTTTTCCAACACTCTTTAAGCACTAAGATCCCGAATCCAAGAAGAGAAGAGATTAAAAACAAGAAAAAACCCAAGCTTTAAACCCTTAAACTCTCTAAATCGCCTCAACATTAAACCCAAAGATAAACTACTCACTACACATAGCGAAAACACACAAAAATGCAAGTAATGAAATGTTAAACATGATTAACGAAGATGGATTAAAGAAAATGCTTAAGATTAACCAAGATTCAAAAGTTTAAAACAAGAAAAGCTTAAAATTTTTACAATGGCGGAAATCGCCTAAGCGAAACTCGAAAAATGTAAGGCAAAGTGTGGGTCTGGAAAGTGATGTTCGTCCTTTGCCCAAAATATCCAAACAGCCCTAATGGTCCCCTCACTACGCTCCAAAAATGAGCTGGCTGGATAAGGTCTCAGAGATCGACTTGGGTCACTCGATCTTTGGCTCGATCTTCTTAATGGATCGTCTACTTTTGCTCGATCTTTGAGTCGATCCTTGGATGATCGGATCGTGGTCTCGATCTGGCTCTCGATCTGCATGGCGTAATCCACGTCCGTACTCATGATCGATCTCCTCACTCGATCTCCTCCTCGATCCCTCCCTTGAAACGATCCGGGCTTAGTCGATCTTCTGGTCGATCTCATCTAGATCGACCTGCCTAGCTCTAACTTGCTCTCGATCTCGGGTCCTTTGCATGCATGGCTGAGTTCCTTCACGTGTCCAAAAGCTCCATTCTGATCCTTAGCACGTCCACGCAACCTCCATGGCTCCAATGTGTCCAAAACAACCTGAATATGATGCAAGAATGCAAGAAACATGCAAATGCTAATGCAAAAGTGTTCTAGGACCTAAAATGGTGCAAACTAGCCTATTATGCAAGATGAATGCATGAAAACTACACTAAATGCATGCTAAATATGCTAAATATATGAGTATATCAACTCTCCCAAACTTTCCTTTTGCTTGCCCTCAAGCAAACAAAATTCAAGAAAGGAAGAGAAGTTTTAAAACGGGGGCTCAAATTCCTTGTAAAAGTGTTTTTCAAATGAATCAATTCAATGGTCCTAGTTCTTAATCCTAAGATGCAATGCACATACTCATACTCCAAAGAACTTAGCCATATTCATCACATGTTGAATTTCAAATCATGACTCTCATATCCCAAACAATCCAAGAATCCTAACTTTTAACATTCATTAAGATCAAAACCGTGTATCACACTTATGCATTTTAAAACCGAATACACTTGGCATAGGGACAAGGTCATGAGATAAAAATGATCTCATTCATAAGGGTAAATCAAGCAATGGGTTCTCTCAAAGAAGGTTGAACTTATGCATAATGCTAAAGGTAAAGACAATTGATGCATACATGACTAGACTCTCATCTACCCATATACACTAACAATGATCCTAAACCCCTCTCATTTTTCTTTTCTTTTTAAGCTCACTCACCCTCCTAAAGACTACCCACATCAACAAGGAAATTCGCCTAGCAAAAACCCAAATAAGAACATCATTTTAAATCCTTTTTTTGAGGCTAGTGGCAAGGCCAAAAACAAACTATGCTCCTTTAAATACTTTTGGTAACTCTCTTCTCTTATTTTTTTTTTAATTTTAAACTTGGCCTTTTGGCTCTTTTCTTTTCTGATTTTTTTTTTCTTTTTCTTTTTTTTGAGAGCTACCTTCTTTTTAAACAAGAGCATTCATTTTTAAACACAAGGCCTACCACTTAAAACTATTCATTTCCCTTTTGTTCAAACCCCAAACACAAAATCTTTTCAAACCGAATCCAAAGCAAACAACCCCCATGAATCCCCGCCCTGTCCTAAGCCTAAAACTAGCTTCAAAATGCAAAGCTAGCAACAATATGAAAGCCTAATCATGTCGCCTAAACCTAACACTTTATGTCAAGTTCAAACCGAAAATAAGGCCTCACAAAGATGTCACACAAGAAAATTGGCTTGAAAGGAGGGTAAGGGTTAAGGTGGGAAGTCTACTCAGGCTTACAAGATAGTGGTGAAAGGGGATAAGAAAACCTGAATATGTATAAGTGATCCATGTATCCTTTTTCAAATGCATAAGTATGATAATTCAAAAGATTCAAATTAAGGTTCTCACTTGATAGGGAAGGATTCAATTCATGAATGTTCAATGTAAGCCACGAAAATCAAAACAAATGATCCAAATATGGTTAAAGCTTACTTTCAAAGTATGAACAATGCATCAAAGAACTACTAACTAGAGCCTTGAAACAAATCATGAGCTTAAAACACTTTTCAAGAAAAACTTTTGTCCCTTATGCAAATGCAAACAACCTAAATGCTTAAAATTCTAGACTCAATCCTAAAATGTTTAACAATTGAAAAGCAAGCTACATGAATTTTTTTGAAAATTTTTAAAACTTTTATGATTTTTTTGTTCTCTTCTATGCCTTAAGTGATGCATGATGACTCAAGTATGATAACTCAAAATAAGATCAAAGAAAACATGTCAAAGCACACACATACTCCCCCAAACTTGAATGACACCGTCTCGGTGGCAAACAAATTCAAGAGGAGTTCAAAAACTCAAAGCAAAAACAAGAAAATGCATGTTATTTACAAGGTTGTGTGTTGGTACCTTGGAGCTAGGCACGGCTGGAGCTTGAGGATGCTCCAGACTTCCTGCTCTTGCTAGGAGGGTCGTGGGTTGTCTCCTTGCCTTTGCCCTTGCTCGTGGCTTCTTGTAGAGAAGGGCGAGGAGCTTGAGCGCTTCCTTGAGGTTCACGGATCTCAATCCCACCGGTTGACTTCCTTCTCTTCTCGGGTTGCTCGACCTCCTCACTTGAAGATGCATCAGATGAGCTCTCTTGCAAGTCCTTGATCTTCTTAGCAAGCTTTTTAATCATCTTGCTCTGCCACTTATTCACCTTCCGCTGAATCTCCACCACGGATGCAAGAAACTTCTCGGTTTTGGTCCTTGGCTCAAAATCAAGCTTAAGGAGGTCGAAGCTGGCTGGCATCACGGCATCTGAGGGAGGTGACTCTGAAGGTGCACAAGCAACTTGAGGCGGCGCGGCTGTGGCTCCAAGAGGCGCAAAACATTCCTCTTCAGTCGGAACGAACTCGATGGTGCCACAGCTTTCTAGGTGCGTCTCATCCGTATTAGACAGGATGCACATTTTCTTTGCGTTGTTCTCGCCGTATAACAAGTAGGCATAGAACCCTGGAGCTGGTGTGCGTCCCAAGGAGTCAGTGTTGTGCAAGTAAGTCTCGTCCATGTAAGCTCTCTCCGCGCATGGTTGAAACTCCGAGATAGGTACCCCCGCTTGTATGAACAGCGGCGTGAGGAAGCCTCCAATGAGTGCTGAGCTCGCCTTGCATCGCATTGCCCACACCTTGTACTTGACCAAAGAGGAGGCCAAGATACAACCATAGTTGACATCATTGCCAAGCTCATCCTTCATCGGCAAGTCATTCTCTTCTTGGCTGCATAAGATCTTCTTAATCCCTTGGAAGAGAAAGCACAGCTCATTCTTGGTGACTGTTGGAGCCACGGATCGCCCACTGAAGGTGTTGGCAAGGAGTTTGAGGGCGTATCTCAGCACGGGGTTACGAACCTTCTTGATCTTCGCGGTGTTAGCCTTGTAGCCTTCGTCGCAAAGCAAGTCCCATAGGTCGTTGGCTTGTGTGAAAGGAGGGAACTCCACTTGCTTGGCCGCTGCATTAAGACCGTAGGCTTGGCAAAGCTCTAGGATAGAGAGGTGATAAGCCTGTCTCCTGATCTTGAAGGTGAGGTGACCTTGTGATGGAGTAGGGAGGCTCGAATTCTCATAGGAAAACTCCAAGGTCGAGAGGAAGTCAAGCGCGACTTCTGGATATGTGGGGCAATCCATCCTTGAGAGGCAAGCAAGCCCCATGTCCTTGAGAAGCTCATCAAAGTCTCCTAATAGCCCCATCCTCTCCAAGAGGTCCCTGCTTGCAAATTTGGTTGGTTCAAAGCGCAGCCTCTCAAGTCTCTTCTTAGCCTTTTTCTCCTCCTTGCTCTATCTAACCCTCTCTTGAACCACTTGTTGACCTTCCTCTTGCACCACTTGCTGAGTTTCTTTCTCTTTGGTTGAGGTTGCCACATCTCTGCTTCTCTTTGGTGCCATTGGTACCTGAGATTAAAATTCTCAAAGAGAAGGATGAGTACATGCGGCGGTTTAAAGAGAAAGAGACAAGGCAAGAGAAGAAAACTTATAACAATAAGCCTAGATTTTTAAGGAATTTATAAAAATTATAGCTAAATATTAGAAGGAAATATCTCTAGATAGGATCAAATCTAGCAATTTTCCTAATATTTTGCTGCTTCTAAAAATTATCATAATCCCTTAACATCTAACAATCACCCTAAGCTAACAAAAGGAAATTTTCCAAAAATTTTAAACAAGTAAATCAAATAACAGAAAATACCTTTGAAAGGGATGAAAGTAAGAAGTTCTTGGTTTTAAAACAAAGTTCACACTCTCTCTTTCTTTTAGAAAACAGTTCGAACACAAATGAGAGAGAGTGTGGATGTATGTTGTTATAAAAACCAAGAAACCATGGGCTAAAACAAGTGGTTTCTGAAAAAGTGTGGTCAAGGCACATCTTTCATGGTCAAAGATGCTTGCCTTGACCACAATTCAAATTTAAAATAGGAGGGAAAAGAGAAAGGAGGGAAAAATTTTGACTTACCTCGGCATGAGATCGAGTCAATTTGGTCGATCTTGAACTCGATCTCATGCCCATGTTGGCTAGGATCGAGAGGGTTGATCGATTAGGGACTCGATTTGGATTGCATCGAGTCATAGATCGAGTGTGCCGCCTCGTTCAATGATTTTACGTCATTATGGCTATTGTCCTTGGATCGAGCTACGTGATCGATTTGGAGGTCGTTTTGGCAAGGATCGAGTGGCTGATCGAGTGAAATGATCGATTCAATTCGAGGATCGAGTGAGGTCAGTCGATCCACACCTCGTTTTAGACGCATTGGTGGGTCATCCTCTCATGATCGACTGATTCACTCGATTGTCTACTCGATCTAATCTAGATCGAGTGACTCCACTCGATTCACTAGCTCGATCTAGCAAAGATTAAGCCAGGGTAGGTCGATCCATCACTCGATTCCTTGCCTCTACTTCTCCTTTCCCTGCCCCTTTTTACTCCAATATCATGATTTCCAATCCCTTATCCTTTCACCTACACACTTAAACATAAAAAGCATAAAACTGAAATAGAAAAAAAGCAAAAATATGTACAAGATAGACATGTGAATGCCTTCCAAGTGCGCTTTTTTAACGTCCTAAGCTTGACTTTACTTGATTCAGGCTAGAGGTGGGTCTTGGAGAAGCAATGTAGTTCTCTCCTTGCTGCATTCACTCGCCACGTAGGGTTTGACTATGTGCCCATTAACCGTGAAAGGCTTTCCACTCTTGCCAACCAAAGTAACCGCTCCATAGGGTAGAACTTCCTTAATCTCAAAAGGTCCACACCACCTAGACTTGAGCTTTCCAGGGAACAGCTTCAGCCTCGAGTTGTAAAGCAAGACCAGATCTTCATCCTTAAGCTCCTTTAGTACCAGCTTCTTGTCATGAACCGCCTTGGTCCTTTCCTTGTAGATTTTGGCATTCTCATAAGCATCTAGCCTTAGCTCATCAAGCTCGTGGAGTTGAAACAACCTCTTCTCCTGTGCCGTCTTGAGACTGAAGTCTATTTGCTTCACTGCCCAGAGTGCTCTATGTTCCAGCTCCACAGGGAGGTGACATGACTTGCCGTAGAGGAGAGTGAAGGGAGTGGTACCTATAGGAGTCTTGAAGGCGGTTCTATACGCCCAAAGGGCATCGTCTAGCTTACTTGCCCAATCCTTCCGAGTTACCCCTACGGTCCTCTCTAAGATAGCTTTGATCTGTCTGTTCGAGACCTCTACTTGCCCACTAGTTTGTGGGTGATAAGGTGTAGCTACCTTGTGCTTCACTCCATACTTCTTCAAGAGACCCTCAAACACTTTGTTGATGAAGTGGCTGCCCCCATCACTGATTACTACCTTGGAAACTCCGAATCTTGGAAAGATGATGGTCTTGAAGAGTTTGACAACCACCTTCGAATCATTATATGGGGAAGCTATAGCCTCAACCCACTTAGAAACGTAATCTACAGCCATCAACCTCCATGGCTCCAATGTGTCCAAAACAACCTGAATATGATGCAATAATGCAAGAAACATGCAAATGCTAATGCAAAAGTGCTCTAGGACCTAAAATGGTGCAAACTAGCCTATTATGCAAGATGAATGCATGAAAACTACACTAAATGCATGCTAAATATGCTAAATATATGAGTATATCACAAACCCACAAAATCCATAGAGTAATAATGGTTAAGCATGATTAGGAAGAATATTGAACAAGAAAATAATAAGAGAAGTGCAGAAATTCACTAAAGAAATCAAGATTCTTACAAAGTTTACTGAAAATATAAGGTTTTTAAGCATATAACAATAAAAGATAGATTGACTAATGATTTTAGGTCTTAACATATTTATAGGTGGAAGGAATATCCCTAATAAACAAGAGTAAATCGGGTTAGGTTTGGTTCGGATGCACCATATCGGGCTGTCCAGGCTGATATCCAGGATGATATGAGCTTTTTCCTCCTTAAATTGGCTTGCTCTTGCTCGATACGTAGGCCGGTACGTCCATCTTTATGGTTGTATTGAGCTAGCCTTACCTGGTATGCAGGTCGATACGATCGCCTTTTAAGGTGTATCGGCTTGCTCACCTCAATACTCAGCTTGGTATGAGTGTCCTGTCCCAAGTCTATCGGCTGTTCCAGCTCGGTATGCTCCTCGGTACGCCCCTTCACACCTGTATTGGCTTCTCTCCACCACAATATCCAGCCCAGTACAAGTCTTGAACGCTGTATCGACGTGTCTAATCTGAGATGCAGCTCGGTATGGCCAATATCGGGCCGGATTGCCTGATATCTAGCTCAAGATGGTCCTCCACGCCTTGGTTCTCTCTTGGCTTGCCTTGGCTTCACTCCTTGGTCACTCTCAAAGCTCCCAATAGCCTCTAAACACTTCATTTGTACCTGCCACGAACTCCAAATACACCAAACATGCAATGCAACTCCTAAAACTACTCTAAGTCCTAAATGGATGCAAATGGGAAAGAACAAGTGAAAAATGCATGTTTGAAGACCAAAAACTAATGATGAATGCATGATAAATTGGTATAAATAATGAGTATAACACATATATGAAGCAGTTTCAGAAGAGCCTGATAAAGAGATTTATCCTGAAGAAAAACAAGGAATAGAAATATATGAGATTTCTATCTTCTTCGTCCAATGTGGAAAATTATATAGGCTAGAAGTGAAATAGAGGATCCTTTTCTATGTCCAAATAGATCGATCATGAAAATGATGATCTAGATCAAAGTTCCATGTCACAGTGCCAAAGAAGGCGTGACTGGAAGAAATGGCAAGTGGTAATGAGGGGAAAACAGCCAATTCATACCCAAACTTATAGAAGTGTAGCCGATTAAACCTAAACAATTTTGGTGTGCTAATTAGTACCCAAACTACTAAACTTTTGAATATCAATACATAAACTTTACATAGTTTGGCCAAAAACAACATTGACTAATTTTCTGTTAGTCAACATTTCTATTTAGTTAATGGTGCTGACTCAATCCGCCAGCTTGGAGTATCTATTGAAACAATAGCCAAAACGACACCATTTTATAAGATCAAAAAATAATTTTTTTTTCAAAAGACATCTTTTTAAAAAAAAACAAATAAAAAAACTTATATTTTTCCTTTTTCATCGAGGCCACTTCTCCTCTTTGTGTCATCCATATCATCAAACTTATACTTCCATTCAATCAATAGCTTCTTGTAGAAGACCAAGATCTTATTCTCATCGCATTGCATAGATATTCAAAATTAGCTTCCAATGGCTTCGAATCTTTAACATCATCATCACAATCATTATCCCTATTCCTACCCCTTTTCATCTACACTCTTCTTCTTCATCTTATGTAGAGAGTCATCGGCTGTTGAAGGATCCTCAGGCGGCGAATCACTTCCTGCCTCGGGAGAAGAAGGGTTTCGGTGATCTTCTTTTCATCGGCTAGGGATTTTGAATCATCGGCGGTAGCAGATGCCGCAGAGGATGTCAAATCAGCGACATATGCAGAGCGTTTGGAATCGGCGATAGCGGATGATTCTCTATGTTGGGCCTTAAGCTCCTGCTCACGCCACTCTTCCTTTCGAAGTTTCTGAATTTTCTTCTACTCCATCTCTGATCTCTTGATTTTCTTTGGACCTTGATGATGAAGACGATGAGTTTTCTATTAAACAAACGCGTCGTTTTGTTTTATTTTTTGTTGTTTACTAATTAAGCTGAAACAACGTCGTTTTGACAGAACATTGAATTTTTAATCTTATAAAACGGCATCGTTTTGGCTATAGTTCCAACAAGGACTCCAAACTGGCGGGTTGAGTCAGCACCATTAACAGAATAGAAATATTGACACAAGGAAAGTTGGTCAATGTTGTTTTTGGCCAAACTAGGTAAAGTTCATGTCTTGATATTCAAAAATTTAGTAGTTTGGGTACTAATTAGCAGACTAAAATTGTTCAGGTTCTAATCGGCTACACTTCTATAAGTTTGAGTATGAATCGGCCGTTGTCCTTGGCAATGAGGAATTAGCTATTCTCTTTTAGTAAACAGAATATTGGAGAGAGAGTTGTTACTCAAGATATAATGTCGATCGAATACAAATGGGCATTTGTAAGGAAGAGAAATGATAAACTGAGGTCACAAGGTATAAATTCTGCCTTGTGGAACAAAGTTTTTCTCAAAGACCGGGAATAAATAATGAAGAGATATATTTCCCAGTTATAGATGCAATCACATTCATGTACTTAATGAGCCTAATGGCCTTTAAGAATTTTGAGATAGACCTGGTAGATGTTGTGACTGTATATATGTATGGTTCACTTGATAATTAATATACAAGGAAATCCCTAAGTATTTAAGATCGCAGAAGGATCAAAGATGCATGAAGAATCTACAAAATTATGTTTGGTCAAGTTACAGCGATAACATTATAAATTAAAGCAATTCGGATACATGTGGTATAATCACTTAATTAAAAACTTGTTGAGTAAAAGTTACATAAACAATGTGATATATTCTTGTGTGTTTATTAAGAAATCTACATCATAATTTGTGATCATTTTTGTATATAGTGATGATTTGAACATGACTAGAACTTAAAAAGAAACTAATGATGTAAGCGTTTACATGAAAAATGAGTTTGAAATGAAAGATTTTGGAAAGACAAAGTTTTGCTTTATGTTCCAAATAGAGAATTTCTATAAAAAAATATTTGTGCATCAATCAAATTACACTATAATGATACTAAAATGTTGTAGTATGGATAAAACGACTTTTGAGTACTTAAATGGTCAATAAACCATTTGATATTGATTAGAATTCATTTCGACTTTGTGAAGATAATAAAAAATATTAAGTTCTAAAATAATTTATGTAAGCACCAGTGGCAGGGCGATTTTTTAGAAAGAGGGATCATTTGACCCGTGTGAATTTCTGTAAAAAAAACAATACTAAAGAAATTTAATTAAATGTTACAAAATTAGCTAATTGAACCTCGTAGTTAATAGCATATATTTTACATATATTTACTACTATAAATGGATGTTTATTTAAGCATTTTTACAACCATAAATGGATGGTGATTCAAACATAATTCATAACTCTACTGGGTTAATCTACTATCAAACCCACAAACACATTAGATATAATCATATAACCCATCAATACTTTTATAATTATATGGGTTAAGAAATTCAGTTCGAACATGTTTAGAGGTTGGGCAATTGAGGTTAAACCTATAGGTACCAATAAACCAAACCTTTGTTACGAAAAAAAAAAACAATAAACCAAACCTGTATAACAAAATTTTAATATCTCTCAAATGACAAACGTTTTTCAATTCTTTTTCTTGCTTTTTTTTAATATTTCAATAATGAAATACCTACCAAAATAATATGAATGGAAATGCTCTAATATATACCAAGACAAATGCATGTATGTAACCAACTAATTAAGCCAATGTCTTTTTTATTTATTTATGTAATACTATTTGTATGGAGAGGGAGTGGAGATAGCAAATTGGAAGAATAGTGGCCGTAGGATTGGGAGGCAAAGTGATATAAAGGATGAAATGATGGGAATATTAAAAAAAAAAAAAGACATTGGGGTTAAGTGGTTTAATGAGTAGGTAAAATGATCACATCAAATGTGCCACCAATCGTAATTACTCACTCTTAATCCACCACCATCATATGTTTTTTGTCACCATCCTCTGCATTATTTCAGTTTGGTTTATGACCTTTACGAAAAATAAATGATGTTGTATCTCTCGTCAATTTGGAAAAAATGGTAGTCTTTTGGCGACAAAGATGGCTTCTCAATTAAAAAAAAGGCAAAAAGGAGAGGTCGTCCTTTGGATAAGAACCTCCTCTCATCTCTCTCCACGACCACAACTTAAAACATTTTAACTGAACCAAACCAAAATCGAATTGAATCAGATGAAATATCTCAAATTAATTGAAAATGGAAAAGACGAAGAGAGATGTCTCATTAGTTTCTCAACAACTAGAGAGAGCTAAAGGTGCAGCTTATTAGAAACATTGAACCAACTCAGCTAACTAACACCGATGCTCCCCAAAACATACATCCATTGTTCCACCTAACCAACCAAGAAGAACTTTTTAAACCAAAAGAAAAGAAAAGAAAATAAATAATGATACAACAATAATGCATTATGCCTCGAATGCCCTAGTAACCATCATCACCATCATCATCAACAATCATACACTGTGCCTCTGATGCCACCATCCTTCTACACCTACCCATTTCATTCCCTCTCTTGAAAATCATCAGCAACACACCAAAATGCTCCTCTTTTCCTATAAAATTGTGACAAACTTTGGTGCATCCTTTCTTGGACCATCAAGAGACCGGTACATGTATAAAGTCTCAACATAATCCCTATTGTCATCATCATCATCTGACCCAATTACTTCCACAACTAGGTTCTGCATGGCACGTGCAACATCCTTGCAGCAACTCTTAGACAAGCTACATGCCGACATCCAAACGAATCTCATGTTGTAATAACGATGCATGCCACAGCGTAACGCAACATCCCCAAACGGACTGTCCCTTATCTCAAGTTTCTGTAGTCTAGGGCAACCTTCGAGGACATGCCTCAGAGCCATGTCACTGTCCCCGGCAAAAGCTACTGAGAGAGTACGGATCAGTTTCCCATACTCACCCATATACCTAAACGCTTGATCTGTAAGCAACCCGGACACTGCAAGCCGGGTTAGTTTCTTGCAGTTTTTAACAATGGCACCAAATCCCTCGTCCATAGGCTTTCCTGTCACATGGTCAGGCCTATGTCGACCCATTATGCAGAGCCTAAACACAGTAAGCTCAGGACAGTTCTCTGACATGGCTATCACGGCGGCATTAGTCATGCGCTGGCAAAAGTAGAGTATAGATTCTAGGTTCCTACAACCCTCGGAGATTGCTTGGAGGCCTAATTCAGAGACAGGACCTTCACTGTCTTCCCGGGGATCAAAAGGGAAGATCCGAAGCTCCCGGAGTTCCTTGCAAGTTGCAGCAACTGCTTGTAGTCCTTCATCGCATATCGAATCCAGAGCCTGCATTGTGAAAGTTCAAGATATGCATTTACTCGACTTCCTTAAACAGCTGATATCAAGTTTATCATCTCCAATCCATCCGACCGAAACGATATGGTGACAAGTAATAAGCCACATAGATAACTTAAAACCATGTAGACATAGATCAAGAAGGATACATACCCAAAAAACCTGAAGTTTGTGGCAATTGTGTATGATGGGCTTAAACATATCAGGAGAGATGTTAGCATAACTGAAGTTCAGCGAGGTAAGATTGGCGCAGACCGGAAATATAGCCGGAAGGTACTCCGGCATTAGCTCCCTGAATCCTGAAAGGCAAACTACAGATTTACAGGCACGGAACGCGGCTGCGTAATCCGGTTCTGGTTCACTCTGATGAGCTCCATTATCATGGCTAAATGAACCTGTCCCAAGGCAAGTGAGCTGTGGAGCTCCAAGTAGCAGGCGGTGGAGCTCCTCGAGGGACACAAACCGGTTCAGCCTAAGTTTCCTCAAGAACGGCGACCTACCAACAAGACCCTCCAAGGCCTTGAAATTGATAGGAGCTTCCACACAGTCAAAAGCTAAAGATTCCAAACTAGTTACATCCTCCGGGAAACACGAAATCCAATCTATTTCATCGTCGGTGACCTCTGACTCAATCAGATCAAGAACCTTCAGCTTTCTGAAACAAAATTCGTATTCTATAAGTCCACGACAGACCCTCCACAGTCCACACTATCAAACATTACTCAAAACGTCTAGAGTCAAACAGAGAAGTGAAATTACCTGCACTTGTTTGCAACAAGAGCGATACCACTAGTCCCAAACCCTTCACAACAAACCAAGATAAGCTCTTTGAATCCAGGAAAAGACTCAGCGAGAAGTGCTAAATCGTCATCAGTAACAAACATCCGCTTCAAATCCACCTTCTCGAGCCAAGGGTAAGCTTTGGCCATGGTGGAAACCCAAGGAGCGAAATTAGCACCCCAATCAGGAGGCATGAGATTGAAATCAGCAAACCTAGGTTTCCCTTTAAGCACCAGAGACCTAACTCGCTTGAATCGCTGAGTTAGCCTCGCCGGTGAGAGGGCGTAACAGTTCCCGATGAAAACCTCGGATCGAGTCAAAGCCTCGACTTTCCACCACGATTTGCAGACAAGAGAAGCTGAGTTACGGTCGCATCTCGAATCTAGGAACTGAAGCACGTTCTCGAGGACGTTCTCGAGGACATGGTCAGGGAAAGGCTGAGAGGCCGTCATGGTTCCAGAGGAGGAGATGCAGTTGCGAGATTTGTTTGGCGTGGAATCGACGGCGGAGGAGGAAGAAGAACAAGGTGGTTCAGAGCGTAGATCCGACGGTGGAGATTGGTCATCATCATCCTCAGACATTTCTGTGCGATCTTGTGTCATATAGAGAGGGCTTTGATTTGCTTTCTTGGATTCAGATTAGATGAAGAAGAAGCTTTGGGGTGTGAGAGAGTGGAGCTTTCTCTCTCCACTTTGTCTCCATTATTTGGGGCTTATTTTCTCATTTTTTTGTCTTTTTACATTATACAAAAATAATTAATAAAAACGTTTCTTATTTAATTTTTACTAAAATTAGGTTTTAATTAGCACGTATTAATAATTTGATTTAATTTTTTTTTTTCTAATATTTTTTAAACAGATTTTACCAAAACATGTCTTAGTCCGAAATTGTGTGTTGTAGGATAGTACTGTTCCTATACATGTTGGTTTCTCCAAAACCACCTCAAGCCATTGGCGTTTAACATGTTGGTTTCTGATCTTATACATATGAATAGTGCATAAAAACAATTGTTTTTATTGTTTTTATTAAATAAAAAATAGTATAAATATCAAGTTAATATCCTCTTTTTTGTTAATTTAACTTTTTCATTATGAATTTTTATTTTAATTCTATTGATATGTTAGAAAAAATATTTTATTTTTGGTTTTTTGTTAGTTAAATTTTTTTGGTTAGTTTAGCTTTTTGAGTTGGTTTATTAAATAATTAGGCTAAATATCAAGTTTTAGATGACTTTTTCTTTTGTTAGTTTAACATGAATGTTTTTATAATAACAATAACACATATCGAATTATATACTTTGACGTACATATAAATTTGATTTAGAGAAATATTTTATTGCTAAGATCTTGATGTTTTGTTTTGTTTTGTTTTCGATATGATTTCTAGAATTCTTTTTTTCTTACGGTTTACATATTCAAATATTTATTTTTTTAATTGAATGTCTCATTGATGTTGTGTACCTATGCATGTATAATTCATGATTCATATTGATTCATATTTAGTTTTGTAAGGATGCTGCAATGACCATGCAAAGCTTCTACTTTAGATCTACCACAAATTTTAACTTATATCTTTATTCAGTTTATTATTTCAGTATTCTTTTATTTGCAGTCTAATATTTGATAATTTTAATTTTGAAACTTGTAGAATTGATGGTGTGGAGTCTTTGTATTATTTTTCACTATATTTATCTTTTGTGTGATTTCTGCATGTTTCATTAGAATATGTTAGCTCTTTATATTAATTTGAGTTTAACTCATAAATCCGTCATACTTTATTATTTAAATAAAATTTTAGAATATATTACCCATGTGTTATTAATGTTGGTTCAGATATAAGTAGTAGCTATGTATAGAAATCAGATTTTATTATTTGTTAAATTTTAAGTGTAAAATTCTTATGTAGTGTCTTTCTTTGTTATTTTTAAATCAGAGACACAAAGTGTTTTAATCTTTGTATATTTAAAAAATATATTTGATTTAGAAACTCATGTAAACTGATTGCAACTTTAGATAGTTATTCATCATCGATACCACTAGTTTAGAAATCAGAAAAATTTTGAAACTAATTTTAAATTAGTTTCGTTTAACTTTTTTTTATATATACTATATATCTTTTGAGATTAATTTTATATTCTATTTTAATTTATATAATTTTGTATGTTTGATATATGTAGGACTTATATATATTTTTATTAAGCTCTTTTATTGTTGAATTTCAAAATATGTAGCAAACAAATCAAGTTAATTTCTTGTACATGAATGCATTTTCTTTATTTAAGCTGTTTTTTCATATTAATTTTCATTTTAGTTATAATGCTGATTTGACAGTCTATATCTGTTCATTTTAATCTTATGCAGAATTTTCTCAAAAGCTTATAACATCATTTGGTTTTTGTTTGTTAAATTTTTTATGTTGATTTTTTAAAAAATGTTAGCCTAAATATAAAGTTAGTTTTCTTTTATACGGTTTTTGCTTTTGTTAATTTACCACTTCTGATATTAATGTTTACTTTATTTTAAAACATTTTTTTTGAAAATATTGGCATTTAACATATATAATTTTATTTTTCTGTTAATGAGATAATTTTATATTAATTTTTAAATAATCAATTTTTTAGATGATTATTTTTTAAAAAGTTAATTTTTCGAGATTATTTTTATATTTATTGTATGAATATTTTGTAAAACATAACTAACTTTTTATGTTTTGTTTATTTTTTATATTGATTTCTTAAATAGTTAGCTTAAAGTTTCATATTTTTTTGTTAGCTAAGGTTTTTTTTTTTACTTTTATTAGTTAAAAACTTGTAAATTTATTGATTTCATATTGTTAGAGATGAGATTCGTACCATCTCTACAAGCCCGATATGAATTCTAGTCGGCCCACTTGATAAGGTTCAGGTCGGCAAATTAAATGGAAAACTTCAATTTATCGAGCGAACCCGGGAAAAACGGAAGATTAGTCTTATCGGCCACAAGACTTTCCTTTTCTGAATCGACATAAAAGACCGACCTGATCGGCTATAAATAGAGGAGGTACATCGACTTCTCAAATCATCCAAATATACTCCTTCGAGACCTATGCCAAACTAAACAATCTGATTGTTCTTAGCTATCGATCTACTTTCCTAAAAATTAGGTCGGTGTTCTTATTCCGACGACCTAATTCACTGTGTATCCCATCAAGCTCCGGCTTATTCTTAATAAAGATCTCTCTTTAAACCCACAAACCCTAGTTCTCTTATAAGTCGAACTTGAGTTTTACACATATTTTTATTTTGAATTTTTTTTAATTCGACCTTTTTATTGATTTCTTTTTTTTATTGATTTTGGTTTTGTGATATTAGATTTCTATTTTATTTTGATAGACATTATAAATTTGAATTTGTGACCTAATTTTTATTTAATTTGTTTTGTTAATTAAACATTTTTTATCTTAATTTTGCATTCTAATTTGAAAGTTTTTTTATTTTTTCTGCATATTTTAATTTATTTAAATTACTAATTAAATATAACTTTTTGTTTTTAATGAAAACGCTGATGTGGACCAATCAGGTTGAGTTTCTTCGTCCTTATCAAACTTAACATTTTTTTGATTTAATGAATATGTTGATGTGGACCTATCAGATTGAGTTTTCTAATCTCATGTGGACATCTTCAATGCATTATGCCATTAACTTTTATATATTATAGACTAGGTATATAAATCGCGCTACGCTCGAGTCTGTATTAATAGTTTAGTTTAATATTTCTTTAGCTACTATCTTTAAAATTATTAAAACTATAATATATTTATAAAAAATTTCATTTATATAAGAGAATTTAATATATAATATGTAATTTTCTCCTATTTTATTTATAAATTTTAAAAACTATTATGTAAAATAATAACAATGACATCTATCGAATTATCTAACTTTGACATACATATACATTTGATTTAGAGAAAGATTTCTTGCTAAGATTTCGGTATTATTTTCTGTTTTCCATAGAATTTCTATAGTTCTTTTTTTCTTGAAGGTTTATGTGTTCAAATATTTAATTTTTGTATTGAAAATCTTATTGATGTTGTGTAGTGCATATATAATTCATAATTCATGTTGATTTGCATTTAATTTTGTTAGGAAGTTGTAATGATCATGCAAACCCATTTTTTCTTACTCCACCATGTCTTCCAAAAGTTTTATGTTATATTTTTTTTACAGTCTAATATTTAATAAAACATGTTTAATTTCTCATCGTATCATAATAGCTTTAAAATAGTTTGGTTTCATATCTAAAAACACAATAGGAAATTAAAGTATGGTGAGGTATATGCATGTCAGCATACTTATCATATCAAATAGTTAGTATAGTCACTAGTTGTTTCAATATTTTTTGTCGAAAAAAAACCGGGTGGAAGAAGTGGAGTTCAAAAATAATACTTCTACATGAAGCAACTTAAAATATGGTTTTAAGAGCTAAATAAATCTTATTATCTAATTTATTTCACGATTCATCATATTTTCATAAATAATAGTAAAACTATGTTAATTATATGTTTGAAATTACGAACATTGAAATGTTTTTGGGTTCTTAATTGTGGCTAGGAGCACGACAGGTTTAACAACATTTTAGCTACTATCTTTAAAATTATGAAAAATATAATATATTTATAGAAATTTTCATTTATATAAGAGAATTTAATATATATTGTGTAATTTATCCTATTTTTATTTATAATTTTTAAAAAACTATTAGGTAAAATAATAACAATGACACCTATCAAATTATTCAACTTTGACGTACATATATATTTGATTTTGAGAAATATAATCTTGCTAAGATTTTGGTATTATTTTCTGTTTTCCATAGAATTTTTATAGTTCTTTTTTTCTTGAAGGTTTATGTGTTCAAATATTTATTTTTTTTATTGAAAGTCGTATTGATGTTTTGTACCACTGCATATATAATCCATGATTCAAGGTTATTCGCATTTAATTTTGTTATGAAGCTGTAATGATCATGCAAAACTATTTTTCCCTTCTCCATCATGTCTTCCAAGAGTTTTATGTTATATTTTTATTCAGTTTTCATTTTTTTAATTGTTATATCGAGTTGTTGTAGATTTTTTTAAATTGATAATTGATAATGGTTACTTTTTTATACATGTATTGTTAATTATTAATTTTTTTATTTAACTTTTAAATTTTTAAATATATTAACATTTTCTGATATAAAAAATATATTGATTTGGATCAATCAAATTAAATTTACTTTTTTTGTTGGACATAATTCATTAAATTAACTTTTAATATTTTAATTATACTTAATAATTTTTGTTTTGATTTAAAAGCTGATGTGGACCAATTAAATCAATTTTTTCCGTTCTAATCATACTTAACATTTTTTTATTTAATGAATATGCTGATGTGGACCAATCAGATTGAGTTTTTTAATCCCATGTGGACGCCATCAATGCACTAGGTATATAATTCGCGCTACGCGCGAGTCTGTATTAATATTTTGGTTTAATTTTTTAGCTACAATCTTTAAAATTATTAAAAATATAATATATTTATAGAAATTTTTATTTATATAAGAGAATTTAATATATAATGTGTAATTTATCTTATTTTTATTTACAGAATTTTAAAAACTATTAAGTAAAATAATAACAATGACATCTATCGAATTATCCAACTTTGACGTACGTATACATTTCATTTAGAAAAATATAATCTTGCTAAGATTTTGGTATTATCTTCTGTTTTTATAAAGTTTATATAGTTTTTTTTTTCTTGAAGGTTTATGTGTTCAAAGATTTATTTTTTTATTGAAAGTTTTATTGATGTTGTGTGCCAGTGCATATATAATCCATGATTCATGTTGATTCGCATTTAATATTGTTAGGAAACTGTAATGATCATGCAAAACTATTTTTTCCTTCTCCATCATGTCTTCCAAGAGTTTTATGTTATATTTTTATTCAGTTTTCATTGTTTTAATTGTTAAATCGAGTTGCTGTAGATTTTTTAAAATTAATAATTGATAATGGTTACTTTTTTTTATACATGTATTATTAATTGTTAATTTTTTATTTAACTTTTAAAATTTTAAACCATATTAACATTTTCTGATTTAATAAATATGTTGATTTGGATCAATCAGATTGAATTTACTTTTTTTGTTGGACATAATTTATTAAATTAACTTTTAATATTTTAATTATACTTAATAATTTTTGGTTTGATTTAAAAGCTGATGTGGAACAATTAAATCAAGTTTTTCCATCCTAATCATACTTAACATTTTTTTATTTAATGAATATGCTGATGTGGACCAATCAGATCGAGTTTTTTAATCCTATGTGGACGCCCTCAATGCACTATGCCATCAACTTTTATATATTACTAGGCTTTTAATTCGTGCTACGCGCGAGTCTGTATTAATAATTTGTTTTTATTTTTTTGGTTAATATCTTTTAAATTATCAAAATTATAATATATTTATAGAACTTTTATTTTATATCAAAAAATTAAAACATAATATGTAATTTTTTCTATTTTTTGTTTATAAAGTTATAAATCTTATTAAGTAAAATCATATTAATGACACCTAACGAATTATTCAACTTTGATGTGCATATGTTTAATTTAGAAAATGATTTTCTTACTAAATTTTTGGTGTTTTGTTTTGTGTCCTTAGGATTTCTATAGTTTTTTTTTTTAAATTTCAATGTTTAAATATTTAGTTTTTTACTAAATATCTCGTTGATATTATGTACTTATACATATATAATATATGATATATTATGATTCCGATTTAATTTTGTTAGTATGCTACACAAACCGTGTATAGCTATTTTTTGCTTCTCTACCAGATCTTTAACGAATTTTAGGTAATATATCTATTCAGATTATAAGATCTATTTTATTTGTATTCAACTATTTGCTAATTTTTGTTTTTAAACATGTAAGATGGTGTGGAGACTTTACATTATCACTGTTTTTTTTTTTAATCTTTTGTGTGTTCTATTCATGTTTTGATTTAAATAGTTTACCTAGATATATTCCAATTTGAACTTGATTCATAGCTTTGTCATATTTTATTATTTAAATAAAATTTTAGAAGATGTTGTTCATGTTAGCTAAGTTATAAGCAGTAACTATGTATAAAAATCAGACTTTATTACTTGTTAAATTTTGAATGTAAAGTTACTTGTGTAATATTTTTCTTTGTTAGTTTTTAAACCAGATGCATCCAAGGTATTAGTCTTTGTAGATTTAAATAATATGTTTGATTTAGAAACTTGTATAACATACTATAACTTTATATGGCTATTCATATTCAACACCAATATTTTAGAAATCATGAATTTTCTTGAAGTACATTTCAAACTAATTTTCTTCTTATATCTTGTTTTTTTGTTATTTTAAATATCTTCGATGGTAATTTTATATTTTATTTTAATTATCTAATTTTTTGCATGTTTGATATACTTAAAACACATATATATTTTTAGTTAATCTCTTTTGTTATTGATTTTTTAAATAGGTACCATATATATCAATTGAATATCTTTTAGATAAAAAACATTTAATGTTATTTTGACATGCTATAACTGGTTATTCGAAATTTCATGTAAACTTCTCTTAAAAGCTTATACCATCATTTGCTTTTTTTAGTTAATTTGTTTTTTGTTAGTTAGCCTAAATATCAATCTAATTTTATTTTATACGACTTTTCATTTGATAATTTACTTTTCTTGATATTGATTTCTAATTTATTTTAACACACAATTATAGTGAAAATATTGATAATTTGAAGACATAATTTTATTTTTTACTTTTTGTTAGTTAAATATTTTTATATAGATTTCTTAAGTAGTTAGTCAGATATCAAATCAATATATTTTTAGGTGTTTTTTAAAAAAATTACATTTTGTAAAACTTAATTTTCGTTTTAATTTTTTAGTTAATTAATTTTTTAAATAATTTGCTTAAATATTTATATTATTTTTAATATTTAAGTTTTTTAGTATTAATTTTTTTTATTCTCTTACTTATTCTGTTTATATTAATTTTGTTAAATAAATAACATAGATATCAAGTTAATACCCTTTTTGTTTGTTAATTTAACTTTCTCAATACGGTCTTTTATTTTAATTGTATTGACATATTGCAATAAATAATTTATGTTTTGTTTTTTGTTAGTTAATTTTTTTTTTATATTGCTTTCTTCAGTAATTAGCATAAAATATAATTTTTGGTTAGTTAAACTTTTTGTGTTAATTTTCTAAATAATTATGCTAAATATCAATTTTCAGATGATTTCCTTTTTTAATTTAACATGAATGTTTTTTTGGTAGTACTGTATTTTTAAATAACAATTTTATATGTTTATATTAAAATTTAGTCTTATATATTTTCTAAATAAATTACTCGTTTAAAATATATATGCTAAATGTTTTCTTTTTTTTAATTTAACTTTTTCGTTATTGATTTACATATTTGTTTTGGTTAGTTTAGTTTTTGTGAAAATGAGTTTCTATTTTATTTTGACAAAGGTTATAGATTTGGATTTTTGACATAATTTTTATTTTATCTGTCTTGTTAGTTGAAAATTTTTTATTTTAATTTTCATTCTACTATGATAATTTTATATTTTTCATGTTTTAATTTATTAAAATTATTAGTTATTAATAATATTTAATATTTTCTATGTTTAATGAAAAACGCTGATATAGACTAGTTAGATTGAGTATATATGTCCTATGTGGACGCTCTCATTAGCCTAAGACATTAACACGGATCACAACTAATATATTTTAAGTTAGAAGTTTAGATTTTAATTGTATGTCGTGATTAAAATTTTAAAATAATATTATGGTTTTAAATACAGTTTTTAATTATTTTGTTCAATATATATGATATTTCAATCATTATATATTTATCTGTTAATTTACTATTTATTGTTAATAGAAAATAAGATCTATTTTCGAAAATCTATTTTATTAATAACTAATTTAAAATTTAGAAACTTTCCTAATAACAACAAAAATGAAATTAATTAAAATTTAGAAATTTTCCTTATAACAATTAAAACGAATTAATTAATTTTAATATACAATATATAATTAACTAAAGATATTGATGATGTGTACCAATAGAATTGAATCTTTAAATCCTATGTGGACACCCTTAGAGGTATTTAGCATCAACTTTTATTAGTAATAGATCTCATTTGAAAACAATTTTCCATTTTATTTTGAAGAATACTATTTGTTTTTTGGTTTATCAACAAAATTTTCTTTTCTATTCATTAGTTATACCTTTTTATTTAAATTTTTTCATCGATAAAACGAAGTTAATGTTTTAAATTTTGACAGGTGCTATATTTTGATTTTTTTGACACAGTTTTCTATTCTATTTGTTACTTAAATTTTTTTATTTTGCTTTTTCCATCTATAAAGCAAAATCAATATTTTATATTTTCTGCTCAATTAATTTAGAAGTTACAATTTTCTTAATCTATATTATAAGTGTGAACTTTTATGATATTGGTTTTTTTTGTTAGTTTAAATTTTTTGAAAAAAAATTTCTATTTTATTTTAAAAGATACCATTTTTTTTGTTTTTAACATAATTTTCTTTTCTATTTGTTACTTAAATTTTTTTATTTAATTTTTTAATGATTAAAACGAAATTAAAATTTTAAATCATACTTATCATTTTTTTGTTTAAGTTAGAATTTTTCTTATCTATATTATAAGTTTGAACTTTTATGATAGTGGTTTTTTTTGTTAGTTTAACTCTTTTGAAAACAAATTTCTATTTTATTTTAAAAGATACTATTTTATGGTTTTTTGTCATACTTTTCTTTTCTATTTGTTACTTAAACTTATTTATTTAATTTTCTGTGATTGAAACGAAATTAAATTTTTAATCATACTTAACATTTTTTATTTAATAAAAATTGCTAATGTGGACCAATCATATCGAGTTTCTTCGTCCTATGTGGATGTCATCAATGCACTATACCATCAACTTTTATATATTACTAGGTTTTTAACTCGCGCTATGCGCGAGTCTGTATTACTGATTTGATTTAATTCTTTTTTTTGTTCATATCTTTTAAATTATAAAAACTATAATATATGTATATAAATTTTCTTTTATATAAAAATTTTTAAAACATAATCTGTAGTTTTTCCTATTTTTTGCTTAGAAAATTTAAAATTTTATTAAGTCTAATCATAGTAATGACACATAACGAATTATTCAACTTCGACGTGCATATATTTGATTTAGAAAATGATTTTCTTACTAAACTTTTGGTATTTTGTCTTGTATCTTAGGATTTCTATAGTTGTTTTTTTTTTAAAGATTTTACATGTTCAAATATTTAGTTATTGATTTAATATCTCACTGATGTTGTGTAACTATGCATACATAATATATAATTCATGTTGATTCAGATTTACTTTTGTTAGGATGCTACAATAGTTGTGTAAAACTTCTTCTGCTTCTCCATCAGATCTTCTACGAAGTTTAGGTTATATCTCTATTTAATTTATAAAATCTGTTTTATTTGCAGTTAACTATTTTATAATTTTTTTTTAAAACATGTAAGATAGTGTGGAGTCTTCACATTATTTTTTACTGTTTTTATCTTTTGTGTGTTGTATTCATGTTTTAATTTAAATAGTTTATATAGATATATTCCAATTTGAATTTGATTCATGACATTGTCATACATTATTATTTAAATAAAATTTTAGAAAGTGTTAAATCAGACGTAGCCAAAGTATTAGTCTTTATAAATTTAAATAATATATTTGATTTAGAAACTCGTATAACATACTGTAATTTTATATGGTTATTCATAGTGAATACCAATATTTTAGAAATCATAAATTTTCTGGAACTAAATTTTAAACTAATTTTCTTTTTAGATTTTGTTTGTTTGTTATTTTACAAATCTTTTAATAGTAATTTTATTTTTTATTTTAATTTATATAATTTTTTGTATGTTTGATATACTTAAAACATATATATTTTTAATTAAGCTATTTTGTTATTGATTTTCCAAATATGTAGCATATATATTAATTTAATCTTTTTTACATAAGTATTTTTTTGTTAAATTGAAATTTTAATTATAATATTGTTTTGACATGCTATAACTCGATATTCTAAATTTTATGTGGACTTATCTCAAAAGCTTATACCATCATTGTTTTTTTAGGTCATATTTTTATGTTGATTTTCCAAAACATTAGCCTAAATATACTTTATACGAATTTTGCCTTTGATCATTTACATCTCTTTATATTGATTTCTATTTTATTTTAACACAAAATATTGACATTTTAAAGACATAATTTCATTTTTTGTTATTTTGCTAGTTAAATTTTGTTTATATTGATTTCTTAAGTAAATAGTCATATATCAAGTCAATTTCTTTTTAGATGAATTTTTTAAATATAAAATTTTGTAAAAATTAATTTTCGTTTTATTTATTGATTAATTAATTTATTAATACTGATTTTTAAAGAAGTAGCTTAAATATTTATCTTTTTTTTTGTTAGTTAAGTTTTTTAGTATGACTTAAGTTTTTTTATTCTCTTAATAATTTTCTTTATATTGATTTTGTTAAATAAATAGCATAGATATCAAGTTAATTTTGTTTTTTTTTTCTTTGTTAATTTAACCTTTTTGATATTAATTTTCATTTTAATTGTATTGACATGCTGTAAAAAATAATTTTTGTTTTGTTTTTTGTTAGTTAAATGTTTTTATCTTTAGTAAATAGTATAAAATATTATTTTTTGGTTAGTTAAGCTTTTTGTGTTGATTTTATAAATAATTAGGCTATATATCAAATTTTTTGATGAATTTGTTTTGTTAATTTAACATGAATTTGTTTTTGTAGTATTGATAGTTTTAAATAACAATTTTATATGTTTATATAACAATTTAACTTTAATATTTTTGTTATATTAATTACTCATTTAAAATATATATGATAATTTATATTAACTTCCCATTATACTATGATAATTTATATTTTTGTGTTTTTAATTTATTTAAATTGTTATTTATATTTAATATTTTTTATGTTTGATAAAAAACGCTGATTTTGACCAATCAAATTGAGTTTCTATGTTCTATGTAGACGCTCTCATCAGTATAAAACATCAACATGGACAATAACTAATATATTTTAAGTTGGTAGCTCAGATTATAATTTTTTATCATTATTAAAATTTTGAAATAGTTTAATGATGGTCTTAAATAGATTTTTTAATTATTTTGTTTAATATATATGATTTTTTCTTAATAATCTATTTATATGTTAAATTACTTTTTGTTGAAAATAGAAAAAAAGATCTACTTTCTAACATTTTTTCTTAATAACTAATTTAAAATTTAGAAATTTTCCTAATAACAACAAAAACGAAATTAATTAAAAATTAAAAAAAAAATTTTTAAAAATAAAAAACGAAATTAATTAATTTAATATACAATATATAATTAACTAAAGATAATGATGATATGTACCAATAGAATTGAATTTTTAAATCCTATGTGGACATCCTTAGAAGCATTTAGCATCAACTTTTATTAGTAATAGATAGATGTAACTCTTTTTCTTGCTTTACAGTCTCACTCAATCAATATTTACATATTCATCCTCTTATTTTCTTGAGATCTTCTATATGTAACGCTAAATATTAAAAAGATAAATTGGAAGAAATCAACATTATCCATTCATATAGTACACTTGCTAGTTGCTTCCTTTTTTTGACGTAACAATATATAATTTTAACCTACAAATTAACAATATAATCATATAAAATCAGAAATGAAGAATTTAACTCAAATTTTGAGTATGGACAAAAATACTCTTCTTCATTTGGGAGAAATATATGGCTCTCGATAATGACAGAGTATTGTGGGATATTAAAACTGCGAATTTAGAAAGCAGTACGATTAAATTGCGAGACATGCATTATGCGGAACTAGTGCGGTTAATATAAAAAGTGTGTTGCAAAATAATTTTTGATTGGTGAAAACACAGTTAGCAATTCAAAATAATATTATTATTATTATAAATTTAAATTTTATATTTAATGATACATTTCTTTTTATATGAATCTTAAATCTCATAAATTATTTAAATTAAACATTTAAATGTATATCTAATTAATAATATATAAAAAATATTAAATGATTAAAAAAATAATATAATATTAAAAAAATCCAAAAATTATCGAGTAGTTTGATTTTGCCACACAAAATCTGCAATGTTGTCTCCTATCTGCGCCATATGTTCCGAATCTCTGTTGTTTATTCATGTCTCTGTCATTACATATGCAAAATCTGCATCTGAAAAATTTAAATTTTTGATAAACTTATGTAATCCCATTGTAGTCATTATTACTTTTTTTTTGAACGTTTATACCATATCTTGAAAAATCCAGAAGAATTCTCCATTTTTTCTTCCAAACTCCAAAACTCCTCTCGATTACAGAACGCAATGATGCATGATATCGGTTGAACAGCTCTTGTTTATTCCTAGGAGCAGAACCAGAGTTGAACTGAGGCATATGATATCTCACAACTCAATTTCCTGATGATCTGTATGGAGCTAAAAATCCTTGTTTGTTTGGATAACCAGAATCAACCATTTAGTATTTCTGTAATATAGGCAAATGAAAGTCAGGATCGCTTTGTTGTGCCATCGCCAGAACAGCAGTAACATGGCATGATCCTGGTTCTCCATTCCAAATATATGTGAATCATAAATTAATATCACATATTTCCATGATGTTTAAAGATGCATGATCATGTCGATTCCAATACATTCCTTGTAACTCAGGCTTCACTTTTACACATACTTGTGTCCCATCCATAGCTCCAGCGAATCCATTAAAAAATGGATAATATGTTTGATCTACGAAAAGTCTTTCAGGAATCCGGTGTAGCTCTTCTCTTGTTGGAGTTATAATATAATCACATGCCAGTTGTTCAGTCGCTGTAAGAACTTCAATAATATTCTCTACACAGTCTCTTGGTTTCGTCCAAATCTCAAACCAACATGTCTTTGAACTTCATTGTGCCCACATATCCGTAGAAACATAGCAACACTTTCTTCAACGTTTATATTTAATGTTGGATGTAGTCCATAATTTGTTTGAAGCGTCTCACACAATATTGAGAAACATGGCAATGACATTCACAATAACTGAAGACAATTAACGTCATCTTCTTATAGTCTATGCCAAACATTTCTCCATCACAAACCTCCTTCAGTTTGTACTGGTGCTCTTTCAAAATATCTCTGATAGTAAGTGAGTGTTGGTTGAATTACTAACTCTGCAAATTGTTCATTTTCCAAATTCCACAATTCAAGTCTCTCTTCGTAACTTAGGGTCTGCAATCTTTGTGCTCTCAACTGACATATACAAAAAGCCTAAAATTGTAAACATAAATGAAAACACACCAAAAAGCAATTATAAATTTATATTAAACAGTAACAGAATATATGAAAACTCAATAATGAAATTATATTGTATTTTTTGTTACAGAAACGAGAATGGTAAAACATGACTATCATAAACTAATTTTCGTCCTCTGAATCACTTTTACAATATTCATTTATATTTATATGTGTTCTACTCGAGCTTCTTCATATGTTGAATAGACCTCCAGGTGTAGGTGTTGGTCATTTACGGGCAGGCTCATAATAATTTATGAAATCAAGACCGTGTAATGATGTTTCTTGAGGATTTGCTGAATTTCCTATAGCTGCAGAATCTGAAATGTTTTGTTGAGGATTTCTCATACTTTGTTCTTGACTTCAACCTGAAAATCCTTATTGAACATAGCTCGGAGTTATTCGTGAGGACCCTCTTGTTGATAATTTTGTGTCTGGTTTGGTGAAAACCCCCATTGTGAATTATTTGGTGGTGTAGCCCATTGTGGAGCATTCGGTGGTATGCCCCATTGTTGAGCGTTCAGTGGTGTGCGTCATTGTTGAGCATTTGGTGATGTGCCCCACGGTTGAGCAGTTGGTGGTATTCTCCATTAAGGAGCAGCTTGGGATGAACCTCATTGTTGAGCATTGGGTGGTGTGCCCCATTGTTGACCATTTGGTGTCAATAATTAATACTCGTGTACTGTTATCCACCGAGGATGGACTGCCAGATGATAGTTCTCCTGAATGTGGACTCCCATATGATGGTCACGAGCCTAACAGTTTTGGCGCATCTTCGTTGTTTCGAGAAACACCAATCATCACTTCTAACAGTTGTAGCTTATCCTCATCACTACTTCCAGCTATATCAATAAAATACTTTTTCAGTTTTATTAAGGCATACCTGATAACAGGATTTTGCCTAATCAAATCCTAACACACTCATGTCATTGCAGTATGAAATGTGTCAATCCATATGGGTTCATAAGACACTAAGGATGCAGCAGTTCACTTAAGTGAAGCCAAATTCAAGAAACAGTTGTGATCAAACTAAACAAGACTAAGCAGCACAGATTTAAAGCAGGAAATTCAATTAGATTAAATCAAGGATCTAAGATGGAGGTTATTGACTAAGAAGGCATTAGAACTAAACTAGTGATGCTTCAAAACCATTCAAACAATGCTATCTTCAAGCATAGGATTAACAACTATAACTAGCTCAATTCCTTGATATCAATCACTTTTCTATACACATATTCAAGATAATTTCCATTACTCAAATATATGAATCAGCAAACATTTAAACAGAACTCCAATCCTATAAAGCCAAAGTGCACCTTAGACATCTAATTCCTTAGGCTAAGAGAACAAATCCTCTAAAAGACTCACTGCAGCATTTCATCAAACACTTATCAGGTATAAGAGAAAGCCAAGATACTAAACAAGCCTGGCCAAGACCAATCTAGTGTTAAGCACATTTAATAGAGAGAAGACAATCATATTAAGCATAAGATATCACTAATCTAATCCTAAAACCCCTCTAATCTATTTTATGTCAAACCCTAATTAAGATTACTCACTAGTCATAGTCAAAACAACAGATTCCAAAGAGAAATAATGGTTAAGCATGATTAGAAAGCAGAATAAGCAAGACCAGATTAAAGGCAAGTGCAGAAATTCACTAAATCAAACTAGTTCTTACAAAGAAAAGCTGAAAAATGAAAGGTTTTTAATGCTAGAACAGTAGGAAAATAATAAGATCTAAGTTGCCTAATCATTTTAGGACTTTAGTATTTATAGGGAAGCTTCGAAACCCATAATAAACCAAGAATAAACCGAATTAACTCGGGTGGACTATATCGGCTTCATACATTGATAAAACGTTGATATTGGGTCTTCTTGTGCTTGTATCGACATCCTCCTGGTCGATATGGTGATCGATAAACAAGGCTTCAAGGGTGTATCGGTTTGACTCTCCAGGTGTGGAAATCGATACAATCGCCCTTTTCCTAAGGCATATAGAGCAGCTTCATGTTGATATAGCACTTCGATATTGTCCTGTCTCTGGTGTATCGACTTAGGTGATCGATACACTGATCGGTATAAATCCTCCTTCGTGTATCGAGGTTCTCCTTGTCGATATGCTGCCCTTGTACACCATGCTCCTTCTGTATCGACGTGGGGTCATCGATATTCACCTCGGTATGCTTCATATCGATCAGATCACATCGATATCCTGCTCAATATTGGTCCATCCGACCTCGCCCTTCTCCTTGCTCCATTCCCAGCTCCTTCTAGTACTTGAATAAAACTCCAAATGTATGCAAAATTCATTACAATCCTAAAATTACACTAACTTCTAAATGTATGCAAATGGGACAAGAAGAAGCAAAATATGCATGTTAAGATACTAAAACTAGTGATGAATGCATGCTAAGATGGTATAAATAATGGAGATATCAACATCCCCACACTTGCCTTTTGCTTGTCCTCAAGCAAACAAACTAAGACAAGAAAGAAGTGAGGTTTGAAGGTGAGCACTCAAATCCAAAAATGCTAAGGTAAAGAAGTTAAATCAATATCTAAGTGCCTAAGTGTAGGATGCAAAACACAATCAGTTATACTTTAAAGAACCTAGCCATGCCTATCCAGTTTCAAAATGATCTCTAGCTCAACTTAGTCAAATGCTCAAATCAATCAATCTCTTTAACATTCATTTAAACTATGTAACCATGTGAATCATGTTTAAGCAAATCAAGTGGAATCATTTGGCTAAAGGTTAAGGTCATGAGATAAAAATGATCTCTTCAAAATGTGGATTCAAATGCAAGGGTTTCTCTCAAAAAGGAATGAACTTAGGCATAATGCTAAATGTGAAGCACAACTTATGCATAAAAGGATAGATAAATATCTACCCAATGCCTAAGATTGTTCTAAAACCCAAACTCTTAACCCAAATCAAACCCAATCCTAAATACCTTTTTCTCATCATTCTCACACTCTCCACACTTTACCATTTTTCAGAGAAGTTTCTTCTTTGATCTCTCCATGTTGTGGCCTTCCTTTTGCTCCTTTGTTGTGGGCGCCTTCTTTTTGTATTGGGGAAACTCCTTTTCTTCATCCTTTTGATGTATTAGACTTCGGTGCCTTCTTCGTTGTTGTTGATGAGACTCCTTCTTCATAATGGCCACCCTTTTTGAGCTTATTTGATTCCACACATGCTGAGTGTTTGCTTGCTTCCTCTTTCCCATTCCCTTTTCCCTTCACTTTCTTTCTTCTCTCACTCCCTTCTTTTAGATCATCATAACACCCAAATCCGCCCAGACCTATAACTACCATCCTAAACCTATGTCTAACTCAAAGTGAAGAGCTAGTTCTACATAGTAATGATAGGGCTCAGGTTTTACCCAAATAAAACTACTTCAAGTGCACAACAAAGCAGTTATAGTATAAGGGGTTATCGAATCCAAGGGAGTAAGTAAACTACACTATAAAATTCAAGTTCGGATTAAGCTAAGTAGTAATGAGTGAATGTAATGCGAAATAACAAAATAAATCCGAGAATGTAGAATGCATGCAAGCATCAAAGATCAGGTTTCGATGGTTCACAAAACTCCTAAGTCAAATCTCTTTGCAAATAGGCATTTTGCTCATCTAATACTAGTTCAGGTGATTAACAATGTTCTCACATCTATTAAACAACCAAGGGTTTCGAAATCTAGATGATTAGTCTCAGAAATCGATATGAATGCAAACACATATAAAGAACCAATGAATTTCCTATCAGTTTAGCAATTCTACAAACTCTTCATCAACCTTTGAATGATCCTAACCTAACTAACAAACTACTCAGACATGGTGAATTGAGAAAACATCATGCATAGAATATATTGCATAAAAGAAATAAGAAATAAAGATAAAGGAGTTCGAAATCTGCTCTGAAGGAGTCTGATTTGTCTCTCCAAAAGCTCTGCTACAAATCTCTCTCAAAATCTCTCTAGAAAATAATATACAAACCAAAAGTGGCTGAAAACCCTAAAATATAGGCCTAAAACGAAGAGGGGCACTTTTGCAAATAAGTGAAACTTCTGGGCCAAAAGTGCGATTCCTTCCTCAGATGTGGGTGACGAGCGACACGACTGAGTGGTGACAATCGTCACCAGTGCAGCGTAAGCCTTCTGAGTTACTTCCTTCGGGAATGATTCTTGCTATGATCCAAAAAGCTCCAAAACCTCCAATTGTACTCCAATCATATTATAACCTGCAAAGACTCTACTAGGACTCTAAAAAGACCAAAAAGACTCAATAAAAAGGACTTATACCATGGTTAAAAACCATAAAAACCATGATATATCAAGTAACCAATCCTTGTAGTGCCAACCTAACACTTTATGCTTAGTTCATTCAAAAATAGGCCTTACACACAAAAGATAGTGTTTAGGTTTGAAAGGAAGGTAAGGTTAAGATGTGGTAACTGTCCCTTAATGACAAGGATCAGCTATTTGGACTAGCAAGAGAGGTAAAAAGGAAGAAAGAAAGTCCAAATATGTATATGGGTAATCCATGAAACCACTTTTTATTGCAAAAACATGATAATTAACACTTCAAATGAATGGTTCTAATAAATAGAGATGACTTTCAATGAGCAAATGATTTCAGTATGAGACTAGAGGATCAAATTTAGCATTCAAGAGCATGGTTCAGCCTTAGTTTCTAACTTCTTATGATGCATCAAACATTTAACCACTTAGACATTTGAATCAATCCTAAACACTTAGCATTTTACAAGGAATTATCATCATCATGCCCTATGCAAATGCAATGCAACATATATGAAAAATGCTAGACTCATTCCTAAACAAATGAATGAAACTATATGCTTTTCTTTTTTGGTTTGCAAAAGATGCAAAATTTTCAATTTTTTCGATTTTTTGGTTTTTTAAATGCACTTAGATGAATGCTTAGACTCTTATGCAATAAAAACTAAGAAAATAAAACGTAATGTCAAATACACAAAACCCTCCCCCACACTTAAATTACACAGTCCCATTGTGTAATAAAAGATGAGAGAGAGATGCAAAAACAAAGAAAATATGCAAAGCAGAAAATAATATTTACAAGGGAGGAGTTTGTGGTACCTTAGAAGGTGGTGTGGGAGGTGTAGGAGGTGCCTGAAATGTCGTCCATGATATCAATGTTGTGGCTCTTGATGGGCCTCTCCCTCCTTGGCCTTCTTTTTATCCTTGGTGCTTCTTGACAGGAGGCTCTTGGTGGCACCCAAGCTCTCACTTCCTCATATCCAGCAAAGGAGCGCCTTCTACTAGGAGCTCTAGCCTTGTGGAGGAGCAGAACTGGAGGCTCCACTAGACTTCCTCTTGAGGTCCTTGATTTGAGCTTCCGTGCTCTTCATCCCCTTCACCAACTTCTTGATGGTTTTGTCTTGCCATTTGTTCCATCTTTGCAAGAGGTTGATGTGCTCATGAGCTTTCTTCAAATGGCCTCCTTGGTGAGTCAAATCATGGGGCTGGAAGTGGTACTCCTCACTGTTGTAGCTTGGAGCATCTGATTCTTCTTCTTCTTGAATTCCTTCTCCCATTTGCCCTCCTTCATAAACTATAAGAGGATAGTATCCTTGAGGAAGAGGAGTGTTGCCGCCTTGGTGAGGAGAAGATGATGGAGCGCCTTCTTGGAAGAGTAATGGCTGAGGAATGGCAAAGGTAAAGCTGTTGGGGTTGGAGAAAGATGTGAGATTCTGATTGGGGAGTAGAAGTTTAGCAGCTGATCCATCTTCTTGAATGAAATTGTTGATGAACTTGTCACCCACATTCTCTCCAAGAAAACTTGCTTTCTTCAGATATGGCAAGTCTAGATACTCCACCTTAACTGTTTCTGGTCCACTTTGAACTTCTGCAGCTTCCATCAATGCAGTACAAGGCCTGCACCATAGAGCTTTGGCGCCTTGTCAGCATTGGTTGATAGCCAATGTTTGATGACCAAAAGTTGCTGCATGAAGATGGTGACCATGCCAGTTGTCCCATCTGTTCCTTTGAGCTCTACTCCTTGCTTTGTGTAGTCAAGGATGTTGATCAGACTCTGATCAATGAGCTCCCATTCTACACCCTCAACAGCGCCACTTTCTTTCTTTGCAAAGAGGGTATGCGCCAAAGCCTTGTGGACATATCTAATGGATGGGTTTCTGATCAAAGAAGCCTTGCTTCTTCCTGGCTTGTAAGCGCCCTTAGCCACATGCTCCCAAAGGCTGTTCATCTCCTCTTTGCCAATTCCCAGATTTTGTCCTCTAGAGCTGCCATATGAGAATCCAAAGGTATCTTCAATGGCTGAGAAGGACATCCTATAGCTGCGCTTTGAAACTCTGAAGGTGATGAAGCCATCACCATGCTCTTCTGTTGTCTCCTCTCCAGGCTCATAAAAGGTGACTTCAAAGGTAGCAAAGAATTGAAGCACCTGGTCCTTGTTGGCTGAGCAAAGAGTTCCCACTAGCCTTGTTAGCTCCATAGTCTCCAGCATAAAAGAGCAGTCCTCAAAGATTCCTAAGGCTTTCAGAGTTGGCACATGGAGATATCTTGTTGGTCTCACATCCACATTTTGCAGCTTGTCATAAAGCTGTCTTTGAGCAGGAGTGGTGCCTTTTTTCTTAGGAGCTACTTGCTCACTAGTGCCAACATCCACCTTCTTTTTGCCTTGAGCCTTAGCGCTTGGACTCCCCATCTCTTTAGCCTTTCCTTTGGCTTTCTCTTGCTTCTCAACCTCTTTGTTTGCTCCACTTCTTGTTGTTCTTCCCATGGTACCTAAAACAAAATAGAAATGAGAACCAAAGTATGAAAAAAAGACAAAGCTTAATGTTGCTAAAGTCACAAAAGAAGGAGTTTATTTACTTAGAAGTAACCTTCTATCAGTTGTGAAACAACTAAATAAGCAAAGCATGCTAATGATTCTTTAAACAAAATTATTTAGAAATTGAAAAACATGAATCTTAGCATGGTGAAGCTGAACAATGGTTACTAAATGCTAATGCAAAATGAAATAAATGCATTTGACAAGCAAGTAAAATCGATTTAGAGTGCTTCAAAAGCCAAAAACAATTATTCACCATGCAAAAGTAACAAGACTAACTAAGAAGCAACAATCATTAATCAAGCTTCCAACTACTTAACAAAATTCAGTTCTTTAGTGATTAAAAGCAAAGTTTAAACATGCAAAATACTAAGAGACATTACCTGAAGTGGTTTGGCTCTCTTAGACACTTAAGAAACTAAGAATTTTGAAATTTGTGGTTGTGAACTAGAAAAATGAGAGTGTGAGAGAGAGAGAGAGAGAGAGAAGGGCGGGATGAATTTATATAGAAGGTTGGAGAATCTTTTTGTGGGGAGCAAGAGGACAAGAAGTGCCTAAGAGAGGGCCCACTTATGCTTGATGATATCACATACATTTGCATCATATAAGCTTGCATTTAATTCATGTTTTGGTCTCCTTTTGCATGTTTTCCTTCTCTTTAGTCCCATTTTCCTTTTCTTTTAGACTTAGGTTGCATTTAGGTTGTAGTTTGCATTCTCTATGCATTAAGGATGTTGTTTAGGTACTTAAGAGACTCTATGGAGCAAGGAGGAAGTGTGGGAATGGTTCAAGGAGCTAGCCAAGCTGAGAAGGAGCAAAAGAAGCTAAGGAAGGCGATTTCTGGTGTTCCATCAGTCATAGCACGAACCCCATCGGTCTGTGTTGATTGATATAATGCAGCACAGGAGTTGAAGATCCCATCGGCCATCATGGAAAGAGACAGGACACCTCCATCGGTCAAGAGCATCAGTCAAGACTGATCGATGGGATCCAAGCGAGTGTTTGAACATCTGTATCGGTCAAGGAGTGACCGATGGGATGCAAGCGAATGGAGCATCGGTCATCCGTATTGGTCACTTATGACCGATGAGAACCAGTCCGAACTTCCTTTTATTTACAATTTTGCCATTTCACTTAGACTCCTATAAATACTTAGAATCCTTAATTTTTGGGAATAGACTTTTATCCAACAGTTTTTTCCTCTTTTGTTTTTGATTTGATTTTGTAGTTTAAATCTTTGTTCCAGTTCAATATAAGTTCATATCTATCTTTTTGTTTAATCTCTTTAATCATGATTAGCTATCTTTTTCTCTTTAGATTGATGGTTTTGATGGTGATTAGTGAGTAGTGACTTAGGGATTTGAGATGAGTCAGGTTTAGGGAATTTGAAGCTTGATCTATGATTGCTTAGTGTTAATTCTTCCTTTTCCTTTCTTGATTGCTGTGTTTGATGCCTGATTAGCCTTAGCTAAGTTGATTAGGACCTTAGGCTCATTTTATGCCCACCCAATGTTTGATGAAATGCCTGAACTGCTTTGCAAGAGAATTGCTTGTCCTAGCTTAAGAGATTGACTGTCTAGGGAGTGATTTGGCAATATAGGATTGATATATTCTCTTAATGCTTGCTGTTTATTATTTCACTAATGAGAATTAGTTCTTGATTTGTTGATTAGTAAAGAGATTAGTGCCAAGAGATTGGATTAGTCATATAAATGAATCTTATGCATAAAGAATATCATTGTGTGAGTTTGTAAGCATCATAGGTTGAGTTGAGAGTTCCCTAGCACCAATTATACCATCTCAAGTCTTGTCTTTCCTCTGTTTTTGGTTGAATTCGAATTTGCCTTAGTTTTGCTTATGTTTTAGTTGATTTGCTAGCTGTTCACTCTTAGTTTGGTGCTTGGTTCAGTTCTGTTTGATCATCTAGGTTGTTAGACTTCTAAACCCTCTCTATATCTGCTTGAATTAGGAAATCTACTGCATTCCTGCTGTTTTAATCTTTCCCTTTTAGATTGACATAAAACCCTTACTACAATGACTAGTACAAAGGGTGATTGAGAAAGAGACTCAAAACTCTTGTATCACTTAGGAAGGGGAATGATTCAAAATTTGCGTTTTCCTTTCTTTTTGTAGGGAATAAACATTAGTTTCTTTTAATACTTTTTCATTCAAAGGTGATGTAATCTTTAGTTTATTTTCTTGTATTTTTTGGTTTAGTTTTTCTTTTATTTTTAGACCCTAGAAGATCAAGGTCGAAGAGCAATTAATAAAGCTCCCCTGCGACATTGTAGTTCATAACTTTTTACCCTATATCAATAAAATTGGCAGTTTTTCTTCAAGTTAAAGTCTTGAGTTTTTGCTTGTTCTTTGCGTGTGTGATTCACCAAAGTTACAAGTGTTTTAGCTGTATCAGAGATCATTCCATACTCTCTGTGGTGCCATCGATCCACCAACACTCATCATCCATTGAGTCAACGTGAGAGAGTCTAAGGCCAGCACGTTCATTCCCACCCTTTAAGATCCGGTCATCCGAGTCTTATACCACCTGCTCGATGCACCACCTCGACGTAGACCAGTGCCTTAGAATCCACGAACAAGTCCTCATCTCCATGTACCATGGCTTGCATCAGGCATACTCCACATAGGTTTTGCTCGATGCTCCTCCTCGATATGGAACCAGACTTTGCAAAACTCATTCTTTAGCATCTCTTCGAATGTGAACTGCTTCCATCTCCTCCCCAAGCTACAAGAACCTCCAAAAGCACTGATATACTCATAATTTAGCATCTTTTAACTTGAATTTAGTTTAGTTTTTGGTCTCGTCCATGCATTCATTCATCATCTTTTGTCACATCTGCATTCATATTAGACATAACAGGTTTTAGGTTAGACATTTGCATGTTTTGCATTGTTTGGAGTCATTTTCAGGTCTAAATGGAGCAAGGAAGACATTTGGAGAATGATGAATGATGAGGTCATGAAGAACCAAGTATAATGGCAAAGATGACGGGTTTTAAGTTGCACCAAAGTGTTGTATCGACCAAAGCTGAGGGAAACCTGCCTGGTATGCAGGTCTATATGAAATGTATGGGTCCGAACGAAGATATTCTGGTGCGATTCAGCCTCCACGTTCTTCATAGAAATTGTAGAGGATCGAATAAGCTTTACAACGGAGGTCGATCAAGTCAATCCGGTCAGTGGTTCAAAAGATACGACAGTTTCATCTTCACTGCCTGCAACTAGAACGCTGTACCGAGCAGCATATCGATCAAGACTTCCTTCCTCCATCTCGATATGCATTAACCCGAGAACCAAAATTAACCATATTTGACTTTTTTATTTTTGTTTCCTAAGGCTATTTTGAGGATGTTCCCTATAAATAGCTAAACCTAGATCTATTTTCTCTTATCTTTTCTCTTCTCCAAAGCTTTGCTTTAGTTTTTCATAGAACAAGATTAAACCTTTTGCGGTTTGAGATTGAATCACATGTATATACTTTTAATTTTTATTTTAAGTTTTCTTCTTTTAGTCTTTAATCTCTTAGTCTTGATTTCTTATTTTGCTTTAGTAATTTCAAATTTGTCTCTTTGATTTTTTGAGGTTTTTGGTTTTTGAAGAACAAAAGTGTTTCCAATAATTGTTTAAGGTGTTAGAATGTTGGATCTTTGATTATTTCTTCTTGTGTGACTGTTCTTCATTCTTAGTAGCTCTTTATCTTGAGTATGTGATTAGATAAGGGATTAGTGTTGAGGAATTGGGCTAGTCTATATCAGTAGTCCTTGCCTAGAGATTAATGCATTGATTGTTTCTTTCACCTTGATCATGATTTAGATTCACATTGTTGTCCATTAGTCTTGAATCTCTGTTTTCTAGTCTGCCTTTCTTGCTTTAGGTTGTTAGATTAAATTTCCCCTCATGCTTTAGGCCAAGCTTAGCAAGTTTTCTCATCTTGATTGTTCCTTAGCCTTTGGATTGGATTGACACCTCAAGTACTACAATGACATATGTGTTTGAGGATTAAGTTATGGCTAAAAACCCCTCAACATTAATTGGCGCTGTTGCCAGTTCATTGTGTTTAAGACATTTTAGTTTGATTTCTTGCTTAGACTAGGTTATTTTCTTTATGTTTTTGTGTGTGTTTAATGATTGGAGAAGAAACACTAGTTCCATTGCACTCATCTTTGAGTTTCATTTGCCAAAAGTCAAGCTTTGTGACTATAAACAAGCACACTTGGAAGGTAGTTTCATGATTATCTCTTGTCTATATTTGTTCCTTTTGCTTTTGATTTCTTTTATTGAGTGTTTCAGGTTTCTTAGATGGTTCAAATGGTTCAACAAGAGGTGGAGAACGCCGAGGAGTTGAAACAGCTCAGTCATCAAGCTGGTGCAATGAACAAGGCCAGGAAAAATGGTAGGAGTGTACCGAGCTAGATGCTCATGAAACCGCTACAGAGACGACAGTCCATATACAGGAGTGTACCGAGCTAGATGCTCGATATGAGGCATACCGACGTACATAGCTGATATATCATGGTTTTTATGGTTTTTAACCATGATATAAGTTCTTTTTATTGAGTCTTTTTGGTCTTTTTAGAGTCCTAGAAGAGTCTTTGCAGTTTAAAGCATGTCTGGAGCATAATTGGAGATTTTGGAACCTTTTGGAGCATTCTGAGTTGAAGCCACGAAGTACCTAGCTCGAAGAAGAAAGTATGCCATATGGTGACGCTCGTCACCCAGAAAGGAAGGGGTCGTGGCCTGTTTTTAAAAGATTGAGAAGAAATTGCAGTTTTGGCCCAAAAGTTCCAGTATTTGCAAAAAGACCCCAGATCGTGTTTTAGCTTGTATATTAGGTTTTTCAGCCATTCTTTTGGCAGATATCTTGTATCTTATTATTTTAGAGAGTTTTAGAGAGAGATTTGTAGAAGAGCTTTTGGAGAGACAAATCAAACTCCTTCAGAGCAGATTTTGAACTCCTTTATTTCTACTTCTTATTTCTATTATGCAATCTATTCTTTTCATGATGTTTTCTCAAATCACTATATCTGAGTAGTTTGTTAGTTAAGTTAGGGCTTTTCAAAGGTTGAAGAAGAGTTTGTAGAATTGCTAAAAACTTATAGAAAATTCATTGGTTCTTCATCTGTGCTTGCATTCATATCGATTTCTTAGACACATCATCTGGATTTCGAAACCCTAGGTTTTTGATAGATGTGAGAGCATTATTAATCACCTGAACTAGTATTAGATGAGCAAAACGCCCTAGTACAAAGAGATTTGGCTTAGGAGTTTTGTGAACAATTGAACCTGATCATTACTGCATGTTTAGGTTGTTAGGGTTTGCAAAGAGATTTGAAACTCTGTGATTTAGACATAGATAACTTCTGCAATGAGAATTGATTAGTTATATCTTTGCGATTCATGTTCAAGACGGTTTTAATTCATTCCTGATTGCATGCATTCTACACTCTCAGATTCAACCTGCGAACTGTCCTGACTTAGCGCCTTTAGCCTTCTGAACTTTAAGAACAAGCATAAAAACGCCCTCTTGCATTTATTTTACTGTTTTGCATTACATTCATTATTTATCGCTTAGCTTAATCTGAATCTATAATCGCTAGTGTGGTTTACATACTCCCTTGGGATTCGATAACCCCTTGTACTACAACTGCTTTTGCTGTGCACTTGCAGTAGTTTTATTTGGATAAAACCTGACCCTATCAAGTTTTTGGCGCCGTTGCCGGGGAGTAATAACTGCCTATCGATTTTTAGCATTAGGATTTTGTCTAAGTTTTTATTTGTTTACTGATTTTCAGCTACTTTTCTTTGTTCCTGTTTCAGGTGTATGCCTAATCGCAGAACCAGAAGCAACAAAGAGAAGGAGCTTGTGACTTTGAGCATCGACGAGCTTGCTAGGTTGGAGAGAACTAACAGGAAAGCTAAGAAGCAATCTACAATGGTCGCTCCACTTATCTTGGTTGAAGATGCAGAAGGTCACTTGGTTGACAGGAAAGGAAACAGGAGGAACGAAGAGGGGCAGAAAATTGATCAAGAGGGGAATGTCATTGTTGAACAACAGGTTCAGCAAGTGAATGAGAACGTGGGAGTCCCTGCTGCTGCCAATAACGCTGCTGGGCATTTTGTTCAGAGGACTCTAGGTGACTACAACAGACCTGATCAGTTCTATGCCAACAGAGCTGCAATCCGACCTCCTGCCTTCCAGAGGAACGATTTTGAGGTCAAACCTGTCTACTATCAGCTGGTTGGTCAGCATCCCTTCCATGGTTTACCTCATGAGCATCCTATGGATCACATAGAGAGATTTGAGGACTTAGCTTCCAGTGTCAAAGCTAATGGGGTTAGCAATGACTTTCTGTTCTGCAAGCTGTTTCCTTACTCTCTTGAAGGAGAAGCTGCATATTGGCTGAAGCAACTGGAACCTGCTTCATTGACCACTTGGGAAGACACTAAGAACGCCTTTCTGAATAACTTCTATGATGATGCAAGATCAGAGGACATGAGGACGAAAATTGCTTCCTTTACACAAGGCCCTACTGAAGCTTTTAAGGCTTCTTGGATCAGGTTTAAGTCCTATCAAAGGGACTGTCCTCATCATGGCTTCAGTCAGGTGCAACTACTTGGGATCTTCTTCAGAGGCATTGACTGGAAGTATCAGATGGCGCTGGATGCAGCAAGTGCAGGAAACTTCAACACCAACAGACCAGAAGAAGCTGTAAGATTGATTGAAAACTTGGCCTGCACTAACAGCACTAAGAATGCAGATTTTCAGAGAAAGCAGCAGGCTGGTTTGAATGATGGAAACCAAATAGCTGAAGTTAAGGCTAAGTTGGACAGCATGCACAGCCTTTTGGTGGGAAAGAAGTCAGTTCAGTTTGCTGCAGAAGTGGAGAGTTTCGAAAATCCTGAAGAATTTGAGCAGAAAGATGTTAATTTCATCAATGGAGGGAGTTTTCAGAGCCAAAGGTTTGGAAATCAGCAATGGAACAGAAGCTACAACAGCAATAATCAGCAGAGTACCTTTACAGGAGGACAAAGCACGCCTGGTTACACTCCTAAGCCCCCATTCCAGAAGACTGAAGTTGAGAAACCTTACCAAAACAGCAGGAATTTTGGTTCTTCTTCCTACCAAACTGCACCTCCACAAGACAATAAAATGGAAGCTATGCTGGAGCAGGTACTTGAAGGACAGCAGAAGATGACAGTAAACTTCAATAGCAAGCTAGATTCGCTGTATCAAGACCTGAATGGAAAAATTGAGAGTCTGAACTCTCACATGAAGAAGCTTGATGTGCAGGTTGCTCAAACTGCAGAAGCTGTTCAAAGGCAAGAGGGATTCCTTCCTGGAAGGACTGATATCAATCCCAAGCATCAGGTTAATGCCATCACAGTCAGGAATGAAAAGGAGCTTAAAACAGTGCAGAAAAAGAGGTTGAGTGCAGAACAGATCGTGCAACTCATGGAGTCTAAAGATGAAAATTTTTCTGTCTCAGAGCTGAGTGACGAGCGTCACCAAGGAGGAGTGACGCTCGTCACCAACCTACAAGGGTATCGGGGGTTGTCACAAGTGAGTGACGAGCGTCACCCCCCTGGTGACGGTCGTCACCCACCCCAGAACGAAGCTGCTTCGCCTGTAACTGCAAATTATGACCAGGAACGTGTCTATAAACCCAAAACACCATTCCCCAAGCATCCTAGGAAGTCTAAACAGGAGATAGAAGAAGCCAGATGCAAAGCTATGATAGACAAGCTGATGCTTGAGATCCCACTTGTTGATGCAGTCAAGCTTTCACCAGCTCTAAGAAGGTATGTAAAGAGGATGGTGGTGAATGGTGTAAGTCCTGAGGAAGGAGCATTGCTTACCAGAGACATCAGTGCAATTCTCTTAGGCACAGTTCCAAAGAAGAAGAAGAAGGTGACTGTTTCTGAACAAGTCAATACCATCACTCAAAGTAGAGTTCCAGAGAAGCTATCTGATCCAGGGACCTTTGTGCTTGATTGCTCAATATCTGCAGGACGTTTTCCACACTCTCTATGTGATCTAGGGTCAAGTATTAACTTGATGCCTTTCTCTGTTGCTGCTAGACTTGGAATGACTGATTTCAAGCCAGCTGGGATCTCTCTCATCCTAGCAGATCGATCCATACGGACCCCAGAAGGCATGTTAGAGAATGTTCATGTTAACATTGAAGGCTGCATAATTCCTACAGATTTTGTGGTTCTGAAATATGCTGAAGAACCTAAAGATCCTCTTATTCTGGGAAGACCATTCTTGGCTACTGCTGGAGCCATCATTGATGTTAGAAAGGGGAACATTGAGCTTGATCTTGGTGATGTTGTCATGAACTTTGACATGGATAAGTTAAGAGGGAGTTCTACCATTGATGGTCAGACCTTTTCTGTAAGAACTTCTAGAGATGAAGAGACTGTCATGGAGCATTCAGAAGACACTATTGCTGAGTGTGTCAATGAATCAGATATAAGTGGGCAAGTGAGCAAGATGGCTGTTGAAGAGCCAATATCTGAAACTTCTGCAGAAGCTGTTGGGTTTGAGGATTGCAGTGAGGATCAAATCTTCATGACTGGGCTTGAAAAAGAGGTTCTAATGAATGCCAAGTTGCTGGAGGAAGACGTGTATGTGATGGAAGCAACACTTGCAGAGCTGAATTGCAGGAAAACTGCAGAAACTCGAACTGCAGAGTCAGTGACGAGTGTCACTGACCTGGTGACGCTCGTCACCAACCTGGACACAAAGGAGAGACGTGATATTTGCTCTACAAGTCCATCATATGTTGCCAATCCGAAAATTCAACAGTCCACAACCCAGAAACCTGCAACTAAGCAAAGGTATGCACTTCCTGGAACCAGTTCCAAACCTCCTAATCTAATCAATAAGAATTTAAAAGGTGAAAAAGCTGCTTCACACTTATGCAAGCAACGAGATTCTCGTAGAATGCTTGGTGTTTCTTTTGATGATTTTGTAGGAAAAAGAAGTATCCCACCCACAGTCACGACCCACTCTGCTGATGTTCCTCACTTCCTTGGAAGTGTTCATACATCTACCGCTTACAAACCACCATGGATGAGGAGACATTCTTCTCCAAGGCATTCAATGCCACCTTCTGCTCCACCAGCTGTCTGAGCAGCATTCAAAGTCGAGCTACTGACTTTAAACAAGCGCTTAGTGGGAGGCAACCCACTAGTAAGTTTTCTTTTTCATATATTAGTTTAGTTTTTTATTACATAGCTAAAAAAACCCAAAAACATGAGAAAAATCAAAAAAAAAAAATAGAAGAGTCACTTTGTTCAGTTTGCTTGGATGATATCTTGTGAACTTGTTGGATCATGGATTATGCTTTGTTTGGATGTTTTGATGTGTGTTTTTAGTGCTCTTACAGTTTGACTTCGGAGTACACATGATGGCATAGCATTTAAACATCCAACATGTCGATTTCTGGAGTATCAGAGTGAGTGACGCTCGTCACCAATCTGGTGACGCTCGTCACTAGCTCCTTCGCTAGGTACCACTTTTCCAACTCGGTTCTACAACTTCTCATGCTTCTTTTTGACCAACTCTTGGCTTAATAACACTGGGGACAGTGTTGTTTAAGTCTGGGGGAGGTGGTTACTGACGTTGTGTACTTTGTGTCATGTTTATAGAGTCTTAAAGTTGAGTCAAAAACCTGTTTTTCCAGAGTCAAAATTTTTGAAACTGTTAGTTTTTCTTGGAACTAGCCATAGGACGTTTTTGCTGATAAGAACCATTGCCACAGTAGTTGATTACAAGTCTCACTAAGTTGAAAGTCATAGGTAGATCAGTCTAGCAATGAAGGTTTAGGTTCTTAGAGAATCTGGAAAATTTACTGTTAGCTCCACCTTAATAAACTTTAAACTTCTTGTCTTGGTGATTGATTCTTATTGATCTTGATTCTCTCTTTCAACACTGAAAATAAGGTTAAAATACAGTCTCTCTTTGATCTTCCCTGATGTAGTTTTTAAAAGATTAAGTTCAAAGAATGGTGCATTCATGACCCTGTCTCCTCACAAGGAACAACAGTAGTGAACACACTCAAGAACCTGTCTCCTTACAAGGAACACAAGTATTGAGTAGCACCATTTCTTAGACAGAAAAAGTTGAGAAAAAGAAGTGAAAAATCGAAAATATCCTAAGGAAAAAGATTAAGGGAAGAGAAAATAGGAGAGCTGTGTTGAGATTGATTTGTTCAGTTGTTAGGAAGGGAAAAGAATCTGTAAAGTGATTAAGATGACGGAGCTTTGATGAGACTTCACACTTAGATAAAAAATAAGGAGTTGACAGTAGAAATTTCGGATTTCTTGAAGGGATTTAGACTGGACTTGAGAGATTTGCTAAGCTTGTGATGATTAGGCTGAAATTTGATCTTGTGTTGACTCTGTGGTATGTGGATTCGAAAGCTTTAACTAGTGTGGTGTTCCTGATGACTGACTGATTGTTTCTTGTTTTCAAACCTCGACCTTATTCTTTGTCTGATGTTTGCTTGAGGGCAAGCAAAAGCTAAGTCTGGGGGAGTTGATATATCATGGTTTTTATGGTTTTTAACCATGATATAAGTTCTTTTTATTGAGTCTTTTTGGTCTTTTTAGAGTCCTAGAAGAGTCTTTGCAGGTTAAAGCATGTCTGGAGCATAATTGGAGATTTTGGAACCTTTTGGAGCATTCTGAGTTGAAGCCACGAAGTACCTAGCTCGAAGAAGAAAGTATGCCATATGGTGACGCTCGTCACCAAGCTGGTGACGCTCGTCACCCAGAAAGGAAGGGGTCGTGGCCTGTTTTTAAAAAATTGGGAAGAAATTGCAGTTTTGGCCCAAAAGTTCCAATATTTACAAAAAGACCCCAGATCGTGTTTTAGCTTGTATATTAGGTTTTTCAGCCATTCTTTTGGCAGATATCTTGTATCTTATTATTTTAGAGAGTTTTAGAGAGAGATTTGTAGAAGAGCCTTTGGAGAGACAAATCAGACTCCTTCAGAGCAGATTTTGAACTCCTTTATTTCTACTTCTTATTTCTATTATGCAATCTATTCTTTTCATGATGTTTTCTCAAATCACCATGTCTGAGTAGTTTGTTAGTTAAGTTAGGGCTTTTCAAAGGTTGAAGAAGAGTTTGTAGAATTGCTAAAAACTTATAGAAAATTCATTGGTTCTTCATCTGTGCTTGCATTCATATCGATTTCTTAGACACATCATCTGGATTTCGAAACCCTAGGTTTTTGATAGATGTGAGAGCATTATTAATCACCTGAACTAGTATTAGATGAGCAAAACGCCCTAGTACAAAGAGATTTGGCTTAGGAGTTTTGTGAACAATTGAACCTGATCATTACTGCATGTTTAGGTTGTTAGGGTTTGCAAAGAGATTTGAAACTCTGTGATTTAGACATAGATAACTTCTGCAATGAGAATTGATTAGTTATATCTTTGCGATTCATGTTCAAGACGGTTTTAATTCATTCCTGATTGCATCATTCTACACTCTCAGATTCAACCTGCGAACTGTCCTGACTTAGTGCCTTTAGCCTTCTGAACTTTAAGAACAAGCATAAAAACGCCCTCTTGCATTTATTTTACTGTTTTGCATTACATTCATTATTTATCGCTTAGCTTAATCTGAATCTATAATCGCTAGTGTGGTTTACATACTTCCTTGGGATTCGATAACCCCTTGTACTACAACTGCTTTTGCTGTGCACTTGCAATAGTTTTATTTGGGTAAAACCTGACCCTATCAATATCGGCTTCCACTGGTCGATACACAAGTCACAAGACACCATATCGAAATACATACCAGGCATGCCAGCTCGATACACATTGAAGGCAAACATATCAAGCTACATATCGAACAAGGCTAGCCCGCTACAAACCGTTCTGCACGACGCCTAGACTGAAAATCAGCTCGGCTGAAGTGTTTCCGTTCTGATTTGGCCTCGGAGTTCTTCATCAACATTGTAGCCAGTTCGTTTAGATTTCGAATAGAAGTGGTTTCGAGTCATTTGGTGCAGTGGCCCAAGTGATAAAGCGATTTTAGTAAAATCTCTGCAGAAGGTCATATCGAGGTGTATATCAGGATAGCTAGGTCGATATGCCTACATGGTTTTGCTCAGTATGGATGAAAATGCTGCTTTCAAGGGAGTGAAGGCTTTGTTCTTCAACATTTACTATTCAAAACCATTCTTTGAAACATTTTCACTCCTCCTCCTTTCAAGACCTTGAGGTATGCTCCAATACCTTTGCATTTTTCTTCTTTTCTTCTTCTCTTAAATTTTTAATTGTTGGATGAATATTGCCTCTTCTTGCATTTTTATTACACAGTGGATTAAATAGAGACTGTGTAATTTAAGTGTGGGGGAGGGAGTGATAATAATAATGCTTTTTCAAATTTTTGCATATATTTCATGCATATCACTCATTTCTTGAAAAATTTGAAATTTTTTTAAAAGAAGAGTGTGATCATTTAGTTGCATTTGCATGATTAAGATTGAGACTAGATTGCATCTCATTTAGTTTTGCATACATTTGCATAGGGAGTAGATGATAAACACTTGTTAAGATATCAATGTTTGAAATGTTTTCAGTGTCTTAGTTATTAGTTGTTTGATGCATTGTAGTGAGTTTGAAGTTAAGGCTGCACCATGCTTTGAATTCTTGCATTGGTATTCATGTCTTAAGTTGAAGCTTGTTGTGATTGGATGCCAACTCTACTTATTAGAACCTTAATCTTGACAATAAATTATCTTGCTTATGTTTTGAAAAGTGATTTCATGGATACCATATACATACTTGGACTTTCTTTCTCCTTCTACCACTCTTGCTAGTCCAAGTAGTTGTTCCTCATCTATAGGACAGTTAATCCCACCTTAAAACAATCCTTCTTTCAAACCTAAATACTATCTTGTGTGTGTGAGACCTTATTTTGAATAAACTTAGCAAAAAGTGTTGGGTTTAGCATGACAAGGGTTAGCTTTTATGTAGATATGGCTCTTCTCTTTGAGTCGTAAATAAGTCTAGGATGGTAGATTTAAGTGTGGGGCTTGGGTGTTCTTTAATTTTTGATATGCTCAAATTAACCCTTAGAGCTACTCTCTCAAATTAAGAGATCTATGTAGTACTTAGGGATCGAATCCACAAGGACTTAAGACTATTACTCAACAGACTTTAGATTCAAATAAAGCTAAGCAGTCAATAACAAATAAAACTAAATAGCAAATGAAAGTAACAAGAGCAGGAGCGGATTATGAGTTCTTAAAATCAATTGAGACAAGGCGCTAGGCAATGGGAAATTCGTAGGTTGACATAAATTACAGACTACGGACTGAAATGATTATTTATTAAAATCGTTCTAGAACTCAAAAATACGAATGTAAAACTAATCGACTTCCGTCGCAGAGATTAACTATGATCAGATTCTAGAATTCCAAATTCCTTTGCAAATTCTAACAACCTAAGCAAGCTTTATAGTTCAGGTTCGATATGTTCACAAAATCACTAATCTAAATTCCTTTGCAATTAGTTATTTTGCTCACCTAAGATAGTTCTGGTAATTCATAATATTTGCACATTTATTAAACAACCTATGATCTTATTTATAGGTGATCAATCTCAAAACCAGTGTTAAAGCAATCTAGATGAAGAATCAAATTATTTATCCTTCCAGTTTCGCAGTTCTAACAATTCATTATCAACCTTTGGATAACCCAAAACCTAACTAGCAAATTACTCAGACATAGAAATTGAAACACAAATCATGACTGAATAATAATGCATTAAAAGATAGAGTAAAAGACAAAGGGGGTTCAAAATTCTTCTCTAACAGAGTACAGATTTGTCTCCCCAAAAGCTCTGAATCTAATCTCTCTCTTAGTCTCATTGAATACAAGATGAATGCCTAACAATGGCTTTCAAAACCTAAATACAACTCTAAACACGACTGGGGCAAGTTTACAAATAGTAGTAAACTTCTGGGCCAAGTTGTAATTCTTCAAATGAGTTTTTACTCCTTCTCGCGACCACGATCGGTGTCGATCGACACCATGCTCCAGAATGCTCTTCGACTTGGTCTTTTCAGCATCAGCTTCAACATAGCTCCAAAAGGCTCCAAAACTCGCAGTTATGCTCCAAACGTACCTAGACCTGCAAGGACTCTAAAGGACTCGAAAAATACCAAAAGACTCTATAAACAATACTTATATCATGGTCAAAAACCAGTAAAAACCATGATATATCAACTCCCCCAGATTTAGCTTTTGCTTGCCCTCAAGCAAACATAAAACTAAATATTGAGTCGAGGTTTGAAAACACGGGAACTCTCCTTTTCATAGATCATTGTTTCAACTGCTCATTTTGTAATCCACACACTGCATTTCTTAAACCAAATCTAACAACCACGTACTTCTCCTTAGACATTCACAACATCCCAGATTCAACACATAAATTCACAGCATTGTCCAATAACTATCATTGCTAAACCTCATCAGCAGCCTAAATATTCAAGAACCTTCTAGATTCATTCCCATACTATACCTAAACAAATTTGCACTGCAATCTATCAACCTTTGGTACTCTTTCTCTCCCCCAGAATTATTCTTTTATAAAGTTTTATTATATTATTCAGGTGTAGGTAAATAATGGTATCATGGGATAATCCTAACCTTACCTCCACCTGTGATCATCTCTTTAAAATAAATACTGGGATCATTGGAAATTTTCCTACCCTTCATCCAAAGAGAATCATCTCAAATTTTTGAAATTTATCACACTTTATTTCTTTTTATTTATTTAAACAAGGTAGAGGAGTACCATCACTTTTCAATCATTGCAAGCAATTTATCAGGTATGAATGAGGAATCAAGCTCTATGAATATCAGACTTACTAACTTAGTCTTTTTGAAGCTCAAATTAAATGGATTTGTTGGAACTATGGATGTTTCTAGTTAACTGGTATTAATCATGCAGCAGTGGTCACTCAGATGAAACAGATAACACAAACAATCAAGAGAAAGATCTTAATTCCCAACAAATTTTGACTCAATAAAACAGGTTTTGACTCAACTTTAAGACTCTAAAAACCAAACACAATGTACACAATGTCAGTAACGACAACATTGTCCTCAGTGTTATCGAGCCTGGAGTTGGCAAAAATAAGCAATGAAACGGTTTGTACATGGGTGATAAAGTGGTACCTTCGATTGCGCATGGTGTCGATCGACACCCTATGGTTGGTGTCGATCGACACCCTGTCCGAAGACAGAATATGACTGACCCAAACATGTATAATGTTGCATGTTCGATTGTTAGCTGAAGTACTCCCGAGTCAAGACTGTTAGGAACACTCAAGCACACAATTAAAAGCAACAATACAAATGCATCTCATCAGTTCAAACAAGTTTCAAAGCATAAATCAAAGCTGTTAAACTGACTCAAAGCAAAAGCATCAAAAACTGACTCAAATAAAATAAAAATAACAAAGGAAAAGGGAAAAGTAACCAGGATAGATGGAGGAACTAGTCCTCATCCTCATCGCGAGGATGCGTGGAAGGTCGAACGCAGCCACAGTTCGACAGCACCGAGATGGCGTTCCAGAGTGCCTGTACACTCTGAACCATGAATCGCTGAAAACCGGCCTGTTCCATCGGAATGTCGGGAACATTAGGGAGCAACTCATGGAGTCTGAAGATGAAAATTTTCCTGTCTCAGAGGTGAGTGACGAGCGTTACCAAGGAGGAGTGACGCTCGTCACCAACCTACAAGGGTATCGGGGGTTGTCACAAGTGAGTGATGAGCGTCACCCCCCTGGTGACGGTCGTCACCCACCCCAGAACGAAGCTGCTTCGCCTGTAACTGCAAATTATGACCAGGAACGTGTCTATAAACCCTAAACACCATTCCCCAAGCATCCTAGGAAGTCTAAACAGGAGATAGAAGAAGCCAGATGTAAAGCTATGATAGACAAGCTGATGCTTGAGATCCCACTTGTTGATGCAGTCAAGCTTTCACCAGCTCTAAGAAGGTATGTAAAGAGAATGGTTGTGAATGGTGTAAGTCCTGAGGAAGGAGCATTGCTTACCAGAGACATCAGTGCAATTCTCTTAGGCACAGTTCCAAAGAAGAAGAAGAAGGTGACTATTTCTGAACAAGTCAATACCATCACTCAAAGCAGAGTTCCAGAGAAGCTATCTGATCCAGGGACCTTTGTGCTTGATTGCTCAATATTTGCAGGACGTTTTCCACACTCTCTATGTGATCTAGGGTCAAGTATTAACTTGATGCCTTTCTCTGTTGCTGCTAGACTTGGAATGACTGATTTCAAGCCAGCTGGGATCTCTCTTATCCTAGCAGATCGATCCATAAGAACCCCAGAAGGCATGTTAGAGAATGTTCATGTTAACATTGAAGACTGCATAATTCCTACCGATTTTGTGGTTCTGAAATATGCTGAAGAACCTAAAGATCCTCTTATTCTGGGAAGACCATTCTTGGCTACTGCTGGAGCCATCATTGATGTTAGAAGGGGGAACATTGAGCTTGATCTTGGTGATGTTGTCATGAACTTTGACATGGATAAATTAAGAAAGAGTTCTACCATTGATGGTCAGACCTATTCTGTAAGAACTTCCAGAGATGAAGAGACTGTCATGGAGCATTCAGAAGACACTATTTCTGAGTGTGTCAATGAATCAGATATTAGTGGGCAAGTGAGCAAGATGGCTGTTGAAGAGCCAATATCTGAAACTTCTGCAGAAGCTGTTGGGTTTGAGGATTGCAGTGAGGATCATATCTTCATGACTGGGCTTGAAAAAGAGGTTCTAATGAATGCCAAGTTGCTGGAGGAAGACGTGTATGTGATGGAAGCAACACTTGCAGAGCTAAATTGCTGGAAAACTGCAGGGTCAGTGACGACCGTCACTGACCTGGTGACGCTCGTCACCAACCTGAACACAAAGCAGCAACGTGATTTTACAGCTACAAGTCCATCATATGTTGCCAATCCGAAAATTCACCATTCCACAACCCAGAAACCTGCACCTAGGCAAAGGTATGCACTTCCTGGAACCAGTTCCAAACCTCCTAATCTCATCAATAAGAATTTAAAAGGTGAAAAAGCTGCTTCACACTTATGCAAGCAACGAGATTCTCGTAGAATGCTTGGTGTTTCTTTTGATGATTCTGCAGGAAAAAGAAGTATCCCACCCACAGTCACGACCCACTCTGCTGATGTTCCTCACTTCCTTGGAAGTGTTCATACATCTACTGCTTACAAACCACCATGGATAAGGAGACATTCTTCTCCAAGGCATTTACTGGCACCTTCTGTTCCACCAGCTGTCTGAGCAGCATTCAAAGTCGAGCTAATGACTTTAAACAAGCGCTTTGTGGGAGGCAACCCACTGGTAAGTTCTATATTTCATATACTTAGTCTAGTTTTCTATTACATAGCTAAAACAAAAAACCTAAAAACATGAGAAAAAATCGAAAAAAAAAGAGTCAGTTTGTTCAGTTTGCTTGGATGATGTCTTGTGAACTTGTTGGACCATGGATTATGCTTTGTTTGGATGTTTTGATGTGTGTTTTTAGTGCTCTTACAGTTTGACTTCGGACTACACATGATGGCATAGCATTTAAACATCCAACATGACGATTTCTGAAGTTTCAGAGTGGTGACGCTCGTCACCAATCTGGTGACGCTCGTCACTAGCTCCTTCGCGAGGTACCACTTTTCCACCTTGGTTTTACACGTTCTAATGCTTCATTTTGACCGACTCTTGGCTTAATAACACTGGGGACAGTGTTGTTTAAGTCTGGGGGAGGTGGTTACTGACGTTGTGTGCTTTGTGTCATGTCTATAGAGTTTTAAAGTTGAGTCAAAAACCTGTTTTTCTAGAGTCAAAATTTTGAAACTGTCAGTTTTTCTTGGAACTAACCATAAGACGTTTTTGCTGATAAGAACCATTGTCACAATAGTTGATTACAAGTCTCACTAAGTTGAAAGTCATAGGTAAATTAGTCTAGCAATGAAGGTTTAGGTTCTTAGAGAGTCTGGAATATTTGCTATTAGCTCCACCTTAATGAACTTTAAACTTCTTGTCTTGGTGATTGATTCTTATTGATCTTGATTCTCTCTTTCAACACTGACAATAAGGTTAAAATACAATCTCTCTTTGATCTTCCCTGATGTAGTTTTTAAAAGATTAAGTCCAAAGAATGGTGCATTCATGACCCTGTCTCCTTACAAGGAACAACAGTAGTGAACACATTCAAGAACATGTCTCCTCACATGGAACACAAGTATTGAGTAGCACCATATCTTAGACTGAAAAAGTTGAAAAAAAGAAGTGAAAAATTGAAAATATCCAAAGGAAGAGATATAAGGAAGAGAAAATAGGAGAGCTGTATTGAGATCTATTTGTTCAGTTGTTAGGAAAAGAAAAGAATCTGTAAAGTGATTAAGATGATAGAACTTTGATGAGATATCACACTTAGATAAAAATAAGGAGTTAGCAGTAGAAATTTCGGATTTCTTGAAGGGTTTTGAACTGGACTTGAGAGATTTGCTAAGCTTGTGATTATTAGACTGAAATTTGATCTTGTGTTGACTCTGTGGTATGTGGATTCGAAAGCTCTAACTAGTATGGTGTTCCTGATGACTGACTGACTGTTTCTTGTTTTCAAACCTCGACCTTATTCTTTGTCTGATGTTTGCTTGAAGGCGAGCAAAAGCTAAGTCTGGGGGAGTTGATATATCATGGTTTTTATGGTTTTTAACCATGATATAAGTTCTTTTTATTGAGTCTTTTTGGTCTTTTTAGAGTCCTAGTAGAGTCTTTGCAGGTTATAGCATGTCTGGAGCATAATTGGAGATTTTGGAACCTTTTTGAGCATTCTGGGTTGAAGCCACGAAGTACCAAGCTCGAAGCAGAAAGTATCACATATGGTGATGCTAGTCACCACCTTTGGTGATGCTCGTCACCCATCAAGGAAGGAGCGTGGCTGTTTTATTAAAAGTATGAAGAAGATTTGCAGAATTAGCCCAGAAGTTCCTTTATTTACATGAAGACCCCAGATTGTGTTTAGCCTCTATTTATTAGGTTTTCAGCCATTGTTGGCTATTATCTTAGTTTTTGAGAATTCAGAGAGCTTAGAGAAAGATTATTCAGAGCTTTTTGGGGAGACAAATCCTGTACTCTTTTGAGAAGATTTCGAATCCCCTTTATTTCTTACTCTTTCTCTTAATGCAATTTTATTCAGTTATGTTTTGTGATCTCATAATCATGTCTGAGTAATCTGCTAGTTAAGTTAGGATTTTTCAAAGGTTGATGAAAAGATTGTAGAATCGCTATCTGTTAGGAATATCTTATGGTTTTTCATCTCTGCTTGCTTTAAAATCGAATTTCTGAGACACATCATCTAGGAATCTGAAAATCTTAGGTTGTTAAATATATGTGAGAGCATTATTCATAACCTGAACTAGTATTTGATGAGCAAAGCAACTTAGTGCAAAGAGATTTGGCTTAGGAGTTTTGTAAACAATTGAATCTGATCATTCCTGCATGCTTAGGTTGTTAGGGTTTGCAAAGAGATTTGAAACTCTGTGATTTAGGCATAGATAACTTTTGCAATGAGAATTGATTAGTTATACATCAGTGATTCATGTTTAAAACGGTTCTTAATCATTCCTGATTTCCTGCGTCATACATTCTTGGATTCAACCTGCGAACTGCCCTGACTTAGCGTTTTTAGTCTTCTGGAACTTAGATCATCTCACAAAATCGTTTGCTTACTTTCATTCATTCATTCGCATTACATACATCATATCTTGCTTAGCTTAATCTGAATCTACATTCGATAGTGTAGTCTGCATTACTCCCTTGGGATTCGATAACCCCTTGTACTACAACTGCTTTTGTTATGCACTTGCAGTAGTTTTATTTGGGTAAAACCTGACCCTATCATTCATTAGTCTTGAATCTCTGTTTTCTAGTCTGCCTTTCTTGCTTTAGGTTGTTAGATTAAATTTTCCTTCATGCTTTATTAGGCCTAGCTTAGCAAGTTTTCTGCATCTTGATTGTTCCTTAGCCTTTGGATTGGATTGACACCTCAAGTACTACAATGACATGTGTGTTTGAGGATTGAGTTAAGGCTTAAAAACCTCAACATCATAGTGTTAAGATCCCCATGTATGAATTGCTTTCAATGCCTTGGTTACTTGTTGTTTGAATGCATAGTAGTGAGTTTGAAGTTAAGGCTGCACCATGCTTTGAATTCTTGTATTGACACTCATGACTTATGCTAAAGCTTGCTTTGATTTGATTCCAACTCTATTTTATTAGAACCATAATCTTGAAATTTAATTATCTTGTTTGTGCATTGAGAGTGATTACATGGATACCCATATACATACTTGGATTATCTTTTTCCCTTCTTACCACTCTTGTTAATCCAAGTAGCTGATCCTCATCATTATGGGACAGTTAACAACACTTAAACCATTCCTTCTTTCTGAACCTAAACACTATTGTGAAAAGCTGTGAGGCCTTGCATTGCATCATTTTTGATTTTATCTTCGCAAAAAGTGTTAGGAATAAGGCTGGCAAGGAGAAGCTCTCTTGTAGACACAAGCTTGCATTTTGAGCTTGGAATTAGGTTAGAATATTGGGAAAGGGTAGTGTAAGTGGTTTGAGCTGTAAATGTTTACATCTTTTGAGAAGAAGAAGAAGTATGGGGTTGGTAATATGGGGGAACAGTTCATTTTGTGGTTAAGTCAAAAAGGAAGAAAGCTATAAATGTTAAAGAAGAAAGGTGCCAATAACAAAGCTTACAAAGGTCATCCCAAAAGGAGAAATCAGACCTAGAAATCCACCAAAGGTGAAGAAAAATGGCGTCAATTATACAATAAAGAAGAGCGAGTTCCAACAAAGAATCAACCACACAAGCAGAAAGAAGGAGTTTTCCCCAAACATGAAGGAAGAAGAGATCAAGTGATTTGGGAAAGGGTAGATCTAGGGGTTTCACTTTGGGTTTAGAAGATAATAGGTTCATCTTGGGGTAATAAGAGGTAGAAGAGAGCTTTTACTTGCATGCACAAGTGTGCTTTTACCTTTAGCATTTTGCCTAAGATAGAATCATTTCATTGAGTGATCCCTTATGTCTTTGAGCCCTTATCTGAATGAGATTATTTTCATCTCATGACCATTTCCCTTTAACCAAATGTTTTCTCTTGATTTGCACAAACATGATCCATTGGTTACTGATTAATAAATGTTAAAGAGTTGGTTGATTTGAATGCTTGTGTAGGCTAAGCATGAGTTCTTTGTTTGTTAGGAAGAGTATGGCTAAAGCTTTTGAAGTAGAACAATCTCTATACATCTTAGAACATATAACTTGGGCATTGAATCAGTTTTTCCATTGGCATCTTTAGTTTTGAGCTCCCACTTTCAAACCTCATTCCCTCATTTGTTCTTGTTTGCTTGAGGACAAGCAAAATGCAAGTGTGGGGGTATTAATATACTCATTATTTACACCATATTAGCATGCATTTTTGCATTGTTTGGTAGTTTTCAAGCATGCATTTCTGCATGTTCTTGTCCCTATTGCATCCACTTTACATATAGAGTATAGATAAGAGTTGCATTGCATATTAGGTGCATTCCTAGCACTTAGGAGGTGCATTTCGGGAGTTTGAGGACTAGAGGAAGAGCTGGGAATCAAAAGATGAAGGAGCCAAGGCGAGAAGGCTTCGTATCGAGTAGGATATCGACATAGCAGGTCGATACACAACATACATAGCAGCATATCGGCTTTGCGCATCGATACATGTTGGGGTGCTACACCGATCAACACATCGAAATCCCATAGTCGATACAAAGAGACAGGACACCAGAAGAATATCGAGCTACGACTGATCGATGCACTTCCTCTGAAGCCCTTGTACCGGCCAACATATCGACATAGCATCAACTCGGTACGCAGGCCAAAGAAGTGTATCAGACCACTGTATCGACATTGGAAGCTCGATATCCCTTAACTAAAGGGGCGATTGTATCGAGCAGCGTATCGAGGAGATCACCCGAGATGCCTTACCAAGGGGAAGCTGTATCTATGTGAGTATCGGCTAGACCTGGCCGATACACTCTTCTGCCAACCGATATCGACCAGAGTATCGACGTGACAAGTCGATATCAGGCGCCCGAACCTGCTTCTTTTCGGTTTATTTCTAGTTTACTAAGGGTTTTTCCTGAAAACTATATATAGGCTGCGACCAAAAAACATAAGGGCTCTCTCTTATCATCTTTACCCTCTGGATAATAGCTTTTTCTTTTGCATTTCCCTTAGTTTTTCTTGTAGTCTCTTGTTGAATCTTACTCTTTCAATCAAAAGCTGGTGTTTATCTTCTTTTGCACCATGATTTATTATCCCTCCTTACTTTGGGCTGTGATTAGGATCATGATTAGTGAGTAGTGTGTCTAGGGTTTGAGATAGGATAGAGATAGGGAGATTTAAGGTTGGATTAGTGATTGGTTAGTGCTTGTGATTGTTCCATCTTATTGATTGAGTTTAATGCTAGATTCGCCCTTGCTAAGTTGATCTAGATTTTAGGGTTCTTTTATGCCTGATAAGTGTGTGATGAATTGTCTGAATGAGTCAAGTAAGAGATTTGCTTATCTTAGCCTAAGGAATTAGCTGTCTAAGGGGTAGATTGGCAATATAGAATTGGATTAGTTGCTTGTAATGCTTGCTGATCATGTTTGGGTAAATGAATTTGTCTTGAATATGTGTTTAGAAAAGTGGTTAGAGTCAAGGAATTGAGCAAGCTATAGCTGTTAATTCTATGCTTAGGGATAGCATTGATTGAAATGTTTTGAAACACCACTAGTTAAGCCAAAACTCTCCCTTGATCAATAACCTCATCTCAAGCCTAGTAGTCTTTGATTGTTTGAATTTCGAACCTACCTTAGTTTCTCTGTTTATTTTACTTGCTCTTGCCTATTTGAAGTCTCTTGTAGTCATTAGTTTCATAGTTTCAATCATCCATTTATGCTTGTTTGAATTAGATAATCTATTGCATTCCTAGTGTCTTACCTTCCCATTATAGATTGATACCTACATATTATAATGATATGAGTATATGTAGGATTTGAAGTAGAATAAACTCTTATATCAAGCACCTGAAAACACCATAAATATATATATATATGCAATCCTGAATTATATGTATGCATTGTTACTTCTAAATGCAAATGAGACTAAAATATTAAATTAATATACAAAAATAAAGTAAAAGATAAATGAAATACAACCTAAAATACTATAATATAACAAGCTATTACAAATGTTCGCTTGAGTCTTGAGTGATCGAAAAAGAGAGTATTAGCCTCAGTCTTGCGTGATTGAAAGGAAGAGAGTATCGCATATAACAAGAAAAGTGATAATTATATACAATTTTTAATTAATAGAATAATTGAATTAAAAATTAATAATTAAATAACTCAATTGTGGTCATTGGACCGCTGCATTTTTTAAAATGTGATATTTCAAAGTGCGGACCGTCAATTAACACATGTTGTTGATTGATTGTGACAAGGCGGTTCTTGTATATGCACATTGATGAGACGCTTCGCGTAGCCTAGTCTTTACAGCTTAGCCACACATTTTCCAATTTATCTATAATCCACTAATTAGCATTTACTTCTTGTTAATTCTAATTTCTGCGGTCTATAATTCTAAGTAACCCTAATATGAGAAGATGTCTATGTAAATATCCTATCAATACTGTTTTTATCTAGTAGAATAAGCGAGGTAGAGGACAATTGAATAGTAAATACAAAGAACATAAATTTTGGGGTAAAATATTATATATATTTGTTGTCTTACATTTATAGTCAGCATAGTATGTGTGGATTAAAATAGAACATTATTTATATAGAGTAGTTGAGACTGTAGACACGGTTTTCTTAGAAATTCTCATATACCACTGACGACCATATATGGTCAACATTGTAACACTGCCTCTCCTCATATGAGATGACGTATTAAACACTCAACTTCCTAACCAAGTTATCACCGCATTAACTTCAAATCAATACTCATTTCATAAATATAAGTCCAAATAGTTTTGTAAATAACCAACTTAAATTCGAAATAAAACATAACCAAGTCTCAAAACTATCTGAAAACCATTTGAAACAGAAAGCTAAGTGTCTTAAGGACCCCAAGGACCGAACTAGAGAACCAGCTCGTCACCATCACACGCCAATCACTCCTGCTGCTCATGCTCACCTGCGCAAGGGGAAACGAAAAAGGAGGGGATGAGTAATTTAGATTACCCAGAAGAATGCATACACATGGTCCACCACATATATCATTACCCAACCTGTCGCTAGCTAGAGCCAAACGAACAAGCGCAGTTTAATGATTCCTCTAACAAAAAACAAACAAATATGCAATGAACAAAGCGAGCATACTGAACGCCTCTCGTTACAGTATCCCATGGATTAACCTCCACAAGTTTCGTATGTCTTACACCCTTGCTAGGGGACGCATCTCCGCAAGAGTCTAAGTCGCTGCACGACTGGCCCGTCGACCTGAGCGCCACATGGCACTACGACAGGCACATCCTCTGTCGCAGGCGTCAATCATGCCAGCAGTGCCTCTCACTGCTGGGTCCTAATGCAGTTTGTGCTTTCACACACTATATGCAATGCAATGCAATTCACAATTCTCACAAGCAATATTCAACATCAAGCAACAATCAACCATATTAATCCATACCTAGATCTATGTTCTGAAAGTAAATAACAACCTAGCAAACAGCACAGATCTACAAGTTACGACCTAGAGCGGAACTTGTAGGGGATTTAGAGGACTTGGAAGTCAGATCTAATCAGGAGAAGCTAGCTAACAATATCGAAGGGAAGACATGAACACATCCTCACCTTTGCCTAATCGAATGAAAGCTAAAAAGGGATCTAGGGTTTAAGGGATCTAACGACGGAAAGCAAAGGACTCAAGAAAACGGCGGCTAGGAACGGCGGAACGACGGTGGCTCTCCTTGGCGGCGGCGGTCGGCGGCGAAGACAAACGGCGGCGGCTTGCTCGGTTAGGGTTCCTAGGTTCTATCTCTGAGTGCTTTGGGAGCTGTGATGGAAAACCTAACTCTCTACCTCTATTTATATAGGGAAGACTCTGGGAAAACCCTAATACCCTTTCCTCTTGGGCTTCTGACACATGGGCCTTTCCTTTTCCTATTGGGCCTAGATCCAGGGCGTTAAAATTCTCCCCTTCTTTAGAGGGATTCGCCCTCGAATTCTTGTACCCATCCTACGATCCCCTCGCACCCTCAAAAAGTTCAGGACACTATTTCCTCATGTCATTTTCCTCTTCCCAGGTCTCCTCACTAATTCCATCTCTTTTCCAACACACCAAGACCATTCGGGTTTCCTTCCCCTGAACGTCCCTTGTCTGATATTCCTTTATCGAGACAGGCGTGCTCCGCACCCGGAGGTTTCCACTCACATCCACTGGCGGATCAGGTAGTATCAGCTCAGGCTCTCTAACTACCTTTCTCAACACAGATACATGGAACACATTATGGAAGTCAGACAACTCTTGTGGCAAATCCAATCGATAAGCCACATTGCCAACTCTCTCAATGACCCTATATGGCCCCATGTACCGTGGCTTAAGTTTTTTCAGCTTCCTAATCTCTTTCACACCGGTGAAGGTTCTCATTTTCAGGTAGACCTCATCTCCAACTGAAAACTCTAAGTCTTTCCTACGCTTATCGGCATAACTCTTCTGACGGTTGTGGGCTTCCTTAAGTCTGTCCTTAAGCAAGTCCACCTGTATAACCGTCTCCTTGACCATGTCCGGCTCTAGGTCACGTCGTTCACCCACCTAAGTCTAACAGAGGGGAGTGCGACACGGTCTACCATACAGAGCCTCGTATAGAGACATACCGATACTCGCGTGATAACTGTTGTTGTAGGCAAACTCAGCTAACGGTAAGTACTCGCCCCACTTCCCCGCCCAGTCAAGAACACACGCCCGGAGCATGTCCTCGAGGGTCTGAATCGTCCTTTCCGATTGTCCATCCGTTTGGGGGTGATAGGCAGTACTGAGATGAACCTTAGTTCCTAATGCTTTCTGAAAAGCCTGCCAGAACATCGATGTGAACTTCGGATCACGATCTGATACTATGCTAACTGGAACTCCATGCAGTCTTACTAAAGAATCCAGATACTTCTGAGCTAAGCGATCGGCTCCATCCGTCTTTCTAATAGCTAAGAAGTGCGTAGACTTGGTAAGGCGGTCCATGATTACCCAAATCGCATCCTTATACCCAGTAGTCTGCGGCAGTCCGGTGACAAAATCCATAGTTACCATGTCCCATTTCCATTCTGGTAGTGGTAAGTTCTGGAGTAGTCCGCTTGGAACCTGATGTTCTGCTTTCACTTGTTGACATGTCTGACACTGTGATACCCAGATGGCGACGTCCTTCTTCATACCGTCCCAATGGTAGTACCTCTTCAAATCCCGGTACATCTTTGTGCTTCCCGGATGGATAGCAAACCGTGACTGATGAGCTTGGCGCAGGATCTCGTCCTTCAGATCCTTTACCCTCGGAACACAAGCCCTATCGCTGAATAGGTAAGTTCCATTGAGCGCAACACGGTATCCATCCACATTGCGGTCAATCATCCTTCTGAGTGCATGGTCGTCCTTCTGAGCCTCGCGGATCCGTTCCAATAGGTCCGCTTAACCCACGGCTTCCAAACCGTTGGCCGGCTCACCGATGGTAGTGGCGCACAGGCGCAGGCTGGCTACCATCAAGACTAGCTCCTCAACTTCCTTAGCAACTGATACATCTGCCTTTCGTCTACTCAGGGCGTCCGCCACCTGATTGGCTTTCCCGGGATGGTAGAAGATATCCAAATCGTAGTCTGCCAACAACTCTACCCACCTGCGCTGTCTCAGATTCAGGTCCCCCTGGGTAAAGATGTACTTAAGACTTTTATGGTCCGTAAACACTTGCACCTTCTCCCCGTACAAGTATGAACGCAAAATCTTAAGGGCAAACACTACTGCTGCTAACTCCAAGTCGTGAGTGGGGTAATTGACCTCATGCTTGCGCAACTGCCGTGAGGCGTATGCGACCACCTTCTCCTCTTGCATGAGCACGCAACCGAGTCCAGTCCCCGATGCGTCTGTATACACCACGTATGGTACACCTGTCCTTGGTAATACCAAAATGGGGGTATCTGTCAAACGTCCCTTCAGATCTGCAAAACTCTTGGCACAAGCTTCCGTCCATTGGAACTTGACGTCCTTGCCTGTTAAGGCTGTCAATGGCTTGGAAAATGCTGCAAATCCTTTCACGTACTTCCTGTAGTACCCAGCCAAACCCAAGAAACTACGGACCTCAGTAGCACTTGTCAGCGCAGGCCAGTTGGTAATAGAAGTGATCTTTTCCGGATCCACTGCTACACCGGCTTCGGATACTACATGGCCTAGGAATCCGATCTTCCTCTGCCAAAAGTTGCACTTACTGAACTTTGCAAACAACTGATGCTCCCTCAACTTCTGCAAAACGATCCGCAGATGCCTGTCATGCTCCTCTTTACTCCTGGAGTAGACTAATATGTCATCAATGAAGACAATCACGCACTTATCCAAGTGTTCGCGAAAAACGTCATTCATCAATTTCATAAAGGCAGCGGGCGCGTTAGTCAGTCCAAATGGCATAACCACGAACTCGTAATGACCATAACGCGTCCGAAATGCGGTCTTCTTCACATCCTCCTCTGCTATGGGTATCTGATGATATCGCGACGCAAGATCGATATTCGAGAACCAAGAGGCTCCCTGTAGCTGGTCCAACAGCTCAACGATCCGCGGCAAAGGGTACTTATTCTTAATAGTCACCTTATTCAAACCTCTGTAATCAATACAGAGTCTGAAGCTACCGTCCTTTTTCTTCACGAATAGCACAAGTGCTCCCCATGGCGAGCTACTTGACTGGATAAACCCTTTATCCAGTAAGTCCTGAAGCTGCTTCTTCAGCTCAGCCATTTCTGCAGGTGCTAAACAATAAGAAGCCTTTGATACGGGCGCCGTCCCGGGCTCAACTTCAATCGTGAAAGCATCACCTCGCGTGGGAGGCGGTCCTTGCAGCGGCTCGAATACGTCCACATATTCGGCGGCTACAGGAATCGCACTAAGGTCTGCCACTACTTTCTCTTCTACCATCGAAATGGTGGCCAGATATGCTTCATGCCCCTTCCCCAGAAGCTCTTCTGCTTGCAACATCGAGATGATTCTGACTCTTGACTTCAACTGAATGCCTTGGAACGTTATCCAACAATCCTCCTTGGGAATCCTGACCCTCGCCTTGTGACAGTCCAAAGTCGCACGGTATCAGGTCAGCCAGTCCATTCCCAAGATGACCTCATAGTGGTTCAGCTTCATTTCTATGAGATCCCAAGGCAAATCCACACCTTCCAACGTTATGGGGACTTTAACGTGCACTCCCGTGGATTTTACCAGTTCGGTTCCAGCCGTCTGGATCCCCTTGGACTTCGGAACGCAGGTTCCCTTGAACGTCCAAACCCTCACTATCTCCGGACAAACGAAGCTATGGGTAGCTCCCGAGTCGAACAGAGTGTGAGCTGCTATGCCTACAACGAGGACCGATCCTACAGGGTTTCTACTTCTAAGGCTCTACTCTACAAACACACAACTGATAAACGTGTTTCTAGCTCGGGTTTATGATGCAGAGAGGTTATCAAACTCTAATGCAAGCAATATTGTAGTATAGCAAGCAAGAGAGAGTCAATCCACTTCTAGGAGATAGAGAATGCATAGAGAATGCAAGGACTAAAGCAAATCTAAGCAAAATGAGAAAGTTTATGAGAAAATATCTAAGAACTAGATGCAGCAACCTAAACAGAATGAAACCTATTTTAAAAATACTAGAAAGGAAGCAACTACCACGAGAAACAAACGGATTGATTAAAGGAAAGAGCTTCGAATTATTAAAATTCGACTAGTGGATCGACCACGAGATCGACCACTAAATCGAGCAGTAACAATCGATCTCGTCTAAAATCGTAAGAACAGTAAAGCTAATGACCAGGATGCTATCAGGTAACAAGCAAATGATGAGAATAGACGTAAAGATGCTAAAAGAAAGAGCCTAGGGTTGAGATTCATGGTTAGGGGTTTCAAAGGTTCGACCTTGGGTTTGAAACTTTAGATCGACTCACTTGGTGAGGATCTCTAAGCCTTGAAAACAAAACAAGATCTATCCATGGCTTTCGGTATAGATCACTCTTTCATCCTCTCCTCCAAACCCATGGCTTTTGGTGGAAAGAGAGGTCGAAAGGCAAGGAAAACAGATTTCAAGTAAATGGCTTAACTAGTCCCCCAAACTTCCATGGCTTTTGGGAAGGGGTAACTAGTCTCTAAGGTGTGATCTTCCGAGGCCCCTGGATCCTGTCAAGGTAAGGAACCTCTCGGATCATGAAGCTCTTGGCGTGAGAGTCTTCAAGCTTTAAGCTTTCAACACCTTAGAAGAGATAGCCTTTAAAAACGTTTAGAAAAACCCCAAGATTGAAACCTTTTCTACCCCTTAATCCTCTCAACCCCGAACCCAAAGGAACTACTCACTACACATAGAGTGAATCAAGCAAAGCATATGAAACGAGACGATGAACATGAAAGAAAAACTGGCTTAAACGATAATGATTCGAATACAAAAGCTTAAGAGAAAAACGAGTTTCAACAATGGTGTTCTTTTCGAAAACGAGAGAGAAAACATAAAGAAAAGGATAAGGATCTAAAAGTTATCGAAAAAGGGCATCGCCGCCTTGCCTAAAATGCCCAAACAAGCCAATGGTCCCCCCTTTGCTAGCAGCCAAAAACAGTTGAAAGGACAGAGATCGACTCCAAGATCGAGTGGTTCTCTCGATCATATCCGGGCATCATGTCTTCGGCTCGATCCGGGTCTCGATCATCATCGGCGAATCGAGTGTTGCATCCGATCTCGGTAACGATCTTCGGCTGGATCGAGTGATGTACTCGATCTAACTCTCGCTCTGCATGGCGTCATTTACGTCCGTACCGATTGATCGATTGCTTCACTCGATCTCCGTCTCGATCATTCTCCTTAGATCGCCTAGTTGGCTCGATCTTCTGGTCAATCAACTCCTAGATCGACCAGCCATGATCGATCTGCTCCTCGATCTCTGGTCCTTAGCATATTTCCGAGCTCCCACAAACTGCTACATCAGCTTTAACACGTCCACGAACCTCCACGACTCCAAAGCAGCCAGAAACAACCTGAATGTGATGCAAAATGCAAGAAAAATGCGTATGCTGATGCAAGAATGCTCTAGGACCCTAAGTGATGCAATCTAACCTAAAACATGATACAAATGCATGAAAAGCTAACTAATGAGTATGCAAAATGTATGCAATATGCAATAACATCAACTCCCCCAAACTTATTTCTTGCTTGCCCTCAAGCAACAGAAAATAAGTAAGGAAGAGAGGTTTAAAGAAAAAATGAGTGGGGTTTTAAACTTTTTGCAAAGGTGCCTTTCAAATGATTCAATCTCAATGTCCTAGTTAACAGTTCTAAAATGCTATGCTTACACTCATACTCCAAAGAACTTAGCCGTACTCATCATACAAAGAAATTCAAATCATGACTCTCCTATTCCTAACAATCAAAGAAACTCATCCTTTAACATTCATTAACATTCGAACCATGAATCAAACTTATGCACTTTAAAGCAAAACACATTTGGCTAAGGGTTATGGTTATGAGCATAGAATGATCTCATTTGAAAATGGTTTATAAATAGATTAAGGGATTCTCTCGAAAATGGTTGAACTTGTGCATAATGCTAAAGGTAAAGACAATTTATGCATACATGATTAGATTCTCATCTACCCATGTAAACTATCAAATGATCCTATACCCCTCTCATTTAAGAAATTTTATCCTCACTCACCACTTAAGATTCTACCCTTTCCTTCACAAATTTAGCAATCCCTAATTCAAAATAAAGACATTTTTAAACTTTTAGGCTAGTGAAAAGGTTTTGAAAAATACTTTTGCTCTTTAGAAATTTCTTATTGGTAGCTCTCTTATTATTTTTTTTTTCTTCTTTTTTTTATTTATTTATTTGGCACTTAGACTCTCTTTTTTTTTTCTTTTTTTTTTTTTTTTTTTTTTTTTTAATTAGTTTATTATGAGAGAGCTACCTCCTAAAATTATTAGCGCATACTTAGCTTTTAAAAATAACCTTTCACTTAAAACCTCATTTCTTTCCTTAAAACACAAAATTTTTGAAACCGAAAACAAATAGACAAGAAAGCAACCCCAATGATCCCCCAAACTTATCATAAGCCTACACCTAGCTTCAAAATGCAAAGCTAGCAACAATATGAAAACCAAATCATGTCGCCTAAACCTAACACTTTATGCCAAGTTCAAACCGAAAGGAAGGCCTCACAAAGATGTCACACAAGAACATTTGGCTTCAAAGGAGGGTAAGGTTCAAGGAGGGTGTTCTACTTAGGCTCACAAAGAGTGGTAAAAAGGAAGAAGAGAGCCTAAATATTTTAAAACCATGTGTTCATTTTCAAATGCATAAGAATGATAATTAGAATTTAAAATTAAGGTTTTCACTTATTAGAATGAGTTTCAAATCATGAGAGTTCAATTCAAGCCACGAAAATCCTAACAAGTGATCCAAGCATGGTAAGAACTTACTTTCAAAGCATAGACAAAGCATTAGAGAACTACCAACTAGGGCATTGAAACAATTCATAAGTAAAAACACCTTTGTAAGAAATTCTAACCCGTTATGCAAAATGCAAACAACCTAGGTGATGAGAGAAACTCTAGACTCAATCCTAACATGATTTTAAAAAGATGAATGCAACTACATGAATCTTTGAAATTTTTTTTAAAATTTTACCAATTTTTCATGAACTAAGACTCAAGGATGCTAAGGGAAAATAAGATCAAAGAACACAAGTCAAATCACACATGTACTCCCCCAAACTTGCTTGACACCGTCCCGGTGGCAAACTCATCCGAAGGAGCATCAAAACACAATGCAAGAAACAAACATGAGCGGTTATATACAATGGAAGATGGTTGTTACCTATGGTCTAGGCTCGGCTGGAACTTGAGGATGTTCCAGAGGAGCTAGAGATCGTTGCTTTGCCTTTGTCAGCTGGTTCTTAGAGAGAGTGGCGCGCCGGCTGAATGTTGTCTCCTTGGGTCTCGCGGATGACAACTCCTCCGGTTGAGAGCCTTCTCTTCTCGGGTTGTTGCATCTCTTGACTTGCAGCTGGCTTAGGCGTGCCTCCCTGAAGTGCTTTGACTTTCTTCCCAAGCTTCTTCAGCATCTTGCCTTGCCACTTGTTAATCTTCCTTTGCATCTCTACCACCGATGCTAGGAACTTCTCGGTTTTTGTCCTCGGCTCAAAGTCTAGCTTGGGAAGTGTGTAAGCCTCGGGCATCTCATCTTCCATGCCTGGAGACTCTGACCTTTGACGCGGGGCAATGGCTGAAGCAGGCGGTCCTCCTAAAGGGGCAAAGCATTCTTCCTCCGTGGGCAAGAACTCGATGTTCCCAACACCAAGCAACTCGGTTTCATCTCTGTTGGGAAGGATGCACACTCTCTTCTTATCTTCGTCATCAATGAAGAGGTAGGCATAGAACCCTTCTGCTGGCGTGCGTCCCAAGATATCAGTATTCCTCATGTATGCTTCATCCATGAAAGCTCTGTTTAGGACGTGAGAAAAGTCATGAATGGGCACACCGGCTTGCACGAACAGAGGAGTAAGGAAACCTTCAATGTAAGAGGAGGTTGCCTTGCACCGTAAGGCATAAGCCTTGTACTTCACCAGAGAAGCCGCGAGCACACAGCCGTAGTTCACTTCATCGCCGAGTTCATCCTCCATAGGCTCGTCGTTTGCATCCGGATCACACACCAAGTGCTTCACGCCTTGGAACAGGAAGCACAGCTCTGTCTTCGTGACCGTAGGAGCAACAGACCTTCCACTGAACGTGTTGGCAATCAGCTTCAGAGTATACCTCAGCACCGGGCTCTTTACTCGCTTGATCTTGGCGGTGTTGGCTTTGTAGTCTTCATTGCTGATCAGGTCCCAAAACTCGTCGGCTTTCTTGAAGGCTGGGAACTCGACCTTGTATGCATCAGCGTTGAGACCGTAGGCTTGGCATAGCTCAGGGATGGTGAGTGTGTAGGCTTGACGTCCAACTTTGAAGTAGAGGCGGCCTTGAGAAGGGACGGGTGCACTAGGATTCTCATACCGGAACTCCAAGGTGGCAAGGAAGTCTATTGTCACTTCAGGAATGGTTGGGCAATCCATCCGTGACAGACATCTTAAGCCAATGTTCTTGAGGAGTTGGTCGAAGTCCCCAAGAATCCCGAGCTTAGACAACAGCTCTCGATCAGCAAACTTGGAAGGCTCAAACCGGAGCCTCTCTAGCCGCTTCTTATCCCTTTTCTCATCCTTGCTCCATCTAACCCTCTCTTAAACTGCCACTTCTTGTCCTTCTCCTTCTTGTGCTTGCTCCTCTCTTGTTCTCTTTGGGGCCATGGTTCCTGAAACAAATTTCTAAAGATATTGATAAGTACACGGCGGTTTGATGAGAATGAGAGAAGAGAAGGAGAAAATTTATAAAAGGCTACTCTAGAATTTTGGGGAATAAATAAAAATCACAGCTAAATAAAAGGGAATCAAATCTTTAGATACTGAAAAATCTAGAATTTTTCCTTTTACTTAGCTAGTTTTAAAAATTCAAAACTGATCCTATATTCTAAAACAAGATCTTGCGGATTTAAAAGAGATTTTCTAGAATTAAATCATTAAATCTTTGAAAATACCTTTGCAAGAAGTTCAGAATATCTTTTGCTAGCTTTTGAAAAGTAAAACTCTCACTCTCTTTGTTTAAAAATCTCGAGCAAAACAGGAATGAGAGGGTGAGAGGATGTTTGAAATATTTAAAAACTAGCAAAACCAAAACAATGGGTGGTCAAAGTGGTTTTTCTGACAAAGTCTTGGTCAAGGCACATCTTTTATGGTCAAAGATGCTTGCCTTGACCAAGTTTTGAATTCAAAAGTTGGAGGGAAAAAAGTAAAGGAGGGAAAGAAAAATGTTACCTCGGCATGAGATCGAGTCCATTTGGTCGATCTAGGACTTGATCTCATGCCCAAAATGGCTTAGATCGAGAGGTTACTCGATTTGAGACTCGATTCATGGTGAATCGAGTCCTGGATTGATTGGCTCTCTCGATCATTGAGATGTTGGCTCCTCGGCTAAGTCCTCATGATCGAGCTATGTCCTCGATTCAGGGGTCGATTTGGCATAGATCGAGTGATGGATCGAGTCGAGTGATCGATCAGTTTTCAACAGATTTTCCCGAGAGAAATTAGATCAGTCGATCCGATTTGGATCGATCGATCCTTTTTCGTCAAGGTCGATCTTGTCACTCGTTCTCGTCTAGATCGACTGGCTCCTCTCGATTCACTGACTCGATCTAGCAAAGATCGAGCCAGGATCAGTCGATCTAACACTTGATCTCTAGCCTTATCTTAACCCCTATTGCTTCTTTTAGACCTCAAAGTCAAGGTTTAGACTCCTTATACCTGTTCCTACACACTTGCAAAATAAAAACATAAAACTGAAAGGGAAATAAAGCAGAAGTATGTACAAGATAAACATGGGAATGCCTCCCAAGTGCGCTTTCTTTAACGTCTTTAGCTAGACCTTACTTGGTCTAAGCGGATGGTGGGTCTTGGAGAAGCACTGAGGTACTCTCCTTGTCATAGCTATCCGCCAAATAGGGCTTGACTCTCTGTTCGTTGACGGTGAATGCACTGCCTTTTTTTCCCATCAAAGTAACAGCTCCATACGGCAAGACTTCTTGAATCACGAACGGTCCGCTCCACCTTGATTTCAGCTTGCCCGGGAAGAGCTTGAGCCTCGAGTTGTACAGCAACACCAGTCCTCCTTCCTTAAGCTCCTTGGCAACCAACTTCTTGTCATGAGCCTCCTTAGTCCGCTCCTTGTATATCCGGGAGCTCTCGTAAGCATTCAGCCTCAACTCATCCAGTTCGTGTAGCTGAATAAGGCGCCTCTCCTGAGCAGTCTTGAGATCAAAGTTCAGCCTCTTCACAGCCCACAACGCACGGTGTTCCAGCTCAACCGGGAGGTGACAGCCCTTGCCATAGAGTAGAGTGAAAGGAGTTGTACCAATCGGTGTCTTGAAGGCGGTACGGTAGGCCCAAAGAGCATCGTCCAGCTTCACTGACCAGTCTTTCCTTGTAGTACCGATGGTCTTCTCTAGAATAGCCTTGATTTGCCTGTTGGAGACCTCCACTTGACTGCTTGTTTGAGGATGATACGGTGTAGCAACCTTATGCTTAACCCCATACTTTCTCAAGAGGCTCTCAAAGACCTTGTTTATAAAGTGGCTTCCTCCATCACTTATAACAACCTTGGGTACCCCAAACCTCGAGAAGATGATACTCTTGAACAACTTGATTACCACCTTTGAGTCATTTGTAGGGGAAGCAACAGCCTCAACCCATTTGGAGACATAATCCACAGCAACTAAGATGTATTTGTTGCCGTATGAAGAAGGGAAAGGCCCCATGAAGTCGATTCCCCATGCATCGAACACGTCAACCTCGAAGATAGGAACTTGAGGCATTTCGTTCCTTTTGGTTATATTCCCTGCCCGTTGACATGCCTCACAGCTCTTCACAAACTCGTGTGCATCTTTAAAAATGGAGGGCCACCAGAAACCGGCTTGCAACAACTTCGTGGCTGTCTTAAATGAGGCAAAGTGTCCTCCGTAAGAAGAGCCATGGCAATGGTAGAGGATGTCCCTGGCTTCTTCCTTTGTAACACATCTCCGGTACAAGTTGTCTACTCCTCTTTTGTATAAGTAAGGCTCGTCCCAAAAATAGTCACTAGCCTCCCTCATAAACCGCTTCTTGTGATAGCTGTTGAGATGTGTTGGCTCCTCACCACACGCTAGGTAGTTCACCACATCAGCATACCATGGTAGATCCTCCTCTTTGAAACTCAGCACCTCCTCAAACCTCCGCTCTAGCTTCCCATAAATAGCAGTAGTAATCGCCATAAGCTGCTCTTCTGGAAGAGAGTCATCTAAGGGAAGAGACTCGTTGATCCTTAGCCGTGAGAGGTGGTCAGCGACTCCATTTTCTATCCCTTTCTTGTCTTTAATCTCCATGTCAAACTCCTGGAGTAACAGAATCCATCTTAAGAGCCGAGGCTTAGTGTCTTTCTTCGAGTAGATGTATCGTAAGGCAGCGTGATCCGTGTATACAATAGCCTTGGAGCCAACGAGATATGATCTGAACTTCTCAAAGGCGAAGACTACTGCAAGCAGTTCCTTCTCTATAGTGGTGTATCGTGATTGCGTGTCATCCAAGGACCTTGAAGCATAATAGATCACGTGTAGCTTCTTGTCTTTCTTCTGACCAAGGACGGATCCTACGGCGTAGTCACTAGCATCACACATGATCTCAAAGGGGAGAGACCAGTCTGGTGCTTGGACTATAGGGGCTGATGTAAGGGCTTCCTTGATGGTCACGAAAGCCTTCAAACACTCCCCATCGAATACTAACTCAGCTTCCTTGCACAACAGCCGTGTAAGAGGGCGTGCAATCTTGGAGAAATCCTTGATGAAACGCCTGTAGAACCTTGCGTGCCCCAAGAAGCTTCTGATTCCTTTAACATTAACTGGCGGCTCTAGACCCATCATGACCTCCACCTTAGCCTGATCAACCTCAATACCCTTCTCTGATATCTTGTGACCGAGCACGATCCCTTCCTTAACCATGTAGTGGCATTTCTCCCAGTTCAGCACCAAGTTTGTCTCTTCACAACGTTTAAGTACCCTGTAAAGATTCAACAAACACGCAGGAAAGGACGCACCATACACAGAGAAGTCATCCATGAACACCTCTACCATCTCCTCTATAAGATCAGAGAAGATAGACATCATACGCCGCTGAAACGTAGCCGGTGCATTACACAATCCAAACGGCATCCTTCGATATGCAAAGGTACCGTAGGGACATGTGAAAGTCGTCTTCTCCTGATCGTTTGGGTGAATAGGTATTTGAAAGAAACCGCTATACCCATCGAGAAAACAATAGTAAGGGTGATTTGCAAGTCTCTCAAGCATTTGATCAATAAAAGGCAAGGGGAAATGGTCTTTCCTAGTCGCAAGGTTAAGCTTCCTATAGTCAATACACATTCTATGACCAGTGATGGTCCTAGTAGGGATAAGTTCATCCTTTTCATTCTTTATGACCGTGATCCTTCCCTTCTTAGGCACCACGTGTACAGGGGAAACCCACGTGCTGTCACTTATGGGATAGATCACGTCAGCCTCTAAAAGCTTAAGGATTTCCTTCTTAACAACCTCTTTCAAGTTAGGATTCAAACGCCTTTGATGTTCTATAGAAGAAGCGTTCACATTATCCAAGTGAATCCTATGAGTGCATAGCATTGGTGAAAGGCCCTTGATGTCACTTAAAGAGTACCCAATGGCCTTCCTATACTTTCTCAGCTCAGTCAAGAGCGAGTGCAACTCATCATCACTGTGGTTTTTGTTCACAATCACGGGATAGGTGTTATTAGGCCCTAAGAAAGCATACCTTAGCCCTTTTGGGAGCTCCTTAAGGTCCATCTTTGGGGCTAACAGCTCACTCCAGTCATCCTCGTGGCTGTTGTTGTTGCTTTCCTCCTTGGAACTCTCCTTTGAATCCGAGGCATTGCCCTTCAGACTGTTTCCTCCATCGCTATCCCTTCTGAGATCGAGTCCTCCGGTCAATTCTCCTCTCGATGTCGTCTAGATCGAGCCATTTCGCTCGATTCACTTACTCGATTTGATATGGATCGAGTAAGGGATCGAGACGCTGAGTCGATCTCTTGATTGGACCCCAAAATGATCGGGAGGTCTCTCTCGATCGTCGACTCGATTGTTTTTCCTGATCGAGCATTCTTCTCGATCTGTCCATCGATTGTTGCACCTGATCGAGTTGTGTTCTCGATTGACTTGTCGATCTGACTCCTGGATCGAGTGATAGCGTCGATCTCGGGGTCGATCTCTAGGCAGCAACCTTCTTCATTCTTGATAATCCTCCTAGAATCCAGCAGGTTCATGTACTCTTGGGTTCTTTGGTCCACATAGCCAAACTCTCCTGGCTCCTTAGTTAGTGCTAGCTTCAGATGGTCTTCTAGAGCAAGCTCTTCCAGCAACTCATCCGGCAAAGCATCCATCGTTTCAATATAGAAAGCTTGTCCTTCAATGGTTGGCTTCTTCAGAACCTCGTTGATGTCGAAGTCAAGCCTAATGTCCTTCTCCAAATGCAAGGCAATCTTCCCATTCTTCACATCTATGATAGCCCTATTTCTTCTTTTAGGCATCTATTCACAAGAATAAGTAATCAGAATCGTGTCCTCCGATTCGATTCGCCACACCTAATGCAGTTACACAACAACTAATGCAGATACAGTAGACACTAGACGATGTAGAAAACAGATGAAGACAGTAGACACAATGTAGACTGTAGACAGCAGATGAAGATGAACTGAAGATAACTAAAAACACTAACTTATTGAGCCTGGAGAGCAGAGTGACGTGGTGTGATGATGCTGTTTTACTTTTGAAAACCCCTACCCACTTGTAAAAACTTTTGAAAACGGTTTGACTTTGAAAACATGTCTCCCGGGTCAGAACCGGTTTGACTGGTAACCTAGGCTCTGATACCAAACTTGTAACACCGCCTCTCCTCATATGAGATGACATGTTAAACACTCAACTTCCCAACCAAGTTACCACCGCATTAACTCCAAATCAATACTCATTTCATAAATATAAATCCAAATAGTCTTGCAAATAACCAACTTAAATTTGAAATAAAACATAACCAAGTCTTAAAACCATCTGAAAACCATTTGAAACAGAAAGCTAAGTGTCTTAAGGACCCCAAGGACCGAACTAGAGAACCAGCTCGCCACCATCACACGCCAATCACTCCTGCTGCTCATGCTCACCTGCACAAGAGGGAACGGGAAAGGAGGGGATGAGTAATTTAGATTACCCAGGAGAATGCATACACGTGGTCCACCACATATATCATTACCCAACCTGTCGCTAGCTAGAGCCAAACGAACAAGCGCAGTTTAATGATTCCTCTAACAATCAACAAACAAATATGCAATGAACAAAGCGAACATACTGAACGCCTCTCCTTACAGTATCCCATGGATTAACCTCCACAAGTTTCGTATGTCTTACACCCTTGCTAGGGGACGCATCTCCGTAAGAGTCTAAGTCGCTGCACGACTGGCCCGTCGACCTGAGCGCGACATGGCATTACGACAGGCACATCCTCTGTCGCAGGCGTCAATCATGCCAGCAGTGCCTCTCACTGCTGGGTCCTAATGCAGTTTGTGCTTTCACACACTATATGCAATGCAATGCAATTCACAATTCTCACAAGCAATATTCAACATCAAGCAACAATCAACCATATTAATCCATACCTAGATCTATGTTCTGAAAGTAAATAACAACCTAGCAAACAGCACAGATCTACAAGTTACGACCTAGAGCGGAACTTGTAGGGGATTTAGAGGACTTGGAAGTCAGATCTAATCAGGAGAAGCTAGCTAATAATATCGAAGGGAAGACTTGAACACATCCTCACCTTTGCCTAATTGAATGAAACCTAAAAAGGGATCTGGGGTTTAAGGGATCTAACGACGGAAAGCAAAGGACTCAAGAAAATGGCGGCTAGGAACGGCGGAACGACGGCGGCTCTCCTCGGCGTGCGGCGGTCGGCGGCGAAGACGAACGGCGGCGGCTTGCTCGGTTAGGGTTCCTAGGTTCTATCTCTGAGTGCTTTGGGAGCTGTGATGGAAAACCTAACTCTCTACCTCTATTTATATAGAAAAGACTCTGGGAAAACCCTAATACCCTTTCCTCTTGGGCTTCTGACACATGGGCCTTTCCTTTTCCTATTGGGCCTAGATCCAGGGCGTTACAAACATACTGATGAATCTGTGTTTTTTTCCGATGGAAGATCAAGACACGGTTATTGTTCTGTGGGGAACATGAGTTTGGGATTCCAGTCGTAAGTTGATCTTTGAAATGTTTTCATCTCATGGATCAGGTCTCCTTTAACTACGGACTCGGATGACACTTTCAAGCTTGTGAGAGAAGTTAAAGACAAATTACATTTAACGGCATCAAACATATGTGTGAAACTCTCTTACGAGTATCCAGAGTGGTTAGAAAATGACAAAGGAGATGGATCAGACCCGTAATACATAACGGGCCATCTGGAGGTAGAAATATTTTGGAGATGGGGAGTTCTATCGAATAGCTTAACCTCTGCGTCACAGTTAGCCAATTTGTTGATGGAGTGCAAATGACTTTGGGACAGAGTAATCGACAGTTAACCACATACCCTGTTTCACACTGCAAAAGTAACGAAGGCGGTTCGGAGACTAACGAGGAGGGGCATAAGTTTTCCATCTCCGACACGCCTCTAATGTTGCCGGCAATAAAGAGGCCCCACGTCCGGAGCAGTGGAAATAGGCCCATCAAAACAGTCCTCTGCTGTACCACAAGAATTAACATCCGAGAAGGTGAGCCGATAATACGACTACGGGAATAGACTTCTTCACCTACTGATAAAGGTAAAGGACTGGCGCCTCCTGAGGATAGTGACATTGATAGTGATGATGGTTAACATACATCTATGAACCCAAGCAAGAGAAGTTCACTTGCTGCTATTAGGCTGAGACTTTTCTACGACTGGAATGGTGGGGAGGGTTCTGGTTTGGACTCCGCATATGATGACATACAGGTCATTGTGGGGGCAGGGAAGCGGAGAAGAAGCTGCATTCCTAGACCGGTGGGGAAGATTCGAGGAAGCACTCCACTCATTGTTGATTGACTATAGTGCCAACTCCGTGCTGTTGGTAAGGGACGTCCCTCCCGCCTTCGAATGCAGTGAATATGATGGTAGGCACTCGCAGACTTACATGACATGAAGTATCTCAATGTAGCATCTTATTTGTGTTTATTGAAATTGTAAATGTATACTAAACTATAGACAGTTAATAGTAATTACATGGTATTTGCGTAATAGTATTGTAATATATATGATAAGCAGAAATCATAGTATTGGGTACGAAACAATCCAAGTTGCTTTATTTGCATTTGTAAGGTGTTGATACAACACCGAAGAACGTCCACTACGAAGGAGACCAGTTATTCGTTGGTCGGGTGTTCAAATCAAAGGCGGACTGCAAGATTAAAGTTGATATATACGTGATAAACAGGAAGTTCCACTTCTGCATTACAAGATCAACCTAATTTTAAGGTACTGAAATGCTATGATCGGAATTGCCCCTGGCGTGTGTACGCTGTTAAGTTGGATCAATTCGGTTACTTTAAGATCAGGCAGGAAACCCTGTGCAGCAGTTATACTGTGATTCATCGGACCCTGTCTGATTGACATTGTAGCATATATCCTGACTTACAAAGAATGTGTTAAATTCATGAATTCCCTTTGATATGTATGCTGGAGTACATAAGAACGGCATTGATGTCTTGGTTTGCAGTCAGACGTGCCAAGGCTACATAATACAAGTGGGTAATTACACCACACGTATGTAAGCGGGTTGAAAAAACTTTGAGAAGTCTACAGCATTAGCAGGACATGCTATAAATGGGTAAAAGTTTCAAGTTCAGGGCCTAGAGGGTGAATGCTTTACTGTCAATTTGTTAAAGAGTACTTGTTCCTGCATGGTGTTCCAGACCGTGGGAATTCCCTATTTGCATGCGCTCGCAGGAGCAAATAGTATAGACACGCCAATGGATGCCTCGGTGTCTGCTGCATACTATGTTGATACCTGGAAAAATGGGTTTGATGGTAGAATTTAGCTAGTTCCCTCTATGGGAAGTGATGTTCTCGGAGCATCATTCAGTGGAGATCTAATGCCACCAGCAGTTTGACGTCCTTCAAGCAGACCTAAGAAACTCAGAATAATGTCACGCAGAGACAATATAATATAATTTGACTTTTCTCTTTAAAATACTTCTAAACTAGCAGTATTTGCAGACCCACAAAAGTGTTTAACTATTATCATTTGTGCTCACATAGAAAAAAAATCAGGTCGTAAATGCATTAATTGCTGCCGTCTGGGACACAATAACACATCGTGTCGTTATCCAATATAAGTTACTATCATGGGGTGGGCGTCAGAAGGTGGTTCATGGAGACTTTTGATACAGGAGTTTTTCAAATCTTGTGACTCAATTCTTTATGTCCTAGATCATATCATTGCATTATTTAAGGTGTCAATCCAATCATGGATTTGAAACAAAGAGAATGCATGATTTCTAGTAAGCTAAGCTAATCATTAAATGTTGTAGAGGTATATAGCAACCTAATGGACAATCAAACAAACAAAAAAAAAGCATTGAACTAGATTTGAGGACAAGTAACTAAAAAATTCAAACTCAAGAAACAGAGGAAATTAGAATTTACACAAACATGGGTCTTAGTATGGGGTTATTCATCCAATGATGAAACAGCAGTCAATCCTTGATGTACAAACTCAACCAATAAGGCTAATCCTTCAGCATAGAACTCTAAACAAGAAGATCAATTCATTCCCATGACAATGATCCCTTTGCTAACAACTTAACCAAAATCAAATTCTCATTAATGATCAAGAAATCAATAAGCATAAAGAATCAGTTCTATCAAGCCAAAGTACTCCTTAGTCAACCATTCTCATGTGTAAGGAAAGTAATTCCTTAAATGATTGGTTCAAGCATTTCATCAAACACTTTTGGTGCAGAGAAAGCCTAAATTCGAAATCCAAGTGATCATCAAAGATGAAACATTAATAACATCAAACAAGAAAGGATTTATCAATATTAAGCACTAATATCAAGGATAAACCACTAAATCATCATGGATCTAACTCATCCTAAAAAACTTAAGAAAACTACTCATAACACCTAGATATCATGCCGATAATTAAGGTAATAAGATAAGCAAACATAATCAAAAGCAATACAAAGATGATCAAAATCTGGACTCTTAATTAAAATTCAAATTGTGCTTATAATCCCAAAATTTCTGGAAAAAGCGTAATAACAAGATAGAAAGAGAATGTTTAGATCAGAAAAGCATAAAATATAAGATTAATTGTTGATAAGATTTGCTTTAAATTGTCAAAAGATTAAGCCTTGGTCAAACCCTTGGTCAAGAATATTGACCAAGGTCAAAATGGGTCGGGTGGGGTCAGCTTGGGCAGGTCGACGGTGCAGGTGGCTGGTGCAAGCTTCTTGGACCGTCAGTTCCTCTCGTACAGAGGAGTGCAAGCCTGGTGTGATCCTCCAAAGTTGCTGGTCTATTCACTCTGAGATGTTTGGCGCTGCTAGTCGTTGGTGTACTCCTCTAAACCTTCTGATCATCCTGCTCCGATGTATTTGGCTGGTACGAGATATCGGCGCGAGTCTCCTCCTATGCTTTGCTTCATTTAAGCTCTCAACTATGCATCCACTCCAACTCCATTTGCTAGAAAGTATCGTTAGCCTCCATAGAACCTAGATAACACATTCAAATTGCAACAAAACATGCAATGCATACCTAGACACAAGCTAAGTCTTATATGAATGCAAAGGAGACCTACAATGAGAATTTATGCATGAAAGAGACTTAAAAACATATGATTATGCAAGCCTAAAATATGCAAATATGCAAGCTATCAACACCCCCACACTTGCCTTTTGATTACCCTCAAACAAACAAATACAAATAAGGGAATGAGGTTTGAATGTGGGAGCTCAAAAGTAAAGATATCAATGGAAAAAGTGAAGCCAATGCCCAAGTTACAAGTTCTAGGATGCAAGGAGTTTGTTCTACTTCAAAATCTTTAGCCATACTTATCATAAACAAACAATGAACCTAAGCTTAGCCTACACAAGCATTCATATTCTCAAATTCTTTAACATTCATTAAAACAACCAAGTGAATCATGATCATGCAATAACTTGAAACCATTTGGCTAAGGGATATGGTTTTGAAACAAAAATGATCTCAATGTATACAGTTTTCAAAGAATCAATGAGATCTCTCAATGAAATGAATCAACCTATGGCAAAATGCAAAGCCAATGAATGCATACAAGGATGACTCTCATCTACCTATGATGCCCAAAGATAACCCTAACACTTAGTCTAATCCCAAAGATGAACCTCCTAAAACTACCCTTTCCCAAAGCTTTTGGTGCCTACTCTTCCTTGTATTGTGATCACCTTCTTATTGTGTGTGAGGATATCTTTTTATTCTTTTGATTTGAATGGTTGGCTCCTTTTTTTTGCTCTTCTTTGATGTGTTGGCGCGTCTATTGTCTCACCTTTTTGGTGCTTTGCTTGGCCTGATTTTATCTTGTTCATGGCGGCTTCTGTTCTTTGTCACTTTGAGATTTTTCTTCTTTTGATTTTCCTAACCACCATTTGATAACATCCCCATATTTTCCTTTTCTACCACAAGTCCCATTCTTCTTCTTCTCCAAAAGTAAAACATTAAAACTTAATCCACTCTATCTTATCACTTTCCCATCCACCTACCCTAGCACTTAGCTCGAGATTCAAGCTAGTATCTACATGAGAGCTTCTCCTTGTCGGCCTAAACCCTAAAATTTTTTGCCTAGGAAGATTCAAAAATTATGCATAAGACCTCACAATCACACACAATAGAGTTTAGGCTTGAAGGAAAAACTTAGTTCAAGGTGTGATTCAATTATCCTATAGATGAGGATCAGCTATTTGGGCTAACAAGAGTGGTAAAAAAGGGAAGAAGATCATCCAAATATGTACAATGGTATCCCTGGAATCACTTTTCAATGCATGAACATGATAGTTTTTTTTTTTTTGGGTCAAACTTTGAACATGATAGTTAAAAGTCAATATTATGGTTATATTTACTAAAGTTGGATTCAATTAACACTTGAAAATCATTGCAAGAACTTAAAGTAAGGTGCAGCCTTAACTTCAAATTCACTACAATGCATCAAACAACAAGCAACCAAGTCACTGAAATCACTTCAAACATGGACATCTAAACAAGTCTTTATCATCTACTCCCTTTGCAAATGCTATGCAAACCTATATGAAATGCAATATAGACTCAATCCTATTTTCCATTTTTTGTTATTTTATTTTGTCTTTTTCTATGCAAATATATGAAATGCATGAACTACAATGCTACGGATGATGCAAAAACATGCTAAGATCATTGTCAAGTCTTACACATTCTCCCCCACACTTATATTACAGAGTTTCTTGTGTAATAAAAGTGCAAGAAGAACCAATATTCAAAAAGCCAATGGAAAATAAATAAAAGAAAAATTGATAATGGTATGTACAATGGAAGAAGGTGTGTATCTTAGTTACCATAGGAGGAGGAGGAGGTGTCCATAGAGTAGGATATGTTTCTGGAGAGGGAGGATGAAGAATGTGTAGCTCTCCTCTTCCTCCTTTGGCAAGGCTAATATGAGGATGATCTAGGAGGTTTAGATTCTTCTTGTTCCCTTGGAGGCTCTCTAAAGGACTGACTCCTTCCTTAAATATCATTATCTACTTGGCCCTCTTCTTCCTCTTCTCTTTGTGCACCAAAATTTTCACCCAGCTTTGCCTTTAGGCTCTTGATTTTCTTCTCCATACCTTTAATTCCTTTTTTTCATCCCTTAATGGCCTTGACAAGCTTCTTGATAGTCTTGTCTTGCCATTTGTTCCATCTTTGGAGAAGGTAGGTACGCTTGTGAGCTTCATTGGCTGCTTCATTGGGAATTCGGCTGTTGAAAGGCTCAAAGTAGTACCTCTCACTCCCATAGAGCTGCTCTTGCTCATCTTCTTCTTCTAAATATTCAGCTGTTGCAGCAAGAGTCCTTCCTTCTTTTGAATTAGCTCTAATGGACGCAAGAGGAGGATCCTTATTTAAATTTGCAAGAGCTTCCTCAGGGACATTGAACCTAGCAAGGGCTGGTGAGGCAAATGAAGTGTGCTCAGCCATGGTCGGAAGCAAGATCTTCCTGTTCTCTGTGGGGGTGACATGAAACTGATATGCCAAACTTTGGCCTAAGCATCTAGAAAAGTATTGAGACTTGACTAAGTATGCCTTATCAATGAACACCAATAAGCGATTCATCAAGATAGTAACTAACCCCATTGCTGAGAGTTCTATCAAGCCAAAATACTCCATAGTCAACCATTCTCATGTGTAAGGCAAGTAAATCTCTTAAGTGATTGATTTCAGGAATTTCATCAAACACTTTTGGTGCTGAGAAAACTTAAATTCGAAATCCAATTGATCAGCAAAGATTAAGCATTAACAACATCAAACAAGAAAGGATCTATCAATTTTAAGGACTAAACGTCAAGGATCAACCACTAAATCATCATGGATTTAACCCATCCCAAAAACTCTAAGTGAAATATTGAGAACACATAGAGATCATGGTGAAAATTAAGGTAATAAGATAAGAAACCATAATCAAAAGCATTACAAAGATGATCAAAAGCTGAAATTGCAAACTCTTAATTCAAACTCAAATTGTGCTTACAAATCCTAATTTTTTTGGAAAATGCTTAAGAACAAGAGAGAGAGAATGTTTAGATCAGAAAAGCATAAAAGATAAGATAAATTGTTGATAAGATGAAAGGATAAGGTTTGCTTTAAATAGTCAAAAGATTAAGCCTTGGTCAAGAATATTTACCAAGGTCAAAGTGGGTCAGAAAAGGGTCAGCCTGGGTAGGTCGACGGTGCAGGTGGCCGGTGTAAGCTTCTTGGACTTTCGGTTCCTCTCGTATCGAGGAGTGCAAGCTGGGGCAGATGCACGGTGTGATCCTCCAGAGCTGCTGGCCTCTTCACTCCGAGGTGTTTGGCAGGTGCGAGACGTCGGCTTACTTCTCTAAACCTTTTGATCGTCCTGAACCGAGGTGTTTTACTGGTGCAAGACGCTGGGGCGAGTCTCCTCCTCTGTATTGCTTCCTTTAAGCTATCCACTATGCATCCACTCCAACTCCATTTGCTAGCAAGTCTCCTTAGCCTCCATAAAACATAGATAACACCTTAAAAATGAAACGAAACATGCAATGCATACCTAGACACAAGCTAGCTCTAATATGAATGTGAATGAGACCTAAACTGAGAGTTTATGCATGAAAGAGACTTAAAAACATAAGATTATGCAAGCCTAAATGATTTAAATATGCAAGCTATTGTTACAAGACTTTTTTAGGTCTTGTGAGTCAATTCTCCTAGAGTCTTAAATCAAATAATTGGAGCATAAGGGATTATCAATCCTCCATAGGGATAGTGTAGAGAAGATGCAGAAGATTGTCTAGCTAAGCCTAAAATGGGATTTCAAAAGGTTATACACTCATCAATGAAACAAGTGCAAGTAATTGATCAAGCAAGTAAACTAAGAACAGTTCTAGGCGATAATCTAATCTCCAGCAAGATGCAAGAACAGAGTTATTGAAGACAACTTAAATCAATAAAAACGCAATTGGTCTCAAGATAGGGAACTTGGTACTAGGGTGATTCTAGGATGATCAATGATCCTCAAACAACAATATAATGCTAATCCTTAGGCATAAAATATCAATACAAGTCTAATCCAATCACTTAGTGATACTAAAGTTTTAAGCTCTTTCTCAATCACCCTTGTACTTAATCAGTTGTAGTACATCATAGGGTTTTAAGTCAATCCAAGGGGTTAAGCTAGATTCCACTAGGATTAGGAGCAGAATGCTTTAAGTCAAGTGAATCAAAGAAGAGAGTTGTTTAACACTACTAAACTATCAACCTAAAAGAACCAAGAACCAAGCATAACTCAAGAAAGCAATACTAAGCAATGATTCAAAGCAAAACAGAGCAACAAAAACAGAATACTTAAGCAAATTCGAAATTTAGATATTAAAAGCATGGATCCTAGATGTGGTTATTGACTTTGAGGAATTCAAAGGCAAGACTAAATTGTTATCAAACTCATTGACAATGCATACAAGCAATCAATGCTAATTCCTAGGTATATAGTTCAAAATCAAGCAAGTTAAGTCCAATCTCTTGATAAATAACCCTTTGCTAATCATCCTAACAAGAAATAACTCTCATTAGTAATAGAACAATTAACAAGAAAGTAGAACCAACTCTATTCAAGCGAAAATAATTCTTAGACAGTCAATCTCTTGAGCTAGGACAAGCAAATCCTCTATTAAACAAGATCATCATTTCATCAAACACTTTTTGGGCATGGGATGAAGCCTAAATCTAGATTTGTGTGATCAAGATAAATAGCCTACCCCAGATTAATAGAGAGGAATCAATCTAATTAAGCACTAACAAATCCTAATCAAGCCTCTAAATACCCCTAATCTACCACATCTAAAACCATAAAGGTGACTACTCACTCATCATCATGAAAAACACCAAATCACAAGAGGAAAATATGTTAAGCATGATTAAGAGGGAGATTAGAGAAGATTTAAATATGCAAATACAAAAACTTAGATTAAAATGATGATCTTGTCTTACAAAGATGAAAAAACGCTTAAGAAACTAAGCAAAAAACAAAACTTGGCTAAAAACCAGTAGTCCAAGCCTATTTATAGTAAAAGACAAATGCCCTAGAAAGTTGACAAACTTGTAAATAAAAAAGTTTCGGATGGTGCCAACATCGATCATAAGTGATCGATGTGGATGATCGATGTAAACTCCTGGTGCTTCACATCGATCAGGTGTTGATCGATTTTCTTTGTCGATGTTGAAGTCTTGTAGCCTCTGCCTGTTTACATCGCAAGATGTGAGTGGTCGATGCTGGTGTCCTGTGGCTTGGCATCGAGCAAGGGTGCTCGATGTGGATGGTCGATGTGCCAACATCGAGCTTGGCATGTTCGATGCTTGTGATCGATGTGGACCTCCCAACTCTCTGCTACTTTACATCGTACGATGTGGCTTCTTCATTGATCGATGTTGCACCAAAAATCACTTCTTTAGCTCCTTTTTGCTCCTCCTTAGCTTAGGCAACTCCCTGAATCACTCCCATGCTTCCTCCGTGCCTCCAATAGCTCCTTATGTACCTAAAAACATCCTTAATGCAAAGAGAATGCAAACTATAACCGAAATGCAATCTAAATCTAAAAGGAAAGGAAAATGGGACTAAAGAGAAGGAAAATATGCAAAAGAAAATCAAAACATGAACTGAATGAAAGCCTAAATGAGGTAATTATGAGAGATATCAACACTCCCACACTTGCCTTTTGCTTGTCCTCAAGCAAACAAACTTTGACAAATGGAGGATGACGTTTAAAGCTGGGCACTCAAATCCAAAAATGCTAAGGTAAAGAAGTGCAATCAGCAAAACACAATCAGTTGTACTTTAAAAAAACCTAGCCATGCTCATCATGTTTCAAAATGATCTCAAATCCTAACCTAGAAAAGTGCTCAAATCAATCAACTCTTTAACATTCATTAAGCTTGTAACCATGAATAGAGTTGTGAAAATCAAGTGAAAACAATTGGTCGAAAGGGTATGGTCATGAGATGAAAATGATCTCGTTCAAGTAAAGGCTAATAAACTCAATCAAAATGATTCTATCTTAGGCAAAATGCTAAAGGTAAAAGCACACTTATGCATGCAAGTTAAAGCTCTCTTCTACCCTTATACCTAAAGATGAATCCTAAGAACTTGTAATGCCAAAGTGAATCCCTAAGTCTACCTTTTTCCAAAGAACTTGATCCTCTTCTCCTTCATGTGTGGGGAAACTTCTTCTTCTTGCTTGTGTGGCTGATGCTTTTTGTTGGGGCTTTCTCTTCTTTTGTTGATTAGGCGCCATTCTTCATTACCTTTGGTGGATTGCTTTGGTCTGATTTCTTCTTTTGCATGGCCTTTCAAAGCTTTGCTGTTGGCGCCTCCTTTATCTTTGACACTTAGAGCTTTTCTCCCTTATACTTAACCATAATTTTAACTTATTTTCCCACACTACCATTCCCATACTTCTTCTTCTTCATCTCAAAAGATAAAAACCATGAAGTTCAAGCCACTTAACACTACCCTTTTACCCCAAACTCCTAACCTAGAATCAAGCTCAAAATGCAAGCTGATATCTACAAAAGAGCTTCTCCTTGACAGCCTTAATCCTAACACTTTTTGCCAAGATAAAATTCGAAAATTATGTATGCAAGGCCTCACAACTCTCACTAAAGTGTTTAGGTTAAGGGTGTGGATTAACTGTCCCATAAGAATGAGGATCAGTTATTTGCATCAACAAGAGTGGCAAGGACGGAAGAAGATGATCCATATATGTATATGGTAGCCATGAATTAACTTTTGAATGCACAAACATGATAATTCAAAATCAGATTTAGGTTCTAATATATTAGAGTTGATTTTCAATGAACAAATGGTTTCAACACTAGATGAGAGAATCAAATTTATCAATTAAAACATAGTTAAGCCTTAACTTCTAACTTCTTATGATGCATCAAACAATTAACCACTTAGACATTTCAATCAATCCTAAACACTTAGCATTTTACAAGGAAGATTCATCATTGTGCCTTATGCAAATACAATGCAACCTATATGAAAACACTACAATCAATCCTAAACAAGTGAAATGCAACTATATGCTCTCTTTTTTATTGCAAAAGATGTAAAAAATTTCAAATTTTTTGATTTTATTTTTGTATTTTTCTATGCACTTACATGTATGCATGAATGCATGAGACTCAAAGATGAAAGAAATGAAAAACTAAGAAAAGAACACAATGTCAAACCCCAAATCCCAACCCCACACTTAAATTACACAATCCCTTGTGTAATAAAAGGGTGAAAGAGAGAAGCAACAGAAATATATTACATAAACTAAAAGAAAAATGCAATGGTATATACAATGAAAAGGATGTGGTACCATAGTTGTGGTGTGAGGATTGGTGAGATGTGTAAGAGAGTTCATCAGTCTCTCCTGGATCTATGAATCATCCTGATGTTTGATATCTCTTGCATTTAGATCATTTAGGCTTGCATTTAGTTCATGTTTTGGTTTCTTTTTGCTTGTTTTCCTTCTCTGTAGTCCCATTTTCCTTTCCTTTTAGACTTAGGTAGCATTTAGGTTGTAGTTTGCATTCTCTTTGCATTAAGGATGTTTTTAGGTCCCCAAGGAGCTATTTGGAGCAAGGAGGAAGCATGGGGATGATTCAAGGAGTTGCCAAAGCTGATGAGAAGCAAAAGGAGCTATGGAAGATGATTTCTGGTGCAACATTGATCAAGGCGCAAACCGCATCGATCATGAGTGATCGATGTAAAGCAGCAGAGAAGATGGAGGTTCACATCGATCACATGTGATCGATGTGAAGAGACATGACACTCGCATCGATCACCAGCATCGATTAAGACTGATCGATGTAAACGGGCATGAGCTACAATAATTCACATCGATGACCAGCTGATCGATGTCAAGCACCAGAGGACTAGCATCGACCATGCACATCGATCACTTGTGATCGATGTTGGCCTAATCCAAAGACCTTTTATTTACATGTTTGCCATTCTTCTAGGGCTTTTGTCATTTAGTATAAATAGGCTTGGACTAATGGTTTTTAGCCAAGTCTTGATCTTGCTTAGTTTCTTAAGTGTTCTTTCCTCTTTGTAAGACAAGATCTTCTTTTTAATCTAAAGTTTTATATTTGCATCATTAAATTTTCTCTAATCTTCCTCTTAATCATGTTTAACATCTTTCATGATGTTTAATCGTGTTTTTCATGATGATGAGTGAGTAGTCCTTTTAGGGTTTTTAGATGTTGTAGATTAGGGGAATTTAGAGGCTTGATTAGGATTTGTTAGTGCTTAATTAGGTTTATTCCTCTCTATTAATCTGTGTTTAGGCTAGATTTATCTTGATCACATGAATTTATATTTAGGCTTCATCTTATGCGCACCAAGTGTTTGATGAAATGCTGATCTTTTCTTAGAGAAGACTATCCAAGGGAAGCACATCTATCAGTTCCTCAAGCCATCAAAGGAGCCAGCCAAGTTTCTTCTTCCCAATCCACAGCATACCTCCATGACCATGAGGAGCAACATAGAATTTTGCCCAACATAGAGAATGCTCTATCATGGTGGCGCTGTTACTCAAGTAGAAGAGGAGGAGAGTGAAGAAGAAAGTGAAGAGACCTCTGAAGAAGAAGATGGAAGCGATGATGCTGGTGATGTCTCTTGCATTTACATCATTTAAGCTTGCATTTAGTTCATGTTTTGGTTTCCTTTTGTATGTTTTCCTTCTCCTTAGTCCCATTTTCCTTTCTTTTAAGACTTAGGTTGCATTTAGGTTGTAGTTTGCATTCTCTATGCATTAACGATGCTTTTAGGTACCAAAGGAGCTATTTGGAGCAAGGAGGAAGCATGGGGATGATTCAAGGAGTTGCCCAAGCTAAGGAGGAGCAAAAGGAGCCAAGGGAGAAGGTTTTTGGTGCAGCATCAATCATGACCAGAACAACATCGATCACTAGTGATCAATGTAGTTCACATCGATCAAGCCTGGAATCCACATCGATCAAGCCTGGAATCCACATCGATCACATCTGGTGGATGTAAAGCAGTAGAGAAGATGGAGGTCCATCGATGTGAAGAGATAGGACACTTACATCGATAACCAGCATTGATCAAGACTGAACGATGTAAACGGGCATGGGCTTCAGGACTTCCACATTGATCAAGTACATCGATCATCAGCTGATCGATGTCAAGCACCAGAGACCAGCATCGGTCATCGACATTGATCACTTGTGATCGATGTTGGCCTTATCCAAGACACTTTTATTTACAATTTTGCCATTGCTTTAGGGTTTTTGTCATTTACTATAAATAGGCTTGAACTAATGGTTTTTAGCCAAGTCTTGTTCTTGCTTAGTTTCTTAAGAGTTTTTCAGTCTTTGTAAGAACAAGATCATCCTTTTAATTAAATTTTTGTATTTTCATCATTAAATATTTTCTAATCTCCCTCCTAATCATGTTTAACATCATTTACTCTTGTGATTTGGTGTTTTCATTGATGATGAGTGAGCAGACTTTTTAGGGTTCTTAGATGTGGTAGCTTAGAGGAATTTAGAGGCTTAATAAGGGTTTGTTAGTGCTTAATTTGGTTGATTCCTCTCTATTAATCTGTGTTTAGGCTAGATTTATCTTGATCACATAAATCTAGATTTATGCTTGATCTTATTTCTACCAAGTGTTTGATGAAATGCTGATATTGTTTAATAGAGGATTTACTGCTCTTAGCTCAAGAGATTGACTGTCTGAGAAGTATTTTGGCTTGAATAGAGTTGGTTTTGCATGCTTGTTGATTGTTCAAGCACTAATGAGAGTTAGTTCTTGTTTGGAGGATTAGCAAAGGGTTATTTGTCAAGAGATTGAACTTAACTAGCTTGATTGTGAACTCTATGCCTAGGAATTAGCAATGCTTGCTTATTTCCATTGCAATGATGTTTGAAATAGCCTTGTCTTGCCTTTGAATTCCACAAAATCGATAACTCCATCTAGGAGCTTGTTTTCTCTTATTGAATTTCGAATTTGCTTTAAGTGATCTGTTTTTGTTGCTCTGTTTTGCTTTGAATCATTGCTTTGTATTGCTTTAACTAGTCCTGCTTGGTTCTTGATTCACTTAGGTTGTTAGTTTGGTTGCTAAGCAACATTTTCTTCTTTGATTCACTTGACTTAATGTTTTCTGCTCAAAATTCTATTGGCATCTATTCATAACTCCTTTGGATTGATAAAAATCCTATGCTATACTACAACTGATTAGTACAAGTTGGATGATTGACAAAGAGACTCAAAACTCTTGTTTCAATGTTGCTGGTTGTGGAGACTGTCTTGCCCTCCTCTTGTTTCTCCTCCTCTCTTGTGAAGATGATGCTGTTTGACGTTGAGGTACCCAACTAGGCCAATGTGCTTGTACTTGAGTTGGGTTTCCTTGAGAGTCATACTCTTTCCAAGTGGTGTAAGCTTCAGAAGGAGAGTAGGCTGGAGCTTCCCATGCTGATGGCGGTTGGGACATAGGGACATAGGATGAAGCCCTAGCTGGTTCCCAAGCTGGTCATTGGTCAATTTGTTGCAATTGGAAGGAATGTCTCCTTTGGGGCATCCAGTTTGCCTCCTCTTCTTCATTAGGCTCTTCTTGTTGCATTGGATCCTCATAATGTGATGTAAACTCCTGACCATGGCTTTGTTGAGAAGCTCCTTTTGATTTAGACTTGTCCTTCTCGAACTTCCCCTTTACCAAATTCACAAGCTTCTTTATGGTTTTGTCTTGGCACTTGCACCATTTTTGAAGCTTGTTGATGTGACCATGAGCATACTTCAGTGAGCTCCCTTGGATTAGCACTTCAAGAGGTTTAAAGTGATACTTCTTAGAGTTGTACTCCAGCAACTCATCTTCTTCTTGTTCCTCCTCTTGGGATTCCTCTTCATTGTTGGCGCCGGCTGATACAAGAGTTTTGAGCTCTTTAAGTGCTCTGTTTTTGTTGCTCTGTTTTGCTTTGAATCATTGCTTAGTATTGCTTTAACCAGTCCTGCTTGTTTCTTGATTCACTTATGTTGTTAGTTTGGTTGCTAAGCAACACTCTCTTTTTTTATTCACTTGACTTAAGGTTTTCTGCTCATAATTCTATTGGAATCTATTCATAACTCCTTTGGATTGATAAAAACCCTATGCTATACTACAACTGATTAGTACAAGTTGGGTGATTGAGAAAGAGACTCAAAACTCTTGTATCAATTTGTCGCTGTTGCCATTGGGGTTATTATTTGGATCATTAGAATTTGTGGAGTCTTTAAGATCAGGTTTTATTTGTATTTGGTTACTACTAGTCTTTACCTCTCATTGCTGTTTTCAGGTGTATGAACCTTAGATCCAGAAGCTCTAGCAACTTAGTGGACTTCATATATAACATTAATTTGCTGGACAGAGGTCAAAGGGCATGGAGACTAATGGAAAGATAGCAGCACTTTGAGAGATTGGGGATGAACATCCAAATCAAGGTGTGGATGATATGAAGTTTGAAGGAGACTGTTCTTGTAGGAATCAGCTCATCTTTGTCATTCTTCACCACTGTGACTCCCTCTTTCTTAGGAACCACATGAACTAGACTGACCCATGCACTGTCAGATATGGGATAGATGATCCCAGCTTGCAGCAGCTTCATGATCTGTTTCTTGACAACATCCTGCAGGTTCGGATTCAGCCTCCTCTGATGTTCAACTGATGATTTCGATTCGTCCTCCAGGTATATCCTATGCATGCACAGGTCTGAAGAGATACCTGAAATATCATCAAGAGAATAGCCAAGAGCTTTGCGAAATCTGCGCAGCTTACTTAGCAAAAGGGGTGAGCTCTGCATTGTTCAATGAAGCATTAACAATGACTGGATAAGTGGAGTTCTCTCCAAGGAAAGCGTACCTTAGCCATACATGGAGCTATTTGAGCTTTACTTTCGGAGCTTTTGCTGCACTCCAGTCTCCCATTGTAGCAGCTTTCACAGAGGTGCTGACTAGCTGCTCTTGTGCAACTAGTTACATGGCATGTGAAGTAGCATCCATCATCTTGGAATACCAGTAGCAGCTGCATCCAGATGCTCAGCTTCTGCTGTAGAAGTGGTCAACGCCCTCTGTAAAGGATCCTCTGGATTCATCTCTTAGAAGATCTGCTCAGCAAGGTTGGTGAGAACATCCACATAGAATGTCTGTCCATCTATGGTTGCCCACTTCATCAGCTTGTCAATTTCGAAATTCATCACCAAGTCACCAACATTCAGCTCTATTCTTCCCTTCCTGACATCTATGATGGCTCCAGCAGTGGCCAAGGAAAGGTCCTCCAATAATCAGAGGATCTTTGGATTCTTCTCCATACTCCAGAACCACAAAGTCAATGGAAATCATACAATCTCCCACTTTGGTAGGCACATCCTTTATCATACCTTCAGGGACCCTTACTGATTTATCAGCTAGGATAAGAGATATCCTAGTAGCCTTAAAATCAGTCATGCCCAGGCTCTTGGCAACAAAATGAGGCATCAGATTCACACCAGAACCAAGTTCACATAATGATATTTCAAACCTGTCTGAAAAGATGGTGCAGTAAAAAACAAAGCTTCCAAGGTCCGAAAGCTTCTCAGGTACTCTGTTCTGAATCACTGCACTGACCTGTTCGTTGATCATCATGGCTCCCTGTTCCAGACTCAAGTTGTTGGTGACCATTCTCTTCACATATCCCCTAGTCACAGGAGTTATCCTCACAAAATCTTTCAAGGGGATTTCAATCACCAACTTGTCCATGATAGCTTTGCAGTTAGCATCTTCAAGCTCCTGTTTAGACTTCTTAGGTTGCTTGAGATAGGGTATCTTAGGCTTATACACCTTCTCCTTGGCATTGTTTGCAGTTTCAGGCGAAATAGCCTTGTCTCGGGGTTGGTGACGAGCGTCACCCTCCTGGTGAAGATCGTCACTGATCGGTGACGGGTCCTGGGTGACGACTCCTCTCGTCACCACTCAGTCAAACCGTAAATTTTTGCCTTGTATAACTGGTGACGAGCGACACCCATCAGGGGTGACGATTGTCACTCCGTCGTTCTCAGCAGGAATTTCATCATCTTCAACTTCTTCAAGTTCCAAGATTTCCGCTGCACACAAACCCTTCTTCAACACTGGTTGAAGGTTTCTTCCACTCCTAAGTGAGATGGCATTCACATGGTGCTTATGATTAGTAACTGTCCTTCCAAGAAAGAGTCCCTCTTGCCTTTGAACAGCTCCTGGAGTTTGAGCAACTTGAGCATCCAGCTTTTTCATGTGAGAGTTCAGACTCCCAATCTTTCCATTCAGGTCCTGGTACAGCGAATCTATCTTCCCATTGAAGTCCACAGTCATTGATATGCTCAAATTAACCCTTAGAGCTACTCTCTCAAATTAAGAGATCAATGTAGTACTTAGGGATCGAATCCACAAGGACTTAAGGCTACTACTCAACAGATTTTAGACTCAAATAAAGCTAAGCAGTCAATGGGAAATAACAAGACGCTAAGCAATGGGAAATTCGCAGATTGACATAAATCGCAGACTACGAACTGAAAGGAATATTTATTAAAACCATTCTAGAACTCCAAAACACAAATGTAAAACCAATCGACTTCCGTCGCAGAGATTAACTATGATCATATTCTAGAATCCCAAATTCCTTTGCAAATTCTAACAACCTAAACAAGCATTATAGTTCAGGTTCGATATGTTCACAAAATCACTAACCCAAGTTCCTTTGCAATTAGTTATTTTGCTCATCTAAGATAGTTCTGGAGATTAATAATGTTTCCACATCTATTAAACAACCTAAGATCTGATTTCTAGGTGATCAATCTTAAAACCAGTGTTAAAGCAATCTAGATGAAGAACTAAATGATTTATCCTTCCAGTTTTGTAGTTCTAACAATTCATTATCAACCTTTGAATAACCCAAAACCTAACTTGCAGATTACTCAGACATAGAAAGTGAAACACAAATCATGACTGAATAAAATTGCATTAAGAAACAGTGTAAAAGATGAAAGGGGTTCGAAATTCTTCTCTAACTGAGTACAGATTTGTCTCTCCAAAAGCTCTGAATCTAATCTCTCTCTTAGTCTCATAAATACCAGATGTTGCCTAACAATGGCTTAGAAAACCTAAATACAAGTCTAAACACGAACTGGGGCAAAAGTGCAAATAGTGAGAAACTTCTGGGCCAAGTTGCAATTCTTCTAAAGAGTTTTTAGGACTCTTCTCGCGACCATGACCGGTGTCGATCGACACCAAGTGGTGGGTGTCGATCGACACCCTGCTTCAAAGTGCTCTCCGACTTGGTCTTTTCAGCACCAGCTTCAACATAGCTCCAAAAGGCTCCAAAATCCACAGTTATGCTCCAAACGTACCTAAACCTGCAAAAACTCTATAGGACTCGAAAAATACCAAAAAGACTCTATAAACAAGACTTATATCATGGTCAAAAAGCAGCAAAAACCATGATATATCAACTCCCCCAGACTTATCTTTTGCTTGCCCTCAAGCAAACATCAGACAAAGCCTAGAGTCGAGGTTTGAAAACACAGAAAAAATCAGTCAGACAACAGGAACACCACATTGATTAACAGTTTCGAATCCACATACCACAGAGTCAACACAAGATCAAATTTCAGTCTAATCATCACAAACTTAGGAAATCTTTCAAATCCAATTCAAGCTCCTTCAAGAAATCTGAAATCTCTACTGCTAAACTCCTTATTTCTATCTAAGTGATGTCTCATCAAGGTTTTATCATCTCAATCACTTATAGATTCTTTTCCCTTCATAAACAACTGAACAAGGCAATCTCAACACAGCTCTCCTATTTTCTCTTCCCTTGATCCTTTCTTTCTGATTTTTTTTTTATTTTTTTATTTTAAGCTCTTTCTCATTATTTTACAGTCTAAGATATGGTGCTACTCAATACTTGTGTTTCTTGTGAGGAGACATGTTCTTGAGTGTGTTCATTACTGTTGTTCCTTGTGAGGAGACAGGGTCACGAATGCACCATTCTTTTGACTCAAACTTTTTAAGCTCTATCAGGGAAGATCAAAGAGAAACCGTGTTTTAACATGCTTGTCAGTGTTAGATGAGAGAATCAAGATCAAAGAGAATCAAGTACCAAGACAAGAAGTTTTAAGTTCATTTAAGTGGAGCTAACTGCAAATTTTCCAGATTCTCTAAGAACCTAAACTTTCATTGCTAGACTGATCTGCCTATGACTTTCAACTTAGTAAGACTTGTAATCAACAACTGTGGCAATGGTTCTCATAAGCATCGATGTTTTGTGGTTGGTTCCAAGAAAAACTGATAATTTCAAAAATTTTGACTCAATAAAACAGGTTTTGACTCAACTTTGAGACTCTATAAATCAAAAACAATGTACACAATGTCAGCAGCGACCTCCCCAAGACTTAAAAAACACTGTCCTCAGTGTTATTAAGCATGGAGTTGGTAAAAAGAAGCAATAAAACGGTTTGTACAGAAATGAGAAAATGCTACCTGTGTCTGCGCGTGGTGTCGATCGACACCGGGTAGGTGGTGTCGATCGACACTGGTCGACCAGGGTGTCGACCATGGTCGACATGTACTCGCCACGACACCCTTCCTGTTTGTTTTTTTTTTGTTTTTTTTGTTACTGACTCTGTAACACGAAAATAAATTAGTAAACATCAAAAGTTAGACTAAGTATGTACACTTACCAGTGGGTTGCCTCCCACCAAGCGCTCGTTTAACGTCATTAGGTTGACTGTCCTCAGTATCAGGCTGTGGGTGCATCTGCCAAAGGCACAATATGTCCTTCGGGAATCGCGGCTTGTGCCCAGTAATGTTTCACCCTTTGCCCATTGACAACATACTCCCTTCCCTCTGGAGTAGATTGAACAACTGCACCATATGGTCTGACTTTCCTGACTGTGAAAGGACCTGACCAACGAGAACGCAACTTTCCAAGAAATAATTGTAAACGTGAGTTATACAAAAGTACCTGGTCATTTGGTTCAAAGTGTCTGGCAAGGATCTTCTTGTCATGGTAGGCTTTGGTCCTCTCCTTGTACAGCTTTGAGTTCTCATATGCATGATGTCTGATCTCATCTAACTCATTGAGCTGTATCTGGCACCTCTCTGCAGCAGATTTCCAGTCAAAGTTCATCTTCTTGACAGCCCAATTTGCCTTGTGTTCAAGCTCCACTGGAAGGTGACATGCTTTCCCATAAAGCAAATGGAATGGGCTGGCGCCAAGTGGTGCTCCAAACCTGGGAAAATGATGGTTTTGAACAGCTTCAGGACAACTGCAGCATTATTGTGTGGACTGGCAATTGTTTCCACCCACTTGGAGACATAATCCACTGCAACCAGTATGTACTTGTTCCCATAGGATGAAGGAAAGGGTCCCCTGAAAACGATGCCCCAGCAGTCGAAGACTTCAACTTCAAGTATGAAGTTTTGTGGCATCTCATGTCTTTTACTGATCTTCCATCTCCTTTGGCAGACATCACATTGTGAGATGAATGTCTGAGCATCCTTGAATATTGTAGGTCACCAGAAACCTGCTTGTAGAACCTTGGAGACAGTCTTGAAGGTAGCAAAGTGTGCTGTATATTCAGAGCCATGATAGTGGAACAGCACATTCTGAACTTCAGCTTCTGCAAGGCATCTTCTGTAGATTCCATCTGAACAGTGCTTGTACAAGTAAGATTCATTGCAGTAGTATCTCCTAAGTTCCCTCATGAACTTCTTCTTCTCATACCCTTTGAGAGTGTCAGGAACCTCATCTGCAACTAGGTAGTTAGCAATATCAGTATACCAAGGTCTAGAAGAGGCTACAACTGCGAATATAGGCTGAGAGAAGACATCACACAGGATTTTCTGAAGCAGATTGGCAGTTCGCAACTGGTGTCGATCGACACCAGATGGGGTGTGTCAATCGACACCAAGTCTATGTCGACTTGGTGACAAGGGCGATGTCGATCCTGCTCGATTATGGCTCGCTTCGAGGTTGGTGTCGATCGAAACCAAGTGGTGAGTGTCGATCGACACCCTGTCTGCAGTTCGAGAAAACTGCAGTTCTTCCACTTCTGTAGCCTTGCCTCAATGGGACATATATTCTCCTCTGGCAGGAAATCATCAATGGAGACGCTGTCTTCAATCCTGATTCTTGAAAGATGATCTGCCACTCCATTCTCAGTCCCTTTCCTGTCCCTTATCTCAATGTCAAACTCTTGTAGTAGCAAAATCCATCTCAACAGTCTTCGTTTTGCATCCTTCTTCTGCCTCAAGAACTTGAGAGCAGAATGATCAGTGTGCACAATTACCTTAGCTCCAACCACGTACTGTCTGAACTTCTCAAATGCAAATACTATAGCCAACAATTCCTTCTCTGTAGTTGCATAATTCTTCTGAGCATCGTCCAAGGTTCTCCTTGTATAGTAGATTGCATGAAGATTCTTCTCCTTTCTATGACCCAACACAGCGCCCACTGCAAAGTCTTAAGCATCACACATCACCTCAAATGGTAGATCTCAATCATGAAGATGCACAATATGGGCGCTCACTAATACGTGCTTGATTTGCTGGAAGGCTGAATGACACTCTTCAGTAAATTCAAACTTCACATCCTTGCAAAGCAGAGCTGTGAGTGGTCTTGCAATCTTACTGAAATCTTTAATGAATCTCCTGTAAAATCCAGCATGTCCTAGAAAGCTCCTTACTGACTTCACACAATCTGGTGGCTGCATACTTGTCATAACTTCGATTTTGGCTCTGTCCACCTCAATGCCTTCACCAGAAACTCTATGCCCAAGTACAATCCCATCTCTGACCATAAAGTGGCATTTCTCCCAGTTCAGAACTAGGTGCTTCTCTTCACATATTGCAAGCACTTGACAGAGGTTGTCAAGGTAGTCTTTGAAGGAGGATCCATACACTGAGAAGTCATCCATGAAGACCTCCATATACTTCTTAATCATATCAGTGAAGATAGAAAGCATGCACCTCTGAATTGTCGCAGGAGCATTACAGAGTCCAAATGGCATTCTGCGATATGCAAATGTGCCATAGGGACAAGTAAATGTGGTCTTCTTCTAGTCATATGGATGAATGGGGATCTGAAAGAAGCCAGAGTAGCCATCCAAGAAACAGTAGTAGGAGTGATTCGCCAATCTCTCCAGCATCTGATCAATGAATGGCAGTGGGAAGTGATCCTTCCTTGTGGCAGCGTTGAGCTTCCTGTAGTCAATACAAATCCTGTGCCCAGTGATGGTCCTTGTGGGAATCAGCTCATTCTTCTCATTTTTCACCACTGTGACTCCTCCTTTCTTGGGAACCACATGCACTGGACTGACCCAAGTGCTGTCTGAAATCGGATAAATGATCCCAGCAGCCAGAAGCTTCATGATTTCCTTCTTCACTACATCCTGCAAGTTCGGATTCAAACTCCTCTGGTTCTCAATTGAAGACTTTGACTCATCCTCAAGGTGTGTCCTGTGCATGCACAAGTCTGGAGAGATACCTGAAATGTCATAAAGAGAATAGCCAAGAGCTTTGAGAAAAGTGCGCAGCTTTCTTAGCAGTAAAGTGAGCTCTGCATTGTTTAAGGTAGCACTAACTATAACAGGATATGTAGAGTTAAGTCCCAGAAAAGCATACTGATAGACACTTTATTTGCAAGGGTGAGAATGCAATGAGGTTATCAAACTCAAATGCAAGACAGGCTGTAGTACAGCATGCAAGAGAGAGTCAATCAATACCTAGGATGATAGAAAATGCAAAGAGAATACAAGGACTAATGCAAATCTAAGCGAAACAAGATAGGTTATGAGAAAATCTCTAAAAACTAGATGCAGCAACTAAATGGAATGCAACCTATTTTAAAATTACCAGGAATGATCAAACAACCACGAGGATTAAACAGAATAATTAAAGGACGAAGCTTCGAATTACTAAAATTCGACTAGTGGATCGACCATGAGATCGACCACTAGATCGAGCAATAACAATCGATCTCGTCTAAAAATTCAAGAACAGTAAAACTAGCGACCAGGATGCTATCAAAGATCAAGCGAATGACGAGAGAAGATGTAAAGATGCTAAAAGAAAGGGCCTAGGGTTGAGATTCATGGTCAGGGGCTTCAAAGGTTCGACCTTGGGTTGAAAACTTTAAATCGACTCACTTTGTGAGGATCTCTAAGCCTTGAAAACTAAGCAAGATCAATCTGTGGCTTTCGGTATAGATCACTCCTTCATCCTCTCCTCCAAACCCATGGCTTTTGGTGGAAAGAGAGGTCGAAGAGCATGGAAAACAGATTTCAAATGAGTGGCTTAACTAGTCCCCCAAACTTCCATGGCTTTTGGGAAGGGGTAACTAGTCTCTAGGGTGTGATCTTCCGAGGTCCCTGAATCCTTTTAAGGTAAGGAACCTCTCGGATCATGAAGCTCTTGGCGTGAGAGTCTTCAAGCATTGAGAGCTCAACACCCTAGAAGAGATAGCCATTAAAAACGCTTAGAAAACCCCAAGATCGAAACCCTTTAGACCCCTTAATCCTCTCAACCCCGAACCCAAGTAAACTACTCACTACACATAAGGTAAATCAAGCAAAGCATGGAATAGGAGACGATGAACATGAAAAGAAAACTAGATTAAGATGAAAACGATTCGATTACAAGCTTAAGAAAACTCAAAGTTCGACAATCGTCTCCCTCGTCCCAAAACCAGAGAAAAAAACATAAAAAGATAAGGATGGAAAAGTTGTGAGGGAAAGGGACGTCGCCGCCTTCCCAAAATGGCCAAAACAAGCTGATGGTCCCCCCCTCGCTAGCGGCCAAAAGTTGTTGAAAGGACAGAGATCGACTCCGGGATCGAGCGGTTCTCTCGATCATCTCCGAACATCGTGTCTTCAGCTCGATCTGGGTCTCGATCATCTTCGGCGGATTGAGCGTTGCATTCGATCTTGGTATCGATCTTTGGTTGGATCGAGTGGTGTACTCGATCTGGCTCTCGCTCTGCATGGCGTCATTTACGTCCGTATCGTTTGATCGACTGCTTCACTCGATCCTCGTCTCGATCATTCTCCTTGGATCGCCTGGTCTTCTCGATCACCTAGTCGATCACATCCTAGATCGACCGGCCATGCTCGATCTGCTCCTGGATCTCTGATCCTTAGTAAATATCCGAGCTTCCACGAACTGCTACAACAGCTTCAGCACGTCCACGAACCTCCACGACTCCAAAGCAGCCAGAAACAACCTAAATGTGATGCAAAATGCAAGGAACATGCGTATGCTGGTGTAAGAATGCTCTAGGACTCTAAGTGATGCAATCTAACCTAAAACGTGATGCAAATGCATGAAAAGCTAACTAATGAGTATGCAAAATGTATGTAATATGCAAAGAAAATAAGTAAGGAAGAGAGGTTTTAAGAAAAACGAATGGGGGTTTAAACTTCTTGCAAAGGTGCCTTTCAAATGAATCAATCTCAATGTCCTAGTTAACAGTTCTAAAATGCTATGCTCACTCTCATACTCCAAAGAACTTAGCCATACTCATCACACAAAGAAATTCAAATCATGACTCTCCTATTCCTAACAATTAAAGAAACTCATCCTTTAACATTCATTATCATTCGAACCATGAATCAAACTTATGCACTTTAAAGCAAAACACATTTGGCTAAGGGTGAAGGTTATGAGCATTGAATGATCTCATTTGAAAAGGGTTTACAATTAGAACAAGGGTTTCTCTCAAAAATGGTTGAACTTATGCATAATGCTAAAGGTAAAGACAATTGATGCATACATGATTAGATTATCATCTACCCATGTAAACTAACAAATGATCCTAAACCCCTCTCATTTATCACATTTTATCCTCACTCACCACTTAGAGTCTACTTTTTTTCTTCTCAAAACTTAGCAATCCCCAATTTGAAACAAAAACATTTTTAAACTCTTTAGGCTAGTGAAAAGGTTTTGAAAATAACCTTGCTCTTTAAATATTTCTTATTGGTAGCTCTCTTATTATTTTTTTTCTTTTCTTTTTTTTTTCTTTTTATTTTTATTTAGCACTTAGGCTCTTTATTTCTTTTTTTTTTATTTTATTTTATTTGGAAGAGCTACCTCCTGAAATTTATTAGAGCATATACTTAGTTTTTAAACACAACCTTTCACTTAAAACCCATTTCTTTCTTTAAAACACCAAACTCCTTGAAACCGAGAACAAATAGAAATGAAAACACCCCCAATGATCCTCCAAACTTATCCTAAGCCTATACCTAGCTTCAAAATGCAAAGCTAGCAATCATATGAGAACCAAATCATGTCGCCTAAACCTAACACTTTATGCCAAGTTCAAACCGAAAGGAAGGCCTCACATTGATGTCACACAAGAAATATTTGGCTTCAAAGAAGGGTAAGGGTCAAGGTGGGAGTTCTACTTAGGCTCACAAAGAATGGTAGAAAAGAAGAAGAGAGCCTAAATATTTTAAAACCATGTGTTCATTTTCAAATGCATAAGGATGATAATTAAAATTTCAAATTAAGTTTCTCACTTATTAGGACAAGTTTCAAATCATGAGAGTTCAATTTAAGCCACGAAAATCCTAACAAGTGATCCAAGCATGGTAAGAACTTACTTTCAAAGCATAGACAAAGCATTAGAGAACTACTAACTAGGGCATTGAAACAATTCATCAGTAAAAACACCTTTTTAAGAAATTCTAACCCCTTATGCAAAATGCAAACAACCTAGATGCTATGAGAAACTCTAGACTCAATCCTAACATGTTTTGACAAGATGAATGCAACTACATGAATCTTTGAAATGTTTTTAAAAATTTACCAATTTTTCATGAACTAAAGACTCAAGGATGCTAAAGGAAAATAAGATCACAAAACACAAGTCAAATCACACATGTACTCCCCCAAACTTGCTTGACACCGTCCCGGTGGCAAACTCATTCGAAGGAGTATCAAAACACAAAGCCAAAGGAAGCAAATATGAGCGGTTATGTACAATGGAAGAAGGTTGTTACCTCTGGTCTAGTCTCGGCTGGAACTTGAGGATGTTCCAGAGGAGCTAGAGATTGTTGCTTTGCCCTTGTCGGCTGGTTCTTGGAGAGAATGGCGTGCTGGCTGAATGGTGCTGCTTTGTGCCTCGCGGATGACAACTCCACCGGTTGAGAGCCTTCTCTTCTCGGGTTGTTGAGCCTCTTTACTTGCATCCTTCTTAGGTGAGCCTCCTTGAAGTGCCTTGACTTTCTTTCCAAGTTTCTTGAGCATTTTGCCTTGCCACTTATTGATCTTCCTTTGCATCTCCACAACAGATGCTAGGAACTTCTTGGTTTTTGTTCTCGGCTCAAAGTCTAACTTGGGAAGTGCGTAGGCCTCGGGCATCTCATCTTCTGTGGCTGGAGACTCGGACCTTTGAAGAGGAGCAATCGCCAAAGCAGGTGGTCCTCCTAGAGGAGCAAAGCACTCCTCTTCCGTGGGCAAGAACTCGATGTTCCCAACACCAAGCAGCTCGGTTTCATCTTTGTTTGGCAGGATGCACACTCTCTTCTTGTCTTCGTCGTCTATGAAGAGGTAGGCGTAGAACCCTTCTGCTGGTGTGCGTCCCAAGCTGTCGGTATTCCTCATGTATGCCTCATCCATGAAAGCTCTGGCTGGGACATGGGCGAAGTCGTGTATAGACACACCAGCTTGCAAGAATAGAGGAGTGAGGAAGTCGCCGATGTAAGAAGAAGTTGACTTGCACCGCAAGGCATAGGCCTTGTATTTCACAAAGGAAGCAGCAAGCACACATCCGTAGTTTACCTCGTCGCCGAGCTCATCCTCCATAGCCTCTTCATTTGCATCCGGATCACACACCAAGTGCTTCACGCATTGGAACAGGAAGCAAAGCTCGGTCTTTGTGACTGTGGGAGCAACTGATCTTCCGCTAAACGTGTTGGCAATCAGCTTCAGAGTGTACCTCAGCACCGGGCTTCTCACTCTCTTGATCTTGGCGGTGTTGGCTTTGTAGTCCTCGTTGCTAATCAGATCCCAAAAGTCATCTGCTCGTTTGAAGGCTGGAAATTCGACCTTGTTGGCATCTGCGTTGAGACCATAAGCTTGACATAGCTCAGGGATGGAGAGGGTGTAGGCTTGACGGCTAACCTTGAAGTAGAGGCGACCTTGTGAAGGAACGGGTGTGCTAGGATTCTCGTAACGGAACTCCAACGTGGCAAGGAAGTCTATTGTCACTTCTGGAATGGTTGGGCAATCCATCTGTGACAGACATCTTAGGCCAATGTTCTTGAGGCGTTGGTCGAAATCCCCAAGAATCCCTAGCTTGAACAGCAGCTCTCGATCAGCAAACTTGGTAGGCTCAAACCGAAGCCTTTCCAGCCGTTTCTTGTCCCTCTTCTCATCCTTAGTCCATCTGACCCTCTCTTGAACTGCCACCTCTTGTCCTTATCCCTCTTGTGCTGTCTCTTTTCTGGTTCTTTTGGGGGCCATTGTACCTGAAACAAGTTTCTCAAGAAGCTTGATAAGCAAACGGCGGCTTGATGAGAATGAGAGAGGAGAAGGAGAAGACTTATAAATACTACCCTAGAATTTTGGGGAATTCATAAAAATTATAGCTAAATAAAGGAGAATCAAATCTTTAGATACTAGAAAATCTAGAATTATTCCTTTCACTTAGCTAATTTTAAAAAATCAAAACCGATCCTATATTCTAGAACAATATCTTGCGAATTTAAAGGAAAATTTCTTAAACATAAATTATTAAATTTTGAAAAGACCTTTGCAAAAAATGTAAAAGATCTTTGCTAGCCTCTGAAAACCGAAACTCTCACTCTCTTTGTTTAAAATTTTCGAGAAAAACAAGAATGAGAGGGTGAGAAGTTGTTGAAACATTTAAAGACTAGCAAAGAGCAAAACCATGGGTAGTAAAGGTGGTTTTCTGACAAAGTCTTGGTCAAGACACATCTTTCATGGTCAAAGATGCTTGCCTTGACCAAGTTTTGAATTTAAAAATTGGAGGGAAAAGAATAAAGGAGGGAAAGAAAATGTTACCTCGGCATGAGATCGAGTCCATTTGGTTGATCTAGGACTCGATCTCATGCCCATAATGGCTTAGATCGAGAGGGTTACTCGATTTGAGACTCTATTCATGATGAATCGAGTCCTGGATCGATTGGCTCCCTCGATCATTGAGATGTTGGCTCCACGGCTAAGTCCTCATGATCGAGCTTTGTCCACGATTTGGGGGTCGATTTGGCATAGATCGAGTGATGGATCGAGTCGAGTGATCGATCTGTTTTCAACAGATTTTCCCGAGAGAAATTAGATCGGTCGATCCGTTTGGGATCGATCGATCCTTTTTCGTCAAGGTCGATCTTATCACTCGTTCTCGTCTAGATCGACTGGCTCCTCTCGATTCACTGACTCGATCTAGTAAAGATCGAGTCAGGATCAGTCGATCTAGCACTCGATCTCCAGCCTTGTCTTTACCCCTATCGCCTCTTTTGGACTTCAATATCAAGGTTTAGACTCCTCATACCTGTTCCTACACACTTGCAGAATAAAAACATAAAACTGAAAGAGAAATAAAGCAGAAATATGTACAAGATAGACATGGGAATGCCTCCTAAGTGCGCTTTCTTTAATGTCTTTAGCTAGATTTTACTTGGTTTAAGCGGATGGTGGGTCTTGGAGAAGCACCGAGGTACTCTCCTTGTCATAGCTGTTTGCCAAATAAGGCTTGACTCTGTGTCCATTGACGGTGAATGCACTGCCACTCTTTCCCATCAGTGTAACAGCTCCATAAGGCAACACTTCTTGGATCACAAACGGCCCGCTCCACCTTGACTTCAGATTTCCCGGGAAGAGTTTGAGCCTTGAGTTGTACAACAACACTAAACCTTCCTCCTTAAGCTCCTTGGTCACCAACTTCCTGTCATGAGTCTCCTTAGTTGATAAACGTTTTCTAAGCTCGGGTTATGATGCAGAGAGGTTATCAAACTCTAATGCAAGCAATGTTGTAGTACAGCAAGCAAGAGAGAGTCAATCCACTTCTAGGAGATAGAGAATGCACAGAGAATGCAAGGACTAAAGCAAATCTAAGCAAAATGAGACAGTTTATGATAAAATCTCTAAAAACTAGATGCAGCAACTTAAACAGAGTGCAACCTATTTTAAAAATACTAGAAAGTAAGAAACTACCACGAGAAACAAACAGATTAATTAAAGAAGAAAGCTTCGAATTATTAAAATTCGACTAGTGGATTGACCACGAGATCGACCACTAGATCGATCAGTAACAATCGATCCCGTCTAAAAACTTAAGAACAGTAAAGCTAATGACCAGGATGCTATCAGATATCAAGCGAATGATGAGAATAGACGAAAAGATGCTAAACGGAAGGGTCTAGGGTTGAGATTCATGGTTAGGGGTTTCAAAGGTTCGACCTTGGTTTTAAAAACTTTAGATCGACTCACTTGGTGAGGATATCTAAGCCTTGAAAACAAAACAAGATCTATCCGTGGCTTTCGGTATAGATCACTCTTTCATCCTCTCCTCCAAACCCATGGCTTTTGGTGGAAAGAAAGGTCGAAAGGCAAGGAAAACAGATTTCAAACGAATGGCTTAACTAATCCCCCAAACTTCCATGGCTTTTGGGAAGGGGTAACTAGTCTCTAAGGTGTGATCTTCCGAGGCTCCTGAATCCTGTCAAGGTAAGGAACCTCTTGGATCATGAAGCTCTTGGCGTGAGAGTCTTCAAGCTTTAAGATCTCAACACCTTAGAAGAGATAGCCTTTGTAAACGTTTTGAAAAACCCAAGATCGAAACCTTTTTAACCCCTTAATCCTCTCAACCCCGAACCCAAAAGAAACTACTCGCTACACATAGAGTAAATCAAGCAAAGCATATGAAACGAGACGATGAACATGAAAGGAAAACTAGATTAAACGATAATGATTCGAATACAAAAACTTAAGAGAAAAACGAGTTTCAACAATGGTGTTCTTCACGAAAACGAGAGAGAAAACATCAGGAAAAAGATAAGGATATAAAAAGTTATGGGAAAAAGGATGTCGCCGCCTTCCCAAAATGCCCAAACAAGCCAATGGTCCCCCCTTCGCTAGCAGCCAAAAACGGTTGAAAAGACAGAGATCGACTCCAAGATCGAGTGGTTCTCTCGATCATATCCGGACATCGTGTCTTCGGCTCGATCTGGGTCTCGATCTTCATCGGCGAATCGAGTGTTGCATCCGATCTCGGTATCGATCTTCGACTGGATCGAGTGGTGTACTCGATCTGTCTCTCGCTCTGCATGGCGTCATTTACATCCTTACCGATTGATCGATTGCTTCACTCGATCTCCGTCTCGATCATTTTCCTTGGATCGCCTAGTTGGCTCGATCTTCTGGTCGATCAACTCCTAGATCGACCGGCCATGCTCGATCTGCTACCCGATCTCTGGCCCTTAGCATATTTCCGAGCTCCCACGAACTGCTACATCAGCCCCAACACGTCCACGAACCTCAACGACTCCAAAGCAGCCAGAAACAACCTGAATGTGATGCAAAATGCAAGAAAAATGCGTATGCTGATGCAAGAATGCTCTAGGACCCTAAGTGATGCAATCTAACCTAAAACATGGTACAAATGCATGAAAAGCTAACTAATGAGTATGCAAAATGTATGCAATATGCAATAACATCAACTCCCCCAAACTTACTTCTTGCTTGCCCTCAAGCAACAGAAAATAAGTAAGGAAGAGAGGTTTTAAGAAAAATGAGTGGGGTTTTAAACTTTTTGCAAAGGTGCCTTTCAAATGAATCAATCTCAATGTCCTAGTTAACAGTTCTAAAATGCTATGCGTACACTCATACTCCAAAGAACTTAGCCATACTCATCACACAAAGAAATTCAAATCATGACTCTCCTATTCCTAACAATCAAAGAAACTCATCCTTTAACATTCATTAACATTCGAACCATGAATCAAACTTATGCACTTAAAGCAAAACACATTTGGCTAAGGACTAAGGTTATGATCATAGAATGATCTCATTTGAAAAGGGTTTATAATCAGAACAAGGGTTTCTCTCAAAAATGGATGAACTTGTGCATAATGCTAAAGGTAAAGAAAATTTATGCATACATGATTAGATTCTCATCTACCCATGTAAACTATCAAATGATCCTATACCCCTCTCATTTAAGAGATTTTATCCTCACTCACCACTTAAGAGTCTACCCTTTTCTTTACAAACTAAGCAATCCCCAATTCGAAACAAAGACATTTTTAAACTTTTTAGGCTAGTGAAAATGTTTTGAAAAATACTTTTGCTCTTTAGAAATTTCTTATTAGTAGCTCTCTTATTATTTTTTTTTCTTTTACTTTTTTTTTCTTTATTTGGCACTTAGGCTCTTTTTTTTTTTTTTTTTTTTCTTCTCTTTTTTTTTTATTTTATTTTATTATGGGAGAGCTACCTCCTGAAATTAGAGCATACTTAGTTTTAAAAACAACCTTTCACTTAAAACCTCATTTCTTTCCTTAAAACACAAAGCTCTTTGAAACCGAGAGTAAATAGACAAGATAGCAACCCCAATGATCCCCCAAACTTATCCTAAGCCTATACCTAGCTTCAAAATGCAAAGCTAGCAACAATATGAAAACCAAATCATGTCGCCTAAACCTAACACTTTATGCCAAGTTCAAACTGAAAGAAAGGCCTCACAAAGATGTCACACAAGAACATTTGGCTTCAAAGGAGGGTAAGGTTCAAGGAGGGAGTTCTACTTAGGCTCACAAAGAGTGGTAAAAAGGAAGAAGAGAGCCTAAATATTTTAAAACCATGTGTTCATTTTCAAATGCATAAGAATGATAATTAGAATTTCAAATTAAGGTTTTCACTTTTTAGAATGAGTTTCAAATCATGAGAGTACAATTCAAGCCACGAAAATCCTAACAAATGATCCAAGCATGGTAAGAACTTACTTTCAAAGCATAGACAAAGCATTAGAGAACTACCAACTAGGGCATTGAAACAATTCATAAGTAAAAACACCTTTGTAAGAAATTCTAACCCCTTATGCAAAATGCAAACAACCTAGGTGATATGAGAAACTCTAGACTCAATCCTAACATGTTTTTTAAAAAGATGAATGCAACTACATGAATCTTTGAAAAATTTTTAAAAATTTTACCAATTTTTCATGAACTAAGACTCAAGGATGCTAAGGGAAAATAAGATCAAAGAACACAAGTCAAATCACACATATACTCCCCCAAACTTGCTTGACACCGTCCCGGTGGTAAACTCATCCGAAGGAGCATCAAAACACAATGCAAGAAACAAATATGAGCGGTTATATACAATGGAAGAAGGTTGTTACCTCTGGTCTAGGCTCGGCTAGAACTTGAGGATGTTACAGAGGAGCTAGAGATCGTTGCTTTGCCTTTGTCAGCTGGTTCTCGGAGAGAGTGGCACGCCGGCTGAATGTTGTCTCCTTGGGTCTCACGGATCACAACTCCTCCGGTTGAGAGCCTTCTCTTCTCGGGTTGTTGCATCTCTTGACTTGCAGCTGACTTAGGCATGCCTCCCTGAAGTGCTTTGACTTTCTTCCCAAGCTTCTTCAGCATCTTGCCTTGCCACTTGTTAATCTTCCTTTGCATCTCTACCACCGATGCTAGGAACTTCTCGGTTTTTGTCCTCGGCTCAAAGTCTAGCTTGGGAAGTGTGTAAGTCTCGGGCATCTCGTCTTCCGTGGCTGAAGACTCTGACCTTTGACGCGGGGCAATGGCTGAAGCAGGCGGTCCTCCTAAAGGGGCAAAGCATTCTTCCTCCGTGGGCAAGAACACGATGTTCCCAACACCAAGCAGCTCGGTTTCATCTCTGTTGGGAAGGATGCACACTCTCTTCTTATCTTCGTCATCTATGAAGAGGTAGGCGTAGAACCCTTCTGCTGGCGTGCGTCCCAAGCTATCAGTATTCCTCATGTATGCCTCATCCATGAAAGCTCTGTTTGGGACGTGAGCAAAGTCATGAATGGGCATACCGGCTTGCACGAACAGAGGAGTAAGGAAACCGCCAATGTAAGAGGAGGTTGCCTTGCACCGTAAGGCATAAGCCTGGTACTTCACCAAGGAAGCCGCGAGCACACAGCCGTAGTTCACTTCATCACCGAGTTCATCCTCTATGGGCTCTTCATTTGCATCCGGATCAGACACCAAGTGCTTCACACCTTGGAACAGGAAGCACAGCTCTGTCTTCATGACCGTAGGAGCAACAGACCTTCCACTGAACGTGTTGGCAATCAGCTTCAGAGTATACCTCCGCACCGGGCTCCTTACTCGCTTGATCTTGGCGGTGTTGGCTTTGTAGTCCTCATTGCTGATCAGGTCCCAAAACTCGTCGGCTTTCTTGAAGACTGGGAACTCGACCTTGTATGCATCAGCATTGAGACCGTAGGCTTGGCATAGCTCAGGGATGGAGAGTGTATAGGCTTGACGTCCAACTTTGAAGTAGAGGCGGCCTTGAGAAGGGACGGGTGCACTAGGATTCTCATACCAGAACTCCAAGGTGGCAAGGAAGTCTATTGTCACTTCAGGAATGGTTGGGCAATCCATCCGTGACAGACATCTTAAGCCAATGTTATGGAGGAGTTGATCGAAGTCCCCAAGAATCCCAAGTTTAGACAACAGCTCTCGATCAGCAAACTTTGTAGGTTCAAACCGGAGCCTCTCCAGCCGCTTCTTATTCCTCTTCTCATCTTTACTCCACCGGACCCTCTCTTGAACTACCACTTCTTGTCCTTCTCCTTCTTGTGCTTGCTCTTCTCTAGTTTTCTTTGGTGCCATTGTTCCTGAAACAAGATTCTAAAGAGATTGATAAGCAAGCGGCGATTTGATGAGAATGAGAGAAGAGAAGGAGAGAATTTATAAAAACTACCCTAGAATTTTGGGGAATAAATAAAAATAATAGCTAAATAAAGGAGAATCAAATCTTTAGATACTGAAAAATCTGGAATTATTCCTTTTACTTAGCTAGTTTTAAAAATTCAAAACCGATCCTATATTCTAAAACAAGATCTTGTGATATTAAAGGAGATTTTCTAAAATTAAACCATTAAATCTTTGAAAATACCTTTGCAAGAAATGCAGAATATCTTTGCTAGCTTTTGAAAATTGAAACTCTCACTCTCTTTGTTTAAAATTTTCGAGCAAAACAGGAATGAGAGGGTGAGAAGTTGTTTGAAATATTTAAAGACTTAGCAAAACCAAAACAATGGGTAGTCAAAGTGGCTTTTCTGACAAAGTCTTGGTCAAGGCACATTTTTCATGGTCAAAGATGCTTGCCTTGACCAAGTTTTGAATTCAAAAGTTGGAGGGAAAAGAGTAAAGGAGGGAAAGAAAAATGTTACCTCGGCATGAGATCGAGTCCATTTGGTCGATCTAGGACTCGATCTCATGCCCAAAATGGCTTAGCTCGAAAGGGTTACTCGATTTGAGACTCGATTCATGGTGAATCGAGTCCTGGATCGATTGGCTCTCTCGATCATTGAGATGTTGGCTCCTCGGCTAAGTCCACATGATCGAGCTATGTCCTCGATTCAGGGGTCGATTTGGCATAGATCGAGTGATGGATCGAGTCGAGTTATCGATCAGTTTTCAACAGATTTTCTCGAGAGAAATTAGATCGGTCGATCCGATTTGGATCGATCGATCCTTTTTCGTCAAGGTCGATCTTGTCACTCGTTCTCGTCTAGATCGACTGGCTCCTCTCGATTCACTGACTCGATCTAGCAAAGATCGAGCCAGTATCAGTCGATATAGCACTCGATCTCCAGCCTTGTCTTTACCCCTATCGCCTCTTTTGGACTTCAATATCAAGGTTTAGACTCCTCATACCTGTTCCTACACACTTGCAGAATAAAAACATAAAACTGAAAGAGAAATAAAGCAGAAATATGTACAAGATAGACATGGGAATGCCTCCCAAGTGCGCTTTCTTTAATGTCTTTAGCTAGATTTTACTTGGTTTAGGCGGATGGTGGGTCTTGGAGAAGCACCGAGGTATTCTCCTTGTCATAGCTGTTTGCCAAATAAGGCTTGACTCTGTGTCCATTGACGGTGAATGCACTGCCACTTTTTCCCATCAGAGTAACAGGTCCATAAGGCAACACTTCTAGAATCATGAACGGTCCGCTCCACCTTGATTTCAGCTTGCCCGGGAAGAGTTTGAGCCTCGAGTTGTACAGCAACACCAGTCCTCCTTCCTTAAGCTCCTTGGCAACCAACTTCTTGTCATGAGCCTCCTTAGTCCACTCCTTGTATATCCGGGAGCTCTCGTAAGCGTTCAGCCTCAACTCATCCAGTTCGTGTAGCTGAATAAGGCGTCTCTCCTGAGCAGTTTTGAGATCAAAGTTCAGCCTCTTCACAGCCCACAACGCACAGTGTTCCAGCTCAACCGGGAGGTGACAGGAGTGAAAGGAGTTGTACCAATCGGTGTCTTGAAGGCGGTACGGTAGGCCCAAAGAGCGTCATCCAGCTTCACTGACCAGTCTTTCCTTGTTGCCCCGACAGTCTTCTCCAGTATAGCCTTGATTTGCCTGTTGGAGACTTCCACTTGACCGCTTGTTTGAGGATGATACGGTGTAGCCACCCTATGCTTAACCCCATACTTTCTCAAGAGGCTCTCAAAGACCTTGTTTATAAAGTGGCTTCCTCCATCACTTATAACAACCTTGTGTACCCCAAACCTCGGGAAGATGATACTCTTGAACAACTTGATTACCACCTTAGAGTCATTTGTAGGGGAAGCAATAGCCTCAACCCATTTGGAGACATAATCCACTGCTGATATCATTGCATATTGCATACATTCTGCATACTCATTAGGTAGTTTTTCATGTATTTGTATCATGTTTTAGGCTAGATTGCATCACTTAGGGTCCTAGAGCATTCTTGCATCAACATATGCATTTTCTCTGCATTTTGCATCCATTCCAGGTTGTTTCTGGTTGCTTTGGAGACACAGAGGTTCGTGGAGGTGTGGAGGCCGATGTAGCAGTTCATAGAAGCTCGGGAGTGTGCTAAGGACCAGTGATCGAGGAGCAGATCGAGCATGGCCGGTCGATCTAGGAGTTGATCGACCAGAAGATCGAGCCAACTAGGCGATCCAAGGATAATGATCGAGATGGAGATCGAGTGAAGCAATCGATGTATCAGTACGGACGTAAATGACGCCATGCAGAGCGAGAGCCGGATCGAGTACACCACTCGATCCTCCTAAAGATCGATACCGAGATCGGATGCAGCACTCGATTCACCGAAGAAGATCGAGACCCGGATCGAGCCGAAGACACGATGGCCGGATATGATCGAGAGAACAACTCGATCCAATGGTCGATCTCTGTCCTTTCAACCGTTTTTGGCTGTTAGCAAAGGGGGGACCATTGGACTGTTTTGACATTTTAGGCAAGGCGGCGAATGCTTTTTCGATAATTTTGAGATTTCTTATCTTTTTCTTTCAAGTTTTCTCTCTCGTTTTCGCAAGAACACCATTGTTGAACCAGTTTTCTTTTCAAGCTTTTGTATTCTCGAACCTTATCGTTTAATCTAGTCGTTGTTTCATGTTTATCGTTTCATTTCTTCCACATTGCTTGATTTACTTTATGTGTAGTGAGTAGTTTACTTTGGGTTAGGGGTTGAGAGGATTAAGGGGTAGAAAAGGTTCGATCTTGGTTTGTTTTCTAAACGTTTTTAAGGCTATCTCTTCTAAGGTGCTGAAAGCTTAATGCTTGAAGACTCTCACGCCAAGAGCTTCATGATCCGAGAGGTCCCTTACCTTGACAGGATCCAGGGGCCTCGGAAGATCTCACCTTAGAGACTAGTTACCCCTTCCCAAAAGCCATGGAAGTTTGGGGGACTAGTTAAGCCATTGTTCGAAATCTGTTTTCCTTGCCTTTCGACCTCTCTTTCCACCAAAAGCCATGGGTTTGGAGGAGAGGATGAAAGAGTGATCTATACCGAAAGCCACGGATAGATCTTGTTTTGTTTTCGAGGCTTAGAGATCCTCACCAAGTGAGTCGATCCAAAGTTTCAAACCCAAGATCGACCTTTGAAACCCCTTATATGAATCTCAACCCTAAAGCCCTCTCTTCTAGCATATTTACGTCTCATATCATCTTTAGCTTGTTACCTGATAGCATCCTGGTCTTTAGATTCATTGTTCTTACGGTTTTAGACGAGATCGATCGTTTCTGCTCGATCTAGTGGTCGATCTTGTGGTCGATCCACTAGTCGAATTTTAACAATTCGAAGCTCTTCCCTTTAATTTATCTGTTTGTTCCTCGTGGTAACTGCTTCCTTTCTAGTATTTTTAAAATAGGTTTCACTCCGTTTAGGTTGCTGCATTTAGTTTTTAGATTATTTCTCATAAACTGTCTCATTTGCTTAGATTTGTCTTAGACCTTGCATTCTCTGTGGATTCTCTATCATCTAGAAGTGGATTGACACTCTCCTACTTGCCTTACTATAACATTGCTTGCATTAGAGTTTTGATAACCTCTCTGCTGCATTAGACCGTAAGAAAAGCGTTTATCAAATGGCGCCGTTGCCATTCTAGGTTGCTTAGAGAACATAGAGATTTGGATCTTAGCAAAGACTAAGTCTTTACCTTTTTCAAGTTACTAATCCTACTACTCTAAACCGTGTGTTTCAGGTACATGAATCTTCGTTCAAGGGGAGACAACAATCTTCTACAACCCTTAGACAACATTCATCAGCTTGGTCAGTCACGGCAAAGAAGAGTCAGAGATCAAACAAGAGCCTTTGAGGAGATTGTTCAGCAAGGTCTGGTTAACTTTGAAGACATGGCTGCACACGAGCATCCAGAAGGACCACCTCCAGAAGGACGGGGCAATGGAAACCCCCAACACGCGGCTAGACCTCCGAGGATCATAGGAGCCGGAGATGCTCCCAATACCCACCACAATAGGTTTGGGATCACTCCTCCTCCGGTACAAAACAATAACTTTGAGATCAAGCCGGGGTTCATATCTATGGTGCAAAACAACAAGTTCCACGGCTTAGCAATGGAAGACCCCTTGGAGCACTTGGACAATTTCTAGCAAGTGTGTGGAATGATTAAGATCAACGGTATATCAGAAGATGCCTTCAAGCTGCGTCTCTTCCCCTTTTCACTCGGAGACAAAGCTAGACATTGGGAGAAGACCCTCCCACAAGGCACCATCACATCATGGGCTGAATGTAAGAAGGCTTTCCTCTCAAAGTTCTTCTCAAGCACCAGGACTGCTCGGTTGAGAAGCGAAATCAGCGGTTTCACTCAAAGGAACAATGAGACATCCAATGAGGCTATGGAGCGTTTCAAAGATTACACGATCCAATGCCCTCATCACGGGTTCAGTGAGGAGACTCTACTCAGTACCATATACTGTGGGGCTTCACCAAAGATCCGGTTGTTGCTTGATACAGCTAGCAAAGGGAACTTCCTCGGTCAAGAAGTAGAAGAGGGTATGGAGCTGATAGAGAACCTGGCGTTGAGTGATAGAAACTATGCTGAGGATTATGACCGAGCACCGAGGGTATCAGAATTAGAGTCTCACAAGAAGGAGCTCAAATCGTTGCATGAGAAAATTGACAAGTTGGTTTTAGCTAACCAGAAGCATGTTCACTTCGTTGGTGAAGCTGATGAAAACCAAGAGGAGTTAGAGCTAAGCCAAGAAGAAGCAAATTGGGTGGCTGGACAAAACAACTACAAGTCTCAAGGCTACAACCAAGGCTACCAGAACAACAACCTCTCTTACCGAAACACCAATGTAGCCAACCCTAAAGATCAAGTGTACCCTGCTCAACAAGCTAAGCCTTTCATCCCTTACAACAAAGGTTTTCAACCGAGCAGTGGTTTCCAAGGTCAAGGGCAAGGCAATTTCCAAGGTCAAGGGCAAGGCAATTTCCAAGTTCAAGGGCAACAACAACAAAACAAGGGTTATACTACCAACTACCCTCCGGGCTTTGCACCTCAACAGCAACAACAACCGATGCAACAACAAGTTGATCCGGTTCAAGCATTGTTCCAACAGCTAATACAAGGGCAAGCTTCTACAAATCAGAAGTTCGCTGAAATGAACACTCGGCTAGATTCATCCTTAACCGACTTCTCCACTCAAATCACAAACCTCAACAACAAAATAAAGCAGCTGCTGAAGGGCAAGGCAAGCACGAGTGGACAGAACAGCCTCCCGGGAAAGTGTGAGCAAAACCCCAAGGAGTATGCCAATGCTATTACGTTACGAAGTGGCAAAGAGCTTGAGCCCCCGGTCTCTACCAAGAACAACGAGGACGTTGTAGTTCAAGAGGGGGAGGGTAAACTTTCAGCTGATAATGAGGAGATAAACTTTGACAACGTATGGATCCAAGGACCGAGAAGAGGTGACAAGGCATTCATTGAGAAAAAGGCTGAGAAAACCACCAAGGAAAAGGATGACTACGTGCCCCCACCCTACGTACTGAAGTTGCCATTCCCGGGTCGTTTCAAAAAGCAGTTAATAGAGAAGCACCGGATCCTGTTTGAGAAGCACTTGAGAGACGTGGAGATAAAGTTGCCTCTTGTAGACTGTCTCGCTATGATGCCCAAGTGCGCCAAGTTTTTCAAGGACACCCTTGTGAAGAAGAACAAAGAAAGCAAAGAGGTGCTTGTACTAAGCGAAGAGTGTAGCGCGGTCATTCATAAGGAGATAGTGCCTAAGAAGCTGGGAGATCCTGGAAGCTTCACCATACCTTGTGCTTTAGGTCCCCTAGAGTTCAAGAGTTGCTTGTGTGATCTCGGAGCTAGCATAAACTTGATGCCTCACTCCGTGGCTAAGAAGCTTGGTTTCACTCGGTTTAAGGAATGTCGGATCTCATTGGTGCTGGCTGATAGGAGCGTGAGATTACCGGTAGGGCTGCTCGAAGACTTACCAGTGCGAATCAGTAGTGTGAATGTACCTACAGACTTTGTAGTGCTGGAGATGGACGAGGAGCCGAAAGACCCACTCATCTTAGGGAGACCATTCCTCGCAACTGCCAGAGCCATAATAGACATGAAGAATGGGAAGATTGCCTTGCATTTGGGGAAAGAGATCAGGCTAGACTTTGACATCAACAAGGTTCTAAAGAAGCCAACCATTGAAGGACAAGCTTTCTATATCGAAACGATGGATGCCTTGGCGGATGAGTTGCTGGAAGAGCTAGCTTTAGAAGACCATTTGAAGCTAGCACTCACTAAGGAGCCAGGAGAGTTTGGCTATGTGGACCAAAGGAACCAAGAGTACGTGAACCTGCTAGATTCGAGGAGAATCATCAAGAATGAAGAAGGATGTTGCCTAGAAATCGACCCCGAGATCGACGCTATCACTCGATCCAGGAGTCAGATCGACATGCCAATCGAGAACCCAACTCGATCCGGTGCAACAATCGACCAACAGATCGAGAATGATGCTCGATCAGAAGAAACAATCGAGTTGACAATCGAGAAAGACCTCCCGATCATTTTAGAGTCCAATCAAGAGATTGACTCAACGTCTCGATCCCTTGCTCGATCCATATCAAATCGAGTAAGTGAATCGAGTGAAATGGCTCGATCTAGACGACATCGACAGAAGAATCGACCGGAAGACTCGATCACAGAAGGGATAGCGATAGAGGAAAGCAGTCTGAAGGGCCATGCCTCGAGTTCAAAGGAGAGTTCCAAGGAGGAGAACAACAACAACAGCCACGAGGATGACTGGAGTGAGCTGTTAGCCCCAAAGGTGGACCTTAAGGAGCTCCCAAAAGGGCTAAGGTATGCTTTCTTAGGACCTAATGACACCTATCCCGTGATAGTAAACGAAAACCTTAGTGATGATGAGTTGCACTCGCTCTTAACTGAGCTGAGAAAGTATAGAAAGGCCATTGGGTACTCTTTAATTGACATCAAAGGCCTTTCACCAATGCTTTGCACTCATAGGATTCACTTGGATAATGAGAACGCCACTTCTGTAGAACATCAAAGGCGTTTGAATCCTAACTTGAAAGAGGTTGTTAAGAAGGAAATCCTTAAGCTTTTAGAGGCTGACGTGATCTATCCCATAAGTGACAGCACGTGGGTTTCACCTGTACACGTGGTGCCTAAGAAGGGAGGGATCACGGTCATAAGGAATGAAAAGGATGAACTTATCCCTACTAGGACCATTACTGGTCATAGAATGTGTATTGACTATAGAAAGCTTAACCTTGCGACTAGAAAAGACCATTTCCCTTTGCCTTTTATTGATCAGATGCTTGAGAGACTTGCAAATCACCCTTACTACTGTTTTCTCGATGGGTATAGCGGTTTCTTTCAAATACCTATTCACCCAAACGATCAGGAGAAAACGACTTTTACATGTCCCTACGGTACCTTTGCATATCGAAGGATGCCGTTTGGATTGTGTAATGCACCGGCTACCTTTCAGCGGTGTATGATGTCGATCTTCTCCGATCTTATAGAGGAGATGGTAGAGGTGTTTATGGATGACTCTCTGTGTATGGTGCGTCATTTCCTGCGTGTTTGTTGAATCTTTGCAGGGTACTTAAACGTTGTGAAGAAACAAACCTGGTGCTGAACTGGGAGAAATGCCACTTCATGGTCAAGGAAGGGATAGTGCTCGGTCACAAGATTTCAGAGAGGGGTATTGAGGTTGATCAGGCTAAGGTTGAGGTTATGATGGGTTTGGAGCCGCCGGTTAATGTTAAAGGGATTAGAAGCTTCTTGGGACACGCAGGGTTCTATAGGCGCTTCATCAAAGATTTCTCCAAGATTGCACGCCCCCTTACACGGCTGTTATGCAAGGAAGCTGAGTTTGTATTCGATGAGGAGTGTTTGAAGGCTTTCGTGACCATCAAGGAAGCCCTCACGTCAGCCCCTATAGTCCATGCACCAGACTGGTCTCTCCCTTTTGAGATTATGTGTGATGCTAGTGACTATGCTGTAGGAGCAGTCCTTGGTCAGAAGAAGGACAAGAAGCTACATGTGATCTATTATGCTTCAAGGACCTTGGATGACACGCAATCACGATACACCACTACGGAGAAGGAGCTGCTTGCAGTAGTCTTCGCCTTTGAGAAGTTCAGATCGTATCTCGTTGGCTCCAAGGCTATTGTATACACGGATCATGCTGCCCTACGATACATCTACTCAAAGAAAGACACTAAGCCTCGGCTCTTAAGATGGATTCTCTTACTTCAGGAGTTTGACATGGAAATCAAAGACAAGAAGGGGATAGAAAATGGAGTCGCTGACCACCTCTCAAGACTAAGGATTAACGAGTCTCTCCCTTTAGACGATTCTCTTCCAGAAGAACAACTTATGGCGATTACTACTGCTGTTTGTGGGAAGCTAGAAGGAAGGTTTGAGGAAGTGTTGAGTTTTAAAGAGGAGGATCTACCATGGTATGCTGATATGGTGAACTACCTAGCATGTGGTGAGGAGCCAACACATCTCAACAGCTATCACAAGAAGAGGTTTTTGAGGGAGGCTAGTGACTACTTTTGGGATGAGCCTTACCTATACAAAAGAGGAGTAGACAGCTTGTACCGAAGATGTGTTACAAAGGAAGAAGCCAGGGATATCCTCTATCATTGCCATGGCTCTTCCTACGGAGGACACTTCGCTTCATTCAAAACTGCCACGAAAGTGTTGCAAGCGGGTTTCTGGTGGCCGTCTATCTTCAAAGATGCACACGAGTTTGTGAAGAGCTGTGAGGCATGTCAGCGAGCAGGGAACATTACCAAGAGGAATGAAATGCCTCAAGTTCCTATCTTCGAGGTTGACGTATTCGATGCGTGGGGTATTGACTTCATGGGGCCTTTTCCTTCTTCATACGGCAATAAGTACATCTTAGTAGCTGTGGATTATGTCTCCAAATGGGTTGAGGCTGTTGCTTCCCCTACAAACGACTCTAAGGTTGTGATCAAGTTGTTCAAGAGTATCATCTTTCCAAGGTTTGGGGTACCCAAGGTTGTTATAAGTGATGGAGGAAGCCATTTTGTAAACAAGGTTTTTTAGAGCCTCTTGAGAAAGTATGGGGTTAAGCATAAGGTGGCTAAACCGTATCATCCTCAAACGAGCGGTCAGGTGGAAGTCTCTAACAGGCAGATCAAAGCTTTTCTGGAGAAGACCGTTGGAGCAACAAGGAAGGACTGGTCAGTAAAGCTGGACGATGCTCTTTGGGCCTACCGTACTGCCTTCAAGACGCCGATTGGTACAACCCCTTTCACTCTACTCTATGGCAAGGGTTGTCACCTCCCGGTTGAGCTGGAACACCGTGCATCGTGGGCTGTGAAGAGGATGAACTTTGATCTCAAGACGGCTCAGGAAAGGCGTCTTATTCAGCTACACGAACTGGACGAGTTGAGGTTGAATGCTTACGAGAGTTCCAAGATCTACAAAGAGCGGACTAAGGAGGCTCATGACAAGAAATTGGTTGCCAAGGAGCTTAAGGAAGGAGGACTGGTGTTGCTGTACAACTCGAGGCTGAAGCTCTTCCCGGGCAAGCTGAAATCAAGGTGGAGCGGACCGTTCGTGATTCAAGAGGTCTTGCCATATGGAGCTGTTACTCTGATGGGAAGAAGTGGTAGTCCATTCACCGTCAACGGACACAGAGTCAAGCCCTACCTGGCGGACATCTTTGACAAGGAGAGTACCTCGGTGCTTCTCCAAGACCCACCATCCGCCTAGACCAAGTAAGGTCTAGCTAAAGACGTTAAAGAAAGCGCACTTGGGAGGCATTCCCATGTTTATCTTGTACATATTTTTGCTTTCATTTCTCTTTCAGTTTTATGTTTTTACGTTTTTAGTGTGTAGGAACAGGTATAAGAAATCTAAACCTTATCTTTGGGTTCCAAAAGGGGCAAAAGGGGTTAAGATAAAGCTAGAGATCGAGTGCTAGATCGACTGATCCTGGCTCGATCTTTGCTAGATCGAGCCAGTGAATCGAGAGGAGCCAGTCGATCTAGACGAGAACGAGTGACAAGATCGACCTTGACGAAAAAGGATCGATCGATCCAAATCGGATCGACCGATCTAATTTCTCTCGGGAAAATTTGTTGAAAATTGATCGATCACTCGACTCGATCCATCACTCGATCTATGCTAAATCGACCCCTAAATCGAGGACATAGCTCGATCAGAGGGACTTAGCCGAGGAGCCAACATCTCAATGATCGAGAGAGCCAATCGATCCAGGGCTCGATTCACCTTGAATCGAGTCACAAATCGAGTAACCCTCTCGATCTAAGCCATTTTAGGCATGAGATCGAGTCCTAGATCGACCAAAAGGACTTGATCTCATGCCGAGGTAACAATTTTTTTTCCCTCCTTTACTCCTTTCCCTCCAATTTTTAAATTCAAAACTTGGTCAAGGCAAGCATCTTTGACCATGAAAGATGTGCCTTGACCAAGACTTTTGTCAGAAACCACTTTGACCACCCATTGTTTTGGTTTGTTAAACTCTTTAAATGTTTCAATTTATTCCTCACCCTCTCATTTCTGTTTGCTCGAATTTTTTTTACAAAGAGAGTGAGAATTTAAAAGCTTTTAAAGTTTAGCAAAGATATCCTCTACTCTTGCAAAGGTATTTTCAAGGTTTAATGATTTTATTTCAAGAAAATCTCCTTAAAAATCACAAGTTCTTGTTTTAGGATATAGGATCGGATTTGAATTTTGAAAATTAGCTAAGTAATAGGAAAAATTCTTAATTTTCAGTATCTCAAAGATTTTATTTCTTTTTATCTAGCTATCATTTTTATTTGATCCCCAAAATTCTAGAGTAGTTTATATAAATCTTCTTCTCCTCTTCTCTTATTCTCATTCAATCGCCTCTTGCTAATCATTCTCTAGAAAAATTTGTTTCAGGAGCAATGGCACCAAAGAGAACAAGAGAGGAGCGAGTGCAAGAAGGAGAAACACAAGAAGTGATGGTTCAAGAGAAGGTCCGGTGGAGCAAAGATGAGAAGAGGGATAAGAAGCGGTTGGAGAGGCTCCGGTTTGAACCTACAAAGTTTGCTGATCGAGAGCTTCTGTCCAGGCTCTGGATCCTTGGAGACTTCGACCAACTCCTCAAGAACATTGGTCTGAGGTGCTTATCGCGGATGGACTGCCCTACAATTCCCGAGGTGACGATAGATTTCCTAGCCACTTTGGAGTTCCGGTACGAGAATCCGAGTGCACCTGTTCCTTCTCAAGGCCGTCTCTATTTCAAGGTTGGCCGCCAAGCCTACACACTATCCATCCCCGAGCTATGCCAAGCCTACGGTCTCAAGGCTGATGCACACAAGGTGGAGTTCCCAGCCTTCAAGAAAGCCGACGAGTTTTGGGACCTAATCAGCAACGAAGACTACAAAGCCAACACCGCCAAGATCAAGAGAGTTAGGAGTCCGGTGCTGAGGTATACTTTGAAGCTGATAGCTAATACATTCAGTGGGAGGTCTGTTGCTCCTACTGTCACGAAGACGGAGCTGTGCTTCCTTTTCCAAGGCGTGAAGCATTTGGTGTCTGATCCGGATGCGAATGAAGAACCCATAGAAGATGAAATCGGCGATGAAGTGAATTACGGCTGTGTGCTCGCGGCTTCTCTGGTGAAGTACAAGGCTTATGCCTTACGGTGCAAGGCAACCTCTTCCTATATTGGCGGTTTCCTTACTCCTTTGTTCGTGCAAGCCGGTGTGCCCATCCATGACTTTGCTCACGTCCCAAACAGAGCTTTCATGGATGAAGCATACATGAGAAACACTGATAGCTTGGGACGCACGCCAGCAGAAGGGTTTTATGCTTACCTCTTCATAGATGAGGAAGACAAGAAGAGAGTGTGCATCCTCCCCAACAAAGACGAGACCGAGCTGCTTGGTGTTGGGAACATCGAGTTCTTACCCACGGAGGAAGAATGCTTTGCCCCTTTAGGAGGACCGCCTGCTTCAGCCATTGCCCCGCGCCAAAGGTCAGAGTCTCCAGGAACAGAGGATGAGATGCCCGAGGTTTACAAACTTCCCAAGCTGGATTTTGAGCCTAGGACCAAAACCGAGAAGTTCTTAGCCTCGGTGGTGGAGATGCAGCGGAAGATCAACAAGTGGCAAGGGAAGATGCTTAAGAAGCTGGGGAAGAAGGTCAAACAACTCCAAGGAAGCCAGCCTAAGCCAGCTGTAAGCCAGGAGATACAACAACCCGAGAAGAGGAGACTCTCAACCGGAGGAGTTGTGATCCGCGAGACCCAAGGAGACAACATTCAACCGGCTCGCCACTCCCTCCAAGAACCAGGAAACAAAGGAAAGGCAACAATCTCTAGCTCCTCTGGAACATCCTCAAGTTCCAGCCGAGCCTAGACAAGAGGTAACAACCTTCCTCCATTATATATAACCGCACATCTTTGTTTCTTGCATTATGTTTGTTTGCTCCTTCGGATGAGTTTGCCACCGGGACGGTGTCAAGCAAGTTTGGGGGAGTACTTGTGTGATTTAATCTTGTGTTCTTTGATCTTATTTTCTTTTTTGCATCCTTGAGTCTTAGTTCATGAAAAATTGGTAAAATGTTTAAAATTTTTTCAAAGATTCATGTAGTTGCATTCATCTCTTTAAAAACATGTTAGGATTGAGTCTAGAATTTCTCATATCATCTAGGTTGTTTGCATTTTGCATAAGGGGTTAGAATTTCTTAAAAAGGTGTTTTACTTATGAATCATTTCAATGCCCTACTTAGTAGTTCTCTAATGCTTTGTTTATGCTTTGAAAGTAAGTTCTAACCATGCTTGGATCACTAGTTAGGATTTTCGTGGCTTGAATTGAACTCTCATGATTTGAAACTCATCCTACTAAGTGAAAACCTTAATTTGAAAATCTAATTATCATTCTTATGCATTTGAAAATGAACACATGGTTTTAAAATATTTAGGCTCTCTTTTTCCTTTTCACCACTCTTTGTGAGCCTAAGTAGAACTCCCTCCTTGAACCTTACCCTCCTTTGAAGCCAAATGTTCTTGTGTGACATCTTTGTGAGGCCTTATTTTCGGTTTGAACTTGGCATAAAGTGTTAGGTTTAGGCGACATGATTTGGTTTTCATAATTGATTGCTAGCTTTACATTTTGAAGCTAGGTATAGGCTTAGGATAAGTTTGGGGGATCATTGGGGTTGCTTTCTTGTGAATTTGATTTCGGTTCAAAAGAGTTTGTGTTTTAAGGAATGAAATAAGGTTTTAAGTGAAATGTTTGTTTTTAAAAACATAAGTATGCTCTAATTTCAGGAGGTAGCTCTCCATAATAAAAAAAAAAAGAAAGAAAGAAAGAAAAAAAGAAAAGAAGAAAAAAATAAAAGAGCCTAAGTGCCAAGTAAATAAAAAAAAAAGAAAAAAAAATGAAGAGAAAAATAGTAATAATAAGAGAGCTACTAATAAAAAATTCCTAAGAGCAAAAATATTTTTCAAGACCTTTTCACTAGCCTAAAAAGTTTAAAAATGTCTTTATTTTGAATTGGGGATTGCTAAGTTGAGAAGAAGGGGTAGACTCTTAAGTGGTGAGTGAGGATTAAATTTCTTATATGAGAGGGGTATAGGACTGTTTGATAGTTTACATGGGTAGATGAGAATCTAATCATGTATGCATAAATTGTCTTTACCTTTAGCATTATGCATTAGTTCAAACCATTTTTGAGAGAAACCCTTGTCTAATTATAAACCCTTTTCAAATGAGATCATTCTATGCTCATAACCATAACCCTTAGCCAAATGTGTTTTGCTTTAAAGTGCATAAGTTTGATTCATGGTTCGAATGTTAATGAATGTTAAAGGATGAATTTCTTTGATTGTTAGGAATAAGAGACTCATGATTTGAATTTCTTTGTGTGATGAGTATGGCTAAGTCCTTTGGAGTATGAGTGTAAGCTTAGCATTTTAGAACTGTTAACTAGGACATTGAGATGATCTATTCGAAAGGCACCTTTGCAAAAAGTTTAAAACCCCTTTGAATTTTCTGAAAACCTCTCTTCCTTACTTGTTTTTTTTTGTTGCTTGAGGGCAAGCAAGAAGTAAGTTTGGGGGAGTTGATATCATTGCATATTGCATACATTCTGCATACTCATTAGGTAGTTTTTCATGCATTTGTATCATGTTTTAGGCTAGATTGCATCACTTAGGGTCCTAGAGCATTCTTGCATCAACATATGCATTTTCTCTGCATTTTGCATCCATTCCAGGTTGTTTCTGGTTGCTTTGGAGACACGGAGGTTCGTGGAGGTGTGGAGGCCGATGTAGCAGTTCATAGAAGCTCGGGAGTGTGCTAAGGACCAGTGATCGAGGAGCAGATCGAGCATGGCCGGTCGATCTAGGAGTTGATCGACCAGAAGATCGAGCCAACTAGGCGATCCAAGGATAATGATCGAGATGGAGATCGAGTGAAGCAATCGATGTATCAGTACGGACGTAAATGACGCCATGCAAAGCGAGAGCCGGATCGAGTACACCACTCGATCCTCCCAAAGATCGATACCGAGATCGGATGCAGCACTCGATTCACCGAAGAAGATCGAGACCCGGATCGAGCCGAAGACACGATGGCCGGATATGATCGAGAGAACAACTCGATCCAATGGTCGATCTCTGTCCTTTCAACCGTTTTTGGCTGTTAGCGAAGGGGGGACCATTGGACTGTTTTGACATTTTAGGCAAGGCGGCGAATGCTTTTTCGATAATTTTGAGATTTCTTATCTTTTTCTTTCAAGTTTTCTCTCTCGTTTTCGCAAGAACACCATTGTTGAACCAGTTTTCTTTTCAAGCTTTTGTATTCTCGAACCTTATCGTTTAATCTAGTCGTTGTTTCATGTTTATCGTTTCATTTCTTCCACATTGCTTGATTTACTTTATGTGTAGTGAGTAGTTTACTTTGGGTTAAGGGTTGAGAGGATTAAGGGGTAGAAAAGGTTCGATCTTGGTTTGTTTTCTAAACGTTTTTAAGGCTATCTCTTCTAAGGTGCTGAAAGCTTAATGCTTGAAGACTCTCACGCCAAGAGCTTCATGATCCGAGAGGTCCCTTACCTTGACAGGATCCAGGGGCCTCGGAAGATCTCACCTTAGAGACTAGTTACCCCTTCCCAAAAGCCATGGAAGTTTGGGGGACTAGTTAAGCCATTGTTCGAAATCTGTTTTCCTTGCCTTTCGACCTCCCTTTCCACCAAAAGCCATGGGTTTGGAGGAGAGGATGAAAGAGTGATCTATACCGAAAGCCACGGATAGATCTTGTTTTGTTTTCGAGGCTTAGAGATCCTCACCAAGTGAGTCGATCCAAAGTTTCAAACCCAAGATCGACCTTTGAAACCCCTTATATGAATCTCAACCCTAAATCCCTCTCTTCTAGCATATTTACGTCTCATATCATCTTTAGCTTGTTACCTGATAGCATCCTGGTCTTTAGATTCATTGTTCTTACGGTTTTAGACGAGATCGATCGTTTCTGTTCGATCTAGTGGTCGATCTTGTGGTCGATCCACTAGTCGAATTTTAACAATTCGAAGCTCTTCCCTTTAATTTATCTGTTTGTTCCTCGTGGTAACTGCTTCCTTTCTAGTATTTTTAAAATAGGTTTCACTCCGTTTAGGTTGCTGCATTTAGTTTTTAGATTATTTCTCATAAACTGTCTCATTTGCTTAGATTTGTCTTAGACCTTGCATTCTCTGTGGATTCTCTATCATCTAGAAGTGGATTGACACTCTCCTGCTTGCCTTACTACAACAATGCTTGCATTAGAGTTTTGATAACCTCTCTGCTGCATTAGACCGTAAGAAAAGCGTTTATCAACTGCTACCAAGATGTATTTGTTGCCGTATGAAGAAGGAAAAGGGCCCATGAAGTCAATTCCCCACGCGTCGAACACGTCAACCTCGAAGATAGGAACTTGAGGCATTTCGTTCCTCTTGGTTATATTCCCTGCCCGTTGACATGCCTCACAGCTCTTCACAAACTCGTGTGCATCTTTAAAAATGGAGGGCCACCAGAAACCGGCTTGCAACACCTTTGTGGCTGTCTTGAATGAGGCAAAGTGTCCTCCGTAAGAAGAGCCATGGCAATGGTAGAGGATGTCCCTGGCTTCTTCCTTTGTAACACATCTCCGGTACAACCTGTCTACTCCTCTTTAGTATAAGTAGGGCTCGTCCCAAAAATAGTCACTAGCCTCCCTCATAAACTGCTTCTTGTGATAGCTGTTGAGATGTGTTGGCTCCTCACCACACGCTAGATAGTTCACCACATCAGCATACCACGGTAGATCCTCCTCTTTGAAACTCAGCACCTCCTTAAACCTCCCTTCTAGCTTCGCACAAACAGCCGTAGTAATCGCCATAAGCTGCTCTTCTGGAAGAGAGTCATCTAAGGGGAGAGACTCGTTGATCCTTAGCCATGAGAGGTGGTCAGCGACTCCATTTTCTATCCCCTTCTTGTCTTTAATCTCCATGTCAAACTCCTGGAGTAACAGAATCCATCTTAAGAGCCGAGGCTTAGTGTCTTTCTTCGAGTAGATGTATCGTAAGGCAGCGTGATCCGTGTATACAATAGCCTTGGAACCAACCAGATAAGATCTGAACTTCTCAAAGGCGAAGACTACTGCAAGCAGCTCCTTCTCCGTAGTGGTGTATCGTGATTGCGTGTCATCCAAGGTTCTTGAAGCATAATAGATCACGTGTAGCTTCTTGTCTTTCTTCTGACCAAGGACGGCTCCTACGGCGTAGTCACTAGCATCACACATGATCTCAAAGGGGAGAGACCAGTCTGGTGCTTGGACTATAGGGGCTGATGTAAGTGCTTCCTTGATGGTCACGAAAGCCTTCAAACACTCCTCATCGAATACAAACTCAGCTTCCTTGCACAACAGCCGTGTAAGAGGGCGTGCAATCTTGGAGAAATCTTTGATGAAGCGCCTATAGAACCCTGCGTGTCCCAAGAAGCTTCTGATTCCCTTAACATTAACTGGCGGCTCAAGACCCATCATGACCTCCACCTTAGCCTGATCAACCTCAATACCCTTCTCTGATATCTTGTGACCGAGCACGATCCCTTCCTTAACCATGAAGTGGCATTTCTCCCAGTTCAGCACCAAGTTTGTCTTTTCACAATGTTTAAGTACCCTGCAAAGATTCAACAAACACGCAGGAAAGGACGCACCATACACAGAGAAGTCATCCATGAACACCTCTACCATCTCCTCTATAAGATCAGAGAAGATAGTCATCATACACCGCATAAACGTAGCCGGTGCATTACACAATCCAAACGGCATCCTTCGATATGCAAAGGTACCGTAGGGACATGTGAAAGTCGTCTTCTCCTGATCGTTTGGGTGAATAGGAATTTGAAAGAAACCACTATACCCATCGAGAAAGCAGTAGTAAGGGTGATTTGCAAGTGTCTCAAGCATTTGATCAATAAAAGGTAGGGGGAAATGGTCTTTCCTAGTCGCAAGGTTAAGCTTCCTATAATCAATACACATCCTATGACCAGTAATGGTCCTAGAAGGGATAAGTTCATCCTTTTCATTCCTTATGACCGTGATCCCTCCCTTCTTAGGCACCACGTGTACAGGGGAAACCCACGTGCTGTCACTTATGGGATAGATCACGTCAGCCTCTAAAAGCTTAAGGATTTCCTTCTTAACAACCTCTTTAAAGTTAGGATTCAAACGCCTTTGATGTTCTATAGAAGAAGCGTTCTCATTATCCAAGTGAATCCTATGAGTGCATAGCATTGGTGAAAGGCCCTTGATGTCACTTAAAGAGTACCCAATGGCCTTCCTATACTTTCTCAGCTCAATCAAGAGCAAGTGCAACTCATCATCACGGGATAGGTGTTATTAGGCCCTAATAAAGCATACCTTAGCCCTTTTGGGAGCTCCTTAAGGTCCACCTATGGGGCTAACAGCTCACTCCAGTCATCCTTGTGGTTGTTGTTGTTACTTTCCTCCTTGGAACTCTCCCTTGAACTCGAGGCATGGCCCTTCAGACAGCTTTCCTCCATCGCTATCCCTACTGAGATCGAGTCCTCCGATCGATTCTCCTCTCGATGTCGTCTAGATCGAGCCATTTTGCTCGATTCACTTACTCGATTTGATATGGATCGAGTAAGGGATCGAGACGCTGAGTCGATCTCTTGGTTGGACTCCAAAATGATCGGGAGGTCTCTCTCGATCGTCGACTCGATTGTTTTTCCTGATCGAGCATTCTTCTCGATCTGTCCATCGATTGTTGCACCTGATCGAGTTGTGTTCTCAATTGACTTGTCGATCTGACTCTTGGATCGAGTGATAGCGTCGATCTCGGGGTCGATCTCTAGACAGCAACCTTCTTCTTTCTTGATAATCCTCCTAGAATTCAGCAGGTTCACGTACTCTTGGGTTCTCTGGTCCACATAGCCAAACTCTCCTGGCTCCTTAGTTAGTGCTAGCTTCAGATGGTCTTCTAGAGCTAGCTCTTCCAGCAACTCATCCGCCAAGGCATCCATTGTTTCAATATAGAAAGCTTGTCCTTCAATGGTCGGCTTCTTTAGAACCTTGTTGATGTCGAAGTCAAGCCTGATCTCCTTCCTCAAATGCAAGGCAATCTTCCCATTCTTCACATCTATTATAGCCCCGGCGGTTGCAAGGAACGGTCTCCCTAAGATGAGTGGATCCTTTGGCTCTTCATCCATCTCCAATACTACGAAGTCTGTAGGTACGTTCACACCTCTGATTCGCACTGGTAAGTCTTCAAGCAGCCCCACTGGTAGCCTCACACTCCTATCAGACAGCACCAATGAGATCCGACAGTCCTTAAACCGAGTAAAATCAAGCTTCTTAGCCACGGAGTGAGGCATCAAGTTTATGCTAGCTCCGAGATCACACAAGCAACTCTTGAACTCTAGAGGACCCAAAGCGCAGGGTATAGTGAAGCTTCCAGGGTCTCCCAGCTTCTTAGGGACTATCTCCTTGTGTATAACCGCGCTACACTCTTCACTTAGAACAAGTACCTCTTTGCTTTCTTTGTTCTTCTTCACGAGGGTGTCCTTGAAAAACTTGGCGCACTTGGGCATCATAGCTAGACAATCAACAATAGGCAGCTTGATTTCCACGTCTCTGAGGTGCTTCTCAAACAAGATTCTGTGCTTCTCGATGAGCTGCTTTTTGAAACGACCGGGAAATGACAACTTCGGTACGTAAGGTGGGGGCACGTAAGAGTTCTTCTCCTTGGTGGTTTGCTCACTTTTCTTCTCAGCGACCGCCTTATCTCCTCTCCTCGGCCCTTGGATCCAAACGTTGTCAAAGTTAATCTCATCATCATCAGCCGAAGGTTTACCCTCCCCCTCTTGAATTGCAACGTCCTCGTTGTTCTTTGTAGAGACCGGAGATTCGAGCTCTTTGCCGCTTCTCAACGTTATAGCATTAGCATACTCCTTGGGATTCTGCTCACACTTTCCCGAAAGACTGTTCTGACCACTCGTAGTTGCTTTTCCTTTCTCCAGCTGCTTGATCTTGTTGTTTAGGTTGGTGATCTGAGTGGAGAAGTCGGTTAGAGATGAGTCTAGGCGAGTGTTCATTTCAGCAAACTTCTGGTTTGTAGAGGCTTGCCCTTGTATTAGCTGTTGAAACATTGCTTGAACCGGATCAACTTGTTGTTGCATCGGTTGTTGTTGCTGAGGTGCAAAGCCCGGAGGGTAGTTAGGAGTATAACCCTTGTTGTGTTGTTGTTGCTCTTGGAAGTTGCTCTGCCCTTGACCTTGGAAACCACCACTCGGTTGAAAACCTTTGTTGTAAAGGATGAAAGGTTTAGCTTGCTGAGCAGGGTACACTTGGTCTTTAGGGTTGGCTACGTTGGTGCTTCGGTAAGAGAGGTTGTTGTTCTAGTAGCCTTGGTTGTAGCCTTGAGACTTGTAGTTGTTCTGTCCAGCCACCCAATTTTCTTCTTCTTGGCTTAGCTCTAACTCCTCTTGGTTCTCGTCAGCTTCACGAACAAAGTGAACATGCTTCTGATTAGCTAACACCAACTTATCAATCTTCTCATGCAAAGATTTGAGCTCCTTCTTGTGAGACTCTAACTCTGATCCTCTTGGTGCACGGTCATAATCTTCAGCATATTTTCCATCACTCAATGCCAAGTTTTCTATCAGCTCCATACCCTCTTCTACCTCTTGACCGAGGAAGTTCCCTTTGCTAGCTGTGTCAAGCAACAACCTGATCTTTGGTGAAGCTCCACGGTATATGGTACTGAGTAGTGTCTCCTCGCTGAACCCGTGATGAGGACATTGGATCGTGTAGTCTTTGAAACTTTCCATTGCCTCGTTGAATGTCTCGTTGTTCCTTTGAGTGAAACCACTGATTTTGCTTCTCAACCGAGCTGTCCTGGTGCTTGAGAAGAACTTTGAGAGAAATGCCTTCTTACACTCAGCCCATGATGTGATGGTGCCTTGTGGGAGGGTCTTCTCCCAATGTCTAGCTTTGTCTCCGAGTGAAAAGGGGAAGAGACGCAGCTTGAAAGCATCTTTGGATATGCCATTGATCTTGATCATCCCACATACTTGCTCGAAGTTGTCTAGGTGCTCCAAGGGGTCTTCCATTGCTAAGCCGTGGAACTTGTTGTTTTGCACCATGGAGATGAAACCTGGCTTGATCTCGAAGTTATTGTTTTGCACCGGAGGAGGAGTGATCCCAAACTTATTGTGGTGGGTATTGGGAGCATCTCCGGCTCCTATGATCCTCGGTGGTCTAGCCGCGTGTTGGGGGTTTCCATTGCCCCGTCCTGCTGGAGGAGGTCCTTCTGGATGCTCGTGTTCAGCCATATCCTCAAAGTTAACCAAACCGTGATGAACAATTTCCTCAAAGGCTCTTGTTTGCTCTCTGACTCTCCTTTGCGGTGAGTGACCAAGTTGATGAATGTTGTCTAAGGGTTGTAGAAGATTGTTGTCTCCCCTTGAACGAAGATTCATGTACCTGAAAACACACGTTTGAGAGTAGATTTATTAGTAACTTGAAAAAGGTAAAGACTTAGTCTTTGCTAAGACCCAAATGTCTATGTTCTCTAAACAGTCCTAGAATGGCAACGGCGCCATTTGATAAACGGTTTCTAAGCTCGGGTTATGATGCAGAGAGGTTATAAACTCTAATGCAAGAAATGTTGTAGTACAGCAAGCAAGAGAGAGTCAATCCACTTCTAGGAGATAGAGAATGCACAGAGAATGCAAGGACTAAAGCAAATCTAAGCAAAATGAGACAGTTTATGATAAAATCTCTAAAAACTAGATGCAGCAACTTAAACAGAGTGAAACCTATTTTAAAAATACTAGAAAGTAAGAAACTACCAAGAGAAATAAACAGATTAATTAAAGAAGAAATCTTCGAATTATTAAAATTCGACTAGTGGATCGACCACGAGATCGACCACTAGATCGAGCAGTAACAATCGATCTCGTCTAAAAACTTAAGAACAGTAAAGCTAATGACCAGGATGCTATCAGATATCAAGCGAATGATGAGAATAGACGTAAAGATGCTAAAAGGAAGGGTCTAGGGTTGAGATTCATGGTTAGGGGTTTCAAAGGTTCGACCTTGGTTTTAAAAACTTTAGATCGACTCACTTGGTGAGGATCTCTAAGCCTTGAAAACAAAACAAGATCTATCCGTGGCTTTCGGTATAGATCACTCTTTCATCCTCTCCTCTAAACCCATGGCTTTTGGTGGAAAGAAAGGTCGAAAGGCAAGGAAAACAGATTTAAACGAATGGCTTAACTAATCCCCCAAACTTCCATGGCTTTTGGGAAGGGGTAACTAGTCTCTAAGGTGTAATCTTCCGAGGCTCCTGAATCCTGTCAAGGTAAGGAACCTCTCGGATCATGAAGCTCTTGGCGTGAGAGTCTTCAAGCTTTAAGATCTCAACACCTTAGAAGAGATAGCCTTTGAAAACGTTTTGAAAAACCCAAGATCGAAACCTTTTTAACCCCTTAATCCTCTCAACCCCGAACCCAAAAGAAACTACTCGCTACACATAGAGTAAATCAAGCAAAGCATATGAAACGAGACGATGAACATGAAAGGAAAACTAGATTAAACGATAATGATTCGAATACAAAAGGTTAAGAGAAAAACGAGTTTCAACAATGGTGTTCTTCACGAAAACGAGAGAGAAAACATAAGGAAAAAGATAAGGATCTAAAAAGTTATGGGAAAAAGGACGTCGCCGCCTTCCCAAAATGCCTAAACAAGCCAATGGTCCCCCCTTCGCTAGCAGCCAAAAACGGTTGAAAGGACAGAGATCGACTCCAAGATCGAGTGGTTCTCTCGATCATATCCGGACATCGTGTCTTCGGCTCGATCTGGGTCTCGATCTTCATCGGCGAATCGAGTGTTGCATTCGATCTCGGTATCGATCTTCGGCTGGATCGAGTGGTGTACTCGATCTGTCTCTCGCTCTGCATGGCGTCATTTACGTTCGTACCGATTGATCGATTGCTTCACTCGATCTCCGTCTCGATCATTTTCCTTGGATCGCCTAGTTGGCTCGATCTTCTGGTCGATCAACTCCTAGATCGACCGGCCATGCTCGATCTGCTACCCGATCTCAGGCCCTTAGCATATTTTCGAGCTCCCACGAACTGCTACATGAGCCCAAACACGTCCACGAACCTCGACGACTCCAAAGCTGCCAGAAACAACCTGAATGTGATGCAAAATGCAAGAAAAATGCGTATGCTGATGCAAGAATGCTCTAGGACCCTAAGTGATGCAATCTAACCTAAAACATGGTACAAATGCTTGAAAAGCTAACTAATGAGTATGCAAAATGTATGCAATATGCAATAACATCATTAGTCTGCTCCTTGTATATCCGAGAGCTCTCATAAGCGTTCAGTCTTAACTCATCCAGTTCGTGTAGCTGAATAAGGCGCCTCTCCTGAGCAGTCTTGAGGTCAAAGTTCAGCCTCTTCACAGCGCACAACGCACGATGTTCCAGCTCAACCGGGAGACGACAGCCCTTGCCATAGAGTAGAGTAAAAGGGGTTGTACCAATCGGTGTTTTAAAGGCGGTACGGTAGGCCCAAAGAGCGTCGTCTAGCTTCACTTGCCAGTCTTTCCTTGTTGCTCCGACGGTCTTCTCTAGTATAGCCTTGATTTGACGGTTGGAGACTTCCATTTGACCGCTTGTTTGAGGATGATACGGTGTAGCCACCTTATGCTTAACTCCATACTTTCTCAAGAGGTTCTCAAAAACCTTGTTTATGAAATGGCTTCCTCCATCTCTTATAACCACCTTAGGTACCCCAAACCTCGGGAAGATGATATTCTTCAACAGCTTGATTAACACCTTAGAGTCGTTTGTAGGGGAAGCAATAGCCTCAACCCATTTAGAGACATAATCCACTGCTACCAAGATGTATTTGTTGCCATATGAAGAAGGAAATGGCCCCATGAAGTCTATGCCCCACGCGTCGAACACGTCGACCTGAGGCATTTCGTTCCTCTTAGTGATATTCCCTACTCGTTGACATGCCTCACAGCTCTTCACAAATTCGTGTGCATCTTTGAAGATGGACGGCCACCAGAAACCGGCTTGCAACACTTTTGTGGCAGTCTTGAATGAAGCGAAGTGTCCTCCGTAGGAAGAGCCATGGCAATGATAGAGGACGTCTCTAGCTTCTTCCTTTGTAACACATCTCCGGTACAAACTGTCGACTCCTCTCTTGTATAAGTAGGGCTCGTCCCAAAAGTAATCACTAGCCTCTCTCATAAACCGCTTCTTGTGATAGCTGTTGAGATGTGTTGGCTCCTCACCACACGCTAAATAGTTCACTACATCAGCATACCATGGTAGATCCTCCTCTTTGAAACTCAACACCTCTTCAAACCGCCCTTCTAGCTTTCCACAAACAGCCGTGGTAATCGCCATGAGTTGCTCTTCTGGAAGAGAGTCATCTAAGGGAAGAGACTCGTTGATCCTTAGCCGTGAGAGATGGTCAGCGACTCTGTTTTCTATTCCCTTCTTGTCTTTAATCTCCATGTCAAACTCCTCAAGCAAGATAATCCTCCTCAAGAGCCGAGGCTTAGTGTCTTTCTTCGAATAGATGTATCGCAAAGCAGCGTGATCCGTGTATACAATAGCCTTGGAACCAACAAGATATGATCTGAACTTCTCAAAGGCGAACACTACTGCAAGAAACTCCTTTTCTGTTGTGGTATACCTTGTTTGCGTGTCATCCAAGGTTCTTGAAGCATAGTAGATCACGTGTAGCTTCTTGTCTTTCTTCTGACCAAGAACGGCTCCTACGGCGTAGTCACTAGCATCACACATGATCTCAAAGGGAAGAGACCAGTCTGGTGCTTGGACTATAGGAGCTGATGTAAGGGCTTCCTTGATGGTCACGAAAGCTCTATAACATTCCTCATCAAACACAAACTCAGCTTCTTTGCACAACAACCGTGTAAGAGGGTGTGCAATCTTGGAGAAATCTTTGATGAAACGCCTATAGAACCTGGCGTGTCCCAAGAAACTTCTGACTCCATTAACGTTAACCGGCGGCTCAAGACCCATCATGACTTCCACTTTAGCCTGATCAACCTCAATGCCCTTCTCTGATACTTTATGACCAAGCACGATCCCTTCCTTAACCATAAAGTGGCATATCTCCCAGTTCAGCACCAAGTTTGTCACTTCACAACGCTTTAGTTACCTGCAAAGATTCAACAAACACGCAGAAAAGGACGCACCATAGACAGAGAAGTCATCCATGAACACCTCTACCATCTCCTCTATTAGATCGGAGAAGATCGACATCATACACCGCTGAAACGTAGCCGGTGCATTACACAATCCAAACGGCATCCTTTGATATGCAAAGGTACCGTAGGGACATGTGAAGGTCGTCTTCTCCTGATCATTTGGGTGAATTGGTATCTGAAAGAAACCGCTATACCCATCGAGGAAACAGTAGTAAGGGTGATTAGCAAGTCTCTCAAGCATTTGATCAATAAAAGGCAAAGGGAAATGGTCTTTCCTAGTCGCAAGGTTAAGTTTCCTATAATCAATACACATCCTATGACCAGTGATGGTTCTAGTAGGAATAAGCTCATCCTTTTCATTCCTTATGACCGTGATCCCTCCCTTCTTAGGCACCACGTGTACAGGAGAAACCCACGTGCTGTCACTTATGGGATAGATCACGTCAGCCTCTAAAAGCTTAAGGATTTCTTTCTTAACAACCTCTTTAAAATTAGGATTCAAACGCCTTTGATGTTCTATAGAAGAGGCGTTCTCATTATCCAAGTGAATCCTGTGAGTGCAAAGCATTGGTGAAAGGCCCTTGATGTCACTTAAAGAGTACCCAATGGCCTTCCTATACTTTCTCAGCTCAGTCAGGAGCGAGTGCAACTCATCATCACTTAGGTTTTCATTCACAATCACGGGATAGGTGTTATTAGGCCCTAAGAAAGCATACCTTAGCCCTTTTAGGAGCTCCTTAAGGTCCACCTTTGGGGCTAACAGCTCACTCCAGTTATCCTCGTGGCTGTTGTTGTTGCTTTCCTCCTTGGAACCCTCCTTAGAACCCGAGGCATGGCCCTTAAGACTGCTTTCCTCAACCGCTATCCCTTCTGAAATCGAGTCCTCCAGTCGATCTTCCTCTCGATGTCGTCTAGATCAAGCCATTTCGCTCGATTCACTCACTCGATTTGATGTGGATCGAGTAAGGGTTCGAGACGCTGGGTCGATCTCCTGATTAGACCCCAAAATGATCGGAAGGTTTCTCTCGATTTTCGACTCGATTGTTTTTCCTGATCGATCATTCCTCTCGATCTGTCTGTCGATTGCTGCACCGGATCGAGTTGTGTTCTCGATTGCCTTGTCGATCTGACTCCTGGATCGAGTGATAGCGTCGATCTCGGGGTCAATCTCTAGGCAGCAGCCTTCATCCTTCTTAACAATCTTCCTAGAATCCAGAAGGTTGACGTACTCCTGGGTCCTCTGATCCACATAGCCAAACTCTCCTGGCTCCTTAGTCAGTGCTAGCTTCAGATGGTCTTCTAGAGCCAGCTCTTCCAGCAACTCATCCGCTAAGGCATCCATCGTTTCAATGTAGAATGCTTGCCCTTCTATGGTCGGCTTCTTCAGAACCTCATTGATATCGAAGTCTAACCTTATCTCCTTTCCCAAGTGCAAGGCAATCTTCCCGTTCTTGACGTCGATGATAGCCCCGACGGTTGCAAGGAATGGTCTTCCTAGGATAAGTGGGTCCTAAGGTTCTTCATCCATCTCCAACACTACGAAGTCCGTAGGTACGTTCACACCACTGATTCGCACTGGTAGATCTTCAAGCAGCCCCACTGGTAGCCTCACACTCCTATCAGCCAGTACCAACGAGATCCTACAGTCTTTGAAACGAGTAAAGCTCCAAGCTTCTTAGCCACGGAGTGAGGCATCAGGTCTATGCTAGCTCCGAGATCACATAGGCAACTCTTGAATTCTAGAGGACCTAAAGCGCAGGGTATAGTGAAGCTTCCAGGGTCTCCCAACTTCTTAGGGATTATCTCCTTATGTATCACAGCACTACACTCTTCACTTAGGCATCATTGCGAGGCAGTCAACAAGAGGAAGCTTGATCTCCACGTCCTTAAGATGCTTCTCAAAGAGGATTATATGCTTCTCTATGAGTTGCTTCTTGAAACGGCCAGGAAAAGGCAGCTTAGGTACATACGGTGGAGGCACATAAGCATTCTTCTCCTTAGTAGTTTGCTCAGCTTTCTTCTCAACAACTGCTTTGTCTCCTCTTCTTGGCCCTTGGATCCAAACGTTGTTAAAGTTAATCTCATCATCAGATGAAGGCTTTCGCTCCCCCTCTTGAATAACAACGTCCTCGTTGTTCTTAGTGGAGACCGGAGGTTCTAGCTCTTTGCCGCTTCTCAATGTTATGGCGTTAGCATACTCCTTAGGATTCTGCTCACACTTGCCCGGAAGACTATTCTGACCACTTGTACTCGCTTTCCCCTTCTCTAGCTGCTTGATCTTGTTGTTTAAGTTGGTGATCTGAGTGGAGAAGTCAGTGAGAGACGAGTCTAGACGAGTGTTCATCTCGGCGAACTTCTGGTTTGTAGAGGCCTGCCCTTGTATCAGCTGTTGAAACATTGCTTGAACCGGATCAACTTGTTGTTGCATCGGCTGTTGCTGCTGAGGTGCAAAGCCCGGAGGGTAGTTAGGCGTATAACCCTTGTTACTTTGATGTTGCCCTTGGAAGTTGTTCTGCCCTTGACCTTGGAAACCACCACTCGGCTGAAAACCTTTGTTGTAAGGGATGAAAGGTTTTGCTTGCTGAGCAGGGTACACTTGATCCTTAGGGTTGGCAACGTTGGTCCTTCGGTAGGAGAGGTTGTTGTTCTGGTTGTAGCCTTGAGGTTTGTAGTTGTTCTGTCCCGCCACCCAATTGGCTTCTTCCTGGCTCAACTCAAGCTCCTCTTGATTCTCATCAGCCTTACCAACAAAGTGAACATGCTTCTGATTGGCTAACACCAGCTTGTCTATCTTCTCATGCAAAGATTTCAGCTCCATTTTGTGAGACTCTAGCTCTGATCCTCTCGGTGCACGGTCATAGTCCTCAGCGTAGTTGCCATCACTCAATGCCAAATTTTCTATCAGCTCCATACCCTCTTCTACCTCCTGACCAAGGAAGTTCCCTTCGCTAGCTGTGTCAAGCAACAACCGGATCTTTGGTGAAGCCTCACGGTATATGGTGCTGAGTAGGGTCTCCTCGCTGAAACCGTGATGAGGACATTGGATCGTGTAATCTTTGAAACGCTCCATTGCCTCGTTGAATGTCTCATTGTTTCGTTGAGTGAAGCCGCTGATTTCGCTTCTCAACCGTGCTGTCCTGGTGCTAGAGAAGAACTTTGAGAGAAAGGCCTTCTTGCACTCGGCCCATGATGTGATGGTGCCTTGTGGGAGGGTCTTCTCCCAATGCCTAGCTTTGTCTCTGAGTGAAAAGGGAAAGAGACGCAGCTTGAAAGCATCTTCGGATATGCCATTGATCTTGATCATCCCCCATACTTGCTCGAAGTTGTCAAGGTGCTCCAAGGTATCTTCCATTGCTAAGCCGTGGAACTTGTTGTTTTGCACCATGGAGATGAAACCTGGCTCGATCTCGAAGTTGTTGTTTTGTACAGGAGGAGGAGTGATCCCAAACCTATTGTGATGAGTATTGGGAGCAGCTCCGGCTCCTATGATCCTTGGGGGTCTAGCAGCGTGTTGGGGGTTTCCATTGCCCCTTTCTACTGCCCCGTGAGCTGGAGGAGGTCCTTCTGGATGCTCGTGTTCAGCCATAGCTTCAAAGTCAACCAAACCGTGCTGAACAATCTCCTCAAAGGCTCTGGCTTGTTCTCGGACTCTTCTTTGCCGTGAGTGACCAAGCTGATGAATATTGTCCAAAGGTGGAAGTAGATTGTTATCTCCCCGTGAACAAAGATTCATATACCTGAGAATACACGTTGGAGAGTAGAATGATTAGTAACTTAAACAATGTAAAGACTTAGTCTTTGCTAAGTCCCAAATCTCTATGTTCTCTAAACAATCCTAGAATGGCAACGGCGCCATTTGATAGACACTTTATTTGCAAGGGTGAGAATGCAATGAGGTTATCAAACTCAAATGCAAGACAGGTTGTAGTACAGCATGCAAGAGAGAGTCAATCCATACCTAGGATGATAGAAAATGCAAAGAGAATACAAGGACTAATGAAAATCTAAGCGAAACAAGATAGGTTATGACAAAATCTCTAAAAACTAGATGCAGTAACTACATGGAATGCAACCTATTTTAAAATTACCAGGAATGATCAAACAACCACGAGGATTAAACAGAATAATTAAAGGACGAAGCTTCGAATTACTAAAATTCGACCAGTGGATCGACCATGAGATCGACCACTAGATCGAGCAATAACAATCGATCTCGTCTAAAAATGGAAGAACAGTAAAACTAACGACCAGGATGCTATCAAAGATCAAGCGAATGACGAGAGAAGATGTAAAGATGCTAAAAGAAAGGGCCTAGGGTTGAGATTCATGGTCATGGGCTTCAAAGGTTCGACCTTGGGTTGAAAACTTTAAATCGACTCACTTTGTGAGGATCTCTAAGCCTTGAAAACTAAGCAAGATCTATCTGTGGCTTTCGGTATAGATCACTCCTTCATCCTCTCCTCCAAACCAATGGCTTTTGGTGGAAAGAGAGGTCGAAGGGCATGGAAAACAGATTTCAAATGAGTGGCTTAACTAGTCCCCCAAACTTCCATGGCTTTTGGGAAGGGGTAACTAGTCTCTAGGGTGTGATCTTCCGAGGTCCCTGAATCCTGTCAAGGTAAGGAACCTCTCTGATCATGAAGCTCTTGGCGTGAGAGTCTTCAAGCATTGAGAGCTCAACACCCTAGAAGAGATAGCCATTAAAAACGCTTAGAAAACCCCAAGATCGAAACCCTTTAGACCCCTTAATCCTCTCAACCCCGAACCCAAGTAAACTACTCACTACGCATAAGGTAAATCAAGCAAAGCATGGAATAGGAGACGATGAACATGAAAAGAAAACTAGATTAAAATGAAAATGATTCGATTACAAGCTTAAGAAAACTCAAAGTTCGACAATCGTCTCCCTCGTCCCAAAACCAGAGAAAAAAAACATAAAAAGATAAGGATGGAAAAGTTGTGTGGGAAAAGGACGTTGTTGCCTTCCCAAAATGGCCAAAACAAGCTAATGGTCCCCCCCTCGCTAGCGGCCAAAAGTGGTTGAAAGGACAGAGATCGACTCCGGGATCGAGCGGTTCTCACGATCATCTCCAAACATCGTGTCTTCAGCTCGATCTGGGTCTCGATCATCTTCGGCGGATCGAGCGTTGCATCCGATCTTGGTATCGATCTTTGGTTGGATCGAGTGGTGTACTCTAGAACAGAGCTTCCAGGATCAGTCAGCTTCTCTGATATCTTATTATGAATCACTGCACTCACTTGTTGATAACGATATTTTTGCAAGGCAAGGATGCAATGAGGCTATCAAAACTCAAATGCAAAACCAGGTTGTAGTACAGTATGCAAGTGAGTGTCAATCCATTCCTAGGAGCTAGAAAGGTCAGAGAGAATGCAAGGGCAGTGTAAAGCTAAGCAAATGGCAAGCGGTTTGTAAAAGTCATAAAAATTATATGCAGCGACCAAATGGAATGCAAAACTATTTTAAAATTACTAGGAAAGAGTGAACTACCACGACGAATAGACAGAACGATTAAAATGCAAAGCTTTGAATTTATAAAAATCGACTAGTGGATCGACCACAGGATCGACCACTAGATCGAGCAGTTTGGATCGATCTCGTCTAAAAATCCAAGTACGAAGAAACTAATGACCAGGATGCGACGAGTATCAAGCGAATGATTAACGAAGATGTGAGAATGCTAAGAAGGAAGGGTCTAGGGTTGAGATTCATGTTAGGGGTTTCAAATGTCCAAGCTTGGTTTGAAAACTCTAGATCTGCTCAATTTGTGAGATTCTCTAAGCCTTGAAAACAAAACAAGACCCATCCATGGCGTGTGGTATGGATCACTCTCTCATTCTCTCCTCCAGACCCATGGTGTTTGGCGGAAAAAGAGATTGAGAGGCAAGGAAAACAGATTTCAACCACGCGGCTTGACTAGTCCTCTAAACTACCATGGCGTTTGGAAAAGAGTAACTAGCCTCTAAGATGTGATTTTCAGAGATCTCTGGATCCTGTCAAGGTAAGAGCTCTCTCTGATCATAAAGATCTTGGCGTGAGACTCTTTAAGCCTTATGAACTCAACATCTTAGAAGAGAAAGCTATTAAGAACGAGAAAACATCAAACTTGAAAACCCTTTAGACCCCGTGAATCCTCTCAACCCCGAGACCCAAATGAAACTACTCGCTACACATGGAAATAACCGAAATAAGCATGAAAGATGAAACGATAAACATAAAAGACGATTACTTAAAGCTTAAACGATTCAAAATATTCAAGAACAAAGCTCAAAGTCTAACAATGGCGGATCGTCTCCAAACCAGAGAGAAAAAGCATAAAAGATAAGAATGAAAAAGTGTGTGGGAAAAGATCATCGCCGCCTTCCCAAAATGGGCCAAACAGCTGGATGGTCCCCCCCCCCCCCCCCCCCCCCCCCCCCCCCCCCCCCCCCCCCCCCCCCCCCTCGCTAGCGGCCAAAAACGGTTGAAAGGACTGAGATCGACCTCGGGATCGAGCATGCTTCTCGATCATCTTCAGACATCGTGTCTTCAACTCGATCTGTGTCTCGATCTTCTTCGGTGGATCGAGAGTTGCATTCGATCCTAGTATCGATCTTTTGGCGGATCGAGTGGTGGACTCGATCTAGCTCTCGCTCTGCATGGCGTCATTTACGTCTGTACCACTTGATCGATTGCTTCACTCGATCTCCGTCCCGATCAGATTCCTTTGACCAGAAGGACTACTCGATCTTCTGGTCGATCTCACCTAGATCGACCGGCCGTGCTCGATCTGCTCCCCGAACTCTGGTCCTTAGCAAATGTCCGTTGTTCCCGCAGACCTCCACACTAGCCTCAGCACGTCCACAAACTCCACGACTCCAAAGTAGCCAGAAACAACCTGAATATGATGCAAAATGCAAGGAACATGCGTATGCTGGTGCAAGAATGCTCTAGGACCTAAAATGATGCAATCTAGCCTAAAGTGTGATGTAAATGCATGAAAAGCTAACTTATATGTATGCAAGATACATGCAATATGCAGTAACATCAACTCCCCCAAACTTACTTCTTGCTTGCCCTCAAGAACAGAAAATAAGAAAGGAAGAGAGGTTTTAGAAAAGACGGGGGTTTAAGCCTCTTGCAAAGGTGCCTTTCAAATGAATCAATCTCAATGTCTTAGTTACTAGTTCTAAAATGCAATGCGCACACTCATACTCCAAAGAACTTAGCCATACTCATCACACAAAGAAATTCAGATCATGACTCTCATATTCCAAACAATCCAAGAATCCTAACCTTTAATATTCAATTAATGATCAAACCGTGAATCACACTTATGCAATTAGAACATAATACATTTGGCTAAGGACAAGGTTATGGGACAAAGATGATCTCATTCAAGCGGGTAATTCAAACAATGGGTTATCTAAAAAAGGATTGAACTTATGCATAATGCTAAAGGTAAAGACAATTGATGCATACATGACTAGACTCTCATCTACCCACATACACTAACAATGATCCTAAACCCCTCTCATTTTCTTTCTTTTTCGAGCCCACTCACCCTCTAGAAACTACCCAAACGACAAGGCAAGAAGCCAAGCATAATCCACGAAAACAGGAGACAACTTTACTTTTCTTAGGCTAGTGGTGGTCAAATACAAACTTAAAGCTCTTTCTTTAAATCTTGGTAGCTCTCTTCTCTTATTTTTTTTTTCTTTTTAAACTCTGGCCTTTGGCTCTTTTCTTTCAGATTTTATTTTATTTTTTTGAGAGCTACTTCCTTCTCTTTTAAAACTGAGCTTTTATTTAAAAACAGAACAACACCACCACTTAAAACCGTGAGTCCTTTTTATTTTCAAACCCTAAACACCATTTCTTTCTAAACTGAAAACATATAAGCAAAATTCTTTTAACACCAGCGAACCCCTACCCCAAAACAAACCTAAAACTAGCTTCAAAATGCAAAGCTAGCATTAATATGAAAGCCTAATCATGTCGCCTAAACCTAACACTTTATGCCAAGTTCATTCCGAAAATAAGGCCTCACATCACACAGGAAATATTTGGCTTGAAAGGAAGGCAAGGTTCAGGGTGTGGAGTCCTATTCAGACTTACAAAGAGTGGTAGAAAGGGGTAAGAAAGCCTGAATATGTATATGTGATCCATGTATTACATTTCAAATGCACAAGTGTGATAATTCAAATTCAGATTAAGGTTCTCACTTAGTAGGAAAGGATTCAAGTCATGTCTGTTCAACTTAAGTCACGAAAATCATAGCAAGTGATCCAAGCATGGTAAGAACTTACTTTCAAAGTATGAGCAAAGCATTAGAGAACTACTAACTAGGGTATTGAAACAATTCATGAGTTTAAAACACCTTTTTAAGAAAAACTCTAACCCCTTATGCAAATGTGAACAACCTATATGCTTTAAAATTCTAGACTCAACCCTAAAATGTTTAACAAGATGAATGCAACTACATGAATCTTTGAAAAAATTTTAAACATTTTACCAATTTTTCATGCAATGAAGACTCAAGGATGCTAAAGGGAAAATAAGATCATAATAAACATTTCAAACCACACACATACTCCCCCAAACTTGCTTGACACCGTCCCGGTGACAAACAAATTCAAAGGAGCACCAAAACACAAATCAAAAAGAAGCAAACATGAGTGGTATGTACAATGGAAGAAGGTTGTTACCTCGGGTCTAGTCTTGGCTGGAACTTGAGGATGTTCCAGAGGAGCTAGATGCTACGGCTTTGCCTTTGGAGCCTGGCTCTTGAAGAGAGAGACACGCCGGTTGAATGTTGCTGCCTTGAGTCTCACGGATGATAACTCCTCCGGTTGAAAGCCTCCTCTTCTCGGGTTGCTGAACTTCCTCACTTGCAGCTTTCTTAGGCGAGCCTCCTTGAAGCGATTTGACCTTCTTGGCAAGTTTCTTGAGCATTTTGCCTTGCCATTTGTTAATTTTCCTTTGCATCTCCACAACAGATGCTAGGAACTTCTCTGTCTTGGTTCTCGGCTCGAAATCGATCTTGGGAAGGGTGTAAGCCTCGGGCATCTCATCTTTCGTGGCTGGGGACTCAGACCTTTGACGTGGAGCAATCGCTGGGGCAGGCGTTCCTCCTAGAGGAGCAAAGCACTCTTCTACGGTCGGCAAGAACTTGATGTTCCCAACACCAAGCAGCTCGGTTTCGTCCTTGTTTGGTAGGATGCACACTCTCTTCTCTTGTTCGTCGTCGATGAAAAGATAAGCATAGAACCCTTCTGCTGGCGTGCATCCCAAGCTGTCGGTATTCCTCATGTAGACCTCATCCATGAAGGCTCTAGCCGGGACGGGTGTGAAATCGTGTAAAGGTACGCCGGCTTGTATGAATAGAGGAGTGAGGAAGAATGAATGAAGAGCTTGCCTTGCACCGCAAGGCATAAGCCTTGTACTTCACCAAAGAGGCAGCAAGTACGCATCCATAGTTCACGTCATCGCCGAGTTCATCCTCCATAGGCTCTTCATTCTCCGTCGGATCACACAATAAATGCTTCACGCCTTGGAACAAGAAGCAAAGCTCGGTCTTCGTGACCGTGGGAGCAACTGACCGTCCGATGAATGTGTTGGCGATCAGCTTCAAGGTGTACCTCAGCACCGGGCTTCTCAATCTCTTGATTTTGGCGGTGTTGGCCTTGTAGTCTTCGTTGCTGATCAGGTCCCAAAAATTGTTTGCTCGCGTGAAGGAGGGGAACTCGATCTTGGTGGCGGCTGCGTTGAGACCATATGCTTGACACAGCTTGGGGATTGAGAGGCTGAAGGCTTGACGTCCAACCTTGAAAGAGAGATGGCCTTGTGAAGGGATAGGGGAGTTAGGGTTCTCGTAACGAAACTCCAATGTGGCAAGGAAGTCTATTGTCACTTCTGGAATGGTTGGGCAATCCATTCGTGACAGACATCTCAGGCCAATGTTCTTGAGGAGTTGGTCGAAATCTCCAAGGATCCCTAGCATGAACAGCAGCTCCCGGTCCGCAAACTTAGTAGGCTCGAACCGAAGCCTTTCCAGCTGCTTCTAATCCCTCTTCTCGTCCTTACTCCATCGAACCCTCTCTTGAACAGTCACTTCCTGACCTTCTCCTTCTTGTGCCGTCTCCTCTCTCATTCTCTTGGGGGCCATCGTGCCTGAAACAAGTTTCTCAAGCAAGGTAATGAGCAAAACGGCGATCGGATGAGAGAAGAAGAAAGGCAAAGAAGAAGACTTGTACTTGATACCCTAGAATTTTGGGGAATTTATAAAAATGATAGCAAAATAATAGAGAATCAAATCTAGAGATACTAGAAAATCCAGAATTTTTCCTATTATTTAGCTAAATTTAAAAATTTAAAACCGCCCCTAGCATCTAAAACAATCAATTGCGAAATAAAAGGAGATTTTCCTAAAGATTTTTATCAAATATCCGAAAATACCTTTTGCAAAGATTGTTAAGAAGCTTGTTAGCCTTTAGAAACAGATAACTCTCACTCTCTTTGCTTAAAAGTTCGAGAAATCAAGAATGAGAGAGTGTGAAGTTGTTGAAAACATTTAAAGGCTAACAAGAAACAAAAGTATGGGTAAAAGAAGTGGTTTTCTGACAAAAGTCTTGGTCAAGGCACATCTTTCATGGTCAAAGATGCTTGCCTTGACCAAGTTTTGAATTTAAAAACTGGAGGGAAAAAAATAAAGGAGGGAAAGAAAATGTTACCTCGGCACGAGATCGAGTCCCTTTGGTCGATCTAGGACTCGATCTCATGCCCATAATAGCTTGGATCGAGAAGGTTACTCGATTTAGGACACGATTCGATTTGAATCGAGTCGTGGATCGATTGGCTCTCTCGTTCTCTTGAGTTTTTGAAATCGCGACTAAGTCCTCGAGATCGAGCCATGCTATCAATTCAGGGTTCGATTCAGCTTGGATCGAGTGGTGGATCGAGTAGACTAATCGATCTGTCTATGAGGGAGAGAACATAGATCGGTCGATCCATTTTTGGATCGATCAATCTAAACTCCAAGAATTTCCCGAGACATTTTAGATCGAGTTCGTCACTTGATCTGTCTACTCGATCTCGTCTAGATCGAGTGACTCCTCTCGATTCACCAGCTCGATCTAGCGAAGATCAAGCCAGGATGAGTCGATCTAGCACTCGATCTCTAGCTTATACTCGCCCCCTTCTTACTCCTTTTTGAACTCAGATCGTGTCCTGCGTCTCTCACACTTTTTCCTACACACTCATAAAACAAAAACATAAAACTGGAAAAGAAATTAAGCAAGGATATGTACAGGATAAACATGGGAATGCCTCCCAAGTGCGCTTTCTTTAACGTCTTTAGTTAGACTTTACTTGGTTTAGGCAGATGGTGGGTCTTGGAGAAGCATTGAGGTGGCTCCCTCCGTCGCTTATCACCACCTTGGGAACTCCAAACCTCGGGAAAATAATGCTCTTGAAGAGCTTGATCACCACCTTAGAGTCATTTGTTGGGGAAGCAATGGCCTCAACCCACTTAGAGACGTAGTCAACAGCCACTAGTATGTACTTGTTGCTGTATGATGAAGGAAATGGCCCCATGAAGTCTATGCCCCACGCGTCAAAGACGTCTACCTCAAATATGGGAATTTGGGGCATCTCGTTTCTTAGTAGTATTCCCTGCTCTTTGACATGCCTCGCAGCTCATCACGAACTCATGGGTGTCTTTGAAGATGGACGGCCACCAGAAGCCGGCTTGCAAGACCTTTGTAACAGTTTTGAACGAAGCAAAGTGCCCTCCATACAAGGATCCGTGGCAATGAAAGATGATATCTCTTGCTTCTTCTTTTGTCACGCATCTTCTGTACAGGCTATCTACTCCTCTCTTGTATAGATAGGGATCATCCCAATAGTAGTGGCTCACGTCTCTCATGAACTTCTTCCTATGTTAGTTGTCAAGATGCGAGGGCTCTTCCCCACATGCCAAGTAGTTCACAATATCCGCGTACCAAGGGAGATCCTCCTCTTTGAAGCTCAGAAATTCCTCAAACTGCCCCTCTAAGCTCCCACAAACAGCCGTAGTGATTGCCATGAGTTGTTCCTCGGGAAGAGAATCGTCCAAAGGAAGAGATTCGTTGATCCTTAACCGAGAGAGATGGTCAGCAACGTCGTTCTCTATCCCTTTCTTGTCCTTGATTTCCATGGCAAATTCTTGAAGTAAGAGGATCCATCTCAAAAGCCTCGGCTTAGTGTCCTTCTTGGAATAGATATAGCGCAAATCTCCGTGATCCGTGTAAACTATGGTCTTGGAACCCACGAGGTAAGCTCTGAACTTCTCAAAGGTGAATACAACCACCAATAGCTCCTTCTCAGTAGTGGTGTACCTCGTTTGTGTGTCGTCCAAGGTTCTTGAAGCATAGTATATCACGTGCAGCTTCTTATCCTTTCTTTGTCCTAGAACGGCTCCCACGGCATAGTCACTAGCATCACACATAATCTCGAAAGGTAGAGTCCAGTCTGGTGCTTGCACTATGGACGCGGATACTAGGGCCTCCTTGATGGTCACGAAAGCTTGCAAACACTCCTCATCAAAGACGAATTCAGCCTCCTTGCACAACCGCCTAGTGAGAGGGAGTGCAATCTTAGAGAAGTCTTTAATGAAGCGCCTGTAGAAGCCGGCGTGTCCCAAGAAGCTTCTCACCCCTTTGACGTTAACTGGCGGCTCAAGGCCTGTCATCACATCAATCTTTGCTTTGTCGACTTCAATACCCTTCTCTGATATCTTATGTCCAAGCACGATCCCCTCCTTAACTATGAAGTGGCATTTTTCCCAATTGAGCACCAAGTTTGTCTCCTCACAATGCTTTAGTACCCTGCAAAGATTCAACAAACATGCAGAAAAGGACGCACCATAGACCGAGAAGTCATCCATAAACACCTCTACCATCTCTTCTATAAGATCGGAGAAGATCGACATCATACACCGCTGAAACATAGCCGATGCGTTACCCAACCCGAATGGCATCCTTCGATACGGGAAGGTGCCATAAGGGCATGTAAAGGTCGTCTTCTCCTGATCATTGGGATGGATTGGTATTTGGAAAAATCCACTATATCCATCAAGAAAGCAATAGTAGGGGTGATTAGCAAGTCTTTCAAGCATTTGATCAATAAAAGGCAAGGGAAAATGATCCTTTCTAGTAGCAAGATTAAGCTTCCTATAGTCAAAACACTTACGGTGTCTAGTAATAGTCCTAGTAGGTATAAGCTCATCTTTGTCATTCTTAATGACCGTGATCCCTCCATTCTTAGGCACACCGTGTACGGGAGAAACCCACGTGCTGTCACTTATGGGATAGATCACGTCAGCCTCTAAAAGCTTAAGAATCTCCTTCTTAACAACCTCTTTTTAATTTGGATTCAAACGCCTTTGATGTTCTATAGAAGAGGCGTTCTCATTATCCAAGTGAATCCTATGAGTGCAAAGCATTGGTAAAAGGCCCTTGATGTCACTTAGAGAGTATCCAATGGCCTTCCTATACTTTCTCAACTCAGTTAAGAGTGATTGCAACTCATCATCACTCAAGTTTTCATTCACAATCACAGGATATGTTTCGTTAAGCCCTAAGAAAGCATACCTTAGCCCTTTTGGGAGCTCCTTAAGGTCCACCTTTGGGGCTAACAGCTTGCTCCAATCATCCTCGTGGCTGTTGCTGTTGTTCTCCTTCTTAGAACCTTCCTTAAAACCCGAGACATGGCCCTTGCAGCTGCTTTCTCCAACCGCTATCCCTTCTGAAATCGAGTCGTCAGGTCGATCTTGCTCTCGATGTCGTCTAGATCGAGCAGTTTCGCTCGATTCATTCACTCGATTTAATGTGGATCGAGTAAAGGATCGAGACGCTGAGTCGATCCCCAGATTAGACCCCAAATTGATCGAAAGGCCTTTCTCGATCTCGGACTCGATTATTTTCCTGGATCGATCACCTTGCTCGATCTGACTGTCGATTGCTGCACCGGATCGAGTTGTGCTCTCGATTGTCTTGTCGATTTGACCCCTGGATCGAGTAATGTCATCGATCTTGGAGTCGATCTCTAGGCAAATGCCTACATCTTCAAGCACAACTTTCCTAGAATTAAGCAAGTTGACGTACTCCTAAGTCCTCTGATCCACATAACCAAACTCTCCTGGCTCCTTAGTCAGTGCCAGCTTCAAATGATCTTCCTGAGCCAGCTCTTCCAGCAACTCATCCGCTAAAGCATCCAACGTCTCAATGTAGAAAGCTTGCCCTTCTATCGTAGGCTTCTTCAAAACCTCATTGATATCGAAGTCTAGCATTATATCTTTACCCAAGTGCAAGGCAATCTTCCCGTTCTTGACGTCTATTATGGCTCCGGCGGTGGCTAAGAAAGGTCTACCGAGAATGAGCGGATCCTTTGGTTCTTCATCCATTTCAACCACAACGAAGTCTGTAGGCACGTTCACTCCACTAATCTTCACTGGCAAGTCCTCAAGCAATCCCATGGGTAACCTCACACTCCTGTCAGCTGATGTTATTGCATATTGCATACATTTTGCATACTCATTAGTTAGCTTTTCATGCATTTGTATCACATTTTAGGGTAGTTTGCATCACTTAGAGTCCTAGAGCATTCTTGCACCAGCATACGCATGTTCCTTGCATTTTGCATCACATTCAGGTTGTTTCTGGCTGCTTTGGAGTCGTGGAGGTTCGTGGACATGTTGAGGCTGGTGTAGCATTTCGTGGGATCTCGGATATATGCTATGGATCAGAGATCAAGGAGCAGATCGAGCATGGCCGGTCGATCTAGGAGGTGATCGACCAGAAGATCGAGCCAACCAGGCGATCCAAGGAGAATGATCGAGACAAGGATCGAGTGAAGTAATCGATCAAACGGTACAGACGTGAATGACGCCATGCAGAGCGAGAGCCAGATCGAGTACACCACTCGATCCAGCCGAAGATCGATACCGAGATCGGATGCAACACTCGATTCGCCGATGATGATCGAGACCCAGATCGAGCCGAAGACACGATGTCCGGATATGATCGAGAAAACCGCTCGATCCTGGAGTCGATCTCTGTCCTTTTAACCACTTTTGGCTGCTAGCGAGGGGGGACCATCAGCTTGTTTTGGCCATTTTGGGAAGGCGGCGACGTCCTTTTTCCCACATAACTTTCAATCCTTATCTTTTTCTGTATGTTTTCTCTCTGTTTTCGTGAAGAACACCATTGTAAAACTTGAGTTTTTCTTAAGCTTTGTAATCGAATCATTTCCGTCTTAATCTAGTTTTCTTTTCAAGCTCATCGTTTCCTTTTACATGCTTTGCTTGATTTACTTTATGTGTAGTGAGTAGTTTATTTGGGTTCGGGGTTGAGAGGATCAAGGGGTCTAAAGGGTTTCGATCTTGGGGTTTTTCTAAGCGTTTTCAACGGCTATCTCTTCTAAGGTGTTGAGATCTCAATGCTTGAAGACTCTCACGCCAAGAGCTTCATGATCCGAGAGTTTCCTTACCTTGACAGGATTCAGGAGTCTCGGAAGATCACACCTTAGAGACTAGTTACCCCTTCCCAAAAGCCATGGAAGTTTGGGGGATTAGTTAAGCCATTCATTTGAAATCTGCTTTCCATGCCCTTCGACCTATCTTTCCACCAAAATCCATCGGTTTGGAGGAGAAGATGAAGGAGTGATCTATACCGAAAGCCACGGATAGATCTTGCTTAGTTTTCAAGGCTTAGAGATCCTCACAAAGTGAGTCGATTTAAAGTTTTCAACCCAAGGTCGAACCTTTGAAACCCCTGACCATGAATCTCAACCCTAGGCCCTTTCTTTTAGCATCTTTACATCTTATCTCGTCATTCGCTTGATCTTTGAAAGCATCCTGGTCGTTAGTTTCACTGTTCTTGCATCTTCATACGAGATCGATTGTTATTGCTCGATCTAGTGGTCGATCTCATGGTTGATCCACTAGTCGAATTTTAGTAATTCGAAGCTTGGTCCTTTAATTAATCTGTGTGTTCCGCGTGGTAGTTTCTTCATTCCTAGTATTTTTAAAATAGGTTGCATTCTACTTAAGTTGCTGCATCTAGTTTTTAGAGATTTTCTCATAAATCATCTCGTTTTGCTTGGATTTGCATTAGTCTTTGTATTCTCTTTGCATTCTCTACCACTCTAGGCATGGATTGACTCTCTCTTGCTTGTTGTACTACAACATGTCTTGCATTTGAGTTTGATAACCTCATTGCATTTTCACCCTTGCTAAGAAAGTGTTTATCAAATGGCGCCGTTGCCATCCTAGGACTGTTTAGAGAACATAGAGATTTGGGACTTAGCAAAGACTAAGTCTTTACCTTTTTCAAGGTTGTAATCATTCTACTCTCAAACGTTTGTTTTCAGGTACATGAATCTTCGTTCAAGGGGAGACAACAATCTACTACAACCCTTGGACAACATTCATCAGCTTGGTCACTCACGGCAAAGAAGAGTCAGAGAACAAGCCAGAGCCTTTGAGGAGATTGTTCAGCACGGTTTGGTTGACTTTGAAGCTATGGCTGAACAAGAGCATCCAGAAGGACCTCCTCCAGCTCACGGGGTAGCAGGAAGGGGCAATGGAAACCCCCAACACGCGGCTAGACCCCCAAGGATCATAGGAGCCGGAGATGCTCCCAATACCCATCACAATAGGTCTGGGATCACTCCTCCTCTTGTACAAAAAAACCACTTCGAGATCAAGCCAGGTTTTATCTCCATGGTGCAAAACAACAAGTTCCATGGCTTAGCAATGGAAGATCCCTTGGAGCACCTCGACAACTTCGAGCAAGTATGTGGGATGATAAAGATCAATGGAATATCCGAAGATGCTTTCAAACTGTGTCTCTTCCCCTTTTCACTCGGAGACAAAGCTAGGCATTGGGAGAAGACTCTCCCACAAGGCACCATCACCTCATGGGCCGAGTGTAAGAAGGCCTTTCTCTCAAAATTCTTCTCAAGCACCAGGACAGCACGGTTGAGAAGCGAAATCAGCGGTTTCACTCAAACGAACAATGAGACATTCAACGAGGCAATGGAGCGTTTCAAAGACTACACGATCCAATGTCCTCATCACGGGTTCAGCGAGGAGACACTACTCAGTACCATATACCGTGGAGCTTCACCAAAGATCAGGTTGTTGCTTGACACAGCTAGGAAAGGGAACTTCCTCGGTCAGGAGGTAGGAGAGGGTATGGAGCTGATAGAAAACTTGGCATTGAGTGATGGCAACTACGCTGAGGATTATGACCGTGCACCGAGAGGATCAGAGCTAGAGTCTCACAAGAAGGAGCTGAAATCTTTGCATGAGAAGATAGATAAGCTGGTGTTAGCCAATCAGAAGCATGTTCACTTTGTTAGTGAAGCTGATGAGAACCAAGAGGAGTTAGAGTTGAGCCAAGAAGAAGCCAATTGGGTGGCGGGACAGAACAACTACAAACCTCAATGCTACAACCAAGGCTACCAGAACAACAACCTCTCTTACCAAAGCACCAACGTAGCCAACCCTAAAGATCAAGTGTACCTTACTAAGCAAGCAAAACCTTTCATCCCTTACAACAAAGGTTTTCAACCGAGTGGTGGTTTCCAAGGTCAAGGGCAGAACAACTTCCAAGGGCAACATCAAAATAACAAGGGTTATACACCTAACTACCCTCCAGGCTTTGCACCTCAGCAGCAACAACCAATGCAACAACAAGTTGATCCGGTTCAAGCAATGCTTCAACAGCTGATACAGGGGCAAGCCTCTACAAACCAGAAGTTCGCCGAGATGAACACTCGTCTGGACTCGTCTCTCACTGACTTCTCCACTCAGGTCACCAACTTAAACAACAAGATCAAGCAGCTAGAGAAAGGGAAAGCGTGTACGAGTGGTCAAAATAGTCTTCTGGGAAAGTGTGAGCAGAATCCTAAGGAGTATGCTAACGCCATAACGTTGAGAAGCGGTACCTCGAACCTCCGGTCTCTACCAAGAACAACAAGGACGTTGTAATTCAAGAGGGGGAGGGTAAACCTTCGGCTGATGATGATGAGATTAACTTTGACAACGTTTGGATCCAAGGGCCAAGAAGTGGAGACAAAGCAGTTGCGGAGAAGAAAGCTGAGCAAACCACTAAGGAGAAGAATGCTTATGTGCCTGCACCGTATGTACCTAAGCTGCCTTTTCCTGGCCGCTTCAAGGAGCAACTCATAGAGAAGCATAGAATCCTCTTTGAGAAGCATCTTAAGGACGTGGAGATCAAGCTACCTCTCGTTGACTGCCTTGCAATGATGCCTAAATGCGCCAAATTCTTCAAAGACACTCTCGTGAAAAAGAATAAGGAAAGCAAGGAGGTACTTGTTCTAAGTGAAGAGTGTAGTGTTGTGATACATAAGGAGATAGTCCCTAAGAAGTTGAAAGACCCTGGAAGCTTGACTATACCCTGTGCTTTAGGTCCTCTAGAGTTCAAGAGTTGCTTATGTGATCTCGGAGCTAGCATAAACCTGATGCCTCACTCCGTGGCTAAGAAGCTTGGCTTCACTCGTTTCAAAGACTGTCGGATCTCGTTGGTACTGGCTGATAGGAGTGTGAGGCTACCAGTGGGGCTGCTTGAAGATTTACCGGTGCGAATCAGTGGTGTGAACGTGCCTACGGACTTCGTCGTGTTGGAGATGGATGAAGAGCCTAAGGATCCACTCATCTTAGGAAGACCATTCCTAGCAACCGCCGGGGATATCATAGATGTGAAGAATGGGAAGATTGCCTTGTATTTGGGAAAGGAGATAAGGCTTGACTTCGACATCAATGAGGTTCTGAAGAAGCCGACCATTGAAGGGCAAGCTTTCTATATTGAAACGATGGATGCTTTAGCGGATGAGTTGCTGGAAGAGCTGGCTCTAGAAGACCATCTGAAGCTAGCACTGACTAAGGAGCCAGGGGAGTTTGGCTATGTTGACCAGAGGACCCAGGAGTACGTAACCCTACTGGATTCTAGGAGGATTGTTAAGAATGATGAAGGTTGCTGCCTAGAGATCGAACCCGAGATCGACGCTATCACTCGATCCAGTAGTCAGATCGACAAGGCAATTGAGAACACAACTCGATCCGGTGCAACAATCGACGGACAGATCGAGAGGAATGCTCGATCAGGAAAAACAATCGAGTCGACGATCGAGAGAAACCTCCCGATCATTATGGGGTCCAATCAAGAGATCGACTCAGCGTCTCGATCCCTTACTCGATCCACATCTAATCGAGTAAGTGAATCGAGCGAAATTGCTCGATCTAGACGACATCGAGAGGATAATCGACTGGAGGACTCGATTTCAGAAGGGATAGCGATGGAGGAAAGCAGTCTGAAGGGCCATGCCTCGGGGTCTAAGGAGAGTTCCAAGGAGGAAAGCAACAACAACAGCCACGAGGATAACTGGAGTGAGCTGTTAGCCCCAAAGGTGGACCTTAAGGAGCTCCCAAAAGGGCTAAGGTATGCTTTCTTAGGGCCTAATAACACCTATCCCGTGATTGTGAATGAAAACCTAAGTGATGATGAGTTGCACTCGCTCCTGACTGAGCTGAGAAAGTATAGGAAGGCCATTGGATATTCTTTAAGTGACATCAAGGGCCTTTCACCAATGCTTTGCACTCATAGGATTCACTTGGATAATGAGAACGCCTCTTCTATAGAACATCAAAGGCGTTTGAATCCTAATTTGAAAGAGGTTGTCAAGAAAGAAATCCTTAAGCTTTTAGAGGCTGACGTGATCTATCCCATAAGTGACAGCACATGGGTTTCTCCTGTACACGTGGTGCCTAAGAAGGGAGGGATCACGGTCATAAGGAATGAAAAGGATGAGCTTATTCCTACTAGAACCATCACTGGCCATAGGATGTGTATTGATTATAGGAAACTCAACCTTGCAACTAGGAAAGACCATTTCCCTTTGCCTTTTATTGATCAAATGCTTGAGAGACTTGCTAATCACCCTTACTACTGTTTTCTCGATGGGTATAGCGGTTTCTTTCAGATACCAATTCACTCAAATGATCAGGAGAAGACGACCTTCACATGTCCCTACGGTACTTTCGCATATCGAAGGATGCCGTTCGGATTGTGTAATGCACCGGCTACGTTTCAGCGGTGTATGATGTCGATCTTCTCCGATCTAATAGAAGAGATGGTAGAGGTGTTCATGGATGATTTCTCTGTCTATGGTGCGTCCTTTTCTGCGTGTTTGTTGAATCTTTGCAGGGTACTAAAACGGTGTGAAGAGACAAACTTGGTACTGAACTGGGAGAAATGCCACCTTATGGTTAAGGAAGGGATCGTGCTTGGTCATAAGATATCAGAGAAGGGCATTGAGGTTGATCAGGCTAAAGTGGAAGTCATGATGGGTCTTGAGCCGCCGGTTAATGTTAAGGGAGTCAGAAGCTTTCTGGGACACGCAGGGTTCTATAGGCGTTTCATCAAAGATTTCTCCCAGATTGCACGCCCTCTTACACGGTTGTTGTGCAAGGAAGCTGAGTTTGTGTTTGATGAGAAGTGTTTGAAAGCTTTCATGACCATCAAGGAAGCCCTTACATCAGCTCCTATAGTCCAAGCACCAGACTGGTCTCTTCCCTTTGAGATCATGTGTGATGCTAGTGACTACGCCGTAGGAGCCGTTCTTGGTCAGAAGAAAGACAAGAAGCTGCACGTGATCTACTATGCTTCAAGAACCTTGGATGACACGCAAACAAGGTACACCACTACGGAGAAGGAGTTGCTTGCAGTAGTGTTCGCCTTTGAGAAGTTCAGATCATATCTCGTTGGTTCCAAGGCTATTGTATACACGGATCACGCTGACTTGTGATACATCAACTCGAAGAAAGACACTAAGCCTCGGCTCTTAAGGTGGATTCTCTTACTCCAGGAGTTTGACATGGAGATTAAAGACAAGAAAGGAATAGAAAACGGAGTCGCTGACCATCTCTCACGGCTAAGGATCAGCGAGTCTCTCCCCTTAGATGACTCTCTTCCAGAAGAGCAGCTCATGGCGATTACCACGGCTGTTTGTGGAAAGCTAGAAGGGAGGTTTGAGGAGGTGTTGAGTTTCAAAGAAGAGGATCTACCGTGATATGCTGATGTAGTGAACTATCTAGCGTGTGGTGAGGAGCCACTACATCTCAACAGCTATCACAAGAAGCGGTTTATGAGAGAGGCTAGTGACTACTTTTGGGACGAGCCCTACTTATACAAGAGAGGAGTAGACAGTTTGTACCGGAGATGTGTTACAAAGGAAGAAGCCAGGGAAATCCTCTATCATTGCCATGGCTCTTCCTACGGAGGACACTTCGCCTCATTCAAGACTGCCACGAAAGTGTTGCAAGCCGATTTCTGGTGGCCGTCCATTTTTAAAGATGCACACGAGTTTGTGAAGAGCTGTGAGGCATGTCAAAACGAGCAGGGAATATCACTAAGATGAACGAAATGCCTCAAGTTCTCATCTTCGAGGTTGACGTGTTTGACGCATGGGGCATAGACTTCATGGGGCCATTTCCTTCTTCATATGGCAACAAATACATCTTAGTAGCAGTGGATTATGTCTCTAAATGGGTTGAGGCTGTTGCTTCCCCTACAAATGACTCTAAGGTGGTAATCAAGCTGTTCAAGAGTATCATCTTCCCGAGGTTTGGAGTACCTAAGGTGGTTATAAGCGATGGAGGAAGCCACTTCATAAACAAGGTCTTTGAGAACCTCTTGAGAAAGTATGGAGTTAAGCATAAGGTGGCTACACCGTATCATCCTCAAACAAGCGGTCAAGTGGAAGTCTCCAACCGGCAAATCAAGGCTATACTAGAGAAGACTGTCGGAGCAACAAGGAAAGACTGGGCAGTGAAGCTGGACGACGCTCTTTGGGCCTACCGTACCGCCTTCAAAATGCCGATTGGTACAACTCCTTTCACTCTACTCTATGGCAAGGGCTGTCACCTCCCGGTTGAGCTGGAACACCGTGCGTTGTGGGCTGTGAAGAGGCTGAACTTTGACCTCAAGACTGCTCAGGAGAGGCGCCTTATTCAGCTACACGAACTGGATGAGTTAAGACTGAACGCTTATGAGAGCTCTCGGATATACAAGGAGAGGACTAAGGAGACTCATGACAAGAAGTTGGTTGCCAAGGAGCTTAAGGAAGGAGGTTTGGTGTTGCTGTACAACTCGAGGCTCAAACTCTTCCCGGGCAAGCTGAAGTCAAGGTGGAGCGGACCGTTCGTGATTCAAGAAGTGTTGCCTTATGGAGCTGTTACTCTGATGGGAAAAAGTGGCAGTGCATTCACCGTCAACGGACACAGAGTCAAGCCTTACTTGGCAGACGGCTATGACAAGGAGGGTACCTCGGTGCTTCTCCAAGACCCACCATCCGCTTAAACCAAGTAAAGTCTAGCTAAAGACGTTAAAGAAAGCGCACTTGGGAGGCATTCCCATGTTTATCTTGTACATATTTCTGCTTCATTTCCCTTTCAGTTTTATGTTTTTATTCTGCAAGTGTGTAGGAACAGGTATGAGGAGTCTAAGCCTTGATCTTGAAGTCTAAGGAGGCGATAGGGGTTAAGATAAGGCTAGAGATCGAGTGCTAGATCGACTGATCCTGACTTGATCTTTGCTTGATCGAGTCAGTGAATCGAGAGGAGCCAGTCGATCTAGATGAGAACGAGTGATAGGATCGACCTTGACGAAAAAGAATCGATCGATCCAAAACGGATCGACCGATCTAATTTCTCTCGGGAAAATCTGTTGAAAACAGATCGATCACTCGACTCGATCCATCACTCGATCTGTGCCAAATCGACCCCTAAATCGAGGACATAGCTCGATCATGAGGACTTAGCCGTGGAGCCAACATCTCAATGATCAAGAGAGCCAATCGATCCAAGACTCGATTCACCATGAATCGAGTCTCAAATCGAGTAACCCTCTCGATCTAAGCCATTATGGGCATGAGATCGAGTCCTTGATCGACCAAATGGACTCGATCTCATGCCGAGGTAACATTTTATTTCCCTCCTTTACTCTTTTCCCTCCAACTTTTAAATTCAAAACTTGGTCAAGGCAAGCATCTTTGACCATGAAAGATGTGCCTTGACCAAGACTTTGTCAGAAAAACCACTTTTACTACCCATTGTTTTGCTATTTGCTAGTCTTTAAATATTTGAGCAACCTCTCACCCTCTCATTCCTGTTTTTCTCGAAAATTTTAAACAAAGAGAGTGAGAGTTTCGGTTTTCAGAAGTTAGCAAAGATCTTTTACATTTCTTGCAAAGGTATTTTCGAAATTTAATGATTTATCTTTAGGAAAATTTCCTTTAAATTCGCAAGATATTGTTCTAGAATATAGGGTCGGTTTTGATTTTTAAAAAACTAGCTAAGTAAAAAGAATAATTCTAGATTTTTCAGTATCTAAAGATATGATTCTCCTTTATTTAGCTATAATTTTTATTAATTCCCCAAAATTCTAAGGTAGTTTTTATAAGTTCTCTCCTTCTCTTCTCTCTCCTTCAGTATCTAAAGATATGATTCTCCTTTATGGACTAAGGATGAGAAGAGGGACAAGAAACGGCTGGAAAGGCTTCGGTTTGAGCCTACCAAGTTTGCTTATCGAGAGCTGTTGCCCAAGCTAGGGATTCTTGGGGATTTCGACCAACTCCTCAAGAACATTGGCCTAAGATGTCTGTCACAGATGGATTGCCCAACCATTCCAGAAGTGACAATAGACTTCCTTGCCACGTTGGAGTTCCGTTACGAGAATCCTAGCACACCCGTCCCTTCTCAAGGTCGCCTCTTCTTCAAGGTTGGCCGTCAAGCCTATAAACTCTCCATCCCTGAGCTATGCCAAGCTTATGGTCTCAATGTGGATGCCTACAAGGTCGAGTTCCCCGCCTTCAAGAAAGCCGACGACTTTTGGGACCTGATCAGCAATGAAGACTACAAAGCCAACACCGCCAGGATCCAGCGAGTAAGAAGCCCGGTGCTGAGGTACACTCTGAAGCTGATCACCAACACGTTTAGTGGAAGATCTGTTGCCCCTACGGTCACAAAGACAGAGCTTTGCTTCCTGTTCCAAGGTGTGAAGCACTTGGTGTGTGATCCGGATGCAAATGACGAACCTATGGAGGATGAACTCGGCGATGAGGTGAACAACAGATGTGTGCTTGCTGCCTCCTTGGTGAAATACAAGGCTTATGCCTTGCGGTGCAAGGCAACTTCCTCTTACATTGGCGTTTTCCTCACTCCTCTGTTCTTGCAAGCTGGTGTGCCCATTCACGACTTCGCCCATGTACCAGCCAGAGCTTTCATGGACGAGGCATACATGAGGAATACTGACAGCTTGGGATGCACGCCAGCAGAAGGGTTCTACGCCTACCTCTTCATAGACGACGAAGACAAGAAGAGAGTGTGCATCCTGCCCAACAAAGATGAAACCGAGCTGCTTGGTGTTGGGAACATCGAGTTCTTCCCCACGGAGGAAGAATGCTTTGCCCCTCTAGGAGGACCACCTGCTTCAGCGATTGCCCCTCGTCAAAGGTCCGAGTCCCCAGCCACGGAAGATGAGATGCCCGAGGCCTACACACTTCCCAAGTTAGACTTTGAGCCGAGGACAAAAACCGAGAAGTTCCTAGAGTATGTTGTGGAGATGCAAAGGAAGATCAACAAGTGGCAAGGCAAGATGCTCAAGAAGCTTGGAAAGAAAGTCAAGGCACTTCAGGGAGGCTCACCTAAGAAAGCTGCAAGTCAAGAGGTGCAACAACCCGAGAAGAGAAGGCTCTCAACCGGTGGAGTTGTCATCCGCGAGACCCAAGGAAGCACCATTCAGCCGGCGCGCCACTCTCTCCAAGAACCAGCCGACAAGGGCAAGACCATAGTCTCTAGCTCCTCTGGAACATCCTCAAGTTCCAGCCGAGACTAGACCAGAGGTAACAACCTTCTTCCATTGTACATAACCGCTCATATTTACTTCTTCTTGCTTTGTGTTTTGCTACTCCTTCGAATGAGTTTGCCACCGGGACGGTGTCAAGCAAGTTTGGGGGAGTACATGTGTGATTTGACTTGTGTTCTGTGATCTTATTTTCCTTTAGCATCCTTGAGTCTTTAGTTCATGAAAAATTGGTAAAATTTTAAAAAAAATTTTCAAAGATTCATGTAGTTGCATTCATCATGTTAGGTTTGAGTCTAGAGTTTCTCATAGCATCTAGGTTGTTTGCATTCTGCATAAGGGGTTAGAGTTTCTTAAAAAGGTGTTTTTACTTATGAATTGTTTCAATGCCATAGTTAGCAGTTCTCTAATGCTTTGCCTATGCTTTGAAAGTAAGTTCTTACCATGCTTGGATCACTTGTTAGGATTTTTGTGGCTTGAATTGAACTCTCATGATTTGAAACTTGTCCTAATAAGTGAGGAACACATGGTTTTAAAATATTTAGGCTCTCTTCTTCCTTTTTACCACTCTTTGTGAGCCTAAGTAGAACTCCCTCCTTGAACCTTACCCTTCTTTGAAGCCAAATGTTCTTGTGTGACATCTTTGTGAGGCCTTCCTTTCGGTTTGAACTTGGCATAAAGTGTTAGGTTTAGGCGACATGATTTGGTTCTCATATGATTGCTAGCTTTGCATTTTGAAGCTAGGTATAGGCTTAGGATAAGTTTGGGGGATCGTTGGGGTTGTTTTCTTTTCTATTTGTTCTCGGTTTCAAAGAACTTGGTGTTTTAAAGAAAGAAATGGGTTTTAAGTGAAAGGTTGTGTTTAAAAACTAAGTATACTCTAATAAATTTCAGGAGGTAGCTCTCCCATAAAAAAAAGAAAAGAAAAGAAAAAGAAATAAAAGAGCCTAAGTGCCAAATAAAAATAAAAAGAAAAAAAAAATAATAATAAGAGAGCTACCAATAAGAAATATCTAAAGAGCAAAGTTATTTTCAAAACCTTTTCACTAGCCTAAAAAGTTTAAAAATGTTTTTGTTTCGAATTGGGGATTCCTAAGTTTTGAGCAGAAAAAGGGTAGACTCTAAGTGGTGAGTGAGGATAGAAGTTCATAAATGAGAGGGATTTAGGATCGTTTGTTAGTTTACATGGGTAGATAAGAATCTAATCATGTATGCATAAATTGTCTTTACCTTTAGCATTATGCACAAGTTCAACCATTTTTGAGAGAAACCCTTGTTCTAATTATAAACCCTTTTCAAATGAGATCATTCAACGCTCTTAACCTTCACCCTTAGCCAAATGTGTTTTGCTTTAAAGTGCATAAGTTTGATTCATGGTTCTAATGTTAATAAATGTTAAAGGGTGAGTTTCTTTGATTGTTAGGAATAGGAGAGTCATGATTTGAATTTCTTTGTGTGATGAGTATGGCTAAGTTCTTTGGAGTATGAGTGTAAGCATAGCATTTTAGAACTGTTAACTAGGACATTGAGATTGATTCATTTGAAAGGCACTTTTGCAAGAAGTTTAAACGCCCATTCGTTTTTCGGAAAACCTATCTTCCTACTTATTTTCTGTTGCTTGAGGGCAAGCAAGAAGTAAGTTTGGGGGAGTTGATGTTACTGCATATTGCATACATTTTTCATACTCATTAGTTAGCTTTTCATGCGTTTGTATCACATTTTAGGGTAGATTGCATCACTTAGAGTCCTAGAGCATTCTTGCACCAGCATACGCATGTTCCTTTCATTTTGCATCACATTCCGATTGTTTCTGGCTGCTTTGGAGTCGTGGAGGTTCGTGGACATGTTGAGGCTGGTGTAGCAGTTCGTGGGAGCTCGGATATATGCTAAGGATCAGAGATCGAGGAGCAGATCGAGCATGGCCGGTCGATCTAGGAGGTGATCGACCAGAAGATTGAGCCAACCAGGCGATCCAAGGAGAATGATCGAGACAAGGATCGAGTGAAGCAGTCGATCAAACGGTATAGACGTGAATGACGCCATGCAGAGCGAGAGCCAGATCGAGTACACCACTCGATCCACCTGAAGATCGATACCGAGATCGGATGCAACGCTCGATTCGCCGATGATGATCGAGACCCAGATCGAGCCGAAGACACGATGTCCGGATATGATCGAGAGAACCGCTCGATCCTGGAGTCGATCTCTGTCCTTTCAACCACTTTTGGCCGCTAGCGAGGGGGGACCATCAGCTTGTTTTGGCCATTTTGGGAAGGCGGCGACATCCTTTTTCCCACACAACTTTCAATCCTTATCTTTTTTTGTATGTTTTCTCTCTGTTTTTTGTGAAGAACACCATTGTCGAACTTGAGTTTTTCTTAAGCTTTGTAATCGAATCATTTCCGTCTTAATCTAGTTTTCTTTTCATGTTCATTGTTTCCTTTTACATGGTTTGCTTGATTTACTTTATGTGTAGTGAGTAGTTTATTTGGGTTCGGGGTTGAGCGGATCAAGGGGTCTAAAGGGTTTCGATCTTGGGGTTTTTCTAAGCGTTTTCAACGGCTATCTCTTCTAAGGTGTTGAGATCTCAATGCTTGAAGACTCTCACGCTAAGAGCTTCATGATCTGAGAGGTTCCTTACCTTGATAGGATTCAGGAGCCTTGGAAGATCATACCTTAGAGACTAGTTACCCCTTCCCAAAAGCCATGGAAGTTTGGGGGATTAGTTAAGCCATTCATTTGAAATCTCCTTTCCATGCCCTTCGACCTCTCTTTCCACCAAAAGCCATGGGTTTGGAGGAGAGGATGAAGGAGTGATCTATACCGAAAGCCACGGATAGACCTTGCTTAGTTTTCAAGGCTTAGAGATCCTCACAAAGTGAGTCGATTTAAAGTTTTCAACCCAAGGTTGAACCTTTGAAACCCCTGACCATGAATCTCAACCCTAGGCCCTTTTTTTTAGCATCTTTACATCTTATCTCGTCATTCGCTTGATCTTTGAAAGCATCCTGGTCGTTAGTTTCACTGTTCTTGCATCTTTAGACGAGATCGATTGTTTTTGCTCGATCTAGTGGTCGATCTCATGGTCGATCCACTAGTCAAATTTTAGTAATTCGAAGCTTGGTCCTTTAATTAATCTGTTTGTTCCTCGTGGTAGTTTCTTCATTCCTAGTATTTTTAAAATAGGTTGCATTCTATTTAAGTTGCTGCATCTAGTTTTTAGAGATTTTCTCATAAATCATCTCGTTTCGCTTGGATTTGCATTAGTCCTTGTATTCTCTTTGCATTCTCTACCACTCTAGGCATGGATTGACTCTCTCTTGCTTGCTGTACTACAACATGTCTTGCATTTGAGTTTGATAACCTCATTGCATTTTCACCCTTGCTAAGAAAGTGTTTATCATCACCTAGTACCAACGAGATTCTACAGTTCTTGAAACGGGTAAAGCCAAGTTTCTTTGCCACAGAATGAGGCATCAGATTTATGCTAGCTCCGAGATCACAAAGGCAACTCTTGAACTCCAAAGGACCTAAAGCGCAAGGTATAGTGAAGCTTCCAGGGTCTCCAAACTTCTTAGGGACTATCTCCTTGTGTATCACAGCACTACACTCCTCACTTAGAACAAGCACTTCCTTACTTTCCTTATTCTTCTTCACGAGAGTGTCTTTGAAGAATTTGGCGCATTTAGGCATCATTGCAAGGCAGTCCACGAGAGGTAGCTTGATCTCTACGTCCTTAAGATGCTTCTCAAACAAGACTCTATGCTTCTCTATGAGTTGCTTCTTGAAACGGCCAGGAAAAGGCAGCTTAGGTACATTTGATCCTTGGGGTTTGCGACATTGGTCCTACGGTATGAGAGATTGTTGTTCTGGTTGTAGCCTTGAGAATATCCTTAAGGTTTGTAGTTGTTTTGACCCGCCACCCAATTGGCTTCTTCTTGGCTCAACTCAAGCTCCTCTTGGCTCTCATCCGCTTCACCAAGAAAGTGAACATGCTTCTGATTTGCCAAAACCAACTTGTCAATCTTCTCGTGTAATGATTTCAACTCTTTCTTGTTAGACTCTAGCTCAGAACCTCACGGTGCACGGTCATAATCTTCAGCATAGTTGCCGTCACTTAGTGCTAAGTTTTCAATCATCTCCATGCCTTCTTCTACCCCTTGACCAAGGAAGTTCCCCTTACTGGCCGTGTCAAGCAACAACCTGATCTTTGGTGAAGCTCCACGGTAGATAGTGCTTAGAAGAGTCTCTTCGCTGAAGCCGTGGTGAGGACATTGGATAGTATAGTCCTTGAATCGTTCCATGGCTTCATTGAAAGTCTCATTATTCCTTCGCGTGAAGCCGCTGATCTCGCTTCTTAGCCTTGCCGTTCTGGTGCTAGAGAAGAACTTTGAGAGGAAAACCTTCTTACACTCGGCCCATGAGGTGATGGTGCCTTGAGAAAGTGTTTTCTCCCAATGTCTAGCCTTGTCTCCAAGAGAGAATGGAAAGAGACGCAGCTTGAAAGCATCTTCGGATATGCCGTTTATCTTGATCATCCAACATACTTGCTCGAAATTGTCGAGGTGCTCCAAGGGATCTTCCATTGCTAAGCCGTGGAACTTGTTGTTTTGCACCATGGAGATGAAACCCGGCTTAATCTCGAAGTTGTTGTTTTGTACAGGAGGAGGAGTGATCCCAAACCTATTGTGATGAGTATTGGGAGCATCTCCGGCTCGTATTATCTTTGGGGGTCTAGCCGCGTGTTGGGGGTTTCCATTGCCCCTTCCCACTACCCCTTGAGCTGGAGGAGGTCCCTCTGGATGCTCGTGTTCAGCCATAGCTTCAAAGTCAACCAAACCGTTCTGAACAATCTCCTCAAAATCTCTAGCTTGTTCTCGTACTCTTCTTTGCCGTGAATGACCAAGTTGATGGATGTTGTCCAAGGGTTGAAGTAGATTGTTGTCTCCCCTTGAACGAAGATGCATGTACCTGGAAGAAACACGTTTGAGAGTAGAGAGATTAGTAACTTAAACAAAGTAAAGCTTAGTCTTTACTAAGCCCCAAATCTCTATGCTTTCTAACACTCCTAGAATGGCAACGGCCCCATTTGATAACGATATTTATGCAAGGCGAGGATGCAATGAGGCTATCAAAACTCAAATGCAAAACCAGGTTGTAGTACAGTATGCAAGTGAGTGTCAATCTATTCCTAGGAGCTAGAAAGGTAAGAGAGAATGCAAGGGCAATGTAAAGCTAAGCAAATGACAAGCGATTTTGTAAAAATCCGAAAAACTATATGCAGCGACCAAATGGAATGCAAAACTATTTTCAAATTACCAGGAAAGAGTGAACTACCACGACGAAAAGATAGAGCGATTAAAATGCAAAGCTATGAATTTATTAAAATCGACTAGTGGATCGACCTCACGATCGACCACTAGATCGAGCAGTTTGGATCGATCTCGTTTAAAAATGCAAGTATGAAGAAACTAATGACCAGGATGCGACGAGTATCAAGCGAATGATTAACGAAGATGTGAGAATGCTAAGAAGGAAGGGTCTAGGATTGAGATTCATGTTAGGGGTTTCAAAGGTCCAAGCTTGGTTTGAAAACTCTAGATCTGCTCACTTTGTGAGATTCTCTAAGCCTTGAAAACAAGACAAGACCCATCCATGGTGTGTGGTATGGATCACTCTCTCATTCTCTCCTCTAGACCCATGGTGTTTGGCGGAAAAAGAGATTGAGAGGCAAGGAAAACAGATTTCAACCACGCGGCTTAACTAGTCCTCTAAACTACCATGGCGTTTGGGAAAGAGTAACTAGCCTCTAAGATGTGATTTTCAGAGATCTCTGGATCCTGTCAAGGTAAGAGCTCTCTCTGATCATAAAGATCTTGGCGTGAGACTCTTTAAGCCTTAGGAACTCAACATCTTAGAAGAGAAAGCTATTAAGAACGAGAAAACATCAAACTTGAAAAACCTTTAGACCCCGTGAATCCTCTCAACCCCGAGACCCAAATGAAACTACTCGCTACAAATGGAAATAACCGAAATAAGCATGAAAGATGAAACGATAAACATAAAAGACGATTACTTAAAGCTTAAACGATTCGAAATATTCAAGAACAAAGCTCAAAGTCTAACAATGGCGGATCGTCTTCAAACCAGTGAGAAAAAGCATAAAAAGATAAGAATAAAAAAGTGTGTGGGAAAAGATCATCGCCGCCTTCCCAAAATGGGCCAAACAGCTCGATGCTTGTCAATCTTCTCGTGTAATGATGTCAACTCTTTCTTGTGAGACTCTAGCTCAGAACCTCACGGTGCACGGTCATAATCTTCAGCATAGTTGCCGTCACTTAGTGCTAAGTTTTCAATCAGCTCCATGCCTTCTTCTACCCCTTGACCAAGGAAGTTTACCTTACTGGCCGTGTCAAGCAACAACCTGATCTTTGGTGAAGCTCCACGGTAGATAGTGCTTAGAAGAGTCTCTTCGCTGAAACCGTGGTGAGGACATTGGATAGTATAGTCCTTGAATCGTTCCATGGCTTCATTGAAAGTCTCATTATTCCTTTGCGTGAAGTCGCTGATCTCGCTTCTTAGCCTTGCCGTTCTGGTGCTAGAGAAGAACTTTGAGAGGAAAACCTTCTTACACTCGGCCCATGAGGTGATGGTGCCTTGAGAAAGTGTTTTCTCCCAATGTCTAGCCTTGTCTCCAAGAGAGAATGGAAAGAGACGCAGCTTGAAAGCATCTTCGGATATGCCGTTTATCTTGATCATCCAACATACTTGCTCGAAATTGTCGAGGTGCTCCAAGGGATCTTCCATTGCTAAGCCGTGGAATTTGTTGTTTTGCACCATGGAGATGAAACCCGGCTTAATCTCGAAGTTGTTGTTTTGTACAGGAGGAGGAGTGATCCCAAACCTATTGTGATGAGTATTGGGAGCATCTCCGGCTCCTATTATCCTTGGGGGTCTAGCCGCGTGTTGGGGGTTTCCATTGCCCCTTCCCACTGCCCCGTGAGCTGGAGGAGGTCCCTCTGGATGCTCGTGTTCAGCCATAGCTTCAAAGTCAACCAAACCGTTCTGAACAATCTCCTCAAAAGCTCTAGCTTGTTCTCGTACTCTTCTTTGCCGTGAATGACCAAGTTGATGGATGTTGTCCAAGGGTTGAAGTAGATTGTTGTCTCCCCTTGAACGAAGATGCATGTACCTGGAAGAAACACGTTTGAGAGTAGAGAGATTAGTAACTTAAACAAAGTAAAGCTTAGTCTTTACTAAGCCCCAAATCTCTATGCTTTCTAACATTCCTAGAATGGCAACGGCCCCATTTGATAACGATATTTGTGCAAGGCGAGGATGCAAAGAGGCTATCAAAACTCAAATGCAAAACCAGGTTGTAGTACAGTATGCAAGTGAGTGTCAATCTATTCCTAGGAGCTAGAAAGGTCAGAGAGAATGCAAGGGCAATGTAAAGCTAAGCAAATGACAAGCGATTTTGTAAAAATCCTAAAAACTATATGCAGCGACCAAATGGAATGCAAAACTATTTTCAAATTACCAGGAAAGAGTGAACTACCACGACGAAAAGACAGAGCAATTAAAATGCAAAGCTATGAATTTATTAAAATCGACTAGTGGATCGACCACAGGATCGACCACTAGATCGAGCAGTTTGGATCGATCTCGTCTAAAAATGCAAGTATGAAGAAACTAATGACCAGGATGCGACGAGTATCAAGCGAATGATTAACGAAGATGTGAGAATGCTAAGAAGAAAGGGTCTAGGATTGAGATTCATGTTAGGGGTTTCAAAGGTCCAAGCTTGGTTTGAAAACTCTAGATCTGCTCACTTTGTGAGATTCTCTAAGCCTTGAAAACAAAACAAGACCCATCCATGGCGTGTGGTATGGATCACTCTCTCATTCTCTCCTCTAGACCCATGGTGTTTGGCGGAAAAAGAGATTGAGAGGCAAGGAAAACAGATTTCAACCACGCGGCTTAACTAGTCCTCTAAACTACCATGGCGTTTGGGAAAGAGTAACTAGCCTCTAAGATGTGATTTTCAGAGATCTCTGGATCCTGTCAAGGTAAGAGCTCTCTCTGATCATAAAGATCTTGGCGTGAGACTCTTTAAGCCTTAGGAACTCAACATCTTAGAAGAGAAAGCTATTAAGAACGAGAAAACATCAAACTTGAAAACCCTTTAGACCCCGTGAATCCTCTCAACCCCGAGACCCAAATGAAACTACTCGCTACACATGGAAATAACCGAAATAAGCATGAAAGATGAAACGATAAACATAAAAGACGATTACTTAAAGCTTAAACGATTCGAAATATTCAAGAACAAAGCTCAAAGTCTAACAATGGCGGATCGTCTTCAAACCAGAGAGAAAAAGCATAAAAAGATAAGAATGAAAAAGTGTGTGGGAAAAGATCATCGCCGCTTTCCCAAAATGGGCCAAACAGCTCGATGCCCCCCCCCCCCCCCCTCGCTAGCAGCCAAAAACGGTTGAAAGGACTGAGATCGACCTCGGGATCGAGCATGCTTGTCGATCATCTTCGGACATCGTGTCTTCAACTCGATCTGTGTCTCGATCTTCTTTGGTGGATCGAGAGTTGCATTCGATCCTGGTATCGATCTTTTAGCGGATCGAGTGGTGGAGTCGATCTGGCTCTCGCTCTGCATGGCGTCATTTATGTCCGTACCACTTGATCGATTGCTTCACTCGATCTCCGTCTCGATCAGGTTCCTTGGATCAGAAGGACTACTCAATCTTCTGGTCGATCTCACCTAGATCGACCGGCCTTGCTCGATCTGCTCCCCGATCTCTGGTCCTTAGCAAACATCCGTTGTTCCCGCAAACTTCCACACTAGCCTCAGCACGTCCACGAACTCCACGACTCCAAAGTAGCCAGAAACAACCTGAATATGATGCAAAATGCAAGGAACATGCGTATGCTGGTGCAAGAATGCTCTAGGACCTACAGTGATGCAATCTAGCCTAAAGTGTGATGTAAATGCATGAAAAGCTAACTTATATGTATGCAAGATACATGCAATATGCAGTAGCATCACTTGTTCTGAGATCAACATTGTCCCTTGCTCAATCCCTAGATTCTTGGTCATCATTCTTTTCACATACCTCTTTATCACAGGAGTAGTCCTTATAGCATCTATCAAAAGAATCTCCACCACAAGCTTATCCATGATAGCTTCGATCCTAGCATCCTCCAGCTCTTGTTTAGTCTTCCTCTAGTTCCTTGGATAAGGTACCTTTGGCTTATAGACCCTTTCTTCTGCAGTTTTTGGAGTTTGAAAAATCGCAGCTTGCTTCTGTGGTGGGCGTCGATCGCCACCAGGGGGTGGGTGTCGATCGACACTGGCTCCTGGAAGTGGTGTCGATCGGGTGTCGAGCTGCTTATCGACCTGGGTCGATATCTGTTCGCTTCGAGTCGAAGAACCGTGGATTTCCTATGGTGTCGATCGACACTGAGGGGTTGGTGTCGATCGACACCGTTCAAAATCAGCGAAATCCTCATCTTCAAACTCCTGCAGTTGCTCGAAATCCTCTATACTCAGGCTCTTTTTCTGCACTGGTTGCAGATTCTTTCCACTCCTCAGCGTGATGGCATTGACAGAGTGTCATGGGTTGGTATCTGTCCTTCCTGGAAGGAACCCATCTTGCCTTTTCATAGCCCCAGCAGTTTGAGCCACTGGAGTATCCAAAGTCTTAACATGAGTGTTCAGAGCTTCGATTTTCCCATTCAAATCCTGATATAGGGCGTCAATCTTGCCATTGAAGTCAACTGTAATCTTTTGCTGACCTTCTAGCAACTGCTCAAGCATGGCTTCCGTCTTGCTTGAAGCTGATGGTGCTGGTGCAGGTTGATAAGATGAAGAACCATAGCTCCTGTTGAAGTTGTTGTTCTGGTAAGGCTTCTGGTATTCAGAATTCTGAAACTGAGGCTTGGGCGTGTAACCAGAAGAACTCTGATTCCTTGTGAAGCTGCTTCTCTGCATGTTCCCACTGAATCCTCTATTTCCTTGCAGATTGTTTTATCTTTGACTCTGAAAGCCAGCTCCATTGATGTAGTTGACATCTTCTTCTTCAAACTCCTCAGCTGCCTCAAATATCTCAACCTCAGCAGCAAACTGAACAGACTTCTTCCCTAGCAAGAGATTGTGCACAGAATCCAGCTTAGCCTTCATCTCAGCAACAAACTGATTGTTTCCTACACCTCTAGCTTTTTTCTGTCTCTCAAAATGAGCATTCTTTGTGTTGTTGCTGGAAGCTAGGTTCTCTATCAGCTTGATGGCGTCAGCTGGGACTCTATTGTTGAAGTTCCCATTGCTTGCTTCATCTAGAGCCATCTGGTACTTCCAATCAACACCTCTGAAGAAGAAACCCAGCAGCTGTACTTCATTAAAACCATGGTGTGGACAGTCTCTTTGGTATAGCTTAAATCTCACCCATGCTGCTTTGAAAGCTTCAATTAGACCTTGGGAGAATGTAGCTATTTTTCTCCTCAACTCCTCTGACCTTGCATCATCATAGAAGTTGTTGAGGAAAGCAGATATAGTGTCCTCACATGTAGTAAAAGAACCAGGTTCCAGCTGTTTGAGCCAATGCGCTGCATCTCCTTCCAAAGAGTAAGGGAAAAGCTTGCAAAATAGGAAATTATTGGTGACTCCATTGGCTTTAACACTTGTAGCCAGGTCTTCAAACTTCTCTATATGGTCCATTGGGTGTTCATGTGGAAGCCCATGGAAGGGATGCTGACCTACAAGCTGTAGTAACTGGGTTTCAGCTCAAAGTCATTCCTCTGAAAAACAGGTGGGCGGATTGCAGCTCTATTTGCATAGAACTGATCAGGCCTGTTGTAATCTCCCAGAGTCCTCTGTGGATGACGCCCAGCAGCATCTCCAGCAGCTTGTTGTTGGACGTTCTGCTCCTCAATCACAACGCCATTATCATCCATCCTCTGCTCATCCTTATTCCTTCTGTCCTCAAAACAAGTAGTCCAACCATTTTAGTCTGCTTTTTGGCTTTCCTTATGGTTCTCTCTAGCTTGGCTAGTTTATCGATGCCTAAAGTCACGAGTTCTTTGTCTTTGTTTCTCCTGTTACTGCGATTATGCATGCAACTGAAACAGACAACAGAAAAGTGAAGAAAGTTCGTAAACAGAAAATAAAAGCTTAGTCAAAATTCTAAAACTAAAAATCTGAAAGTAATATCTAAGTCCCCTACAACGGTGCCAAAATTTGATATGCTCAAATTAACCCTTAGATCTACTCTCTCAAATTAAGAGCTCACTGTAGTACTTAGGGATCGAATCCACAAGGACTTAAGGCTACTACTCAACAGATTTTAGACTCAAATAAAGCTAAGCAGTCAATAGTAAATAAAACTAAAATAGCAACGAAAACAATGAAATCAGGGGCGGATTGTAGGTTCTTAAAATCAATAGAGACAAGACGCTAAGCAATGGGAAATTCGCTGGTTGACATCAATCGTAGACTACGGACTGAAAGGAATATTTATTAAAACCGTTCTAGAACTCGAAAACACAAATGTAAAACCAATCGACTTCTCTCGCAGAGATTAACTATGATCAGATTCTAGAATCCAAAATTCCTTTGCAAATTCTAACAACCTATACAAGCATTATAGTTCAGGTTCGATATGTTCATAAAATCACTAACCCAAATTCCTTTGCAATTAGTTATTTTGCTCATCTAAGATAGTTATGGTGATTAATAATGTTTCTACATCTATTAAACAACCTAAAATCTGATTTCTAGGTGATCAATCTTAAAACCAGTGTTAAAGCAATCTAGATGAAGAACCAAATGATTTATCCTTCCAGTTTTGTAGTTCTAACAATTCATTATCAACCTTTGAATAACCAAAAACCTAACTGACATAGCAAGTGAAACACAAATCATGACTGAATAAAACTGCATTAAGAAACAGTGTAAAAGATAAAAGAGGTTCAAAATTCTTCTCTACAGAGTATGAATTTGTCTCCCCAAAAGCTCTCAATCTAATCTCTCTCTTAGTCTCTATGAATACCAGATGATGCCTACAATGGCTTAAAAAACCTAAATACAAGTCTAAACACAAACTGGGGTAAAAGTGCAAATAGTGGAAAACTTCTGGGCCAAGTTGCAATTCTTTGAAAGAGTTTTTAGGACTCTTCTCGCGACCACACCCTGCTTCAAAGTGCTCTCCGACTTGGTCTTTTCAGCAACAGCTTCAACATAGCTCTAAAAGGCTCCAAAATCCACAGTTATGCTCAAAATGTACCTACACCTGCAAAGACTCTATAGGACTCGAAAAATACCAAAAAGACTCTATAAACAAGACTTATATCATAGTCAAAAACCAGAAAAAACCATGATATATCAACTCCCCCAGACTTATCTTTTGCTTGCCCTCAAGCAAACATCAGACAAAGCCTAGAGTCGAGGTTTGAAAACACAGAAAAAATCAGTCAGACAACATGAACACCACATTGATTAACACTTTCGAATTCACATACCACAGAGTCAACACAAGATCAAATTTCAGTCTAATCATCACAGGCTTAGCAAATCTTTCAAATCCAATTCAAGCTCCTTCAAGATATCCGAAATCTCTACTGCTAAACTCCTTATTTCTATCTAAGTGATGTCTCATCAAGGTTTTATCATCTCAATCACTTATAGATTCTTTTCCATTCCTAAACAACTGAACAAGGCAATCTCAACACAGCTCTCCTATTTTGTCTTCCCTTGATCCTTTCTTTCTGATTTTTTTTTTATTATTTTTAGCTCTTTCTCATTCTTTTACAGTCTAAGATGTGGTGCTACTCAATACTTGTGTTCTTTGTGAGGAGACAGGTTCTTGAGTGTGTTCATTACTGTTGTTCCTTGTGAGGAGACAGGGTCATGAATGCACCATTCTTTTGACTCAAACTTTTTAAGCTCTATCAGGGAAGATCAAAGAGAAACCGTGTTTTAACATGCCTGTCAGTGTTAGAAGAGAGAATCAAGATCAAAAAGAATCAAGCACCAAGACAAGAAGTTTTAAGTTCATTTAAGTGGAGCTAACAACAAATTTTCAGATTCTCTAAGAACCTAAACCTTCATTGCTAGACTGATCTGCCTATGACTTTCAACTTAGTAAGACTTGTAATCAACAACTGTGGCAATGGTTCTCATAAGCATCGATGTTTTGTGGTTGGTTCCAAGAACAACTGACAATTTTAAAATTTTGACTCAATAAAACAGGTTTTGACTCGACTTTGAGACTCTATAAATCAAAAACAATGTACGCAATGTCAGCAACGACCTCCCCCAGACTTAAACAACACTTTCCTCAGTGTTATTAAGCATGGAATTGGTAAAAAGAAGCAATGAAACGGTTTGTACAGAGATGAGAAAATGGTACTTGTGTCTGCGTGTGGTGTCGATCGACACTGGTCAGTGTCAACCAGGGTGTCGACCGTGGTCGACATGTACTCGCCACAATACCCTTCCTGTTTGTTTTCTTTTTTTTGTTTTTTTTTTTGACTGACTCTATAACACGAAAATAAATTAGTAAACATCAAAAATTAGACTAAGTATGTACACTTACCAGTGGGTTGCCTCCCACCAAGCACTCGTTTAATGTCATTAGCTTGACTGTCCTCACGATCAGGCTGTGTGTGCATCTGCCAAAGGCACAATCTGTCCATCAGGAATCGCGGCTTGCGCCCAGTAATGTTTCACCCTTTGCCCATTGACAACAAACTCCCTTCCCTCTGAAGTTGATAGAACAACTGCACCATATGATCTGACTTCCTTGAATGTGAAAGGACCTGACCAACGAGAATGCAACTTTCCAGGAAATAATTGTAAACGTGAGTTATACAAAAGTACCTGGTCATTTGGTTCAAATTGTCTGGCATGGATCTTCTTGTCATGGTAGGCTTTGGTCCTCTCCTTGTACAGCTTTGAGTTCTCATATGCATGATGTCTGATCTCATCTAACTCATTGAGCTGTATCTGGCGCCTCTCTGCAGCAGATTTCCAGTCAAAGTTCATAATCTTGACAGCCCAATTTGCCTTGTGTTCAAGCTCCACTGGAAGGTGACATGCTTTCCCATAAAGCAAATGGAATGGGGTGGCGCCAAGTGGTGTCTTGAATGCTGTTCTGTAAGCACAAATTGCATCATCTAACTTGGCTGACCAATCCTTTCTTGTCTTTCCAACCGTCTTCTTCAGGATTTCTTTGATCTGCCTGTTGGAAACTTCAACATGACCACTTCTCTGAGGGTGATAAGGTGTAGCAACCTTGTGATGAACTCCATCCTTCCGCAAGCAGCTTCTCAAACACTCTATTAATAAAGTGTTTTCCACCATCACTGATCACAATCCGTGGTACTCCAAACCTGGGAAAATGATGGTTTTGAACAGCTTCAGGACAACTGCAGCATCATTGTGTGGACTGGCAATTGTTTCCACCCACTTGGAGACATAGTCCACTGCAACCAGTATGTACTTGTTCCCATAGGATGAAGGAAAGGGTCCCATGAAATCGATGCCCCAGCAGTCAAAGACTTCAACTTCAAGTATGAAGTTTTGTTGCATCTCATGTCTTTTACTGATCTTCCATCTCCTTTGGCAGACATCACATTGTGAGATGAATGTCTGAGCATCCTTGAACATTGTAGGCACCCAGAAACCTGCTTGTAGAACCTTGGAGACAGTCTTGAAGGTAGCAAAGTGTCCTGCATATTCAGAGCCATGACAGTGGAATAACACATTCTGAACTTCAGCTTCTGCAGGCATCTTCTGTAGATTCCATCTGAACAGTGCTTGTACAAGTAAGGCTCATCCCAGTCGTATCTCCTAAGTTCTCTCATGAACTTCTTCTTCTCATACCCTTTGAGAGTGTCAGGAACCTCATCTGCAGCTAGGTAGTTAGCAATATCAGCATACCAAGGTCTAGAAGAGTCTACAACTGCGAATATAGGCTGAGAGAAGACATCACGCAGGATTTTCTGAAGCAGATTGGCAGTTCGCAACTGGTGTCGATCGACACCAGATGGGGTGTGTCATCGACACCAAGTCTATGTCGACTTGGTGACGAGGGCGATGTCGATCCTGCTCGATTATAGCTCGCTTTGAGGTTGGTGTCGATCGACACCAAGTGGTGGGTGTCAATCGACACCCTGTCTGCAGTTCGAGAAAACTGCAGTTCTTCAACTTCTGTAGCCTTGGCTCAATGAGACATATATTCTCCTCTGGCAGGAAATAATCAATGGGGACGCTGTCTTCAATCCTGATTCTTGAAAGATGATCTGCCACTCCATTCTCAGTCCCTTTCTTATCCCTTATCTCAATGTCAAACTCTTGGAGTAGCAAAATCCATCTCAACAGTCTTCGTTTTGCATCCTTCTTCTGCATCAAGAACTTGAGAGCAGAATGATCAGTGTGCACAATTACCTTAGCCCAACCAAGTAGTGTCTGAACTTCTCCAATGCAAATACTATAGCCAACAATTCCTTCTCTGTAGTTGCCTAATTCTTCTGAGCATCATCCAAGGTTCTGCTTGCATAGTAGATTGCATGAAGCTTCTTCTCCTTTCTCTGACCCAACACAGTGCCCACTGCAAAGTCTGAAGCATCACACATCACCTCAAATGGTAGATCCCAATCATGAGGCTGCACAATAGGGGCGCTCACTAATGCCTGCTTGATTTGTTGGAAGGCTGAATGATACTCTTCAGTAAATTCAAACTTCACATCCTTGCAAAGCAGAGCTGTGAGTGGTCTTGCAATCTTACTGAAATCTTTAATGAACCTCCTGTAAAATCCAGCATGTCCTAGAAAGCTCCTTACTGGCTTCACACAATCTGGTGGCTGCAGACTTGTCATGACTTCGATTTTGGCTCTGTCCACCTCAATGCCTTCACAAGAAACTCTATGCCCAAGTACAATCCCATCTCTGACCATAAAGTGGCATGTCTCCCAGTTCAGAAGTAGGTGCTTCTCTTCACATCTTGCAAACACTTGACAGAGGTTGTCGAGGCAGTCTTTGAAGGAGGATCCATACACTGAGAAGTCATCCATGAAGACCTCTATATACTTCTCAATCATATCAGTGAAGATAGAAAGCATGCACCTCTGAAATTTCGCAGGAGCATTATAGAGTCCAAATGGCATTCTGCGATATGCAAATGTGCCATAGGGACAAGTAAATGTAGTCTTCTCCTGGTCATCTTGATGAATGGGGATCTGAAAGAAGCCAGAGTAGCCATCCAAGAAACAGTAGTAGGAGTGATTCGCCAACCTCTCCAGCTTCTGATCAATGAATGGCAGTAGGAAGTGATCCTTCCTTGTGGCAGCGTTGAGCTTCCTGTAGTCAATACAAATCATGTGCCCAGTGATGGTCCTTGTGGGAATCAGCTCATTCTTCTCATTTTTCACCACTGTGACTCCTCCTTTCTTGGGAACCACTGATAAACACTTTCTTAGCAAGGGTGAAAATGCAATGAGGTTATCAAACTCAAATGCAAGACATGTTGTAGTACAGCAAGCAAGAGAGAGTCAATCCATGCCTAGGATGATAGAGAATGCAAAGAGAATACAAGAACTAATGCAAATCCAAGCAAAATGAGATGATTTATGAGAAAATCTCTAAAAGCTAGATGCAGCAACTTAAATAGAATGCAACCTATTTTAAAAATTCTAGGAATGAAGAAACTACCACGAGGAACAAACAGATTAATTAAAGGACCAAGCTTCAAATTACTAAAATTCGACTAGTGGATCGACCATGAGATCGACCACTAGATCGAGCAATAACAATCGATCTCATCTAAAAATGCAAGAACAGTAAAACTAATGACCAGGATGCTATCAAAGATCAAGCGAATGACGAGATAAGATGTAAAGATGCTAAAAGAAAGGGCCTAGAGTTGAGATTCATGGTCAGGGGTTTCAAAGATTCGACCTTGGGTTGAAAACTTTAAATCGACTCACTTTGTGAGGATCTCTAAGCCTTGAAAACTAAGCAAGATCTATTCGTGGCTTTCGGTATAGATCACTCCTTCATCCTCTCCTCCAAACCCATGGCTTTTGGTGGAAAGAGAGGTCGAAGGGCATGGAAAGCAGATTTCAAATGAATGGCTTAATTAGTCCCCCAAACTTCCATGGCTTTTGGGAAGGGGTAACTAGTCTCTAAAGTGTGATCTTCCGAGGCTCCTGAATATTGTCAAGGTAAGGAACCTCTCGGATCATGAAGCTCTTGGCGTGAGAGTCTTCAAGCATTGAGATCTCAACACCTTAGAAGAGAGAGCCGTTGAAAACGCTTAGAAAAACCCCAAGATCAAAACCTTTTAGACCCCTTAATCCTCTCAACCCCGAACCCAAATAAACTACTCACTACACATAAAGTAAATCAAGCAAAGCATGTAAAAGGAAACGATGAACATTAAAAGAAAACTATATTAAGACGGAAATGATTCGATTACAAAGCTTAAGAAAAACTCAAGTTCGACAATGGTGTTCTTCACGAAAAACAGAGAGAAAACATCAAGAAAAAGATAAGGATTGAAAGTTGTGTGGGAAAAGGACATCGCCGCCTTCCCAAAATGGCCAAAACAAGCTGATGGTCCCCCCCTCGCTAGCGGCCAAAAGTGGTTGAAAGGACAGAGATCGACTCCAGGATCAAGCGGTTCTCTCGATCATATCCGGACATCGTGTCTGCGGCTCGATCTGGGTCTCGATCATCATCGGCGAATCGAGTGTTGCATCCGATCTCGGTATCGATCTTCGGCTGGATCGAGTGGTGTACTCGATCTGGCTCTCGCTCTGCATGGCGTCATTCACGTCCGTACCGTTTGATCGACTGCTTCACTCGATCCTTGTCTCGATCATTCTCCTTGGATCGCCTGGTTGGCTCGATCTTTTGGTCGATCACCTCCTAGATCGACCGGCCATGCTCGATCTGCTCCTCGATCTCTGATCCTTAGCATATATCTGAGCTCCCACGAACTGCTACATCAGCCTCAACATGTCCACGAACCTCCACGACTCTAAAGCAGCCAGAAACAACTTGAATGTGATGCAAAATGCAAGGAACATGCGTATGCTGGTGCAAGAATGCTCTAGGACTCTAAGTGATGCAATCTAACCTAAAATTTGATACAAATGCATGAAAAGCTAACTAATGAGTATGCAAAATGTATGCAATATGCAGTAACATCAACCACATGCACTGGACTGACCCAAGTGCTGTCTGAAATCGGATAAATGATCCCAGCAGCCAGAAGCTTCATGATTTCCTTCTTCACTACATCCTGCAAGTTCGGATTCAACCTCCTCTGGTTCTCAATTGACGACTTTGACTCATCCTAAAGGTGTATCATGTGCATGCACAAGTCTGGAGAGATACCTGAAATGTCATCAAGAGAATAGCCAAGAGCTTTGCGAAAACTGCGCAGCTTGCTTAGCAGTAAAGTGAGCTCTGCATTGTTTAAGGTAGCACTAACTATAACAGGATATGTAGAGTTAGGTCCCAGAAAAGCATACCTTGACCTGCAGGGAGCTGTTTGAGTTCGATTTTTGGAGCTTTTTCTTCACTCCAATCGCCTAGCTTTTCAGCTTTTATAGATGTCCCAACCAGCTCTTGTTGTGCAACCAGCTGCATAACTTGCTCACTTGCATCCATCATTCTGAAATAACCAGCCGCAATGTTGTCTAGATGCTCTGTTGCTTCTGCAGAGACTGTCAATGCCCTCTCCAAAGGGTCTGCAAGATGCATTTCTTGGAAGATCTCTTCTGCAAGACTGATGAGGGAGTCTACATAAAATGTGTGGCCATTTATTGTTGGTCTCTTCATCAACTTGTCCATGTCAAAATTCATCACCAAATCGCCCACATTCAAAACAATGCTCCCTTTTCTGACATCAATAATGGCGCCTGCAGTAGCCAGAAATGGCCATCCCAAAATCAGAGGGTCCTTTGGTTCTTCACCATAAGCCAGAACCACAAATTCTGTGGGGATCACACAATCTCCCACTTTGACTGGCATATCTTCTAGAATGCCTTCAGGAATCCTTACAGACCTATCTGCTAAGATAAGAGATATTCTGCTTGGCTGGAAGTCAGTCATGTCCAAGCTGACAGCAACTGAATGAGGCATCAGGTTGACACTTGACCCCAGATCACACAATGACCTCTCAAATCTTTCAGAGAAGATCGTGCAATCTAGAACAAAGCTTCCAGGATCAGTCAGCTTTGAGAGGTTGTTCCTACAAAGGGAAATAGAGGATTCAAAGGGAACATGCAGTAACATCACTTGTTCTGAGATCAGCATTGTCCCTTGCTCAATCCCCAGATTCTTGGTCATCATTCTTTTCACATACCTCTTTATCACAGGAGTAGTCCTTATAGCATCTATCAAAGGAATCTCCACCACAAGCTTATCCATGATAGCTTTGATCCTAGCATCCTCCAGCTCTTGTTTAGTCTTCCCCTGGTTCCTTGGATAAGGTACCTTTGGCTTATAGACCATTTCTTCTGCAGTTCTTGGAGTTTGAAAAATCGCAACTTGCTTCTGTGGTGGCGTCGATCGACACCAGGGGTGGGTGTCGATCGACACTGGCTCTTGGAAGTGGTGTCGATCGGGTGTCGAGCTGCTTGTCGACCTGGGTCGATATCTGTTCGCTTCGAGTCGAAGAACCGTGGATTTTCTCTGGTGTCGATCGACACTGAGGGGTTGGTGTCGATCGACACCCTTCAAAATCAGCGAAATCCTCATCTTCAAATTCCTGCAGTTGCTCGAAATCCTCTGTACTCAGGCCCTTTTTCTGCACTGGTTGCAGATTCTTTCCACTCCTCAGCGTGATGGCATTGACAGAGTGTCGTGGGTTGGTATCTGTCCTTCCTGGAAGGAACCCATCTTGCCTTTTCATAGCCCCAACAGTTTGAGCCACTTGAGTATCCAATGTCTTAACATGAGTGTTCAGAGCTTCGATTTTCCCATTCAAATCCTGATATAGGGCGTCGATCTTGCCATTGAAGTCAACTGTAATCTTTTGCTGACGTTCTAGCAACTGCTCAAGCATTGCTTCCATCTTGCTTGAAGCTGATGGTGCTGGTGCAGGTTGATAAGATGAAGAACCATAGCTCCTGTTGAAGTTGTTGTTCTGGTAAGGCTTTTGGTATTCAGACTTCTGAAACTGAGGCTTGGGCGTGTAACCAGAAGAACTCTGATTCCCTGTGAAGCTGCTTCTCTGCATGTTCTCTTTGAATCCTCTATTTCCTTGTGATTGTTGTATCTTTGACTCTGAAAGCCAGCTCCATTGATGTAGTTGACATCTTCTTCTTCAAACTCCTCAGCTGGCCCAAATGTCTCAACCTCAGCAGCAAACTGAACAGACTTCTTCCCTACCAAGAGATTGTGCACAGAATCCAGCTTAGCCTTCATCTCAGCAACAAAATGATTGTTTCCTGCACCTCCAGCGTTTTTCTATCTCTCAAAATCAGCATTCTTTGTGCTGTTGCTGGAAGCTAGGTTCTCTATCAGCTTGATGGCGTCAGCTGGGGCTCTAGTGTTGATGTTCTCATTGCTTGCTGCATCTAGAGCCATCTAGTACTTCCAATCAACACCTCTGAAGAAGATACCCAGCAGCTGTACATCATTAAACCCATGGTGTGGACAATCTATTTGGTATAGCTTAAATCTCACCCAGGCTGCTTTGAAAGCTTCAATTGGACCTTGGGAGAATATAGTTATTTTTGTCCTCAACTCCTCTGACCTTGCATCATCATAGAAGTTGTTGAGGAAAGCAGATTTGGTGTCCTCCCATGTAGTCAAAGAACCAGGTTCCAGCTGTTTGAGCCAATGTGCTGCCTCTCCTTCCAAAGAGTGAGGGAAAAGCTTGCAAAATAGGAAATTATTGGTGACTCCATTGGCTTTAACACTTGTAGCCAAGTCTTCAAACTTCTCTATATGGTCCATTGGGTGTTAATGTGGAAGCCCATGGAAGGGATGCTGACCTACCAGCTGTAGTAACTGGGTTTCAGCTCAAAGTCATTCCTCTGAAAAACAGGTGGGCGGATTGCAGCTCTATTTGCATAGAACTGATCAAGCCTGTTGTAATCTCCCAGAGTCCTTTCTGGATGACGCCCAACAGCATCTCCAGCAGCTTGTTGTTGGACGTTCGGTTCCTCAATCACAACGCCATTATCATCTATCCTCTGCCCATCCTCCTTTCTTCTGTCCTCAAAACAAGTGGTCCAACCATTTTAGTCTGCTTTTCGGCTTTCCTTATGGTTCTCTCTAGCTTGGCTAGTTTGTCGATGCCTAAAGTCACGAGTTCTTTGTCTTTGTTTCTCCTGTTACTGCGATTATGCATGCAACTGAAACAGACAATAGAGAAGTGAAGAAAGTTAGTAAACAGAAAATAAAAGCTTAGTCAAAATTCTAAAACTAAAATTCTGAAAGTAATATCTAAGTCCCCTGCAACTGCGCCAAAATTTGATATGCTCAAATTAACCCTTAGAGCTACTCTCTCACATTAAGAGATCACTGTAGTACTTAGAGATCGAATCCACAAAGACTTAAGGCTACTACTCAACAGATTTTAGACTCAAATAAAGCTAAGCAGTCAATAGTAAATAAAACTAAAATAGCAACGAAAACAATGAAATCAGGGGCGGATTGTAGGATCTTAAAATCAATAGAGACAAGACGCTAGACAGTGGAAAATTCGCAGGATGACATAAATCGCAGACTACGGACTGAAAAGAATATTTATTAAAACCGTTCTAGAACTCGAAAACACAAATGTAAAACCAATCGACTTCCGTCGCAGAGATTAACTATGATCAGATTCTAGAATCCCAAATTCCTTTGGAAATTCTAACAACCTAAACAAGCATTTGATAACAGGTTTTTGCAATGTGATGTTGTATCAAAGCCCAAATGCAACACTGAGATGTAGTATAGCATGCAAGTGAGTGTCAATCCACACCTAGGAGATAGAAAGTGCAATGAGAATGCAAGGATTATGCAAAGCTAAGCAAATGATGAACAGTTTTTATGAAATCCTAAAAACTCGATGCAATGGTCAAATGCAAAGTAAAACTATTTTTAAAATACTAGAAACTAGTGAACTACCACGAGGAACAAACAAGATGATAAAAATGCAAAGCTATGAATTTATAAAATTCGACTAGTGGATCGACCACAGGATCGACCACTGGATCGAGCAACAACGATCGATCTCATCTAACAGTTCAACACAAATGAATCTAAAGACCAAGGTGCAAACAGATAGCAAGCGAATGATTAACAAAGATGTAAGAATACTAAGAAAGAGGGTCCAGGGTTGAGATTCATGTTCAAGGGTTTCAAAGGTTCAAGCTTGGTTTGAAAGCAAGAATGATCTCATTTAAAAGAGGGTTTATTTTAAGCAAGGGTTTCTCTCGAAAATGGTATGAACTTCATGCATAATGCTAAAGGTAAAGACAATTGATGCATACATGATCATATTCTCATCTACCCATGCAAGCTAACAATAATCCTAAAACCCCTCTCATTTTTTTTTTCTTTTTAGCTCACTCACCCTCCTAAAATCTACCCTTGTCTTCAAAGCAAAAGCTTAGCAATCCCCAAATAAAAATAGAAAACACCTTAACTCTTTTAGGCTAGTGAAAATGTTTGAAAATATTAAGCTCCTTATTTTTCTTATTGATAGCTCTCTTATCTTTTCCTTTATGTTTTCTCTCTCGTTTTCGTGAAGAACACCATTGTTGAACTCGCGTTTTTCTTAAGCTTTGTATTCGAATCATTTCTGTTCAATCTAGTTTTCTTTTCATGTTCATCGTCTCGTTTCATATGCTTTGCCGGATTTACTCTATGTGTAGCGAGTAGATTCTTTGGGTTCGGGGTTGAGAGGATTAAGGGGTCAAAAAGGTTTCGATCTTGGGGTTTTTCTAAACGTTTTCAAAGGCTATCTCTTCTAAGGTGTTGAGATCTCAATGCTTGAAGACTCTCACGCCAAGAGCTTCATGATCCGAGAGGTTCCTTACCTTGACAGGATTCAGGAGCCTCGGAAGATCAAACCTTAGAGACTAGTTACCCCTTCCCAAAAGCCATGGAAGTTTGGGGTATTAGTTAAGCCATTCGTTTGAAATCTGTTTTCCTTGCCCTTCGACCTCTCTTTCCACCAAAAGCCATGGGTTTGGAGGAGAGGATGAAGGAGTGATCTATACCGAAAGCCACAGATAGATCTTGTTTAGTTTTCAAGGCTTAGAGATCCTCACCAACTGAGTCGATTTAAAGTTTTAAACCCAATGTCGTACCTTTGAAACCCCTAACCATGAATCTCAACCCTAGGCCCTTTCTCTTAGCATCTCTACATCTTATCTCATCTTTCGCTTGATTTCTGATAGCATCCTGGTCATTAGTTCTACTGTTCTTGCATTTTTAAACAAGATCGATTGTTACTGCTCGATCTAGTGGTCGATCTCATGGTCGATCCACTAGTCGAATTTTAATAATTCGAAGCTTTCTCCTTTAATTATTCTGTTTGTTTCTCGTGGTAGTTTCTTCCTTTCTAGTATTTTAAAATAGGTTTCATTCTGTTTAAGTTGCTGCATCTAGTTTTTAGAGATTTTCTCATAAACCGTCTCATTTCGCTTAGATTTGCTTTAGTCATTGTATTCTCTGTGCATTCTCTATCATCCTAGAAGTGGATTGACTCTCTCTTGCTTGCTGTACTACAACATGTCTTGCATTTGAGTTTGATAACCTCACTGCAATATAACCCGTACTAAAAGTGATTATCAAATGGCGCCGTTGCCATCCTAGGACTGTTTCGAGAACATAGAGATTTGGGTCTTAGCAAAGACTAAGTCTTTACCTTTTTCAAGTTACTAATCATTCTACTCTCAAACGTGTGTTTTCAGGTACATGAATCTTCGTTCAAGGGGAGACAACAATCTACTACAACCCTTAGACAACATTCATCAGCTTGGTCACTCACGACAAAGGAGAGTCAGAGAACAAACAAGAGCCTTTGAGGAGATTGTTCAGCACGGTTCGGTGGACTTTGAAGCTATGGCTGAACACGAGCATCCCGAAGGACCTCCTCCAGCTCATGGGGCAGCAGGAAGGGGCAATGGAAACCCCCAACACGCGGCTAGACCCCCAAGGATCATAGGAGCCGGAGATGCTCCCAATACCCACCACAATAGGTTTGGGATCACTCCTCCTCCTGTACAAAACAAAAACTTCGAGATCAAGCCAGGTTTCATCTCAATGGGGCAAAACAACAAGTTCCACGGCTTAGCAATGGAAGACCCCTTAGAGCACCTAGACAACTTCGAGCAAGTATGTGGGATGATAAAGATCAATGGCATATCCGAAGATGCTTTCAAGCTGCGTCTCTTCCCCTTTTCACTCGGAGACAAAGCTAGACATTGGGAGAAGACCCTCCCACAAGGCACCATCACATCATGGGCTGAGTGCAAGAAGGCTTTTCTCTCAAAGTTCTTCTCAAGCACCAGGACAGCACGGTTGAGAAGCGAAATCAGCGGTTTCACTCAAAGGAACAATGAGACATTCAACGAGGCAATGGAACGTTTCAAAGACTACACGATCCAATGTCCTAATCACGGGTTCAGCGAGGAGACACTACTCAGTACCATATACCGTGGATCTTCACCAAAGATCAGGTTGTTGCTTGACACAGCTAGCAAAGGGAACTTCCTCGGTCAAGAGGTAGAAGAGGGTATGGAGCTGATAGAAAACTTGGCGTTGAGTGATGGATACTATGCTGAAGATTATGACCGTGCACCGAGAGGATCAGAGTTAGAGTCTCACAAGAAGGAGCTAAAATCTTTGCATGAGAAGATAGATAAGCTGGTGTTAGCCAATCAGAAGCATGTTCACTTTGTTGGTGAAGCTGATGAGAACCAAGAGGAGTTAGAGTTGAACCAAGAAGAAGCCAATTGGGTGGCGGGACAAAACAACTACAAGTCTCAAGGCTACAACCAAGGCTACCAGAACAACAACCTCTCTTACCGAAGCACCAACGTAGCCAACCCTAAAGATCAAGTGTACCCTGCTCACCAAGCAAAACCTTTCATCCCTTACAACAAAGGTTTTCAACCGACTGGTGGTTTCCAAGGTCAAGGGCAGAGCAACTTCCAAGGGCAACATCAAAACAACAAGGGTTATACACCTAACTACCCTCCGGGTTTTGCACCTCAACAGCAACAACCGATGCAACAACAAGTTGATCCGGTTCAAGAAATGTTTCAACAGCTAATACAAGGGCAAGCCTCTACAAACCAGAAGTTCGCCGAGATGAACACTCGCCTAGACTCATCTCTCACCGACTTCTCCACTCAGATCACCAACATAAACAACAAGATCAAGTAGCTGGAGAAAGGGAAAGCAAGTACGAGTGGTCAGAATAGTCTTCCGGGAAAGTGTGAGCAGAATCCCAAGGAGTATGCTGCTAATGCCATAACATTGAGAAGCGGCAAAAAGCTCGAACCTCTGGTCTCTACCAAGAACAACGAGGACGTTGTAATTCAAGAGGGGGAGGGTAAACCTTCGGCTGATGATGATGAGATTAACTTTGACAACGTTTGGATCCAAGGGCCAAGAAGAGGAGACAAAGCAGTTGTTGAGAAGAAAGCTGAGCAAACTACTAAGGAGAAGAATGCTTATGTGCCTCCACCGTATGTACCTAAGCTGCCTTTTCCTGGCCGTTTCAAGAAGCAACTCATAGAGAAGCATAGAATCCTCTTTGAGAAGCATCTTAAGGACGTGGAGATCAAGCTACCTCTCGTCGACTGCCTTGCAATGATGCCTAAATGCGCCAAATTCTTCAAAGACACTCTCGTGAAGAAGAATAAGGAAAGCAAGGAGGTACTTGTTCTAAGTGAAGAGTGTAGTGCGGTTATACATAAGGAGATAGTCCCTAAGAAGTTGGGAGACCCTGGAAGCTTCACTATACCCTGCGCTTTAGGTCCTCTAGAGTTCAAGAGTTGCTTATGTGATCTCGGAGCTAGCATAAACCTGATGCCTCACTCCGTGGCTAAAAAGCTTGGTTTTACTCGTTTCAAAGACTGTCGGATCTCGTTGGTACTGGCTGATAGGAGTGTGAGGCTACCAGTGGGGCTGATTGAAGATTTACCGGTGCGAATCAGTGGTGTGAACGTGCCTACGAACTTTCTACTGTTGGAGATGGATGAAGAGCCTAAGGATCCACTCATCTTAGGGAGACCGTTCCTTGCAACCGTCGGGGCTATCATAGATGTGAAGAATGGGAAGATTGCCTTGCATTTGGGAAAGGAGATCAGACTTGACTTCGACATCAACGAGGTTCTGAAGAAGCCAACCATTGAAGGGCAAGCTTTCTATATTGAAACGATGGATGCTTTAGCGGAGAACCCAGGGGAGTTTGGCTATGTGGAGTTGCTGGAAGAGCTGGCTCTAGAAGATCATCTGAAGCTAGCACTGACTAAGGAGCCAGGGGAGTTTGGCTATGTGGACCAGAGAACCCAGGAGTACGTCAACCTGCTGGATTCTAGGAGGATCGTTAAGAATTAAGAAGGTTGCTGCCTAGAGATCGACCCCGAGATTGATGCTATCACTCGATCCAGGAGTCAGATCGACACGGCAATCGAGAACAGAACTCGATCCGGTGCAACAATCGACGGACAGATCGAGAAGAATGCTCGATCAGGAAAAAAAATCGAGTCGGCCATCGAGGGAGACCTCCCGATCATTTTGGGGTCCAATCAAGAGATCGACTCAGCGTCTCGATCCCTTGCTCGATCCATATCAAATCGAGTAAGTGAATCGAGCGAAATGGATCGATCTAGACGACATCGAGAGGAGAATCGACCGGAGGACTCGATCTCAGAAGGGATAGCGATGGAGGAAAGGAGTCTGAAGGGCCATGCCTCGGGTTCAAAGGAGAGTTCCAAGGAGGAAAGCAACAACAACAGCCACGAGGATGACTGGAGTGAGCTGTTAGCCCCAAAGTGGACCTTAAGGAGCTTCCAAAAGGGCTAAGGTATGCATTCTTAGGGTCTAATAACACATATCCCGTGATTGTGAATGAAAACCTTAGTGATGATGAGTTGCACTCGCTCCTGACTGAGCTGAGAAAGTATAGGAAGGCCATTGGGTACTCTTTAAGTGACATCAAGGGCCTTTCACCAATGCTTTGCACTCATAGGATTCACTTGGATAATGAGAACGCCTCCTCTATAAAACATCAGGGGCGTTTGAATCCTAATTTGAAAGAGGTTGTTAAGAAGGAAATCCTTAAGCTTTTAGAGGCTGACGTGATCTATCCCATAAGTGACAGCACGTGGGTTTCCCCTGTACACGTGGTGCCTAAGAAGGGAGGGATCACGGTCATAAGGAATGAAAAGGATGAGCTTATTCCTACTAGAACCATCACTGGTCATAGGATGTGTATTGATTATAGGAAACTCAACCTTGCGACTAGGAATGACCATTTCCCCTTGCCTTTTATTGATGAAATGCTTGAGAGACTTGCTAATCACCCTTACTACTATTTTCTCGATGGGTATAACGGTTTCTTTCAAATACCTATTCACCCAAATGATCAGGAGAAGACGACCTTCACATGTCCTTACGGTACCTTTGCATATCGAAGGATGCCGTTTGGATTGTGTAATGCACCGGCTACGTTTCAGCGGTGTATGATGTCGATCTTCTCCGATCTTATAGAGGAGATGGTAGAGGTGTTCATGGATGACTTCTCTGTCTATGGTGCATCCTTTCCTGCGTGTTTGTTGAATCTTTGCAGGGTACTAAAACGTTGTGAAGAGACAAACTTGGTGCTGAACTGGGAGAAATACCACTTTATGGTTAAGGAAGGGATCGTGCTTGGTCATAAGATATCAGAGAAGGGCATTGAGGTTAATCAGGCTAAAGTGGAGGTCATGATGGGTCTAGAGCCGCCGGTTAATGTTAAGGGAGTCAGAAGCTTCTTGGGACACGCAGGGTTCTATAGGCGCTTCATCAAAGATTTCTCCAAGATTGCACGCCCTCTTACACGGCTGTTGTGCAAGGAAGCTGAGTTTGTATTTGATGAGGAGTGTTTGAAAGCTTTCGTGACCATCAAGGAAGCCCTTACATCAGCTCTTATAGTCCAAGCACCAGACTGGTCTCTTCCTTTTGAGATCATGTGTGATGCTAGTGACTACGCCGTAGGAGCCATTCTTGGTCAGAAGAAAGACAAGAAGCTACACGTGATCTACTATGCTTCAAGAACCTTGGATGACACGCAATCAAGATACACCACTACGGAGAAGGAGTTGTTTGCATTGGTTTTCGCCTTTGAGAAGTTCAGATAGTATCTCGTTGGTTCCAAGGCTATTGTATACACGGATCACGCTGCCTTGCGATACATCTACTCGAAGAAAGACACTAAGCCTCGGCTCTTAAGATGGATTCTGTTACTCCAGGAGTTTGACATGGAGATTAAAGACAAGAAAGGGATAGAAAACGGAGTCGCTGACCATCTCTCACGGCTAAGGATCAACGAGTCTCTCCCCTTAGATGACTCTCTTCCAGAAGAGCAGCTTATGGCGATTACTACAGCTGTTTGTGGAAAGCTAGAAGGGAGGTTTGAGGAGGTGTTGAGTTTCAAAGAGGAGGATCTACCATGGTATGCTGATGTAGTGAACTATCTAGCGTGTGGTGAGGAGCCAACACATCTCAACAGCTATCACAAGAAGCGGTTTATGAGAGAGGCTAGTGACTACTTTTGGGACGAGCCCTACTTATACAAGAGATGATTAGACAGCTTGTACCGGAGATGTGTTACAAAGGAAGAAGCCAGGGACATCCTCTATCATTACCACGGCTCTTCCTACGGAGGACACTTTGCCTCATTCAAGACTGCCACGAAAGTGTTGCAAGCCGGTTTCTGGTGGCCGTCCATTTTTAAAGATGCACACGAGTTTGTGAAGAGCTGTGAGGCATGTCAACGAGCAGGGAATATCACTAAGAGGAACGAAATGCCTCAAGTTCCCATCTTCGAGGTTGACGTGTTCGACGCGTGGGGGATAGACTTCATGGGGCCATTTCCTTCTTCATATGGCAACAAATACATCTTAGTAGCAGTGGATTATGTCTCTAAACGGGTTGAGGCTGTTGCTTCCCCTACAAATGACTCTAAGGTGGTAATCAAGCTGTTCAAGAATATCATCTTCCCGAGGTTTGGGGTACCTAAGGTTGTCATAAGCGATGGAGGAAGCCACTTCATAAACAAGGTCTTCGAGAACCTCTTGAGAAAGTATGGAGTTAAGCATAAGGTGGCTACACCGTATCATCCTCAAACGAGCGGTCAAGTGGAAGTCTCCAATAGGCAAATCAAGGCTATACTAGAGGAGACCGTCGGAGCAACAAGGAAAGATTGGGCAGTGAAGCTGGACGACGCTCTTTGGGCCTACCGTACCGCCTTCAAAACGCCGATTGGTACAACTCCTTTCACTCTACTCTATGGCAAGGGCTGTCACCTCCCGGTTGAGCTGGAACACCGTGCGTTGTGGGCTGTGAAGAGGCTGAACTTTGACCTTAAGACTGCTCAGGAGAGGCGCCTTATTCAGCTACACGAACTGGACAAGTTGAGGCTGAACGCTTACGAGAGCTCTTGGATATACAAGGAGCAGACTAAGGAGACTCATGACAAGAAGTTGGTTTCCAAGGAGCTTAAGGAAGGAGGACTAGTGTTGCTGTACAACTCGAGGGTCAAACTCTTCCCGGGCAAGCTGAAATCGAGGTGGAGCGGACCGTTCGTGATTCAAGAAGTGTTGCCTTATGGAGCTGTTACTCTGATGGGAAAAAGTGGCAGTGCATTCACCGTCAACGGACACAGAGTCAAGCCCTACTTGGCAGATAGCTATGACAAGGAGAGTACCTCGGTCCTTCTCCAAGACCCACCATCCGCCTAAGCCAAGTAAGGTCTAGCTAAAGACGTTAAAGAAAGCGCACTTGGGAGGTATTCCCATGTTTATCTTGTACATATTCCTGCTTAATTTCCCTTTCAGTTTTATGTTTTTATTCTGCAAGTGTGTAGGAACAGATATAAGGAGTCTAAACCTTGACTTTGAGGTCCAAAAGAGGCGATGGGGGTTAAGATAATACTAGAGATCGAGTGCTAGATCGACTGATCCTGGCTCGATCATTGCTAGATCGAGTCAGTGAATCGAGAGGAGCCAGTCGATCTAGACTAGAACGAGTGACAAGATCGACCTTGACGAAAAAGGATCGATCGATCCAAATTGGATCGACCGATCTAATTTCTCTCGGGAAAATCTTTTGAAAATAGATCGATCACTCGACTCGATCCATCAATCGATCTATGCCAAATCGAGGACATAGCTCGATCATGAGGACTTAGCCGTGGAGCCAACATATCAATGATCGAGAGAGCCAATCGATCCAAGACTCGATTCACTATGAATCGAGTCTCAAATGGAGTAACCCTCTCGATCTAAGCCATTATGGGCATGAGATCGAGTCCTAGATCGACTAAATGGACTCGATCTCATGCCGAGGTAACATTTCCTTTCCCTCCTTAACTCTTTTCCCTCCAACTTTTGAATTCAAAATTTGGTCAAGGCAAGCATCTTTGACCATGAAAGATGTGCCTTGACCAAGACTTTGTCAGAAAAACCACTTTTGCTACCCATTGTTTTGGTTTTGCTAGTCTTAAAATTTTTCAACAACCTCTCACCCTCTCATTCCTGTTTTTCTCGGAAATTTTAAACAAAGAGAGTGAGAGTTTCAGTTTTCAAAAGCTAGCAAAGATATTCTGCTTTTCTTGCAAAGCTATTTTCAAAAATTTAATGATTTAATTTTAGAAAATCTCCTTTAATGTCGCAAGATCTTGTTCTATAATATAGGATCGGTTTTGATTTTTAAAAACTAGCTAAGTAAAAAGAAATATTCTAGATTTTTCAGTATCTAAAGATCTGATTCTCTTTTATTTAGCTATGATTTTTATTTATTCCCCAAAATTCTAGGGTAGTTTTTATAAGTTCTCTCCTTCTCTTCTCTCATTCTCATCACATCGCCGTTTGCTTATCAATCTCTTTAGAAACTTGTTTCAGGAACAATGGCCCCAAAGATAACAAGAGAAGAGCAAGCACAAGAAGGAGAAGGACAAGAAGTGGCAGTTCAAGAGAAGGCTCTCAACCGGTGGATTGTCATCTGCGAGACCCAAGGAACCACCATTCAGCCGGCGTGCCACTCTCTCCAAGAACCAGCCGACAAAGGCAAGACCATAGTCTCTAGTTCCTCTGGAACATCCTCAAGTTCCAGCCGAGACTAGACCAGAGGTAATAACCTTCTTCCATTGTATATAACCGCTCATGTTTGTTTCTTTTTGCATTGTGTTTTGATGCTCCTTCGGATGAGTTTGCCACCGGGACGGTGTCAAGCAAGTTTGGGGGAGTACATGTGTGATTTGACTTGTGTTCTTTGATCTTATTTTCCTTTAGCATCCTTGAGTCTTTAGTTCATGAAAAATTGGTAAAATTTTTAAAATTTTTTCAAAGATTCATGTAGTTCCATTCATCTTTTTAAACCATGTTAGGATTGAGTCTAGAGTTTCTCATAGCATCTAGGTTGTTTGCATTTTGCATAAGGGGTTAGAATTTCTTAAAAACGGTGTTTTTACTGATGAATTATTTCAATGCCCTAGTTAGTAGTTCTCTAATGCTTTGTCTATGCTTTGAAAGTAAGTTCTTACCATGCTTGGATCACTTGTTAGGATTTTCGTGGCTTAAATTGAACTCTCATGATTTGAAACTCATCCTAATAAGTGAAAACCTTAATTTGAAATTCTAATTATCATTCTTATGCATTTGAAAATGAACACATAGTTTTAAAATATTTAGGCTCTCTTCTTCCTTTTTACCACTCTTTGTGAGCCTAAGTAGAACTCCCTCCTTGAACCTTACCCTTCTTTGAAGCCAAATGTTCTTGTGTGACATCTCTGTGAGGCCTTCCTTTCGGTTTGAACTTGGCATAAAGTGTTAGGTTTAGGCGACATGATTTGGTTTTCATATTGTTGCTAGCTTTGCATTTTGAAGCTAAGTATAGGCTTAGGATAAGTTTGGGGGATCATTGGGGTTGCTTTCTTGCCTATTTGTTCTCGGTTTCAAAGAGCTTTGTGTTTTAAGGAACGAAATGGGTTTTAAGTGAAAGGTTGTGTTTTAAAAACTAAGTATGCTCTAATAAATTTCAGGAGGTAGCTCTCCCAAAAAAATAAAAAAAAAAAGAGAAAAAGAAATAAAAGAGCCTAAGTGCCAAATAAAAATAAAAAGAAAAGAAAAAAAAAAGAGAAAAAAATAATAAGAGAGCTACCAATAAGAAATATCTAAAGAGCAAAATTATTTTCAAAACCTTTTCACTAGCCTAAAAAGTTTAAAAATGTTCTTGTTTCAAATTGGGGATTGCTAAGTTTTGTGAAGAAAAAGGGTAGACTCTTAAGTGGTGAGTGAGGATAAATTTGTTAAATGAGAGGGGTATAGGATCGTTTGATAGTTTACATGGGTAGATGAGAATCTAATCATGTATGCATAAATTGTCTTTACCTTTAGCATTATGCACAAGTTCAGCCATTTTTGAGAGAAACCCTTGTTCTAATTATAAACCCTTTTCAAATGAGATCATTCAATGCTCATAACCTTAAACCCTTAGCCAAATGTGTTTTGCTTTAAAGTGCATAAGTTTGATTCATGGTTCTAATGTTAATGAATGTTAAAGGATGAGTTTCTTTGATTGTTAGGAATAGGAGAGTCATGATTTGAATTTCTTTGTGTGATAAGTATGGCTAAGTTCTTTGGAGTATGAGTGTAAGCATAGCATTTTAGAACTGTTAACTAAGACATTGAGATTGATTCATTTGAAAGGAACCTTTGCAAAAAGTTTAAACCCCCATTCATTTTTTTAAAACCTCTCTTCCTTACTGATTTTCTATTGCTTGAGGGCAAGCAAGAAGTAAGTTTGGGGGAGTTGATGTTATTGCATATTGCATACATTTTGCATACTCATTAGTTAGCTTTTCATGCATTTGTATCACGTTTTAGGTTAGATTGCATCACTTAGGGTCCTAGAGCATTCTTGCATCAGCATACGCATTTTCCTGGCATTTTGCATCACATTCAGGTTGTTTCTGGCTGCTTCGGAGTCGTGGAGGTTCGTGGACGTGTTGAGGCTGATGTAGCTGTTCGTGGGAGCTTGGATATATGCTAAGGATCAGAGATCGAGGAGCAGATCGAGCATGGCCGGTCGATATAGGGGTTGATCGACCAGAAGATCGAGCCAACCAGGCGATCCAAGGAGAATGATCAAAACAAGGATCGAGTGAAGCAATCGATCAAACGGTACGGACGTTAATGATACCATGCAGAGCGAGAGTCAGATCGAGTACACCACTCGATCCAGCCGATACCGAGATCGGATGCAACACTCGATTCGCCAATGATGATCGAGACCCAGATCGAGCCGAAGACAGGATGTCCGGATATGATCGAGAGAACCACTCGATCTTGGAGTCGATCTCTGTCCTTTCAACCGTTTTTGGCCGCTAGCGAAGGGGGGACCATTGAGTCGATCTTGGAGCCACCGATAGATCTTGTTTAGTTTTCAAGGCTTAGAGATCCTCACCAACTGAGTCGATTTAAAGTTTTAAACCCAAGGTCGTACCTTGAAACCCCTGACCATGAATCTCAACCCTAGGCCCTTTCTCTTAGCATCTCTACATCTTATCTCATCTTTCGCTTGATCTCTGATAGCATCCTGGTCATTAGTTCTACTGTTCTTGCATTTTTAGACGAGATCGATTGTTACTGTTCGATCTAGTGGTCGATCTCATGGTCGATCCACTAGTCGAATTTTAATAATTCGAATCTTTCTCCTTTAATTAGTCTGTTTGTTTCTCGTGGTAGTTTCTTCCTTTCTAGTATTTTTAAAATAGGTTTCATTCTGTTTAAGTTGCTGCATCTAGTTTTTAGAGATTTTCTCATATACCGTCTCATTTCGCTTAGATTTTCTTTAGTCCTTGTATTCTCATTGCATTCTCTATCATCCTAGAAGTGGATTGACTCTCTCTTGCTTGCTCTACTACAACATGTCTTGCATTTGAGTTTGATAACCTCACTGCAATATAACCCGTACTAAAAGTGACTATTAGTACCTCGGGTCTAGTCTCGGCTGGAACTTGAGGACATTCCAGACGAGCTAGAGACTATGGCTTTGCCCTTGGAGGCTGGCTCTTGGAGAGAGAGACGGGCCGGATGAATGTTGCTGCCTTGAGTCTCATGGATGACGACTCCTCCGGTTGAAAGTATCCTCTTCTCGGGCTGTTGAACCTCCTCACTTGCAGCCTTCTTAGGTGAGCCTCCTTGAAGTGATTTGACCTTCTTGGCAAGCTTCTTGAGTACCTTGCTCTGCCACTTGTTTATTTTCCTTTGCATCTCCACAACAGAAGCAAAGAACTTCTCCGTCTTAGTCCGCGACTCAAATTCAATCTTGGGAAGGACAAAGGCTTCGGTCATCTCATCATCCGTGGCAGGAGACTCTGATCTTGGGCGAGCAGCTTGTCGAATGGTGGCCGTGGCTCCTAGAGGAGCAAAACACTCCTCTACGCTCGTGAGAAACTCGATGTTCCCCACTCCTAACAGCTTAGTTTTTCTGTTTGGCAAGATACAGACCGTCTTCTCGTTCTCCGTGTCAATGAACAAGTATGCAAAGAAACCCTCAGCTGGCGTGCGCCCCAAGCTGTCTGTGTTCCTTAGGTATGTCTCGTCCATGAAGGCTCTATCCGGAACAGGAGTGTAGTCTTGAAGCGGTACACCAGCTTGCATAAACAGGGGGGTGAGGAAACTGCCAATGAGTGAAGAGCTTGCCTTGCACCTTAAGGCATACGCCTTGTATTTCACCAGTGAAGCGGCCAAGATGCACCCGTAGTTGACGTCATCTCCCAACTGGTCTTCCAACGGATCGTCATTCTTATCCGGGTCACACACGAGATGTTTGATGCCTTGGAACAAGAAGCAAAACTTTGTTCTCGTCACCGTAGGGGCTACTGACCGTCCGCTGAAGGTGTTGGCAATCAGCTTCAACGTGTAACGCAGCACCGGACTCCTCACTCTCTTTATCTTTGCAGTATTCGCCTTGTAGTCATCGTCGACTATGATGTCCCACAGCTCGTTCGCTTGAGTGAAGGTGGGGAAGTCAACCTTTGTGGCAGCAGCAGCGAGGCCATAGGCTTGACAAAGCTCGCGGATTGAGAGGCTGAAGGCTTGACGCTTGATCTTGAAGAAGAGGCGGCCTTGAGATGGAATTGGGACGCTAGGATTCTCGTACCGAAACTCTAAAGTGGCAAGGAAGTCGATTGTCATTTCAGGATAGGTTGGGCAATCCATCCGTGACAAACACCTGAGCCCTATCTGCTGGAGGAGCTGATCAAAATCTCCCAAAATCCCCATCTTAGACAGCAAACCTCTGTCCGCAAACTTGGTAGGCTCGAACCGGAGTCTTTCCAGCCGCTTCTTGTCTCTTTTCTCATCCTTACTCCAACGAACCCTCTCCTGAACAGCCACTTCCTGACCTTCTCCCTCTTGTGCTGTCTCCTCTCTCGTTCTTTTGGGAGCCATTGCGCCTGAAACAGGTTTCTCAAGCAAGCAATGAGCAATTCGGCGATATCATGAGAGAAAGAGAGAAGCGAAGAAGAAAACCTATAGCCACTACCCTAGAATTTTAGAGGATTTATAAAAATCATAACAAAATAATGGAGAATCATATCTAGAGATACAGTGAAATCAACAATTTTTCCTATTATTAAGCTAGTTTTAAAAAATCAAAACCGCCCTAGCATCCAAAACAATCAAAGCGAAATAAAAGGAGATTTTCTTAAAGATTTTCTAAAAGATTCGAAAATACCTTTGCAAGGATTGTTAAAGATGCTTGTTAGCCTTTAGAAAACACGAACTCACACTCTCTTTTTGCTTAATACTCGAGAAAACAAGAATGAGAGAGTGTGAAAGTAGTTGAAAACATTTAAAGGCCAACAAAAGAAAACGATGGGTAGAAAGAAGTGGTTTCTGACAAAAGCTGTGGTCAAGGCACATCTTTCATGGTCAAAGATGCTTGCCTTGATCACTTTTTGAATTTAAAAATCAGAGGGAAAGATTAAGAGAGGGAAAAGAAAATGCTACCTCGGCACGAGATCGAGTCCTTTTGGTCGATCTAGGACTCGATCTCATGCCCATACTGGCGTAGATCGAGAGGGTTACTCGATTTGGGATTTGATTCTAATTGAATCGAGTCTTGGATCGATTGCACCTCTCGTTTCCTGAGTTTTTGGCACGACGGCTAAGTCCTCGTGATCGAGCCACGTTCTCGATTCAGGGGACGATTTGGCTTAGATCGAGTGATGGATCGAGTTGACTAATCGATCTGTCTTTGAAGGGCTTTCCCGAGAGAAAATAGATCGGTCGGTCTATGTTTAGATCGATCGATCTAAACTCCAAGAATTTTCCGAGACATTTTAGATCGGTCGATCTAGATGGGACCGATCGATCCATGCTCATATAGATCAACCTTGTCACTCGATCTCGTCTAGATCGACTAACTCCTCTCGATTCACTAGCTCGATCTAGCAAAGATCGAGCCAGGATAAGTCGATCTAACACTCGATCTCTAGCTTGTACTCGCCCCTTCTTACTCCCTTTGGATCTAAGATCAGAGCCTGCGATCCCTTATACTTGTTCCTACACACTCAGAGGATAAAAACATAAAACTGGAAGAGAAATAAAGCAAAAATATATACAGGATAGACATGGAAATGCCTCCCAAGTGCGCTTTCTTTAACTTCTTTAGCTAGACATTACTTGGTTTAGGCAGTTGGTGGGTCTTGGAGAAGCATTGAGGTGCTATCCTTGTCAAATGCACTCACCATGTATGGCTTAACTCTTTGTCCATTCACTGTGAATGCATTCCCACTCTTACCGACCAACGTGACAGCTCCGTAGGGAAACACCTCCTTGATCTCATACGGACCGCTTCACCGTGACTTTAGCTTCCCTGGAAAGAGCTTGAGCCTTGAATTGTAAAGCAGCACCAAACTCCCTTCCTTAAGCTCCTTAGGTACCAACTTTTTGTCGTGAGCAGCTTTAGTACGCTCCTTGTAGATCCTAGCGCTTTCGTAAGCATCCAGCCTTAGCTCATCAAGCTCGTGCAACTGGATCAACCGCTTCTCCTGAGCCGTCTTCAGATCAAAATTCAGCCGCTTCACGGCCCACAACGCCCTATGTTCCAACTCAACGGGGAGGTGACACCCTTTGCCGTAGAGAAGAGTAAAAGGAGTAGTACGAATGGGTGTTTTGAAAGCAGTCCGGTAAGCCCATTAAGCGTCATCTAACTTCACCGCCCAATCCTTCCGAGTAGTCCCAACTGTTCTCTCGAGTATCGCCTTGATCTGTCGGTTAAAGACCTCCACTTGGCCACTTGTTTAAGGATGGTAAGGTGTAGCTACCTTGTGCTTCACGCCATACTTCCTTAGAAGATTTTCAAACAGCTTGTTGATGAAATGGCTTCCTCCGTCGCTTATCACCACCTTAGGCACTCCAAACCTCGGGAAAATGATGCTCTCAAAGAGTTTGATCACCACCTTAGAGTCGTTTGTTGGGAAAGCAATGGCCTCAACCCATTTAGAGACGTAATCAACAGCTACTAGTATGAACTTATTGCCGTATGATGAAGGAAACGGCCCCATGAAGTCTATGCCCCACTCGTCAAAGACGTCTACCTCAAATATGGGAATTTGAGGCATTTCATTCCTCTTAGTGATATTCCCTGCTCTTTGACAAGCTTCGCAACTCATCACGAACTCATGGGTGTCTTTGAAGATGGACGGCCACCAGAAACCGGCTTGTAAGAACTTAGTGGCGGTTTTGAATGAAGCAAAGTGCCCGCCATACAAAGAACCGTGGCAATGAAAGATGATATCTCTTGCTTCCTCCTTTGTCACGCATCTTCTGTACAGGCTATCAACACCTCTCTTGTATAAATAGGGCTCATCCCAATAGTAATGGCTCACGTCTCTCATGAACTTCTTCCTATGGTAGTTGTCAAGATGCGAAGGCTCTTCCCCACATGCCAAGTAATTCACAATATCCGCGTACCAAGGGAGATCCTCCTCTTTGAAGCTCAGAACTTCCTCAAACCGCCCTTCTAGGTTCCCACAAACAGCCGTAGTGATTGCCATGAGTTGTTCCTCGGGGAGAGAATCATCTAAAGGAAGAGACTCGTTGATTCTTAACCCAGAGAGATGGTCAGCAACGCCGTTCTCTATCCCTTTCTTGTCTTTGATCTCTATGTCAAACTTCTGAAGGAGAAGAATCCATCTCAGAAGCCTCAGCTTAGTGTCCTTCTTGGAATAGATGTACCTCAGAGCCGCGTGATCTGTGCAGACAATAGCCTTGGAATCCACGAGGTATTACCGGAACCTCTCAAAGGCGAACACTACTGTCAATAGCTCCTTCTCCGTGGTGGTATACCTTGTTTGCGTGTCATCCAAGGTTCTTGAAGCATAGTAAATCACGTGCAGCTTCTTATCCTTCCTTTCACCCAGAACGGCTCCCACGGCGTAGTCACTAGCATCACACATAATCTCGAATGGTAGACCCCAATCTGGTGCTTCAACTATCGGTGCCGTGACAAGAGCTTCCTTGATGGTCACGAAAGCTTGCAAACATTCCTCATCAAAGACGAATTCAGCCTCCTTGCACAACAGCCGTGTAAGAGGGCGTGCAATCTTAGAAAAATCCTTGATGAAGCGCCTGTATAAACCAGCGTGTCCCAAGAAACTTCTCACTCCTTTGACGTTAACCGGCGGCTCAAGGCTCATCATCACTTCAACCTTAGCCTTGTCAACCTCAATACCCTTCTCTGATATCTTATGGACAAGCACAATCCCTTCCTTCACCATTGAGTGGCATTTTTCCCCATTAAGCACCAAGTTTGTCTCCTTACAACGCTTTAGTACACTGCAAAGATTCAACAAACACGCAGAAAAGGACGCACCATAGACCGAGAAGTCATCCATAAGCACCTCTACCATCTCTTCTATTAGATCGGAGAAGATCAACATCATACACCGCTGAAACGTAGCCGGTGCGTTACACAACCCGGATGGCATCCTTCGATAAGCAAAGGTGCAATAAGGGCATGTAGAGGTCGTCTTCTCCTGATCATTTGGATGGATTGGTATTTGGAAAAACCCACTATATCCATCAAGAAAGCAATAGTAGGGGTGATTAGCAAGTCTTTCAAGCATTTGATCAATAAAAGGCAAGAGAAAATGATCCTTTCTAGTAGCAAGATTAAGCTTTCTGTAATCAATACACATACGGTGCCCAGTAATTGTTATAGTAGGTATAAGCTCATCTTTGTCATTCTTCATGACCGTGATCCCTCCCTTCTTAGGCACCACGTGTACGGGAGAAGCCCACGTGCTGTCACTTATGGGATAAATCACGTCAGCTTATAGCAGCTTAAGAATCTCTTTCTTAACAACCTCTTTCAAATTAGGATTTAAACGCCTTTGATGTTCTATAGAAGAGGCGTTCTCATTATCCAAGTGAATCCTATGAGTGCAAAGCATTGGTGAAAGGCCCTTGATTTCACTTAGAGAGTACCCAATGGCCTTCCTATACTTTCTCAACTCAGTTAAGAGCAAGTGCAACTCATCATCACTTAAGTTTTCATTCACAATCACAAGATAGGTTTCGTTAAGCCCTAAGAATGCATACCTTAGCCCTTTTGGGAGCTCCTTAAGGTCCACCTTTGGGGCTAACATCTTGCTCCAATCATCCTCGTGGCTGTTGCTGTTGTTTTCCTCCTTGGAACCTTCCTTAGAACCCGAGACATGACCCTTGAGGCTGCTTTCTCCAACCCCTATTCCATCTGAAATTGAGTCGTCCAGTCGATCTTGCTCTCGATGTCGTCTAGATCGAGCAGTTTCGCTCGATTCACTCACTCGATATAATGGGGATCGAGTGAGGATAGAGACGCAGAGTCGATCTCCAGATTAGACACCAAACTGATCGGAAGGCCTCCCTCGATCTCGGACTAGATTGTTTTCCTCGATCGATCACTCTCCTCGATCCGTCTGTCGATTGTTGCACCGGATCGATTTGCGCTCTCGATTGTCTTGTCAATTTGACCCCTGGATCGAGTAATGTCATCGATCTCGGAGTCGATATCTAGGCACACGTCTGCATCTTCTAGCACAACCTTCCTTGAATCAAGCAAGTTGACGTATTCCTGAGTCCTCTGATCCACGTAACCGAACTCCCCTCGCTCCTTAGTCAATGCCAGCTTCAAATGATCCTCCTGAGCCAACTCTTCCAGCAACTCATCCGCTAAAGCATCAAACGTTTCAATGGAGAAAGGTTGCCCTTCTATTGTAGGCTTCTTCAAAACCTCATTGATATCGAAGTCCAGCCTTATATCTTTACCCAAGTGCAGAGCAATCTTCCCATTCTTGACGTCTATGATGGCTTCGGCGGTGGCTAAGAACGGTCTACCGAGAATGAGTGGATCCTTAGGTTCTTCATCCATTTCCAACACAACGAAGTCTGTAGGTACGTTTACACCGCTGATCCTCACTGGCAAGTCCTCAAGCAAACCCACGGGTAACCTCACACTCCTGTCAGCTAGTACCAACGAGATTCTACAATCTTTGAACCGGGTAAAGCCAAGTTTCTTTGCTACGGAATGAGGCATCAGATTTATACTAGCTCCGAGATCACAAAGGCAACTCTTGAACTCCAAAGGACCTAAAGCGCAAGGTATAGTGAAGCTTCCAGGGTCTCCCAACTTCTTAGGGACTATCTCCTTGTGTATCACAGCACTACATTCCTCACTAAAAACAAGCTATTCCTTGCTTTCCTTATTCTTCTTCACGAGAGTATCTTTGAAGAATTTGGCGCATTTAGGCATCATTGTAAGGCAGTCCACGTGAGGTAGCTTGATCTCTACGTCCTTAAGGTGCTTCTCAAACAAGACTCTATGTTTCTCTATGAGTTGCTTCTTGAAATGGCCAGGAAAAGGTAGCTTCGGTACATACGGTGGAGGTACATAAGCATCATTCTCCTTAGTAGTTTGCTCTGCTTTCTTCTCAACAACCGCTTTCTCACCTCTCCTTGGTCCTTGAATCCAAACATTGTCAAAGTTTATCTCATCATCGGCTGAAAGCTTACCCTCCCCCTCTTGAATTACAACCTCCTCGTTGGTCTTTGGAGTAACCGTAGGTGCAAGCTCTTTCCCACTCCTTAGCGTAATAGCATTGGCATATTCCTTGGGATTCTGCTCACACTTGCCCGATAAGCTATTCTGACAGCTTGTACTCGCCTTTCCCTTCTCTAGCTGCTTGATCTTGTTATTCAAGTTTGTAATCTGAGTAGAGAAATCTGTGAGAGACAAGTCTAAACGAGTATTCATCTCGGCAAACTTCTGATTTGTAGAGGCTTGCCCTTGGATCAATTGTTGAAACATAGCTTGAACAGGATCAACTTGTTGTTGTTGCATCGGTTGTTGTTGAGGTACAAAGCACAGATGGTACATTGGCGTATAACCCTTGTTTCCTTGCTGTTGTCCTTGGAAGTTGTTCTGCCCTTGCCCTTGGAAGCCACCACTCGGCTGAAAACCTTTGTTGCATGGTACGAAAGGCTTTGCTTGCTGAGCAGGGTACACTTGATCCTTAGGGTTCGCGACGTTGGTGCTACGGTATGAGAGATTGTTGTTCTGGTTGTAGGCTTGTGAATACCCTTGAGGTTTGTAGTTGTTTTGACCCGCCACCCAATTGGCTTCTTCTTGACTCAACTCAAGCTCCTCTAAGGTTTCATCCGCTTCACCAACAAAGTGAACATGCTTCTGATTAGCCAACACCAGCTTGTGAATTTTCTCATGCAACGACTTAAGCTCTTTCTTGTGAGACTCTAGCTCAGAACCTCTTGGTGCACAGTCGTAATCTTCAGCATAGTTGCCATCACTCAATGCCAAGTTCTCAATCAGCTCTATGCCTTCTTCTACCTCTTGACCAAGGAAGTTTCCCTTACTAGACGTGTCAAGAAACAAGCGAATCTTTGGTGAAGCTCTGCGGTAGATAGTGCTTAGAAGAGTCTCTTCGCTGAAGCCGTGGTGAGGACACTGAATGGTATAGTCCTTGAACCGATCCATGGCTTCATTTAAAGTCTCATTGTTCCTTTGAGTGAAGCCGCTGATCTCGCTTCGCAGCCATGCTGTGCTGGTGCTAGAGAAAAACTTTGACAGGAAAGCCTTCTTACACTCAGCCCAAGATGTAATGGTGCCTTGTGGAAGTGTCTTCTCCCAATGTCTAGCCTTGTCTCCAAGAGAAAATGGAAAGAGACGAAGCTTGAAAGCATCTTCGGATATGCCATTTATCTTGATCATCCCACATACTTGCTCGAAGTTATCAAGGTGCTCCAAGGGATCTTCCATTGCTAGCTTGTGAAACTTATTGTTTTGCACCATTGAGATGAATCCCGACTTAATCTCGAAGTTGTTGTTCTGTACAGGAGGAGGAGTGATCCCAAACCTATTGTGATGAGTATTGGGAGCATCTCCCGCTCCTATGATCCTTGGGGGTCTAGCCGCGTGTTGGGGGTTTCCTTTACCCCTTCCCACTGCTCCGTGAGCTGGAGGAGGTCCCTCTGGATTCTCGTTCTCAGCCATCGCTTCAAAATCTACTGAACCTTGCTGAACAATCTCCTCAAAAGCTCTAGCTTGCTCTCGTACTCTTCTTTGTCGTGAATGACCAAGTTGATGAATGTTGTCCAAGGGTTGAAGTAGATTGTTGTCTCCCCTTGAACGAAGATTCATGTACCTGAAAGACACATGTTTGAGAGTAGAGAAATTAGTAATCAAAAGAAAAAGAAAGACTTAGTCTTTACTAAACCCCAAATCTCAATGCTTTCTAAACACTCCTAAGATGGCAACGACGCCATTTGATAACAGCTTTTTAGCAATGTAAAAAGGGAGTGATGCAATGCAACAGGAGGTTATCAAAACTCAAGCAGCACATAGTCATAATATAGCATGCAAGAGGAATCAATCCAACCTAGGAGCTAGAAAGTGCGATGAGAATGCAAGGATCGAGTAAAACTAGGCAATTGATGAACGATTTTGTGAAAATCCTAAAAACCAAATGCAACGACTAAATGCAAGGCAAAACTATTTTAAAATTACTAGGAACGAGTGAACTACCACGACAAATAAACAGAATGATTAAAATGAAAAGCTATGAATTTATAAAAATCGACTAGTGGATCGACCACTAGATCGAGCAACCACGATCGATCCCATCTAGAAGTTCAAATGCAACAAAACTAATGACCAGGATGCAACAAGTAACAAGCGAATGACTAGCTAAGATGTAAAAATACTACGAAAGAGGGTCTAGGGTTGAGATTCATATTCAAGGGTCTCAAAGGTTCAAGCTTGGTTTGAAAACTCTAGATCTACTCACTTTGTGAGATTCTCTAACCCTTGAAAACAAAACAAGATCCATCCATGGCGTGTGGTATGGATCACTCCTTCATTCTCTCCTCCAAACTGATGTTACTGCATATTACAGATATTTTGCATATTCATTAGTTAGCTTTTCATGCATTTGTATCACATTTTAGGTTAGATTGCATCACTTAGAGTCCTAGAGCATTCTTGCATCAGCATACGCATGTTCTTTGCATTTTTGCATCACATGGAGGTTCGTGGACATGTTGAGGCTGATGTAGCAGTTCGTGGGAGCTCAGATATTTGCTAAGGATCAGAGATCGAGGAGCAGATCGAGCATGGCCGGTCGATCTGTGATGTGATCGACCAGAAGATCGAGCCAACAAGGCGATCCAAGGAGAATGATCGAGACGTGGATCGAATGAAGCAGTCGATCAAACGGTACGGACGTAAATGGCGCCATGCAAAGCGAGAGCCAGATCGAGTACACCACTCGATCCAACCGAAGATCGATACCGAGATCGGATGCAACACTCGATTCGCCGATGATGATCGAGACCGAGATCGAGCTGAAGACACGTTGTCCGGATATGATCGAGAGAACCGCTCGATCCTGGAGTCGATCTCTGTCCTTTCAACCTCTTTTGGCCGCTAGCGAGGGGGGGACCATTACCTTGTTTTGGCCATTTTGGGAAGGCGGCGACGTCCTTTTCCCACACAACTTTCAATCCTTATCTTTTTCTGTATGTTTTCTCTCTGTTTTTGAGAAGAACACCATTATCGAACTTGAGTTTTTCTTAAGCTTTGTAATCGAATCGTTTTCATCTTAATCCTTTTACATGCTTTGCTTGATTTACTTTATGTGTAGTGAGTAGTTTATTTGGGTTCGTGGTTGAAAGGATTAAGGGGTCTAAAAGATTTCGATCTTGGGGTTTTTCTAAGCGTTTTCAACGGCTATCTCTTCTAGGGTGTTGAGATCTCAATGCTTGAAGACTCCCACGCCAAGAGCTTCATGATCCAAGAGGTTACTTACCTTGACAGGATTCAGGAGCCTCGGAAGATCACACCCTAGAGACTAGTTACCCCTTCCCAATAGCCATGGAAGTTTGGGGGACTAGTTAAGCCATTCATTTGAAATCTGCTTTCCATGCCCTTCGACCTCTCTTTCCACAAAAAGCCATGGGTTTGGAGGAGAGGATGAAGGAGTGATCTATACCAAAAGCCACAGATAGATCTTGCTTAGTTTTCAAGGCTTAGAGATCCTCACAAAGTGAGTTGATTTAAGGTTTTCAACCCAAGGTCGAACCTTTGAAACCCCTGACCATGAATCTCAACCCTAGGCCCTTTCTTTGAGCATCTTTACATCTTATCTCGTCTTTCGCTTGATCTTTGACAGCATCCTGGTCGTTAGTTTTACTGTTCTTGCATTTCTAGACGAGATCGATTGTTATTGCTCGATCTAGTGGTCGCTCTCGTGGTCGATCCACTAGTCAAATTTTAGTAATTCGAAGCTTTGTCTTTTAATTATTCTGTTTGTTCCTAGTGGTAGTTTCTTCATTCCTAGTAATTTTAAAATAGGTTGCATTCCATTTAAGTTGCTGCATCTAGCTTTTAGGCATTTTCTCATAACCCATCTCGTTTCGCTTAGATTTGCATTAGTCCTTGTATTCTCTTCTCTATCATCCTAGGCATGGATTGACTCTCTCTTGCTTGCTGTACTACAACCTCTCTTGCATTTGAGTTTGATAACCTCATTGCATTCTGACCCCTTGCAAAAGAAAGTGATTATCAAATGGCGCCGTTGCCATCCTAGGCCTGTTTAGAGAAAATAGGGATTTGGGACTTAGCAAAGAGTAAGTCTTTACCTTCAAGCTACTAATCATTCTACTCTGAAACGCGTGTTTTCAGGTATATGAATCTTCGTTCAAGGGGAGACAACAATCTACTTCCAGCTTTGGACAATATTCATCAGCTTGGTCACTCACGGCAAAGAAGAGTCAGAGAACAAGCCAGAGCCTTTGAGGAGATTGTTCAGCACGGTTTGGTTGACTTTGAAGCTATGGCTGAACACGAGCATCCAGAAGGACCTCCTCCAGCTCACGGGGCAGTAGGAAGAGGTAATGGAAACCCCCAACACGCGGCTAGACCCCCAAGGATCATAGGAGCCGGAGATGCTCCCAATACTCATCACGTTAGGTTTGGGATCACTCCTACTCCTGTACAAAACAACAATTTTGAGATCAAGCCAGGTTTCATCTCCATGGTGCAAAACAACAAGTTCCACGGCTTAGCAATGGAAGATCCCTTGGAGCACCTTGACAACTTGGAGCAAGTATGTGGGATGATAAAGATCAATGGCATATCCGAAGATGCTTTCAAGCTGCGTCTCTTCCCCTTTTCACTCGGAGACAAAGCTAGGCATTGAGAGAAGACACTCCCACAAGGCACCATCACCTCATGGGCCGAGTGTAAGAAGGCCTTTCTCTCAAAGTTCTTCTCCAGCACCAGGACAGCACGGTTGAGAAGCGAAATCAGCGGTTTCACTCAAGGGAACAATGAGACATTCAACGAGGCAATGGAGCGTTTCAAAGACTACACGATCCAATGTCCTCATCACGGGTTCAGCGAGGAGACACTACTCAGTACCATATACCGTGGAGCTTCACCAAAGATCAGGTTGTTGCTTGACACAGCTAGCAAAGGGAACTTCCTTGGTCAGGAGGTAGAAGAGGGTATGGAGCTAATAGAAAATTTGGCATTGAGTGATGGCAACTACGCTGAGGATTATGACCGTGCACCGAGAGGATCAGAGCTAGAGTCTCACAAAAAAGAGCTGAAATCTTTGCATGAGAAGATAGATAAGCTGGTGTTAGCCAATCAGAAGCATGTTCACTTTGTTGGTGAAGCTGATGAGAACCAAGAGGAGTTAGAGTTGAGCTAAGAAAAAGCCAATTGGGTGGCAGGACAGAACAACTACAAACCTCAAGGCTACAACCAAGGCTACCAGAACAACAACCTCTCCTACCGAAGCACCAACGTAGCAAACCCTAAAGACTAAGTGTACCCTGCTCAGCAAGCAAAACCTTTCATCCCTTACAACAAAGGTTTTCAACCGAGTGGTGGTTTCTAAGGTCAAGGGCAGACTAACTTCCAAGGGCAACATCAAAGTAACAAGGGTTATACGCCTAACTACCCTCCGGGCTTTGCACCTCCGCAGCAACAGCCGATGCAACAACAAGTTGATCCGGTTCAAGCAATGTTTCAACAGCTGATACAGGGGCAAGCCTCTACAAACCAGAAGTTCGCCGAGATGAACACTCGTCTAGACTCGTCTCTCACTGACTTCTCCACTCAGATCACCAAATTAAACAACAAGATCAAGCAGCTAGAGAAGGGGAAAGCGAGTACGAGTGGTTAGAATAATCTTCCCGGAAAGTGTGAGCAAAATCCTAAGGAGTATGGTAACGCCATCACGTTGAGAAGCGGCAAAGAGCTCGAACCTCCGGTCTCTACCAAGAACAACGAGGACGTTGTAATTCAAGAGGGGGAGGGTAAACCTTCAGCTGATGATGATGAGATTAACTTTGACAACGTTTGGATCCAAGGGCCAAGAAGAGGAGACAAAGCAGTTGCTGAGAAGAAAGCTGAGCAAACTACTAAGGAGAAGAATGCTTATGTGCCTCCACCGTATGTACCTAAGCTGTCTTTTCCCGGCCGTTTCAAGAAGCAACTCATAGAGAAGCATAGAATCCTCTTTGAGAAGCATCTTAAGGACGTGGAGATCAAGCTACCTCTCGTTGACTGCCTTGCAATGATGCCTAAATGCGCCAAATTCTTCAAAGACACTCTCGTGAAGAAGAATAAGGAAAGCAAAGAGGTACTTGTTCTGAGTGAAGAGTGTAGTGCTGTGATACATAAGGAGATAGTCCCTAAGAAGTTGGGAGACCCTGGAAGCTTCACTATACCCTGCGCTTTAGGTCCTCTAGAGTTCAAGAGTTGCCTATGTGATCTCGGAGCTAGCATAAACCTGATGCCTCACTCCGTGGCTAAAAAGCTTGGCTTTACTCGTTTCAAAGACTGTCGGATCTCGTTGGTACTGGCTGATAGGAGTGTGAGGCTACCAGTGGGGCTGCTTGAAGATTTACCGGTGCGAATCAGTGGTGTGAACGTGCCTATGGACTTCGTCGTGTTGGAGATGGATGAAGAGCCTAAGGATCCACTCATCTTAGGAAGACCATTCCTTGCAACCGCCGGGGCTAACATAGATGTGAAGAATGGGAAGATTGCCTTGCATTTGGGAAAGGAGATAAGGCTTGACTTCGACATCAATGAGGTTCTGAAGAAGCCGACCATTGAAGGGCAAGCTTTCTACATTGAAACGATAGATGCTTTAGCGGATGTGTTGCGGGAAGAGCTGGCTCTAGAAGACCATCTGAAGCTAGCACTGACTAAGGAGCCAAATGAGTTTGGCTATGTGGATCAGAGGACCCAGGAGTACGTCAACCTGCTGGATTCTAAGAGGATTGTTAAGAATGATTAAGGTTGCTGCCTAGAGATCGACCCCGAGATCGATGCTATCACTCGATCCAGGAGTCAGATCGACAAGGCAATCGAGAACACAACTCGATCCAATGCAACAATCGACGGACAGATCGAGAGGAATGCTCGATCAAGAAAAACAATCGAGTCGACGATCGAGAGAGGCCTCCCGAGATCGACTCAGCGTCTCGATCCCTTACTCGATCTACATCAAATCGAGTAAGTGAATCGAGCGAAATGGCTCGATCTAGACGACATCGAGAGGAGAATCGACTGGAGGACTCGATTTCAGAAGGGATAGCGATGGAGGAAGGCAATCTAAAGGGCCATACCTCGGGGTCTAAGGAGGGTTCCAACGAGGAAAGCAACAACAACAGCCATGAGGATGACTGGAGTGAGCTGTTAGCCCCAAAGGTGGACCTTAAGGAGCTCCAAAAAGGCTCAAGGTATGCTTTCTTAGGGCCTAACAACACCTATCCCGTGATTGTGAATGAAAACCTAAGTGATGATGAGTTCACTTGCTCCTGACTGAGCTGAGAAAGTATAGGAAGGCCATTGGGTACTCTTTAAGTGACATCAAGGGCCTTTCACCAATGCTTTGCACTCATAGGATTCACTTGGATAATGAGAACACCTCTTCTATAGAACACCAAAGGCGTTTGAATCCTAATTTGAAAGAGGTTGTTAAGAAAGAAATCCGTAAGCTTTTAGAGGCTGACGTGATATATCCCATAAGTGACAGCACGTGGGTTTCTCTTGTACACGTGGTGCCTAAGAAGAGAGGGATCACGGTCATAAGGAATGAAAAGGATGAGCTTATTCCTGCTAGAACCATCACTGGTCATAGGATGTGTATTGATTATAGGAAACTTAACCTTGCCTTTTATTGATCAAATGCTTGAGAGACTTGCTAATCACCCTTACTACTGTTTTCTCGATGGGTATAGCGGTTTCTTTCATATACCAATTCACCCAAATGATCAGGAGAAGACGACCTTCACATGTCCCTACGGTACCTTCGCATATCAAAGGATGCCGTTTGGATTGTGTAATTCACCGACTACGTTTCAGTGGTGTATGATGTCGATCTTCTCCGATCTGATAGAGGAGATGGTAGAGGTGTTCATGGATAATTTCTCTGTCTATGGTGCGTCCTTTTCTGCGTGTTTGTTGAATCTTTGCAGGGTACTAAAGCATTGTGAAGAGACAAACTTGGTGCTGAACTGGGAGAAATGCCACTTTATGGTTAAGGAAGGGATCGTGCTTGGTCATAAGATATCAGAGAAGGGCATTGAGTTTGATCAGGCTAAAGTGGAAGTCATGATGGGTCTTGAGCCTCCGGTTAACGTCAAGGGAGTCAGAAGCATCTTGGGACACGCAGGGTTCTATAGGCGCTTCATCAAAGATTTCTCCAAGATCGCACGCCCTCTTACACGGTTGTTGTGCAAGGAAGCTGAGTTTATGTTTGATGAGGAGTGTTTGAAAGCTTTCATGACCATCAAGCAAGCCCTTACATCAGCTCCTATAGTCCAAGCACCAGACTGGTCTCTTCCCTTTGAGATCATGTGTGATGCTAGTGACTACGCCGTAGGAGCCGTTCTTGGTCAGAAGAAGGACAAGAAGCTACACGTGATCTACTATGCTTCAAGAACCTTGGATGACACGCAAACAAGGTACACCACTACGGAGAAGGAGTTGCTTGCAGTAGTGTTCGCCTTTGAGAAGTTCAGATCATATCTCGTTGGTTCCAAGGCTATTGTATACACGGATCACGCTGCCTTGCGATACATCTATTCGAAGAAAGACACTAAGCCTCGGCTCTTAAGGTGGATTCTCTCGCTCCAGGAGTTTGACATGGAGATTAAAGACAAGAAAGGAATAGAAAACGGAGTCGCTGACCACCTCTCACGGCTAAGGATCAACGAGTCTCTCCCCTTGGATGAGTCTCTTCCAGAAGAGCAGCTCATGGCGATTACCACGGCTGTTTGTGGAAAGATAGAAGGGAGGTTTAAAGAGGTGTTGAGTTTCAAAGAAGAGGATCTACCGTGGTATGCTGATGTAGTGAACTATCTAGCGTGTGGTGAGGAGCCAACACATCTCAACAGCTATCACAAGAAACGGTTTATGAGAGAGGCTAGTGACTACTTTTGGGACGAGCCCTACTTATACAAGAGCGGAGTAGACAGTTTGTACCGGAGATGCGTTACAAAGGAAGAAGCTAGGGACATCCTCTATCATTGCCATGGCTCTTCCTACAGAGGACACTTCGCCTCATTCAAGACTGCCACGAAAGTGTTGCAAGCCGGTTTCTAGTGGCCGTCTATTTTTAAAGATGCACACGAGTTTGTGAAGAGCTGTGAGGCATGTCAACGAGCAGGGAATATCACTAAGAGGAACGAAATGCCTCAAGTTCCCATCTTCCAGGTTGACGTGTTCGACGCGTAGGGCATAGACTTCATGGGGCCATTTCCTTCTTCATTTGGCAACAAATACATCTTAGTAGCAGTGGATTATGTCTCTAAATGGGTCGAGGCAGCTGCTTCCCCTACAAATGACTCTAAGGTGGTTATCAAGCTGTTCAAGAGTATCATCTTCCCGAGGTTTGGGGTACCTAAGGTGGTTATAAGCGATGGAGGAAGCCACTTCATAAACAAGATCTTTGAGAACCTCTTGAGAAAGTATGGAGTTAAGCATAAAGTGGCTACACCTTATCATCCTCAAACAAGCGGTCAAGTGGAAGTCTCCAACCGGCAAATCAAGGCTATACTAGAAAAGACTGTCGGAGCAACAAGGAAAGACTGGGCAGTGAAGCTCGACGACGCTCTCTGGGCCTACCATACCGCCTTCAAAACGCCGATTGGTACAACCCCTTTCACCCTACTCTATGGCAAGAGCTGTCATCTCCCGGTTGAGCTGGAACACCGTGCGTTATGGGCTGTGAAGAGGTTGAACTTTGACCTCAAGACAGCTCAGGAGAGGCGCCTTATTCAGCTACACGAACTGGATGAGTTAAGACTAAACGCTTATGAGAGCTCTCGGATATACAAGGAGCGGACTAAGGAGACTCATGACAAGAAGTTGGTTGTCAAGGAGCTTAAGGAAGGAGGGTTAGTGTTGCTGTACAACTCAAGGCTCAAACTCTTCCCGGGAAAGCTGAAGTCAAGGTGGAGCGGACCGTTCTTGATTCAAGAAGTGTTGCCTTATGGAGCTGTTACTCTGATGGGAAAAAGTGGCAGTGCATTCACCGTCAACGGACACAGAGTTAAGCCTTTCTTGGCAGACAGCTATGACAAGGAGAGTACCTCGGTGCTTCTCCAAGACCCACCATCCGCCTAAACCAAGTAAAGTCTAGCTAAAGACGTTAAAGAAAGCGCACTTGGGAGGCATTCCCATGTTTATCTTGTACATAATCCTGCTTTATTTCCCTTTCATTTTTATGTTTTTATTCTGAAAGTGTGTAGGAACAGGTATGAGGAGTCTAAACCTTAATCTTGAAGTCCAAAAGAGGCGATAGGGGTTAAGATAAGGCTAGAGATCGAGTGCTAGATTGACTGATCCTGACTCGATCTTTGCTAGATCGAGTTAGTGAATCGAGAGGAGCCAGTCGATCTAGACGAGAACGAGTGAAAAGATCGACCTTGACGAAAAAGGATCGATCGATCCAAAACGGATCGACTGATCAAATTTCTCTCGGGAAAATCTGTTGAAAACAGATCAATCATTCGACTCGATCCATCACTCGATCTGTGCCAAATCGACCCCTATTCGAGGACATAGCTCGATTATGAGGACTTAGCCGTGGAGCCAACATCTCAATGATCGAGGGAGCCAATCGATCCAAGACTCGATTTATCATGAATCGAGTCTCAAATCGAGTAACCCTCTCGATCTAAGCCATTATGGGCATGAGATCGAGTCCTAGATCGACCAAATGGACTCGATCTCATGCCGAGGTAACATTTTCTTTCCCTCCTTTACTCTTTTCCCTCCAATTTTTAAATTCAAAACTTGGTCAAGCCAAGCATCTTTGACCATGAAAGATGTGCCTTGACCAAGACTTTGTCAGAAAAACCACTTTTACTACCCATGGTTTTGCTCTTTGCTAGTCTTTAAATATTTCAACAACCTCTCACCCTCTCATTCCTGTTTTTCTCGAAAATTTTAAACAAAGAGAGTGAGAGTTTCGGTTTTCAGAAGCTAGCAAAGATCTTTTACATTTCTTGGAAAGGTATTTTTGAAATTTAATGATTTATCTTTAGGAAAATTTCCTTTAAATTTGCAAGATATTGTTCTAGAATATAGGGTCGGTTTTTGATTTTTAAAAACTAGCTAAGTAAAAGGAATAATTCTAGATTTTTTAGTATCTAAAGATATGATTCTCCTTTATTTAGCTATAATTTGTATTAATTCCCCAAAATTCTAGGGTAGTTTTTATAAGTTCTCTCCTTCTTCTCTCTCATTCTCATCAAACCGCCATTTTGCTTATCAAACTTCTTTAGAAACTTGTTTCAGGAACAATGGCCCCCAAGAAAAAAAGAGAAGAGATAGCACAAGAAGGAGAAGGACAAGAGGTGGCAGTTCAAGAGAGGGTCAGATGGACTAAGGATGAGAAGAGGGACAAGAAACGGCTGGAAAGGCTTCGGTTTGAACCTACCAAGTTTGCTGATCGAGAGGTGCTGTTCAAGCTAGGAATTCTTGGGGATTTCGACCAACTCCTCAAGAACATTAGCCTAAGATGTCTGTCACGGATGGATTGCCCAACCATTCCAGAAGTGACAATAGACTTCCTTGCCACGTTGGAGTTCCGTTACGAGAATCCTAGCGCACCCGTCCCTTCACAAGGTCGCCTCTACTTCAAGGTTGGCCGTCAAACCTACACCCTCTCCATCCCTGAGCTATGCCAAGCTTATGGTCTCAACACTGATGCCAACAAGGTCGAGTTCCCCGCCTTCAAGAAAGCCAACGACTTTTGGGACCTGATTAGCAATGAGGACTACAAAGCCAACACCGCCAAGATCAAGCGAGTGAGAAGCCCGGTGCTGAGGTACACTCTGAAGCTGATTGCCAACACGTTGAGTGGAAGGTCTGTTGCTCCTATGGTCACAAAGACAGAGCTTTGCTTCCTGTCCCAAGGTGTGAAGCACTTGGTGTGTTATCCGGATGCAAATGACGAGCCTATGGAGGATGAACTCGGTGATGAGGTGAACTACGGATGTGTGCTTGCTGCTTCCTTGGTGAAATACAAGGCTTATGCCTTGCGGTGCAAGGCAACTTCTTCTTACATTGGCGGCTTCCTCACTCCTCTGTTCTTGCAAGCTGGAGTGCCCATTCACGACTTCGCTCATGTACCAGCCAGAGCTTTCATGGATGAGGCATACATGAGGAATACCGACAGCTTGGGACGCACGCCAGCAGAAGGGTTCTACGCCTACCTCTTCATAGACGACGAAGACTAGAAGAGCGTGTGCATCCTCCCAAACAAAGCTGAAACCGAGCTGCTTGGTGTTGGGAACATCGAGTTCTTGCCCACGGAGGAAGAGTGCTTTGCTCCTCTAAGAGGACCACCTGCTTCTGCTATTGCTCCTCGTCAAAGGTCCGAGTCTCCAGCCACGGAAGATGAGATGCCCGAGGCCTACACACTGCCCAAGTTAGACTTTGAGCCGAGGACAAAAACTGAGAAGTTCCTAGCATCTGTTGTGCAGATGCAAAGGAAGATCAACAAGTGGCAAGGCAAGATGCTCAAGAAACTTGGAAAGAAAGTCAAGGCACTTCAGGGAGACTCGCCTAAGAAAGCTACAAGTCAAGAGGTGCAACAACCCGAGAAGAGAAGGCTCCCAACCGGTGGAGTTGTCATCCGCGAGACCCAAGGAAGCACCATTCAGCCGGCGCGCCACTCTCTCCAAGAACCAGCCGACAAGGGCAAGACCATAGTCTCTAGCTCTTCTGGAACATCCTCAAGTTCCAGCCGAGACTAGACCAGAGGTAACAACCTTCTTCCATTGTACATAACTGCTCATATTTGCTTCTTTTTGCTTTGTGTTTTGCTACTCCTTCGAATGAGTTTGCCACCGGGACGGTGTCAAGCAAGTTTAGGGGAGTACATGTGTGATTTGACTTGTGTTTTGTGATCTTATTTTCCTTTAGCATCCTTGAGTCTTTAGTTCATGAAAATTTGGTAAAATTTTTAAAAAATTTTCAAAGATTCATGTAGTTGCATTCATCTTGTCAAAACATGTTAGAATTGAGTCTAGATTTTCTCATAGCATCTCGGTTGTTTGCATCTTGCATAAGGGGTTAGAATTTCTTAAAAATGTGTTTTTACTTATAAATTGTTTCAATGCCCTAGTTAGTAGTTCTCTAATGCTTTGTCTATGCTTTGAAAATAAGTTCTTACCATGCTTGGATCACTTGTTAGGATTTTCGTGGCTTGAATTGAACTCTCATGATTTGAAACTTATCCTAATAAGTGAGAACCTTAATTTGAAATTATAATTATCATCCTTATGCATTTGAAAATGAACACATGGTTTTAAAATATTTAGGCTCTCTTCTTCCTTTTTACCACTCTTTGTGAGCCTAAGTAGAACTCCCACCTTGAACCTTACCCTTCTTTGAAGCCAAATGTTCTTGTGTGACATCATTGTGAGGCCTTCCTTTTGGTTTGAACTTGGCATAAAGTGTTAGGTTTAGGCGACATGATTTGGTTCTCATATGATTGCTAGCTTTGCATTTTGAAGCTAGGTATAGGCTTAGGATAAGTTTGGGGGATCATTGGGGTTGTTTTTTTTTCTATTTGTTCTCGGTTTCAAAGAGTTTGGTGTTTTAAAGAAAGAAATGGGTTTTAAGTGAAAGGTTGTGTTTAAAAACTAAGTATGCTCTAATAAATTTCAGGAGGTAGCTCTCCCAATAAAAAAAAAGAGAAAAAAATATATAAATAAAAGAAAAAGAAAAAGAAATAAAAGAGTCTAAGTGCCAAGCAAAAATAAAAAAAAATAATAATAAGAGAGCTACCAATAAGAAATATTTAAAGAGCAAAGTTATTTTCAAAACCTTTTCACTCGCCTTAAGAGTTTAAAAATGTTTTTGTTTCGAACTGGGGATTGCTAAGTTTTGTGAAGAAAAAGGGTAGACTCTAAGTGGTGAGTGAGGATAAAATTTGTTAAATGAGAGGGGTTTAGGATCGTTTGTTAGTTTACATGGGTAGATGAGAATCTAATCATGTATGTATAAATTGTATTTACCTTTAGCATTATGCATAAGTTCAACCATTTTTGAGAGAAACCCTTGTTCTAATTATAAACCCTTTTCAAATGAGATCATTCAATGCTCATAACCTTCACCCTTAGCCAAATGTGTTTTGCTTTAAAGTGCATAAGTTTGATTCATGGTTCTAATGTTAATGAATGTTAAAGGATGAGTTTCTTTGATTGTTAGGAATAGGAGAGTCATGATTTGAATTTCTTTGTGTGATGAGTATGGCTAAGTTTTTTGGAGTATGAGTGTAAGCATAGCATTTTAGAACTGTTAACTAGGACATTGAGATTGATTCATTTGAAAGGAACCTTTGCAAGAAGTTTAAACCCCCATTCGTTTTTCTGAAAACCTCTCTTCCTTACTTATTTTATGTTGCTTGAGGGCAAGCAAGAAGTAAGTTTGGGGGAGTTGATGTTACTGCATATTACATACATTTTGCATATTCATTAGTTAGCTTTTCAGGCATTTGTATCACATTTTAGGTTAGATTGCTAAGGATCAGAGATCGAGGAGCAGATCGAGCATGGCCGGTCGATCTGTGATGTGATCGACCAGAAGATCGAGCCAACCAGGCGATCCAAGGAGAATGATCGAGACGTGGATCGAATGAAGCAGTCGATCAAACGGTACGGACGTAAATGACGCCATGCAGAGCTAGAGCCAGATCGAGTACACCACTCGATCCAACCGAAGATCGATACCGAGATTGGATGCAACACTCGATTCGCCGATGATGATCGAGACCCAGATCGAGCCGAAGACACCAAGTGGTGGGTGTCGATCGACACCCTGTCTGCAGTTCGAGAAAACTACAGTTCTTCCACTTCTGAATACTGTAGCCTTGCCTCAATGAGACATATATTCTCCTCTAGGAGGAAATCATCAATGGGGACGCTGTCTTCAATCCTGATTCTTGAAAGATGATCTGCCACTCCATTCTTCTGCATCAAGAACTTAAGAGCAGTCTTGGTTTTGCATCCTTCTTCTGCATCAAGAACTTGAGAGCAGAATGATCAGTGTCTCTAACCGATAGATCAAGGCGATACCTAAGAGAACAGTTGAAACAACTCGGAAGGATTGGGCGGTGAAGTTAGATGACACTTTGTAGGCTTACCGGACTGCTTTCAAAACGCCCATTGGTACTACTCCTTTCACTCTTCTCTACGGCAAAGGATGTCACCTCCCCGTTGAGCTGGAACATAGGACATTGTGGGCTGTGAAGCGACTGAGTTTCGATCTAAAGACAGCTCAGGAGAAGCGCTTGATCCAGTTGCACGAACTTGATGAGCTAAGCCTGGATGCTAACAAAAGCGCTAGGATCTACAAGAAGCGTACTAAGGCTGCTCACGACAAGAAGTTGGTACCCAAGGAGCTTAAGGAAGGGAGTTTGGTGCTGCTTTACAACTGAAGGCCAAGCTGTTTCCAGGGAAGCTGAAATCTAGATGGAGCGGTCCGTATGAAATCAAGGAGGTATTGCCCTACGGAGCTGTCACGTTGGTAGGCAAGAGCGGGAATGCATTCACAGTGAACGGACACAGAGTTAAGCCATACATGGCGAGTGCATTAGACAAGGAGAGCACTTCAATGCTTCTCTAAGACCCACCATGTGCCTAAACCAAGTAAAGTCTAGCTAAAGACTTTAAAGAAAGCGCACTTGGGAGGCATTCCCATGTCTATCATGTATATATTTTTGCTTTATTACTTTTCCAGTTTTATGTTTTTATCTTCTGAGTGTGTAGGAACAAGTATGCGGGATTATAGGCCATGATCTTAGATCCAAAAGGAGTAAGAAGGGGCAAGTAAAAGCTAGAGATCGAGTGCTAGATCAACTCATCCTGGCTCGATCTTTGCTAGATTGAGCTAGTGAATCGAGAGGAGCTAGTCGATCTAGACGAGATCGAGTAGACAGATCGTGTGACACAGTCGATCACAAGAGGACGAACACCCTATACGTTTAGCCTGAAAAGCAAACGAGAGGTGGATCGACTGAGTCACTCGATTATAAAAGCTAGATCGAGTAGTCTACTCGATCTGCCACTCGATCCAAGCTTAAATCAACCCCTGAATCGAGCACGTGAATCGATCATGAGGACTTAGCCATCGTGCCAAAAACTCAAGGAACGAGAGGTGTTATCGATCCAAGACTCGATTCAATTCAAATCGAGTCCCAAATCGAGCAACCCTCTCGATCCCCGCCATTATGGGCATGAGATCGAGTCCTAGATCGACCAAATAGACTCGATCTCGTGCCGAGGTAACATTTTGTTTTCCCTCTCTTCCTCTTTCCCTCCGGTTTTTAAATTCAAAAAGTGGTCAAGGCAAGCATCTTTGACCATGAAAGATGTGCCTTGACCACTGCTTTTGTCAGAAAACCACTTCTTTTACCCATGGTTTTGTTTTTGTTAGCCTTTAAATGTTTTGAACCACTTTCACACTCTCTCATTCTTGTTTTCTCGAGTTGTTAAGCAAAAGAGAGTGTGAATTCTTGTTTTCTAAAGGCTAACAGCATCTTTTTAAATCCTTGCAAAATGTATTTTCGAATCTTTAAGAAAATCTTCAAGAAAATATCCCTTTTTATTCGCTTTGATTGTTTTAGATGCTAGGGCGGTTTTAAATTTTTTAAAATAGCTTGATAATAGGAAACTTCTAGATTTCTCTCTATCCCTAGATATGATTCTCTATTATTTTGTTATAATTTTTATAAATCCCCGAAAATTCTAGGGTATTAGTTATAAGTTTTCTTCTTTGCTTCTCTTTTTCTCTCATCATATCGGCGTTTTGCTCATTGCTTTGCTTGAGAAACTTGTTTCAGGCACAATGGCTCCAAAAAGGACGAGAGAAGAGACAGCACAAGAGGGAGGAAACCAAGAAGTGGTTGTTCAGGAGAGGGTTCGTTGGAGTAAGGATGAGAAACAGGACAAGGAACGGCTTCAAAGGCTGAGGTTCGAGCCAACTAAGTTTGCGGACATAGGATTGCTGGCCAAGATGGGGGTTCTAGGAGATTTTGATCAGCTCCTCCAGAAGATAGGGCTGAGGTGTTTGTCACGGATGGATTGCCCAACCTTTCCCGACTTCCTTGCCACTTTGGAGCTTGCGTACGAGAATCCTAGCATCCCAATTCCTTCTCAAGGCCGCCTCTCCTTCAAGATAAAACGCCAAGCCTTCAGTCTCTCAATCCCTAAGCTTTGCCAAGCTTATGGCCTCGATGCAGGTGCCACGAAAGTGGAGTTTCCCTCCTTCACTCAAGCAAACGATTTTTGGGTCCTCATCGCCAATGAAGACTACAAGGCGAATACCGCGAAGATCAAGAGGGTGAGGAACCCGGTGCTACGTTACACCTTGAAGCTGATGGCCAACACCTTTAGTGGTCGATCCGTATCCCCCACAGTGACCAAGGTGGAGCTTTGCTTTTTGTTCCAAGGCCTTAAGCATCTTCTTTGTGATCCGGATGAGAACGAGGAGCCGTTGGAAGACCAGCTCGGAGATGACGTGAACTACGCGTGCATCCTTGCTGCTTCGTTGGTCAAATAAAAGGCGTATGCCTTGAGATGCAAGGCAAGATCGTCACTCATTGGCGGTTTCCTCACACCCTTGTTCGTGCAAGCCGGCGTACCGCTTCAGAACTTCACTCCCGTTCCGGATAGAGCCTTCATACACGAGACATATCTAAGGAACACTGATAGCTTGGGACGCACGCCCGCCGAGGGCTTCTTTGAATACTTATTCATTGATGAGGAGAATGAGAAGAGGGCGTGTATCTTGCCAAACCAAACCGAGACCGAGCTGTTGGGCATTAGGAACATAGAGTTTCTCCCAAGCATAGAGGAGCGCTTTGCTCCTCTAGGAGCCACGGCAACCATTCATTTAGCTACTCGCCCTAGATCGGAGTCTCCAGCCACAGATGATGAGATGCCCGAAGCCTTTGTCCTCCCTAAGCTTGACTTTGAGCCGCGGACCAAGACAGAAAAGTTCTTTGCTTCTGTTTTGGAGATGCAACGAAAGATCAACAAGTGGCAGAGCAAAGTCATCAAGAAGCTTGCCAAGAAGGTCAAGGCGCTTCAAGGAGCTTCACCAAAGCAGGCTGTGAGTGAGGAGGTTCAACATCCCGAGAAGAGGAGGCTTTCAACCGGTGGAGTTGTCATCCGTGAGACTCAAGGAAGCAACATTCAGCCGGCACGTCTCTCTCTCCAAGAGCCAGCATCCAAAGGCAAAGCCATAGTATCTAGCTCGTCTGGAACATCCTCAAGTTCCAGCCGAGGCTAGACCCTAGGTACCAACAACCTTCCATTGTACATACCGTTCATGTTTTCTTGATTTTTGCTTTGTGTTTTGAGCTCTCTCGAACCTGTTTGCCACCGGGACGGTGTCATTCAAGTTTGGGGGAGTATGTGTGTGATTTGACATGTTTATTTTGCTCTTATTTTATATTTGCATCCCTTGAGTCTTGCATACATCTAAGGCATAGAAAAGAAAAGGAAAAAATTGGTAAAAGTTTTAAAAAATTTCAAAAACATTCATGTAGTTGCATTGACATTGTTAAGCATTTTAGGATTGCGTCTAGAATTTTTAAGCATCTAGGTTGTTTACATTTGCATAAGGGGTTAAAGTTTTCTTAAAAAGGTGTTTTAAACTCATGAATTGTTTCAATGCCCTAGTAATTAGTTCTCTAATACTTTGCTCACACTTTGAAAGGAAGTCCTTGCCATGCTTGGATCACTTGTTTTGATTTTTGTGACTTGAGTTGAACACTCATGATTTGAAACTTGTCCTAATAAGTGAGAACCCTAATCTGAATTTTTAAATATCATTCTTATGCATTTGAAAATGAACACATGGATCTTAAAAATATTTAGGCTCTCTTCCTCCTTTTACCACTCTTTGTGAGCCTAAGTAGAACTCTCACCATCACCCTTACCTTTCTTTCAAGCCAAGCTTTCTTTTGTGACATCATTGTGAGGCCTCTTTTCGGTTTGAACTTAGCATAACGTGTTACGTTTAGGCAACATGGTTAGGTTCTCATATGATTGCTAGCTTTGCATTTTGAAGCTAGATGTAGGCTTAGTATAAGTTTGGGGGCTTGATGGAATTGCTTCCATGTTTATATGCTTTTGGTTTCAAAAGAGTTTGGTAATTGAAGTGAACATAAGGTTTTAAGTGAAAGGTTTGGTTTTAAAAATGTATAATGCTCTAAGTATTTCAGAAGATAGCTCTCTCAAGTAAAATAAAAAAAAATAATAAATAAAAAAAAAGAGAGAAGAAAAGAGCCTAAGTGCCAAAATAAAAAGAACAGAAAAAGAAAGAAAAGAATAAGAGAGCTATCAATAAGAAAAATTAAAGAGCTAAAATATTTTCAAGCCTTTTTACTAACCTAAAGAGTAGAAATGTTTTCTGTTTTTATTTGGGTTTGAGCTTAATATGGGTAGTCTCTAAGAGGGTGAGTGAGCTGAAAAGAAAAGAAAATGAGAGGGGTTTTATGATCATTGTTAGTGTACAAGGGTAGATGAGAATCTAATCATGTATGCACCAATTGCCTTTACCTTTAGCATTATGCATAAAATTCATACCATTCGCGAGAGAAACCCATTGTATTGAGAAATCCTCTTTAAAATGAGATCATTCTATGCTCATAGCCTTCACCCATAGCCAAATGTGTTTTGCTTTAAAGTGCATAAGTTTGATTCACGGTTCGATAGTTAATGAATGTTAAAGGATGAATTTCTTTGATTGTTTGGAATAAGAGAGTCATGATTTGAAATTCATTGTGTGATGAGTATGGCTAAGTTCTTTGGAGTATGAGTGTGTGCATTGCATTTTAGAATTAGTAACTAGGATTGTGTGAAAGACACCTTTGCAAGAAGCTTAAACCCCTGTTTGTTTTAAAACCTCTCTCCCTTCTTGAATTTTGTTTGCTTGTGGGCAAGCAAAAGGCAAGTTTGGGGGTGTTGGTATTGCTGCATATTTTATGTATTTTGCATACATATAAATTAGTTTCTCATGCATTTGCATTGCACTTTAGGCTAGTTTGCATCACTTGAGGTCCTAGAGTATTCTTGCACCAGCATATGCATGTTTCCTGCATTTTGCACCGCATTCATGTTGTTTTCGGCTACTTTGGAGTCTTGGAAGATTCATGGACGTGCTGAGGCTCGTGAGGAGGTTCGTGGGAACTTGGAGAATTCAGGAATGCTTGTTAAGGATCAGAGATCGAGAAGCAGATCGAGCATGGCCGTCGATCTAGATGAGATCGACCAGAAGATCGAGTAGTCCATCCGATCCAAGGGAACAGATCGAGACAGAGATCGAGTGAAGCGATCGATCAAGGAGTACAGATGTAAATGACGCCATGTAAAGCGAGAGCGGGATCAAGTCCACCACTCGATCCTCCATAGATCGACTCCAAGATCGGACGAAGCACTCGATCCACCGAAGAAGATCGAGACACAGATCGAGCTGAAGTCACAATGTCCAAAGATGATCGAGCGAGATGCTCGATCTCGAGGTCGATCTCAGTGCACTTTAACTGTTTTTTGGCTGTTTGGCCTATATCGGGAAGGCGGCGATCTTGCTTTTCCATACATGTTTTGACTTTATCTTTTTACAGTTTTTCTCTCGTTTCAAAGGCGATTTGGCCATTGTTAGACCTTGAAGCTTTGTTCTTGAATATTGAATCGTTTTGAGTTTTAAGCAATCGTTTTTCATGTCTATGAGTTCATCCTTTATGCTTTGTTCGGTTTACTTTCTGTGTAGCGCGTAGTCTATTCGAGTTTTGGGGTTGAGAGGATTCAAAGGGGTTGAAAAGGTTTTCAAGGTTTGGTGTTTTCTTATTCTTAATGGCTTTCTCTTCTAGGATATCGAGTTCTTAAGGCTTAGAGACTCTCACGCCAAGATCTTTATGATCATAGGGACCTCTTACCTTGACAGGATCCATAGGTCCTTGAAAGTCGAATCCTAGAGGCTAGTCTACCTTTCCCAAACGCCATGGTAGTTTAGGGGAATAGTTAGGCCGTGTGTTTGAAATCTGAGTTCTATGCCCTTCAATCTCATTTTCCGCCAAACACCATGGGTCTGGAGGAGAGAATGAAGGAGTGATCCATACCACACGCCATGGATGGATCTTGTTTTGTTTTCAAGGCCTAGAGAATCTCACAAAGTGAGTAGATCTAAAGGTTTCAAACCAAGTTTGAACTTTTGAAACCCTTGAACATGAATCTCAACCCTGGACCCTCTTTCTTAGTATTCTTACATCTCTTTTAGTTATTCGCTTGCTATCTGTTCGCATCCTGATCATTAGTTTCGTTTCTGTTTAACTTTTAGACGAGATCGATCTAGTGGTCGATCCTGTGGTCGATCCACTAGTCGATTTTTATAAATTCATAGCCTTGTATTTTAATCATTCTGTTTGTTCCTCGTGGTAGTTCAGTAATTTCTAGTATTTTTGAAATAGTTTTGCTTTGCATTTGACCATTGCATCTAGTTTTTAGGAATTTCACAAAACCGTTCATCATTTGCTTAGCTTTACATGATCCTTGCATTCTCATTGAACTTTCTAGCTCCTAGGTGTGGATTTACACTCACTTGCATGCTATACTACATCTCAGTGTTGCATTTGAGCTTTGATACATCATTGCACTGCAAAAACCGGTTATCAATCCTCAATGCAAATACTAGACTCAATCCTAAGCAAATGAAATGCAACTGTATGCTTTCTTTTTTGTTTGCAAAAACATGCAAAATTTTTCAGATTTTTGATTTTCTGTGTTTTTCTATGCATTAGATGAATGCATGATATGCATGTGACTCAAGATGAAAGAAAATGAAAAACTAAGAAAAGAACAAACATGTCAAATGATATCCAATTTATTTGCAAGGGTGAGAATGCAATGAGGTTATCAAACTCAAATGCAAGACAGGTTGTAGTACAGCAAGCAAGAGAGAGTCAATCCACACCTAGGATGATAGAGAATGCAAAGAGAATACAAGGACTAATGCAAATCTAAGCGAAACGAGATGAGTTATGAGAAAATTCCTAAAAACTAGATGCAGCAACTTAAATGGAATGCAACCTATTTTAAAATTACTAGGAATGATTAAACTACCACGAGGAACAAACAGAATAATTAAAGGACAAAACTTCGAATTACTAAAATTCGACTAGTGGATCGACCATGAGATCGACCACTAGATCGAGCAATACCAATCGATCTCGTCTAAAAATGCAAGAACAGTAAAACTAACGACCAGGATGCTATCAAAGATCAAGCGAATGACGAGAGAAGATGTAAAGATGCTAAAAGAAAGGGCCTAGGGTTAAGATTCATGGTCAGGGGTTTCAAAGGTTCGACCTTGGATTGAAAACTTTAAATCGACTCACTTTGTGAGGATCTCTAAGCCTTGAAAACTAAGCAATATCTATCTGTGGCTTTCGGTATAGATCACTCCTTCATCCCCTCCTCCAAACCCATGGCTTTTGGTGGAAAGAGAGGTCGAAGGGCATGGAAAGCAGATTTCAAATGAGTGGCTTAACTAGTCCCCCAAACTTCCATGGCTTTTGGGAAGGGGTAACTAGTCTCTAGGGTGTGATCTTCCGAGGCTCCTGAATCCTGTCAAGGTAAGGAACCTCTCGGATCATGAAGCTCTTGGCGTGAGAGTCTTCAAGCATTGAGATCTCAACACCCTAGAAGAGATAGCCGTTGAAAACACTTAGAAAAACCCCTAGATCGAAACCCTTTAGACCCCTTAATCCTCTCAACCCCGAACCCAAATAAACTACTCACTACACATAAGGTAAATCAAGCAAAGCATGTAAAAGGAAACGATGAACATGAAAAGAAAACTAGATTAAGATGAAAACGATTCGATTACAAAGCTTAAGAAAAACTCAAGTTCGACAATGGTGTTCTTCGTCAAAACCAGAGAGAAAACATACAGAAAAAGATAAGGATTGAAAGTTGTGTGGGAAAAGGACGTCGCCGCCTTCCCAAAATGGCCAAAACAAGCTGATGGTCCCCCCCTCGCTAGCGGCCAAAAGTGGTTGAAAGGACAGAGATCGACTCCAGGATCGAGCAGTTCTCTCGATCATATCCAGACATCGTGTCTTCAGCTCAATCTGGGTCTCGATCATCATCGGTGAATCGAGTGTTGCATCCGATCTCGGTATCGATCTTCGGTTGGATCGAGTGGTGTACTCGATCTGGCTCTCGCTCTGCATGGCGTCATTCACGTCCGTACCGTTTGATCGTCTGCTTCACTCGATCCTCGTCTCGATCATTCTCCTTGGATCGCCTGGTTGGCTCGATCTTCTGGTCGATCACATCCTAGATCGACAGGCCATGCTCGATCTGCTCCTCGATCTCTAATCCTTAGCAAATATCCAAACTTCCACGAACTGCTACAACAGCTTCAGCACGTCCACGAACCTCCACGACTCCAAAGCAGCCGGAAACAACCTAAATGTGATGCAAAATGCAAGGAACATGCGTATGCTGGTGTAAGAATGCTCTAGGACTCTAAGTGATGCAATCTAACCTAAAACGTGATGCAAATGCATGAAAAGCTAACTAATGAGTATGCAAAATGTATGTAATATGCAGTAACATCAACTCCCCCAAACTTACTTCTTGCTTGCCCTCAAGCAACAGAAAATAAGTAAGGAAGAGAGGTTTTTAGAAAAACGAATGGGGGTTTAAACTTCTTGCAAATGTGCCTTTCAAATGAATCAATATCAATGTCCTAGTTAACAGTTCTAAAATGCTATGCTCACTCTCATACTCCAAAGAACTTAGCCATACTCATCACACAAAGAAATTCAAATCATGACTCTCCTATTCCTAACAATCAAAGAAACTCATCCTTTAACATTCATTAACATTAGAACCATGAATCAAACTTATGCACTTTAAAGCAAAACACATTTGGCTAAGGGTGAAGGTTATGAGCATTGAATGATCTCATTTGAAAAGGGTTTATAATTAGAACAAGGGTTTCTCTCAAAAATGGTTGAACTTATGCATAATGCTAAAGGTAGAGACAATTGATGCATACATGATTAGATTCTCATCTACCCATGTAAACTAACAAATGATCCTAAACCCCTCTCATTTAACAACTTTTATCCTCACTCACCACTTAGAGTCTACCCTTTTTCTTCACAAAACTTAGCAATCCCCAATTCGAAACAAAAACATTTTTAAACTCTTAAGGCTAGTGAAAAGGTTTTGAAAATAACTTTGCTCTTTAAATATTTCTTATTGGTAGCTCTCTTATTATTTTTTTCTTTTTATTTTTATTTGGCACTTAGGCTCTTTTATTTCTTTTTCTTTTTTCTTTTATTTATTATTTTTTTCTTTTTTATTGGGAGAGCTACCTCCTAAAATTTATTAGAGCATATACTTAGTTTTTAAACATAACCTTTCACTTAAAACCCATTTCTTTCTTATTAAACACCAAACTCCTTGAAACCGAGAACAAATATAGATGAAAACAACCCCAATGATCCCCCAAACTTATCCTAAGCCTATACCTAGCTTCAAAATGCAAAGCTAGCAATCATATGAGAACCAAATCATGTCGCCTAAACCTAACACTTTATGCCAAGTTCAAACCGAACGGAAGGCCTCACAATGATGTCACACAAGAACATTTGGCTTCAAAGAAGGGTAAGGTTCAAGGTAGGAGTTCTACTTAGGCTCACAAAGAGTGGTAAAAAGGAAGAAGAGAGCCTAAATATATTAAAACCATGTGTTCATTTTCAAATGCATAAGGATGATAATTAGAATTTCAAATTAAGGTTCTCACTTATTAGGATAAGTTTCAAATCATGAGAGTTCAATTCAAGCCACGAAAATCCTAACAAGTGATCCAAGCATGGTAAAAACTAACTTTCAAAGCATAGACAAAGTATTAGAGAACTACTAACTAGGGCACTGAAACAATTCATAAGTAAAAACACCTTTTGAAGAAATTCTAACCCCTTATGCAAAATGCAAACAATCTAGATGCTATGAGAAACTTTAGACTCAATCCTAACATGTTTTGACAAGATGAATGCAACTACATGAATCTTTGAAAAAATTTTAAAAATTTTACCAATTTTTTCATGAACTAAAGACTCAAGGATGCTAAAGGAAAATAAGATCACAAAACACAAGTCAAATCACACATGTACTCCCCCAAACTTGCTTGACACCGTCCCGGTGGCAAACTCATTCGAAGGAGTATCAAAACACAAAGCAAAAAGAAGCAAGTATAAGCGGTTATGTACAATGGAAGAAGGTTGTTACCTCTGGTCTAGTCTCGGCTTGAACTTGAGGATGTTCCAGAGGAGCTAAAGATTGTTTCTTTGCCTTTGTCGGCTGGTTCTTGGAGAGAATGGCGCGCCGGCTGAATGGTGCTGCTTTGTGCCTCGCGGATGACAACTCCACTGGTTGAGAGCCTTCTCTTCTCGGGTTGTTGAGCCTCCTTGCTTGCATCCTTCTTAGGCGAGCCTCCTTGAAATGCCTTGACTTTCTTTCCAAGTTTCTTGAGCATTTTTCCTTGCCACTTATTTATCTTCCTTTGCATCTCCACAACAGATGCTAGGAACTTCTCGGTTTTTGTCCTCGGCTAAAAGTCTAACTTGGGAAGTGTGTAGGCCTCGGGCATCTCATCTTCCGTGGCTGGAGACTCGGACCTTTGACGAGGAGCAATCGCTGAAGCAGGTGGTCCTCCTAGAGGAGCAAAGCACTCTTCCTCCGTGGGCAAGAACTCGATGTTCCCACACCAAGCAGCTTGGTTTCATCTTTGTTTGGGAGGATGCACACGCTCTTCTTGTCTTCGTCGTCTATGAAGAGGTAGGCGTAGAACCCTTCTGCTGGCGTGCGTCCCAAGCTATCGGTATTCCTCATGTACGCCTCATCCATGAAAGCTCTGGCTAGTACATGGGCGAAGTCGTGAATAGGCACACCAGCTTGCAAGAATAGAGGAGTGAGGAAGTCGCCAATGTAAGAGGAAGTTGCCTTGCACCGCAAGGCATAAGCCTTGTATTTCACCAAGGAAGCAGCAAGCACACATCCGTAGTTCACCTCATCGCCGAGTTCATCCTCCATAGGCTCGTCATTTGCATCCGGATCACACACCAAGTGCTTCACGCCTTGGAACAGGAAGCAAAGCTCGGTCTTTGTGACCATGGGAGCAACAGATCTTCCACTAAACGTGTTGGCAATCAGCTTCAGAGTGTACCTCAACACCGGGCTTCTCACTCGCTTGATCTTGGCGGTGTTGGCTTTGTTGTCCTCATTGCTAATCAGGTCCCAAAAGTCGTTGGCTTTCTTGAAGGCGGGGAACTCGACCTTGTTGGCATCCGCGTTTAGACCATAAGCTTAGCATAGCTTAGGGATGGAGAGGGTGTAGGCTTGACGGCCAACCTTGAAGTAGAGGCGACCTTGTGATGGGACGGGCGTGCTAGGATTCTCGTAACGGAACTCCAACGTGGCAAGGAAGTCTATTGTCACTTCTGGAATGGTTGGGCAATCCATCCGTGACAGACATCTTAGGCCAATGTTCTTGAGGAGTTGGTCGAAATCCCCAAGAATCCCTAGCTTGAACAGCAGCTCTCGATCAGCAAACTTGGTAGGCTCAAACCGAATCCTTTCCAGCCGTTTTTTGTCCCTCTTCTCATCCTTAGTCCATCTGACCCTCTCTTGAACTGCCACCTCTTGTGCTTCTCCCTCTTGTGCTGTCTCTTCTCTTGTTCTTTTGGGGGCCATTGTACCTGAAACAAGTTTCCCAAGAAGCTTGATAAGCAAAAACGGCGGTTTGATGAGAATGAGAGAGGAGAAGGAGAAAACTTATAAATACTACCCTAGAATTTTGGGGAATTAATAAAAATCATAGCTAAATGAAGGAGAATCAGATCTTTAGATACTAAAAAATCTAGAATTAATCCTTTTACTTAGCTAATTTTAAAAAATCAAAACCGACCCTATATTCTAGAACAATATCTTGCGAATTTAAAGTAAATTTTCCTAAAGATAAATCATGAAATTTTGAAAATACCTTTGCAAGAAATGTAAAAGATCTTTGCTAGCTTCTGAAAACCAAAACTCTCACTCTCTTTGTTTAAAAGTTTTGAGAAAGACAGGAATGAGAGGGTGAGAGGTTGTTGAAACATTTAAAGTCTAGCAAAGAGCAAAACCATGGGTAGTAAATGTGGTTTTTCTGACAAAGTCTTGGTCAAGGCACATCTTTCATGGTCAAAGATGCTTGCCTTGACCAAGTTTTGAATTTAAAAATTGGAGGGAAAAGAGTAAAGGAGGGAAAGAAAATGTTACCTCGGCATGAGAACGAGTCCATTTGGTCGATCTAGGACTCGATCTCATGCCCATAATGGCTTAGATCGAGAGGGTTACTCGATTTGAGACTTGATTCATGGTGAATCGAGTCTTGGATCGACTGGCTCTCTCGATCATTGAGATGTTGGCTCCACGGCTAAGTCCTCATGATCGGGCTATGTCCTCGATTTAAGGGTCGATTTGGCACAGATCGAGTGATGGATCGAGTCGAGTGATCGATCTGTTTTCAACAGATTTTCCCGAGAGAAATTATATCGGTCGATCCGTTTTGGATCGATCGATCCTTTTTCGTCAAGCTCGATCTTATCACTCGTTCTCGTCTAGATCGACTGGCTCCTCTCGATTCACTGACTCGATCTAGCAAAGATCGAGTCAGGATTAGTCGATCTAGCTCTCGATCTCTAGCCTCATCTTAACCCCTATCGCCTCTTTTGGACCTCAAGATCAAGGTTTAGACTCCTCATACCTGTTCCTACACACTTGCAGAATAAAAACATAAAACTGAAAGAGAAATAAAGCAGAAATATGTACAAGATAAACATGGGAATGCCTCCCAAGTGCGCTTTCTTTAACATCTTTAGCTAGACTTTACTTGGTTTAGGCAGATGGTGGGTCTTGGAGAAGCACCGAGCTACTCTCCTTGTCATAGATGTCTGCCAAGTAAGACTTAACTCTGTGTCCGTTGACGGTGAATGCACTGCCACTTTTTCCCATCAGAGTAACAGCTCCATAAGGCAACACTTCTTGAATCATGAACGGTCCGCTCCACCTTGACTTCAGCTTTCACGGGAAGAGTTTGAGCCTTGAGTTGTACAGCAACACTAACCCTCCTTCCTTAAGCTCCTTGGCAACCAACTTCTTGTCATGAGTCTCCTTAGTCCGCTCCTTGTATATCCGGGAGCTCTCGTAAGTGTTCAGCCTCAACTTATCCAGTTCGTGTAGCTGAATAAGGCGTCTCTCCTGAGCAGTCTTGAGATCAAAGTTCAGCCTCTTCACAGCCCACAACGCACGGTGTTCCAGCTCAATCGGGAGATGACAACCCTTGCCATAGAGTAGAGTGAAAGGGGTTGTACCAATCGGCGTTTTGAAGGCGGTACGGTAGGCCCAAAGAGCGTCGCCCAGCTTCACTGCCCAGTCTTTCCTTGTTGTCCCGACAGTCTTCTCTAGTATGGCCTTGATTTGCCGGTTGGAGACTTCCACTTGACCGCTTGTTTGAGGATGATACGGTGTAGCCACCGTATGCTTAACTCCATACTTTCTCAAGAGGTTCTCAAAAACCTTGTTTATGAAGTGGCTTCCTCCATCGCTTATAACCACCTTAGCTACCCCAAACCTCGGGAAGATGATACTCTTGAACAGCTTGATTACTACCTTTGAGTCATTTGTAGGGGAAGCAACCGCCTCAACCCATTTAGAGACATAATCCATTGCTACTAAGATGTATTTGTTGCCATATGAAGAAGGAAATGGCCCCATGAAGTCTATGCCCCATGCGTCGAACATGTCAACCTCGAAGATGGGAACTTGAAGCATTTCGTTCCTCTTAGTGATATCCCCTGCTCGTTGACATGCCTCACAGCTCTTCACAAACTCGTGTGCATCTTTAAAAATGGAAGGCCACCAGAAACCGGCTTGCAACACTTTCGTGGCAGTCTTGAATGAGGCGAAGTGTCCTCCGTAGGAAGAGCCATGGCAATGATAGAGGATGTCCCTAGCTTCTTCCTTTGTAACACATCTCCGGTACAAACTGTCTACTCCTCTCTTGTATAAGTAGGGCTCGTCCCAAAAGTAATCACTAGCCTCTCTCATAAACCGCTTCTTGTGATAGCTGTTGAGATGTGTTGGCTCCTCACCACACGCTAGATAGTTCACTACATCAGCATACCACGGTAGATCCTCGTCTTTGAAACTCAACACCTCTTCAAACCTCCCTTCTAGCTTTCCACAAACAGCAGTGGTAATCGCCCTGAGCTGCTCTTCTGGAAGAGAGTCATCTAAGGGGAGAGACTCGTTGATCCTTAGCCGTGAGATATGGTCAGCGACTCCATTTTTTATTTCTTTCTTGTCTTTAATCTCCATGTCAAACTCCTTGAGCAAGAGAATCCATCTTAAGAGCCGAGGCTTAGTGTCTTTCTTCGAATAGATATATCGCAAGGTAGCATGATCCGTGTATACAATAGCCTTGGAACCAACGAGATATGATCTGAACTTCTCAAAGGCGAACACTACTGCAAGCGACTCCTTCTCTGTAGTGGTGTACCTTGTTTGCGTGTGATATGCTCAAATTAACCTTTAGAGCTACTCTCTCAAATTAAGAGATCACGGTAGTACTTAGGGATCGAATCCACAAGGACTTGAGACTATCACTCAACAGCTTTTAGATTCAAATAAAGCTAAGCACTAGATAATAAAATAAAACTAAGACATTTGCGAAATCAATGAGATCAGGAGGGTTGTTGGTTCTTAAAATCAATAGAGACAAGCGCTAGGCAATGGGAAATTCGCAGGTTGACATAAATCGCAGACCACAGACTGAAAGGAATATTTATTAAAACCGTTCTATAACTCGAAACACTAGTGTAAAACCAATCGACTTCCGTCGCAGAGATTAACAATGATCAGATTCCAGAATTCCAAATTCCTTTGCAAACTCTAACAACCTAAACATGGATTATAGATCAGGTTCGATAAGTTCACAAAACCACTAATCCAAATTCCTTTGCAACTAGTTATTTTGCTCATCTAGATAGTTCTGGTGATTAATAATGTTTCCACATCTATTAAACAACCTAAGATCTGATTTCTAGGTAATCAATCTTAAAACCAGTATTAAGGCAATCAAGATGAACAACCAAATGATTTATCCTTCCAGTTTTGTAGTTCTAACAATTCATTATCAACCTTTGAATAACCCAAAACCTAACTAGCAGATTACTCAGACATAGCAGGTGAAACAAAAATCATGACTAAATAATATTGCATTAAGAAAATAGAGTAAAAGATTAAAGGGGTTCGAAATTCTTTTCTACAGAGTATGGATTTGTCTCCCCAAAAGCTCTCAATCTAATCTCTCTCTTTGTCTCAATAATTCTCAGAATATCTGCCTAACAATGGCTTAGAAAACCTAAATACAAGTCTAAACACGAACTGGGACAAAAGTGCAAAATAATGGGAAACTTCTGGGCCAAGTTGCAATTTCTTCTAATGAGACTTAACGCTTCTTCCCAACCACGATCGGTGTCGATCGACACCAAGAGGTGGGTGTCGATCGACACCTTGCTCTTTAATGCCCTCCGACTTGGTCTTTTCAGCAACAGCTTTAGTATAGCTCCAAAAGGTTCCAGAATCCACAATTATGCTCCATTCGTACCTAAACCTGCAAAGACTCTATATGACTCGAAAAATACCAAAAAGACTCTATAAACAAGACGTATATCATGGTCAAAAACCAGCAAAAACCATGATATATCAACTCCCCTAGACTTAGCGTTTGGTTGCCCTCAAGCAAACATCAGACACAGAATAAGGTCGAGGTTTGAAAACAAGAAACAGTCAGTCAGTCATCAGGAAAACCACACGAGTTTGAACTTTCGAACCCACATACCACATAGTCAACACAAGGTCAAATTTCAGTCTAATCATCACAAACTTAGCAAATCTCTCAAGTCCAGTCCAAATCCTTTCAAGAAATCCAAAATTTCTACTGCTAACTCCTTATTTTTTTTATCTAAGTGTGAAATCTCATCAAGGCTCTATCATCTCAATCACTTTACAGATTCTTTTCCCTTCCTAAAAAACTGAACAAAGCAATCTCAACACAGCTCTCCTATTTTCTCTTCCCTTGATCTTTTCCTTTGGATATTTTCGATTTTTCACTTCCTTTTCTCAACTTTTACAGTCTAAGATATGGTGCTACTCAATACTTGTGTTCCTTGTGAGGAGACAGGTTCTTGAGTGTGTTCACTACTGTTGTTCCTTGTGAGGAGACAGGGTCATGAATGCACCATTCTTTGGATTTAAACTTTTTAAAACTACATCAGGGAAGATCAAAGAGAGACTGTATTTTAAACTTATTGTCAGTGTTGAAAGAGAGAATCAAGATCAATAAGAATCAATCACCAAGACAAGAAGTTTAAAGTTCATTAAGGTGGAGCTAACAGAAAATTTTCCAGATTCTCTAAGAACCTAAACCTTCATTGCTAGACTGATCTACCTATGACTTTCAACTTAGTGAGACTTGTAATCAACTACTGTGGCAATGGTTCTTATCAGCAAAAACGTCCTATGGTTAGTTCCAAGAAAAACAGGTTTTGACTCAACAAAACAGGTTTTGACTCAACAAAACAGGTTTTGACTTAACTTTGAGACTCTATAAATACAAAACAATATAAAAAATGTCAGCAACGACCTCCCCCAGACTTAAACAACACTGTCCCCAGTGTTATTCAGCAAGGAGTGGGTAGAAAGAGGTAATCAAATGGTTTGTACATAGTTGAGAAAGTGGTACCTGTGATTGCGCGTGGTGTCGATCGACACCACATGGTTGGTGTCGATCGACACCCTGTCCGAAAACAGAATGGGATGACCCAAACATGTATACTTGTTGCAAGTTAGATTGTTAGCTGATGTTCTCCAAAGTCAGGACTGTTAAGAAGACTCAAGCAAACAATTAAAAGCAACAACATAATCCATAATCTCATCAGTTCAAACAGATTTCAAAACCAAATACCAAGCTGACAAACTGTCTCAAAACAAAGACACAAAAAACTGACTCAACAGAAAATGAAAAAGAACAAAGGGAAAAGGAAAAGTAACCAGGTAACATAGAGGAACTAGTCCTCATCCTCAGGATCAGGTGAATGTGGGCGAACACAACCGCAGTTGGAGAGCACCGAGACAGCGTTCCACAATGCATGAATACTCTGCACCATGTAGCGCTGAAAAGTGGCCTGCTCCATCAGAATCTCGGGGGTCGGTGGAAGTGTATGGCGACCAATCGGCGGAGGCAACGTACGTGGTAGTGACGGATGACGAGAGGAACCTCCAGCATCACCCTCAACAGGCGCATCCTCAGCAGCAGAAGCAGCAGCGCGGGAAGATCCTCCTCTACGCCTAGTAGCTGGTGCAGATCATAGCAGTGTAGCATCGGGCTGGAAGCTGAGGGAGTCCGTCTGCAGTGTAGTGAGAGCAGTCTGAGGTAGCGGAATGAGGCATCGCTGACCAGTGTGACTAACAAAGCTCCAAAGTGGCTCATCTCCTGCGATCCAATGTGTCCTCCTCAAATAATCCATGTCAATGAGGTGGCGCTCAGACACAACTCTGCAAGTCGAAGTGTCAATGCGGAAATGGTGGAAGATGGGGGTGAGGAGACTGCCAATACTCTCGGGCTTGCCCCGAGCTCCAGTGAACGCCTTGGTCTTCAGCGAAGCCAAGTGATGGGCAAAAATGGCCCCCATGTTGACATCGCTGTCAATTGGGTACTCCTCTGTCAGAACATCCTCAATGACGTAATACAGAAGAGTCAGCTCAGAAACTCTCATCTTCCCTGGCTCAGACTTTCACAGGAGAGTAGTGGAGAAACGGCGGACCAGGTAGCGCAGCAGCGGGTGGCGCACATCAGTCTGAGTAGACCGCTTGGAGTCATAAACTCCATTCCCGAAATGGGACCAGTATCTCCGCAGGTCAGGAAACGGCGTCGGGAGTGAGACGCCAGTGCGCTCTGGATCGAACCCAAAGATGGTACAGAGCTCAGGAAATGTGATCCTGTATCTGACGCCTCTGATGAGGAATGTGAGAGTGCCCTCATCTGCTCTCCTCACGATGTCATTGGTGTAATACACCCTCGCTGTGGCAATGAACTAGCGGACTAGCTCAGGGTATAGATCGTATTGCTTGGTCGCCATGGTACCCAAGCCAATCTTCTGCAGCACGCGCAGAGCCTCCTCCTTTAGCTCGAGGCTGCGCACTGTAGCCTCATCTGCGAACCGTGTCGGCGCAAAGTCCATCTTGAGCCACGCGTTGTAGAACAACGTGTCATAGTCATCCCACTCTTCGCTGATGTCGTGGAAGATGCAATCGCGCTTTGCGACTTCCTTCGCCGGAGTATCATCCCAAGCTCTCTCCATTGGGATCCTCAACCCTTCTCTCCGAGGCCATGAAGGAAGAGCTGGTATAAGAGGTGCGGGGTTGGAGGATTCGCCGGTCTCCGTGCGTGATCGTTTGCTGTTTCGTGGAGCCATCTGCACGCAGAAAACCAATAACACCGAAAAATCCCAAAATCAGGCCAAAAATCGAAATTTCGAAAAGTCAAAATCTGGCCTAATTCATCAACGGCAAACCAAACCAGCAACTTAGGGATCACTAATTACAAACAATTCCAGTCTAAAATCCCAAATTCGGACCTAGTTCTGCAAAATTCTTCATCAATCTGAAAATTTCTAAATTTTGCAAAACAAGTGATTATGACTAAAGGGCAAGGCCTAATTCTTCCTAAACAACCTAGAGGAGCATGATTCAAGTTCTAAATCAAGCTAAAACAGGCCAAATCGGAAGTTTCAAACCTTGGGGTCGAACTGAAAAAGTAGGATTTCGAGTGTCATACCTTGCAGATCGAATGAGTGAGTTATATATTCAGAATCAGCATGAAATTCCGCCCAGGTTAGGCTTTTGAATCACTCAAATCCGTCAACAAACAAGGAAGTTGTGATTTGGAGAAAAATTGGATAGTTTTCGGGTTTGAGAAGAAGTGAAGAGGAAGAAGAAAACCTGACGAGTTAAAACGACTTACCTGGTTAATGAGGGTGTCGATCGACACCAGGGGGTGGGTGTCGATTGACACTGGCCAGTGCTGTTCAGGGTGTCAACCGTGGTCGACAGGTGCTTGCCTAGACACCCTGTTTTTTTTTTTTTTTTTTTTTTTTTTTTGACTGAACTGAATACCACGAAAATGAGTTAGTAAAAATCAAAAATTAGACTAAGTATGTACACTTACCAGTGGGTTGCCTCCCACCAAGTGGTCGTTTAACGTCATTAGCTTGACTGTCCTCAGGATCAGGCTGTGGGTGCATCTGCCAAAGGTACAATCTGTCATTCGGGAATTGCGGCTTGCGCCCAGTAATGTTTCACCCTTTGCCCATTGACAACAAATTCCCTGCCTTCTGGAGTTGACAGAACAACTGCGCCATATGGTCTAACTTCTTTGACTGTGAAAGGACCTGACCAACGAGAACGCAATTTTCCAGGAAATAATTGTAAATGTGAGTTATACAAAAGTACCAGGTCATTTGGTTCAAAGTGTCTGGCAAGGATCTTTTTGTCGTGGTAAGCTTTGGTCCTCTCCTTGTACAGCTTTGAGTTCTCATAAGCATGATGCCTGATCTCATCTAACTCATTGAGCTGTATCTGGCGTCTCTCTGCTGCAGATTTCCAGTCAAAATTCATCTTCTTAACAGCCCAACTTGCCTTGTGTTCAAGCTCCACTGGAAGGTGACATGCTTTCCCATAAAGCAGATGGAATGGTGTGGCGCCAAGTGGTGTCTTGAATGCTGTCCTGTAGGCCCAAAGTGCATCATCTAGCTTGGCAGACCAGTCTTTTCTAGTCTTCCCTACTGTCTTCTCCAGGATCTCCTTGATTTTCCTGTTGGAAACTTCAACTTGACCACTTGTCTAAGGGAGATAAGGTGTAGCAACCTTGTGATGAACTCCATACTTGTGCAGCAGCTTTTCAAACACTCTATTGATAAACCTGGGGAAAATGATGGTTTTGAATAGCTTCAGGACCACTGCAGCATAATTATGTGGACTGGCAATAGCTTCTACCCATTTGGAGACATAGTCCACTGCAACTAGTATGTATTTGTTCCCATAGGATGAAGGAAAAGGTCCCATGAAATCTATGCCCCAGCAGTCAAAAACTTCAACTTCAAGTATGAAGTTCTGTGGCATCTCATGTCTTCTACTGATCTTCCCTCTCTTTTGGCGGACATCACATTGTGAGATGAATGTCTGAGCATCCTTGAACATTGTAGGCCACCAGAACCCTGCTTGTAGAACCTTGGAGACAGTCTTAAAGGTAGCAAAGTGTCCTGCATACTCAGAGCCATGACAGTGGAAAAGCACATTCTGAACCTCAGCTTCTACAAGACATCTTCTGTAGATTCCATCTGAACAGTACTTATATAAGTATGGTTCATCCTAGTAATATCTCCTTAGTTCCCTCATAAATTTCTTCTTCTCATATCCTTTGAGAGTGTCATGGACCTCGTCTGCAGCTAGGTAGTTGGCAATATCAGCATACCACGGCCTAGAAGAGGTTGCAACTGTGAAGATAGGCTGAGAGAAAACATCACGCAGGATCTGTTGAAGCTGAGTTGCAGTTCGGGACTGGTGTCGATCGACACCATATGGGGTGTGTCGATCGACATGGGGTAGCAACGACCTCGGTGGCGAGGGAGATGTCGATCCTGGTCGATTATTGCTCGCGTCGAGATTGGTGTCGATCGACACCAAGTGGTGGGTGTCGATCGACACTCTGTTTGCAGTTTGAAAAGACTGCAGTGCATCCGTATCTGAAGTCTGCAATCTTGCCTCAATGAGACATATGTTCTCCTCTGGCAGGAAATCATCAATGGGGAAGTTATCTTCAATTCTAATCCTTGAGAGATGGTCTGCTACTCCATTCTCAACCCCTTTCTTGTCCCTTATCTCAATGTCAAATTCTTGCAGCAACAAAATCCATCTCAGCAGTCTTGGTTTTGCATCTTTCTTCTGCATCAAGAACTTGAGAGCAGAGTGATCAGTGTGCACAATCACCTTAGATCCAACCAGTTACTGTCTGAACTTCTCAAATGCAAATACTACAGCCAACAATTCCTTCTCTGTAGTTGCATAGTTCTTTTGAGCATCATCCAATGTTCTGCTTGCATAGTAGATGGCATGAAGCTTCTTGTCTTTTCTCTGACCCAATATTGCGCCCACTGCAAAGTCTGAAGCATCACACATCACCTCAAATGGTAGGTACCAATCAGGAGGTTGTACAATAGGGGCGCTTACTAAAGCCTGCTTGATTTGCTGGAAGGCTAAATGACATTCTTCAGTAAATTCAAACTTCACATCCTTGCAAAGCAGAGCTGTGAGTGGTCTTGCAATCTTACTGAAATCCTTAATGAACCTTCTGTAAAATCCAGCATGTCCTAGAAAGCTCCTGACTGACTTCACACAATCTGGAGGCTGTAAACTGGTCATCACTTCGATCTTGGCTCTGTCTACCTCAATACCCTCTCCAGAAACTCGACGCCGAAGCACAATCCCATCTCTGACAATAAAATGAAAATTTTCCCAGTTCAGAACTAGATGCTTTTCTTCACACCTAGCGAGCACTTGACAGAGGTTGTCAAGGCAGTCCTTAAAAGGTGATCCATACACTGAGAAGTCATCCATGAAGACCTCCATATACTTCTCAATCATGTCTGTGAATATGGACAGCATGCATCTCTGGAACGTCGCAGGAGCATTACAAAGTCCAAATGGCATTCTGCGATATGCAAATGTACCATAAGGACAAGTGAATGTAGTCTTCTCCTGATCATCTGGGTGGATGGGGATCTGAAAGAAGCCAGAGTAGCCATCCAGGAAGCAGTAATAGGAGTGATTTGCCAACCTCTCTAGCATCTGATCAATGAATGGCAGTGGGAAGTGATCCTTTCTTGTAGCATAGTTGAGCTTCCTGTAGTCAATACACATACTGTGCCCAGTGATGGTCCTTGTGGGGATTAACTCATTCTTCTCATTTTTCACCACTGTCACTCCTCCCTTCTTGGGAACCACATGTATTGGACTGACCCACGTGCTGTCTGAAATCGGGTAAATGATCCCAGCAGCCAGAAGCTTCATGATCTCCTTCTTCACCACATCCTGCAAGTTCGGATTCAGCCTCCTCTGGTTCTCGATTGACGACTTCGACTCATCCTCAAGATGTATCCTGTGCATGCACAACTCTGGAGAGATACCTGAAATGTCATCAAAAGAATAGCCAAGAGCCTTGCGAAAAGTGCGCAGCTTGCTTAGCAGTAAGGTGAGCTCTGCACTGTTTAAAGTAGCACTAACTATGACAGGATAAGTAGAGGTAGGTCCTAGAAAGGCATACCTTAGACCTGCAGGAAGCTGTTTGAGTTCGATTTTGGGAGCTTTTTCTTCACTCCAATCACCTAGCTTTACAGCTTTTACAGATGTCCCAACCAGCTCTTGTTGTGCAACCAGCTGCATGACCTGCTCATTTGCATCCATCATCTTGACATACCCAGCAGCAATATTGTCTAGATGCTCTGTTGATTCTGCAGAAACTGTCAATGCCCTCTCCAAAGGGTCTGCATGATGCATCTCTTGGAAGAATTCCTCTGCAAGACTGGTGGGAGAAGTCCACATAGAATGTGTGGCCATCTATTGTTGGCCTCTGCATCAACTTGTCCATGTCAAAATGCATCACCAAATCGCCTACATTCAGAGCAATTCTCCCTTTCCTAACATCGATGATGGCGCCTGCAGTAGCCAGAAATGGTCTTCCCAATATCAAGGGATCCTTTGGTTCTTCACCATAAGCCAGAACCACAAAGTCTGTGGGAATCACACAGTCTCCCACTTTGACTGGTACATATTCTAAAATGCCTTCAGGGATCCTTACAGACCTGTCTGCTAGGATGAGAGATATTCAGGTTGGCTGGAAGTCGGTCATACCTAAACTGACAGCAACTGAATGAGGCATCAGGTTGACACTTGACCCTAGATCACATAATGACCTCTCAAACCTCTCAGAAAAGATTGTGCAATCCAGAACAAAACTCCCAGGATCAGTCAGCTTCTCTGGTATCTTATTCTGAATCACTGCACTCACTTGCTCTGAAATCATCATTGTTCCTTGTTCCAGCCCCAAATTCTTGGTCATCATCCTTTTCACATATCTCTTTATCACAGGTGTGGTCCTTATGGCATCTAACAAAGGGATCTCAACCACAAGCTTATCCATGATAGCTTTGATCCTAGCATCCTCCAGTTCCTGTTTAGACTTCTTCTGGTTCCTTGGATAAGGCACCTTTGGCTTGCAGACCCTTTCTTCTGCACTTTCTGGAGTTTGAGAACTCGGAGTTTGCTTCTGTGGTGGGCGTCGATCGACACCAGGGGGTGGGTGTCGATCGACACTGGTTCCTGAGAGTGGTGTCGATCCAGTGTCAGGCAGCTTTTTGACCTCGGTCGATATCCTTTCGCTACGAGTCGAGGAGTCGCAAATTTCCTCTGGTGTCGATCGACACTGAGGAGTTGGTGTCGATCGACACTCTTCGAAATTTTTGAAATCTTCATCTTCAAACTCCTGTAGCTGCTCGAAACTTTCTGTACTAAAACCCTTTTTCTGCACTGGTTGCAGATTCTTTCCACTCCTCAGCGTAATGGCGTTAACAGAGTGTCTTGGATTTGTGTCTGTCCTTCCTGGAAGAAATCCATCCTGTCTTTTCACAGCACCAGCAGTTTGAGCCACTTGAGTATCCAAAGTCTTCACATGAGTGTTCAGACCTTCGATTTTCCCATTCAAATCTTGATACAGGGCGTCAATCTTGCCAGTGAAGTCAACTGTAATCTTCTGCTGACCTTCTAGCAACTGTTCAAGCATGGCTTCCATTTTGCTTGAAGCTGATGGTGCTGGTGCAGGCTGATAGGATGAGGAACCATAGTTCCTGTTCTAATAAGGCTTCTGGTACTCAGACTTCTGAAACTGAGGCTTGGGAGTGTAGCCAGTAGAACTCTGGTTTCCTGTGAAGTTGTTTCTCTGCATATTCCCACTGAATCCTCTGTTTCCTTGTTGATTGTTGTACCTTTGTCCTTGGAAACCAGCTCCATTGATGTAGTTGACATCTTCTTAAAACTCCTCAACTGGCTCAAATGTCTCAACCTCAGCAGCAAACTGAACATACTTCTTCCCAACTAGGAGGTTATGCACAGAGTCCAACTTGGCTTTCATCTCAGCAACAAACTGATTACTTCCTGCACCCCCAACGTTTTTCTGTCTCTCAAAATCAGCATTCTTTGTGCTGTTTCTGGAAGCTAGGTTCTCTATTAACTTGATGGCATCAGCTGGGACTCTTGTGTTGAAGTTCCCATTGCTTGCTGCATCCAGAGCCATCTGGTATTTTCAGTCAACACCTCTGAAAAAGATTCCCAGCAGCTGTACTTCATTAAATCCAAGATGTGGGCAGTCCCTTTGGTACAGCTTAAATCTAACCCATGCTTCTTTAAAAGCTTCTGTTGGACCTTGGGAGAATGTGGCGATATTTCTCCTCAACTCTTCTGACCTTGCATCATCATAGAAGTTGTTGAGGAAAGCAGATTTAGTGTCCTCCCATGTAGTCAAAGAAGAAGGCGCCAGCTGTTTGAGCCAATGTGCTGCATCTCCTTCCAAAGAGTGAGGGAAAAGCTTGCAGAATAGGAAGTCATTGGTGACTCCATTAGCTTTAACACTTGAAGCCAGGTCTTCAAACTTCTCAATGTGGTCCATTGGGTGTTCATGTGGAAACCCATGGAAAGGATGCTGACTTACAAGCTGATAGTAACTGGGTTTCAGCTCAAAGTCATTCCTCTGAAAGGCAGGTGGGCGGATTGCAGCTCTATTTGCATATAACTGATCTGGCCTGTTCTAATCTCCCAGAGTCCTCTGTGGATGACGCCCAGCAGCATCTCCAGCAGCTTGCTGTTGTACATTCTGCTCCTCAATTACAACACCATTGTCATCTATCCTCTGCCCATCCTCATTCCTTCTGTTCCCTTCTCTGTCAACTAAATGACCTTCAGCATCTGTCCTCAGAACAAGTGGTCTAACCATTTTAGTCTGCTTTTTGGCTTTCCTGATGGTTCTCTCTAGCTTGGCGAGTTTGTCAATGCCTAAAGTCACAAGTTCTTTGTCTTTGTTGCTCCTGGTACTGCGATTATGCATGCACCTGAAAAAAAACAACAGAAAAGTGAAAGAAGTTAGTAAACAGAAAATAATAACTTAGATTAATAATGTTTCCACATCTATTAAACAACCTAAGATCTGATTTCTAGGTGATCAATCTTAAAACCAGTATTAAAGCAATCAAGATGAAGAACCAAATGATTTATCCTTCCAGTTTTGTAGTTCTAACAATTCATTATCAACCTTTGAATAACCCAAAACCTAACTAGCAGATTACTCAGACATAGCAGGTGAAACACAAATCATGACTAAATAATATTGCATTAAGAAAATAGAGTAATAGATTAAAGGGGTTCGAAATTCTTCTCTACAGAGTATGGATTTGTCTCCCCAAAAGCTCTCAATCTAATCTCTCTCTTTGTCTCAATAATTCTCAGAATATCTGCCTAACAATGGCTTAGAAAACCTAAATACAAGTCTAAACACGAACTGGGGCAAAAGTGCAAAATAGTGGGAAAATTCTGGGCCAAGTTGCAATTTCTTCTAATGAGACTTAACGCTTCTTCGCAACCACGATCGGTGTCGATCGACACCAAGAGGTGGGTGTCGATCGACACCTTGCTCTTTAATGCCCTCCGACTTGGTCTTTTCAGCAACAGCTTCAGTATAGCTCCAAAAGGTTCCAGAATCCACAATTATGCTCCATTTGTACCTAAAACTGCAAAGACTCTATAGGACTCGAAAAATACTAAAAAGCCTCTATGAACAAGACTTATATCATGGTCAAAAACCAGCAAAAACCATGATATATCAGCGTGTCATCTAAGGTTCTTGAAGCATACTAGATCACGTGTAGTTTCTTGTCTTTCTTCTGACCAAGAACAGCTCCTACGGCGTAGTCACTAGCATCACACATGATCTCAAAGGGAAGAGACCAGTCTGGTGCTTGGACTATAGGAGCTGATGTAAGGGCTTCCTTGATGGTCACGAAAGCTCTCAAACACTCCTCATCAAACACAAACTCAACTTCCTTGCACAACAACCGTGTAAGAGGGCGTGCAATCTTGGAGAAATCTTTGATGAAGCGCCTATAGTTCCCAAGAAGCTTCTGACTCCCTTGACGTTAACCGGCGGCTCAAGACCCATCATGCCCTTCTCTGGTATATTATGACCAAGCACGATCCCTTCCTTAACCATAAAGTGGCATTTCTCCCAGTTCAGCACCAAGTTTGTCTCTTCACAACATTTTAGTACCCTGCAAAGATTCAACAAACACGCAGAAAAGGACGCACCATAGACAGAGAAGTCATCCATGAACACCTCTACCATCTCCTCTATTAGATCGGAGAAGATCGACCTCATACACCGCTGAAACGTAGCCGGTGCATTACACAATCCAAACGGCATCCTTCGATATGCGAAGGTACCGTAGGGACATGTGAAGGTCGTCTTCTCCTGATCATTTGGGTGAATTGGTATCTGAAAGAAACCGCTATACCCATGAAGGAAACAGTAGTAAGGGTGATTAGCAAGTCTCTCAACCATTTGATCAATAAAAGGCAAAGGGAAATGGTCTTTCCTAGTCGCAAGGTTAAGTTTCCTATAATCAATACACATCCTATGACCAGTGATGGTTCTAGTAGGAATAAGCTCATCCTTTTCATTCCTTATGACCGTGATCCCTCCCTTCTTAGGCACCACGTGTACAGGAGAAACCCACGTGCTGTCACTTATGGGATAGATCACGTCAGCCTCTAAAAGCTTAAGGATTTCTTTCTTAACAACCTCTTTCAAATTAGGATTCAAACGCCTTTGATGTTCTATAGAAGAGGCGTTCTCATTATCCAAGTGAATCCTATGAGTGCAAAGCATTGCTGAAAGGCCCTTGATGTCACTTAAAGAGTACCCAATGGCCTTCCTATACTTTCTCAGCTCAGTCAGGAGCGAGGGCAACTCATCATCACTTAGGTTTTCATTCACAATCACGGGATAGGTGTTATTAGGCCCTAAGAAAGCATACCTTAGCCCTTTTGGGAGCTCCTTAAGGTCCACCTTTGGGGCTAACAGCTCACTCCAGTCATCCTCGTGGCTATTGTTGTTGCTTTCCTCCTTGGAACCCTCCTTAGACACCGAGGCATGGCTTTTTAGACTGCTTTCCTCCATCGCTATCCCTTCTGAAATCGAGGCCTCCAGTCGATTCTCCTCTCGATGTCGTCTAGATCGAGCCATTTCGCTCGATTCACTTACTCTATTTGATGTGGATCGAGTGAGGGATCGAGACGCTGAGTCGATCACCTGATTGGACCCCAAAATGATCGGGATGTCTCTCTCGATCGTCGACTTGATTGTTTTTCCTGATCGAGCATTCCTCTCGATCTGTCCGTCGATTGTTGCACTGGATCGAGTTGTGTTCTCGATTTCCTTGTCGATCTGACTCCTGGATCGAGTGATAGCGTCGATCTCGGGGTCGATCCTCCTAGAATCCAGCAGGTTGACGTACTCCTGGTTTCTCTGATCCACATAGCCAAACTCCCCTGGCTCCTTAGTCAGTGCTAGCTTCAGATGGTCTTCTAGAGCCAGCTCTTCCAGCAACTCATCCGCTAAGGCATCCATCATTTCAATGTAGAAAGCTTGCCCTTCAATGGTCGGCTTCTTCAGAACCTCATTGATGTCGAAGTCAAGCCTTATCTCCTTTCCCAAGTGCAAGGCAATCTTCCCATTCTTCACATCTATGATAGCCCCGGCGGTTGCAAGGAATGGTCTCCCTAAGATGAGTGGATCTTTAGGGTCTTCATCCATCTCCAACACGACGAAGTCCGTAGGCACGTTCACACCACTGATTCGCACAGGTAAATCTTCAAGCAGCCCCACTGGTAGCCTCACACTCCTATCAGCCAGTACCAACGAGATCCGACAGTCTTTGAAACGAGTAAAGCCAAGCTTCTTAGCCACGGAGTGAGGCATCAGGTTTATGCTAGCTCCGAGATCACATAGGCAACTCTTGAACTCTAGAAGACCTAAAGCGCAGGGTATAGTGAAACTTCCAGGGTCTCCCAACTTCTTAGGGACTATCTCCTTATGTATCACAGCACTACACTCTTCACTTAGAACAAGTACCTCCTTGCTTTACTTATTCTTCTTCACGAGAGTGTCTTTGAAGAATTTGGCGCATTTAGGCATCATTGCAAGGCAGTCAACGAGAGGTAGCTTGATCTCCACGTCCTTAAGATGCTTCTCAAAGAGGATTCTATGGTTCTCTATGAGTTGCTTCTTGAAACGGTCAGGAAAAGGCAGGTTAGGTACATACGGTGGAGGCACATAAGCATTCTTCTCCTTAGTAGTTTGCTCAACTTTCTTCTCAGCAACTGCTTTGTCTCCTCTTCTTGGCCCTTGGATCCAAACGTTGTCAAAGTTAATCTCATCATCATCAGCTGAAGGTTTACCCTCCCCCTCTTGAATTGCAACGTCCTCGTTGTTCTTGGTAAAGACCGGAGGTTCGAGCTCTTTGCCGCTTCTCAACGTTATGGCGTTAGCATACTCCTTAGGATTCTGCTCACACTTTCCCGGAAGACTATTCTGACCACTCGTGCTCGCTTTCCCTTTCTCTAGCTGCTTGATCTTATTGTTTAAGTTGGTGATCTGAGTGGAGAAGTCAGTGAGAGACGAGTCTAGTCGAGTGTTCATCTCGGCGAACTTCTGGTTTGTAGAGGCTTGCCCTTGTATCAGCTGTTGAAACATTGCTTGAACCGGATCAACTTGTTGTTGCATCGGTTGTTGCTGCTGAGGTGCATAGCCCGGAGGGTAGTTAGGCGTATAAACCCTTGTTACTTTGATGTTGCCCTTGGAAGTTGTTCTGCCCTTGACCTTGGAAACCACCACTCGGTTGAAAACCTTTGTTGTAAGGGATGAAAGGTTTTGCTTGCTGAGCAGGGTACACTTGATCTTTAGGGTTGGCTACGTTGGTGCTTTGGTAGGAGAGGTTGTTGTTCTGGTAGCCTTGGTTGTAGCCTTGAGGTTTGTAGTTGTTCTGTCCCGCCACCCAATTGGTTTCTTCTTGGCTCAACTCTAACTCCTCTTGATTCTCATCAGCTTCACAAACAAAGTGAACATGCTTCTGGTTGGCTAACACCAGCTTATCTATCTTCACATGTAAAGATTTCAGCTCCTTTTTGTGAGACTCTAGCTCTGATCCTCTCGGTGCACGGTCATAGTCCTCAGCGTAGTTGCCATCACTCAATGCCAAGTTTTCTATCAGCTCCATACCCTCTTCTACCTCCTGACCAAGGAAGTTCCCTTTGCTAGCTGTGTCAAGCAACAACCTGATCTTCAATGCAGCTCCACGATATATGGTACTGAGTAGTGTCTCCTCGCTGAACCCGTGATGAGGACATTGGATCGTGTAGTCTTTGAAATACTCCATTGCCTCGTTGAATGTTTCATTGTTCCTTTGAGTGAAACCGCTGATTTCTCTTCTCAACCGTGCTGTCCTGGTGCTAGAAAAGAACTTTGAGAGAAAGGCCTTCTTACACTCGGCCCATGAGGTGATGGTGCCTTGTGGGAGGGTCTTCTCTCAATACCTAGCTTTGTCTCCGAGTGAAAAGGGAAAGAGACGCAGCTTGAGAGCATCTTCGGATATGCCATTGATCTTGATCATCCCACATACATGCTCGAAGTTGTCAAGGTGCTCCAAGGGATCTTCCATTGCTAAGCCGTGGAACTTGTTGTTTTGCACCATGGAGATGTGATGTCATTGCATATTGCATACATTTTGCATACCCATTAGTTAGCTTTTCATGCATTTGTATCATGTTTTAGGATAGATTTCATCACTTAGAGTCCTAGAGCATTCTTGCATCAGCATATGCATTTTCCTTGCATTTTGCATCACATTCAGGTTGTTTCTAACTGCTTTGGATTCGTGGAGGTTCGTGGACGTGTTGAAGCTGATGTTGCAGTTCGTGGGAGCTCGGAAATATGTTAAGGACCAGAGATCGAGTAGCAGATCGAGCATGGCCGGTCGATCTAGGAGTTGATCGACCAGAAGATCGAGCCAACTAGGCGATCCAAGGAAAATGATCGAGACGGAGATCGAGTGAAGCAATCGATCAATCGGTACGGACGTAAATGACGCCATGCAGAGTGAGAGTCAGATCGAGTACACCCCTCAATCCAGCCGAAGATCGATACCGAGATCGGATGCAACACTTGATTCGCCGATGATGATCGAGACCCGGATCGAGCCGAAGACACGATGCCCGGATATGATCGAGAGAACCACTCGATCTTGGAGTCGATCTCTGTCTTTTCAATGGTTTTTGGCTGCTAGCGAAGGGGGGACCATTTGCTTGTTTGGGCATTTTAGGCAAGGCGGCGACACCCTTTTTCGATAACTTTTAGATTCTTATCTTTTTCCTTAAGTTTTTCTCTCTCGTTTTCAAGAAGAACACCATTGTTGAAACTCTTATTTTTCCTTTAAGCTTTTGTATTCGAATCATTATCGTTTAATCCAGTTTTTCTTTCATGTTTATCGTCTCGTTTCTTATGCTTTGCTTGATTTACTTTATGTGTAGTGAGTAGTTCCTTTGGGTTCGGGGTTGAGAGGATTAAGGGGTTAAAAGGGTTCCGATCTTGGGTTTTTCTAAATGTTTTTTAAAGGCTATCTCTTCTAAGGTGTTGAAAGCTTAATGCTTGAAGACTCTCACGCCAAGAGCTTCATGATCTGAGAGGTTCCTTACCTTGTGATAAGCAGTTTTCTTTACACTCTAATGCAGAAGAGAGGTTATCAAAACTCTAATGCAAGCAATGTTGTAGTAAGGCAAGCAGGAGAGTGTCAATCCACTTCTAGATGATAGAGAATCCACAGAGAATGCAAGGTCTAAGACAAATCTAAGCAAATGAGACAGTTTATGAGAAATAATCTAAAAACTAAATGCAACAACCTAAATGGAGTGAAACCTATTTTAAAAATACTAGAAAGGAAGCAGTTACCACGAGGAACAAACAGATAAATTAAAGAGAAGAGCTTCGAATTGTTAAAATTCGACTAGTGGATCGACCACAAGATCGACCACTAGATCGAGCAAAAACGATCGATCTCGTCTAAAACCGTAAAAACAATAAATCTAAAGGCCAGGATGCTATCAGGTAATAAGCTAAAGATGAAATGAGGTGTAAATATGCTAGAAGAGAGGACTTGGGGGTTGAGATTCATATAAGGGGTTTCAAGGAACGATCTTGGGTTTGAAACTTTGGATCGACTCACTTGGTGAGGATCTCTAAGCCTCGAAAACAAAACAAGATCTATCCGTGGCTTTCGGTATAGATCACTCTTTCATCCTCTCCTCCAAACCCATGGCTTTTGGTGGAAAGAGAGGTCGAAAGGCAAGGAAAACAGATTTCGAACAATGGCTTAACTAATCCCCCAAACTTCCATGGCTTTTGGGAAGGGGTAACTAGTCTCTAAGTTGAGATCTTCCGAGGCCCCTGGATCCTGTCAAGGTAAGGGACCTCTCGGATCATGAAGCTCTTGGCGTGAGAGTCTTCAAGCATTAAGCTTTCAACACCTTAGAAGAGATAGCCTTAAAACGTTTAGAAAACAAACCAAGATCGAACCTTTTCTACCCCTTAATCCTCTCAACCCCTAACCCAAAGTAAACTACTCACTACACATAAAGTAAATCAAGCAAGGTGGAAGAAATGAAACGATAAACATGAAACAACGACTAGATTAAACGATAAGGGTCGAGAATACAAAAGCTTGAAAAGAAAACTGGTTCAACAATGGTGTTCTTCCGAAAACGAGAGAGAAAACTTAAAGGAAAAAAGTTAGAAAATCTAAAAGTTGTCCAAAAAGCATTCGCCGCCTTGCCTAAAATGTCAAAACAGTCCAATGGTCCGCCCTTTGCTAACAGCCAAAAACGGTTGAAAGGACAGAGATCGACCATTGGATCGAGTTGTTCTATCGATCATATCCGGCCATCGTGTCTTCGGCTCGATCCCGGTCTCGATCTTCTTTGGTGAATCGAGTGCTGCATCCGATCTTGGTATCGATCTTTGGCAGGATCGAGTGGTGTACTCGATCCGGCTCTCGCTCTGCATGGCGTCATTTACGTCCGTACCGATACATCGATTGCTTCACTCGATCTCCATCTCGATCATTATCCTTGGATCGCCTAGTTGGCTCGATCCTCTGGTCGATCAACTCCTAGATCGACCGCCCATGCTCGATCTGCTCCTCGATCACTGGTCCTTAGCACACTTCCGAGCTTCCATGAACTGCTACATCGGCCTCCAAACCTCCACGAACCTCCGTGTCTCCAAAGCAACCAGAAACAACCTGGAATGGATGCAAAATGCAGAGAAAATGCATATGCTGATGCAAGAGTGCTCTAGGACCCTAAGTGATGCAATCTAGCCTAAAACATGATACAAATGCATGAAAAACTACCTAATGAGTATGCGAAATGTATGCAATATGCAATGATATCAACTCCCCCAAACTTACTTCTTGCTTGCCCCCAAGCAACGAAAAACAAGTAAGGAAGAGAGGTTTTCATAAAATTCAAAGGGGTTTTAAACTTTTTGCAAATGTGCCTTTCGAATAGATCATCTCAATGTCCTAGTTAACAGTTCTAAAATGCAAAGCTTACACTCATACTCCAAAGGACTTAGCCATACTCATCACACAAAGAAATTCAAATCATGAGTCTCTTATTCCTAACAATCAAAGAAATTCATCCTTTAACATTCATTAATCATTCGAACCATGAATCTTATGCACTTTAAAGTAAAACACATTTGGCTAAGGGTTATGGTTATGAGCATAGAATGATCTCATTTGAAAAGGGTTTACAATTAGACAAGGGTTTCTCTCAAAAATGGTTTGAACTAATGCATAATGCTAAAGGTAAAGGCAATTTATGCATACATGATTAGATTCTCATCTACCCATGTAAACTATCAAACAGTCCTATACCCCTCTCATTTAAGAAATTTAATCCTCACTCACCACTTAAAAGTCTACCCCTTCTTCTCAACTTAGCAATCCCCAATTCAAAATAAAGATATTTTTAAACTTTTTAGGCTAGTGAAAAGGTTTTGAAAAATATTTTTTTCTTTTTTTTTTCTCTTTTTTTTTTTATTTAGAGAGAGCTACCTTCTTAAATAGAGCATACTTAGTTTTTAAAAACAAACCTTTCACTTAAAACCTCATTTCTTTCCTTAAAACACAAACTCTTTTGAACCGAAAACAAATTCACAAGAAGGCAACCCCAATGATCCCCCAAACTTATCCTAAGCCTATACCTAGCTTCAAAATGTAAAGCTAGCAATCAATTATGAAAACCAAATCATGTCGCCTAAACCTAACACTTTATGCCAAGTTCAAACCGAAAATAAGGCCTCACAAAGATGTCACACAAGAACATTTGGCTTCAAAGGAGGGTAAGGTTCAAGGAGGGAGTTCTACTTAGGCTCACAAAGAGAGGTAAAAAGGAAGAAGAGAGCCTAAATATTTTAAAACCATTTGTTCATTTTCAAATGCATAAGAATGATAATTAGATTTTCAAATTAAGGTTTTCACTTAGTAGGATGAGTTTCAAATCATGAGAGTTCAATTCAAGCCACGAAAATCCTAACTAGTGATCCAAGCATGGTTAGAACTTACTTTCAAAGCATAAACAAAGCATTAGAGAACTACTAACTAGGGCATTGAAATGATTCATAAGTAAAACACCTTTTTAAGAAATTCTAACCCCTTATGCAAAATGCAAACAACCTAGGTGATATGAGAAATTCTAGACTCAATCCTAACATGTTTTTAAAGAGATGAATGCAACTACATGAATCTTTGAAAAAATTTTAAAAATTTTACCAATTTTTCATGACTAAGACTCAAGGATGTAAAAAGGAAAATAAGATCAAAGAACACAAGATTAAATCACACAAGTACTCCCCCAAACTTGCTTGACACCGTCCCGGTGGCAAACTCATCCGGAGAAGCAAACAAACACAATGCAAGAAACAAAGATGTGCGGTTATATACAATGGAGGAAGGTTGTTACCTCTTGTCTAGGCTCGGCTGGAACTTGAGGATGTTCCAGAGGAGCTAGAGATTGTTGCCTTTCCTTTGTTGCCTGGTTCTTGGAGGGAGTGGCGAGCCGGTTGAATGTTGTCTCCTTGGGTCTCGCGGATCACAACTCCTCCGGTTGAGAGTCTCCTCTTCTCGGGTTGTTGTATCTCCTGGCTTCCTGCTGGCTTAGGCTGGCTCCCTTGGAGTTGTTTGACCTTCTTCCCCAACTTCTTAAGCATTTTCCCTTGCCACTTGTTTATCTTCCGCTGCATCTCCACCACCGAGGCTAAGAACTTCTCGGTTTTGGTCTTAGGTTCAAAATCCAGCTTGGGAAGTGTGTAAACCTCGGGCATCTCATCCTCTGTTCCTGGAGACTCTGACCTTTGGCGCGGGGCAATGGCTGAAGCAGGCGGTCCTCCTAAAGGGGCAAAGCATTCTTCCTCCGTGGGTAAGAACTCGATGTTCCCAACACCAAGCAGCTCGGTCTCGTCTTTGTTGGGGAGGATGCACACTCTCTTCTTGTCTTCCTCATCTATGAAGAGGTAAGCATAAAACCCTTCTGCTGGCGTGCGTCCCAAGCTATCAGTGTTTCTCATGTATGCTTCATCCATGAAAGCTCTGTTTGGGACGTGAGCAAAGTCATGGATGGGCACACCGGCTTGCACGAACAAAGGAGTAAGGAAACCGCCAATATAGGAAGAGGTTGCCTTGCACCGTAAGGCATAAGCCTTGTACTTCACCAGAGAAGCCGCGAGCACACAGCCGTAATTCACTTCATCGCCGAGTTCATCTTCTATGGGTTCTTCATTCGCATCCGGATCAGACACCAAATGCTTCACGCCTTGGAAAAGGAAGCACAGCTCTGTCTTCGTGACAGTAGGAGCAACAGACCTCCCACTGAATGTATTAGCTATCAGCTTCAAAGTATACCTCAGCACCGGACTCCTAACTCTCTTGATCTTGGCGGTGTTTGCTTTGTAGTCTTCATTGCCAAAACTCGTCGGCTTTCTTGAAGGCTGGGAACTCCACCTTGTGTGCATCAGCCTTGAGACCGTAGGCTTGGCATAGCTTGGGGATGGATAGTGTGTAGGCTTGGCGGCCAACCTTGATATAGAGACGCCCTTGAGAAGGAACAGGTGCACTCGGATTCTCGTACCGGAACTCCAAAGTGGCTAGGAAATCTATCGTCACCTCGGGAATTGTAGGGCAGTCCATCCGCGACAAGCACCTCAGACCAATGTTCTTGAGGAGTTGGTCGAATTCTCCAAGGATCCCGAGCCTGGACAGAAGCTCTCGATCAGCAAACTTTGTAGGTTCAAACCGGAGCCTCTCCAACCTCTTCTTATCCCTCTTCTCATCTTTGCTCCACCGGACCCTCTCTTGAACCACCACTTCTTGTGTTTCTCCTTCTTGCACTCGCTCCTCTCTTGTTCTCTTTGGTGCCATTGCTCCTGAAACAAATTTTTCTAGAGAATGATTAGCAAGAGGCGATTGAATGAGAATAAGAGAAGAGGAGAAGAAGATTTATATAAACTACTCTAGAATTTTGGGGATCAAATAAAAATAATAGCTATATAAAAGGGAATAAAATCTTTGAGATACTGAAAATCAAGAATTCTTCCTATTACTTAGCTAATTTTAAAAATTCAAATCCGATCCTATATCCTAAAACAAGAACTTGCGATTTTTAAGAAGATTTTCTTGAAATAAAATCATTAAACCTTGAAAATACCTTTGCAAGAGTAGAGGATATCTTTGCTAAACTTTAAAAGCTTTTAAATTCTCACTCTCTTTGTAAGAAAAACTCGAGCAAACAGAAATGAGAGGGTGAGGAGTAAATTGAAACATTTAAAGAGTTTAACAAACCAAAACAATGGGTGGTCAAAGTGGTTTCTGACAAAAGTCTTGGTCAAGGCACATCTTTCATGGTCAAAGATGCTTGCCTTGACCAAGTTTTGAATTTAAAAATTGGAGGGAAAGGAGTAAAGGAGGGAAAGAAAATTGTTACCTTGGCATGAGATCGAGTCCTTTTGGTCGATCTAGGACTCGATCTCATGCCTAAAATGGCTTAGATCGAGAGGGTTACTCGATTTGTGACTCGATTCAAGGTGAATCGAGCCCTGGATCGATTGGCTCTCTCGATCATTGAGATGTTGGCTCCTCGGCTAAGTCCCTCTGATCGAGCTATGTCCTCGATTTAGGGGTCGATTTAGCATAGATCGAGTGATGGATCGAGTCGAGTGATCGATCAACTTTCAACAGATTTTCCCGAGAGAAATTAGATCGGTCGATCCTATTTGGATCGATCGATCCTTTTTCGTCAAGGTCGATCTTGTCACTCGTTCTCGTCTAGATCGACTGGCTCCTCTCGATTCACTGGCTCGATCTAGCAAAGATCGAGCCAGGATCAGTCGATCTACCACTCGATCTCTAGCTTTATCTTAACCCCTATTGCCCCTTTTGGAACCCAAAGGCAAGGTTTAGATTCCTTATACCTGTTCCTACACACTAAAAACATAAAAACATAAAACTGAAAGAGAAGTAAAAGCAAAAATATGTACAAGATAAACATGGGAATGCCTCCCAAGTGCGCTTTCTTTAACGTCTTTAGCTAGACCTTACTTGGTCTAGGCGGATGGTGGGTCTTGGAGAAGCACCGAGGTACTCTCCTTGACAAAGCTGTCCGCCAGGTAGGGCTTGACTCTGTGTCTGTTGACGGTGAATGCACTACCACTTCTTCCCATTAGAGTAACAGCTCCATATGGCAAGACCTCTTGAATCACGAACGGTCCGCTCCACCTTGATTTCAGCTTGCCCGGGAAGAGCTTTAGCCTCGAGTTGTACAGCAACACCAGTCCTCCTTCCTTAAGCTCCTTGGCAACCAATTTCTTGTCATGAGCCTCCTTAGTTCGCTCCTTGTAGATCTTGGAACTCTCGTAAGCATTCAATCTCAACTCGTCCAGTTCGTGTAGCTGAATAAGATGCCTTTCCTGAGCCGTCTTGAGATCAAAGTTCAGCCTCTTCACAGCCCACAATGCACGGTGTTCCAGCTCAACCGGGAGGTGACAACCCTTGCCATAGAGTAGAGTCAAAGGGGTTGTACCAATCGGCGTCTTGAAGGTAGTACGGTAGGCCCAAAGAGCATTGTCCAGCTTCACTGACCAGTCCTTCCTTGTTGCTCCAACGGTCTTCTCCAGAATAGCTTTGATCTGCCTGTTAGAGACTTCCACCTGACCGCTCGTTTGAGGATGATACGGTGTAGCCACCTTATGCTTAACCCCATACTTTCTCAAGAGGCTCTCAAAAACCTTGTTTACAAAATGGCTTCCTACATCACTTATAACAACCTTGGGTACCCCAAACCTTGGAAAGATGATACTCTTGAACAACTTGATCACAACCTTAGAGTCGTTTGTAGGGGAAGCAACAGCCTCGACCCATTTGGAGACATAATCCACAGCTACTAAGATGTACTTGTTGCCGTATGAAGAAGGAAAAGGCCCCATGAAGTCAATACCCCACGCATCGAACACGTCAACCTCGAAGATAGGAACTTGAGGCATTTCATTCCTCTTGGTAATGTACCCTGCTCGCTGACATGCCTCACAGCTCTTCACAAACTCGTGTGCATCTTTGAAGATAGACGGCCACCAGAAACCCGCTTGCAACACTTTCGTGGCAGTTTTGAATGAAGCGAAGTGTCCTCCGTAGGAAGAGCCATGGCAATGATAGAGGATATCCCTGGCTTCTTCCTTTGTAACACATCTTCGGTACAAGCTGTCTACTCCTCTTTTGTATAGGTAAGGCTCATCCCAAAAGTAGTCACTAGCCTCCCTCAAAAACCTCTTCTTGTGATAGCTGTTGAGATGTGTTGGCTCCTTACCACATGCTAGGTAGTTCACCATATCAGCATACCATGGTAGATCCTCCTCTTTAAAACTCAACACTTCCTCGAACCTTCCTTCTAGCTTCCCACAAACAGCAGTAGTAATCGCCATAAGTTGTTCTTCTGGAAGAGAATCGTCTAAAGGGAGAGAATCGTTGATCCTTAGTCTTGAGAGGTGGTCAGCGACTCCATTTTCTATCCCCTTCTTGTCTTTAATTTCCATGTCAAACTCCTGAAGTAAGAGAATCCATCTTAAGAGCCGAGGCTTAGTGTCTTTCTTTGAGTAGATGTATCGTAGAGCAGCATGATCCGTGTATACTATAGCCTTGGAGCCAACGAGATACGATCTGAACTTCTCAAAGGCGAAGACTACTGCAAGCAGTTCCTTCTCCGTAGTGGTGTATCGTGATTGCGTGTCATCCAAGGTCCTTGAAGCATAATAGATCACATGTAGCTTCTTGTCCTTCTTCTGACCAAGGACTGCTCCTACAGCATAGTCACTAGCATCACACATAATCTCAAAAGGGAGAGACCAGTCTGGTGCTTGGACTATAGGGGCTGCCGTGAGGGCTTCCTTGATGGTCACGAAAGCCTTCAAACACTCCTCATCGAATACAAACTCAGCTTCCTTGCATAACAGCCGTGTAAGGGGGCGTGCAATCTTGGAGAAATCTTTGATGAAGCGCCTATAGAACCCTGCGTGTCCCAGGAAGCTTCTAATCCCTTTAACATTAACCGGCGGCTCCAAACCCATCATAACCTCAACCTTAGCCTGATCAACCTCAATACCCCTCTCTGAAATCTTGTGACCGAGTACTATCCCTTCCTTGACCATGAAGTGGCATTTCTCCCAGTTCAGCACCAGGTTTGTTTCTTCACAACGTTTAAGTACCCTGCAAAGATTCAACAAACATGCAGGAAAGGACTCACCATACATAGAGAAGTCATCCATAAACACTTCTACCATCTCCTCTATAAGATCGGAGAAGATCGACATCATACACCGCTGAAAGGTAGCCGGTGCATTACACAATCCAAACGGCATCCTTCGATATGCAAAGGTACCGTAGGGACATGTAAAAGTCGTTTTCTCCTGATCGTTTGGGTGAATAGGTATTTGAAAGAAACCGCTATACCCATCGAGAAAACAGTAGTAAGGGTGATTTGCAAGTCTCTCAAGCATTTGATCAATGAAAGGCAAAGGGAAATGGTCTTTTCTAGTCGCAAGGTTAAGCTTTCTATAGTCAATACACATTCTATGACCAGTAATGGTCCTAGTAGGGATAAGTTCATCATTTTCATTCCTTATGACCGTGATCCCTCCCTTCTTAGGCACCACGTGTACAGGTGAAACCCACGTGCTGTCACTTATGGGATAGATCACGTCAGCCTCTAAAAGCTTAAGGATTTCCTTCTTAACAACATCTTTCAAGTTAGGATTCAAACGCCTTTGATGTTCTACAGAAGTGGCGTTCTCATTATCCAAGTGAATCCTATGAGTGCAAAGCATTGGTGAAAGGCCTTTGATGTCACTTAAAGAGTACCCAATGGCCTTCTTATACTTTCTCAGCTCAGTTAAGAGAGAGTGCAGCTCATCATCACTAAGGTTTTCGTTTACTATCACGGGATAGCTGTCATTAGGTCCTAAGAAAGCATACCTTAGCCCTTTTGGGAGCTCCTTAAGGTCCACCTTTGGGGCTAACAGCTCACTCCAGTCATCCTCGTGGCTGTTGTTGTTGTTCTCCTCCTTGGAACTCTCCTTTGAACTCGAGGCATGGCCCTTCAGACTGCTTTCCTCTATCGCTATCCCTTTTGTGATCGAGTCCTCCGGTCGATTCTCCTCTCGATGTCGTCTAGATCGAGCCATTTCACTCAATTCACTTACTCGATTTGATATGGATCGAGTAAGGGATCGAGACGTTGAGTCGATCTCTTGATTGGACTCCAAAATGATCAGGGGGTCTTTCTCGATCGTCAACTCGATTGTTTCTTTTGATCGAGCATCATTCTCGATCTGTTGGTCGATTGTTGCACCGGATCGAGTTGGGTTCTCGATTGGCTTGTCGATCTGACTCCTGGATCGAGTGATAGCATCGATCTCGGGGTCGATTTCTAGGCAACATCCTTCTTCATTCTTGATGATTCTCCTCGAATCTAGCAGGTTCACGTACTCTTGGGTCCTTTGGTCCACATAGCCAAACTCTCCTGGCTCCTTAGTGAGTGCTAGCTTCAAATGGTCTTCTAAAGCTAGCTCTTCCAGCAACTCATCCGCCAAGGCATCCATCGTTTCGATATAGAAAGCTTGTCCTTCAATGGTTGGCTTCTTTAGAACCTTGTTGATGTCAAAGTCTAGCCTGATCTCTTTCCCCAAATGCAAGGCAATCTTCCCATTCTTCACGTCTATTATGGCTCCGGCATTTGCGAGGAATGGTCTCCCTAAGATGAGTTGGTCTTTCGGCTCCTCGTCCATCTCCAGCACTACAAAGTCTGTAGGTACATTCACACCACTGATTCGCACCGGTAAGTCTTCGAGCAGCCCTACCGGTAATCTCACGCTTCTATCAGCCAGCACCAATGAGATCCGACATTCCTTAAACCGAGTGAAACCAAGCTTCTTAGCCACGGAGTGGGGCATCAAGTTTATGCTAGCTCCGAGATCACACAAGCAACTCTTGAACTCTAGAGGACCTAAAGCACAAGGTATGGTGAAGCTTCCCGGATCTCCCAGCTTCTTAGGCACTATCTCCTTATGAATAACCGCGCTACACTCTTCGCTTAGTACAAGCACCTCTTTGCTTTCTTTGTTCTTCTTCACAAGGGTGTCCTTGAAAAACTTGGCGCACTTGGGCATCATAGCGAGACAGTCTACAAGAGGCAACTTTATCTCCACGTCTCTCAAGTGCTTCTCAAACAGGATCCGGTGTTTCTCTATTAACTGCTTTTTGAAACGACCCGGGAATGGCAACTTTGGTACGTAAGGTGGGGGCACGTAGTCATCCTTTTCCTTGGTGGTTTTCTCAGCCTTTTTCTCAATGAAAGCCTTGTCACCTCTTCTCGGTCCTTGGATCCATACGTTGTCAAAGTTTATCTCCTCATTATCAGCTGAAAGTTTACCCTCCCCCTCTTGAATTACAACATCCTCGTTGTTCTTGGTAGAGACCGGAGGCTCAAGCTCTTTGCCACTTCGTAACGTAATGGCATTGGCATACTCCTTGGGGTTTTGCTCACACTTTCCCGGGAGGCTGTTCTGTCCACTCGTGCTTGCCTTGCCTTTCTCCAGCTGCTTTATTTTGTTGTTGAGGTTTGTGATTTGAGTGGAGAAGTCGGTTAATGATGAATCTAGCCGAGTGGTCATTTCAGCGAACTTCTGATTTGTAGAAGCTTGCCCTTGTATTAGCTGTTGGAACATTGCTTGAACCGGATCAACTTGTTGTTGCATCGGTTGTTGTGGCTGTTGAGGTGCAAAGCCCGGAGGGTAGTTAGTAGTATAACCCTTGCTTTGTTGTTGTTGCCCTTGACCTTGGAAATTGCCTTGCCCTTGACGTTGGAAACCACTGCTCGGTTGAAAACCTTTGTTGTAAGGGATGAAAGGCTTAGCTTGTTGAGCAGGGTACACTTGATCTTTAGGGTTGGCTACATTGGTGTTTCGGTAAGAGAGGTTGTTGTTCTGGTAGCCGTGGTTGTAGCCTTGAGACTTGTAGTTGTTTTGTCCAGCCACCCAATTTGCTTCTTCTTGGCTTAGCTCTAACTCCTCTTGGTTTTCATCAGCTTCACCAACGAAGTGAACATGCTTCTGGTTAGCTAAAACCAACTTGTCAATCTTCTCATGCAACGATTTGAGCTCCTTCTTGTGAGACTCTAATTCTGATCCCCTCGGTGCTCGGTCATAATCCTCAGCATAGTTTCCATCACTCAACGCCAGGTTCTCTATCAGCTCCATACCCTCTTCTACTTCTTGACCGAGGAAGTTCCCTTTGCTAGCTGTATCAAGCAACAACCGGATCTTTGGTGAAGCCCCACGGTATATGGTACAGAGTAGAGTCTCCTCACTGAACCCGTGATGAGGGCATTGGATCGTGTAATCTTTGAAACGCTCCATAGCCTCATTGAATGTCTCATTGTTCCTTTGAGTGAAACCGCTGATTTCGCTTCTCAACCGAGCAGTCCTGGTGCTTGAGAAGAACTTTGAGAGGAAAGCCTTCTTACATTCAGCCCATGATGTGATGGTGCCTTGTGGGAGGGTCTTCTCCCAATGTCTAGCTTTGTCTCCGAGTGAAAAGGGGAAGAGACGCAGCTTGAAGGCATCTTCTGATATACCGTTGATCTTAATCATTCCACACACTTGCTCGAAATTGTCCAAGTGCTCCAAGGGGTCTTCCATTGCTAAGCCGTGGAACTTGTTGTTTTGCACCATAGATATGAACCCCGGCTTTATCTCAAAGTTATTGTTTTGTACCGGAGGAGGAGTGATCCCAAACCTATTGTGGTGGGTATTGGGAGCATCTCCGGCTCCTATGATCCTCGAAGGTCTAGCCGCGTGTTGGGGGTTTCCATTGCCCCGTCCTGCTGGAGGTGGTCCTTCTGGATGCTCGTGTGCAGCCATGTCTTCAAAGTTAACCAGACCTTGCTGAACAATCTCCTCAAAGGCTCTTGTTTGATCTCTGACTCTTCTTTGCCGTGAGTGACCAAGCTGATGAATGTTGTCTAAGGGTTGTAGAAGATTGTTGTCTCCCCTTGAACGAAGATTCATGTACCTGAAGACACACGGTTTAGAGTAGTAGGATTAGTAACTTGAAAAAGGTAAAGACTTAGTCTTTGCTAAGACCCAAATCTCTATGTTCTCTAAGCAACCTAGAATGGCAACGGCGCCATTTGATAAGCTGTTTTCTTTACGCTCTAATGCAGCAGAGAGGTTATCAAAACTCTAATGCAAGCAATGTTGTAGTAAGGCAAGCAGGAGAGTGTCAATCCACTTCTAGATGATAGAGAATCCACAGAGAATGCAAGGTCTAAGACAAATCTAAGCAAATGAGACAGTTTATGAGAAATAATCTAAAAACTAAATGCAACAACCTAAATGGAGTGAAACCTATTTTAAAAATACTAGAAAGGAAGCAGTTACCACGAGGAACAAACAGATAAATTAAAGAGAAGAGCTTCGAATTGTTAAAATTCCACTAGTGGATCGACCACAAGATCGACCACTAGATCGAGCAGAAACGATCCGTAAGAACAATAAATCTAAAGGCCAGGATGCTATCAGGTAATAAGCTAAAGATGAAATGAGGTGTAAATATGCTAGAAGAGAGGACTTGGGGGGGTTGAGATTCATATAAGGGGTTTCAAGGAACGATCTTGGGTTTGAAACTTTGGATCGACTCACTTGGTGAGGATCTCTAAGCCTCGAAAACAAAACAAGATCTATCTGTGGCTTTCGGTATAGATCACTCATTCATCCTCTCCTCCAAACCCATGGCTTTTGGTGGAAAGAGAGGTCGAAAGGCAAGGAAAACAGATTTCGAACAATGGCTTAACTAATCCCCCAAACTTCCATGGCTTTTGGGAAGGGGTAACTAGTCTCTAAGGTGAGATCTTCCGAGGCCCCTGGATCCTGTCAAGGTAAGGGACCTCTCGGATCATGAAGCTCTTGGCGTGAGAGTCTTCAAGCATTAAGCTTTCAACACCTTAGAAGAGATAGCCTTAAAACGTTTAGAAAACAAACCAAGATCGAACCTTTTCTACCCCTTAATCCTCTCAACCCCTAACCCAAAGTAAACTACTCACTACACATAAAGTAAATCAAGCAAGGTGGAAGAAATGAAACGATAAACATGAAACAACGACTAGATTAAACGATAAGGGTCGAGAATACAAAAGCTTGAAAAGAAAACTGGTTCAACAATGGTGTTCTTCCGAAAACGAGAGAGAAAACTTGAAGGAAAAAAGTTAGAAAATCTAAAAGTTGTCCAAAAAGCATTCGCCGCCTTGCCTAAAATGTCAAAACAGTCCAATGGTCCCCCCTTCGCTAACAGCCAAAAACGGTTGAAAGGACAGAGATCGACCATTGGATCGAGTTGTTCTATCGATCATATCCGGCCATCGTGTCTTCGGCTCGATCCGGGTCTCGATCTTCTTTGGTGAATCGAGTGCTGCATCCGATCTTGGTATCGATCTTTGGCAGGATCGAGTGGTGTACTCGATCCGGCTCTCGCTCTGCATGGCGTCATTTACGTCCGTACCGATACATCGATTGCTTCACTCGATCTCCATCTCGATCATTATCCTTGGATCGCCTAGTTGGCTCGATCTTCTGGTCGATCAACTCCTAGATCGACCGCCCATGCTCGATCTGCTCCTCGATCACTGGTCCTTAGCACACTTCCGAGCTTCCATGAACTGCTACATCGGCCTCCACACCTCCACGAACCTCCGTGTCTCCAAAGCAACCAGAAACAACCTGGAATGGATGCAAAATACAGAGAAAATGCATATGCTGATGCAAGAGTGCTCTAGGACCCTAAGTGATGCAATCTAGCCTAAAACATGATACAAATGCATGAAAAACTACCTAATGAGTATGCGGAATGTATGCAATATGCAATGATATCACCTTGACAGGATCCAGGAGCCTCGGAAGATCACACCTTAGAGACTAGTTACCCCTTCCCAAAAGCCATGGAAGTTTGGGGGATTAGTTAAGTCATTTACTTGAAATCCGTTTTCCTTGCCTTTCGACCTCTCTTTCCACCAAAAGCCATGGGTTTGGAGGAGAGGATGAAAGAGTGATCTATACCGAAAGCCACAGATAGATCTTGTTTTCTTTTCAAGGCTTAGGGATCCTCACCAAGTGAGTAGATCTAAAGTTTTAAAACCAAGGTCGAACCTTTGAAACCCCTAACCATGAATCTCAACCCTAGGCCCTTTCTTTTAGCATCTTTACCTCTATTCTCATCATTCGCTTGTTATCTGATAGCATCCTGGTCATTAGCTTTACTGTTCTTACGATTTTAGACAAGATCGATTGTTATCGCTCGATCTAGTGGTCGATCTCATGGTCGATCCACTAGTCGATTTTTAATAATTCGAAGCTTTCTCCTTTAATTAATCTGTTTGTTTCTCGTGGTAGTTTCTTGCTTTCTAGTATTTATAAAATAGGTTTCATTCTGTTTAAGTTGCTGCATCTAGTTTTTAGATATTTTACCATAAACTGTCTCATTTTGCTTAGATTTGCTTTAGACCTTGCATTCTCTGTGCATTCTCTATCTCCTAGAAGTGGATTGACTCTCTCTTGCTTGCTATACTACAGCATTGCTTGCATTAGAGTTTGATAACCTCTCTGCATCATAAAACCTGCTTGAGAAATTGCTTTATCAAGATGAAACCTGGCATGATCTCGAAGTTGTTGTTATGTACAGGAGGAGGAGTGATCCAAACCTATTGTGATGAGTGTTGGGAGCATCTCCGGCTCCTATGATCCTTGGGGGTCTAGCCGTGTGTTGGGGGTTTCCATTGCCCCTTCCTACTGCCCCGGGAGCTGGAGGAGGTCCTTCTGGATGCTCGTGTTCAGCCATAGCTTCAAAGTCAACCAAACCGTGCTGAACAATCTCCTCAAAGGCTCTGGCTTGTTCTCTGACTCTTCTTTGCCGTGAGTGACCAAGCTGATGAATATTGTCCAAAGGTGGAAGTAGATTGTTATCTCCCCGTGAACGAAGATTCATATACCTGAAAACACACGTTTGAGAGTAGAATGATTAGTAACTTGAAAAAGGTAAAGACTTAGTCTTTGCTAAGTCCCAAATCTCTATGTTCTCTAAACAGTCCTAGGATGGCAACGGCGCCATTTGATATCCAATTTATTTGCAAGGGTGAGAATGCAATGAGGTTATCAAACTCAAATGCAAGACAGGTTGTAGTACAGCAAGCAAGAGAGAGTCAATCTACACCTAGGATGATAGAGAATGCAAAGAGAATACAAGGACTAATGCAAATCTAAGCGAAACGAGATGAGTTATGAGAAAATTCCTAAAAACTAGATACAGTAACTTAAATGGAATGCAACCTATTTTAAAATTACTAGGAATGATGAAACTACCACGAGGAACAAACAGAATAATTAAAGGACAAAGCTTCGAATTACTAAAATTCGACTAGTGGATCAACCATGAGATCGACCACTAGATCGAGCAATAACAACCGATCTCGTCTAAAAATGCAAGAACAGTAAAACTAACGACCAGGATGCTATCAAAGATCAAGCGAATGACGAGAGAAGATGTAAAGATGCTAAAAGAAAGGGCCTAGGGTTGAGATTCATGGTCAGGGGTTTCAAAGGTTCGACCTTGGGTTGAAAACTTTAAATCGACTCACTTTGTGAGGATCTCTAAGCCTTGAAAACTAAGCAAGATCTATCTGTGGCTTTCGGTATAGATCACTCCTTCATCCCCACCTCCAAACCCATGGCTTTTGGTGGAAAGAGAGGTCGAAGGGCATGGAAAACAGATTTCAAATGAGTGGCTTAACTAGTCCCCCAAACTTCCATGGCTTTTGGGAAGGGGTAACTAGTCTCTAGGGTGTGATCTTCCGAGGCTCCTGAATCCTGTCAAGGTAAGGAACCTCTCGGATCATGAAGCTCTTGGCGTGAGAGTCTTCAAGCATTGAGATCTCAACACCCTAGAAGAGATAGCCGTTGAAAACACTTAGAAAAACCCCAAGATCGAAACCCTTTAGACCCCTTAATCCTCTCAACCCCGAACCCAAATAAACTACTCACTACACATAGGGTAAATCAAGCAAAGCATGTAAAAGGAAACGATGAACATGAAAAGAAAACTAGATTAAGATGAAAACGATTTGATTACAAAGCTTAAGAAAAACTCAAGTTCGACAATGGTGTTCTTCGTCAAAACCAGAGAGAAAACATACAGAAAAAGATAAGGATTGAAAGTTGTGTGGGAAAAGGGCGTCGCCGCCTTTCCAAAATGGCCAAAACAAGCTGATGGTCCCCCCCACGCTAGCGGCCAAAAGTGGTTGAAAGGACAGAGATCGACTCCAGGATCGAGCAGTTCTCTCGATCATATCCGGACATCGTGCCTTCAGCTCGATCTGGGTCTCGATCATCATCGGCAAATCGAGTGTTGCATCCGATCTCGTTATCGATCTTCGGTTGGATCGAGTGGTGTACTCGATCTGGCTCTCGCTCTGCTTGGCGTCATTCACGTTCGTACCGTTTGATCGATTGCTTCACTCGATCCTCGTCTCGATGATTCTCCTTGGATCGCCTGGTTGGCTCAATCTTCTGGTCGATCACATCCTAGATCGACCGGCCATGCTCGATCTGCTCCTCAATCTCTGATCCTTAGCAAATATCCGAGCTTCCACGAACTGCTACAACAGCCTCAACATGTCCACGAACCTCCACGACTCCAAAGCAGCCAGAAACAACCTAAATGTGATGCAAAATGCAAGGAACATGCGTATGCTGGTGCAAGAATGCTCTAGGACTCTAAGTGATGCAATCTAACCTAAAATGTGATACAAATGCATGAAAAGCTAACTAATTAATATGCAAAATGTATGTAAAATGCAGTAACATCATCAAACCCCAAATCTCTCCCCCACACTTAAATTACACAGTTTCTCGTGTAATGAAAGGAGTGAGAGAGAGAAGCAACAGAATATATTGCAAAAACTTAAAAAGATACAATGGTTTATACAACAGTAAGGATGTGGTACCTTTAGGTTTGGTGGGAGGACTGGTGGTATGATCCAAATGTCTCTGGCTGTGGAGAATGGCTAGCTCTCCTCTTGTTTCTCCTCTCTTTTCCTTGTGAAGAGGTTTATGCTTCTTGAGGTTGAAGAACCAAAGTTGTCCATTGAGCTTGAGCTTGGGATGAGTTGCCTTGAGTGTCCCATTGTTGCCATGTTGTGTGGACCTCATAAGAAGTGTAAGCTGGTGCCTCCCATCCTGATGGTGTTTGGGACCTTGGCTCATAAGATGAGGCTCTTGAAGGTTCCCAAGCTGCCCATTGATCAGTTTGTTGCACATGGAAGGAGTGTCTCCCTTGGGGGTTCCAAATACCTTCCTCTTCTTCAATAGGTTCAGCTTGTGGCAATTGCTCTCCATAGTGGGAGGTGTACTCATGACCATGGCTTTGATGGGAAGCTCCTCTTGATGTAGATTTATCCTTCTTGAACTTTCCCTTGACCAGCTTTACTAACTTCTTGATGGTCTTGTCTTGCCATTTACACCACTTCTGAAGTTTTTTAATGTGTTCATGAGCAAACTTCCGAGAGCTTCCTTGGCTTGGGACCTCATAAGGGTTGAAGTGGAACTGCTTAGTGTTGTAATTCAGCACCTCATTCTCATCTAGCTCTTCCTCTTGTGATTCTTCTTGGCTTTCAGCGCCAACAACAGCCTCTTCTTGTACCTCCTCTTCATTGTTTTCTTCACCTTCTTCTTGCTCATCTTCCTCACTGTCTTCTACACTCTCTTTAGCTAAAGATGCTCCATGGTAAAGCTGACTTTCATCTAGGAAAAATCTGGCATTATTCCCCTTGATGATGGATGTGAGCTGCGGATTTGGGAGAATGACTCTTGCTGGCTCTCTGAATCCTTTGAGGAACTTGTAAACATTCTTCCCTTGGATGCTCTTCTCAAGATAGTGACTCCTCTTGAGACAATCCAGATCTATCCACATTGGTTCCAAAGCATCTTTATTATGCTCCTCAAGGTTCACACCACTTGCCATCATGATGGCTGTAACAATCCCTCCAATGTGCAGTTGGAGATTCCTCTCCCTTTTGCCCTTGTTGATGATTCGGCCTCTGTAGGAGTGGAGCTGCTCCATAAGCAAACTCACATAGCAAGGGTATTTGGTTGGCGGCCCCAGAGGTACTCTTTTCTTGCTGAAGCCCACTATTGGCTGTATTGCATTGTACATTAAGTCCCTCGCCCTTTCTGTGAAATTGGTTGTCTCCTTTCTTGCAAAGAATGTTTTTGCAAGAGCTTTGTGAGCATATCTCACAGCTGGGTGCTTCAAATGCTGATTCCTTGTGCCTCCAGCTGTGTATGAGGCAGCCCCAATCACTCCCCATAGCATCTCATGCTGCTTTTGGCTGATCTTGAATTGATCCCTCTTGTCAGCATAAGGGCACATGCAAAGACCTTGAGAGAGCTTAGAGAAGGTTGCTGTGAACCTTTGTTCGCCAAGCTTGAAAGAAATCCAGCCATCTCCATTGGAAAGTTCACTCTCTTCATAGCTCACCACCTTGAAAGTGGAGAGGACCTGGTATGTGAGATGCTTGTAGGAGGGAAGTGGATTCTCTATAAATTCGCTAAGCCCCATGTTCTCAAAGATTCTCTTGCAATCACCATAGATCCCAAGCGCCTACATTGTGGAAGCACAAGGGTATCTTGTGGCCTTGAAAGTGCATTGGTTGAAGTGTTCCATGAGCTCTCTTGCACTTGGCTCCTTGTATGGGACTTCTTATACAGCAACCCCCTTTCCTTTGGACTTGGATGCTTTTCCCTCAACCGGCCTCTTTCCAGCAGCCTTAGATGATTGCCCAGCAGCAACACCTTTGCCTTTGTCTCTTCCGGTAAGTGGAGAAGAAAGTGCTTCATCCTTTGGTGCTTGACCCTTGCTTCCAGCAGCAGTTTTAGTTTTCCCCATGGTACGTCGCATGACCATCGGTCACTTGAGACCGATGGTAGTGACCGATATGAACTATCAATCACTTTGAGACCGATGGCATGACCGATGGCTCTCCTGCCTAACCCCATCGGTCACTTTTGATCGATGGTGGTGACCGATTGTATATCCGCTTGATTCCCATCGGTCACCTTCTGATCGATGGTGTGACCGATGGTGCATCCGCTTGGTTTCCAGTGGTCACTTCCTGACCGATGGTATGATCGAAGGGTCCTATCGGTCACTTCCTGACCGATGGCCTTGACCGATGGAAACCATGCCTTGCACTTTTTGTTTCCCCAAACTCCTTCTCAAGCCCCAAACCGAACTCATGCTTGTAAAGGCACTAACAAAGCATAAAAATAAAGAAAAAGCATAATATATACAAAGGATATCATGGGCCTACCTCCGAAGTGTACTTGTTTAGAGTCGCTTAGCTTGAATTTGATTACCTCCTTAGTTAAGGTAAGGAGAAGGAGTCTTGGAACTCCTTGGTGTCATCTTGCTCCCCTTGACTCTGGTGGTGACTCCATTCAGCTTGATCTTAGCAAAAGGCATAGTCTTCTCCTCTTGCTGAGTCTTGAAGCAAACCTCACCCATCTTTGAGCCACATGGTTGCAAAACCACCTCTCCTCCTTTAGTAACCAACTTGATTTCATTCAAACTCTTGTAACCAACCACTTCAAGGACCTCCTTTTCAGTGGTGTCTGCAAACAGCTTTGGCAAATAGCAACCATCAAAGCTCTGTCCTTGGTAGCCTTCAAACTCTGGCCAGTTTTTGTTAACTCCTTTCACATTGTTAAGCTCCATGGATAACGCATGATCAGGCTACAGCTTGTTACCCTTGCTGTCAAACCTCAAGACCTTATTTTTAGTAAGCCTCAGCTCTGTTGTGCACTCTCTAGCATCAAATGCAGCGCCAGCTAATGCAAGAAATGGTCTTCCAAGTATGATGGCATTCTTGATCTGCCCTTCAACATCTAGCACCAAGAAGTCAGTAGGGATAGTCACTCCTTCTATCTGCATAGGCACATCCTTGAGAGCTCCTAATGGCATCTTCACAGTTCCATCAGCAATGTTAAGAGAGACATTACTTGGTTGAAACTTGGTGTAACCTAACTCCTTAGCAGTAGAAGCTGGTAACAGATTGATGCTTGCTCCAAGATCTTGCCTTTAAGCTCACAAGGGAGTGTGAAGCAACCTGGATTTCCAAGCTTCTTGATGTTGAGCTCTTTAACTTCTGATGCCTTAGCCTTAGCTCTCAGTTTCCCAAGCTCCACTTCAGCATTTAAACCTCTCATTTCCATTTGAGCAGCATAAAGGGTTTCATACTTCTTGACTAGCAGCACCTTGAACCTTCCTGGAAATGGAATGTCAGGTTGATAAGCTCGGAATAAATCAGCTTGAGCTTCCTTCTTGGCATCAGAAACTTTAACAAGTTCCTCCCCCTAACTTTGTTCATTAATGTCCTCATTGATCATGGACAGAAACTCATCTACTATAGCATATTCCTCAGGTGTGAAAGCATCAAGAGATTCAACAGCTTGGCAGTATTCCTTTGGATTATTCTCACATTTTGGAGGAAGAGTACCTTAAGGGCGTGGTGCACTTGCTATGCCTTTGTTGTTCTCTAAGTTCTTTACCCTTGCTGCTAAGCCATCAAACTTGTTGGTGAACTCCACATGCACAAAATCAATCTTGTTATGAACCTCAGCAAACTTCTTGTTCATATCCAAGGTTGTGTTGACCTGATTCTGAAGCATTTGCTGCATCATACTCTTGAGTTCAGGATCATGGAAGCTGGAGGAAGCTTGAGCTGGTGCTAGAGTATTGAAGCATGTAGGGCGCTCTTGGCTAGAATTTGTGTTTCCTCTGTTGAAAACCTTGATTGTTATTATAGGGAACACAAGGTTTTGCTTGGCCAGCTTGCTGTTGCTGTTGAGGTGGGTACACTTGGTCTTGAAGATTTGCAACATTGTTGCTTTTGTATGATTGATTTGTGTTAGGTCTGTAGTTGCCATACCCATTGTAGCCTCCTTTGTTACCAAGATAGTTCATCTCCTCAACTTGGCAAGTCTCTTGATCATCAAGATGAACCATGTCACCAACAAAGTGAATTTCCTTCCTTTCCCTGAGCAGTAGATCAATCTTTAAAGCAGAGATTTGATCTCTTTCTAGCTAGACTCCAGTTCATCTTTAGGACTCCTTGGAGTTATATCAAACTCCTTATTGTAATTCCCATCAAACTGTGCTAGATTCTCAACAAGCTCCAATCCCTCATCATCATCTTTATATAAGAAGTTACCATTAGATGCAGTGTCCAAAAGCATTCTGATCTTTGGGAGGGCGCCCCTGTAGAGAGTTGAGAGCAGAGAGGCTTGTAAGAAGCCATGGTGTGGGCACTGCAGTGTGTAGCCCTTGAATCTTTCCCAAGCTTCACCAAAGCTTTCATTGTTCCTCTGTGCAAACCCTGAGATCTCATTCCTGATCCTAGCAGTCTTTGAATTAGAGAAGAACTTCGCTAAAAAGGCTCTCTTGCATTCATCCCAACTGGTGATGCTTCCTTGAGGTAAGTTTTTCTCCCACTGGTGAGCTTTATCAACAAGAGAGAATGGGAACAACTTTGGTTTAAAGCGATCTTCACTTACCCCATTAACCTTTGTTACAGAGCAGAGTCTATCAAAGTTATCCAAGTGATCCAAAGGGTCTTCAAGTGCTAACCCATGGAACCTCTGGATCTTAAGTTCATAAACCTGAAAAGCAGCAATAAGAGTCAAGGATGATTAGTAACCAAATGCAAGTAAACCCTTATCTTAAAGGTTCTACAAACTCTAATGATTCAAACTGTAAACCCCAATGGCAACGGCGCCAAATTGTTACAAGAGTTTTGACCTCTTATGTCAATCACCCATTGTACTATTCAGTTATAGTATTTGGGTTTTTAGGTCAATCCAAGGGGTTAAGTTGAATAACAGAAGAGTTGCAAGTAGAAAGCTCTAAGTAAGGTGAAACAGAGAAGATTGTGTAGCAAAGCAAGTAAACTAGCAACCTAAATGATCATAAACCAAAGAGCACTCAAAGAAGACCAGTTCAGCAATGATCAATGAACAAAATAGAGCAAATAAACAGAGTAAATGGGAAACTCGAAATTCAACTAAAGAGAAGACAAGTTCCTAGATGTGGTTATTGACTTTGGGGAATTCAAAGGCTAACTAAGGTTGTTACAAATATCACTGATCAAGCAAACAAGCTATCAATGCTGATTCCTAGACATGGAGTTCACAAACAAGCAAGTTAAGTCCAATCTCTTGGAAAATAACACTTTGCTAATCATCCCAACAAAAACTAACTCTCATTAGTGCTAGAACAATCACCAAGAATGAACAAACAACTCTATTCAAATCAAAATACTCCTTAAACAGTCAATCTCGTGAGAAAAGGCCAGTAAATCCTCTATTAACCAAGATCAGCATTTCATCAAACACTTTGTGGGCATAAAATGAAGCCTAAATCTAGATTCATGTTATCAAAACAAATCTACCTTAAGAACATATTAATATAGTTGAATCAATCATATTAAGTGCTAACAAACCCTAATCAAGCCTGTAAATTTTCCTAATCTACCACATCTAGAAACCCTAAGGTAACTACTCACTAATCACCATGTTAAACATTAAATCACAAAGAGTGAAGATGTTAAACATGATTAAGAGAGAGATTAAAGAGAAGATTAAAGGTAAATACAAACTTAGATTAAGCAAAGATGGATTGTCTTACAAAAACAGAAAAATCAACCAAGAACAGAAAACTTAGAACACGGCTTGATACTAAAAATTCTTAAAACAAGCTATTTATATCAAAAGACAAATGCCCTAACACAATGGCAAAAGTGTAAATAAATGCAGGTTCAGGTTGGATCCCATCGATCAGAAAGTGACCGATGGTCTTGAGGAGAGTGCCCATTGGTATACACGCTGGGTTTCCATCGGTCACTTCCTGGCCGATGGCATGACCGATGGCCTCTCTATCGGTCACTTCCTGACTGATGGTCCTGAGGAGAGTGACCAATGATATACGCGCTGCATTCCCATCGGTCACTCCTTGACCGATGGCATGATCGATGGCCTCCTATTGATGACTTCCTGACCGATGGTCTTGAAGGCTTGATTGATGGACTTACAGAGATTGCTTTCCTTGGCTCCTTCTGCTCCTTCTTGGCTTTGCTAGCCTTCTGATCCGCTCCTACACTTCCTCATTGCTCCATTCAGTTCCATAAGCACCTAAAAACATCCTTGATGCATAGAAAATGCAAACTACATCCTAAATGCAACCAAGTCTAAAAGGAGAAGAAAATGGGACGAAAGAGAAGGAAAACAGGCAAAAGAGAATCAAAACAAGCACTAAATTCAAGCCTAAGTAATGCAAATGTATGAGATATCAGTGGACGAATGTATCTTGGTTCATTGACTAACTCCTTAGGTGCTTCTCTTGGTTTCTCCTTAACCACTTCTTTGGCCTTGGTGTTCTTTGAACCTTTTTCAGCTTCAACCACTTAATCCTCTTTAGCTTCTTCAGGATCTTTGACCACCACCCCCTCTTCTTGTTCTTCAATATCCACATTGGGTGTAGAAGGTGCTACTCTTAGAGGGACATGCTTTCCACTTCTTAAGGTGGCAGCTTTGACACACTCTTGTATAAGTGAAGAGGAAGATGATTGTGAAAGACTCTCTTGCTTCCTTAGTCTCAGATTCAAAGATTAAAGACTCCTTTGGATGTCAGCAGTCATGCTTTTCTGAACTCAGCTATATTTCTTTGAATTGCAGCCATACTGCTTTGAATTTCTGCAGTTTGGAGTTGTTGCATTTGGAGCAGAAGCTGCTTTATGTCCAAATCTTGTGAAACCTGAGAGTTGTTAGCGCCAACTGTTTGAGAAGAAGAGCTTTGATGTTGTTGAATGTAAGGGCCTCCATTGGACTGTTGTTGACAAACATCATAGCCTTGTCTCACTGTTTGCTCCTCTTGGATCTGAACATATTTGACTTGATGCTCCTTGTAGAGGTTATGTGTATCAACAGTTTGAAGAGGTTTGGTTGCTCCATTGAACAAAATTTCCACTTTTTCCTGCAAAGCCTTCATCTCATGCATTGCTGTTTCAAACTTCTCTTCAGCTGCCATTGCATGTTGCTCAAACTCATCCACATAATCCCAATTACTAAGCGCCATGTTCTCCACTAGTAGCCAGCCTTCATCAACATATTTTCCAGGGAAATAGCCATTGCTTGCTGCATCTAGAAGGATTCTTATGTTTGGGAGAACACCTCTATAGAGTGTGGATAGAAGCATTTCTTTGGTGAAGCCATGATGAGGGCATTGATGAGTGAAGCCACTAAGCCTTTTCCAAGTGTCTCCAAAGCTCGCATTAGACAACTGTTTGAAGTTTGTGATCTCATTCCTGAATTTTTCAGTTCTTGAAGGAGAGAAGAAATTAATTAAGAAAGCACCTTTGCATTGTGATAGGGCTGAGGTTTTACCAAATTAATTTACTACTGCAAGTGCACAGCAAAGCAGTTGTAGCATAAAAGGTTATCGAATCCCAATGGAGTAAGTTAACTACACTATAAAATTCTGGTTCAGATTAAACTAAGCATTAAATAATGAATTTAATGTGAAATAACTAACGTAATGAAACCAAGCGAAATTTGTTGATTGATCTAAGTTCAGAAAGCTAAAGGCGCTACGTCACGACAATTTGCAGGTTGAATCCGAGAATATAGAATCCATGAAACCAGGAATGAATTAAAACCGTCTAGAACTCAAAACACAAAGATATAACTAATCAATTCTCATTGCAGAAGTTATCTATGCCTCAATCACAGAATTCCAAATCTCTTTGCAAATTATAACAATCTAAAAAGGAAGTAATGATCAGTTTCAATTGTTCACAAAACTCCTAAGTCAAATCTCTTTGCAAATAGGTGTTTTGCTCATCTTATACTAGTTAAGGTGATTAACCATGTTCTCACATCTATTAAACAACATATGGTTTCGAAATCTAAATGATTAGTCTCAGAAATCGATATGAATGCAAGCACAAATGAAGAACCAATGGATTTTCCTAACAGTTATGCAATTCTACAAACTCTTCATCAACCTTTGAAAAACTCTAACTTAACTAACAGATAACTCATACATGATTATGAAAACACAAAGCATACCTGAATAAAACTGCAATAAAAGAATAGAGTATAAGATAAAAGGGTTCGAAATCTTCTCTAAAAGAGTACAGGATCTGTCTCCCCAAAAGCTCTAAATCAATCTCTCTCTAAAGCTCTCTAAATTCTAAGATACAAGATAAAAGCCAACAAGGGCTGACAACCTAATATATACAAGCTAAAACACGAGCTGGGACACTTCTGTAAATAGTGGAACTTCTGGGCTAAAGTGCAATATCTTCTCTTTCGTTTAAATAAATGTCGCGACTCTCTACAGATGTGGGAGACGAGCGTCACCCTTGAGTGGTGACGATCATCACCAATGCTATGTAACGCCTTCTGAGTTGCTAATTTCGGGGTTGATTATTGAAATGATCCAAAAAGCTTTAAAACCTCTAATTATGCTCTAGTCATGCTATAACCTGCAGAGACTCTATTATGATTCTAAAAAGGCCAAAAAACTCAATAAAAAGGACTTATACCATGGTTAAAAACCATAATGACCATGATATATCAACTCCCCCAGAATAAACTTTTGCTTGCCCTTAAGCAAACATCAGACAAAGAACCGGGTCGAGGTTTGAAAACAGAAACAGTCAGCTAAACATTAGGAACGCCACATTGATCAATACTTTCGAATCCACATACCACAGAGCCAATATCTCAAATCCAGTCCATGCCCCTTCAAGAAATCCAGAATATCTATTGTTAACTCCTTTTATTTATCTAAGTGTGATATCTCATCAAGGATTTATCAACTCAATCACGTATAGATTCTTTTCCCTTCTTGAACACTGAACAAAGCAATCTCAACATAGCTCTCCTATTTTCTCTTCCCTTGATCTTTTACTTTAGATTTCTTCAATTTTTTCAACTTCTTTTCTCATTTTTTACAGCCTAAGATATGGTGCTACTCAATACTTGTGTCCCTTGTGAGGAGACATGTTCATAAGTGTTCAATACTGTTGTTCCTTGTATGGAGACAGGGTCATGATGCACCATTCTATAGACTTAAACTCTTAAAAGATGTATCAATGAAGATCAAAGAGAGACTGCATCTAAACATCCTTGTCAGTATTGAAAGAGAGAATGAAGATCAGTGAGTATCAAGCCCCAAGATGAGATGTTTAAAGTTCATTAAGGTGGAGTCAACAACAGATTTTCCAGATTCTATAAGAACCTAAACCTTCTTTGTTAGACTGATCTACCTATGACTTTCAACTTAGTAAGACTTGTTATCAACTACTGTGGTAATGGTCCTTATAAGCATCAATGGTTTGTGGTTAGTTCCAAAAAAAACTGACAGTTTTAAAATTTTGACTCTATAAAACAGGTTTTTAACTCAATTTAAGACTCTCAAAACAAAACAAAATGTACAAAACTTCAGTAGCCACCTCCCCCAGACTTAAACAACACTGTCCCCAATGTTATTAAGCCTAGAGTTGGTCAAGAAGAAGCAAGAGAACGTGTAGAACCGAGTTTGAAAGTTATACCTCGCGAAGGAGTGGGTGACGAGCGTCACCTCTCAGTGGTGACGAGCGTCACCTCTCAGTGGTGACGATCGTCACCGTGTCTGAAACTCCGGAATCATCAGTTAGATGTGTTAAACGTTATGTTATCATTTGTACAATAGAGTCGGATTGTTAGAGCACTCAAACACACGTGAAAACATCCACATAAAGCATAACTCCTAGTTCAACAAGTCCACAAAACAACATCAAAACAACTGACAAACTGACTCAAGAGAAAAACATAAAAATGACTTAAGAGAAATAAAATAAAAGGGAAAAATGGAACAATTAACCAGGATAACAGAGGAGCTAGTCCTCATCTTCGCATTCCTCAGCAGCAGAGTGAGGGTGGATGCAACCACATTTGCTGAGTGTAGTTACAGCGTTCCACAGACTCTCGAAGCAGTCGATGACATAGTCCTGATAGGCTGTCATATCCATAGGTGTCTAAGATCTAGGAGGGTGCCTCACAGCAGCAATCCCTGGCATGGGTATGGTCTGGCGTCTGGACGGTCCAGCCTGAGCAGCAGCAGTGGAAGAAGATGATATACTCATTATTTACACCATATTAGTATACATTTTGCATTGGTTTATAGTCTTTAAGCATTCATTTTTTCTTGCTTTTGTCCCATTGGCATTCAATTAGGACTTAGTGTAGATTTAGGGTGTGTGTTGCATGTTTTGTGTATTTGAGGAGTTTGGCAGATATGTTTGGAGAGTTTTGAAACTACAAGGAGCATGGGAGATGATGGTGGGTGCAGCACCAGACATCAAAAGAGCCAAGAAGAAGGTGCACCTTGTTTCAGCGGCCAGAAACTTCATCTGACAAAACCGGCTCAGACAAAGCATCTCCAACCCGATTAAGCTTCAACAGTCTTCATCCATGTTATATCCCCGTGCGTTAGCTTTCGTGTGGAGTTAATTTCAGGTCATTCCCATCAGCGGTTGGAAAGTTAAAGAAGTTTGAGAAGCCGGTCATCCCCATCAGTCATCTGTATCGGTCACTTGTGACCGATGGGAAGAGACATGACATCTGTATCGGTCACTTGTGACCGATAGGATCCAGCCGAGTGACCGATGGGAATCAAACGAATGGAGTATCAGTCATCTGTATGGGTAACCTGTGACCGATGGAAAGCCAGCAAATCCCATCGATCATCTGTATCGGTCACATGTGACCGATGTAAAGCAAGCAAAGGACCATATTGACTGAAGATCAGCTAAGATGAGGTGTTTCTATTCCGATTTGGCCTCGGTCTTTTTCATCAATATTGTAGCCCCGTGAGTTAAGTTTCGGTTGGTATTGTTTTTGAGTCATGACCATCAGTGGTTGAAGAGTTACAGTGAGTAAAGTGAGAATATGTCCATCTGGAGTTTAGACTGTTGATCTTGACCGAGTTGAAGATCAGCTCGGACTAATAGCATCCGTGTTGATTCTGGTTTTGCCCTCTTCATAAACGTTGTAGCCACGTTAGTTAGCTTTCAGTAGGCCTTGGTTTTAGGTAATTCTGATATACCGTTCCAAAGATATCGTGATTTTCGTGAAACTGCTCAACCTGTATCAATCAAGCGTATCGGTCAAGAAGTGAACGATGGGAGCCCAGCGGATGCTCTATCGATCAACTGTATCGATCACTTTTGACTGATACGAACCAGTCCAAATTTCTTTTTATTTACAATTTTTCCACTTCGCTTAGACTCCTATACATATTGAAAATCACTAATTTTTTGCAACAAGCTTTTATCCAATAGCTCTTTCCTCTTGTGTTTTTGATTTGATCTTGTAGTTTTAATTTTTGTTTTATTTCAATATAAGTATGTATTTATCTTCTTGTTTAATCTCCCTAATCATGATTAGCTATCTTTTTCTCTTTGAATTGATGTTCTTGATGGTGATTAGTGAGTAGTGACTTATGGATTTGAGATGAGTTAGATTTATGGAATTTGAGGCTTTATCTATGATTTCTTAGTGTTAATTCTTTCATTTCCATTTTTGATTGCTGTGTTTAATGCCTGATTAGCCTTAGCTAAGTTGATTAGGACCTTAGGCTCATTTTATGCCCACCAACTGTTTGATGAAATATCTGAACAGCTAAAAGAATTGCTTATCGTAGCTCAAGAGATTGACTATCGAGGGAGTGATTTGGCATTATATGATTGATAGATTGTCGTAATGCTTGCTGTTTGTCATTTCACCAATGAGAATTAGTTCTTGACTTGATGATTAGCAAAGAGATTAGTTCCAAGAGATTGGATTAGTCATATAAATGAATCCTATGCATCAGGAATAGCATTGTGTGAGTTTGTAAGCATCATAAGTTCAGTTAAGAGTTCCCTAACACCAATTATCCCATCTCAAGTCCTGTCTTTCCTTTGTTTTTGGTTGAATTCGAATTTGCTTTAATATTGCTCTGTTTTTACTTAGTTTTGATCATTTGCTCGTTGCTTTCTCTTGATAAGTGTTTGGTTCAAGTTGCTTTGATTCTTTAGGTTGTTAGATAACTAAACTCTCTCTTTCTGCTTAAATTAGGAACTCTATTGCAATCCTACTGCTTCAATCTTCCCCTTTTGGATTGACAAAAACCCTATGCTATACTACAACTGGTTAGTACAAGCTTGGGTGATTGAGAAAGATATTCAACACTCTTGTATCAATTTGGCGCCGTTGCCATTAGGGGAATGCTTTGATCAGTAGGATTTGTAGAGATATTGAGATCAAGCATTGTTATTTCGTTTTTGGTTACTGATTTCATTTTTGGTGTAGAATTTCTTTTGTAGGTACCTAAAGCACTTGCTCTTAAGTGTCTACAGCTACAACAGAAGTTCAAGGTCAAAGACCTTTGGGTTTGCAGAATCAGATATCAGCTGTTGAAGAATGGAAGAACATCAGTATGCTGCTGGTTTCAGTTTGCAAGGTCCACAAGGTCCACATGGTCTTCAAGGTATCCAAGGCTTACAAGGACAGTAAGGTCCACATGGTTTACAAGGAGCTTGGGTTCAAAGACCATTGAGACCTATTGGTGCTGCTGATATACCTTCAAGTTATGCTTTAAGACAAGGTATTCTTCCGCCTATGGAGACTCATCACTATGAGATCAAGAGCAGCATGATTACTATGGCTCAAGAAAGGATGTTCTTTGGATTTCCAAACCAAGACCCTCTTGAGCACTTGGATCACTTTGAGAGGATTTGTGCTTTGACAAAGCTTAGTGGAGTTTCAGATGTGAGTTTGAAGCTTAGATTATTCTCATTCTCTCTTGGTGATAGAGCTCAAATGTGGGAAAAGTCTTTAGCAAAAGGCAGCATCACCACTTGGGAACAATGCAAAGGTGCTTACTTAACCAAGTTCTTATCCCCCTCAAGAACTGCAAGATTCAGGAATGAGATTTCTAACTTCATACAATGGTCCAATGAGAGCTTTGGAGACACTTGGGAAAGGTTTAAAAGCTTCATCAAGCAATGCCCACATCATGGTTTCACAAAAGAAATGCTTCTCTCCAGCCTCTATAGAGGTGTTCTACCAAGAGTAAGAATCCTTCAAGATACAGCAAGCAATGGCTATTTCCTTGGCAAAGATGTTGATGAAGGATGGATACTAGTGGAGTACATGGCACTAAGCAATTGGGATTATGTCGATGAGTCTGAGCAGCATGCAAGGGCAGCTGAAGAGAGGTTGGAAACAGCAAGTTATATGGTAAAAGATATGCAAGAAAAGGTGGATATGTTACTCAATGAAGGCCCTCACATTCACCACCATCAAAGGTCTTCTTCTCAACCACTTGGCACCTATAACCAGCAGCAAGGGAACATGATACTTTCCACTACTCCTATGCAGCTTGCCTTGGCGCCTCAACAACAACCAAGCACTCAACCACCTCAAGAGTTGGACATCAAGCAGATTCTACTTCAAATGCAACAAGTCCAAACTGCAGAAATTCAAGGAAGCATGGCTGCTGAAATTCAAAGAAGTATGGCTGAAATTCAGAGAAGCATGGTTGCTGAAATTCAAAGAAGTATTATATCCACCATCAACAACATTCAATCCCAAATAGACTCCTTGACTATGAAGCTGAGCAGGCAAGAGACCAATGCTCAGCTAATTACCTTTAAGAGGCCTTTCGAGTATTGCTATGGTATCTCCTCTACTTCCCTAACTACTCAAGAAGAGAACGAAAACTCTAATGCTGAGATTGAAAGCCTTTTATATGGCCATGAGTTTGTCCCTATAACTCCAAAGGTGACACCCTCCATCATCAATGAGGACATTGAAGCTCTAGGTGTGGGGGAGGAAATTGAAAAATCAGTAAAGGTCATAGAAGAGAAGCAGAGGGAAGTTGTGTATGTTGCTGCCATAAGGGAAGAAAAGGTTATTAGTTGTTTGATTGCATTGTAGTGAGTTTGAGCTGTTTTCAGTGCCTTAATTATCTGTTGTTTGATTGCATTGTAGTGAGTTTGAAATTAAGGCTGCATTATATCTTGAATTCTTGCATTGATATTCTTGTCTTATTCTCAAGCTTGCTTTGAATTGAGTCCAACTATATCTTATTAGAACCATAACCCTGACTTATAATTATCTTGCTTATATTTTGAAAAATGATTGCATGGCTACCATATACATACTTGGACTTTCTTTCTCCTTCTGCCACTCTTGCTAGTCATGGTAGTTGATCCTAATCTATAGGACAGTTAACCACACCCTAAACCAAACCTCCTTTTAAGCCTAAATATTATCTTGTGTGTGTAAGGCCTATTTCTGAATGAACTTAGCAAAAAGTGTTGGGTTTAGCACGACAAGGGTAAGCTCTCATGTAGATATGACTCTTCTCTTTGAGTCATAAATAGGCTTAGGATGGTAGATTTAGGTGTGGGAATTGGGTGCTCTTTATTTTTCAATTGGAGAAGAGAAGAATAAAGGGAAGGCAACAAGCTAAGCATGTGTGGAACCCAAAAGATCTAGGAGCAGCAAACAAAGAAAAGGAGTTCTCAAACAACAAAAAGAAGAGGCCAAAAGAAGCCTAAGGAACTAAAAGAAGATGCAAAATGGAGACTCTCCAAGGAAACAAAGAAGAGCAGCAAAGAGAAGAACAAAGCGGCCACATCATGAAGAGAGCAAAGAAGAAAACCTTTTGCATTTGACTTTGTGTTTTGTTTTCTTATTTTCTCTTTTACATACTTGAGTCTCATGCATTCATCCATATGCACTAAAAATCCATAAAATTTTCAAATTGTTTGGAACCAAAAAGTTCATTTAGTTGTATTTACGTAACTAAGATTGAGTCTAGATGCATGTCGTATAGGTTTGCACACATTTTTATAGGGAGTAGATGATAATCACTTGTCAAGATGTTAATGTTTGAGCTGTTTTCAATGCATTGATTATTAGTTGTTTGATTGCATTGTAGTGAGTTTGAGCTGTTTTCAGTGCCTTAATTATCTGTTGTTTGATTGCATTGTAGTGAGTTTGAAATTAAGGCTGCATTATATCTTGAATTCTTGCATTGATATTCTTGTCTTATTCTCAAGCTTGCTTTGAATTGAGTCCAACTATATCTTATTAGAACCATAACCCTGACTTATAATTATCTTGCTTATATTTTGAATAATGATTGCATAGCTACCATATACATACTTGGACTTTCTTTCTCCTTCTGCCACTCTTGCTAGTCATGGTAGTTGATCCTAATCTATAGGACAGTTAACCACACCCTAAACCAAACCTCCTTTTAAGCCTAAATATTATCTTGTGTGTGTAAGGCCTATTTCTGAATGAACTTAGCAAAAAGTGTTGGGTTTAGCACGACAAGGGTAAGCTCTCATGTAGATATGACTCTTCTCTTTAAGTCATAAATAGGCTTAGGATGGTAGATTTAGGTGTGGGAATTGTGTGCTCTTTATTTTTCATTTGGAGAAGAGAAGAATAAAGGGAAGGCAACAAGCTAAGCATGTGTGGAACCCAAAAGATCTAGGAGCAGCAAACAAAGAAAAGGAGTTCTCAAACAACAAAAAGAAGAGGCCAAAAGAATCCTAAGGAACTAAAAGAAGAAGCAAAATGGAGACTCTCCAAGGAAACAAAGAAGAGCAGCAAAAAGAAGAACAAAGCGGCCACATCATGAAGAGAGCAAAGAAGAAAACCTTTTGCATTTGACTTTGTGTTTTGTTTTCTTATTTTCTCTTTTACATACTTGAGTCTCATGCATTCATCCATATGCACTGAAAATCCATAAAATTTTCAAATTGTTTGGAACCAAAAAGTTCATTTAGTTGTATTTACGTAACTAAGATTGAGTCTAGATGCATGTCGTATAGGTTTGCACACATTTTTATAGGGAGTAGATGATAATCACTTGTCAAGATGTTAATGTTTGAGCTGTTTTCAATGCATTGATTATTAGTTGTTTGATTGCATTGTAGTGAGTTTGAGCTGTTTTCAGTGCCTTAATTATCTGTTGTTTGATTGCATTGTAGTGAGTTTGAAATTAAGGCTGCATTATATCTTGAATTCTTGCATTGATATTCTTGTCTTATTCTCAAGCTTGCTTTGAATTGAGTCCAACTATATCTTATTAGAACCATAACCCTGACTTATAATTATCTTGCTTATATTTTGAAAAATGATTGCATAGCTACCATATACATACTTGGACTTTCTTTCTCCTTCTGCCACTCTTGCTAGTCATGGTAGTTGGTCCTAATCTATAGGACAGTTAACCACACCTTAAACCAAACCTCCTTTTAAGCCTAAATATTATCTTGTGTGTGTAAGGCCTATTTCTGAATGAACTTAGCAAAAAGTGTTGGGTTTAACACGACAAGGGTAAGCTCTCATGTAGATATGACTCTTCTCTTTGAGTCATAAATAGGCTTAGGATGGTAGATTTAGGTGTGGGAATTGGGTGCTCTTTATTTTTCATTTGGAGAAGAGAAGAATAAAGGGAAGGCAACAAGCTAAGCATGTGTGGAACCCAAAAGATCTAGGAGCAGCAAACAAAGAAAAGGAGTTCTCAAACAACAAAAAGAAGAGGCCAAAAGAATCCTAAGGAACTAAAAGAAGAAGCAAAATGGAGACTCTCCAAAGAAACAAAGAAGAGCAGCAAAAAGAAGGACAAAGCGGCCATATCATGAAGAGAGCAAAGAAGAAAACCTTTTGCATTTGACTTTGTGTTTTGTTTTCTTATTTTCTCTTTTACATACTTGAGTCTCATGCATTCATCCATATGCACTGAAAATTCATAAAATTTTCAAATTGTTTGGAACCAAAAAGTTCATTTAGTTGTATTTACGTAACTAAGATTGAGTCTAGATGCATGTCGTATAGGTTTGCACACATTTTTATAGGGAGTAGATGATAATTACTTGTCAAGATGTTAATGTTTGAGCTGTTTTCAATGCATTGGTTATTAGTTGTTTGATTGCATTGTAGTGAGTTTGAGCTGTTTTCAGTGCCTTAATTATCTGTTGTTTGATTGCATTGTAGTGAGTTTGAAATTAAGGCTGCATTATATCTTGAATTCTTGCATTGATATTCTTGTCTTATTCTCAAGCTTGCTTTGAATTGAGTCCAACTATATCTTATTAGAACCATAACCCTGACTTATAATTATCTTGCTTATATTTTGAAAAATGATTGCATGGCTACCATATACATACTTGGACTTTCTTTCTCCTTCTGCCACTCTTGCTAGTCATGGTAGTTGATCCTAATCTATAGGACAGCTAACCACACCCTAAACCAAACCTCCTTTTAAGCCTAAATATTATCTTGTGTGTGTAAGGCCTATTTCTGAATGAACTTAGCAAAAAGTGTTGGGTTTAGCACGACAAGGGTAAGCTCTCATGTAGATATGACTCTTCTCTTTGAGTCATAAATAGGCTTAGGATGGTAGATTTAGGTGTGGGAATTGGGTGCTCTTTATTTTTCATTTGGAGAAGAGAAGAATAAAGGGAAGGCAACAAGCTAAGCATGTGTGGAACCCAAAAGATCTAGGAGCAGCAAACAAAGAAAAGGAGTTCTCAAACAACAAAAAGAAGAGGCCAAAAGAAGCCTAAGGAACTAAAAGAAGAAGCAAAATGGAGACTCTCCAAGGAAACAAAGAAGAGCAGCAAAAAGAAAAACAAAGCGGCCACATCATGAAGAGAGCAAAGAAGAAAACCTTCCCTAAGAAATGGCAAAGTGTGGGGGTGTTTAAAAGAGGCAAAAGCCTTATGAAAAGGGTAGATTATGATGGGATATGATGGGACATAAGTTTGGGATTAGAACAATCTAGGCAATGGGTAGATGAGAGTTTATCCTTGTATGCATAGTATGAGCTTGACCCTTAGCATTTTGCCAAAGTTCATTCCATCAAAGAGAGATCCCTTCCTTCTGAAAACCCACATTAAAATAGATCATTTTCATATCTTAGCCTTGTCCTTTAACCAAATGCTTTCACTTGATTTACACAAGCAAGATCCATTGGTTACTATTAATGAATGTTAAAGAGTTGGTTGATTTGAATGCTTGTGTAGGCTAAGCTAGAGTTCATTGTTTGCTATGATAGGTATGGCTAAAGCTTTTGAATTAGAACAATCTCTATGCATATTAGAACCTATAACTTGGGCATTGAATCAGTTTTTCCATTAATATCTTTAGTTTTAAGTTCCCACTTTCAAACCTCATTCATTCATTTGTTCTTGCTTGCTTGAGGACAAACAAAATGCAAGTGTGGGGGTGTTGATATACTCATTATTTACACCATATTAGCATACAATTTGCACTGTTTTATAGTCTTTAAACATTCGTTTTTGCTTGCTTTTGTCCCATTTGCATTCAATTAGGACTTAGTGTAGATTTAGGGTGTGCATTGCATGTTTTTTGCATTTGAGGAGTTTGACAAGTATGTATGGAGAGTTTTGAGACTACAAGGAGCATGGGAGATGATGGTGGGTGCAGAACAAGACATCAAAGGAGCCAAGAAGAAGGTGAACCTTGTTGAAGCAGCCAGAAACTTCACCTGACAAAACTGGCTCGGAAAAAGCATCTCCAACCAGATTCAGCTTCAACAAGCTTCATAAATGTTGTAGCCACCTGAGTTAGCTTGCGTATGGAATTGGTTTCAGGTCATTCTCAGCAGCGGTTAGAAAGATAATGAAGTTTTCGTGAATCCGGCCATCCCCATCGATCATCTGTATCGGTCACTTGTGACCGATGGGAAGAGATATGACATATGTATCGGTCACTTGTGACCAATAGGATCCAGCCGAGTGACCAATGAGAATCAAACGAATGGAGTATCGGTCATCTGTATAGGTCACCTGTGACCGATGGAAAGCCAGTAAATCCCATCGATCATCTGTATCGGTCACATGTGACCGATGTAAAGCAAGCAAAAGACCATATTGACTGAAGATCAGCTCAGATGAGGTGTTTCCATTCCAATTTGGCCTCGGGTTCTTTATCAATATTGTAGGCCCGTGAGTTAAGTTTTGGTTGGTATTTGTTTGGAGTCGTTCCCATTAGTGTTTGAAGAGTTTTGGAGCATATGTCTATCTAGTGTTTTGATCGTCGATCTTGACCGACTTGATGATCAGCTCGGAAGAATAGCCTACGTCATGATTCAGCTTCCGCACTCTTGATTAAAGTTGTAGCCACGTTAGTTAGATATCAGAAGGACTTGGTTTCAGGTCATTGTGATATGCAGTTCAAAAGATATAGCGAGTTTCGTGAAACCGCTTAACCTTTATCGACCAAACGTATCGGTCAAAGAGTGACCGATGGAAACCCAACGGATGCTCTATCGATCAACTGTATCTATCAGTTTTGACCGATACGAACCAGTCCGAACCAGTCCGATCTTCCTTTTATTTACAATTTTTCCACTCCGCTTAGACTCGCTTAGACTCCTATAAATATTGCAAATCTCTAATTTTCGTGAACAAGCTTTTATCCAACAGTTCTTTCCTCTTATGTTTTTGATTTGATCTTGTAGTTTGAATTTTTGCTCCATTTCAATATAATTTTGAATTTATCTTCTTGTTTTATCTCTGTAATCATGATTAGCTATCTTTTTCTCTTTGGATTGATGTTCTTGATGGTGGTTAGTGAGTAGTGACTTAGGGATTTGAGATGGATTAGGTTTAGGGAATTTGAGGCTGGATCTATGATTGCTTAGTGTTAATTCTTTCATTTCCTTTCTTGATTGCTGTTTTTAATGCCTGATTAGCCTTTGCTAAGTTGATTAGGACCTTAGGCGCATATTATGCCCACCAAGTGTTTTATGAAATGTCTGAACTGCTTTGCAAGAGAATTGCTTATCCTAGCTGAAGAGATTGGCTGTCTAGGGAGTGATTTGGCATTATAGGATTGATATATTGTCTTAATGCTTGTTGTTTGTCATTTCACTAGTGAGAATTAGTTCTTGACTTGATGATTAGCAAAGAGATTAGAGCCAAGAGATTGGATTAGTCATATAAATAAATCATATGTATAAGGAATAGCATTTTGTGAGTTTGTAAGCATCATAGGTTAAGTTAAGAGTTCTCTAACACCAATTATCCCATCTCAAGTCCTGTCTTTCATATGTTTTGGGTTCAATTCGAATTTGCTTTGATATTGTTCTGTTTTTACTTAGTTTTTATCTTTTGCTTGTTGCTTGCTATTGTTAAGTGTTTGCTTCAAGTTGCTTTGATTCTTTAGGTTGTTAGATAACTAAACTCTCCGTTTCTGCTTGAATTAGAAACTCTATTGCAATCCTACTGCTTCAATCTTCCCCTTTTGGATTTATAAAAACCTTATGTTATACTACAATTGATTAGTACAAGCTTCGGTGATTGAGAAAGAGACTCAAAACTCTTGTATCAGAAGTCGCGCCAGCAGTGGCTCCTCTGTAACGTCGCGTGGCTGTGAGAAGATGCAACTGAAGTGGATCGCTCTGGATCGTAGTGAGCTCCCAGTTTGGCAATTGCACACCAACATACTCCCCAGCAGAAGTTGTGAAAGTCCAGACCAACCTTTGCTTGAGCCAGGTAGCATGTCCCCAGTGTGCATCGTCCATAAGAGCTTGTCCAGTGACAATGCTGCAAGGCGCTGTGTCGATCTGGAAGTGCTGGAAGATGTGTGTGAGAAGGCTGCCAACGCTCTTTGTCTTGTCCCCTGAGATCGTGAATGGCTTGGTCTTCAGAGAGACCAAGTGCTATAAAAAAATGGCGCCCAAGTTGGCGCGGACCATGTCTTTATAGGGATCTCGTCATCCAGCATATTGGCGAAGCCATAATATAGCAGAACGAGCATGCTGACACGCATCTTACTCGGAGCAGACTTGCAGAGAATGGTGTTGCATATAAGGCGCAGAATGTACCTCATCACGGGATACCTAACATCAGTCTGTGTGCTCGTCTTGGACTCATAGACATAATTCCCGAACTTGGACCAGAAAGTCTGCATATGGGTCCACTGCGAAGGTGCGAGAACTCCTGAAGGATGTTTATCAAAACCATAGATCCTGCAAAGCTCAAAGATATTGAGCCTGTAGCGAATGCCTCTGATCAGGAAGGTGAGCGTGCCCTGCTATGCTGTCTTGGCCAGCTTGTTCTTGTAATACACGCGAACTGTGGCAAGGAATTGGCAGACCAGATCAGGGTACAGATCGTACTGCTGAATCACCATAGAGCTCATCTCGATCCCCTCTAGAACCCGCGGAACCTCATCCTTGATGCCCAACTGGTGAAGCACTTCGTTGTCTACGAATCTGGTGGTAAGGATCTTCACATCTTACCACGCATTGTTGAACAGTGTGTCATACTCAAACCAGTCTTCTTGTATGTCGCAGAAAATACAGGCATCTTTCGCCATCTCCTGTTTCAGGGTTCCTGTCCAAAGTATTCCCGAAGCGATTTTCTTATCCTCTCTCTTAGGCCATGGAGGCCCGCACACAGGTCTCGTGCTCTCTGGCTGTGCAGAACTAGATGCATCACTGGAAGAAGATGCGAGTCATAGTCTCTTCTCACGTGGAACCATCTAAAAATGAAAATCGAAACCAAGCAGAAATTAACCAAAATTAGCCAATTATCAAAAATTTCGAGAATCATCAATTCACAGTGAAACAAGCATTGGCGTTGGTTTATAGCACTACCAGTAACATAATTCAACACCGCATTCAACCACAAATATCAAAAATTTCCAATTTTTTGCATGTTTTATCATGAACTCGAAAATAACAAAAACTTCCAAATCAACCACTAAAATCACACAAAGATTGTATCATTCATCTAAATCATGCTAATCAGGTCTAAAACCCGCATGGATTAGGCTTTTAAATCACTCAATTTGGTTAACAAAATCAAAAGATAGGATTTTTGTGGGTTTTGTGTTCGTGGAGTGAAGTTTTAGTTATGTGATGACGAAGAAGAAGAAAGAGTTTAAACGCGTACATGGGCCTCAGACGGGTGACGAGTGTCACCCCTTAATGGGTGACGATCGTCACCGATGGTGGTGACTAAGTCCTTTCTTTAAAAGCTAAATAAAAGAGTATAGACACGAAAATAATACTAAGTACAATGAAAAAGAAAACTTACCAGTGGGTTGCCTCCTACCAAGCGCTTGTTTTAAGTCTTTAGCTCGACTTGGAATGCTGTTTAGACAGCGGGTGCATCATCCAGAGACACAATGTGTCCTGCTAGAATCCTGGCTTGCGCCCAATAATGTTTCACCCTTTATCCATTTACAGTGAACTCCTCTCCTTTATAGTTGATCAGGACAATGGTGACATATGGTCTAGCCTCTTTCACAGTGAAAGGACCTGACCAACGAGATCGCAGTTTACCAAGAAACAACTGCAAACGAGAGTTATAAAGAAGTACCTGGTCATTGGGCTCGAAATATCTGCCGATGAACTTCTTATCATGATATGCCTTAGTCCTCTCCTTGTATAACTTTGAGTTTTCATAGGCCAAATATCTCAGTTCATCCAGTTCACAGGGCTGAATCAAGCGCCTCTCTGCAGCAGGCTTCAAATCGAAGTTCAGGTTTTTGATAGTCCATTCTGCTTTGTACTCCAGATCCCCTGGAAGATGGCATGCCTTGCCATAGAGCAAGTTGAATGTTGTAGTCCTCAATGGTGTCTTTTAGGCAGTCCTGTAAGCCCATAGGGCATCATCCAATTTCGCAGACCAATCCTTCATTGTCTTCCCCACTTTCTTCTCCAGTATTTGTTGGAGACTTCAACCTGTCCACTGGTTTGGGGATGATAAGGCGTGGCCACTCTATGCTGAACACCATACTTCTTCAGCAGCTTGTCACAGACCTTGTTAACAAAGTGAGAACCACCATCACTGATAACAATTCGTGGGACACCAAATCTGGGGAAAATAATTGTTTTAAGCAGCTTCAGAACCACTGCAGAATCATTAGTAGGAGTAGCCAACGCGTCTACCCACTTGGATACATAGTCAACAGCAACTAGAATGTATATGTTCCCATATGATGAAGAGAAAGGACCCATGAAGTCAATGCCCCAACAGTCAAAGACTTCAACCTCAAGAATGAAGTTTTGTGGCATCTCATGTCTTCTGCTAATCTTTCCTCTTCTCTGACAGGTATCACATCTTGTAATAAATGCATGTGCATCCTGGAACATAGTAGGCCACCAGAAGTCAGCTTGAAGAACTTTGGAAACTGTTTTGAATGTGGCAAAGTGTCCAGCATACTTAGAGCCATTACAATAAAACAGGACGTCTGGAACCTCAGCTTCTGCTATGCATCTCATGTAAATCCCATCTGCACAATGTCTGCAAATATATGGGTCATCCCAATAGAATCTCCTAAGTTCTCTATAGAACTTCTTTTTAGCATACCCCTTGAAATCATGTGGTTCATCCTCTGCAGCTAAGTAGTTGGCAATATCAGCATACCAGGGTCGCTTGGGATCAGTCGCAGCATAAAATTGCTCCTCAAAAGAAGCTCCCAAGCTGGCGGAAATCAATGCCAACGTCTGTGTAGGGTGACGAGCGTCACCCTCCTGGTGTTGCTCGTCACTGTCTTGTAGTTTCGAGAAGACTGCAGGTTTTCAATACTTTCTTCCTGCACTCGAGTCTCTATCAAATAAACATTCTCCTCAGTCAAGAAATCATTGATTGGGACATCATCTTCAATCCCGATTGTGGAGAGATGATCAGCAACTCCATTCTCAACTCCTTTCTTGTCCTTAACTTCAATGTCAAACTCTTGGAGAAGCAGAATCCATCTCAACAACCTTGTCTTTGTATCCTTGATCTGCATCAAGTATTTCAGCGCTGAATGGTCTGTATGGACCACGACCTTGGAGCCACTAAGGTACTGGCGTAACTTCTCAAAGGCAAAGACCACTGCCAACAGTTCCTTCTCAGTAGTAGCATAGTTCTTCTGAGCATCATCCAATGTTCTGCTGGCATTGTAGATGGCGTGTAGCTTCTTGTCTCTCCTCTGTCCCAGCACTGCTCCAGCGGCGAAATCACTGGCACCACACTTCACCTCAAAAGGCAAATCCCAATCTGGAGTTTCTACAATAGGAGATGTCACCAAAGCCTCTTTGATTTGCTCAAAATCTGATTGACATTCTGCAGAGAATTCAAACTTCACATCCTTGTAGAGAAGTGCAGTAAGAGGTCTTGCAATCTTGCTGAAGTCTTTCATGAATCTTCTGTAAAACCCAGCATGACCCAGAAAACTCCTCACCGCTTTGACAGAATCAGGCGCCTGCAAGTTTGTCATCACTTCAATTTTCGCCCTATCCACTTCAATGCCATCTCTAGAGACTCTGTGACCAAGAACAATGCCATCTTGTTCCATAAAATAGCACTTCTCCCAATTCATAACCAAATGCTTCTCTTCACATCTCTGCAGAACTGCACACAAGTTTTTCATACAGCCTTTGTAAGAAGAACCATAAACTGAGAAGTCATCTATAAAGACCTCCATAAACCTCTCAATCATGTCAGTAAAAATCGACATCATGCAAGGTTGCAGGAGCATTACACAGTACAAAAGGCATTCTGCGATATGAAAATGTGCCATAAGGACAGGTAAAGGTGGTATTCTCTTGATCATCTGGATTGATGAGAATCTGAAAGAAGCCTGAATAGCCATCTAAGAAGCAGTAATACTTGTGATTCGCCAGCCTCTCCAGCATCTGATCGATGAAAGGTAGAGGGAAGTGATCTTTCCTGGTGGTTGCAATCAGCATCCTGTATTCTATACACATCCTGTGTCCAGTCACTGTTCTGGTAGGAATCAGCTCATCCTTGTCATTCTTCACCACTGTGACTCCTCCTTTCTTAGGAACCACATTAACTGGACTAACCCAGGCGCTATTGGAAATGGGATAGATGATTCCAGCTTGCAGCAACTTCATGATCTCCTTCTTAATAACAACCTGCAGGCTCGGATTTAGCCTCCTCTGATGCTCCACTGATGATTTCGATTCATCCTCCAGATATATCTTATGCATGCACAAGTCTGGAGAAATACCTGAAATATCATTAAGAGAATAGCCAAGACCTTTGCGAAATCTGCACAGCTTGCTTAGCAGAAGGGTGAGCTCTGCATTGTTCAATGAAGCACTAACAATGACAGGATAAGTGGAGTTTTCTCCAAGGAAGGCGTACCTTTGCCCTGCAGGAAGCTGTTTAAGCTCAGTTTTTGGTGCTTTTGCTGCACTCCAATCGCCCATTACAGCAGCTTTCGCATATGTCCTAACTATCTCTTCTTTTGCAACCAGTTGCATGACATGTGCAGTAGCATCCATCATCTTTGCATAACCAGTAGCAGCTGCATCCAGATGCTCAGGCTCTGCTGTAGAAGTGGTCAACGCTCTCTCTAAGGAATCTTCTGGACTCATCTCTTGGAAGATCTGCTCAGCAAGGTTGGTGAGAACATCCACATAGAATGTATGTCCATCTATAGTTGGCCTCTTCATCAGCTTGTCCATTTAGAAATTAATCACCAAATCACGAACATTCAGCTCAATTCTTCCTTTCCTGACATCTATAATAACTCGTGCAGTAGCCAGGAAAAGTCTACCACGAATCAGAGGATTTTGGGTTCTTCTCCGTACTCCAGAACCACAAAATCAGTAAGAATCATGCAATCTTCTACTTTAGTAGGCACATCCTCTATAACTCCTTCAAGGAGTCTGACTGATTTATTAGCTAGGACAAGAGATATCCTGATAGTTTTAATATCGGTCATCCATAAACTCTTGGTGCAGTCCAATACAAAGCTTCCAGGGTCTAAAAGCTTCTCAGGTACTCTGCTCTGAATCACTGCACTGACCTGCTCGTTAATCATCATTGCTCCTTGCTCCAGGCTCAAGTTGTTGGTCACCATCCTCTTCACATATCTCCTTATAACAAGAGTAATCCTCACAGCATCAATCAAGGGAATCTCAGTGACCAGTTTGTCCATTATAGCCTTGCATCTAGCATCTTTAATCTCTTGTTTAGACTTCTTAGGATGCTTAGGATAGGGTATCTTAGGCTTATACACTGTTTCCTTAGCATCATTTGAAGTCTCAGGCGGAATAGCTGTGGTTCGTGATTGGGACGAGCGTCACCTTTCTGGTGTCGCTCGTCACTGATCGGGGATGAATCCTTCGTGCCGGGCATTTGTAAAGTGGGTGACGAGGGACACCCCTCAGGGGTGATGACCGTCACTTGTTCATTCGCAGCAGGAACTTCATCATCTTCAAAAGTCCCACGAACTGCTCTGTACTCAAACCTTTCTTGAACACTGGTTGAGGGTTTCTTCCACTCCTCAATGTGATGACATTCACATGGTGTTTGGGATTAGTATCTGTCCTTCCAGGAAGGAATTCCTCTTGCCTCTGAACAGCTCCTGCAGTTTGAGCAACCTGAACATCCAGCTTCTTCATGTGAGAGTTCAGGGTCTCAAGTTTGCCATTGAAGTCCATTGTCATCTTCTGCTTCCCTTCTAGGATCTGCTCCAGCATAGTGGTAACAGGATTTTGACTAGCTAAACAAATCCTAACACACTCATGTTATTGCAGCATGTAAGGTATCAATCCATCTGAGTTCATAAGACACCAAGAATACAGCAAATCACTTAAGTCAAGCCAAATTCAAGAAAGCAGTTGTGATCAAACTAAACAGGTCTAAAGACTGAACCAAACAAGACAGGAAATTCAAATAGATGAAGTAAGTATCTAAGATGGGGGTTATTGATTAAGAGGGGATTAGAACCTAACTAGTGATGCTTCAAAACCATTCAAACAATGCTATCTTCTAGGCATAGGATTAACAACTATAACTAGCTCAATTCTTTGACACTAATCACTTTGCTAAACACACATTACAGATAAATCCCTTTACTTAAACACATGATCAGCAAGCATTCAAAACAGAATTCCAATCCTATAAAGCCAAAATGCACCTTAGATATCTAATTCGTTAGGCTAAGCATACAAATCCTCTAAGAGACTCAAAGCAGCATTTCATCAAACACTTATCAGGCATAAGAGAAAGCCAATATACTAAACAAGCCTTGCCAAAGCTGATCCAGTGTTAGGCACATCTAATAAATAGAATACAATCATATTAAGCATAAGACGTCTCTAATCTAGTGCTAAAACCCATCTAATATATCCCATCTCAAACCCTAAATAATACTACTCACTAGCCATAATCAAAACCAAAAATTCTAAAGAGAAATAATGGTTAAGCATGATTAGAAAGCAGAATAAGCAAGAATATATTAAAGACAAATACAGAAATTCACTAAAACAAACTAGTTCTTATTAAGGTAAGCTGAAAAGAAAAGATTTGAAGTGCAAGCACAGAAGGAAAATAATTAGATCTAAGTTGCCTAACAATTTTAGGACTTTAGTATTTATAGAGGAAATAGGAAACCCCTAGTAAACCAAAATTAAACCAAAAATAGGCTGACTCGGACAGACCATATCGATCATGCACATCGATACTCATCTCGATATCATCTCTTCTTCTGGGTTGTATCGATGTCCCTTGGTCGATATTCTGGTCGATACAGAAGGCTTCAATGTTGTATCTGTTTGAATCTCCTTGGTGCGAAGTCGATACAATCACCCTTTAGTTAAGGCTCATCGGGCAAACAAGTCGATACAGCACCTTGGTATTGTCCTGTCTCGGTGTATCGGTTTGGGACGTCGATACACTGCTCGGTGTGGGCTTCCTTCTGTTGCATCAAGGTCTCCCTTAGTCGATATACTGCGTTCACACCATGCCTTCACTGTATCGACGTTGAAGTGATCGATACTCCCCTCGATATGCTCAGTATCGATCAGATGATGTCGATATTGTCATCGATATTGGCCGATCCGCCTTCGTCCTTTGCCTTCCTTCATTCCCAGCTCACATCCATTGCACCACATGGCCTCCACACTCTTTCTAGTTCCTAAATAAAACTCCAAATGCTTGTAAAATGCAATGCAACTCCTAAAACTACACTAACTCCTAAATGTATGCAAAAGGGACAAGAAGAAGCAAAATATGCATTCTACAATGGTATAAATAATGGAGATATCAACATAGCTTCCATCTTGATGGTGAATGCAATCTACAATGGTATAAATAATGGAGATATCAACATAGCTTCCATCTTGATGTCTTGTGACGGTGCAGTTTGGTAGGAAGAAGAACCAGAATTCCTGTTGAAGTTACTGCTGTTCTGGTAAGGCTTCTGTAATTCAGTCTTCTGGAACTGTGGTTTTGGAGTGTAACCAGAAGAATTCCGGTTTCTTGTGAAGGTACTCTTCTGATTGTTGCTGTTGTAACCTTTGTTCCACTGCTGATTCACAAACCTTTGACCATGAAATCCCCCAGCATTGATAAAGTTAACATCCTTCTGCTCAATCTCCTCATGATTTTCGAAAGTGTCCACCTCTGCAGCAATCTGGACTGATTTCTTTCCCACCAGAAGGTTATGCATAATGTCCAGCTTAGCCTTAACCTCAGCAATCTGGTTCCCATCATTCAAACCAGCCTGTTTCATCCTTTGAAAATCAGCATTCTTGGTGCTGTTATTGCATGCTAAGTTGTCAATCAGGGTTATTGCAGCTTCTGGAAGGTTGCTGATGAAGTTTCCACTACTAGCAGCATCCAACGCCATCTGATATTTCCAGTCCACTCCTCTAAAGAAAATTCCAAGTAGCTGCACCTGATTGAACCATGATGAGGACAGTCTCTCTGATAAGATTTGAATCTCAGCCAAGAAGCCTTAAAAGCTTCATTAGGTCCTTGGGAGAATGAAGCAATTTTCGTCCTCAAGACTTCTGATCTAGCAGCATCATAGAAGTTGTTCAGGAAAGCCTTTTTGGTGTCTTTCCAAGTGGTCAGCGATCCAGGCTCCAGTTGCTTCAGCCAATAAGTTACATCTCCTCCAAGAGAATAAAGAAACAGCTTGCAGAACAAGAAATCATTGCTAACTCCATTAGCCTTGACACTTGAAGCCAAATCCTCAAACCTCTCTATGTGATCTATAGGATGCTCATGTGGTATGCCATGAAAGGGATGCTGACCCACAAGCTGAAAATAAGCAGGCTAGAGCTTAAAATCGTTTCTCTGGAAAGCAGGAGGGCGGATTGCAGCTATGTTATCATAAAACTGGTCAGGTCTGTTGTAATCTCCTAGAGTCCTCTGAACAAAACGCCAAGCAGCATTTCCAGCAGTTATTCCAGTGTCATTCGCCACTTGTTGAACCACCTATTCAACTATGAAATTCCCATTTTGATCCAGTCTCTGCCCTTCTTCATTCCTCCTATTTCCATCTCTGTCAACCAAGTGACCCTCTGCATCTTCGACCAAACAAGTGGAGCAACCATTGTAGACTATTTCATAGCTTTCCTGATGGTCCTTTCCAACTTAGCTAGTTCGTCAATGCCCAAAGTCACAAGCTCCATCTCTTTGTTACTTATGGTACTGCGATTATGCATACACCTGAAACCAGCACAAAGAAAAGTAGCAGAAAGTTAGCAAACAAATAGAAAATTACATAAAATCCTAATACTTAAAATCAATAGTCAGCTATTAATCCCCGGCAACGGCGCCAAAACTTGATAGAGCTCAGATTTTACCCAATTAATTTACTACTACAAGTGCACAGCAAAGGAGTTGTAGCACAAAAGGTTATCGAATCCCAAGGGACTAAGTTAACTACATTATAGAGTTCAGGTTCGGATTAAACTAAGCAGTAAATAATCAATGTAATGCAAAATAACTAAAGTAATGACAGCAGACAAAATTTGTTGATTGATCTAAGTTCATAAAGCCGAAAGCGCTAAGTCAGTACAATTTGCAGGTTGAATTCGAGAACGTAGAATGCATGCAATCAGGAATGAATTAAAACCGTCTAGAACTTGAAACAAGATATAACTAATCAATTCTCATTGCAGAAGTTATCTATGCCTAAAACACAAAATTCCGAATCTCTTTGCAAATTCTAACTATCTTAACATGTAGTAATGATCATGTTCAATTGCTCACAAAAATAGGCGTTTTGCTCATCTACTACTAGTTCAGGTGATAAACAATGTTCTCACATCTATTAAACAACCTAGGGTTTCGAAATCTAGATGATTAGTCTCCGAAATCGATATGAATGCAAGCACAAATGAAGAACCAATTGATTTTCCTAACAGTTTTGCAATTCTATAAACTCTTCATCAACCTTTAAAAAACCCTAACTTAACTAACATATTACTCAGACATGATTATGAAAACACAAAGCATAGCTGAATAAAACTGCATTAAAAGAATAGAGTAAAAGATAAAGAGGCTTGAAATCTTCTCTAAAAGAGTACATGATCTATTTCTCCAAAAGCTTTGAATCAATCTCTCTCTAAAGCTCTCTGAATTCTAAGATACAAGATAAAAGCCAACAATGGCTGAAAACCTAATATATACAAGCTAAAACACGAGCTGGGACACTTCTGTAAATAGTGGAACTTCTGGGCCAAAGTGCAATATCTTCTCCATCTTTTAAATAAACGTTGCGACTCTCTTCAGATACGGGTGATGAGCGTCACCCTTGAGTGGTGACGATTGTCACCAATGCCATGTAACGCCTTCTGAGTTGATAACTTCGGGGTTGATTCTTGCAATGATCCAAAAAGCCCCAAAACCTCCAATTATGCTCCAGTCAAGTTATAGCCTGCAAAGACTCTACCAGGACCCTAAAAAGACCAAAAAGACTCAACAGAAAAGGACTTATCCCTTGGATAACAAATCTGGCGATCGATGTGGATGTTGTGTGGATCGATGTCAGTGATCGATGTAAACTCTGTTTCTCTCTGCTTCATCACATCGTACGATGTGGACTTCTTTGTAATCAATGCTAGGCCAAACTTCTGCTTTCTTGGTTCTTCTTGCTCCTCTGTGATTGGTGGAACTCCCTGGATCATTCCCACACTTCCTCCTTAACTTAAATGGCTCCTTAGGTACCTAAAAACATCCCTTATGCAAGGAAAGTTCAAATTACATCCTAAATGCAACCTAAATCTAAAAACAAAGAAGAATGGGACAAAAACAAAGGAAAACATGCAAAAGAACACTAAGATATGAACTAAATGTAAGCCTAAATAGTGTAAATATAGGAGATATCGCCATCTACGGTCCCCATTGTGTTTATGAGGAAGTTAGAGTTTTATGTGACCATCGCGATTGACATAAGACACCTACGCGGGTTAAGACACCTGCTCAAGAACCGTGGATGGCGCCTTGAGGGGGTGCAAAGATTGTCCCCATGCGCGGCTCACTAACACGAGAGGGAGTCTTTGCTTTTTTACAGCTTGTGTGAGCCAGCTAGTGGCCAAATAGGGTGTTTCCCAGAGGTGTTACCTGACTCCCTTACTGCCGGAACAGTCTTTGCATTGTGCTTACGCGGAAAGTTTCTTGGTTTAAGAATCGTGCTTTAATATACCCTGGAGGGAAAGGTAAGGAATGCTTTGGGAAGAGAACGCCCCCTAGAAAGGGTGACCTTGTTTCCCGGTAGTGTTCCGGAAGGCAAGGACATCCCCGGAAGGAGCACACTAAGGGTCGCATGGTCCCTAAATGGAGCTGGCGACAAAGACCTGGAGGTCTTTGGGACCGAAATTCCAAATTCCAGGAAGAATAATGCCTCGAAAGGCAAGTGCGTACCCAGAGGCTACACGCTAAAGAGTTGCATGATCCCTGGCGGGAGCTAGCAAGGAGGACTCAGGGGTCTGGGGACCATAGTATAGAATTCCCGAAGGAATGGTGGTCCAGAAGGGTAAGATAATGCAAATGAGGATAAACTGACAAGATTGAAAGTGCGATAAGCAATAAAACATAGATAAAGTAGAGGACCGTGGGGGCTCGAATGACCATGCGAGCAAAAGAATCAAGCATTCACGCAAGCAGAGAATCACTCAATAAAGAAATCAAACAATCATGCAGACATGGAATCAAGCAGTCATGCAAGTAAGGCAGGAAATCAAGCAATCATCTAAAAAAGTCATTCAGGCAAGAGATTATGCAGTTATGGACACACTTAATTACTCGGCCCGAGAATAAGGCGGACCCATGTGTACGGCAAAGGATGGCCTAACTGGCCTATGACGATCGTCTTGCAAGCAAAGGCCGTCTTATCAGGCTACTGGTCCCTGTCAACCTTGGAGGTTCATAATGTGGCATTATGTCTTGTTGGGACTGGAGAGGATTCACTCGATGATGCCCTAGAGGCTCAGTTGCTTTTGCTATTGGTTTCTGGGTGTAACGTCTCAACCCTTTTGGTCAGAGAAGACTTTCTTGCCCGGGTGAGGCGTTGTTGTGGCTGTCGGTGCGATGATCCAAGTGGAAAGCTTGTTTTTGCTTGCTGCATGGGAAGTTGCGCCGCATTTTTCTCATAGCTTCTTGTGAACTAGAGCTTCATCGGTTCCCTAAGTTGGGATGTGCCAAGTCATCCATCCCATTAAAGGGGCATTGCTTTGGTGCTTGGCTTTAGGCCGAGTTAATTGCAAAATCAACCTTTGGTTTTTATCAAATCATGGTATTAACCTGGGATTTGTCATCGTCTCTTCGTTTCTTGCCACACCCATAAATAGGTGGATCCAGAAATCTTTTTGCTCACTTCTTCTTCAATGCGTACTTTAATCACGCTTTTTTCTCTGTTTCCTTCCAATCGGTTTTACAATCTCTTGTAATCTTCATCGAGATGGTCGATGAAGACTCTGCTACTTCCATTTCTAAAGCCCGATTGGCCAGGTGTCACCTACTTGTGGCTCGTCTTCAGTATCCTGAAGGTGCTCCAGGCTTAAAGGCGATCTCCCAGCTCATAAGGTGACATCTCTTATATTTGCATCATTTTCCTTGTTTTCTCATGATAGTTAAGCTAGGGTTATTGCATTTAGGTCCCAGAATATGCTTTGATTCCATTCATATAGGTCTAGGATGCATTAGTTAGGATTTTTGCATTTGTCTTACATGTTTCTAGCTCTTTTCAGGTACTTGAACTATCAGGGAGGTAAGTCGAAGGAAACCAAGGTACTTCGAGGCAAAGAAGGCCACCGCAGTCAAAGGACGTGACAAGAAGCACGAGGTCTTCACAATGGCCAAGTACATCGAGATGAAGCCGATACACGATCCGAAGTAGATGTTGTCTCACATTACATCGGGCAAACGTCGTGGCAACAACCCGATACAGACGACACGATCCGTACCACGACATCAGCACCCAAGCTTCTAAGCGAGAACCCATACTGGGCAAGTAGTCCCGCACGTGCTAGGGTAACCTCTCTTCTCTCTTTCCCTATAAATACTCCCAACCACTCATTTTGTCTTTCATCCAAGAACATTTTACTTATTTTTGCATCTTTTCTTTTAGCTACCAAACTCTTTCTTCTTGCTTTGTATTTTTGCCATTGTTGCAAGTTTTAAACCTTAAGACTTAATCCAGTTTCTATTAAGTGTTTCCTTTCAGTAATAGTTAGATCTTTATTTTTCTTGTTATCTCTTCTCACAGCTAACCAAGAATGAGACATTTCAGCCACATGGGTTCTAAGGTTCTTTTTATGGCGCGTGAGTAGTCACCTCAAAAGGTTTAGTGGGTTTACTTAAGGATATGGGGGTTTTGGATTTTTTATTTGCTTATCATGCACTTTACTTTTGATTTCTCCTTGCTAATTATGTTTAGTGCTTAGTTTAGCCTCATCAACTAGATAAAAAGCTCTTAGGTCTCTTGACACGAACACCACGTGCTTTCTTAGCTAGAACCACCTTGTAACGATGGACCCACCCTAAGGAATTACTTGTGTGGGAAGTCTTACGGTTCTATGGGGATGATGTCTTAGTCTTGTTTGATTCGTTGTACCACGTTGCGAGAGCTCGTCTATGGTGGTGGATTTTACACCATGGGCTAGGTAACATGTAAAGACTCCCCTTAGCTAGAAGTCACCAGCAAAAGACCAAGTCTAGATGTGACCGAATGATAATGGCAATATTCTTAATCTAATGACCGAATGCCTAATCCATTTAACCCAGTCTAACCCCTAACGTAATCTTATTAATCTCAGCTAATCTTATCTACTTTACTTATCGCAATCTATATTCTGCTTTACATTCAGTCTACATTTATTGCTCTTTACTTTTTTAAGTTATGGTTTGAGTGACACAAGCTTTTCCTGATTTCACATGGTGTGTAAAACCCCAACTCTCTTAAAATCGAACTTGGCCTAAAGAACTGTCACCTTGAATCTTAGTGATGTAGGAGTTTACTCTACTTCAAATCCTAACACACTCATGTAAGTTATCAATCCAAATTGGCAAAGTAAGCAATCAGGAAGGCAATAGACTGTCTAATTCAAGCAAGCAATGATTAGATAAAGTGTAGCTACTTGTGTGGTTATGACCTGTTGAGAGGTGAGGAGCTGCTGTAGCATTTGCTTCATGTCATTATCTTGAGGTTAAGGATTTGTGGGAGGTTTCCCTTGATATTTTTGTCTCTCCCCCTTCTTGTTGTTGAACATAGCTAACCAGAAACTCTTGCTGGAGCTGAGATTGGTGCAAGACATCATTGATTCTCTCCTTTACCACCTTCACTTCCCACAATGTAGTTTCTAGTTGGGAAGAGACTAATTTCGAATTTCCCTCTTGCTCCTCACCATATTGTGCATTTCTGTTAGCTAGATTCTCAATCAAAGCCAAGCCATCATCCACATGTTGACCAAGGAAATTACCTCTACTAGCAGTATCGAAAAGTAGTCTCATCTTAGGCAAGACACCTCTATAAAGTGTGGACAAGTGTGTTTCCTTTGTAAAGCCATGATGAGGACACTGAACCGTGAAGCCTCTAAACCTTTCCCAAGCATCTCCAAAACTCTCATTAGGCCATTGGCTGAAGTTGTAAATCTCATTCCTAAATCTTGATGTCCTAGAGGGAGAGAAGAACTTAATGAGAAAGACACTCTTACATGGAGCCCATGCTATGATACTTCCTTGCATCAATCTTCTCTCCCATTGTCGAGCTCTATCTCCAAGTGAGAAAGGGAAGAGTCTTAGCTTCAAACCATCATCAGATATGCCACTCATCCTAGCCATGGAGAAAATCCTCTAAAAATTGTCAAGATAATCAAGAGGATCTTCATTAGGCATCCTGATATGCTCAAATTAACCCTTAGAGCTACTCTCTCAAATTAAGAGATCACTGTAGTACTTAGGGATCGAATCCACAATGACTTAAAAGTTGCACAATAAATTTCAGGTTCAAATCAAGCTAAGGAAAACTAAATGGATGTAATGCAACTAATAAAAAGAAAGCAGCAAATCGATTGTGAGGAGGTTTTAAATCTAGGAGAGAAACGCTAGGCCATTGGGAAATTTGCAGGTGAATCTGAATTGCAAATCTAGACAGAATGTTAGGAGTTTATTAAGTACTGTTCTTGAACTTGAAACACTAATATAAAATTAATCAACTTTCGCTGCAAAGATTATCTATTTCTAAATCCTAGAATCCCAAATTCCTTTGCAAATCCTATCAATTCAAACAAGCATTAAAATCAGGTTCAATTGTTCACAAAATCCTAAACCAAATTCCTTTGCATATAGGAATTTTGCTCATCCAAGATTAGTTCTGGTGATTAACAATACTTCCGCATATATTAATCAACTTAAGATCAAATTCTAGGTCGTGAAGCTAGAATAAACAATAAACACAAATCCAGATGAAGAACTCTAATGATTTTTCCCTAACAATTCAATTCAACCTAGCAATTCATCATCACCTTTGAAAAACCCTAAACCTAACAAGCAAACTACTCAGACATGATCTATGAAACATAAATCATAATTTGAATAGAAAGCATAAAAGAAATCAATAAAAGAAATAAGGGAGTTCAAAATCTTCTCTATTGGAGAATGATTTATCTCTCCAAAAACTCTCTAAAAATCTCTCTCTAAATCTCTCTGTAAAATAAAGCTTAGGTCAAAACAATAACCATAAAAATCCTTTTATAGACCCAAAACACGATTTGGGGCGAAACTGCAAATATATAAAACTTCTGAGCGAACTTGTAAGTCTTCAGAAATCTTTAAAAACTCGGGCAAGATTGTGTACTTTTGGTGTCGATCGACACCAAAACCCTAGTGTCGATCGACACGGGATTTGCACGCGCACTGCACAATTTTTGCGCGACTTGATTTCTTCAGCAATTTTCTGTTTTGCTCCAGAATGCTCCAATATCTCCAAATAAGCTCCAAACATATCCGAACCTGTAAAGACTCAAAAAGACTCGAAAAATACCAAAAAGACTCTATAAACAGGACTTATATCATGGTCAAAAACCCATAAAAAACCATGATATATCACATCCCAAAGAATCTGTCACTTGGACCATTGCAATCATCCCTTTCCTGATCTCAAAATGAGTGTCCTCTACATGAGGAGTTCTCCTATGTCTTGAAGCAAAAGAAGTTGGTGAATCGCCAGCCCCTATAAGTCTTGGTGGTCTTTGGTCTCTCAAACCCCAATCACCTTGTAAACCATGTGGACCTTGCTGTCCTTGTAAACCTTGTATTCCTTGTGTTCGTTGGATCCCTTGTGGACTTTGAAGACCAAAACCTGCAGCATGTAGATGCTCTTCCATCCTTCAACAACTGATAACTACTGCTGTGAACCCAAAATATTGCTCCTTGGTCTAGTTGTGCAGCTGTAGACACCTTAGAGCAAGTGTTTTGGTATTAAAAGAGATTCAAGTCCAAAAAGAGCAATTAGTAACTAGAAACGAAAATAATAGCTTGATCTCAAACAATCTACAAATCCTAATGCTTACGAAAATTCCAAATGGCAACGGCGCCAATTTGATGTAGGAGGTTACTGTACTTCAAATCCTAACACACTCATGTCATTACAGCATGTAAGGTATCAATCCAAATGGGCAAAGTAAGCAATCAGGAATGCAATAGACTATCTAATTCAAGAAAGCAATGATTAGGTAAAGTGAACTATGATTCTAATAGCTGGAGAGACTTCAAATGAACTAATGCAAGACCAAGAAACAAAAGCAAGTTCGAATTCAAATAATCAAAAGACTATTAGGCGTGAGATATGGTAGTTTATCAAAGGAGACTTTCAGCTTAACTAGTGATGCTTACAAACCCACAACAAACTATTTCTTTGCATAGAATTAACAGCTATGACTAGCTCAATCCCTTGAATACTAATCACTTTGCTAAACATATATTCAACACAATTTCCATTACTGAAATAGATGATCAACAAGCATTAACAGCAACTAATCCAATTCTATATTGCCAATCTACTCCTTAGACATCTAATTCCTTAGGCTAAGATAAGCAAATCTCATACTTGACTCATTCAGGCATTTCATCAAACACTTATCAGGCATAAGAAAACCCTAGGATCTAGATCAACTTAGCAAGGGCTAATCTCGCATTATGATACTAGAGGGGTCTTTATCAGTCTAAAGGGGTTAGTGATATCTCATACATTTGCATCATTTAGGCTTGCATTTAGTGCATGTTTTGGTTCTCTTTTGCATGTTTTCTTTCTCTTTAGTCCCACTTTCTTCTCCTTTTTGACTTAGGATGCACTTAGGATGAAGTTTACATATTATTTGCACCAAGGATTTTTTAGGTGCTTATGGGAATGAACCAGGAGGTTAGCTGAGCTAAAATAAAGCAAGAAGAGCCAGGGCAGACGATTTCTGCAAGCCCTATCGGTCAAGGCACGAACGCTATCGGTCAAGGAGTGACCGATAGAGGAGCGATCGATCATCCTATCGGGCAAGATGACTGACCGATAGAAAACAAACGAATGTATTCCGGTCACCCTATCGGTCATCTTCAGACCGATAGCAAGCTGATAACTAGGTTTTTTAAGGTCTAGTTTGAATCAAAGCCTAAAGCACAATATAGTTGTAAGTATACTGCTTAAGGTGTCAATCCAGCTCAGGTTGTCTTGAAAGATACTAAGAATGCAAGAGCTTTGTAAAGCTAATAGAGATCCGGATAATTTGAGGAGAAAATGTGTAAAAATTAGATGCAACTACTAAATGACCACAAAAACTATTTTAAAATCCATAGTGATGGGTTAAACAAGTACTAGAAGACTTCTAAGAACTTAAAATGCAAAACTACTGGTTTTAAAAATTCGAACACTGAAAGCAGACAAAAAGGGAAAGTTCTAACAACCTAGGATGATATTTAAGGAACTAAGAAAAAAGACGCAAACTTTAGAACTAGGAAATGATTACTTTGAGTTTTTAAATGCTAAAAGAGGATTCAAGGTTGAGGGTCATGCTTAAGGTGGTTCAAGATTCAAGCTTTGGGTTTTGAAAACATAGATCTACACATTTAGTGCTATCTTTAAGCCTTGAGAAGCTAAACAAGATTTATCCATGGCGTGTGGTATAAATCCTTTCCTCAACCTTTCCTCCTAACCCATGGCGTATGGTGAAAAGAAAGGGTGAAGAACATGAAGCATAAATCTCAAGAAATGGCTTAACTAGCTCCCTAAGCATCCTTGGCATTTGGGAAAGGATAAGCTAGTCTTTTGGATTTGGGTTTAAGGGATCTCCTGAATCCTGATAAGGTAAGGAAATCCCTGAGATCAAAGAGATCTTTCTCAAGAGTCTCAGGCATTAAAACCCCCAAATCCAAGAAGAGAATAAGTCAAGAACAAGGAAAAGACAAAAGCTTAAACCTTTAAACCCCTTAATCACCCCAACCTTAAACCCATAAATGACTACTCGCTACACATGATTAAAACACACGAAAATGCAAAGAAAGAAAAGATAGACATGATTAAACTACTAAGCAAGAGAGATTTAAGACAAATGATCCAAATATGGTTAGAACTTACTTTCAAAATTTGAATAAAGCATCAGAGAACTACTAACTAGGGCCTTGAACCAATTCATGAGCTTAAAACACTTTACAAGGAAACAAATTTCATATCATCGCCCCCTATGCAAATGCAAGCAACCTAAATGCTAAAAATTCTAGACTCAATCCTAAAATATTTGACAATGCAAATGCAAGCTACATGATTTGTTTTGAAATTTTTGAATTTTTTTCTGATTTTTTGTATTTTTCTATGCAATTAGATGAATGCAATGCATGAAGACTCAAGGATGCTAACACAAAATAAGATCCAATTAAAAACATGTCAAAGCACACACACTCCCCCAAACTTGAATGACAACATCTCGGTGTCAAACAAATTCAACAGGAGACCAAAAACACAAAGAAAAAATAAAAAAAAATGCATGATATATACAATGGTTGAGTTTTGGTACCCCAAAGCTAGGCATGGTTGGAGCTTGAGGTTGCTCCGGTCCTCCTGCTCTTTCTAGGAGTGTCATGGAGTACCCCCTTGCCCTTCCTCCTGTTTGTTCCTTCGTGTAGAGAAAGGCGGCTAGCTTGATCACCTTCTTGGGGCTCACGGATCTCCACACCTCCGGTTGATCGTCTCCTCATCTTTTCTCCCATCTGCTCAACCTCTTCACTCACTGTCATCTCAGATGAGCTCCCTTGTAAGTCCTTTGCTAGCTTCTTGATCATCTTCCATTGCCACTTGTTAACTTTGCGCTGAATCTCTACAACCGAGGCAAGGAACTTCTCAGCCTTTGTCTGTGGCTCATAGTCTAGCTTGGTGAGATCAAAGCTTTGGGGCATCTCGGAATCTGTAGGAGGTGACTCTGAACGTGAGCAAGTGAGCTGCAAAGCACTCTTCATCACTTGGCAAGAACTCAATTGTACCGATGCTTTGGAGGTGTGTCTCATCAGGATTAGGCAGGATGCAGACCTTCTTCGTGTGGTTGTGGTCGTAGAACAGGTAAGCAAAGAAGCCAGGAGCTGGAGTAGGTCCCAAGGAATCGGTGTTGCACATGTAGGTTTCATCCATGTAAGCACGCTCCACACAAGGCTCGAACTCCACAAGAGGCACTCCCGCTTGTATGAACATTGGTGTGAGGAAGCCTCCTATGAGTGCAGAGCTAGCCTTACACCTTAACGCCCAAGCCTTGTACTTGACCAAAGAAGAAGCCAAGATGTAACCGTAGTTGACATCTTCTCCAAGCTCATCCTCCATTGGCTCATCATTCTCCTCTCGATCGCATACAACCTTCCTAACTCCTTGTAAAAGGAAGCACAGCTCGTTCTTGGTAATGGTTGAAGGTACAGCTCCATTGAATGTGTTGTCTAGCAGCTTGAGGGCGTATCTTAGCACAAAGTTTCACACATTCTTGATCTTGGCTGTATTGGCCTTGTAGTCGTCAACGCTAACCAAGCCCCATAGATCATTCGCGGATGTGAACCGGGGGAACTCCACAAGCGTGGCTGCAGCATTGAGACCATAAGCTTTGCATAGCTCAGGGATGGAGAGGTGGTAGGCTTGCTTCCTGATCTTGAACGTGACATGACCCTTGGAGGGGGTTTGGATGCTTGGATCTTCGTATGAGAAGTCCAAGGTGGAGAGGAAGTCAAGTGTGGCCTCGGGGTAAGTAGGGCAGTCCATCCGTGAGAGGCAAGCAAGACCCATGTCCTTGAGCAACTTGTCAAAATCCTCCAACAAACCGAGCCTTTCCAAGAGATCCCTGCTTGCAAACTTTGTAGGCTCAAACCGCAACCTCTCAAGCCTCTTCTTTGCTTTCTTCTCCTCCTTACTCCATCTGACCCTTTCTTCAACCACTGGCTGAGTCTCCCCTTGAGTTGCCAAATGTCTTCTTCTATTCTTTGGTGCCATGGTACCTGAAACACAAGTTCTGAAAGAGAAGGTGAGTATAGGCGACGATTAAGAGAGAAAGATAGGCAAAGAGAGAAAATCTCTAAATATAAATCCTAGATTTTTGGGGATTTTATAAGATTTATCAATAAATAGAAGAAGAAAATCTCTTGAGATAAGACTAAATCAAGAAAATTTCCCTAATACTTAGATATTTTTGAAAATTCATCATAATCCCGAGCAAATAACATTCAACCAATTCAATAAAAGGAAATTTTGTTGAAAACTCAAATATGAAATTCAAGAAATTCAAAATACCTTTGAAAGGGAATGTTTATAAGATTCTCTATGCCTTTAAAAACCGAACTCACACTCTCTCTTTCTAAATATCAGTTTGGAATATTTATAGGAATGTTTATAAGATGCTCTATGCCTTTAAAAACCGAACTCACACTCTCTCTTTAAAAACCAAACTCACACTCCCCGGCAACAGCGCCATTTGATAACTAGCTCTTTAGGGGCTCTTTAATCAAATAATAAAGCAGGTTATTGTTGTAAGTAGAGTGCTTAAGGTGTCAATCCAGCTCAGGTTGTCTTGAAAGATACTAAGAATGCAAGAGCTTTGTAAAGCTAATAGAAATCCGGATTATTGAGGAGAAAATCTGTAAAAACTAGATGCAACTACTAAATGACCACGAAAACTGTTTTAAAATCCATACTGATGGGTTAAACAAGTACTAGAAGACTTCTAAAAATTTAAAATGCAAAACTACTGGTTTTAAAAATTCGAACACTGAAAGCAGACAGATGATATTTAAGGAACTAAGACAAAAGACGCAAACTTTAGAACTAGGAAATGATTACTTTGAGTTTTTAAATGCTAAAAGAGGATTCAAGGTTGAGGGTCATGCTTAAGGTGGTTCAAGATTCAAGCTTTGGGTTTTGAAAACATAGATCTACACATTTAGTGCTATCTTTAAGCCTTGAGAAGCTAAACAAGATTTATCCATGGCGTGTGGTATAAATCCTTTCCTCAATCTTTCCTCCTAACCCATGGCGTATGGTGAAAAGAAAGGGTGAAGAACATGAAGCATAAATCTCAAGAAATGGCTTAACTAGCTCCCTAAGCATCCATGGCGTTTGGGAAAGGATGAGCTAGTCTCTTGGATTTGGGTTTAAGGGATCTCCTGAATCCTGCTAAGGTAAGGAAATCCCTGAGATCAAAGAGATCTTATTCAAGAGTCTTTAGGCATTAAAACCCCCAAATCCAAGAAGAGAATAAGTCAAGAACAAGAAAAAGGCCAAAGCTTAAACCTTTAAACCCCTTAATCACCCCAACCTTAAACCCATAAATGACTACTCGCTACACATGATTAAAACACACGAAAATGCAAAGGAAGAAAAGATAGACATGATTAAACTACTAAGAAAGAGAGATTAAAGAGAAATTTCCTCCTCTGATGGAGTTTGCTGTCTAGTCCTTCGCTTCCTTCCTTTTCGCTTTGGAGCATTTTCATGAGATGAATGCCTGGCCGGTTGAGAAGATTGTGTCCTTGGCTGCTCACTGATGTGGGATGAGTGTCTCTCTTTGACTGTAGCCTCTGGTGTGTCGTCAGATATATCCTCAGCATCAGATCCTCCTCCTTGTGGCTGTGCTTAGACCGCTTGATCAGTTCTCTTGGCTGATGATGATCCTCTCAACTCTTCTTGAGCTTCCTCACTTTCTTCTTCAATGAATCAACCGATATCTTGCTTGCTTTGACTGTCTTCAGCAAACCTCTGATGGCTTTGTCCTGGATGTGGTTCCACCTATGAAGAAGCCTAATGTGCTCATGTGCAGCCTTTGAAGCTTCAGATGTGCAGATCACATCATAAGGGTCAAATGTATAAGGGCGGCTATCATAGTCCTCATGTTCATCCTCCTCCATCCCTTGATGTTGAACCTCTTCTTCCACATCTGAGTCTCTGATGGTGCTCATGTTCTTCACTTTGCTTGGCCTCATCAATTGTTGGTCAGTCCTTGGGTCATAAAGCTCATCTTCTGTTGGCATGAATCGGATGTTCTCATAGGCGGTGAAGTTGGTTAAGCGCTGCTTGGGCAAGATGATCTTCCTTTTCCTGTTGTCCAGCTCAAACTAATAGCCAAATCCTGTCTCAACAGCTCCTGAAAGGTATCCGATCTTACTTAGATAAGGAACATGTAGGAAGATCATTGTAACATCTTGTGTACCAAGCTCAACTCCAGCACTAAGAAAGATAGGAGTGATCACGCCTCCAATGGCTATCTTTGGCATCTTGTATCTAGTGTTTGAAGCCCATTGTTGGCGTGCTAGAAGTTGCTTCATTAGGATTGTCACAAGACCGACTCCTAAGCGCTCTCCTTGGATCTTCCCATGCCTTGTTTCAACCATTATGTTCTTCAAGCCATTCACAAGCAACCCCATCTCTTCTTCTTTGACCATAGTTTGCTCTTTCTTGTAAAATAGTGTGATGGTGAGGACTCTTTGAACATATTTGATAGCTGGATGGCAGATGCTAGCACTCTTCAGATGACCAGCTCTATAAGCATCATTCGCTATCTCCTCCCACACATGCCTTCGCTCATCATGCTTGAAACACATGTTTTGTGCTCTTGAGCCTTGATCAAATCCAAAAATTTCTTCAAGCTGAGTGAACCCCATGGTGTACCATGCTTTGTTGGCTCTGAACTTGATGAATCCATTGCCAAAGTCTTCTTCTCTTTCATCATATTCTTCATCAAACTTGTAGAAGTAGACTTTGAAGCTTGCAAAGAACTCACAAGAAAGTTGCTTGTAATTTGGATAGCCAAGACTAGCAAATTTCTCCAGTCCAATGTTGCTCAACAGCTCATCCACTTCAGTCTTGATTCCTAGCTCTACCAACAGACCAGGATCAGCATATCTTGTAGGAGTGGAGTTCACTCTCCTCATCGCCCTCAAGTAGTACTTTAGCTTTGGTGCTGCATCTTGGACTCCTTCTTCTTCAACAACTGGCCTTTTTCCCTCAGCTCTGTTTCTTGCAGCAGAATTTATGTCAGAAATCTCCTCATTTCCCCTAGTGTTCGACATAGTACCTGAGAATGCAATGCTTGAAGCAAGAATTAGTATACTACCCTTTGAGAGCATTGTGCGGAAAATTAATTTTCAAAATTTAAGCAGGCACTGTAAAATTATGTAAACATTCATACTGATTACCAACAAATAGAGTCGAATTTAGCAAAAGTTTTCAGCTCAAAAGGATAGACACAATTAAAACTGAAATTCTCACAGTAATAAGTAGCGATTAGAGCAAATTCAAGCATATACAGCAAAACATCATTCTCTCCACCAAACTATAAAAATTCATCAGATTCACCATTACTAGTCTAATAAGAAACATTTCAATAGTCAATATGCTGGAAAAATAATAGCATGCCTAGATTTGGCCAGAATCTAAACATAATGTCAAACTAAGCACAAAACAGCATTTTTCAAACATTTACACCATAAATTTTCAAAGAAGAGCAACAATGGTGACATGCAAATCAAAACCATAAACAAAATTGTACAAAACAACCTTAATCAATCATTCGAATACATCCTACTTCAATTTTCCAAGATTAAACTCAAGAAACAAGGAATCTAGCAAAGTTTACCTTAATTCTTGAACCAAAAGATGAAGTTATAGGACAGAGAATGCAAGAGAGAAAGAAAAGATGTTTGGCAATGGGTGTTTAGCTCTATATGGATGTGTGGAGAGAGATGAAAATGCTAGTTTTAAGGCAAGAGGATAAGGGAAATCTAAAATAACTAAGGATAATGGTAGAAAATCTCATTTAAAATTCAAAAAATTCATGTGAGGGGGAAAGAAAAGATTCTTTTCCCAACCATCAAGGCTCACAAAAAGGGTTTACTCGATTTACCCATGTAAAAAATTTTAAAAAAAAATTACACGGATCATATCGAGCAAAACAGTCGATGGGGTACCTTGATGTGTACCATATCAGGGACGTCTGGTCCTGTGGCTCGGCGATGATGCTCCTCTGCCTTGGGGGTTCCGTGTTCTGGTCAGCTTCTCCTTCAAGGCACCTTGCATCAATAAGTCTCAGTAGATGTTGTGCTTAATGTTGTTGCTCGGTGTAGGGAGATACTTTGGCTTGCATGATCCTTCGCGTGGGCAGTGCATGGCATCATCTGGATGCATGTTCCTGGCTCGGCCATTCTGCAACGAGCAAAGCCTTTGGTGTTTTACTCAATGCTACACCTCGATGTGGAATGTCTCGTACTCGGTTGCTGTTCTCCTCGGAGGTTGTCGTACCAGACATCGTCTTGCATCGGTTTAGCTGCTAGCACCCATATTGAGCAGAACCTTGGATGTTCTGCTCGATGCAACTCCTCGGTGTGACTCAATCGAGCAAACTGATTGAAAGGGAAAATTTGTATCACTAGATCAAATATCCTACCTCTAATCAGTTGTAGAATAGGGATCAGGTATCAATCCATTTGTGGGATATGAGATGCAAACATTGCTATAAGCTAAGCAAAGATGGGGTTTTGATTGAACAAGGACAACTCTATCAACCTAGCAATGCAATGGAAATAAAGCATAAGCTAAATGCCAGTGAACAAAACTAAGCAATGAACTTAAGGCAACGACTAAACAAGAACTAAGCAATAACGACTACTAAAAGCAAGAACTAAGCAAGATGATCTTAAAGATGATTAATTAAAAGCAAGACTCAAGGTTCTAAGCAACTGTGGGATAGTGGATTTCAAGAGTGAAAATGGGGATTTCTAGCAAAGGCAAACATCAAGCATTCAAAGGCAAGCAATTCTCAGTGTTGTACTCCTAGACAAAGTATCTAAAAGGATACTCCTAGACAAGGTATCTAAAAGGAACCAATTTGGCGTCAATAAGCAGTTCATATTCAATAAGATTGAAGTGTCAGACCCACTTGTGATGGCATATCCTTCCACCATGATCATAAAGATCAGAACCATTCTAGCCTAAGAGATGTACTAATCAAGCAATCATTCTCTCACCTAAGCAAGAATTCAGATCAACTTATCAATCTTGTGAACCAATAAGGACTTAGTTAACTAAACACCAATCAAGAACATGGGGATAAGCACACATATGCAACATCCTAACAATGCTAAGCAATGAACAGGGATGAAACAAAGGCAAGATCTTTTGATGCATACTATCTAACCATAAAGCAAGAATCTCAAAACCAGCATTATCTTGCCCTAAGCGAATCACCGAGCAATGGTGAACTATCACTTTAGTGTCACTGAATAAAAGAAACATAGACCAAGCTAAACTATCAAGCCAAATATGCGAACCATACTTAGAGATGAGATAACAAGCCATTTAGTGAACCGTATGCATCAATCAATACCATATTCAATCAAAAAAAGCAAGCTTTATGAACAATAACCACTTTGCAAGAGAAGGAGACAACAGAGAATAGTTAAATAAGTCCAATTACCCCTTAATCACATCTTAATCACCACTTTCCCTACTTGGAACCCTAAATCTAAAGCAAACTACTCACTAATCATGTTTAATCCCATTGATATGGAGTTAAACATAACTAGATGAGGTTAAAATGCAAAGATGACAAATCTAAACTACCAAGGTGCAAGAACAAAGATTAAGAGACAAGATTAAACTATAAAAATGCAAACTTTATTAAAGATTATGTTCCTTAAGGTAAATCGCCCTTTAAGGTTTAGAGAAGGGAGAGTTTTTGATAGAAAGCTAAACTTGCATAAAGATAATGTTTTATGGCTTCCCTTTTATAGTAGGGAGCCAAAAGAAGCATAAAAAAACCTAAGAAAATGGGATAAGGTTAACAAAAGTCAACTGGTGGTAGCTAGCTATTTTAGATCATTTTAGGCTGTATTTCATGCATCTTTTCCTCTGTTTTTGCATTATAGTTTAGCATTCTAATAACATTTGCACTTAGAATTAACATGGCATGCATTTAGGTTAGGATTGCATACATGTGGATGTTTGTGGTAATTTTCAGGTGATTTTGGAGTTTCTTGGAGCTGGGAAGGAGATGGAAGCACCTCATAATCAAAGAAGATGTTAGAATTGGAGTTCTTTCAAATTCTAGTCCATATCAAGCAAGCATATCGAGCAAAACACCCGTGGAGTATGCTCGATGCAAGCAGCAGGACGAGAGGAAAAGGATCAGCACGAGGATTCAAAGTCGTTGGTCTGCATCGAGGAAGGATGTCGATACGCGCTGCACGGACCATATCGATGTCGCATATCGAGCAGAACATCGACTGTACGACCTCGATGCAACTCATCCGCGCTGACCACTTAACTTTTCTTAACCTTATACTATCTTTTTAGGTTTTTTATAATTCTTTTGCCTCCCTACTATAAAAGGGAAGCCACAAAACATTTTCTATGCATCATTGATGTTTTTAGGTGCTTATGGAGCTATAAGGAGCAAGGAGGAGCTTTGGGAATAAACCAGGAGGTTGCTGAGCCAAAATGGAGCAAGAGGAGCCAAGGCAACCAATTTCTACAAGCCCTATCAGTCAAGGCACGAAGGTTATCGGTCAAGGCGTGATCGATAGAGGAGCTATCGATCAGCCTATCGGTCAAGAGGACTGACCGATAGAAAACAAACGCGTGTATTCCGGTTACCCTATCGGTCATCTACAGACCGATGGAATCCCAGACTGAAGACCACTTATTTACAATTTTTCCATTTTCGCTTGGACTTTTTTAAATACGAAAAATCCATAATTTATGGGCACAGTCTTTTATCCAGCAGTTTCTTCTTCTTTTGTTCTGGTTTTTGATCTTGTAATTTGAATCCTTGCTTCACTTTAATAAGAGTTTGCATTTATCTTCTTGTTTAAATTTCTCTAATCACGATTAGGCATCTTTCTCTCTTTGAATTGATGGCTTTAATGGTGCTTAGTGAGTAGTCTTTTTAGGGATTTGAGATGGGTTAGGTTTAGGGAATTTGAGACTCTATCTATGATCGCTTAGTGTTAATTCTTTCTTTTCTTTTCTTGATTGCTGTGTTTAATGTCTAATTAGCTCTAGCTAAGTTGATTAGGGTTTTAGGCTCATTTTATACCCACCAAGTGTTTGATGAAATGCCGGAACTGCTTTGCAAGAGAATTGGTTATCCTAGCTCAAGAGATTGACTGTCTAGGGAGTGATTTGGCAATATAGGATTGATAGAATTGTCTTAATGCTTGCTGTTTGTCATTTTACTAATGAGAATTAGTTCTTGATTTGGTAATTAGCAAAGAGATTAGTGTCAAGAGACTGGATTAGTCTTATAAATGAATCATATGCATAAAGAATAGCATTGTGTGAGTTTGTAAGCACGATAGGTTGAGTCAAGAGTTCTCTAACACCAATTATCACATCTCAAGTCCCACCTTTTCTCTGTTTTTAGTTGGAATTCGAATTTGCTCTGTTTTTACCTTCGTTTTAGTTGATTTTCTTTCTGTTCACTCTTTGTTTGATGTTCTCTTCACTTATGTTTGATCCTTTAGGTTGTTAGACTTCTAAAACTCTCTTTATATCTGCTTGAATTAGGAAATCTGCTATAATCCTACTGTTTCAATCTTCCCCTTTCTTAACATCAATGACAGCTCCTGTTGTGGCTAGGAAGGGTCTCCCAAAATAAGAGGATCTCTAGGTTCCTCATCCATATCGAAAACCATAAAATCAGTAGGTATCTCTACACTCCCAATCCTTAGTGGTACATCTTCAAGCAAGCCTTTGGGGAGCCTCTGATGTGATCCCAAGTACCAGCATTCCGCCAACCATCCATGTTCCAGCTATGAACGTCCCACCCTTGACTAGAGCAAGAGCTAAGAGGCTAAGGGAGAACTTCAACCAAGCTGTGGAGACACTACTTGCTGATCAAGAGGTTCGAGATATAACCGAGCATCTGACGAAGTTAACCATCTCCAAAGATCAAGGTCAAACCGAAATGCATACAAACCAAGGAAGCTGGGAGATGCAAGCCAAACCATATTAAGAAGAGGGTTATTTCATGAAGGATGGTCCAAGAAAATACATGGAAGAATGGCCACTTATCAAGTATGGGCATGAAGTCTCCTTATTCACCATTCTCCCAACCTAAAGGCATCCAGGTTCATCCCCTCTATCAAGTCAAATCCCTACAAATCAGTCAAGGTAAGAATGAATTCATTATATTTTTTGACTAACATTCTTTGTTTTTGTCTTGATTTCCTTGCATTTATTCTTAATTTTCGACTTTCCATTAGATAAGGCAATTGTTAGCCATTTTTAATCCCTTTAATTTAGCTGCATTTACTGTAATTTACTTCAAGACCCCTAGAAGGGCATAGATGTTTGGACTCTATATAAAGTCCACTCACAGCCTTGTATTTTTCACACAATCAATAAAGATCAAGCATTTTCTCAAAGAGTTCTCTCTTCCTCAGTTTTTCTAGGCATTTGTGATTTCTGCTTAGTTTAACTTTGTCTTATCATTACCTTCACCATCAGGCTTTGTGGCGACCTTCGATCTACCTTCTATTCATTATCATCCGACCAGCCTTCTAAAGGAGTGACTTTAGTCCCTTGAACAGGCGCCATCTTTCCACTTCGACCATACTCCATCCGACCGGCTAAAAGATAGTGACTTTAGTCCAGCTTTCAGTCTCCATCATTCACCAAAATGAGCCTCAACCTTTGAGGATCGTATCATCTGGTATCGGAGCTTAAAAGCTCCTAAACCCAGGTTTTATCTATCCTTTGTCTTTGCATTTTCGTTTTTGTTCTTCATTTTTCCCGAAAAACTCAAATAAAAAAAAAAGTTTTCAACTTATTCTTATTGTTCTTCGTTCTTGATTAAAAAACAAAACAAAAAAAAAAATCAAACTTGTTCTTACTGTTCTTACTTTGTTTGAGTTTGATTCATAAAAACTAAAAGCACAAAAAATTTTATGTTTATTAGGTTGTCAAAATCTTATTATATTTAAATATATATATATATATATATATATATAAATATATAAACTGTTGGTCCAAGCATATTCCATTTCTCTCTTATTTCTTTAGAACACATTCATACACTTTGTATCTTTTTCAGGTACCAACTGGAACAAGCAATGGGAGATGCTCCAACCTTAACCGACATCGCCGAAGTTATTGCTAATCTGCAAACTTCTATAGAACTCCTTGGCACTCGCATGGATCAGTATGACCAGCAACCACGCAGGAATCGTGCCCAAGGTGCTCAGAATCAAAGGGAACGTGAAGAAGAGGAAGAGAGCATGCTTGATCTAGACGATGATCCCCTCTCCACAACATCAAGTACCACCTGAGCCTAACGGGAACCACAACAGCCGAGACCCACCACAAAGGGATAGAAACTGACGCGATGACTATGATCGAGGAGGAAGCAGAGATATCAAGTTGACTGCCCCAACTTTTGCTGGGAAGATCAACCCAGATGCCTACCTTGATTGGAAAGGCGAATGGAACACATCTTCGAATATTATAATATTCCGAGGTAAGAAAAGTATCACTTGCTGCTGCCGAGCTTACTGATAATGCTCTTGCTTGGTGGGACAGAGATTTTTCAGACAGGCGAAGACATCGACACCCCCAGATCAATACCTGAAGGGATATGCAGTTCAGCCTAAGGAAGAGATATGTCCCAGCTCATTACCACCAGAAAATACAAAGGAGATTCCACAAACTATCTCAAGGGAGCAAATCGGTGGAAGAGTATTATGAAGAGATCAAAAGTCTTAAAAATAGATTGGAAGTCGAGGATACGCCAGAAATTCAAATGGCGCAGTTTCTGGATGAGCTGCAAGATAGGATTTCCAGAAAAGTGGAAAGGCATTGCTACCATGACCTAGAGGAGCATCTGCACTTAGTTATCCAAGTTGAGCAACATATCAAGAGGAAAACAGCCTCCACCAACTGGACCAAGACCACTTGGACTCCTCAACGCGACCTAGACAAAGGGAACTCTATTGAGACAAATTCCAGGTTCAAGAAGAAAGCCTTCAAACCAGAGCCAGCTAAGTCCCAAACTCAACAAATTACTAGAACTCGTGACATTTCTTGTTTTAAATGTAAGGGAAAGGGACACTATACAAGAGATTGTCCCAATCAAAGGGTCATGATTCTCAAAGCAAATGGAGAGTATGAGTCCCAAGATGAAGGAGAAGCAGAAGAGTTAGAACACTCCGATGATGATGTTATCAATTATACTGAAGTAGGAGAAATACTTGTTGTCAGGAGAGCTCTTAGTGCACTCTTTGATGCAAGTACACGGACACTGTGGTGTGTGACGTTATTCCCATGCAAGCCGGACATCTCTTACTAGGGAGGCCGTGGCAATTTGACAAAGAGACCATACATAATGGGCGGACTAACTACTACAACTTCATCCATAACAAACGTAAGCATAACCTAGCACCCCTCACCCCTCAAGAAGTACATGAAATGCAAAAGGCGATGTCAAGAGGAACCGAGGTAAGTAAGACCAATCCTTATGTTTCACCTGGCAAAGTTATTAAATCATTAGAAATGAAAGAGCAGGTGCTACTAATTGTCTTTAGAGAAGGGTATGTTTCAGGACCCGAAGAGGACAAGCAACCAAAAAAAGTACTTAAGCTGTTAGATGACTTCAAGGACGTTTTTCCTGAAGACATTCCTAACGGATTACCACCTATCCGAGGAATTGAGCATCAGATTGACCTTGTACCCGGACCCCCACTACCCAACCGACCAGCCTATAAAGTCAATCCTGAGGAGGCTAAGGAACTAGAGAAGCAAGTTCAAGACCTGATGAGCAAAGGCTATATCCGTGAGAGCCTTAGTCCTTGTGTAGTACCAGTCCTCTTGGTACCCAAGAAAGATGGCACATGGATAATGTGCGTAGATTGCAGGGCCATCAACAACATTATTTTCAAATACCGGCATTCCATTCCAAGATTGGATGACATGTTGGACGAGCTCAGTGGCGCCACCATCTTTTCAAAGATAGACCTGAAGAGTGGCTACCACCAAGTCAGAATGAAGGAAGGTGATGAGTGGAAGACAGCTTTCAAGACCAAGAGAGGTCTATATGAGTGGCTGGTCATGCCGTTTGGCATCACCAACGCACCAAGCACCTTCATGAGGCTCATGAACCACGTTTTAAGAGCCTACATCTGTAAGTTTGTTGTTGTGTATTTTGATGATATTCTAGTATACAGCACTAGCTTGGATGAACACCTTAATCATCTTGAGAAAGTCTCAGAAACTTTAAGGCTAGAACATTTATCTGCTAATCTCAAGAAATGTGTTTTCTGCACTGATCAATTGGTATTTTTAGGCTTTGTTGTTAGTTCACAGAGTCTAAAGGTGAATGAAGAGAAAATCAAAGCCATACAAGACTGGCCCATGCCAACCACCATTGGTCATGTTCGGAGTTTTCACGGCTTAGCAAGCTTCTACTGGCGTTTTGTCAAGGACTTCAGTACCATTGCTACTCCTTTAACTGCGGTGATCAAGAAGAATGTTGCCTTCACCTGGGGGCCAAAACAGGAAGAGGCTTTTCAGAAGCTTAAAGATAGCCTCACCCATGCACCTGTCTTAGTTTTACCTAACTTTGACAAAACTTTTGAAGTTGAATGTGATGCTTCAGGTACAGGTATTGGAGCTGTCTTAACTCAAGGAGGGAAACCGGTTGCCTTCTTCAGCGAGAAACTGAATGGAGCTGCACTCAACTACCCCACCTATGACAAGGAGTTCTACGCCCTAGTAAGGTCTTTGGAGACGTGGCAGCACTACCTTCTTTCCAAGGAGTTTGTCATCTATACCAACCATGAAACGCTCAAATACCTAAGGGGCCAGACCACACTGAAGAAACAAAATGAAAAATGGCTCGAGTTTGTGGAGAAACAACATGCAAAATGTGATCAAGTACAAGAAGGGCAAGGAGAATATTGTAGCTGATGCCTTATCCCGGAGGCATGCCTTGATTTCCACCATGGAGGCCAAGATAATGGGTTTTGAGCATCTCAAGGAGTTCTATGACAACGATCCAGACTTTGGAGAGCTCTACCAACAGTGTACAAAAGTTGCTATTGTTCCTCACTCTAAACATGATGGTTTTCATTTCAGGGATAAAAGAATATGCATCCAGCAGAGTTCAATGCAAGAGTTGATTCTTAGGGAGGCCCATGGAGGCGGACTTATGGGACACTTTGGAGTGCAAAAGACCAAATGCATTGTCGATGAGCACTTCTACTGACCGCATCTGAAAACAGATGTGGAACGATTCTGCTTCAAATGCATCATCTGCCTAAGGGAAAAATCCAGGTTGCACCCTCATGGACTTTATATTCCCTTACCAATTCCTCACCTACCTTTGGTAGATGTGTCTATGGATTTTGTTTTGGGACTGCCTAAGATAAGAGACAAGGACTCCATATTTGTGGTAGTTCATCGGTTCTCCAAGATGGCAAACTTCATTCCTTGCAACAAGACCAACGATGCAACACAAATTGCTGATCTGTTTTTCAGGGAGATTGTCAGAATTTATGGATTGCCAAGGACTAACTTCTCAGACCGAGACACCAAGTTCCTAAGCCACTTCTGGAAGACTTTGTGGAGAAATCTTGGGACTAAGCTTCTTTTTTTCTACCACTTGTCACCCCCAAACGGACGGACAGACTGAAGTCGTAAACCGCACACTATCCACCCTCTTAAGGGCCACAGTCGGTAACAACTTACGAAATTGGCTTGAGTGTCTTCCTTTCATTGAATTTGCATATAACCACACACCACACTCTACTACTAAATTCTCTCCTTTTGAGCTTGTGTATGGTTTTAAGCCTAGCACTCCCTTGGATTTCGTACCACTACCACATAAGGAAAAAATCAGCCAACACAGTGAAGCCAAGGCCGAGTTTGTTAAGAAGCGACACCAAAAGGCCAAGGAGCACATGGAGAAGAGAAACGAGTAGACTACGAAACATGTGAACAAGGGTCGTAAGGAAGTCAGATTTGCACCAGGAGATTGAGTCTGGCTACACATGAGAACCGAAAGGTTTCCACACCAAAGGAAGTCCAAACTGGCACCCAGAGGAGACGGACCATTCAAAGTGGTTAAAAAGATCAATGATAACGCCTACCAGATTGATTTTCCAGGTGAGTTTAACATTTCCACAACCTTTAATGTATCTGACTTATCTCCCTATGATGCAGACGAAACAGTTCTGAGGACAAAACCTTTACAAGTGGGAGAGGATGATATAGTACAAAGTACCAGCATTCCGCCAACCATCCATGTTCCAGCTATGAACGTCCCACCCTTGACTAGAGCAAGAGCTAAGAAGCTAAGGGAGAACTTCAACCAAGCTGTGGAGGCACTACTTGCTGATCAAGAGGTTCGAGACATAACCGAGCAGCTGACGAAGTTAACCATCTCCAAAGATCAAGGTCAAACCGAAATGCTTACAAACCAAGGAAGCTGGGAGATGCAAGCCAAACCGTATCAAGAAGAGGATTATTTCATGAAGGACGGTTCACGAAAATACATGGAAGAATGGCCACGTATCAAGTATGGACATGAAGTCTCCTTATTCACCATTCTCCCAACCTAAAGGCGTCGAGTTTCATCCCCTCCATCAAGTCAAACAAATCCCTACAAATCAGTCAAGGTAAGAATGAATTCATTATGTTGTATGACTAACTTTCTTTGTTTTTGTCTTGATTTCCTTGCATTTATTATTAACTTTCGAATTTCCATTATATAAGCCAATTGTTAGCCTTTTTCAATCCCTTTAATTTAGCTGTATTTATTGTAATTTGCTTCAAGACCCCTAGATGGGCATAGCTGTTTGGACTCTATATAAAGTCCCCTCACAGCCTTGTATTTTTCACACAATCAATAAAGATCAAGCATTTTCTCAAAGAGTTCTCTCTTCTTCAGTTTTTCTAGGCATTTGCGATTTCTGCCCAGTTTAACTTTGTCTTATCATTGCCTTCACCATCAGGTTTTGTGGCGACCTTCGATCCACCTTCTCTTCATTATCATCCAACCAGCCTTCTAATGGAGTGACTTTAGTCCCTTGAACAGGCGCCATCTTTCCACTTCGACCATACTCCATCCGACCGGCTGAAAGAAAGGGACTTTAGTCCAGCTTACAGCCTCCATCATTCACCAAAACGAGCCTCAACCTTTGAGGATCGTATCATCTCTTGAGCTTCCTCATTATCTTTAGCTTCCACCCCCTCTTCTTGTTCTTTAATGTCCACATTGGGTGTAGAAGGCGCCACTCTTAGAGGAAGGTTCTTCCCACTTCTTAAAGTGACTGCTTTGACACACTCTTGTGCAAGTGAAGAGGTAGATGGTTGAGCCGTGCTTTTCCTAGTTTGTTGATATTCAATGGACCTAGTTGGGATTGTAATCTGGAGTCAGTGCCATTGTGTATCTCAACAGTCATACTTCTTTGAATATTAGTCATACTCTTTTGAATCTCAACAGCCATGATCTTCTGAAATTCTGCATTCTGAAGATGTTGGAGTTGGAGTTGTAGGAACATCTCCTTAAGGTCCAATTCATGTGAAGGTTGGGAGGTGTTGGCGCCAACTGTTTGAGAAGAAGAACTCTGATGTTGTTGAGTATAAGTGAATCCATAGAGCTGGTGTACACAAACACCATGGTCTTAGTTCATTATTGGCGCCTCTTGTAGTTGAACAGCTTTGATTTGATGCTCTTTGTAGTGGTTTGGTGAAGCAACACTAGGAAGAGGTTTAGTTTTCTCATTGAGCAGCAAGTCAACTTTCTTCTGTAAGGCTTTCATCTCATACAATGCTGTCTCTAGCTTCTCTTCAGTTGCTTTGGAATGTTGCTCCTTGTCATCTACATATTCACAATTTCTGAGTGCCATGTTCTCCACTAGAAGCCATCCTTCATCAACATCTTTACCAAGCAAGTAACCATTTATTGCTGTATCTAGAAGGATCCTTATTCTTAGAAGAACACCTTTCTATAGTGTGGAGAGCAGCATCGCTTTGGTGAAGCCATGGTGAGGAAATTGGTGAGTGAAGTTTCTAAACTTTTCTGAAGAGTCTCCAAAGCTTTCATTAGACCACTGTATGAAGTTTGTGATCTCATTCCTGAAATGTGCAGTTCTTGAGGGAGAGAAAAACTTGGTTAAGAAAGCACCTTTGCATTGATCCGAAGAAGTGATGCTTCCTTGTGCTAAAGACTTCTCCCATAATTTAGCTATATCACCAAGAGAATGGAAATAATTTGAGCTTCAAACCATCATCTGAAACTCCACTAAGCTTTGTCAAAGCACATATCCTCTCAAAATGATCCAAGTGCTCTAGAGGATCTTGGTTTGGCAATCCAAAGAACTGCTTTTCTTGGATAATAGTGATAAGACTGCTCTTGATCTGATATTGCTGAGTCTCCATAAGTGGAAGGATGCCTTGTCTTAAAGCATAACCTGAAGGTATATCAGCAGCACCAATCGGTCTCAATGGTCTTTGAACCCAAGCTCCTTGTAAACCATGTGGACCTTGCTGTCCTTGTAAGCCTTGAATTCCTTGAAGACCTTGTGGACCTTGTGGACCTTGCAAACCAAAACCAGCAGCATACTAATTTTCTTCCATGCTTCGACAGCTGACTTCTGATTCTGCAAACCCAAAATCCTTGATCTTAAAACTCAGTAGTGATTGTAGACACTTAAGAGCAAGTGTTGTGGTACTTACAAAAGAAATTTTAGACCAAAAGAGAAATCAGTAGCCAAAAACGAAAATAACAAAGTTTGATCTCAAGATCTCTACAAATCCTACTGAACAAAGCATTCCCCTAATGGCAACGGTGCCAAATTGATACAAAGACATGTCTTTGAAGTTTGACATCAAGCAGATTATGCAGCAACCGACTATTGAAGGTCTAGTGTTTCAAATTGAGATCTTAGAGAAGCTGCATGATGAACTTCAAGAGGAGTTGTATTGGGTTGACACTACAAGGGAAGTAATTCCATTGTAGAACTAGCTCACTCTTGAGTTAGATATGCTAGGGAGTTTGGGAAAAGTTTGGGGTTTATTTTGGGTTTGTTCAAAATAGAAGAAAGGAGAAAAGAAAGCAAGGCAAAAGAAAAGGAGTGTGACACAAGTTATAAGTGGAAATGGCGGCTAAGTTCAAAAGCAAATGATGGAAGGCTTAAGTTTACAAGCAAATAAAGATGCAAGAAGTGTAGTGTTTAAATCAAAAAGCCAAAGGCGGAATGAAGCACAAGCATCACCAAAAAGGAGCCGAGTCCATAAAAAAGGAGCCACCACCACAAGAAGTTCAAGGAAAAGGGGTCCATCCAAGCGCTTAAAAGAGAATAAATTTTGGATTTTCATTTGGTTTTAAAGTTCTTAAAAAGGGTAGCTTAGGCAGGTTTTCATTGCTTAGAAAGAGTTAAGAACTTACCTTATGTGACTTGGGTAGATGTGAGTCTTCCCTTGTATGTGTAAGTTGTTCTTTGACCTTTACCATTTTGCCAAAGCTGAATCATGCTTTCTTGAGAGAACCCTTTGAAACGCTAAACCCAGTTTGTTGAAATGGAATCATTTTTGTTCTATAAGTCTTGTCCCTTAGCCAAATGACACTCTTGAACTTGCATAAGCATGATTCACAGTTTGGTGTTAATGAATGTTACAAAGGTTGATTGATTTGATGAGTTTGTGTAAGTTGATAGCATTGTGATCATTATTGCGTTGAGATGAAAGTGGCTAAGTGTTTATAGTATGGTTCCATCAACTGCATTTTAAAATTAGAAACATGGACATCATTTTGATTTCTTGATAGCATTTTTAAGATATGATTTCCCATTTTAAAACCTCATCACCATGCTATATGTTTTGTTTGCTTGAGGGCAAGCAAAAACTGAGTGTGAAGGTGTTGATAGCTTGCTATATTGTAGTGATTTAGGCTGCATTTCATACATCCTTTCCCTTATTTTTTCATATTTTCTTAGCATTTTAGTCTCATTTGCATCTAGAAGTAGCATTGCATGCATATAGCTTAGGATTGTATACATGTACTTGTTTATGGTGTATTTCAGGTGTATTTGGATGTTTTGGAGCTTGGGAAGGAGATTGAACCAGCTAATGTCTAAGGAGATGCCACAAGTAGAAGTCTTGCAAAATTCTTTGTCTATATCGAGGTGGAGGATCGAGCAGAACACTTGTGGAGAATGTCTGATGCAAGCCACAGTACATGGAGAAGAAGACTTGGACGTGCCTTGAAGGCGTTGTTTTACATCGAGCAGGAGTATCGATCAAGGAAGGTCGTACAAGCAGATTCGGAGGTACAGGACATATCGGGTTCCAGCATCGAGGAGAACATCCGAAGCCTTGCCCGATACAGCCCAAAATACACTTTTTCACGATCAACCGAAAAGGAGAACAACCTGCAGCACAGAAGACTCGCACCGAGATGATGCATCAAGCAAGACATCTTCCGTGCAGCCCAATGCATCTGATCCGCGTGTTGACCAAGCTTTTTCTTTGACCTTATCCTATTTTTTAGGTTTTTCCCTTTATTTGTGTCTTTCGTATAAAAGGGGCAACCACAACTTTAGTAGAGGCGTATCCTATTTTTTAGCCATCTTGTTCCATCTTCTTCTTAGTTTTGTAATTTCCTTAAAAATCTTGTAAAACCTTGCTTTTCTTTAAGTTATCTTGCATTTATGTTTTAAATCTTATGTCTTGTGATTGATTTTTGCACATTGGCAGTTTAGTTTATTTAGTTTTGCACTTTAACTCATCTAATAATGTTTAACTCTAATCAAACGGGTTTAAACATGATTAGTGAGTAGTTTACCAAAGATTTGAGGTTCTAAGTAGGAAAAGTGGTTTTTAAGGGTTGATTAAGGGTGTTTAGGCTTCTTTAATTCTAATATCTATTGTTTCCTTCTCTTGCAAATCTGCTAATGGTTAGAAAATATCTCCTTTTTGATTGAACATGATTTGTTGATGTTGATGATTCACTTAATGGTTTGATGTCTTGTTTCTTCACATGGTTCGCTTATTTGTCTTGATAGTTTAGCATTGCTTATGGTTCCTTTATCTTGTGACACCAAAATTGATAGTTTGCCTTGCTAGATGATTCGCTTATGGCTAGATAATGTGGGATTTATGAGTCTTGCTTAATAGTTTGATAGTCACATTGAAGAACATTCTTTTGGTTGAAATCTGATGCATTGCCTTGGTATTGTTTAGATATCGAATAGGCTGAGCTTAAGCTCATATATTTGAATTGTTCAGTTGCTGTTTAGGTCCCTTAAGAATCCTAACCAATAATAGGTTGACTAGAATCATTTCTTGAGAGAGAGTGGTTTACTTTGATTTGTGCTTCTTTTAGACAATTTTGGTTCTTTGCTTTATGCTCATAGCTAGTGAATACACCATCAAAAGTGGGGTTGACACACTAGTTTTGTTGTAATGAATTTTTGTTATACACCATGAGCTGATTCTCTTTAGACAACTTGTTTAGAATTGCAATATTGAGAAATGCTTGCATAAGTTGCTCCTTTGAATGCCTTGTTCTTAGAAACCCCTTACTCACTCGTTTGACCACTTGACCATCATTGCTTAGAACCTTGAGCCGTGCTTTTAATTCTTTAGTTAAATTCACATAACATCTTGCTGCTTTTGTTTAGTTGCCTTAGTTCATCATCTTGTTTAGTTTCAACTATTACATGCTTAGTTACATTTCTTGTTTTAATTTCCTGCATTGTTAGGTTGCTAGATTGGCTACTCACTTTCTTTAAACCCTCATATTGCTTAGCTTAGTGCATACATTGCATCTCATCATCCATAATTGGATTGACACCTCTTGCTATACTACATATGATTAAAAGAGGACATTTGTCTTTAGACCCAAAAAGTCTTCCTTCATTTACCATCATTGCTTAGGATCTTGAGTTTTGCCTTTAAATTCATAGTTTGAATTCGTTTATTGTCTAGTTATTCTTATTTACTTGCCTTAAGTTATCATCTTGCTTAGTTTTGAGTCATTACTTGCTTAGTTTTAATCTCTTGCATCATTAGGTTGCTAGTTTGGTTTCTTGCACTTGAAAAACCCCATCTTGGCTTAGCTTAGTTCATAGATTGCATATCATACTCCATAATTGGATTGACACCTCTCATATACTACAATTGATTAGAAGAGGAATTGTTCCTATACTTTAGACAAAGAAATTCTTTCTTCATACGGTGGCTCCACTTATCTGATGTCTTTCAGCGAGCTTGATGAAATATCTGGTTTCAAGCATGAAAACTTGAGGGGAGGAGCTATAGGTATCCCCAATGAAGAATTGGAGGCATTAGGGACCACGATTGGTGTTGGTTCTTGGCGCCCAGGAGTGACTGAGAGTTCGAGGATTAAGCACCATGCTTTGTGTTACGTCCAGAAGGCGATTGGACACACCTTTTTCTCTAGAAAATAGTGTTGAGCCGTGATAGCCAAGAAGCTGGAGTTTATCGATGATGGAATGGTGAATCTCCTCGGAAGAACACATATTGGGGTTGAGCTCAGAGGAAGCATGGGCAAAACCGGTCGTATCACGGTATTTCTCAAGGAACTGCTTAAGTACAAATTGTTGATGACGACTTTACCTAGCAGCAAGCCTTAGATTGGATACGGGGGCATAGTAACGGCCATCTTGCGAGGGGCCAACACCGATATGGAAGAGAGAAAACATGGGATTGGATGGATGATATCTCCATAATTTATATTATCTTAGAATGCATTCATCACTAGTATATATTATCTTAGAATGCTCATCACTAGTTTTAGTCTCTTAACATGCATATTTTGCTTCTTCTTGTCCCACTTGCATACATTTAGAAGTTATTGTAGTTTTAGGAGTTGCATTGCATTTTGCATACATTTGAGAGTTTTATTCAGGTACTAGAAGGAGTTTGGAGACCAAGTGGTGCAATAGATGTGAGCTTGGAATGGAGCAAAGAGAAAGACAAGGTCGGATGGGCCAATATCAAGCAGGATATCGATGTGATCTGATCGATATAGAGCATACCGAGGTGAATATCGATGACTCCACGTCGATACAGAAGGAACATGGTGTACAAAGGCAACATATCGACAAGGAGGACCTCGAGACACCAAGGATGATTCATACCGATCAGTGTATAGATCACCCATGTCGATACACCAGAGACAGGACAATATCGAACTGCTATATCGACATGAAGCTGCTCGATATGCCTTAGGAAAGGGCGATTGTATTGATGTCTACACCTGGAGAATCAAACCAATACACCCTTGAAGCCTTGTGTATCGATTACCATATCGACCAGGAGCATGTCGATACAAGCACAAGAAGACCCAGTATCGATGTCTGAATCGATGTATGAAGCCGATATGGTCCACCCTAGTTAGCTTTAATTCGGTTTATTATTGGTTTATTAGGGGTTTCTAAGCTACCCTATAAACACTTCCCCACAACATTCTGCACTTGCATTTAATCTATTCTTGCTTATTCTGCTTCCTAATCATGCTTAACCATTATTTCACATTGGAATATGTGGTTTTGACTATGGCTAGTGAGTCGTCTTATTTAATGTTTGAGATGTGATAAATTAGAGGGGTTTTAGGATTTGATTAATGATGTCTTATGCTTAATATGATTGTCTTCTCTCTAATAGGTGTACTTAACACTAGATTAGTCTTGGCCAAACTTGTTTAGTATCTTGGCTTTCTCTTATGTCTTATAAGTGTTTGATGAAATGCTGCAATGAGTCTTTTAGAGGATTTGTTCTCTTAGCCTTAAGAATTAGATATCTAAGGTGTACTTTGGATTTATGGGACTGGAGTTCTGTTTAAATGCTTGCGGATTCATGTGTTTGAGTAATTGAAATTTTCTTGAATATGTGTTTAGCAAAGTGATTAGTTTCAAGGAATTGAGCTAGTTGTAGTTGTTAATCCAGAAGATATCATTGTTTGAATGGTTTTGAAGCATCACTAATTTTGTTCTAGTCCACTCTTAGTCAATAACCCCCATCTTAGATCCTTGCTTTAATCTATTTGAATTTCCTGCTTCAAATCTGTGTTGCTTAGTTTTTGTAGTTTGATCACAACTGTTTTCTTGAATTTGGCTTGACTTAAGTGAACGGCTGCATTCTTAGTGTCTTATGAATCCAGATGGATTGACACCTTTCATACTACAATGACATGAGTGTGTTAGAATTTGATTTGGCAAATCCCTGTTATCAAATTGGCACCGTTGCCATATAGGTTAAATTTAAGCATTAGGATTTGTGGATTGCTTGAGATTAAGCTGCTATTTTCTGTTTGGTACTGATTAACAAGTTTGCTCTTCCTCTTATAAGTGTATGAACTTGAGGTCTAGAGGTAATCAAAACCTGCTGGATTATCAACACAACATTCTGCAAGTGGAGAGAGCATTATGAGCAGCAAGGGAAAGAGAGAGACTGCAAAGGTTTCATCAGCTCAACATGGAGAATGGTATTGATAATCAGTGATTTCAGGGATCACCAAGAGCACAAGGTGTTCAGGGAGTTGCTGGTGTTCAGGGACAGCAAGGAGTCCAAGATGAGCAAGGTCAGAGAGGACAGCACTTGCTGCCCGCCCTATGAGGCCCATTGGTGCTCCTAACGCCTATAAAAACAGGACATGTTTCACCCCTCCACCAATGCAGAACAAAAAATTTGAAATCATGTCTGGTTTGATTTCTATGGTTCAGAATTTCCATGGCTTGCCTTTGGAGGATCCCTTGGACCATTTAGACAATTTTGACAGACTCTGCTCTCTCACCAAGATCAGTGGTGTTAGTGAAGACAGCTTTAAGTTGAGGCTCTTCCAATTCTCTCTAAAAGATAAGGCGCACCAATGAGAGAAGAACTTACGCCAAGGGAGTATCACAGGCTGGGATCAGTGTAAAAAAGCATTCCTGGCCAAGTTCTTCAGCACATGTAGGACGACAAGAATAAGAAATGAAATTTCTGGGTTCTCCCAAAGAAACAATGAGTCCTTTGGAGAAGCATGGGAGAGATTCAAAGGTTTTACTCTTCAGTTCCCACATCATGGGTTCTCAACTGAATCATTGTTGTCTACACTATACAGAGGCGCTCTCCCTAAGATCAGGATGCTACTGGATATTGGAAGTAATGGGAACTTTCTCTCTAAGGATGTGGATGAATGTCATGAGTTTGTTGAAAACTTAGCTCAGAGTGATGGCAACTACAATGAAGATTTTGACAGAACTCAAAGAAGAGAAAAGGGCCATACAAAGAAGGAGTTAGAGTCCACAAGAAGAGTGCTGAAGGAGCAAAACTCAAGGCTTGACAAGTTGCTTCACGTGGAACATCAGGAGCTGAATTTTGTTAGTGAAATGATTGAGATGCCAAGTGAGGAAGAACCTCAAGTGGAAGAGGTGAACTATGTGGGAAATAAGGGAGGCTACAACAACAATTATGGCAACTTCAGGCCTAACCCCAACCTCTCTTACAGAAGCAACAATGTTGCTAATCCCCAAGATCAGGTTTATTATCCACAATAACCTCAATGGAACGAACAAAGACCTTTTGTACCTTTCAACCAAAGCTATGCTCCAAGGAATAACTTCCAAAGCAACTTCCAGCCAAAGGAGTTTTCTCCCCCTGGTTTTCAACAAAGCCAAGCCAGCTCCTCTAACACCAATGATACTGAGATGAAAGGGATGCTGCAACAACTCCTTCAGGGCCAACAAGCTAAAAATATGGAGACCACAAAGAAGTCTGTTGAGGTTTACAATAGGATGGACTCATTCCATGTGGAGATCTCTAACAAGTATGATGGGTTGGCTGCAAGAGTGAAGACACTTGAGCACAACAAGGGCATTGCTGGCCCTAAACCTCAAGGCAATCATCCTGGAAAACCAGAAGCTAATCCTAAGGAGTTTTGCAATGCCATAGCTACTGAAGAAGAGACTCACTCAGCTGAAGAGGAAGCTGTCATAGAAGATTTCCTTTCATTGCTCAATGAGGACATTGAACTTCAGAGTGGGGGAGAGGAGTTCTTGGCAGCTGACGCCAACAAAGACGGTACAAATGAAGAGTCTCTTGAAGCAGCAACCACTAAGACGGTAATCTATGATCTCTCTCCTTACAAGCAAGCTCTCCCTTTTCTTGGAAGGTTTAAGAAACAGCTTGTGGATAAGTACACCACTCTCTATGCCAACCAAATGAATCTCTGAGGTCTAGATGTTGAGAAAGAGCTGAAAGAATCCATTGCCAAGACTGAGGTATTGAACATCAAGAAGCTTGGAGATCCTGGATGCCTTACCCTCCCTTGTGAACTCAAAGGGAAGATGTTCAGGAGTTGTCTTTGTGACTTAGGTGCAAGCATCAACTTGCTGCCCTCCACTACAGCTATGGCGCTGGGCTACACTTCATTCCAGGAGAGTAATGTGTCCTTGACCATAGCAGATGGCACAGTAAAGGTACCTCTAGGAGCCCTTAAAGATGTGCCCATGATGATTGAAGGAGTGATTATCCCAACAGGAAATATTGAGAGAAAGATCAAGAATGCCATCATCTTAGTCAGACCCTTCTTAGCTTCAGCTGGAGCAGTTTTTGATACAAATGAATGCACAATAGAGCTGAGACGAACCAAGGAGAAAGTGCTGAAGTTTGACTCCAAAGGGAACAAGCTAGAAGATGAGTAAGCTTTCTCAATGGAGGTTAAGAGGTTGAAGAAAGTTGGTGAGCATTAGCATGCGTTAGATGGCTATGTAGGAGCAAGCTTTAATGGAAGGTCTCTGTCGCAGTTGTTTGCTGATACCACTGAAGAGGAGGTCCTCGAAGTTGGTGGTTCTGATGCTGTGATTGAAATTTTGTTGGGTCCTATGAAAGATAAAGTGGTTTTGAGACCATTTGGCTCTAAGGGTGGTGAATATCGATCAGCGTATCGACTTGGGTGATCGATATTGCATCCGAGGTAAGTCTTCTTCAGTTCAAATTTTTTCCCTCCTAGGTCAAACTTGATCAAGGATTTTAAATTTGAATCCTACCCATTCCCAATCACAAGTGGGCCCTCTCTTAGGCACTCCTTGTCCCCTTGCTCCCCACAAAAAGATACAAACTGTTGCATGATCATATGAGCTACATATCGAGCTGTGTTGCTCGATATTGGACAGCTGGGATCGATATCGGAATGTGTATCGAGATGCTAGGGGTCGATATCAAGCATGAAGGACCAATATCGACGTGTGTATCGATCGATACAAGAGCCCGTACACCGATTTCGGCATGCATATCCACCAAACGAAGTCGATATGATCAATATCGATCAGCATATCGACTTGGGTGATCGATATTGCATCCGAGGTAAGTCTTCTTCAGTTCAAATTTTTTCCCTCCTTGGTCAAAATTGATTAAGGATTTTAAATTTGAATCCTACCCCTTCCCAATCACAAGTGGGCCCTCTCTTAGGCACTCCTTGTCCCCTTGCTCCCCACAAAAAGATACAAACTGTTGCATGATCATATCGAGCTACATATCGAGCTGTCTTGCTCGATATTGGACAGCTGGGATCGATATCGGAATGTGTATCGAGATGCTAGGGGTCGATATCAAGCATGCAGGACCAATATCGATGTGTGTATCGATAGATAGAAGGGCCCAGACACCGATTTCAGCATGCATATCGACCAAACCAAGTTGATATGATCAATATCTATCAGCGTATCGACTTGGGTGATCAATATTGCATCCGAGGTAAGTCTTCTTCAGTTCAAATTTTTCCCTTCTTGGTCAAACTAGATCAAGGATTTTAAATTTGAATCCTTCCCCTTCCCAAGCAGAAGTGGGCCCTCTCTTTGGCACTCCTTGTCCATTTGCTCCCCACAAAAAGATTCCCAAACCCTCTATATTAACTAACCCTACCCTTCTCTCTCTCTCACTTTCATTTTTCTAGTTTACAACCACAAATTTCGAAATTTTTAGTTTACTAAGTGTCTAAGAGAGCCAAACCACTTCAGGTAATGTCTCTTAGCTTTTTGCATGTTTAAAATTTGTTTTGATCATTTAAGAACTGAATTTTGTTAAGTAGTTGCAAGCTTGTTTAATGATTGTTGATTCTTATTTAATTTTGTTTCTTTTTTCAATTTCTAGATAATTTTGTTTAAAGAATCCTTTGCATGCTTTGCTTATATAATTGCTTCACAACTGATAGAGGTTTACTCCGAAGTAAATAAACTCCTCCTTTTGTGATTTTAGCAACATTAAGCTTTATCTTTTGTTCATACCTTGGTTCTCATTTCTATTTTGAGAATGTTGTTTTAGGTACCATGTGAAGAACAACAAGAAGTGGAGCACAGAAAGAGGTTGAGAAGCAAGAGAAAGCCAAAGGAAAGGCTAAAGAGATGGAGAGTCTAAGCGCTAAGGCTCAAGGCAAAAAGAAGATGGATGTTGGCGCTAGTGAGAAGGATGTCACTAAGTAGAAAGACACCACTCTTGCTCAAAGGCAGCTGTATGACAAGCCGCAAAATGTCGATGTGAGACCAACAAGATATCCATATGTGCCAACTCTGAAGGCCATGGGAATCTTTGAGGATTGGTCTTCCATCTTGGAGACTATGGAGCTCACATGGCTGGTGGGAACTCCTTTCTCAGCCAACAAAGACCAGGTGCTTCAATTCTTTGCAAGCTTTGAAGTCTCCTTCTATGAGCCTCGAGAGGAGACACCAGAAGAGGATGGTGATGGCTTCATCACCTTCAGAGTTTCAAAGCACAGCTATAGGATGTCCTTCTCAGACATTGAAGATGCCTTTGGATTCTCATATGGCAGCTCTAGAGGACAAAATCTGTGAATTGGTAAAGAGGAGATGAACAGCCTTTGGGTGCATGTGGCTAACGGCGCTTATAAGCCCGGAAGAAGCAAGGCTTCTTTGATCAGACATCCAGAAATCAGATATGTGTACAAGGCAGTAGCATATACCCTCATTGCAAGGAAAGAAAGTGGTGCTGTTGAGGGTGGAGAAAGGGAGCTTATTGATCAGAGTTTGATCAACATTCTTGACTACAAAACGCAAGGAGTGGAGCTCAAAAGAACATATGGGATAACTAAGGTGGAGTATCTAGAATTGCAATATCTGAAGAACGCAAGGTTCCTTGGAGAAAATGTGGGTGACAAGTTCATCTACAATTTCATTCAAGAGGATGGATCAGCTGCAAAGCTTCTACCCCCCAATCAGCATCTCACATCCTTCTCCAACCCCAACAGCTTCGCCTTTGCCATTCCTCAGCCACTGCTCTACCAAGAAGGCGCTTCATCCTCTCACCCTCACCAAGGCGCCAACACTCCTCTTCCTCAAAGAGACTATCCTCTTATAGTTTATGAAGGATGGCAAATGGGAGAAGGAATTCAAGAAAAAGAAGAATCAGATTCTCCAAGGTACAACAGTGTGGAGTACCACTTCCAGCCCAATGATCTAACTCACCAAATAGGTCCTTTGATTAAAGCCCATGAGCACATCAACCTCTTGCAAAGATGGAACAAATGGCAAAATAAAAACACCAAGAAGTTGGTGAAGGGGATGAAGAGCATGAAAGCTCAAATCAAGAACCTCAATATGAAGTCTAAAGGAGCCTCTACTTCTGCTCCTCCACAATAGCAAGAAGCTGAAAGCCAAGGAGTGGCTAGAGATCCTAGTAGAAGGCGCTCCTTTGCTGGATATGAGGAAGTGAGAGCTTGGGTGCCACCAGGAGCCTCTTGTCAAGAAGCGCCAAAGATGAGAAGAAGGCCAAGGAGGGAGAGGCCTAACAGGAGGCACAACATTAACATCATGGAGGATATTTCAGGCGCCTCCTACACCTCCCACAAAATCTTCTAAGGTACCAAAAACTCCTCCATTGTATATACCATTTTAAGCTTTGCATATTTTCTCTATTTTTTCATCTCTCTCAACTTTTATTACACGATGGGACTGTATAATTTAAGTGTGGGGGAGGGCTTTGTGTATTTGATATTGTGTTTTCTTTTCTTAGTTTTTATTGGATAAGATTCTCATGCATTCATCTAAGTGCATTTATGTGTGGGGGAGGGATTTGGGGTTTGACTTTGTTTGTTTTTTTCTTAGTTTTTCCTTTTATTCATCTTTGGGTCTCATGCGTTTATCAAAGTGCATTTAAAAAACAAAAAAAATTTTGCATCTTTTGAAAACCAAAAAGAAAAGCATATCGTTGCATTCATCTGTTTATGATTGAGTCTAGTATTTTTCATATAGGTTTCATTGCATTTGGATATAGCATGATGATGATAATTCCTTGTAAACTGCTAAGTGTTTAGGATTGATTTAAATGTCTAAATGGTTAAATGTTTGATGCATCGTAAGAAGTTAGAAACTAAGACTGAACCATGCTCTTGAATGCCAAATTTGATCCTCTAGTCTCATACTGAAATTATTTTCTCACTGAAAATCATCTCTATTTATTAAAACAATCAATTTGAATTGTTAATTATCATGTTTTTGCAATGAAAAGTGGTTTCATGGATTACCCATATACATATTTGGACTTTCTTTCTTCCTTTTTACCTCTCTTGCTAGTCCAAATAGCTGATCATCATCATTAAGGGATAACTACCACACCTTAACCTTACCCTCCTTTCAAACTTAAACATTATCTTTTGTGTTTGAGGCCTATTTTTGAATGGACTAAGCATAAACTGTAAGGTTGGCACTACAAGGATTGATTACTATGTATAACTAGATCTTCACTTTGAGTTAGACATAGGTTTAGGATGGTAGTTATAGGTCTGGGCTGATTTGGGTGTTATGATGATCTAAAAGAAGAGAGTGAGAGAAGAAAGAAAGTGAAGGGAAAAGGGAATGAGAAAGAGGAAGCAAGCGAAAACTCAGCATGTGTGGAACCAGATAAGCTCAAAAAGGGTGGCCATTATGAAGATGGAGTCTCAGGAACAACAACAAAGAAGGCACCAAAGCATAATACGTAAAAAGGATGAAGAAAAAGAGACTCTCCAATACAAAAAGAAGGCGCCCACAACAAAGGAGAAAAGAGAAGGCCACAACATGGTGAGATCAAAGAAGAAGCTTCCCTGAAAAATGGTAAAGTTTGGAAAGTGTGAGAGTGATGAGAAAAGGGTAGTGAGGATTGGGTTTGATTTGGGTTAAGAGTTTGGTGTTTAGAACAATTTTAGGCATTGGGTAGAAGTAATCTATCCTTGTATGCATAAGTTGTGATTCACCTTTAGCATTATGCCTAAGTGCATTCCTTTTTTGAGAGAAACCCTTGCATTTGAACACACATTTTAATGAGATCATTTTTATCTCAAGACCTTACCTCTTAGCCAAATGATTCCACTTGATTTGATTAAACATGATTCACTTGGTTATATATTTTAATTGAATGTTAATGAGATTGATTGATTTGAGCATTTGACTAAGTTGAGCTAGAGATCATTTTGAAACTGGATAGGCATGGCTAGGTTCTTTAAAGTATAACTGATTGTATTTTGCTTCCTACACTTAGGCACTAAGACATTAATTTCACTTCTTTACCGTAGCATTTATTGATTTGGATGCCCACATTCAAACCTCACATCCTCCTTGTCTTAGTTTGTTTGCTTGAGGACAAGCAAAGGCAAGTGTGGGGGTGTTGATATCTCCATTATTTCTACCATCTTAGCATGCATTCATCACTAGTTTTAGTCTCTTAACATGCATATTTTGCTTCTTCTTGTCCCACTTGCATACATTTAGAAGTTAGTGTAGTTTTAGGAGTTGCATTGCATTTTGCATACATTTGGAGTTTTATTCAGGTACTAGAAGGAGTTTGGAGACCAAGTGGTGCCACGGATGTGAGCTGGGAAAGGAGCAAGGAGAAGGAAAAAGTCGGATGGGCCAATATCGAGCAGGATATCGATGTTAACTGATCGATATGGAGCATACCGTGGTGAATATCGATGACTCCACGTCGATACATAAGGAGAATGGTGAAAAAGGTAACATATGGACAAGGAGGACCTCAATACACTAAGAAGGATTCATACCGATCAGTGTATCGTTCATCCAAGTCAATACACCAGAGACAGGACAATATCGAAGTGCTATATCAATAAGAAGCTACATGATATGCCTTGGAAAAAGGGCGATTGTACACCTAAAGAGTCAAACTGATACACCCTTGAAGCCTTTTGTATCGATCGCCATATCGACCAGGAACATGTCGGTACAAATACAAGAAGACCCAATATCTATGTCTGTATCGATGTACTAAGCCGATATGGTCCACCCAAGTTAGCTTTAATTCTGTTAATTCTTGGTTTATAAGAGGTTTCTAAACTTCCGTATAAATACTAAAGTTCTAAAATGGTTAGGGAACTTAGATCTTATTATTTTTTAACTGTTCTAGCATTAAAATTCTTTCCTTTTTCAGCTTTGCTTTGTAAAACCTATGATTTAGTGAATTTCTCTGCACTTGCCTTTAATCTATTCTTGCTAATTCTGCTTTCTATTAATTCTTAACCATTATTTATCTTTAAAATATGTGGTTTTGACTATGACTGGTGAGTAGTCTTATTTAGAGTTTGAGATGGGATATATTATAGGGGTTTTAGGATTAGATTAATGATGTCTTATGCTTAATATGATTGTCTTCTCTCTAATAGATGTGCTTAATACTAGATTTGTCTTGGCCAGACTTGTTTAGTATCTTGGCTTTCTCTTATGCCTGATAAGTGTTTGATGAAATGCTGCAATGAGTCTTTTAGAGGATTTGTTCTCTTAGCCTAAGTAATTAGATGTCTAAGGTGCACATTAGCGTTATAGGATTGGAGTTCTGTGTAAATGCTTTCTGATTTATGTATTTGAGTAAAATTATCTTGAATATGTGTTTAGCAAAGTGATTAGTATCAAGGAATTGAACTAGTTATAGTTGTTAGTCCTGTGCCTAGAAGATAGCATTGTTTGAATGGTTTTGAAGCATCACTAGTTTAGTTATAATCCCCTCTTACTCAATAACCCCCATCTTAGATCCTTTCTTCAATCTATTTGAATTTCCTGTTTTAAATCTGTGTTGCTTAGTCTTGTTTAGTTTGATCACAATTGTTTTCTTGAATTTGGCTTCACTTAAGTGAACTGCTGCATTCTTAGTGTCTTATGAACCCAGATGGATTGACACCTTTCATACTGCAGTGACATGAGCGTGTTAGGATTTGATTAGGCAAAATCCTGTTATCAATGAATAGACATCAAGAACTTGGAGAAGATCACTTACCTCGGAGAGAAGGTGGGGGATAGCCACCCGTACCTGTTCAGCCTTCCGTCTAACCAAACTGCTATTGTCCTCCTTCCCAACCCGGCTCTCACGGACGCTAAGCTCAGAACAGTCTGTACTTTGAACCACATGCTGGCTACTTGTTCACTCACGGACCTCTCGGGATATGTAAAGACGTTCATCGAGAAGCTTATCTGCACAACATCCTTACCTCTCTCACGTCGGGCCGTGCAAAATCGGGTGTGAACTTCACTCAAATATAGTAGGAAAGTGAAAGAGCAAGAGGAAGTCATATGAGAGTGACTCCGATGAGAGTGAAGGCAGCGAGAACAATAGCGGACACCAGTTCATATTCACAGCAAGGGAACCCACAGGCCAGATCCCTATGGAGCACATCGTTGTACAGTCGAGCCAATCCTCATATGCAGAAAATATGAGGTCCATGAAACGTGTTCCAAATAAGTCTCCAACCCCCGAATCGAGTGATCCAAACTCCTCCAGCAAGAACAGCTTATCCTTACCGGACCTGGTCGATTAGGTACCAAGCTCCAAACCTTGTACATAGTTTTACTTTTGCATTTTTCTTGTTTACTTGTTCTTTGAGTGGCATTTAGTTATACCCTCTCTTATTTCTCTCACAGGAGGACCGTGTGATTTATGTTTAGGGGAGCATACATAGGTGTCACATGCATTTATATAGCTTTTGGGAGATTTATCTATGTGCAGTTAAAAATAAAAAAAAATATTTCACAAAAAGAAAGCATCTAGTTGCATTCGTTTAGGACTCTGCATATTTTCAGTTTTCTTGGGGTGTAAATCGTTTAGATTTCATTGCCAAGTCAAGAATTCAACGCCTTTGTCTCTACGTGTTTAATGAACTTCGTTTGAAAAATGAAATAAAAGGCAACACCATACCTGGAATTCACGGTTTAAAATTTTGCCTAGGCTTGTGTTATGTGATTTGAAACTTTTTCTCCTTTGAACTTGAACCAAAAATTTTGAGTTGCAATTATCATGCTTTGCTCGAATTACAACTCTAGGATTTGACTTGGACTTTCTTTCCCCATTTTACCACCCTCTGCTAGTTCAAGTATCTCTAAACCACCCAAAACCAAACCTTTGTTATTAAAACCTAAATACTATTGCGACAGAAATGTGAGGACTTTTTCAGACTTTCTTAGGCAACAAGTGTTGGGTTTTACCGACGAGTTTAGATTCTAAGGTACATGTTGGTTTGCTTTTGAGTTAATGTAGGTTAGGTGATTATACGTATGGGACTAGGGAGAATTTCTATATTTAACGGTTATCTTTGGAAAAACCGGAAGGAAAGAGGGCATGGGTAATCACCATGGACGGTAGAGGGGACCCAAACAAAGAGATGGAGGCTATGAAAGAGGCTCAACCTGAAACAGAAAAGGTGAGTTCAAACGCAACAAAGAAGGCCAATAACAATCAAGTAAAAACCGGCCAACAAACACCAAAGATGAAATCAAAGAAGCCTATACGAGAAGGGAGCCAGTACAGCCCAAACCGATCTCCAAAAAAAAAAAAAAAAAAGAAGTCCCCCGAAAGAAGATTTATGAAGAAATGGGTAGCTTAGGACTAGTCAATATCGGGATAAGGGAATGGGTAGATGTCGATATAGGATCTCGGGTAGATGAGAATTTACCCTCGTATGCATCAGTTGGCCTTACCCTTAGCATTTTGCATTAAGGCATGTCCATTTCCTTGAGCGATCCCTTAAGCACTTAACCTTATCACCACAATTCCATTATTAACTCGCAGCCTTACCCTTGGCCATTATTAACTCGCAGCCTTTACCCTTGGAAAATGATGTATTAGTTAGGATTTTTACATTGCTCTTGCATGTTTAGAGCTCTTTTGTAGTACTTGAACTATCACGGAGGACAGGCGAAGGAAAGCAAGGCACACGGAGGAAAGGAGGATGACCAAAGTGAAAGGAGACGATGTCTTGCATCACATCGGGAGGCCACCACAGGCAAAAGAAGTGACAAGTAACACGAGGTTCGCACAATGACCAAGTACATCGGGATGAAGCCGATACACAAGCCGAAGTATATGTTGTTTCACATTACATCCGGAAAACGTCGTGGCAACAGTCCATACCACGCCATTAGGACACTAGCTTCCAAGCGAGAACCCATATCGGGCAAGTGGTCCCGCACGTACTAGGGAAAGCTCTCTTCTCTCTTTCCCTATAAATACTCCCAACCACTCGTTTTGTTTCTAATCGAAGAAAATGTTGTAGTTATTTTCGCATCTTGTCTTTTAGTTACCAAACTCTTTCTTCTTGTTTTTGTATTTTCGCCATTGTTGCGATTAAAAACTTTAAGTCTTAATCTAGTTTCTTTTAAGTATTTCTTTAGAGTAATAGTTAGATCTTTATTTTCTTGTTATCTCTTCTCACGGTTGGCCATGAATGAGATCTTTCACCCTTATGGGTTCTAAGACTCTTTCTATGGTGCGTGAGTAGTCACAGATCTTTTACAAAAGTTATTAGGGGTTTTGGATTTTTTATTTGCCTATCGTTCACTTTACTTTAAATCTCTCCTTTCTGGTTATGTTTAATGCTTAGTTTAGCCTGATCAAATAGATTAAAAGCTCTTAGGCGGTTTGACACGAACACCACGTGCTTGCTTAGCCAGAACCACCTTCAAGGGTAACAATGGACCCACCCTAAAAAGTTACCTGTGTGGGAAGTCTTAGGGTTCTATAGGGATGGTGTCTCAGTCTTATCTGATTCATTTACCACGTTATGAGAGCTTGTCTATGGTGGTGGATCTTACAAATGACCTAGACCCAAACACCATGGGCTAGATAACATGTAAAGACTCCCCTTACCTAGAAGTCACCATCAAAAGACCAAATCTAGATATGACGAATGATAATGGCAATATTCTTAATCTAATGACTGAAACACTAATCCGTTTAACCCACTCAAATCCCTAACTTAATCTTATTAATCTTAGCTAATTTTATCGGCTTTACTTATTACAATCTATATTCTGCTTTACATTCAGTTTACTTTTACTGCTCTTTACTATTTTAAGTTTATGGCTTGAGTGACACAAGCTTTTCCTGATTTCACTTGGTGTGGAAAAACCCAATTCTCATTAAACTGAACTTGACCTAAATAAATGTCACCTTGAATCTTAGTGAGCCTCACAATACCCAAACTGGATTGATACCATAAGCCTTGTATTACAAACGGTTAAAACTGGGTTTAGGATTTGCTTAGCTATCTTACCATAAAGAAACCTAACTATCAACCTTTTCAAGAGTGGTTTAGATGGTCTCTTCAGAAGATGAATAGCGCAGGAAGATGTGAAAGACATCCTTTATCATTGCCATGGATCAGCTTAGGGTTGTCACTTTGCGACTTTTAAGACAGCAACCAAGGTTCTTCAAGTTAGGTTTTGCTGGCCAAGGGCATTCAAGTATACAAACGCCTACATCTCATCATGTGAAGCCTGTCAAAGGAAGGAAAACATACGTGGAAGGGATGAAATGCCACAGAATCCTATCCTAGAGGTTGATCTATTTGATGTTTGGGGCATTGGCTTCATGGACATTTCTCTTCTTCATATGGGAACAAATATATCTTGGTAGCTGTTGAATATGTCTCAAAGTGGGTTGAATCAGTGGCAAGTCCCACAAATGATGCTAAGGTGGTGATAAAACTCTGTAAGAGCATCATCTTCCTAAGAATTGGAGTCCCAAGAGTGGTGATAAGTGATGGAGGCAGCCATTTCATCAACAATGTGTTTGGAGGGCTACTAAAGAAGCATGGGGTGAAGCACAAGATAGCCACGCCCTATCATCGTCAAACAAGTGGGAAAGTAGAGTTCTCAAACACATAAATTTAAGTCATCTTGGAGAAGACAGTTGACGTTACAAGAAAAGATTGGACAGCCAAGCTTGATGATGCACTTTGGACATAAAGGACAGCTTTCAAGACACAAATTTGTAGATCGCCTTTCTCCCTTCTCTATGGGAAGTCTTGCCACCTACCACTTGAGCTTGAGTACAAGGAAATGTGGGTTATCAAGTTGCTGAACTTTGACAATAAGACAGCCCAAGAGAAGAGGTAAATCAATCTCCATGCACTTGATGAAATCTGCTTTGATGCTTTTGAGAGCTCCAAAATATATAAGGAAAGGACCAAGGCTTTTCATGACAAGAAGATAGTGCCCAAGAACGTCAAGGCTGGGGATAGTGTGCTGCTCTACAACTCAAGACTGAAGCTATTTCCTGGAAAGTTAAAGTCAAGATGGGCAGGCCCTTTCAAGATCAAAGAAGTACTGCCTTATGGAGCTGTGTGACATAGTTCAACAATGAAAGAGGAGACTTCACAGTTAATGGCCATAGAATGAAGCCTTACATGGCTAGCAAGATCATGGATGAGGGAACTACACTTCCTCTCCTTGATCCTCATCCTGTGTAAAGCACTTCCAAGGTACCTACCTTACCATTGTACATACCATTTTCTGATTTCTAGTTCTTGTTTTCATTTTGTTAGTTGATAGTATCTCCTTTGCATTTTTATTACACAAGGAATGTGTGATCTAAGTGTGGGGGAGAGTGTTTGAGGCTTACATGTTCACTGCATTTCATACATCATTTAGCTTATGCACTTTCATTAGTTGCATACATTAACTGCATCTAAGGCATATAAAATCATAAACATTTTCGAAAATTGTGAATTCATAAGTTGGATTTACATATCTAAGATTGACTCTAGATGCATCTCACTTAGTTTGCATATAGTTTGCATATATATGCATTGGGAGTAATGATCGTGGACCTATGAGGTGTTGAATTTCAAAATTGTGTTCAGCTTCCTAGTTGCTAATTGTTTGTTACATATGGTCTAGCTTGAACGGAAGGTTGAACCACATTCATGATTCTTAGCATGTCACTCTTGTCTAGTTGAAGCTTGCATGATTTGATATCAACCCTTAATCTATTTGAACCATAATCTTGACAATTCAATTGTCATGTCATATGGTTTGAAAAGTTTTTCCATGGGTACAATATGCATATTTAGGCTTTCTTATCCTTTTCACCACTCTTGCTAGCCAAAATAGATTTCCTCTCCCTTAACCTTAGCCTCCTTTCAAGCCAATAAATCTTTACTGAGAGATTGTAAGGTCTTTTTCTATTTGAGTGAGCTTAATAAAAAATGTTGGGTTTAGAACTATGATAACAGGTTTTCTAGCAAGCTGTTTTTACTATCAAAGCCTAAAGCACAATATAGTTGTAGTATAGGTGTTAGAGGTGTCAATCCAGCTCAGGTTGATGAAAGAACACTAGGAATGCAAGAGCTAAGTAAATCTAAGTGAAATCAGATAAATAGAGGAGCAAATCTGTGAAAAATAAATGCAACAACTAAATGACCACGAAAACTATTTTAAAATCCCTACTGATGGGTTAAACAACTACTAGATGACTTCTAAGAATTTAAAATGCAAGACTACTAGTTTTTAAAAATCGAAAGCTAAAGGCAGACATAAAAGGAAAGATCTAACAACCTAGGACGATTTTTAAGAAACTAAGAATAAATATACAAACTTTATAACTAAGAAATGATAACTTTAAGTTTTTAAATGCTAAAAGAGGATTCAAGGTGAGGGTCATGTTTAAGAGGTTCAAGATTCAAGCCTTGGGTTTGAAAACATAGATCTACACTTTTGAGTGCTATCTCTAAGCCTTGAGAAACTAGAGCTACATTTATCCATGGCGTGTGGTATAAATCCTTTCCTCAACCTTTCCTCTTAACCCATGGCGTATGGTGGAAAGATAGGTCAAAGAACATTAAGCATAGATCTCAAAATATGGCTTAACTAGCTTCCTAAGCATCCATTGCGTTTGGGAAAGGATAAGCTAGTCTCTTGGATTTGGGTTTAAGAGGTCTCCTGAATCCTGCTAAGGTAAGGAAATCTCTGAGATCAAAGAGATCTTTCCTAAGACTGTCTAGGCATTAAAACCCCCAAATCCAAGAAGAGAATAAGTTAAGAACAAGAAAAAGACCAAAACTTAAACCTTTAAACCCCTTAATCACCTTAACCTTAAACCCATAGATGACTACTCGCTACACATGGTTAAAATACACGAAAATGCAAAGAAAGGAAAGATAAGCATGATTAAACTACTAAGCAAAAGAGATTTAAGAGAAATACTTAGATTAAAAACGGATTAAAGTTCTACAAAATATGAAAAGCTTAAAACTTAGACAATGGCAGTTTTCTAAAGCATGAACATAAAAGATAGGAGACAATGTGTAAGGTCTCCGATGGCTCTCTTTTGTTGCTCCCAAAATAGGGTAAAACCAAAAAATGGTCCCCTCACTAAACTCCAAAAGTGAGCTGTCCGGATATGGTTTTAGAGATCGATCTGAGTCGTCGATCTCTTACTCGATCTTCCTCGTAGAACGTCTTCTCTCGCTCGATCTTCGGGTCGATTCGGTCTAGTGGATCGAGTGCTTCCATCAATCTTCTAGTCGATCCTCGGATGATCGAGTCATGAACTCGATCTGGCTCTCGTTCTTCCCAGGCTTTAGTTCCTGTGTTCGTACTCCCGTTCGATCACCTTGGTCGATCTTGATCTCGATCCTCCTTTTTGAAATGACCCGGGCAACTCGATCTTCTGGTCGATCTCGTCTAGATCACCATGCCTAGCTCGATATGCGCCTCGATCCCAGTTCCTTTGCTGCATGGCTGAGTTCTCCCAAGTGTCCATAGCGTTCCTTTCGATCCTTAGCACGTCCACACAACCTCCATAGCTCCAGTGTATCCAAAACAACCTGAATATGATGCAAGAATGCAAGAAATATGAAAATGTTAATGCAAAATGCACTTAGGACCTAAAATGAGACAAATGGTGCATACTAGCCTATTATGAAAGATGTATATCAACTCCCCCAAACTTGCCTTTTGCTTGCCCTCAAGCAAACAAAATTCAAGAAAGGGAGAGAGGTTTAGAAATGGGAGCTCAAAATCCTTGACAAGTGTTTTTCAAATGAATCAATTCAATGGTCCTAGTTCTCAATTCTAAGATGCAATTCACAAACTCATACTCCAAAGAACTTAGCCATATTCATCACATATTGAATCTCAAATCATGACTCTCATATTCCAAACAATCCAAGAATCCTATCCTTTAACATTCATTAAGTTCAAACCGTGAATCACACTTATGCATTTTAGAACCGAATACATTTGGCTAGGGACAAGGTCATGAGATAAAAATGATCTCATTCATGAGGGTAATTCAAGCAATGGTTTATCTCAAAAAGGGTTAAACTCATGCATAATGCTAAAGGTAAAGGCAATTGATGCATACATGACAAGACTCTCATCTACCCATATACACAAACAATGATCCTAATCCCTCTTTCACTCACCTTCTAGAGACTACCCACTACAACAAGGCAAGACGCCAAGGAAAACCCACAAAAACCTATCATTCAATCCTTCTTATAGCTAGTGGGATGCCCTTATACACAATTTTAGCTCTTTTCTTTTCTTTTGATAGCTCTCTTCTCATTTTTTTTCTTTTCTTTTTAACATTTGGCCATTTGGCTCTTTTCTCATATTTATTTTATTTTATTTTTTCTTTTTGAGAGCTACCTTCTTTTCTTTTCAACTTGAGATTTTATTAATTAGAACAAGACCACCCACTTAAGACTATATGTCCCTTTATTCAAATCCCAAACACCAACACTTTTCAAAACCGAAAACAAATAAGCAAAATCAACAACACCCATGAATTCCCACCCCCAAACTTAAGCCTAAAACTAGCTTCAATATGCAAAGCTAGCATCAATATGAGAGCCTAATCATGTCGCCTAAACCTAACACTTTATGCCAAGTTCAACCGAAAATAAAAGGCCTCACAGTGATATCACACACAAAATTTGGCTTGAAAGGAGAATAAGGGTTGAGGTGAGGAGTTATACTTAGGCTTACAAGAGAGTGGTGAAAGGAATAAGAAAGGCTAAATATGTATATCTAATCCATATATCCTTTCTCGAATGCACAAGTATGATAATTCAAAATTCAAGTTAAGGTTTCACTTGGTAGGAACGGATTCAATTCATGTTTGTTCAACTTAAGCCACGAAAATCAAAACAAATGATCCAAATATGGTTAGAGCTTACTTTCAAAGTTTGAATAATCCATCAAAGAACTACTAACTAGGGCCTTGAACCAATTCATGAGCTTAAAACACTTTTTAAGAAAAAATTAGTATCATTGCTCCCTATGCAAATTCAAACAACCTAAATGATTAAAATTCTAGACTCAATTCTAGAATGTTTAACAATGCAAATGCAAGCTACATGATTTTTTTGAAAATTTCTAAAATTTTTTATGATTTTATTTTGTATTTTTCTACGCACTTAGATGATGCATGATGACTCAAAGATGCTTACACAAAATAAGATCCAAATAAACCATGTCAAACCACACACTCTCCCCCAAACTTGAATGACACTGTCTTCGTGGCAAACAAATTCAAGAGGAGATCAAAACACAAAGCAAAAATTAAAAAAAATGCATGATATTTACAATGGTTGAGTTTTTGGTACCTTGGAGCTAGGCATGGCTGGAGCTTGAGGTTGGTCCAGTCTTCCTGCTCTTTCTAGAAGTGTCGTGAAAAAAAACCTTTGTCCTTGCTCTTGCTTGTGCCTTCATGTAGAGAACAGCAGCTAGCTTGATCACTTCCTTGAGGCTCATGGATCTTTATACCTCCGGTTCATCTTCTTCTCATCTCCGGTTGCTCAACTTCTTCACTTGAAGATGCCTCAGACGAGCTTCTTTGTAGGTCTTTGAACTTCTTAGCCAGCTTTTTGATCATCTTGCCTTGCCACTTGTTGACTTTGCGCAGAATCTCAACCACCAAAGCAAGGAACTTCTCAGCCTTAGTACGCGGCTCATAGTCTAGCTTGGAGAGATCAAAGCTTGGCGGCATTTCAGCATCTGAAGGAAGCGACTCTGAAGGTGCACGAGTGATCTGAGGTGGTGCAGCCGTGCCTCCTAGATGTGCAAAGCATTCTTCATTGCTTGGCAAAAACTCTATGGTCCCAACGCTCTTGAGGTTCGTCCGTGTTGGGTAGGATGCATACTTGCTTCCCAAGGTTAGGGTTGTAGAACAAGTAGGCAAAATACCCTGGAGCTGGAGTAGGTCCCAAGGAATCTGTGTTGCGCATGTAGGTCTGATCCATGTAAGCTCTCTCCACGTAAGGCTCCATATCCGTGAGAGGTACTTCTGCTTGTATGAACATTGGCGTGAGGAAGCCTCCTATGAGTGCTGAGCTCGCATTACACCTCAACGCCCACGCCTTGTACTTGACCAAAGAAGAAGCCAAGATGCATCCATAGTTGACGTCGTCCCCAAGCTGATCCTCCATTGGCTCATCATTCTCTTCAGCATCTTATAGAACCTTCTTAATCCCTTGGAAGAGGAAGCACAACTCGTTCTTTGTAACCGTTGGAGCCACGGATCTTCCACTGAAGGTGTTGGCTAGTAGCTTGAGGGCGTATCTCAGCACAGGGTTTCGCACCTTCTTGATCTTGGCGGTGTTGGCTTTGTAGTCATCATCGCTGATCAAGTCCCATAGATCGTTGGCTGATTTGAGCAGAGGGAACTTTACAAGCTTGGCTTCAGCATTGAGACCATAAGCTTGGCATACCTCAGGGATGGAGAGCCGGTAAGCTTGTCTCCTGATCTTGAACGTGAGGTGACCCTTTGGTGGAGTGGGGAGGCTTGGATTTTCATAAGAGAAGTCCAAGGTGGAGAAGAAGTCAAGTGCTGCCTCAGGGTAAGTAGGGCAGTCCATCCTTGACAGGCCCGCAAGCCCCATGTTGTTGGGCAACTCATAAAAATCCTCTAGCAATCCTAGCTTTTCCAAGAGGTCCCTGCTTGCAAATTTTGTAGGTTAAAACCGGAGCCTCTCCAGCCTTTTCTTTGCCTTCTTCTCCTCCTTGCTCCATCTAACCCTCTCTTCCACCACTTGTTGAGTCTCCTCTTAAATTGCCACATCTCTACCTCTTTTCTTTGGAGCCATTGGTACCTGAAACACAAGTTCTCAAAGAGAAGATGAGTATAGGCGGCGATTAAGAGATGAAAACAAGGCAAGAGAGAAAAACTCTTAGCATAAATCCTAGATTTTTTGGGATTTTCTCAAATATATCAATAAATAGTAAAGGAAAATCTCAAGAGATAAGAGTAAATCAAGAAATTTTCCCTAATATTTAGATATTCCTAAAAATTCATCATAATCCCTAGCAACTAACATTCAACCAACTCAACAAAAGAAAATTTTCTAAAAACTTAAACAAGTAATTCAATAAACTCGAAAATACCTTTGAAGTGGATGAATATAAGATGCTCTTATGTCTTGAAAACCTAACTCACACTCTCTCTTTCTAAGAAAATCAGTTTGAAATGTAATGGGAGAGAGTGAGTATGCATGTGCTTATAAAGACAAAAAAAATTCTATGGATGCATGCAAGTGGTTCTGAAAAAGGTGTGGTCAAGGCACACATCCCCATGGTCAAAGATGCTTGCCTTGACCACAATTCAAATTTGAAATGGGAGGGAAAAAGAAAGGAAGGGGAAAATTTTGAACTAACCTCGGCATGAGATCGAGTCCAATTGGTCGATCTTGACCTTGATCTCATGCCCATGTTGGTTGTGATCGAGAGGGTTGATCAATCGGGGGCTCGATTTGGTTTGAATCGAGGTTTAGATCGAGTGTGCCCCCTCGTTCCAAGATCCTACGTGGTTATGGACATGCTCCTTAGATCGAGCTCCTTGATCGATTTTGAGATCGTTTTGGCAAAGATCGAGTGAGCTGATCGATCCAGTTCGAGGATCGAGTGAGATCAGTCGATCCACACCCCATTTGCATTTCAAGCTAAACACATGGGTGGGTCATCCTCTCATAATCGACTGACTCACTCGATTGTCGACTCGATCTCATCTAGATCGAGTGACTTCACTCGATTCACTAGCTCGATCTAGTAAAGATCGAGCCAGGATAGGTCGATCCATTACTCGATCGCTTACCTCTACTTCTCCTTTCCTTGCCTTGTTGACTCCATGATCATGATCTCCGGTTCCCAGCTCCTTGCACCTACACACTTAAACTAAAAAGCATAAAATTGAAAAAGAAAGAAAGCAAGATTATGTACAATGATAGTCATGGGAATGCCTCCCAAGTGCGCTTGTTTTACATCGCTTAGCTTGACATTACTTGGTATAGGCTAGAGGGGGATCTTCGAGAAACAATGTGGTTCTCTCCTTGCTGCAATCACTTGCCATGTAGGGCTTCACTCTATGCCCGTTCACCATGAAACTCTCTCTACTCTTGCCAACCAAAGTAACCGCCCCATACGGTAGCACTTCTTTAATCTCAAACGGACCGCTCCATCTAGATTTGAGCTTTCCGGGGAACAACTTCAAGCGTGAGTTGTATAGCAAAACCAGACTTCCCTCCTTGAGCTCCTTAAGCACCAGCATCTTGTCATGAACTGCCTTGGTCCTTTCTTTGTAGATCTTGGCGCTCTCATAAGCGTCCCGCCTTAACTCATCAAGCTCTTGGAGTTGCACCAACCTTTTCTCTTGTGCCGTCTTGAGACTGAAGTTCACTTGCTTCACAGCGCTGATACTAGGATTTTTGCAAGCAAGGTGTAATATCAAAGCTCAAGCAACCTATAGTTGTAGTATAGTATGCAAGAGGTATCAATCCAACCTAGGAAGCAGGAAGAACACTAAGAATGTAAGGATGAAGCAAATCTAAGCTAATCGGGTAAATGATGGGTCATATCGACTAAAACTAAATGCAATGACCAGATGAAATGCAAAACTATTTTTAAATCCATGAAAGAGGGTTAACTAACACTGAAAGAAAACAGAACAACAAAAGAGCAAATCTACTAGTAACTAAAAATCGAGCACTGAATCGACCACTCGATTGAGCTCAGAATCGAGTAAAACAGATCGATCTAACGACTTCTAATGAACAAAGATGCAAGCTTTGAAACTAAAAGATGATTACTTGAGGTTTAAAATTGCTAAAAGAGGGTTTAGGGTCGAGGGTCATATTCAAGAGTGTCAAAGGTTTAAGCTTTGGTTTGAAAACATATAGATCTACTCATTTATGAGCTTTCTCTAAGCCCTGAAAACAAAACAAGAACCATCTGTGGCATGTGGCATGATTCACTTAACTAATAGCCTAACTAACCTCCTCTACAACCATGGCGTTTAAAAGAGGAAAGATTAGTCTCTAAGATCTGGTTTTCTAGGATATCTGAATCCGGTCAGGATAAGATAGCCTTGGAATCATAGAGATCTTTTCCAAGACTCTCTAAGCCTTAAGACCCCATGATCCTAGAAGAGAAGGAATGAAGAACAAGAAAAACACAAAACTTAAACCTCTTAAACCCTTTGAATCACCTCAACCCCAAATCCCAAAAAGAACTACTCGCTACTCATGAAAGAAACCGATTGAAAAGCAATAAACAAAGAACTAAGCATGATTAAAGAGCGATTAAAGAAAAACAGCTTAATATTAAAGGATTAAAGTTTAAAAACTAAAAGAAAAGCTTCGATGTTCAACAATGGCTAATCACCAAAGATAAGAACGAAGAACAGAAAAAGCTAAAGCAAAAATGTAGATAATGAAAGTGATAGCCGCCTCTTTCCCTAAATGGCTAAACAGCTGGACTGGTCCCCATCACTACGCTCCAAAAACGGTTAAAGTTCCAGAGATCAATCTTGAGATCGATCAGTACACTCGATCTTCTTCAGAGATCGCCTTCTACTGCTCGATCTGCGAGTCGATCTGGTTGGATGGATCGAGTACTTCGTCCGATCTTCTACTCGATCTTTGGATAATCGAGTCATGGTCTCGATCCGGCTCTCATTCTGCATGGCGTCATTCACGTCCGTACTCCCGATCGATCTCCTCTCTCGATCTATCCTCTTGAATCGACTTGGGTCACTCGATCTTCTGGTCGATCTCATCTAGATCGACATGCCTTGCTCGATCCGCCACTCGATCTCGGGTCCTTCGCATGCAAGGTTGGGCTCTCCAAGTGTCCACAAGCTTCTAGCTGATCCTCCTCACGTCCGCATAACCTCCACAATTCCAAAGTGCTCCAAAAAACCTGATAATGATGCAAAAGTGCAAGAAACATGCAAAATGCAAATGCAAAGGGACCTAGGACCTAAAATGCAACAAATGGAACAAACTAGCCTATAATGCAAGATGAATGTATGAAAAACTATCCTAAATGCATGCAATATATGCAGAATATATAGTAATATCAACTCCCCCAAAGTTGCCTTTTTCTTGCCCTCATGCAAACAAATTCAAGAAAGGAAGAGAGGTTTGAAAGCGGAAGCTCAAAACGAAAGATGCCAATGGAAAACTGATTCAATGCCCAAGTTATAAGTTTTAAGATACAAAGAGGTTGTTCTACTTCAAAAGCTTTAGCCAGACCCATCAAAGCAAGCAATGAACTCTAGCTTAGCCTACACAAGCATTCAAATCAACCAACTCCTTGACATTGATTAAGCGAAACCAATGGATCAAGTTTTTGCACATCAAGCAAAAACATTTGGTCAAAGGGATAAGGTCATGAGATGAAAATGATCTCAGTTAGAGAGGGGTTTTTTTAAAAAATTCAGGGGATCACTCAATGAAAGAACCCTATCCTTGGAAAAATGCTAAAGGTAAAGGCACACTTATCCATGCAAGTTAAAGCTCCCTTCTACCCTTTTTTACCCAAGATGATCCTATAAACTTCTAAACCCGAAGTTAACCCCTAAATCTACCCTTTCCCAAAGCGCTTGATCATCTTCATTCTTTACAATGGGGGAAACTCCTTTTTGCTTTGCACTGTGGTTGACTTCTTCATTTTGAACCTTGTTCTTCCTTGTTGTAGATTGCTCAGTCTGAGTTTTCTTCTTTTTGAATGACCCTTTAAGCCTTGTTGCTGCTGGCGCCTTTCTAATAAACCACTAAGAGCATTCTTTTCTATTTTACTTAACCACAAACGATTTGTTCCCCCTTTACTACTAATCCCATACTTCTTTTTCTTTTGAACAGATGAAAACATTAAACACTTAAACCACTTAAACAACCCTTCCCCAAAACTCCTAACCTAATACCATGCTCGAAATGCAAGCTGGTGACTACAGGGGAGCTTTTCCTTGCCAGCCCTATTCCTAACACTTTTTGCTAAGATAGGATTGAAAATGATGCAATGAAAGGCCTCACTACTCTCGCAAAAGTGTTTAGGTCTGAAAGAAGGTTTGGTTTAAGGCGTGGTTGATGTTACTGCATATTGCATGTATTTTGCATACATATTAGTTAGCTTTTCATGCATTTACATCACGCTTTAGACTAGATTGCATCACTTAGGGTCCTAGAGCATTCTCGCACCAGCATACGCATGTTCCTTGCATTTTGCATCACATTCAGGTTGTTTCTGGCTACTTTGGAGTCGTGGAGGTTCGTGGACGTGCTGAAGCGGTTGTGGCGGTTCGTGGAAGGTCGGATGTTTGCTAAGGACCAGAGATCGGGGAGCAGATCGAGCATGGCAGGTCGATCTAGATGAGATTGACCAGAAGATCGAGAAGACCAGGCGATCCAAGGAAAATGATCGAGACGAAGATCGAGTGAAGCAATCGATCAAATGGTATGGACGTAAATGACGCCATGCAGAGCGAGGGCCGGATCGAGTCCACCACTCGATCAGACAGGAGATCGATACCAAGATCGGATGCAACACTCGATCCGTCGAAGATGATCAAGACCCAGATCGAGTAGAAGACATGATGTCCAAAAGTGATCGAGAGAGCTGCTCGATCCCGAAGTCGATCTCTGTCCTTTCAACCGCCTTTGGCCGCTAGCGAGGGGGGGACCATCGAGCTGTTTTCGCCATTTTGGGAAGGCGGCGATGTCTCTTTCCACACACACTTTTTCAATCTTATCTTTTTATGCTTTTTCTCTCTGGTTTGGAGACTATCCGCCATTGTTACACTTTGAGCTTTGTTCTTGAATAAATTTGAATCGTTTAAGTTTTAAGTAATTGTTTTCATGTTCACCTCTTCATCTTTCATGTTTATTTCAGTTATTCTCATGTGTAGCGAGTAGTTTCATTTGGGTCTCGGGGTTGAGAGGATTCACGGGGTCTAAGGGGTTTTCGAGTTGGTAGTTTTCTCGTTCTTAATGGCTTTCTCTTCTAGGATGTTGAGTCCCTAAGGCTTAAAGACTTTCATGCCAAGATCTTTATGATCAGAGAGGTCTCGTACCTTGACAGGATCCAGAGATCTCTGAAAATCACATCCTAGAGACTAGTTACCCTTTCCCAAAAGCCATGGAAGTTTAATGCTTTGTCTATGCTTTGAAAGTAAGTTCTTACCATGCTTAGATCACTTGTTAGGATTTTCGTGGCTTGAGTTGAACTCTAATGCTTTGTGCTTAGATGATAATTGTTTCAATGCCCTAGTTAGCAGTTCTCTAATGCTTTGTCTATGCTTTGAAAGTAAGTTCTTACCATGCTTAGATCACTTGTTAGGATTTTCGTGGCTTGAGTTGAACTCTCATGATTTGAAACTTGTCCTAATAAGTGAGAACCTTAATTTGAAATTCTAATTATCATCCTTATGCATTTGAAAATGAACACATGGTTTTAAAATATTTAGGCTCTCTTCTTCCTTTTTACCACTCTTTGTGAGCATAAGTAGAACTCCCTCCTTGAACCTTACCCTTCTTTGAAGCGAAATGTTCTTGTGTGACATCTTTGTGAGGCCTTCCTTTCGGTTTGAACTTGGCATAAAGTGTTAGGTTTAGGCGACATGATTTGGTTCTCATATGATTGCTAGCTTTGCATTTTGAAACAAGGTATAGGCTTAGGATAAGTTTGGGGGATCATTGGCGTTGTTTTCTTTTCTATTTGTTCTCGGTTTCAAAGAACTTGGTGTTTTAAAGAAAAAAATGGGTTTTAAGTGAAAGGTTGTGTTTAAAAACTAAGTATGCTCTAATAAATTTTAGGAGGTAGCTCTCCCATAAAAAAAAAAAAAAAAAAAAAAAAAATAAAAGAGCCTAAGTGCCAAATAAAAATAAATAGAAAAAAATAATAATAAGAGAGCTACCAATAAGAAATATCTAAAGAGGAAAATTATTTTCAAAACCTTTTCACTAGCCTAAAAAGTTTAAAAATGTTTTTGTTTCGAATTGGGGATTGCTAAGTTTTGAGAAGAAAAAGGGTAGACTCTAAGTGGTGAGTGAGGATAAAAGTTGATAAATGAGAGGGGTTTAGGATCGTTTGTTAGTATACATGGGTAGATGAGAATCTAATCATGTATGCATAAATTGTCTTTACCTTTAGCATTATGCACAAGTTCAACCATTTTTGAGAGAAACCCTTGTTCTAATTATAAACCCTTTTCAAATGAGATCATTCAATTCTCATAACCCTCACCCTTAGCCAAATGTGTTTTGCTTTAAAGTGCATAAGTTTGATTCATGGTTATAATGTTAATGAATGTTAAAAGATGAGTTTCTTTGATTGTTAGGAATAGGAGAGTCATGATTTGAATTTCTTTGTGTGATGAGTATGGCTAAGTTCTTTGGAGTATGAGTGTAAGCATAGCATTTTAGAACTGTTAACTAGGACATTGAGATCGATTCATTTGAAAGGCACCTTTGCAAGAAGTTTAAACCCCCATTCGTTTTTCGGAAAACCTCTCTTCCTTACTTATTTCCTGTTGCTTGAGGGCAAGAAAAAAGTAAGTTTGGGGGAGTTGATGTTACTGCATATTGCATACATTTTGCATACTCATTAGTTAGCTTTTCATGCATATGTATCACATTTTAGGTTAGATTGCATCACTTAGAGTCCTAGAGCATTCTTGCACCAGCATACGCATGTTCCTTGCATTTTGCATCACATTCAGGTTGTTTTTGGCTGCTTTGGAGTCATGGAGGTTCGTGGACATGTTGAGGCTGATGTAGCAGTTCGTGGGAGCTCGGATATATGCTAAGGATCAGAGATCGAGGAGCAGATCGAGCATGGCCGGTCGATCTAGGAGGTGATCGACCAGAAGATAGAGCCAACCAGTTGATCCAAGGAGAATGATCGAGACAAGGATCGAGTGAAGCAGTCGATCAAACGGTACGGACGTGAATGACGCCATGCAGAGCGAGAGCCAGATCGAGTACACCACTCGATCCAGCCGAAGATCGATACTGAGATCGGATGCAACACTCGATTCGCCGATGATGCTCGAGACCCAGATCGAGCCGAAGACACGATGTCCGAATATGATCGAGAGAACCGCTCGATCCTGGAGTCGATCTCTGTCCTTTCAACCACTTTTGGCCGCTAGCGAGGGGGGACCATCAGCTTGTTTTGGCCATTTTGGGAAGGTGGCGAAGTCCTTTTCCCACACAACTTTCAATCCTTATCTTTTTCTTGATGTTTTCTCTCTGTTTTTCGTGAAGAACACCATTGTCGAACTTGAGTTTTTCTTAAGCTTTGTAATCGAATAATTTCCGTCTTAATCTAGTTTTCTTTTCATGTTCATCGTTTCCTTTTACATGCTTTGCTTGATTTACTTTATGTGTAGTGAGTAGTTTATTTCGGTTCGGGGTTGAGAGGATTAAGGGGTCTAAAGGGTTTCGATCTTGGCGTTTTTCTAAGCGTTTTCAACGGCTATCTATTCTAAGGTGTTGAGATCTCAATGCTTGAAGACTCTCACGCCAAGAGCTTCATGATCCGAGAAGTTCCTTACCTTGACAGGTTTCAGGAGCCTCGGAAGATCACATCTTAGAGACTAGTTACCCCTTCCCAAAAGCCATGGAAGTTTGGGGGACTAGTTAAGCCATTCATTTGAAATCTGCTTTCCATGGCCTTCGACCTCTCTTTCCACCAAAAGCCATGGGTTTGGAGGAGAGGATGAAGGAGTGATCTATACCGAAAGCCACAGATAGATCTTGCTTAGTTTTCAAGGCTTAGAGATCCTCACAAAGTGAGTCGATTTAAAGTTTTCAACCCAAGGTCGAACCTTTGAAACCCCTGACCATGAATCTCAACCCTAGGCCCTTTCTTTTAGCATCTTTACATCTTATCTCGTCATTCGCTTGATCTTTGATAGCATCTTGGTCATTAGTTTTACTGTTCTTGCATTTTTAGACGAGATCGATTGTTATTGCTCGATCTAGTGGTCGATCTCATGGTCGATCCACTAGTCGAATTTTAGTAATTCGAAGCTTGATCCTTTAGTTAATATGTTTGTTCCTCGTGGTAGTTTCTTCATTCCTAGTATTTTTAAAATAGGTTACATTCTATTTAAGTTGCTGCATCTAGTTTTTAGAGATTTTCTCATAAATCATCTTGTTTCGCTTGGATTTGCATTAGTTCTTGTATTCTCTTTGCATTCTCTATCATCCTAGGCATGGATTGACTCTCTCTTTCTTGCTGTACTACAACATGTCTTGCATTTGAGTTTGATAACCTCATTGCATTTTCACCCTTGCTAAGAAAGTGTTTATCACATCCTCACCCTTGCAAAGAAAGTAGTTATCAAATGGCACCGTTGCCATTCTAGGAGTCTTAGATAGCATAGAGATTTGGAGCTTAGTAAAGACTAAGCCTTTACCTTGTTTTAGTTACTAATCTCTCTACTCTCAAACATGTGTCTCTCAGGTACATGAATCTTCGTTCAAGGGGAGACAACAATCTACTTCAACCCTTGGAAAACATTCATCAGCTTGGTCATTCACGGCAAAGAAGAGTACGAGAACAAGCCAGAGCCTTTGAGAAGATTGTTCAGCACGGTTTGGTTGACTTTGAAGCTATGGCTGAACACGAACATCCAGAGGGACCTCCTCCAGCTCATGGGGCAGTTGGAAGGGGCAATGGAAACCCCCAACACGCGGCTAGACCCCCAAGGATCATAGGAGCCGGAGATGCTCCCAATACTCATCACAATAGGTTTGGGATCACTCCTCCTCCTGTACAAAACCACAACTTCGAGATTAAGCCGGGTTTCATCTCCATGGTGCAAAACAACAAGTTCCACGGCTTAGCAATGGAAGATCCCTTGGAGCACATTGACAATTTCGAGCAAGTATGTGGGATGATCAAGATAAACGGCATATCAGAAGCTTCTTTCAAGCTGCGTCTCTTTCCCTTTACACTCGGAGAGAGAGCTAGGCATTGGGAGAAGACCCTCCACAAGGAACCATCACCTAATGGGCCGAGTGTAAAAAGGCATTTCTCTGAAAATTCTTCTCTAGCACCAGAACAGCACGGTTGAGAAGCGAAATCAGCGGCTTCACTCACCGGAACAATGAGACATTCAATGAGGCAATGGGACGTTTTAAAACTACACGATCCAATGTCTTCATCACGGTTTCAGTGAGGAGACCTTACTCAACACCATCTACCGCGGAGCTATACCAAAGATCATGTTGTTGCTTGACACAGCTAGTAAAGGGAACTTCCTTGGTCAGGAGGTAGAAGAGGGCATGGAGTTGATCGAAAAATTGGCATTAAGTGATGGCAACTATGCTGAGGATTATGACCGTGCACCGAGAGGATCTGAGCTAGAGTCTCACAATGCTTTTAGAGGCTGACGTGATCTATCCCATAAGTGACAGCACGTGGGTTTCTCCTGTACACGTGGTGCCTAAGAAGGGAGGGATCACGGTCATAAGGAACGATAAAGATGAGCTTATTCTTACTAGGACCATCACTGGTCATAGGATGTGTATTGATTATAGGAAACTTAATCTTGCAACTAGGAAGGATCATTTCCCTTTACTTTTTATTGATCAAATGCTTGAGAGACTTGCTAATCACCCTTACTACTGTTTCCTCGATGGGTATAGCGGTTTCTTTCAGATACCAATTCACCCAAATGATCAGGAGAAGACGACCTTCACATGTCCCTATGGTACCTTCGCTTATCGAAGGATGCCATTTGGATTGTGTAACGCACCGGCTACGTTTCAGCGGTGTATGATGTCGATCTTCTCCGATCTAATAGAAGAGATGGTAGAGGTGTTTATGGATGACTTCTCTGTCTATGATGCGTCCTTTTCTACGTGTTTGTTGAATCTTTGCAGGGTACTAAAGCGTTGTGAAGAGACAAACTTGGTGCTAAACTGGGAGAAGTGCCACTTTATGATTAAGGAAGGGATCGTGCTTGGTCACAAGATATCAGAGAAGGGCATTGAGGTTGATCAGGCTAAAGTGTAAGTCATGATGGGTCTTGAGGCGCCGGTTAACGTTAAGGGAGTCAGAAATTTCTTGGGACACACCGGGTTCTATAGGCGCTTGATCAAGGACATCTCCAAGATTGCACGCCCTCTTACACGGTTGCTGTGCAAAGAAGCTGAGTTTGTGTTTGATGAGGAGTGTTTGCGAGCTTTCGTGACCATCAAGGAAGCCCTTACATCAGCCCCTATAGTTCAAGCACCAGACTGGACACTACCCTATGAGATCATGTGTTATGCTAGTGACTACGCCATAGGAGCCGTTCTTGGTCAGGGGAAGGACAAGAAGCTGCACGTGATTTACTATGCTTTAAGAACCTTGGATGACACGCAAACGAGGTACACTACTACAGAGAAGGAGTTGCTTGCAGTAGTGTTCGCCTTTGAGAAGTTCCGGTCGTATCTTGTGGGTTCCAAGGCTATTGTCTACACAGATCACGCGGCTTTGTGATACATCTATTCAAAGAAGGACACTAAACCTCGGCTTTTGAGGTGGATCCTCTTGCTTCAAGAATTTGACATGGAGATTAAAGACAAGAAGGGAATAGAAAACGGAGTCGCTGACCATCTATCTCGGCTAAGGATCAACAAGTCTCTCCCCTTAGATGATTCTCTTCCAGAAGAGCAACTCATGGCGATGACTACGGCTGTTTGTGGAAGGCTAGAAGGGAAGTTTAAGGAGGTGTTGAGCTTCAAAGAGGAGGATATTTCCTGGTACGCTGATGTTGTGAACTACTTAGCATGTAGAGAGGAGCCAACACATCTCAACAGCTATCACAAGAAGCGGTTCATGAGAGAGGCGAGTGACTACTTTTGGGACGAGCCCTACTTATACAAGAGAGGGGTCGACAGTTTGTACCGGACGTGTGTTACGAAGGAAGAAGCTAGAGACATCCTCTATCACTGTCATGGCTCTTTCTACGGAGGACACTTCGCTTCATTCCAGACTGCCACGAAAGTGTTGCAAGCTGGTTTCTGGTGGCCGTCCATCTTCAAAGATGCACACGAGTTTGTGAAGAGCTGTGAGGCATGTCAACGAGCAGGGAATATCACTAAGAGGAACGAGATGCCTCAGGTTCCTATCTTCGAGGTTGACGTGTTCGAAGCGTGGGGCATAGACTTCATGGGGCCATTTCCTTCTTCATACGGCAACAAGTACATCTTAGTAGCAGTTGATTATGTCTCTAAATGGGTTGAGGCTGTTGCTTCCCCTACAAACGATTCTAAGGTGGTGATCAAGCTGTTTAAAAGCATCATTTTCCCGAGGTTTGGGGTACCAAAGGTGGTTATAAGCGATGGAGGAACCCACTTTATAAACAAGGTCTTTGAGAACCTTTTGAGGAAGTACGGCGTTAAGCATAAAGTGGCTACACCGTATCATCCTCAAACGAGCGGTCAAGTGGAAGTCTCCAACTGGTAAATCAAGGCTATACTAGAGAAGACTGTCGGAGCAACAAGGAAAGACTGGGCAGTAAAGCTGGACGACGCTCTTTGGGCCTATCGTACCGACTTTAAAACACCGATTGGTACGACCCCTTTCACTCAGCTCTATGGCAAAGGCTGTCACCTCCCGGTTAAGCTGGAACACCGTGCATTGTGGGCTGTAAAGAGGCTGAACTTTGACCTCAAGACTGCTCAAGAGAGGCGCCTCATCCAGATACATGAACTGGACGAACTAAGGTTGAACGCTTTTGAGAGCTTCGGATATACAAGGATCGGACTAAGGAAGCTCATGACAAGAAGTTGGTTGCCAAGGATCTTAAGGAAGGAGGTTTGGTATTGCTGTACAATTCAAGACTCAAACTCTTCCCGGGAAAGCTGAAGTCGAGGTGGAGCGGGCCGTTTGTGATCCAAGAAGTGCTGCCTTATGGAGCTGTTACATTGATGGGCAAGAGTGGCCGTGTATTCACCGTGAACGGACACAGGGTTAAGCCTTACTTGGCGGACAGCTATGACAAGGAGAGTACCTCGGTGCTTCTCCAAGACCCACCATCTGCCTAAACCAAGTAAATTCTAGCTAAAGACATTAAAGAAAGCACGCTTGGGAGGCATTCCCATGTCTATCCTGTACATATTTCTGCTTTATTTCTCTTTCAGTTTTATGTTTTTATTTCGCAAGTGTGTAAGAACAGGTATGAGGAGTCTAACCCTCGATCTTGAAGTCCAAAAGAGGCGATAGAGGTTAAGAAAAGGCTAGAGATCGAGTGCTAGATAGACTAATTCTAACTCGATCTTTGCTATATCGACTAATTCTAACTCGATCTTTGCTAGATCAAGTTAGTGAATCGAGAGGAGCCAGTCGATCTAGACGAGAACGAGTGATAAGATCGATCTAGATGAAAACAGATCGATCGATCCTAAATAGATCGACCGATCTAATTTCTTTCGGGAAATCCTTAAAAGACAGATCGATCACTCGACTCGATCCATCACTCGATCTAAGCCAAATCGACCCCCAAATCGAGGACGCAGCTCAATCACGAGGACTTAGCCGAGGGGCCAAAATCTCAATGATCGAGAGAGCCAATCGATCCAGGACTCGATTCATCATGAATCGAGTCACAAATAGAGTAACCCTCTCGATCTAAGCCATTATGGGCATGAGATCGAGTCATAGATCGACCAAACGGACTCTATCTCATGCCGAGGTAACATTTTCTTTCCCTCCTTTATTCTTTTCCCTCCAGTTTTTAAATTTAAAACTTGGTCAAGGCAAGCATTTTTGACCATGAAAGATGTGACTTGACCAAGACTTGTGTCAGAAACCACCTCCTTTTACCCATAGTTTTGTTTCTTGTTGGCCTTTAAATGTTTTCATCAACTTCACACTCTCTCATTCTTGTTTTCTCAAAATTTTAAGTAAAGAGAGTGAGAGTTATTTGTTTTCTAAAGGCCACCAAGCCTCTTAACAATCTCTGCAAAAGGCACAATGGCTCCCAAGAGAACGAGAGAAGAGACAGCACAAGAGAGAGAAGGACAAGAGGTGGCTGTTCAAGAGAGGGTCAGATGGAGTAAGGATGAGAAAAGGGACAAGAAACGGTTTGAAAGGCTTTGGTTTGAGCCTACTAAGTTTGCGGACGCGGAGCTGCTGTTCAAGCTAGGGATCCTTGGAGATTTCGACCAACTCCTAAAGAACATTGGCTTAAGATGTCTGTCACGAATGGATTGCCCAACCATTCCAGAAGTGACAATAGACTTCCTTGCCACGTTGGAGTTTCGTTACGAGAACCCTAGCGCCCCCGTTCCTTCACAAGGCCATCTCTCCTTCAAGGTTGGACGTCAAGCCTTCAGCCTCTCAATCCCCGAGCTATGTCAAGGGTATGGTCTCAACGCAGCTGCCACCAAGATCGAGTTCCCCTCCTTCAAGCGAGCAAACGATTTTTGGGACCTGATCAGCAACGAAGACTACAAAGCCAACACCGCCAAGATCAAGAGAGTGAGAAGCCCGTTGCTGAGGTACACTTTGAAGCTGATCGCCAACACGTTCAGCGGAAGGTCAGTTGCTCCCACGGTCACGAAGACCGAGCTTTGCTTCTTGTTCCAAGGCGTGAAGCATTTGTTGTGTGACCCGGCTGAAAATGACGAACCTATGGAGGATGAACTCGGCGACAAGGTGAACTATGGATGCGTGCTTGCTGCCTCCTTGGTGAAGTACAAGGCTTATGCCTTGCGGTGCAAGGCAACCTCTTCTTTCATTGGCGACTTCCTCTCTCCTCTATTCTTACAAGTTGGCGACCTATACACGACTTCACACCTGTCCCAGCTAGAGCTTTCATGGATGTGGTCAACATGAGGAATACCGACAGCTTGGGATGCACGCCAGCAGAAGGGTTCTACGCTTATCTCTTCATAGACGACGAAAACGAGAAGAGTGTGTGCATCCTACCAAACAAGGACGAGACCGAGCTGCTTGGTGTTGGGAACATCGAGTTCTTGCCAACAGAACAGGAGTGCTTTGCTCCTCTAGGAGGAACGCCTGCCCCAGCGATTGCTCCTCGTCAAAGGTCTGTGTCCCCAGCCACGAAAGATGAGATGCCTGAGGCTTACACCCTTCCCAAGATAGACTTTGAGCCGAGAACCAAAACGGAGAAGTTCCTAGCATCTGTTGTGGAGATGCAAAGGAAAATCAACAAATGGCATGGTAAAATGCTCAAGAAACTTGCCAAGAAGGTCAAAGCACTTCAAGGAGGCTCGCCTAAGAAAGATGCAAGTGAAGAGGTTCAACAACCCGAGAAGAGGAGGCTTTCAACCGGTGGAATTGTCATCCGTGAGACTCAAGGCAGCAACATTCAACCGGCGCGTCTCTCTCTTCAAGAGCCAGGCTCCAAAGGCAAAGCCGTATCTAGATCCTCTGGAACATCCTCAAGTTCCAGCCGAGACTAGACCCGAGGTAACAACCTTCTTCCATTGTACATACCGCTCATGTTTGCTTCTCTCTGCTTTGTGTTTTGATGCTCCTTTGGATTTGTTTGCCACCGGGACGGTGTCAAGCGAGTTAGGGGGAGTATATGTGTGGTTTGACTTGTGTTTTCTGATCTTATTTTCCCTTTTAGTATCCTTGAGTCTTCATTGTTTTTTAAAATTTTTTCCAAGATTCATGTAGTTGCATTCATCTCATTAAGCATTTTAGGATTGAGTCTAGAGTCTTAAAGCATCTAGGTTGTTCATATTCGCATAAGGGGTTAGAGTTTTTCTTAAAAAAGTATTTTAAACTCATGAATTGTTTCAATGCCCTATTTAGTAGTTCTCTAATGCTTTGCTCATACTTTGAAAGTAAGTTCTTACCATGCTTGGATCACTTGCTATGATTTTCGTGACTTGAATTGAACTCTCTTGATTTGAAGCTTGTCCTAATAAGTGAAAACCTTAATCTGAAATTTCAATTATCATCCTTATGCATTTGAAAATGAACACATGGATTTTAAAATATTGAGGCTATCTTCTTCCTTTTACCACTCTTTGTGAGCCTAAGTAGAACTCCCACCTTGACCCTTACCCTTCTTTGAAGCCAAATTTTTCTTGTGTGACATCATTGTGAGGCCTTCTTTTTTGGTTTTGAACTTAGCATAAAGTGTTAGGTTTAGGCGACATGATTGGGTTCTCATGTGATTGCTAGCTTTGTATTTTGAAGCTAGATATAGGCTTAGAATAAGTTTGGGGGATCATTGGGGGTGTCTTCATGTTTACATGTTCTTGGTTTCTAAAGAGTTTGGTATTTGAAAGAAAAAAAAGGTTTTAAGTGAAAGGTTTGTGTTTAAAAATTTATATGCTCTAATAATTTCAGAAGGTAGCTCTCTCAAAATAAAAAAAATAAAAAAAAAGAAAAGAAAAAAGCCTAAGTGCCAAAATAAAAGAAAAAAAAACTAAAAATAAATATAAATAAATAAGAGAGCTACCAATAAGAAATATGTGAAGAGCAAATTGTTTTCAACCTTTTCACTAGCCTAAAAGAGTAAAAAAATGTTTTATGTCTTGAATTGGGGAATGCTAAGCTTTTGCTTTGAGAAAAGGGTAGATTCTAAGTGGTGAGTGAGGATAAAAGTTGATAAATGAGAGGGGTTTAGGATCATTGTTAATTTACATTGGTAGATGAGAATCTGATCATGTATGCATCAATTGTCTTCACCTTTAGCATTATGCATAAAGTTCTTGCCATTTTTGAGAAAAACCCTTGTTTTAAATGAAAACCCTTTTCAAATGAGATCATTCTATGCTCATAGCCTGCGCCCTTAACCAAATGTGTTATGCTTTAACGTGCATAAGTTTGATTCATGGTTCAGATGTTAATGAATGTTAAAGGATGAGTTTCTTTGATTGTTATGAATAGGAGAGTCATGATCTGAATTTCTTTGTGTGATGAGTATGGCTAAGTTCTTTGGAGTATGAGTGTGCGCATTGCATTTTAGAACTAGTAACTAGGAAATTGAGATTGATTCATTTGAAAGGCACCTTTGCAAGTGGCTTAAACCCCTGTTCGTTTTTAAAACCTCTCTTCCTTTCTTATTTTCTGTTGCTTGAGGGTAAGCAAGAATTAAGTTTGGGGGAGTTGATATTACTGCATATTGCATGTATTTTGCATACATATTAGTTAGCTTTTCATGCATTTACATCACGCTTTAGACTAGATTGCATCACTTAGGGTCCTAGAGCATTCTCGCACCAGCATACGCATGTTCCTTGCATTTTGCATCACATTCAGGTTGTTTCTGGCTACTTTGGAGTCGTGGAGGTTCGTGGACGTGCTGAAGCTGTTGTGGCGGTTCGTGGAAGGTCGGATGTTTGCTAAGGACCAGAGATCGGGGAGCAGATCTAGCATGGTAGGTCGATCTAGATGAGATCGACCAGAAGATAGAGACGAAGATCGAGTGAAGCAATCGATCAAATGGTACAGACGTAAATGACGCCATGCAGAGCGAGGGCCGGATCGAGTCGACCACTCGATCCAACCGGAGATCGATACCAAGATCGGATGCAACACTCGATCCGCCAAAGATGATCGAGACCCAGATCGAGTAGAAGACACGATGTCCGAAAATGATCGAGAGAGCCGCTCGATCCCGAAGTCGATCTCTGTCCTTTCAACCGCTTTTGGCCGCTAGCGAGGGAGGGACCATCGAGCTGTTTTCACCATTTTGGGAAGGCGGCGATGTCTCTTTCGACACACACTTTTTCAATCTTATCTTTTTATGCTTTTTCTCTCTGGTTTGGAGACTATCCACCATTGTTACACTTTGAGCTTTGTTCTTGAATAAATTTGAATCCTTTGAGTTTTAAGTAATCGTTTTCATCGCTTCATCTTTCATGTTTATTTCGGTTATTCTCATGTGTAGCGAGTAGTTTCATTTGGGTCTCGGGGTTGAGAGGATTCACGGGGTCTAAGGGGTTTTCAAGTTGGTAGTTTTCTCGTTCTTAATGGCTTTCTCTTCTAGGATGTTGAGTCCCTGAGGCTTAAAGACTCTCACGCCAAGATCTTTATGATCAGAGAGGTCTCTTACCTTGACAGGATCCAGAGATCTCTGAAAATCACATCCTTGAGACTAGTTACCCTTTCCCAAAATCCATGGAAGTTTAGGGGACTAGTTAGGCCGTGTGTTTGAAATCTGAGTTCATTGCCCTTCAACCTCTCTTTCCACCAGAAGCCATGGGTTTGGAGGAGAGGATGAAGGAGTGATCTATACCGAAAGCCACGGATGGATCTTTTTTTCGTTTTCAATGCTTAGGGAATCTCACAAAGTGAGTCGATTTAAAGTTTTCAAGCTCAACTTGGACCCTTGAAACCCCGGACCATGAATCTCAACCCTAGACCCTTCTTTCCTAGCATTCTTACATCTTTTTTATTCATTTGCTTGTTATTCGCTGCACCCTGGTCATTGGTCTCTTCACGCTTGCATTTTTAGACGAGATCGATCCAAACTGCTCGATCTAGTGGTCGATCCTGTGGTCGATCCACTAGTCGATTTTTGTTAAATCATAGCCTTGCATTTTAATTATTCCGTTTGTCCCCCGTGGTAGTTTAATCATTCCTGGTATTTTTAAAATAGATCTGCATTTCATTTGGTTGCTGCATATAGTTTTTAGGATTTTTAGAAAACTGCCTGTTATTCGCTTAGCTTTGCACTGCTCTTGCATTCTCTTTGATCTTCCTAGCTCCTAGAAATGGATTGACTCTCACTTGCATACTGTACTACAACCCAAGTGTTGCATTTGAGTTTGATAGCCTCATTGCATCCTCACCCTTGCAAAGAAAGTAGTTATCAGTGGTTAACTGTCCCATTATGATGAGGATCAGCTACTTGGATTAACAAGAGTGGTAAGAAAGGAAGAAGATAATCCAAGTATGTATATGGGTAAGCCATGCAATCGCTTTTAATGCACAAACAAGATAATTCAATGTCAAGATTAAGGTTATACTAAGATGGAGTTGGCATCAAATCAAAGGGAGTTTCAACATAAGACTAGAGTATCAAATGCAAGTAATCAAAGTATGGTGCAGCCTTAACTTCGAACTCACTAGATGCAATCAAACAACTAACAACTTAGGCATTGAAACAATTCAAACATTGACAACTTAATCCTAAAATATTCTACAATGCAAGTGCAACTACACGAATTGTTATGAAATTTTTTATAATTTTTATAATTTTTTGGTATTTTCTATGCCTTATAATGCAATGCAAGACTCAAGGGATGATAACAGAAAATAAGATCAAAGATAACATGTCAAACACACCACACACTCCCTCAAACTTGAATGACACCGTCTCGGTGGAAAACAAAGCTCAAGAGGAGTCAAAACACGAACAAAAATCAAATGATGCGTGGTATATACAAGGGTTTGGTTGTTGGTACCTCAGAGCTAGGCTCGGCTGGAGCTTGAGGATGCTCCAGACTTTCTGCTCTTGCTAGGAGGGTCTTGAGTGACCGCTTTGCATTTCTCCTTGCTTGCTCCTTCGTGTAGAGAGCGGCGTGCAGCTTGCTCGTTGCCTTGGGGCTCACGGATCACTATCCCACCAGTTGATCTTCTTCTCTTCTCGAGCTGCTCAACCTCTTCGCTTAAAGATGCCTCGGATGAGTTCTTCTTCAAGTCCTTGATCTTCTTGGCAAGCTTTTTAATCATCTTGCTCTGCCATTTGTTGTTCTTGCGCTGCATCTCGACGACAGAAGCAAGGAACTTCTCCGTCTTAGTCCTCGGCCCAAAGTCAAGCTTTGGAAGGACGAAACTCTCGGGCATCTCAGCATCCAAGGTAGGCGACTCTGAACGTGGGCGAGCAAGTCGTGGAGGTGCGGCTATGGCTCCTAGAGGTGCATAGCATTCCTCAACACTTGGCAAAAACTCCACATTGCCAACACCTAGCAGCTCCATCTCTACCTTGTTTGGCAAGATACACACTCTCTTCTCATTCTCACAATCGATGTACAAGTAAGCAAAGAATCCCTCAGCCAGCGTGCGTCCTAAGCTATCCGTGTTTCTCATGTAAACCTCATCCATATAGGCTCTCTCTGCCCAAGGAAAGAAGTCTGGAAGGGGTACACCAGCCTGAACAAACATCGGAGTGAGAAAGCCTCCTATAAGCGCTGAGCTCGCCTTGCATCGCAATGTCCATGCCTTGTACTTCACCAAAGAGGGAGCCAGAATGCATCCGTAATTCACATCATCGCCGAGCTCGTCCTCTATTGGCTCGTCGTTCTCCTTAGGGTCACACAAAATATGCTTAACGACTTGGAACATGAAACACAGCTCAATCTTGGTGACTGTGGGAGCCACGGACCGTCCACTGAAGATATTGGCGATGAGTTTGAGCGTGTATCTCAAGACAGGACTGCAGACTCTCTTGATCTTCGCCGTGTTTGCCTTGTAATCATCGTTGCTTATCAGATCCCACAAGTCGTTGGATTGAGTGAAGGGGAGACAATAATCTAATTCAACCCTTGGACAACATTCATCAACTTGGTCATTCACGACAAAGAAGAGTACAAGAGCAAGCTAGAGCTTTTGAGGAGATTGTTCAGCAAGGTTCAGTGGATTTTGAAGCGATGTCTCAGCACGAGCATCCAGAGGGACCTCCTCCAGCTCACGGGGCAGTGGGAAGGGGTAATGGAAACCCAGAACACGCGGCTAGACCCCCACGGATCATAGGAGCGGGAGATGCTCACAGTACTCATCACAATAGGTTTGAGATCAGTCCTCCTCCTGTACAGAACAACAACTTCGAGATTAAGCCGGGTTTCATCTCAATGGTGCAAAACAATAAGTTTCACGGGCTAGCAATGGAAGATCCCTTGGAGCACCTTGATAACTTCGAACAAGTATGTGGGATGATCAAGATTACCGCATATCCGAAGATGCTTTCAAGCTGCGTCTCTTTCCATTTTCTCTTGGAGACAAGGCTAAACATTGGGAGAAGACCCTTCCTCAAGGCACCATTAACTCTTGGGCTGAGTGTAAAAAATCTTTCCTCTCAAAGTTCTTCTCTAGCACCAGAACAGCAAGGCTGAGAAGTGAGATCAGCGGCTTCGCTCAAAGGAACAATGAGACTTTCAATGAAGCCATGGAGCGGTTCAAGGACTATACAATTCAGTGTCCTCACCACGGCTTCAGCGAAGAAACTCTTCTAAGAACTATCTACCGCGGAGCTTCACCAAAGATTCGCTTGTTGCTTGACACGGCTAGTAAGGGAAATTTTCTTGGTGAAGACGTAGAAGAGGGCATGGAGCTGATTGAGAACTTGGCATTGAGTGACGGCAACTATGCTGAGGACTACGACCGTGCACCGAGAGGTTCTGAGCTAGAGTCTCACAAAAAGGAGCTTAAGTCATTGCATGAGAAGATTGACAAGCTGGTGTTGGCTAATCAGAAGCATGTTTACTTTGTTGGAGAAGCGGATGAAACCTTAAAGGAGCAGGAGTTGAGTCAAGAAGAAGCCAATTGGGTGGCAGGTCAAAATAACTACATACCTCATGGATATTCACAAGGCTACAACCAGAACAACAATCTTTCATACCGTAACACCAATGTCGCCAGCCCTAAGGATCAAGTGTACCCTGCTCAGCAAGCAAAACCTTTCGTACCATACAACAAAGGTTTTCAGCCGAGTGGTGGCTTCCAAGGGCAAGGGCAGAACAACTTCCAAGGACAACAGCAAGGAAACAAGGGTTATACGCCAATGTACCCTCCGGGCTTTGTACCTCATAAACAACCTATGCAACAACAACAAGTTGATCATGTCCAAGCTATGTTTCAACAATTGATCCAAGGGCAAGCATCTACAAATCAGAAGGTTGCCGAGATGAACACTCGTTTAGACTCGTCTCTCATAGATTTCTCTACTCAAATCACCAACTTGAATAACAAGATCAAGCAGCTAGAGATGGGAAAGGCGAGTACAAGTGGTCAGAATAGCTTACTGGACAAGTGTGAGCAGAATCCCAAGGAATACGCCAATGCCATTACGCTAAGGAGTGGGAAAGAGCTTGCGCCTACGATTACTCCCAAGATCAACGAGGACGTTGTAATTCAAGAGGGGGAGGGTAAGCTTTCAGCCGATGATGAGATCAACTTTGACAATGTTTGGATTCAAGGACCAAGGAGAGGTGAGAAAGCGGTTGTAGAGAAGAAACAAGAGCAAGCAGCTAAGGAGAAGGATGCTTATGTGCCTCAACCGTATGTACCTAAGCTACCTTTTCCTGGCCGCTTCAAAAAGCAACTCATAGAGAAGCATAGAATCTTGTTTGAGAAGCATCTTAAGGACGTAGAGATCAAGCTACCTCTCGTGGACTGCCTTGCGATGTTGCCTAAGTGCGCCAAATTCTTCAAAGATACGCTCGTGAAGAAGAATAAGGAAAGCAAGGAAGTGCTTGTTCTCAGTGAGGAATGTAGTGCTGTGATACACAAGGAGATAGTCCCTAAGAAGTTGGGAGACCCTGGAAGCTTCACTATACCTTGCGCTTTAGTTCCTTTGGAGTTCAAGAGTTGCCTTTGTGATCTCGGAGCTAGTATAAATCTGATGCCTCATTCCATAGCAAAGAAACTTGGCTTTACCCGGTTCAAAGATTGTAGAATCTCGTTGGTACTAGCTGACAGGAGTGTGAGGTTACCCGTGGGTTTGCTTGAGGACTTGCCAGTGAGAATCAGTGGAGTAAACGTGCCTACGGACTTCGTTGTGTTGGAAATGGATGAAGAGCCTAAGGATCCACTCATTCTCGGTAGACCGTTCTTAGCCACCACCAGAGCCATCATAGACGTCAAGAATGGGAAGATAGCTCTGCACTTGGGTAAAGATATAAGGCTAGACTTTGATATCAATGAGGTTTTGAAGAAACCTACGATAGAAGGGCAAGCTTTCTACATTGAAACGTTGGATGCTTTAGCGGACTAAGGAGCCAGGAGAGTTCGGTTATGTGGATCAAAGGGCCCAGGAATATGTCAACTTGCTTGATTCAAGGAAGGTTGTGCTAGAAGATAAAGGTGCTTGCCTAGAGATCGACTCTGAGATTGATGACATTACTCGATCCAGGGGTCAAATCGACAAGACAATCAAGAACACAACTCGATCCGGTGCAACAATCAACAGTCAGATCGAGGAGGGTGATCGATCCAGGAAAACAATCGAGCTCGAGGTCGAGAGATGCCTTCCGATCAGTTCAGGGACTAATCCGGAGATCGACTCAGCGTCTCGATCTCTCACTCGATCCACATTAAATCGAGTGAGTGAATCGACCGAAACTGCTCGATTTAGACGACATCGAGAGCAAGATCAACTGGATGACTCGATTTCAGAAGGGACAGCGGTTGGAGAAAGCAGACTCAAGGGTGATGTCTCGAGTTCTAAGGAGGGTTCCAAGGAGGAAAACAACAGCAACAGCCACGAGGATGACTGGAGCGAGCTGCTAGGCCCAAAGGTGGACCTTAAGGAGCTCCCAAAAGGGCTGAGGTATGCTTTCTTAGGGCTTAACGAAACCTATCCCGTGATCGTGAATGAAGACTTAAGTGATGATGAGTTGCACTCGCTCTTAACTGAGTTGAGAAAGTATAGGAAGGCCATTGGGTACTCTCTAAGTGATATCAAGGGCCTTTCACCAATGCTTTGCACTCATAGGATTCACTTGGATAATGAGAATGCCTCTTCTATAAAACATCAAAGGCGTTTGAATCCTAATTTGAAAGAGGTTGTTAAGAAAGAGATTCTTAAGCTTTTAGAGGCTGACGTGATCTATCCCATAAGTGACAGCACGTGGGTTTCTTCGGTACACGTGGTGCCTAAGAAGGGAGGGATCACGGTCATTAAGAATGACAAAGATAAGCTTATACCTACTAGGACTATTACTGGACACCGTATGTGTATTGATTATAGGAAGCTTAATCTTGCTACTAGAAAGGATTATTTTCCCTTGCCTTTTATTGATCAAATGCTTGAAAGACTTGCTAATCACCCCTACTATTGCTTTCTTGATGGATATAGTTGATTTTCCAAATACCAATCCATCCAAATGAACAGGAGAAGATGACCTTTACATGCCCTTATGGCACCTTCGCGTATCGAAGGATGACATTCGGGTTGTTTAATGCACCGGTTACGTTTCAGCGGTGTATGATGTCGATCTTCTCCGATCTAATAGAAGAGATTGTAAAGGTGTTTATGGATGCCTTCTCGGTTTATGGTGCGTCCTTTTCTGCATGTTTGTTGAATCTTTGCAAGGTACTAAAGCGTTGTGAAGAGACAAACTTGGTGACGGAAGGGATCGTGCTTGGCCATAAGATATCAGAGAAGGGCATTGAGGTTGACAAGGCTAAGGTTGTAGTTTTAATGGGTCTTGAGCCGCCGGTTAACGTCAAAGGAGTGTGGAGTTTCTTGGGACATGCCGACTTCTACAGGCGCTTCATCAAGGATTTTTTCTAAGATTGCACGCCCTCTTACACGGCTATTGTACAAGGAAGCTGATTTCGTCTTTGATGAGGAGTGTTTGTAAGCTTTCGTGACCATCATGGAGGCTCTAGTATCCGCGCCTATAGTGCAAGCACCGGATTGGACTCTACCGTTCAAGATTATGTGTGATGCTAGTGACTACGCCGTGGGAGCCGTTCTAGGTCAGAAGAAAGATAAGAAGCTGCACGTGATTTAATATGCTTCAAGAACCTTGGATGACACACAAACAAGGTACACCACCACGGAGAAGGAGCTATTGGCAGTAGTGTTCGTCTTTGAGAAGTTCCGGTCATACCTCGTGGGTTCCAAGGCTATTGTCTACACAGATCACGCGGCTTTGTGGTACATCTATTCCAAGAAGGACACACTAAGCCGAGGCTTTTGAGATGGATTCTTCTTCTTCAGGAGTTTGACATGGAGATCAAAGACAAGAAAGGGATAGAGAACGGCGTTGCTGACCATCTCTCTCGATTAAGAATCAACGAGTCTCTGCCTATAGATGATTCTCTCCCCGAGGAAAAACTCATGGCGATCACTACGGCTGTTTGTGGGAACCTAGAAGGGCGGTTTGAGGAAGTTCTGAGCTTCAAAGAGGAGGATCTCCTTTGGTACGCGGATATTGTGAACTACTTGGCATGTGGGGAAGAGCCTTCACTTCTTGACATCTACCATAGGAAGAAGTTCATGAGGGACGTGAGCCACTACTATTGGGATGAGCCCTATTTATACAAGAGAGGTGTTGATAGCCTATACAGAAGATGCGTGACAAAGGAGGAAGCAAGAGATATCATCTTTCATTGCCACGGTTCTTCGTATGGCAGGCACTTTGCTACATTCAAAACCGCCACTAAGGTCTTACAAGCCGGCTTCTGGTGGCCGTCCATCTTCAAAGACACCCATGAGTTCGTGATGAGTTGCGAAGCTTGTCAAAGAGCAGGGAATATCACTAAGAGGAATGAGATGCCCCCAAGTACCCATCTTTGAGGTAGACGTCTTTGACGCGTGGGGCATAGACTTCATGGGGCCGTTTCCTTCATCATACGGCAACAAGTTCAACATAGTAGCTGTTAATTATGTCTCTAAATGGGTTGAGGCCATTGCTTCCCCAACAAACGACTCTAAGGTGGTTATCAAGCTCTTTAAGAGCATCATTTTCCCGAGGTTTGGAGTACCCAAGGTGGTGATAAGTGAAGGACGAAGCCAATTTATCAACAAGCTGCTTGAAAATCTTCTAAGGAAGTATGGCGTGAAGCACAAGGTAGCAACACCTTAATATCCTCAAACGAGTGCCCAAGTGGAGGTCTCTAACCGACAGATAAAGGCAATATTCGAGAGAACAGTTGGGACTACTCGGAAGGATTGGGCAGTGAAATTAGATGTTTGTGGGCTTACCAGACTGCTTTCAAAATGCCCATTGGTACTACTCCTTTCACTCTTCTCTACGGCAAAGGATGTCACCTCCCCGTTAAGTTGGAACATATAGCGTTGTGGGCTGTGAAGCGGCTGAATTTTGATCTGAAGACGGCTCAGGAGAAGCGGTTGATCCAGTTGCACGAGCTTGATGAGCTAAGGCTGGATGCTTACAAAAGCGCTAGGATCTACAAAGAGTGTACTAAGGCTGCTCACGACAAGAAGCTGGTACCTAAGGAGCTTAAGGAAGGGAGTTTGGTGCTGCTTTACAACTCAAGGCTCAAGCTAAAGTCACGGTTGAGCGGTCCGTATGAAATCAAGGAAGTATTGCCCTATGGAGCTGTCACGTTGGTCGGCAAGAGTGGGAATGCATTCACAGTGAACGGACACTGAGTTAAGCCATACATGGCGAGTGCATTCGACAAGGAGAGCACCTCAATGCTTCTCCAAGACCCACCATCTGCCTAAACCAAGTAAAGTCTAGCTAAAGACGTTAAAGAAAGCGCACTTGGGAGGCATTTCCATGTTTATCCTGTATATATTCTTTCTCTATTTCTTTTCCAGTTTTATTTTTTTATCTTGTGAGTGTGTATGAACAAGTATGAGGGATTGCAGGCCATGATCTTAGATCCAAAAGGAGTAAGAAGGGGCGAGTATAAGCTAGAGATCGAGTGCTAGATCGACTCATCCTAGCTCGATCCTTGCTAGATCGAGCTACTGAATCGAGAGGAGTCAGTCGATCAAGACGAGATCGAGTAGACAGATCGTGTCACACAGTCGATCACGAGAGGACGAACACCCTATACGTTTAGCCTGAAAAGTAAACGAGAGGTGGATCGACTGAGTCACTCGATTATAAAGGCTAGATCGAATAGTATACTCGATCTGCCACTCGATCCGAGCGTAAATCGACCCCTGAATCGAGAACGTGGCTCGATCATGAAGACTTAGCCGTCGTGCCAAAAATTCAAGGAACGAGAGGTGTTATTGATATTGCTGCATATTTCATGTATTTTGCATACATATAGGTTAGTTTTCATGCATTTACATCGCCCTTTAGGCTAGATTGCATCACTTAGGGTCCTAGAGCATTCTTGCACCAGCATACGCATGTTTCTTGCATTTTGCATCACATTCAGGTTGTTTTCGGCTACTTTGGAGTTTTGGAGGTTCGTGGACGTGCTGAGGCTCATAAGAAGGTTCATGGGAACGTTGAATGCTTGCTAAGGACCAGAGATCGGGAAGTAGATTGAGCACGACCGGTCGATCTAGATGAGATCGACCAGAAGATCGAGTAGTCCTTCCGATCCAAGGAATCTGATCGAGACGGAGATCGAGTGAAGCAATCGATCAAGTGGTATGGACGTAAATGACGCCATGCAGAGCGAGAGCCGGATCGAGTCCACCACTTGATCCTCCAAAGATCGACACCAAGATCGGATGCAACACTCGATCCACCGAAGATGATCGAGACACAGATCGAATTGAAGACACGATGTCCGAAGACGATCGAGCAACATGTTCGATCTCGAGGTCGATCTCGAGGTCGATCTAACCGTTTTTGGCCGCTAGCGAGGGGGGCACCATCGAGCTGTTTGGCCTATTTTGGGAAGGCGGCGATCACACTTTCTCAGAGACGCTTTCACTTTTATCTTTTTATCTTTTTCTCTCTGTTCAAAGGCGATTTCGCCATTGTTAGACCTTGAAGCTTCGTGTTTGAATCTTTGAATCGCTTTAAGTTTAATCCATCGTTTTTCATGTTTATCGTTTCATCTTTCATGCTTTGCTTGGTTTACTTAATGTGTAGTGAGTAGCTTAATGAGGTTTTGGGGTTGAGAGGATTCAAAGGGGTTGAAAAGGTTTTCAAGTTTGGTGTTTCCTTGTTTTTAATGGCTTTCTCTTCTAAGATGCCGAGTTCTTAAGGCTTAAAGAGTCTCACGCCAAGATCTTTATGATCAGAGAGAGCTCTTTCCTTGACAGGATCCAGAGATCTTTGAAAAGCGCATCCTAGAGACTAGTTACCCTTTCCCAAATGCCATGGTAGTTTAAGGGATTAGTTAAGCCGCGTGTTTGAAATCTGATTTCCTTGCCCTTCAATCTCTTTTTCTGCCAAACGCCATGGGTCTGGAGGAGAGAATGAAGGAGTGATCCATACCACACGCCATGGATGGATCTTGTTTTGTTTTCAAGGCTTAGAGAACCTCACAAAGTGAGTAGATCTAGAGTTTTCAAACCAAGCTTGAACCTTTGAAACCCCTGAACGTTAATCCCAACCTTAGACCCTCTTTCCTAGTATTCTTACATCTTTGCTAGTCATTTGCTTGTTACCTGCTGCATCTTTCTCATTAGTTTCGTTGCATTTGAACTTTTAGACGAGATCGATCGTTGTTAATCGATCTAGTGGTCAATCCTGTGGTCGATCCACTAGTCGATTTTTATAAATTCGTAGCTTTGCACTTTTATTGTTTGGTCTGTTCCTGGTAGTAGTTTAATCCCTACTAGTATTTTTAAAATAGTTTTGCCTTGCATTTTGTCATTGCATGTAGTTTTTAGGAATTTTACAAAATCGCTTGTCAATTGGCTAGCTTTACTCGATCCTTGCATTCTCATTGCACTTTCTAGCTCCTATGTATGGATTGACACTCACTTGCATACTTTACTACAACTTAGTGTTGCATTTGAGCTTTGATACATCATTGCATATACACTGCAAAAACCTAGCTATCAAATGGCGCCGTTGCTCTGTTTAGAAAGCCTTGAGATTTGGGGTTCCGTAAAGACTAAGCCTTTACTCTGTTTAAGTTACTAATTTCTCTACTCTCAAAGGTGTGTCTTTCAGATACATGAATCTTCGTTCAATGGGAGACAACAGTCTACTTCAACCCTTGGACAACATTCATCAACTTGGTCATTCACGGCAAAGAAGAGTACGAGAGCAAGCTAGAGCTTTTGAGGAGATTGTTCAGCACGGTTTGGTTGACTTTGAAGCGATGGCTGAGCACGAGCATCCAGAGGGACATCCTCCAGCTTACGGGGCAGTGGGAAGGGGCAATGGAAACCCCCAACACGCGGCTAGACCCCCAAGGATCATAGGAGCCGGAGATGCTCCCAGTACTCATCACAATAGGTTTGAGATCACTCCTCCTCCTGTACAGAACAACAACTTCGAGATTAAGCTGGGTTTCATCTCAATGGTGCAAAACAATAAGTTTCATGGGCTAGCAATGGAAGATCCCTTGGAGCACCTTGACAACTTCGAACAAGTATGTGGGATGATCAAGATAAACGGCATATCCGAAGATGCTTTTAAGCTGCGTCTCTTTCCATTTTCTCTTGGAGACAAGGCTAGACATTTTGAGAAAACATTTCCTCAAGGCAACATCACCTTATGGGCCGAGTGTAAAAAGGCGTTTCTCTCAAAATTCTTCTCTAGCACCAGAACAGCACGGTTGAGAAGCAAAATCAGCGGCTTCACTCAAAGGAACAATGAGACGTTCAATGAAGCCATGGAGCAATTTAAAGATTACACAATCCAGTGTCCTCATCACGGCTTCAGTGAAGAGACCTTACTCAGCACCATCTACCGCGGAGCTTCACTAAAGATTCGCTTGTTGCTTGACACGGCTAGTAAAGGGAACTTCCTTGGTCAAGATGTAGAAGAGGGTGATATATCATAGTTTTTATGGTTTTAACCATGATATAAGTCCTTTTCATTGAGTCTTTTTGGTCTTTTTAGAGTCCTAGAAGAGTCTTTGCAGGTTATAGCATGTCTGGAGCATAATTGGAGATTTTGGAACCTTTTGGAGCATTCTGAGTTGAAGCCACGAAGTACCAAGCTCGAAGCAGAAAGTATCCCATATGGTGACGCTCGTCACCACCCTTGGTGATGCTCGTTACTCATCAAGGAAGGAGCGTGGTGGATTTATTAAAAGTATGAAGATTATTTGCAGAATTGACCCAAAAGTTCTATTATTTACAAAAAGACCCAGATCGTGTTTAGCCTCTATTTATTAGGTTTTTCAGCCATTGTTGGCGATTATCTTAGTTTTTGAGAATTCAGAGAGCTTAAAGAGAGATTTATTCATAGCTTTTTGGGGAGACAAATCCTGTACTCTTTTGGAGAAGATTTCGAACCCCTCTATTCTTTTACTCTTTCTCTTAATGCAATATAATTCAGTTATGCTTTGTGATCCCATAATCATGTCTGAGTAATCTGCTAGTTAAGTTAGGGCTTTTTCAAGGGTTGATGAAGAGATTGTAGAATCGCAATTCTGTTAGGATTATCTTTTGGTTTTTCATCTCTGCTTGCTTTAAAATCGAATTTCTGAGAAACATCATCTAGGAATCCGAAAATCATAGGTTGTTAAATATATGTGAGAGCATTATTGATAACCTGAACTAGTATTTGATGAGCAAAACAACTTAGTGCAAAGTGATTTGGCTTAGGAGTTTTGTAAACAATTGAATCTGATCATTCCTGCATGCTTAGGTTGTTAGGGTTTGCAAAGAGATTTGAAACTCTGTGATTTAGGCATAGATAACTTCTGTAATGAGAATTGATTAGTTATGCATTAGTAATTCATGTTTAAAACGGTTCTTAATAATTCTTGATTTCATGCATTCTACATTCTTGGATTCAATCTGCGAATTGTCCTGACTTAGCGCTTTTAGTCTTCTGAAACTTAGATCATCTACCAAAAATCGTTTGCTTACTTTTAATCATTAATTCGCATTACATACATTATATCCTGCTTAGCATAATCCGAATCTACATTTGATAGTGTAGTTTAAATTACTCCCTTGGGATTCGATACCCCTTGTACTATAACTGCTTTTGCTGTGCACTTGCAGTAGTTTTATTTGGGTAAAACCTGACCCTATCAAGTTTTTGGCGCCGTTGGCGGGGAGTAATAGCTGCCTTTCGATATCTAGTATTATGATTTTGTCTAAGTTTTAATTTGTTTACTAACTTTTTGCTACTTTTCTTTGTTCCTGTTTCAGGTGTATGCCTAATCGCAGAACCAGAAGCAACAAGGAGAAGGAGCTTGTGACTTTGAGCATCGACGAGCTTGCTAGGTTGGAGAGAACTAACAGGAAAGCTAAGAAGCAATCTACAATGGTCGCTCCACTTATCTTGGTTGAAGATGCAGAAGGTCACTTGGTTGACAGGGAAGGAAACAGGAGAAACGAAGAGGGGCAGAGAATTGATCATGAGGGGAATGTCATTGTTGAACAGCAGGTTCAACAAGTGAATGAGAACGTGGGAGTCCCTGCTGCTGCCAATAACGCTGCTGGGCGTTTTGTTCAGAGGACACTAAGTGACTACAATAGACCTGATCATTTCTATGACAACAGAGCTGCAATCCGACCTCCTGCCTTCCAGAGAAATGATTTTGAGGTTAAGCCTGTCTACTATCAGCTGGTTAGCCAGCATCCAAGCCATGGCTTGCCTCATGAGCATCCTATGGATCACATAGAGATGTTTGAGAGGACCTAGCTTCAAGTGTCAAAGCTACTGGAGTCAGCAATGATTTCCTGTTCTGCAAGCTTTTTTCTTACTCTCTTGGAGGAGAGGCTGCATATTGGCTGAAGCAACTGGAACCTGCTTCATTGACCACTTGGGAAGACACTAAGAACGCCTTTCTGAATAACTTCTATGATGATGCTAGATCAGAGGACATGAGGACGAAAATTGCATCCTTTACACAAGGCCCTACTGAAGCTTTTAAGGCTTCTTGGATCAGGTTCAAGTCTTATCAAAGGGACTGTCCTCATCATGGCTTTATTCATGTGCAATTACTTGGGATTTTCTTCAGGGGCATTGACTGGAAGTATCATATGGTGCTGGATGCAGCAAGTGCAGGAAACTTCAACACCAACAGACCAGAGGAGGCGATCAGACTGATTGAGAATTTGGTCTGCAGCAACAGCACTAAAAATGTAGACTTTCAGAGGATGAAACAAGCTGGTGTGGCTGATGGAAACCAGATTGCTGAAGTTAAGGCTAAGCTGGATGATATGCACAGCCTTTTAGTGGGAAAGAAGTCAGTTCACTTTGCTGCAGAAGTGGAAACTTTCGAAGCTCCAAAGGAGGTTGAACAGGAAGATGTAAATTTCATCAATTCTGGTGGTTTTCAGGGTCAAAGGTATGGGAATCAGCAGTGGAACAGAGGATACAGCAACAACAATCAGAAGAACACCTTTACAGGAGGACAGAGCACGCCTGGTTTCACTCCTAAGCCCCCATTCCAGGAGACAGAGTACCAGAAGCCATTCCAGAACAGTGGAAATTACAGAAACTATGATTCTTCTTCTTATCAACCAGCACCTCCACAAGAGAACAAAATGGAAGCAATGCTAGAACAACTCTTGGAAGGACAACAGAAGCTTACAGTGGACTTCAATGGCAAGATAGATTTGCTCTATCAGGATTTGAATGGAAAAATTGAGAGTCTGAACTCTCATATGAAGAAGCTTAATGTTCAAGTTGCCCGAACTGCAGGAGCTGTTCAGAGGCAAGAAGGATTTCTTCCAGGAAGAACTGATGCTAATCCCAAACACCATGTGGATGCCATCAAATTGAGGAGTGGAAAGAACCTGCAACCAGTGTTGCAGAAGGATTTAACCTCAAGAAATTTTGTGGGTATTGAAGAGTATGAAGATGAAGAAATATCTGCTGAAGACCCACGGGTGACGCTCGTCACCAATAATGGGTGTCGCTCGTCACCCATCGAGCACAACCCCGACCCCGACTCTTCACAATTTGGTGACGACCGTCACCAGGAGGGTGACGACCGTCACCAGGAGGGTGACGCTCATCACCCAAATCCAATGATTGACCCCGACTTGTCCAAAGTGAGTGACGCTCGTCACCAACCCAGTGACGCTCGTCACCAGACGCCATATACTACAGTTTCGCCTAAGACTTCAGATAATGCTAAGGAGACCGTGTATAAACCCAAAATACCCTATCCTAAGCATCCTAAGAAGTCTAAGCAAGAGCTTGAAGATGCAAGATGCAAGGCTATCATGGACAAGTTGGTCATAGAGATCCCATTGATTGATGCTATAAGGATCACTCCTGTTATAAGGAGGTATGTGAAGAGGATGGTGACCAATAAGTTGAGTCTAGAAGCTGGGGCTATGATGATCAACGAGCAGGTCAGTGCAGTGATTCAGAACAGAGTTCCAGAGAAGATTTCAGACCCTGTAAGCTTTGTTTTAGAATGCACAATCTTCAATGACAAGTTTGAGAGGTCATTGTGTGATCTTGGTTCTAGTGTAAACCTCATGCCTCATTTTGTTGCCAAGAGCTTGGGGATGACCAATTTCAAGACTACAAGGATATCTCTTGTCCTAGCTGATAGATCAGTCAGAGTTCCTGAAGGAGTGATAGAGGATGTTCCTATCAAAGTAGGAGATTGTATGATTCCTACAGATTTTTTGGTTCTGGAATATGGAGAAGAACCCAAAGACCCCTTGATTCTTGGCAGACCCTTCTTGGCTACTGCAGGAGCTACTATTGATGTCAGGAAGGGTAGAATAGAGCTGAATGTTGGTGATTTAGTGATGAAATTCGAAATGGACAAGCTGATGAAGAGGTCAACCATAGATGGACAGACTTTTTATGTGGATGTTCTCACAAACATTGCTAATCAGATTTTCCATGAGATGAGTTCAGAGAATCCCTGGGAAAGGGCGTTGACCACTTCTACAGCTGAGTATGAGCATTTAGATGCTCCTGCAACAGGGTACACAAAGATGATGGATGCTACTGAACAAGTGATGCAACTGGTTGCACAGGATGAACTTGTCTCTACATCTGCGAAAGCTGCCACAATGGGTGATTGGTCTGCACCAAAAGCACCAAAAGTTGAGCTTAAATAGCTCCCTGCAGGGCTAAAGTACGCATTTCTTGGAGAAAATTCCACCTATCATGTAATTGTTAATGCTTCATTAAACAATGCAGAGCTCACCCTTTTGCTAAGTAAGCTGCGAAAATTTCGCAAAGCTCTTGGCTACTCTCTTGATGACATTACATGTATCTCTCCAGACTTGTGCATGCATAGGATACACTTGGAGGATGAGTCGAAATCATCAGTTGAGCATCAGAGGAGGCTGAATCCGAATTTGCAAGATGTAGTCAAGAAAGAGATCATGAAGTTGTTGCAGGCTGGTATCATCTATCCCAAATCAGACAGTGCTTGGGTGAGTCCAGTGCACGTGGTGCCTAAGAAAAGAGGTGTCACAGTGGTGAAAAATGACAAGGATGAGCTGATTCCAACCAGGACTGTGACAGGACACATGATGTGCATTGACTACAGGAAACTGAATGCAGCAACAAGGAAGGACCATTTTCCTCTGCCCTTCATCAATCAGATGCTGGAGAGGCTGGCGAATCACAAGTATTATTGCTTCCTTGATGGGTATTCAGGCTTCTTTCAGATCTCCATCCATCCAGATGATCAGGAGAAGACTACTTTTACCTGTCCCTATGGCACTTTTGCATATCGCAGAATGCCTTTTGGGCTGTGTAATGCTCCTGCAACCTTCCAGAGATGCATGATGTCGATTTTCACAGACATGATAGAGAAGTTTATGGAGGTGTTCATGGATGACTTCTCTGTTTATGGGTCCTCTTTCAAGAGCTGCTCGGATAATCTGTGTGCAGTTCTGCAGAGATGTGAAGAGAAGCACTTGGTTTTTAACTGGGAGAAGTGCCATTTTATGGTTCAGGATGGTATTGTGCTTGGCCACAGAGTCTCAAGAGACGGTATAGAAGTGGACAGGGCGAAAATTGAGGTGATGACAAGTCTGCAAGCACCTGATTCAGTCAAAGCAGTGAGGAGTTTTGTGGGTCATGCAGGCTTCTACAGAAGATTCATCAAGGACTTTAGCAAGATAGCACGCCCCCTTACTGCTCTTCTCTGCAAAGATGTGAAGTTTGAGTTCACAGAAGAGTGCAAATCTGCCTTTGAACAGATCAAGCAAGCTTTGGTTAATGTGTGATGCCAGCGATTTTGCAGTTGGAGCAGTGCTGGGACAGAGGAAAGACAAGAAACTCCACGCCATCTACTATGCAAGTAGAACTTTGGATGATGCTCAGAAGAATTATGCAACAACTGAGAAGGAATTGTTAGCTGTTGTGTTTGCTTTTGAGAAGTTCAGACAATATCTTGTTGGCTCCAAGGTCGTGGTTCATACTGACCATTCAGCACTGAAGTACCTGATGCAAAAGAAGGATGCAAAGCCAAGGCTGTAGAGATGGATCCTGCTTCTTCAGGAATTTAACATTGAAGTGAAGGACAAGAAAGGGGTTGAGAATGGAGCTGCAGATCATCTATCCCGGATTCAAGTCGAAGACAGTGTCCCAATCAATGATTTCTTGCCTGAAGAGAGTGTTTACAGGGTGGAAACAAGAGAACAGGAGGAAAGTATTGAAAACCTGCTATTTTCTCGAAGCTGCAGGGAAGTGACGAGCGACACCAGGAGGGTGACGCTCGTCACCGACCCAGAACAGCCACGACCAAAGTGTACGAAAGAGGTGACGCTCGTCACCAATCTCTACACTTTTCTGCGATTTGTGCAAGTTTGGGGATGGCTTTTGAAGAGCCTGTTTATGCTTTGAATGATCCAAAGAGGCCCTGGTATGCTGATATTGCAAATTACCTTGCTGCAGAGGATGAACCACATGACTTCAAAGGCTATGCTAATAAAAATTTCTTGAGAGAAATTAGGAGATTCTATTGGGATGAGCCATACCTCAACAAGCATTGTGCTGATGGGATCTACAGGAGATGCATAGCAGAAGAAGAAGTGCAGGACGACCTCTTTCACTGTCATGGATCAGAGTATGCTGGACACTTTGCTACATTCAAGACTGTCTCTAAGGTATTGCAAGCTGGATTTTGGTGGCCTACTATGTTCAGAGACGCCCAGGCCTTCATCACAAGCTGTGATACTTGTCAGAGAAGAGGAAAAATCAGCAGGAGACATAAGATGCCACAGAACTTCATTCTGGAAGTTGAGGTCTTTGATTGTTGGGGTATTGACTTCATGGGACCTTTTCCCTCATCCTATGGGAATAGATACATTCTGGTTGCTGTTGATTATGTATCTAAGTGGGTAGAGGCGTTGGCTACTCCTACTAATGATGCAGCAGTGGTTTTGAAACTGTTTAAGACCATTATCTTTCCCAGATTTGGTGTCCCGCGGATTGTCATAAGTGATGGTGGTTCTCACTTTGTCAATAAGGTTTTTGACAAACTGCTGAAGAAGTATGGTGTACAGCACAGAGTAGCCACGCCCTATCACCCCCAAACAAGTGGGCAAGTTGAGGTTTCCAACAGGCAGATCAAGCAGATTCTGGAAAAGACAGTTGGGAAGACAAGGAAAGATTGGTCTGAAAAGCTGGATGATGCATTATGGGCTTACAGAACAGCAAACAAAACGCCACTTGGGACTACACCATTCCATCTTCTCTATGGCAAGGCGTGCCATCTACCAGTAGAGTTGGAGTTCAAAGCAGAATGGGCCATCAAGAAGCTGAACTTCGATCTGAAGCCTGCTGCAGAAAGGTGCTTGATTCAGCTCAATGAACTGGATGAGATCAGATATCTGGCCTATGAAAACTCCAAGTTATACAAGGAGAGGACAAAGGCATATCATGATAAAAAGATCATCTCCAGGCATTTCGAGCCCAATGACCAGGTATTACTCTACAACTCTCGTTTACAGCTTTTTCCTGGTAAATTGCGTTCTCGATTGTCAGGTCCTTTCACTGTCAAAGAAGCTCGCCCACATGGTGCAGTTGTCCTGATTAACTCCAAAGGAGAGAAGTTCACTGTCAATGGACAAAGGGTAAAGCATTACTGGGCACAAGCAGAGATTCCAGCAGGACACATTGTGTCTCTGGATGATGCACCAGCTGTCTAAACAGCCAACCAAAGTCAAGCTAATGACTTTAAACAAGCGCTTAGTGGGAGGCAACCCACTGGTAAGTTCTAGATATTTTATTTGGCTATTAGTTTCGTGCTTAAGATTAACAATTATAATATTATTCAGTTTAAAAAAAAATGGTGACGATCGTCACCCTTACGGTGACGCTCGTCACCTGTAGGAGTCGAGAAGGGGGGGTTTATTTTCTTCTTCTTCTTCCTCGTGCTCACTTCTCAGATAACGAACACATAGTAATATTCTCACAAATTCCTAACTTTTGATTTTCTAAACCAAATTGAGTGATTCAAGAGTCTAATCCGTGCAGATTTTACTCCTCTTTCTGAATATCAACTCGATTATTAAGATCTGCATGGTATGTGTTCGGAATCCCCAATTTTCAGTCCGCCATAGGTTTGGTAAAATCCGATTTTTGACTTGATTGGCTTAATTTAACTGTTGAATCATGGTTAGTTAGGTTGTATTAGAGGAATGAAACCATCTATGTGAGCTTTTATCGGTTGATTTGCAAGTTTTGAATTTTCGAGTTCATGATGAAAATTGCAAAAATCTGGAAATTTTCGGTGATTTGGGTTGAACTGATGATTGAATTGTGTTCCTGGTAGTGCTGTAGTTGATCGCCATCAGTTATTTCACCTTGATTAATTGATTTTTTGAATTTTGAAAAATTTGCTAATTTTGGTGATGTTTATGGTCGATTTTGATCTTCAATTTTCAGATGCCTCGACAGGAGAAACGACCAAGGCAAAGCTCTTCTTCAAGCACTGCAACGGGGTCTACAGATTCCTTCAGTCAGTACCCGGTTTGCAGGCCTCAATGGCCCAAGCGAGAAGATCGGAAAATAGTCTCTGGAGTGGCTTGGGCAGGAACTCCGAGGCAGGAAATATCACGGGACACTTGTATATTCGGTGATATCCAGGAGGAGTGGGATGAGTATGACACGCTATTCTACAATGCGTGGCTGGGAGTGAAGATTATCCCCACTCGGTTCGCAGATTCTGCTGTTCTGCAGAAGATTGGGATCTTCGAGGAGGTTGTTCAGATTCTGGAGAGCATTGGGATGGGGACTATGCCGTTCCAGCAGTATGATCTCTACCCAGATTTGGTCCGCCAGTTTCTCTCTACAGTTCGCGTCGACTACGCGAATGAGTAGGCGAAGCGTGCGCAAGAAGGCACGATGACGTTTCTGATCTGAGGGGTTCGATACCGGATCAGTCTGATGGAGCTTTGTGGGATCTATGGCTTCTCTGACCATCCCATAGGCGTTCTCCTTCCCTCTCAGTGGACCCATATGCGGACGTTCTGGTCCAAGTTCGGGAATGGAGTCTATGACAACAAGACTAGCACGCAGACAGAGGTTCGCCATCCTGTCTTGAAGTACATTATGCGCCTCTTTGGCCATACCATTTTGTGCAACTCTGCGCCTAGCAAGACTCGGGTTAGTGAGCTGATTCTCCTCTACTACGGACTTTATGAGATGCTTGTTGATGTGATCCCTATCGATAGCATGGTTCGCGCCAACTTGGGCGCTGTTTTCGCTGAGCATCTGGTCTCCTTGAAGACCAAGCCGTTCACCAGTCCGGGGGAGAAGACCGAGAGTGTTGGCAGCCTTCTAACACCTATCTTACATCATTTCCAGATCGATGTCACTCCCTGCAGTCTACTCAGTACCAGATCACTTATGGATGACCAGTATCTGCGCCATGTCACTTGGCTGAAGATTGGAGTTGTCTGGACTTTCACTACTACTTCTGGAGAGTATATTGGCATTAAGTTGCCACGAAGAGCCCTCACTACGATTCAGGGAGTCCCACGCCAGCTTTTCTTCATGCCAGCTCAGACTCTGCTGTGCCCATTGGCTCTGCGCCCTGCTAGAGCTGCTACAGGTGGTGCCTCTGCTTCTATTGCCGCTGCTGCTGATGCTGGACCTTCTACACGCCAGAGTGGCTCTTCTATTGCTTTCAGGCGTCCTCCACGACCACAGACACCCATGGATATGGCTGCTTTTCAGGAGTATGTCATTGACAGCTTTGAGGGACTCTGGGATGCTGTTGCTACACTTAGCAACTGTGGTTGTGTCCGCCCCCATTACACCACTGAGCCTTGCGAGGATGAGGACTGAGGCTCTACTATCTGGTTACTTGTTTCTTTTCCCTCCTTCATTTTTATTTCTCTTGAGTCATTTTTATGTTTTCTTTGAGTCAGTTGTCAGTTTCTTTGATGATGTTTTGTGAGATTGTTGAACCAGGTAATTATTGCTATGTTTGGATGTTGTTAATTATGTGTTTGAGTGCTCAAAAAGTCTAACTTTCGAGTACACATGACAGCATTTCGTTAACTAACATCTAACTTAACAATTGGGCAATACTGGTCGTGGTGACGCTCGTCACCAGATTGGTGACGCTGGTCATCCGATCCCACGCGAGGTAACACTTTTCTGACTTGGTTTTTTGACTTCTCATTCATTTTTCTGACCAACTCTTGGCTTAATAACACTGGGGACAGTGTTGTTTAAGTCTGGGGGAGGTGGTTACTGACGTTGTGTACTTTGTGTCATGTTTATAGAGTCTTAAAGTTGAGTCAAAAACCTGTTTTATAGAGTCAAAATTTTGAAACTGTCAGTTTTTCTTGGAACTAACCATTAGACGTTTTTACTTATAAGAACCATTGCCACAGTAGTTGATTACAAGTCCTACTAAGTTGAAAGTCATAGGTAGATCAGTCTAGCAATGAAGGTCTAGGTCCTTAGAGAATCTGAAAATTTCCTGTTAACTCCACCTTAATGAACTTTAAACTTCTTATCTTGGTGATTGATTCTTATTGATCTTGATTCTGTCTTTTAGCACTAACAATAAAGTTAAGATACAGTCTCTCTTTGGTCTTCCCTGATGTGGTTTTTAAAAGTTTAAGTCCAAAGAATGGTGCATTCATGACCTTGTCTCCTCACAAGGAACAACAGTAGTGAACACACTCAAGAACCTGTCTCCTCACAAGGAACACAAGTAATGAGTAGCACCATATCTTAAACTGTAAAAGTTGAGAAAAAGAAGTGAAAAATCGAAAATATCCAAAAGAAAAGATCAAGGGAAGAGAAAATAGGAGAGCTGTGTTGAGACTGAATTGTTCAGTTGCTAGGAAGGGAAAAGAATCTGTAGAGTGATTGAGATGATAGAACCTTGATGAGATTTCACACTTAGATAAAAAATAAGGAGTTAACAGTAGAAATTTCAAATTTCTTGAAGGGATTTGGACTGAACTTGAGAGATTTGCTAAGCTTGTGATGATTAGACTGAAACTTGATCTTGTGTTGACTCTGTGGTATGTGGATTCGAAAGTTCTAACTAATGTGGTGTTCCTGATGACTGACTGACTGTTTCTTGTTTTCAAACCTCGACCCTGTTCTCTGTCTGATGTTTGCTTGAGGGCAAGCAAACGCTAAGTCTGGGGGAGTTGATATATCATGGTTTTTAACCATGATATAAGTCCTTTTTATTGAGTCTTTTGTTCTTTTTAGAGTCCTAGAAGAGTCTTTGTAGGTTATAGCATGTCTGGAGCATAATTGGAGATTTTGGAACCTTTTGGAGCATTCTGAGTTGAAGCCACGAAGTACCAAGCTCGAAGCAGAAAGTATCCCATATGGTGACGCTCGTCACCACCCTTGGTGACGCTCGTCACCCATCAAGGAAGGAACGTGGTGGATTTATTAAAAGTACAAAGATTATTTGCAGAATTGGCCCAAAAGTTCTATTATTTACAAGAAGACCCCAGATCGTGTTTAGCCTCTATTTATTAGGTTTTTCAGCCATTGTTGGCGATTATCTTAGTTTTTGCGAATTGAGAGAGCTTAGAGAGAGATTTATTCAGAGCTTTTTGGGGAGACAAATCCTGTACTCTTTTGAGAAGATTTCGAACCCCTCTATTCTTTTACTCTTTCTCTTAATGCAATATTAATCAGTTATGCTTTGTGATCCCATAATCATGTCTGAGTAATCTGCTAGTTAAGTTAGGGCTTTTTCAAGGGTTGATGAAGAGATTGTAGAATCGCAATTCTGTTAGGATTATCTTTTGGTTTTTCATCTCTGCTTGCTTTAAAATCAAATTTCTGAGAAACATCATCTAGGAATCCGAAAATCATAGGTTGTTAAATATATGCGAGAGCATTATTGATAACCTGAACTAGTATTTGATGAGCAAAACAACTTAGTGCAAAGAGATTTGGCTTAGGAGTTTTGTAAACAATTGAATCTGATCATTCCTACATGCTTAGGTTGTTAGGGTTTGCAAAGAGATTTGAAACTCTGTGATTTAGGCATAGATAACTTCTGCAATGAGAATTGATTAGTTATGCATTAGTAATTCATGTTTAAAACGGTTCTTAATAATTTCTGATTTCATGCATTCTACATTCTTGGATTCAACCTGCGAACTGCCATGACTTAACGCTTATAGTCTTCTAAAACTTAGATCATCTACCAAAAATCGTTTGCTTACTTTTAATCATTAATTCGCATTACATACGTTATATCCTGCTTAGCATAATCCGAATCTACATTTGATAGTGTAGTTTAAATTACTCCCTTGGGATTCGATACCCCGTGTACTACAACTGCTTTTGCTGTGCACTTGCAGTAGTTTTATTTGGGTAAAACTTGACCCTATCAGAGGGCATGGAGCTGATTGAGAACTTGGCATTGAGCGACGGCAACTATGCTGAAGATTATGATCGTGCACCGAGAGGTTCTGAGCTAGAATCCCACAAGAAAGAGTTGAAATCCTTGCATGAGAAGATTGACAAGCTGGTGTTAGCTAACCAGAAGCATGTTCACTTCGTTGGTGAAGCGGATGAAACCGTAGAGGACTAAAGTCAAGAAGAAGCCAATTGGGTGGCAGGACAGAACAACTACAAATCTCATGGCTATTCACAAGGCTACAACCAGAACAACAATCTCTCTTACCGTAGCACAAACGTCGCAAACCCTAAGGACCAAGTGTACCCTGCCGAGCACGCAAAGCCTTTCGTACCATACAACAAAGGTTTTCAGCCGAGTGGTGGCTTTCAAGGGCAAGGGCAGAACAACTTCCAAGGACAACAGCAAGGAAACAAAGGTTATACGCCAATGAACCCTCCGGGCTTTGTACCTCAGCAATAACCGATGCAACAACAAGTTGATCCTATCCAAGCTATGTTTCAATAATTGATTCAAGGGCAAGCCTCCACAAACCAGAAGTTTCCCGAGATGAACACTCGCTTAGACTCGTCTCTCACGGACTTCTCTACTCATATTACAACCTTGAATAATAAGATCAAGCAACTTGAGAAGGGAAAGGCAAGCTCAAGCGGTCAGAATAGCTTAACGGGCAAGTGTGAGCAAAATCCCAAGGAATACGCCAATGCCATTACGCTAAGGAGTGGGAAAGAGCTACCACCTACGGTTACTCCCAAGAACAACGAGGACGTTGTGATTCAAGAGGGGGAGGGTAAGCTTTCAGCCGATGATGAGATAAACTTTGACAATGTTTGGATTCAAGGACCAAGGAGAGGTGAGAAAGCGGTTGTTGAGAAGAAAGCGGAGCAAACTACCAAGGAGAAGGATGCTTATGTACCTCCACCGTATGTACCTAAGCTACCTTTTCCTTGCCGTTTCAAGAAGCAACTCATAGAGAAGCATAGAGTCTTGTTTGAGAAGCACCTTAAGGACGTAGAGATCAAGCTACCTCTCGTGGACTGCCTTGCAATGATGCCTAAATGCGCCTAAATACTCTCGTGAAGAAGAATAAGGAAAGCAAGGAAGTACTTGTTCTAAGTGAGGAGTGTAGTGCTGTGATACACATGGAGATAGTCGCTAAGAAGTTGGGAGACCCTGGAAGTTTCACTATACCTTGCGCTTTAGGTCCTTTGGAGTTCAAGAGTTGCCTTTGTGATCTCGGAGCTAGCATAAATCTGATGCCTCATTCCGTAGCAAAGAAGCTTGGCTTTACCCGCTTCAAGGATTGTAGAATCTTGTTGGTACTAGCTGACAGAAGTGTGAGGTTACCCGTGGGTTTGTTTAAGGACCTGCCGGTGACGATCAGTGGAGTAAACGTGCCTACGGACTTCATTGTGTTGGAAATGGATGAAGAACCAAAGGATCCACTCATTCTCGGTAGACCTTTCTTAGCCAACGCTGGAGCTATGATAGACGTCAAGAATGGGAAGATCGCCTTGCACTTGGGTAAAGATATAAGGCTGGACTTCGATATCAATGAGGTTTTGAAGAAGCCTACGATTGAAAGGCAAGCTTTCTACATTGAAACGTTGGATGCTCTAGCGGATGAGTTGCTTAAAGAGTTGGCTCAGGAGGATCATTTTAAGCTAGTACTTACTAAGGAGCCAGGAGAGTACGGTTATGTGGATCAGAGGACTCCGGAGTACGTCAACTTGCTTGATTCAAGGAAGGTTGTGCTTGAAGATGTAGGCGTTTCCCAAGAGATCGACTCTGAGATCGATGACATTACTCGATCCAGAGGTCTAATCGATAAGACTATCGAGAGCACAACTCGATCCGGTGCAGCAATCAACAGTCATATCAAGGAGGGTGATCGATCCTGGAAAACAATCGAGTCCAAGATCGAGAGAGGCCTTCCGATCAGATTGGGGTCTAATCTGGAGATCGACTCAGCGTCTCGATCTCTCATTCGATCCCTATTAAATCGAGTGAGTGAATCGAGCGAAACTGCTCGATCTAGACGACATCGAGAGCAAGATCGACTGGACGGCTCGATTTCAGAAGGGATAACGGTTGAAAAAAGCAGCCTCAAGGGCCATGTCTCGGGTTCTAAAGAAGGTTCCAAGGAGGAGAACAACAGCAACAGCAACGAGGATGATTGGAGCGAACTGTTAGCCCTAAAGGTGGACCTTAAGGAGCTCCCAAAAGGGCTAAGGTATGCTTTCTTAGGGCTTAACGAAACTTATCCTGTGATTTTGAATGAAAACTTAAGTGATAATGAGTTGCACTCGCTCTTAACTGAGTTGAGAAAGTATAGGAAGGCCATTAGGTACTCTCTAAGTGACATCAAGGGCCTTTCACCAATGCTTTGCACTCATAGGATTCACTTGGATAATGAGAACGCCTCTTCTATAGAACATCAAAGGCGTTTGAATCCAAATTTGAAAGAGGTCGTTAAGAAAGAGATTCTTAAGCTGCTAGAAGCTGACGTGATCTATCCCATAAGTGACAGCACGTGGGTTTCTCCCGTACACGTGGTGCCTCAGAAGGGAGGGATCACGGTCATTAAGAATGACAAAGATGAGCTTATACCTACTAGAAAAATTACTGGACACCGTATGTGTATTGATTATAGGAAGCTTAATCTTGCAACTAGAAAGGATCATTTCCCTTGCCTTTTGTTGATCAAATGTTTGAAAACTTCCTAATCACCCCTATTATTGCTTTCTTGATGGATATAGTGGATTTTTCCAAATACCAATCCATCCTAATGATCAGGAGAAGACGACCTTTACATGCCCTTATGGCACCTTCGTGTATCGAAGGATGCCATTCGGGTTGTGTAACGAGCTACGTTTCAGCGGTGTATGATGTCGATCTGCTCCGATCTAATAGAAAAGATGGTAGAGGTGTTTATGGATGACTTCTCGGTCTATGGTCCGTCCTTTTCTGCGTGTTTGTTGAATCTTTGCAGGGTATTCAAGCGTTGTGAGGAGACAAACTTGGTGTTTAACTGGGAAAAATGCCACTTCATGGTTAAGGAGGGGATCGTGCTCGGCCAGAAGATATCAAAAAAGGGTATTGAAGTCGACAAAGCAAAGATTAAAGTGATGACAAGCCTTGAGCCGCCAGTTAACGTCAAAGGAGTGAGAAGTTTCTTGGGACACGCCGGCTTCTACAGGCGCTTCATCAAAGATTTTTCTAAGATTGCACGCCCTCTTACGCGGCTGTTGTGCAAGGAGGCTGAATTCGTCTTTGATGAGGAGTGTTTGCAAGCTTTCGTGACCATCAAGGAGGCCCTAGTATCCGCGCCTATAGTGCAAGCACCAGACTGGACTCTACCTTTCGAGATTATGTGTGATGCTAGTGACTATGCCGTGGGAGCCGTTCTAGGCCAAAGGAAGGATAAGAAGCTGCACGTGATTTACTATGCTTCAAGAACCTTGGATGACATGCAAACGAGGTACACCACTACGGAGAAGGAGCTATTGGCGGTTGTATTCGCCTTTGAGAAGTTCAGGGCTTACCTCGTGGGTTCCAAGACCATTGTTTACACGGATCACGCAGCTTTGCTTTATATCTATTCCAAGAAGGACACTAAGCCGAGGCTTTTGAGATGGATCCTCTTACTCCAAGAATTTGACATGGAGATCAAAGATAAGAAAGGGATAGAGAACGGCGTTGCTGACCATCTCTCTAGGTTAAGTATCAACGAGCCTCTTCCTTTACATGATTCTCTCCCCGAGGAACAACTCATGGCGATCACTACGGCTGTTTGTGGGAGTCTAGAAGAGCGGTTTGAGGAAGCTCTGAGTTTCAAAGAGGAGGATCTCCCTTGGTACGCAGATATTATGAATTACTTAGCATGTGGAGAGGAGCCTTCGCATCTTGACAACTACCATAGGAAGAAGTTTATGGGGGACGTGAGCCACTACTATTGGGATGAGCCCTATCTATACAAGAGAGGAGTTGATAGCCTGTACAGAAGATGCGTGACAAATGAGGAAGCAAGAGATATCATCCTTCATTGCCACGGGTCTTTGTATGGAGGGCACTTTGCTTCATTCAACACTGCCACTAAGGTCTTACAAGCCGGCTTCTGGTGGCCGTCAATCTTCAAGGACACCCACGAGTTCGTGATGAGTTGGGAAGCTTGTCAAAGAGCAGGGAATATCACTAAGAGGAATGAAATGCCTCAAGTCCCCATATTTGAGGTAGGCGTCTTTGACGCGTGGGGCATAGACTTCATGGGGCCGTTTCCTTCATCATACGGCATCAAGTTCAAACTAGTAGCTGTTGATTATGTCTCTAAGTGGGTTGAGGCCATTGCTTCCCCTACAAACGACTCTAAGGTGGTGATCAAGCTCTTTAAGAGCATTATTTTCCCGAGGTTTGGAGTTCCCAAGGTGGTGATAAGCGACGGAGGGAGCCATTTCATCAACAAGCTGTTTGGAAATCTGCTAAGGAAGTATGGCGTAATGCACAAGGTAGCTACGCCTTACCATCCTCAAACGAGTGGCCAAGTGGAGGTCTCTAACCGTCAGATAAAGGCGATACTCGAGAGAACTGTTGGGACAACTCGGAAGGATTGGGCGGTGAAGTTGGATGACGCTTTGTGGGCGTACCGGACTGCTTTCAAAACGCCCATTGGTACTACTCCTTTCACCCTTCTCTACGGCAAAGGATGTCATCTCCCCGTTGAGCTGGAGCATAGGGCGTTGTGGGCTGTGAAGCGGCTGAATTTTGATCTGAAGACGGCTCAGGATAAGGGGTTGATCCAGTTGCACGAGCTTGATGAGCTAAGGCTGTACGCTTACGAAAACTCTCATGATTTGAAACTTGTCCTATTAAGTGAAAACCTTAACTTGAATTTTTAATTATCATTCCTATGCACTTGAAAATGAACACATGGATCTTAAAAATATTTAGGCTCTCTTCTTCCATTTACCACTCTTTGTGAGCCTAAGTAGAACGCCCGCCTTGACCCTTACCTTTCTTTGAAGCCAAATTTTCCTGTGTGACATCATTGTGAGGCCTCTTTCGGTTTGAACTTAGCATAACGTGTTACATTTAGGCGACATGATTTGGTTCTCATATGATTGCTAGCTTTGCATTTTGAAGCTAGATGTAGCCTTAGGATAAGTTTGGGGGATCATTGGGGTTGCTTTAATGTTTATATGCTTTCGGTTTCAAAAGAGTTTGGTATTTGAAGTGAATAAAAGGTTTTAAGTGAAAAGTTTTGTGTTTAAAATGTATAATGCTCCAATAATTTCAGAAGATAGCTCTCTTAAAATAAAAAGAAAAAGAAAAATAAAAGAGCCTAAGTACCAAAATAAAAAGAGAAAAAAAAGAAAGAAAAAAATATATAAGAGAGCTATCAATAAAGAAATAAGGAGCCTAATATTTTTTTCAAACCTTTTCACTAGCCTAAAAGAGTTAAGATGTTTTCTATTTTAATTTGGGGTTTGCTAAGCTTTTGCTTTGAAAATAAGGGTAGATTTTAGGAGGGTGAGTGAGCTAAAAAGAAAAAAATGAGAGGGGTTTTAGGATCATTGTTAGCTTGCATGGGTAGATGAGAATCTGATCATGTATGCATCAATTGCCTTTACCTTTATCATTATGCATAAAGTTCTTACCACTTTTGAGAGAAACACGTGCTTAAAATAAACCCTCTATAAAATGAAATCATTCTATGCACATACCCTTTACCCTTAGCCAAATGTGTTTTGCTTTAAAGTGCATAAGTTTGATTCATGGTTCGGTCATTAATGAATGTTAAAGGATGAGTTTCTTTGATTGTTTGGAATAGGAGAGTCATGATTTGAAATTCTTTGTGCGATGAGTATGGCTAAGTTCTTTGGTGTATGAGTGTGTGCATTGAATTTTAGAACTAGTAACTAGGACGTTGATATTGATTCATTTGAAAAATACCTTTGCAAGAAACTTAAACCCCCGTTTGTTTTAAAACCTCTCTCCCTTCTTTAATTTTGTTTGCTTAAGGGCAAGCAAAAGGTATGTTTGGGGGAGTTGATATAGCTGGATATTCCATGTATTTTGCATACATATAAGTTAGTTTCTCACGCATATACATTGCATTTTAGACTAGTTTGCATCACTTTAGGTCCTAGAGTATTCTTGCACCAGCATATGCATATTTCTTGCATTTTGCATCACATACAGGTTGTTTTCGGCTACTTTGGAGTCATGGAGGGTTCGTAGACGTGCTGAGGCTCGTGAGGAGGTTTGTGGGACTTGGAGAATTCACGAATGCTTGCTAAGGACCAGAGATCATGAAGCGGATGGAGCATGGCCGGTCGATCTAGATGAGATCGACCACAAGATCGAGTAGTACATCCGATCCAGGGGAACTGACCGAGACGGAGATCGAGTGAAGCGATCGATCAAGGAGTACGGACTTGAATGACGCTATGCAGAGCGAGAGCCAGATCGAGACCACCACTCAATCCTCTGACGATCGACTCCAAGATCGAACGAAGCACTCGATCCACCGAAGAAGATCGAGACAGAGATCGAGTTGAAGCCCCGATGTCCGAAGATGATGGAGCGAGATGCTCGATCTTGAGGTCGATCTTAGTGCACTTTAACCGTTATTGACCGTTAGCAAGGGGGGGACCATCGAGCTGTTTGGCTAATTTCGGGAAGGCGGTGATGATGCTTTTTGATACACGTTTTCACTTTATCATTTTATCATCTTTTTCTCTTTATTCGAAGGCGATTTCGACATTGTTAGACATTGAAGCTTTGTTCTTGAATCTTTGAATCGTTTAAGTTTAATCTTTGTTCTTCATGTCTATCAGTTCGTCGTTTATGCTTTTCTTGGTTTACTCAATGTGTAGCGAGTAGTTTATTCGGGTTTTGGGGTTGAGAGGATTCAAAGGGGTCGAAAAGGTTTTCAAAGTTTGGTGTTTTCTTGTTCTTCATGGCTTTCTCTTCTAGGATGTCGAGTTCTTACGGTTTAAAGACTCTCACGCCAAGATCTTTATGATCAGAGAGGTCTCTTACCTTGACAGGATCCAGAGATCTCTGAAAATTTCATCCTAGAGACTAGTTACCCTTTCCCAAACGCCATGGTAGTTTAGGGGACTAGTTAAGCCGCGTGTTTGAAATCTGATTTCCTTGCCCTTCAATCTCCTTTTCCGTCAAACGCCATGGGTCTGGAGGAGAGAATGAAGGAGTGATCCATACCACACGCCATAGATGGATATTGTTTTGTTTTCAAGGTTTAGAGAATCTCACAAAGTGAGTAGATATAGAGTTCTCAAATCGAGCTTGAACCTTTGAAACCCTTGAACATGAATCTCAACCCTAGACCCTCTTTCTTAGTATTCTTACATCTCTGTTAATCATTTGCTTGCTATCTGTTCGCATCCTGGTCATTAGATTCATTTCTGTTGAACATTTAGATGAGATCGATCGTTGTTGCACGATCTAGTAGTCGATCTTGTGGTCGATCCACTAGTCGATTTGTATAAATTCATAGCTTTGCATTTTAATCATTCTGTTTGTTCGTCGTGGTAGTTCACTCGTTCCTGATATTTTTTAAAATAGTTTTGACTTGCATTTAGTCGTTGTATCTAGTTTTTAGGATTTTCACAAAACCGTTCATCATTTTGCTTAGCTTTACTCGATCCTTGCATTCTCATTGCACTTTCTAGCTCCTAGGTTGGATTGATTCCTCTTGCATTATACAACGACTGTGTGCTTCTTGAGTTTTGATAACCTTTTGTTGCATTTGGGCTTTGATACAACATCATACTCCAAAATGTTTGTTACCAGCGGCATCTCATTCCTCTTTGTGATGTTCACAGCTCTTTGGGAAGCTTCACACGTCTTTACAAACTCGTGAGCATCCTTGAGGAGTGTAGGCCACCAAAACCCGACTTGTAGAACCTTTGTAGCCATCTTGAATGAAGCGAAGTGCCCACCGTAAGCCATACTGTGGCAATGGAGAAGAATGTCTTTTGCTTCTTCTCTTGTGACACACCTCCGATATAAGCTGTCTACTCCCCTCTTGAATAGATAGGGATCATCCCAAAAGTAATTAGAGATGTCCCTCATGAACTTCTTCTTATGGTAGTAGTCCAGGTGAGTAAGCTCTTCCCCACAAGCCAAGTAGTTTACAATATCCGCATACCAAGGCAAATCTTCTTCCTTGAAGCTCAAGACTTCTTCAAACTTCGCCTTCAGCCTTGCACATACCACTGTGTTGACCTTCATAAGCTGCTCTTCAGGGAGTGAGTCATCCAAAGGCAAGACTTCATTCACTCTCATCCTTGAGAGATGATCCGCTACACCATTCTCAATCCCCTTCTTGTCTTTGATCTCCTTGTCAAACTCTTGTAGGAGAAGGATCCACCTTATGACTCTCGGCTTGGTGTCTTTCTTGGAGTATATGTACCTCAAGGCAGCATGGTCAGTATACACTATGACCTTAGAACCCACCAAGTATGACATAAACTTCTCAAAAGCGAATACCACGGCTAGAAGCTCTTTCTCGGTGGTAGCATACTTCACTTGCGTGTCATCCAAGGTACGGCTTGCATAGTAGATCACGTGCAGCCTCTTATCCTTCCTCTGATCGAAGACAGCACCCATGGCGTAGTCACTCGCGTCGCACATAATCTCGAAGAGTAGGTCCCAATCCAGAGCTTGAACTATAGGCGCGTAAATCAAGGCTTCTTTGATGGTCTTAAAGGCTTGAAGGCATTCTTCATCAAAGATGAACTCGGCTTCTTTGCACAGTAGTCTCGCAAGAGGATGTGCTATCTTGGAGAAATCCTTGATAAACCTCCTGTAGAAGCCAGCGTGCCCCAAGAAGCTCCTTATCCGTTTCACATTAACCAGCGGCTCTAAGCTCATCATAACCTCTATCTTTGCTTTGTCAACCTCAATCCCATTCTCAAAAATCTTGTGCCCAAGTACAATGCCTTCTCTCACCATGAAGTGACACTTTTCCCAATTCAGCACCAAGTTTGTCTCCGCACATCTCTTGAGAACCCTGCAAAGATTTGACAAACAACCACCAAAGGAAGCACCATACATTGAAAGATCATCCATGAAAACCTCTACCATTTCCTCTATGAGATCAGAGAAAATAGACATCATACACCTTTGAAAGGTTGCTGGTGCATTACATAACCCAAATGACATCCTTCGATAAGCAAAGGTACCATAGGGGCATGTAAAAGTGGTTTTCTCTGGGTCATTAGGATGAATGGGTATTTGAAAGAAACCAATATAGCCATCAAAAAACAGAAGTATGGGTGATTAGCTAATCTCTCTAGCATTTGATCAATGAAGGGAAGAGGGAAATGATCTTTTCTAGTGCCTGAGTTGAGTTTCCTATAATCAATACACATTCTATGTCCAGTTATTGTTCTTGTAGGAATTAACTCATCTTTTTCATTTTTTATAACCGTGATATCCCCTTTCTTTGGTACCACATAGACAGGAGAGACCCATGTGCTATCACTGATAGGGTATATCACGTCAGCTTCTAAGAGTTTTACGATTTTTTTCTTGACTACTTCTTTTAAATTTGGGTTCAAACGCCTTTGATGCTCAATGGAAGATGTGTTTTCATCATCTATGTGAATCCTATGCGTACAAAGCACTGGTGAAAGGCCCTTGATGTCACAGAAAGAGTACCCAATGACCTTCCTATACTTCCTCAGCTCCTTAAGGAGCGAGTCTAACTCATCATCACTTAGATTTTCATTCACAATGACTGGATAACTATCATTTGGTCCCAAGAAAGCGAACCTTAGCCCATTCGGAAGCTGCTTAAGGTCCACCTTTGGGGTTAGCAGCTCGCTCTAGTCTTCCACTTGGCTGGTGTTGATGTTGCTGTCCTCGTTCCCCTCTTTTGAACCCGAGTCATGAGCTCTTAAGCTGCCTTCTTGAACCGTTCCTACCGCAGAGATCGAGTAACCCAGTCGATCGTTCACTCGTTCTAGGCTGGATCGATTGCACTCCCTCGATTCACTTGCTCGATTGGATATGGATCGAGCAGGAGATCGATTCGCGAGGTCGTTCTCGGAACAGATCGAGTTGCCTTTGTCGATTGTCTCATAGATCTCTTTCCTGGATCGAGTAATATGATCGATCTTCAGGTCGATCTCTAGGTACTCGCCTTCATCTTCTCTCACAATCTTGCGAGAATCAAGGATGTGTACATACTCCTGGGTCTGTTCACTCAAGAAACCATACTCCTCACACTCCTTTGTCACAACCAGCTGCAGATGATCTTCTTGTGCCAATTCCTCAAGCAACTCATCAGCCAATTCATCCAAAGTTTCAATGTAGAAAGCTTGTCCACCAATCGTTGGCTTCTTCAAGACTTCATTGATGTCAAAGTTCAGCTTGATGTCTCTGCCAATGTGTAGAGAAATCTCACAATTCTTCACGTCTATGATGGCTCCAGCAGTTGCTAGAAAGGGTCTACCAAGGATTAGAGGATCTCTTGGCACCTCATCCATTTCTAGCACTACGAAATCTGTTGGCACATTAACATTGTTGATCCTCACGGATAGTTCTTCAAGCATGCCTACAGGGAGCCTTATACTTCGATCAGCCAGAATGAGTGAGATTCTACACTCCTTAGACTTGGTAAGGCCTAGCTTTTTGGCAATGGAGTGAGGCATAAGATTAATGCTTGCACCAAGATCACATAAGCAGCTTTCAAACTTCAAAGGGCCTAGTGCACAAGGTATAGTGAATGACCCCGGATCTCCTAGCTTCTTTGGTGTTATCTCCTTGTGGATGATTTCACTGCATTCTTGACTCAAAACCAAGACCTCGTCGCTCTCTTTCTTCTTCATAGCAAGAGTATCCTTCAAGAACTTGGCATATTTTGGCATCATAGCCAAGCAATCAACCAACGGCAACTTGATCTCAATGTTCCTTATGTGCTTCTCAAATAAGGCTTTGTGCTTCTCAATCAACTGCTTCTCTAAACGTCCAGGGAAGGGGAGCTTCGGTTTGTACGGCGGAGGTATGAAAGCTTCTTTTCTCTTTGCTGACTTCCTCCACTTTTTTCTCTAAAACCGCTTCCTTACCTTTCTTTGGCCTTGCAATGTAGACATTGTCAAAGGTGATCTCTTGATCATTTGAGACAATACTCCCCCCCCCCCCCCCCCCCCCCCCCCCCCCCCCCCCCCCCCCCCCCCCCCCCCCCCAAAATTTTCTACAAAAGTGATTGGAATCGGATTCAACAACAGGGAATTTTTGGGAACTGCATTATGCATTTCATTTCTGGTAGTAGATCCATAATCAAAAAAGTGTTTGTGATTAATCTCTTGGATTTTAATTTTATCTACCCCTCTTGAATCACAATTTCCTCATTGTATTCAGGTATAGACCGTGGTGGTAGCTCTTTCCCACTTCCCAAAGTGATCGCGTTGGCATACTCCTTAGTGTTTGTCTCACACTTCCCGGGTAAGCTACCTTGACCCGCTTGAACTGGCTTTTCCTTTCTCTAGCTGGCGAATCTTGTTGTTCAGGATGGTGATTTGTGTAGATACCTCAGTCAGAGAAGAGTCCAGCCTATTGTTCATATCAACAATCTTCGGATTTGTAGTTGCTTGTCCCTGAAGTAACTGTTGGAACATAGCTTGAACCGGATCTTGAGGTGGCGGTTGAGCTTGTTGTTGTTGAGGCACGAAACCAGGAGGAAACACACGAGAGTAGTTTTTGTTTCCTTGTTGTTGCTGGCCTTGGAAGTTGTCTTGTCTTTGCCCTTGGCACCCACTGCTTTGTGTAAACCCTCCTTTATTGTAAGGAACAAAAGGTTTTCCTTGTTGTGGAGGGTACACTTGAGCCGTAGGGTTCTCTGATGTCATTGCATATTGCATACATTTTGCATACTCATTAGGTAGTTTTTCATGCATTTGTATCATGTTTTAGGTTAGATTGCATCACTTAGGGTCCTAGAGCATTCTTGCATCAGCATATGCATTTTTTCTGCATTTTGCATCACATTCAGGTTGTTTCTGGCTGCTTTGGAGTCATGGAGGTTCGTGGAGGTGTGGAGGCTGATGTAGCAGTTCAAAGGAGCTCGGGAATATGCTAAGGACCAGTGATCGAGGAGCAGATCGAGCATGGCCGGTCGATCTAGGAGTTGATCGACCAGAAGATCGAGCCAACTAGGCGATCCAAGGATAATGATCGAGACGGAGATCGAGTGAAGCAATCGATCAATCGGTACGGACGTAAATGACGCCATGCAGAGCGAGAGCCAGATCGAGTACACCACTCGATCCACCCGAAGATCGATACAAAGATCGGATGCAACACTCGATTCACCGATGAAGATCGAGACCCGGATCGAGCCGAAGACACAATGTCTGGATATGATCGAGAGAACAACTCGATCCAATGGTTGATCTCTATCCTTTCAACCGTTTTTGGCTGTTAGCGAAGGGGGGACCATTGGCCTGTTTGGTCATTTTAGGCAAGGAGGCGAGATGCTTTTTGGACGATTTTTAGATTCTTATCTTTTTTCCTCAAGTTTTCTCTCTCGTTTTTTGGAAGAACACCATTGTTGAACCAGTTTTCTTTTGAAGCTTTTGTATTCAAATCCTTATCGTTTAATCTAGTTTCTTTCATGTTCATCGTCGTATTTCTTCTGATTTGCTTGATTTACTTTATGTGTAGTGAGTAGTTTACTTTGGGTTCGGCGTTGAGAGGATTAAAGGGTAGAAAAGGTTCGATCTTGGTTTGTTTTCTAAACGTTTTAAGGCTATCTCTTCTAAGGTGTTGAAAGCTTAATGCTTGAAGACTCTCACGCCAAGAGCTTCATGATCCAAGAGGTTCCTTACCTTGACAAGATCCAGGGGTCTCGGAAGATCACACCTTAGAGGCTAGTTACCCCTTCCCAAAAGCCATGGAAGTTTGGGGGACTAGTTAAGCCATTACTCGAAATCTGTTTTCCTTGCCTTTCAACCCCTCTTTCCGCCAAAAGCCATGGGTTTGGAGGAGAGGATGAAAGAGTGATCTATACCGAAAGCCACGGATAGATCTTGTTTTGTTTTCAAGGCTTAGAGATCCTCACCAAGTGAGTCGATCTAAAGTTTCAAAGCCAAGATCAATCCTTGAAACCCTTTATATGAATCTCAACCCTAAAGCCCTTTCTTTTAGCATATTTACTTCTCATTTCATCTTTTACTTGTTATCTGATAGCATCCTGGTCATTAGATTCATTGTTCTTACGGTTTTAGACGAGATCGATCGTTTCTGCTCGATCTAGTGGTCGATCTTATGGTCGATCCACTAGTCGGATTTTAACATTTCGAAGCTCTTCCCTTTAATTTATCTGTTTGTTTCTCGTGGTAACTGCTTCCTTTCTAGTAATTTTAAAATAGGTTTCACTCTGTTTAAGTTGCTGCATTTAGTTTTTAGAATATTTCTCATAAACTGTCTCATTTGCTTAGATTTGTCTTAGACCTTGCATTCTCTGTGGATTCTCTATCATCTAGAAGTGGATTGACACTCTCCTGCTTGCTTTACTACAACGTTGCGTGCATTAGAGTTTTGATAACCTCTCTGCTGCATTAGAGCATAAGAAAACCCTTTATCATTCTCCACATTGGTACTTCGGTAAGATAGGTTGTTGTTGCCTTGATACCCTTCAACATAGTCCTGTGGCTTATTGTAGGCTTCGCCTCCAACCCAATTCGCTTCTTCTTGGCTCTGCTCCAGCTCATCTAGAACATCTGTGGCTTCACCAACAAAGTGTACATGCTTCTCATTTGCAAGTACCAACTTGTCAATCTTTTCATGAAGTGATTTCAGCTCCTTCTTGTGTGCCTCAAGGTCAGTTCCTCTTGGTGCCCTATCATAGTCCTCACTGTAGTTGCCATCACTCAAAGCAAGATTCTCAAAGAGCTCCATTCCCTCTTCTACATTTTGTCCAAGAAAGTTGCCTTTAATAGCCGTGTCTAGAAGCATGCGGATCTTGGGAAGAGCTTCTCTATAGATTGTGCTCATGAGTGTCTCTTCACTGAAGCCATGATGAGGACATGCAATGGTGTAGTCCTTGAACTGCTCCATTGCTTCACTAGAAATAGTCGTTGTAGTATAGTGGTAAGTATTCCCGCCTGTCACACGAGTGACCCGGGTTCAATCCCCGGCAACGGCGCCATTTAATAACAGGTTTTCTAGCAAGCTGTTTTTACTATCAAAGCCTAAAGCACAATATAGTTTTAGTATAGGTGCAAGAGGTGTCAATCCAGCTCAGGTTGATGAAAGAACACTAGGAATGCAAGAGCTAAGTAAATCTAAGTGAAATAAGATAAATAGAGGAGAAAATCTGTGAAAACTAAATGCAACAACTAAATGACCACGAAAACTATTTTAAAATCCCTACTGATAGGTTAAACAACTACTAGATGACTTCTAAGAATTTAAAATGAAAGACTACTAGTTTTTAAAAATCGAAAGCTAAAGGCAGACAGAAAAGAAAAGATCTAACAACCTAGGATGATTTTTAAGAAACTAAGAATAAAGATGCAAAATTTATAACTAAGAAATGATATCTTTAAGTTTTTAAATGCTAAAAGAGGATTCAAGGTTGAGGGTCATGTTTAAGAGGTTCAAGATTCAAGCCTCGGGTTTGAAAACATAGATCTACACTTTTGAGTGGTATCTCTAAGCCTTGAGAAACTAGAACTAGATTTATCCATGGCGTGTGGTATAAATCCTTTCCTTAACCTTTCCTCTTAACCCATGGCGTATGGTGGAAAGATAGGTCGAAGAACAATAAGCATAGATCTCAAAATATGGCTTAACTAGCTCCTTAAGCATCCATGGCGTTTGGGAAAGGATGAGCTAGTCTCTTGGATTTGGGTTTTAGGGGTCTCCTGAATCCTGCTAAGGTAAGGAAATCCCTGAGATCAAATAAATCTTTCCCAAGACTCTCTAGGTATTAAAAACCCCCAAATCCAAGAAGTGAATAAGTTAAGAACAAGAAAGAGACCAAAGCTTAAACCTTTAAACCCCTTAATCACCTCAACCTTAAACCCATAGATGACTACTCGCTACACACGGTTAAAACACACGAAAATGCAAAGAAAGGAAAGATAAGCATGATTAAACTACTAAGCAAAAGAGATTTAAGAGAAATACTTAGATTAAAAACAGATTAAAGTTCTACAAAATATGAAAAGCTTAAAACTTAAAACAATGGCGGCTATTCTAAAGCATAAACATAAAAGATAAAAGACAATGTGTAAGGTCTCCGATGGCTCTCTTTTGTTGCTCCAAAAATAGGGTAAAACCAAAAAATTGTCCCCTCAGTAAACTCCAAAAGTGAGCTGTCCAGATAATGTTTTAGAGGTCGATATGAGTCGTCGATCTCTTACTCGATCTTCCTTGTAGAACGTCTTCTCTCGCTCGATCTTCAGGTCGATTCGGTCTGGTGGATCGAGTGCTTCCAACGATCTTCTAGTAGATCCTCGGATGATCGAGTCGTGAACTCGATCTGGCTCTCGTTCTTCCCAGGCTTAGTTCCCTTGTCCGTACTCCCGTTCAATCACCTTGGTCAATCTTGATCTCGATCATCCTTCTTGAAACGACCCGGGCAACTCGATCTCGTCTAGATCGACTTGACTAGCTTTATCTGCGCCTCGATCCCGGTTTCTTTGCTGCATGGCTGAGTTCTTCCAAGTGTCCATAGCGTTCCTTTCGATCCTAAGCACGTCCACACAACCTCCATAGCTCCAGTTTATCCAAAACAATCTGAATATGATGCAAGAATGCAAGAAATATGCAAATGCTAATGCAAACTACAGTTAGGACCTAAAATGAGACAAATTGTGAAAACTAGCCTATTATGAAAGATGTATGCATGAAAACTACTCTAAATGCATGCTAAATATGCAAAATATATGAGTATATCAAACTACAAAGGTACTCTTCCATGTAGAACTAGCTCTTACCCTCTGAGCTAGAATAGGATAGGCTTTTGGGTTTAAGGGAAGTTTTTCGATTTTTAGTTCCAAAGAGAAAGAAAAGGTTACAAAGAAGCAAGAATGAGAAGTGCAACTCAAAGTACCGTGGGAGGTTAGGATTAACAACAAGAAGCAATAAGGACTATATACAAAGAAGAAAATGTGCCAAGAAAAGTTCAGAACACATCCAAATGATGAAGAGCACAAGCAAAAATCAAGAAGAACCCAAATAAGCAAAAGCGCCAACCAACCAAGAAGAATGAAAAAAGGAAAATGCATTCTGCAAGAAGTTTCATGGGAAAAAGAAGAAGGGTCAGCAAAAAGGGTAGAATAGGAGTTAATCATGGGTAGAGAATAAGAGTTTAGGATCATCTTTGGGTATTGGGTAGATGGAAGTTTGCCTTTGGGTAGTGAGTTTTGATCCATTCCAAATGTTTGTTGAAATTCCTGAGTAAGTTGATCAAGTGATTTGCATTCCTAGCCTAAGGGATTAGTTGTCTAAGGTGCTTATTGGCTTTGTCAAATTACATCTTATATGCTTTCTAATTTTATTTCCCCCATTAAATGTAGGTTAGGAGTGTGGTTAGTGAAGGGATTATTGCTAAATGACATCTCTCATATTTACATCATTTAGGCTTGCATTTAGTTCATGTTTTGGTTTTATTTTGCATGTTTTCCTTCTCTTTAGTCCTGATATATCATGGTTTTTATTGTTTTTAACCATGGTATAAGTCTTTTTTGTTGAGTCTTTTTGGTCTTTTTCGAGTCCTAGTAGAGTCTTCGCAGGTTATAGCATGACTGGAGCACAATTTGAGGTTTTGGAGCTTTTTGGATCATTGCAAGAATTAACCCCGAAGTTAGCAACTCAGAAGCCGTTAGACTGCACAGGTGACGATCGTCACCACTTAAGGGTGACTCTCGTCACCCGCATCTGAGAAGGAGTCGCAACTTTTATTGAAAGATGGAGAGGAAATTCCATCTTTGGCCCAAGAGTTCCACTATTTGCAAAAGGACCCCAACTCGTGTTTTAGCTTGTGTATATTAGGTTTTCAGCCATTGTTGGCTTATTTCTTAGATCTTAGAATTCAGAGAGCTATAGAGAGAGATTTATTCAGAGCTTTTGGGGAGACAGATCCTGTACTCTTTTAGAGAAGATTTCAAACCCCTTTATCTTATACTCTATTCTTTTAATGCAGTTTTATTCAGCTATGGTTTGTGTTTTCATAATCATGTCTGAGTAATCTGTTAGTTAGTTATGGTTTTTCAAAGGTTAATGAAGAGTTTGTAGAATCGCAAAACTGTTAGGAAAATCCATTGGTTCTTCATCTGTGCTTGCACTCATATCGATTTCTGAGACTAATCATCTGGATTTTGAAACACTAGATTGTTTAATAGATGTAAGAATATTGTTAATCACCTAAACTAGAATAAGATGAGCAAAACGCCTATTTGCAAAGAGATTTGACTTAGGAGTTTTGTGAACAATTGAACCTGATTATTACTGCATGTTTAGGTTGTTAGAATTTGCAAAGAGATTTGAAATTCTGTGATTTAGGCATAGATAACTTCTGCAACGAGAGTTGATTATTTTTAAATCAGTGTTTCAAGTTCTAGACGGTTTTAATTCATTCTTGATTGTATACATCATATATTCTCGGATTCAACCTGCGAATTATCCTTACTTATCGCCTTTAGCTTTCTGAACTTTAATCAATCAACAAATTTCGCTTGCTTTCATTACTTTAATTATTTCGCATTACATTTATTATTTACTGCTTAGCATAATCCGAACCTGAACTCTATAGTGTAGTTAACTTACTCCCTTGGGATTCGATAACCTTTTATATTACAACTGCTTTGCTGTGCACTTGCAGTAGTAAATTAATTGGGAAATACTTGAGCCCTATCAAGTTTTTGGCGCTGTTGCCGGGGAGTAATAGCAGCCTATCGATTTTTAGTATTAGGATTTTGTCTAAGTCTTTATTTGTTTACTAACTTTCTGCTACTTTTCTTTGTGCTGGTTTCAGGTGTATGCCTAATCGCAGTACCAGAAGCAACAAAGAGAAGGAGCTTGTGACTTTGGGCATTGACGAACTAGCTAGGCTGGAAAGGAGCATCAGGAAAGCTAAGAAACAGTCTACAATGGTTGCTCCACTTGTCTTGGTTGAAGATGCAGAGGGTCACTTGGTTGACAAAGATAGAAATACTAGGAATGAAGAAGGGCAGAGACTGGATCAGAATGGCAATGTCATAGCTGAACAGGTGGTTCAGCAAGCACCAGTTGAAGCTGTAAACTCTGATGGCCGTTTTGTGCAGTGGACTCTAGGAGATTACAACAGACCTGACCAGTTTTATGCCAACACAGCTGCAATCCGCCCATCTGCTTTTCAGAGAAACGATTTTGAGCTCAAGCATGCTTATTATCAGCTTGTGGGTCAGCATCATTTTCATGGCTTACCACATGAGCATCATATGTATCACATAGAGAGCTTTGAGGATTTGGCTTCAAGTGTCAAGGCTAATGGAGTTAGCAATGATTTCCTATTCTACAAGATGTTCCCTTACTCTCTTGGAGGAGATGCAGCTTATTGGCTGAAGCAATTGGATCATGGATCGTAAACCACTAGGGAAGACACCAAAAATGCCTTTCTGAACAACTTCTATGGTGATGCTAGATCATAAGACTTGAGGACGAAAATTGCTTCATTCTCCTAAGGACCTACTGAAGCGTTTAAAGCTTCCTGGTTGAGATTTAAGTCTTATCAGAAAGACTGTTCTCATCATGATTTTAATCAGGTGCAGCTGCTTGGAATTTTCTTCAGAGGAGTGGACTGGATGTATAAGATGGTGTTGGATGCTGCTAGTAGTGGAAACTTCAACACAAACCTTCCAGAAGCTGCAATAACTCTGATTGAAAACTTGGCCTGCAGTAACAACACCAAGAATGATGACTTTCAGAGGATGAAACAAGCGGGTTTGAATGATGGGAATCGATTGATGAGGTTAAAGCTAAGCTGGAGAATTTGCATAGCCTTCTGGTAGGAAAGAAATCAGTCCAGTTTGCTGCAGAAGTGGAGACTTTTGAAAATCCAGAAGAGATTGAGCAGAAAGATGTTAATTTCATTAATGCTGGAAGATTTCAGGGTCAAAGGTTTGAGAATCAGCAGTGGAACAGAGGTTACAACAGCAACAATCAGAAAAGTACCTTCACAGGAAACCAGAATTCTTCTGGTTACACTCCAAAACAACAGTTCAGAAGACTGAATTTCAGAAGCCTTACCAGAACAGGAGCAACTTCAACAAAAATTATGGTTCCTCTTCCTATCAATCTGCACCTCCACAAGACAACAAGATGGACGATATGCTGGAGCAGATCCTGGAAGGACAGCAGAAGATGACAGTGGACTTCAATGGCAAGATAGATTCGCTGTATCAGGACCTGATTGGAAAAATTGAGAGTCTGAACACTTACATGAAGAAGCTGGATGTTCAGGTTGCTCAAGCTGCATGAGCTATTCAAAGGCAAGAGGGATTCCTTTGATACAAGACTTTTTAGGACTTAGTTCAATCACCTAATGCTTGTACTAGTCAGTTGTAGCATAGCATAGATTTTTATGTCAATCCATGGGGTTAAGATGAATAACACTAGAGTTGTGAGCAGAAAACTCTAAGTCAGCTGAATTCAGAGAAGATTTGTTGCTTACACAACTTAAACTAACAACCTAAGTGATCATATACCAAAGAGTACTCAAAGAAGAACAGTTTAGCAATGATCAATGAACAAAACAGAGCACTTAACAAAATTTGAAATTCAAATAAGAGAAAGCAAGTTCCAAGATGTGGCCATTGACTTTGGGGAATTCAAAGGCTAACAAAGGTTGTTTCAAACATCGCTGATCAAGCAAACAAGCTATCAATGCTGATTTCTAGACATAGAGTTCACAATCAAGCAAGTTAAGTCCAACCTCTTGGCAAATAACACTTTGTTAATCACCCTAACAAGAACTAACTCTCATTAGGGCTAGAACAATCAATAAGCATACAAAACCAACTCTATTCAACTCAAAATACTCCTCAAACAGTCAATCTCTTGAGCTAAGGCCAGTAAATCCTCTATTAACCAAGATCAGCATTTCATCAAACACTTGGTGGGCATAAAATGAAGCCTAATTGTAGATTCATGTGATCAAGACAAATCTAGCTTAATAACAGATCAATAGAGAGGATTCAATCATATTAAACACTAACAAACCATAATCAAACCTCTAAATTCCTCTAATCTACCACATCTTGAAACCCTAAGGTAACTACTCATTAATAACCATAGTTAACATCAAATCACAAAGAGAAAGGATGCTAACCATGATTAAGAAGTAGATTAGAGAAAAGATTAAAAGGCAAATGCAAACATTGATTAAAAAGACAGAACTGTTCGTACAAACTCAAAGGAAACCAGAAAACTTAAGCAAGAACAAAACTTGTTGCTAAAAATTTTAGAACAAGTTATTTATACTAAAAGAAAAATGCCCTAACATAATGGAAAAAGTGTAAATAAAAGTAAGTTCGGACTGGATCTCATCGGTCTGGAGTGATCGATGGCTTTGATCGATGGTGCATCCAATGCATTCCCATCGATCACTCCTAACCGATGGTCTTGATCGATGGTGCATCCGATGCATTCCCATCGGTCACTGTCTTGACCGATGGTCTTGATCGATAGGCTTTTCCTATCTCCCATGGGTCTTGAGTGATCGATGGCCTTGATCGATGGTGCATCCGACGCATTCCCATCGGTCACTCCTTTACTGATGGTCTTTATCGATGGAGTCCTGCTGCACCCTATCGATCATGCCAGATCGATGGCCATATTTTCTGGACTGATGGAACTCCAGAGATTGATTTCCTTAGCTACTTTTGATCCTTATTGGCTTGGCTAGCTCCTTGATCCATTCCAAACTTCCTCCTTACTCCAATCAGCTTCATAAGTACCTAAAAACATCCTTGATGCATAAAAAATGCAAACTACAATCCTAAATGCAATCTAAGTCTAAAAGGAGAAGAAAATGGGACTAAAGAGAAAGAAACCATGCAAAAGGAGACCAAAGCATGAACTAAATGCAAGCCTAAATGATGTAAATGCATGAGATATCAACACCCCCACACTTGCCTTTTGCTTGTCCTCAAGCAAACAAACTAAAACAATTTGAGGATGAGGTTTAAAGGTGGGCATTCAAATCAAAAAATGCAAAGGTAAAGATATAAAGTCAACACTTAAGTGTCTAATTGTAGGATGTAAACACAATCAGATTTACTTTAAAGAACCTAGGCATGCTCATCGTGTTTCAAAATGATCTCAAATCTCAACCTAGACAAATGCTCAAGTCAATCAACTCTTTAACATTCATTAAGCTCAAAACCATGAATCAAGTTTGTGCATATCAAGTGAAGACATTTGGTTTAAAGGGTAAGGTTATGAGATTAAAATGATCTCATTCAAGAAAAGGGTTAATAAACATAAGGGATCACTCAATGAAATGATTCTATCTTAGGCAAAATGCTAAAGGTAAAAGCACACTTATGCATGCAAATCAAAGCTCTCTTCTACCCTTTTACCCAAAAATGAATCCTATAAACTTCTAAACCCCAAAGTGAACCCCTAAGTCTACCCATTTCCTAAACTCTACCCTAGATGTCCCTTATCTCAGTAAGATCAGATACCTTTCAGGAGCTGTTGAGACAGGATATGGCTATCAGTTCGAGTTGAAAGCGGGAAGAGGAAGATCATCTTGACCAAGCAGCGCTTAACCAACTTCACCTCCTATGAGAGCATCCAATTCATGCCAACACAAGATGAGATTTATGACCCAAGGACTGACCCACCATTGATGAGGCCAAGCGAAGTGAAGAACATGAGCACCATCAGAGTCTAAGATGTGGAAGAAGACATTGAAGAGCAGCATCAAGAACAAGAGGTTCAGCATCAAGGGATGGAGGAAGATGAGTATGAAGACTATGATAGCCGCCCTTATGCATTTGACCCCTATGATGTGGTCTGCACATCTGAAGGTTCAAAGGCTGCACATGAGCACATAAGGCTTCTTCAGAGGTGGAACAACTTTCAGAACAAAGCCATCTGAGGTTTGCTGATGACAGTCAAATCAAGCAAAAAATTGGCTGACTCGTTGAAAAAAAAGGTGAGGAAACTCAAGAAGAAGTTGAGAGGAACTTCATCAGCCAAGAGATCTGATCAAGCGATCCAAACAGAGCCACAAGGAGGAGGATCTGATGCTGAAGACATGTATGAGGAAACACCAGAGAGGACAGTCCAAGAGAGACACTCATTCCACATCAGTGAGCGGCCAAGGACACAGGCTTCTCAACCGGCCAGACATTCATCTCATGTAGCTGCTCCAAAGCGAAAAGGAAAGAAGAGAAGGACTAGACAGCAAATTCCATCAGAGGAGGAAGCTTCACTTTCCCATGCCATTGAGAATTAAGACTCTCACCACTCCTCCACCTGAAGTAAGGTACACCACACTAACCATTGTAAATACCACTCATTTTTTATTGCGATTGTTTGTTTGATGTTTGTGAACACTCTCCTTAGCATTTTCATTACACAGGCACTGTGTAATTTAAGTTTGGGGGAGGGTGTATGATGGACTGATGCTTACATTTTCATTTGCATAGTAGAATAGGAACCATGGATTATGATTTCATAGCATCTAAAGCATAGCAAAAACCAAACAATTTTCAAAATTTTCAAAAAATTGCTTCACAAAAAAGAGTTTGATTTTCATGGATTCTTATAGGATTTAGACTTCATGAATTCATATAGGACTAGCTTGCTTGTTTAAATTGGGAACTATGATAGTACATCTTTGTTAATGGTAGTGATTTATGAAAATGAAGCCCTTGTTTTTAATCCTTTGATGCATTTGATGTTGAACTAGAAATAAAGCTGAACCACTTTTGGAATTTGCATTTGTGTGAACTTTGTTTGAGACTGAAGCATACTTTGAAATGAATTCAACCTTTGTTTAAGTGGAACCTAATTTGAATTCGTAATTATCATCCCTTATGCTTATGGGATCTTCTTATTCTCTTTTGCCACTCTCTAAAAGATCCATTTAGATTTCCCCACCCTTAACTAAACCTTCTTTCAAGCCAACACATTAATAGTGTTTGACTTGTGAGGCCTCTTCCTTCATGGTTGTTGCTTAGCAAAAAGTGTTGGGTTGGAACTACAAGGGGAGTACTTCCATTGTAGAACTAGCTCACTCTACAGTTAGATAGGTTAAGAATTATTTGGGGAGTGGTCTGGGGTTATCTTGGGTTTAGTTGTTAAGAGAGGCAAAGAAGAAAAGAAGTCAAGGCACAAAAGAAAAAGGAGTGTGACAAAATCAAAAGGGTGGAAATGGCGATTCTAAACTCAAAGAAAGAAGGCTCATGTTCAAAGAAGAAAAGAAGCAAATCGCCACCACTTGAAATTCAAAAGAAGAAGTGTCCTCCAAAGCGCTTGAAGAAGAAAAGTTTTTGGGTTTTAAAAAGGGTTTAAGTTCTTAAAAAGGATAGCATAGGAGGGTCTTACATTGCTTAGCTAGAGTTAGGAACACATCTTATAGATCTTGGGTTGATGGGAGTCTTCCTTTGTATGTGTAAGTTGTCCTTTGACCCTTAGCATTTTGCCAAAGCACAACCATGCTTTTCTTTGAGAGAACCCTTTAAACAACAAAACCATTTTGTGAAGTGGGATCATTTTCATTCCACTAAGCCTTGTCCTTTAACCAAATGAGACTTTCGCATTTGCATAAACATGATTCACGGTTTGAGCATAATTGAATGTTAAAAAGGTTGTTTGATTTGATGAGCATGCGTAGGTTGATAGCTTAGTCATCATTATTGTTTTGTGATGAAAATGGCTAAGTTTTTAAAGTATTCTTCCATCAAGTGCACTCTATAATTAGGAACATGGACTTCATTTTGATTTATTGTTAGCATTTTCAAAGATATGAGTTCCCATTTAAAACCTCATCACCATGTTAAGTGTTTGTTTGCTTGAGGGCAAGCAAAATCTAAGTGTGGGGGTGATGATAGCTTGCTATTGAGATCATTTTAGGCTGCATTTCATGCATCGTTTCCTCTGTTTTTGCATTATAGTTTAGCATTTAGGTATCATTTGCACTTAGAATCAATATAGCATGCATTTAGCTTAGGATTGTATACATTTGCATACATGTACATGTTTGTGGTGGTTTTCAGGTGTTTTTGGAGTTTCTTGGAGCTGGGGAGGAGATGGGAGCAGCTCATGATCAAAGAAGATATCAAAAAATGTAGTTCTTGCAAAGTCTGGTCCATATCGAGGTCGCATATCGAGCAGAACACTCGTGGAGTGTGCTCGACGCAAGCAGCAGGACGAGAGGAAAAGGACCAGCATGAGTATTTCAAGCTGTTGGTCTGCATCGAGGAAGGACGTCGATACGCACTACACAGACCATATCGAGGTCGCATATCGAGTAGACATCGACCATACAACCTCGATGCAACTCCTCTGCGTTGACCACTTGAATTTTGTTAACTTTATCCTATCTTTTTAGGTTTTCATGCTTCTTTTAGTTCCCTACTATAAAAGAGAGGCCACCAAAATATTATCTATAGGAAGTTCTATCTTATCGAAGTTTAGCTTTCTATCAGAAATCTTCTCTAAACCTTAAAAGGAGATTTGCCTTAAGGATCTTTATCTTTAATAAAGTTTGCATTTTTATGCTTTAATCTTTTCTTCTTATCTTTGTTTTTGCACCTTGGTAGTTTAGTTTTATCATCTTTGCATTTTTAACCTCATCTAGTTATGTTTAACTCCAAATCAATGGGATTGAGCATGATTAGTGAGTAGTCTTCCTTAGATTTAGGGTTCTAAGTAGGAAAAGTGGTGATTAAGATGTGATTAAGGGGTGATTAGGCTTGTTTAATGGTTCTCTTATATCTTCTTCTCTTGCAAAGTGATTAATGTTGATAAAGCTTGCTCCTTTTGATTGAATATGGTATGATAGATGTATATGGTTCGCTTGATGTCTTGGCTAGAATGGTTCTGATCTTTATGCTCATGGTTGAAGGATACGCCATCACAAGTGGGTCTGACACTTCGATCTTGTTGAATATGAATTGCTTATTGATGCAAAGTGGTTCCCTTTAGATACCTTGTCTAGGAGCATAACATTGAGAATTGCTTGCTTGTTAATGCTTGTTGAGTGCCTTAGTAGAAATCCCCTTATCACTCTTGAAAACCACAATCCCATAATTGCTTAGAACCTTGAGTCTTGCTTTTAATTAATTGTCTTTAAAGTCATCTTGTTTAGTTCTAGATTTAGTAGTCATTTCTTGCTTAATTCTTGTTTAGTCATTGCTTTAAGTTCATTGTTTAGTTTTGTTCACTTGCATTTAGTTTATGCTTTCTTCCATTGCATCATTAGGTTGTTAGACTTGTTCTTGCATAATCAAATCCCCAATCTAGCTTACAGAATTGCTTGCATCTCATCTTCCATAATTGGATTGATACCTGATCTCTATTCTACAACTGATTAGAGACTAAGGACATTTGAATTTAGAGACCCAAAAATCCTGTTTCAAATTGGTGCAATTGCCATTGTAGAATGTTTGAGTTTAACATTTCTGTTAGACTAAGTTATTTACTTTAAAGGTTACTAATTTGCTCTGTTTTCTGTGCTCTGTTTTTTCATGTATTTGTATGAATTTGAGGTCTAAAGGCTCATCAAATCTAACTCCTTTGATTGACAACATTCATAGGAGAAGAGCCGTAAGACACAGAGTTCAAGAGATATAAGGACAGAGGATGGCAGAGCAAAAAGCTCAGTTACCACATGTTGGTGTTGTTGGACAAGCACCACTACAACAAGCTGCATCACATATAGATGAAGCACAAGAAGCTTTAAACCAAACGGCTGGAGTTCAGGGATTGCAAGTACCCGTTCACGCACCTAGAGCTGCAAGACCAATAGATGCTGGTGATGTGCCTGATACTCACCACAAGAGGAATGACATTCACACTCCAGCTGTACATCAAAACCACTTCGAGATCAAGCTTGGGTTGATCAACATGGTGCAAGGCAACAGATTCCATGGCCTGCCCAATGAAGACCCTTTGTATCATCTTGACCAGTTTGATAAGGTGTGTGGTATGACCAAGATTCAAGGAGTCTCTGGAGATGCTTTGAAGCTGCGCTTGTTCCCTTTCAGTTTAGGTGACAAAGCACATCAGTGGGAGAAGACACTTCCACAAGGTTCAATCTCTACATGGAATGAGTGCAAGACAGCATTCCTCAACAAATTCTTCAGCTCAACAAGAACAGCAAAGCTCCGGAACACATTAAGCAGCTTTACTCAGCATAGGAATGAGACATTTGCTGAAGCATGGAAGCGGTACAAGTCTTACACTTTGCAGTGCCCACACCATGGCTCCAATTGGTAACACATTTTTTACGTCGCGGAATTGCGGAATGGCGGAAAAAATGAATTGTGGAACTTTTTTTTTTTACACGATTGGGTAAATTATGAAGAATGGCGGAATGGCGGAATTGCAGAATATGCTTATTTGAAAATATTCTGTTTTTACTACATATTATAAAAAAATAAAATATTAATAATTCAATCAATTATTATAAAATGATATAATTCTAATTGTATCTTTTTAATAATTTGTTTTTCAAAATAAAAAAAAAATTAAAAAATATTGCAAACCTTGAATAATAGATATAACTTTATCATTAAATAATTTTTTGTAATACTAAATTACTTATTTTATTTATTTAAATAATAAAATATTATTAGTTATATAATTGAATAATATAAACATTGAACCTAGCGCTTTCTTTTACTGTCTTTAAACCGCTTTTATTTGCTATTTTCGTTTTACATTACATTCAACAACCCATATTCTTGTCTTAGCTTAGTTTCATTCATTAAGATTTGCAGTGTGACACTCGGTCCTTGTGGATTTGATCCCTACTCTACTACAACATTTGCTGTGCACTTGCAGTAGTTCTATAGGGTAAAAACTCTGTGTATCAAGTTTTTAACAACCTCCTCCTTCTTAACAACCAGGAACTTGTAAGAGTTGAAAGGACAAACAACAAAGGAAGGAAAAAGAAGTCGAATCAAGTCACGATGGGTGATAATGTCGACGGTCAGGATTTACCAGTGGGTCAAGCTAACCAAGCTACAGAGCTCCAGCGTATGCAACAGCAGCTGAATAGGTTGCTACAGCAACAACAGCGCCAGCAAGAGCAGCAAGCTATTGGGGATGTGGATACACCTCACACCTTCTACAGGAACAGAGCTGCTATCCGCATACCAGCTATTGAGAGAGCAGACTATGTGATAAAACCGCAAATGATTGCATTGGTGAAGCAACATCTGTTCCATGGCCTCTCTGCTGAGCTTCCAATGGATCACATTGAGAATTTTGAGGAGATCTGCAGCACAACAAAATCGAATGGAGTACCTGCTGACTTTCTTAAATGCAAGCTCTTTCCATTCTCCTTGGCTGACAAAGCACAGAGATGGCTTAAATCCCTTCCTCCTGGCTCTTCGACAAACTGAAGTGAATGTAGAGCAGCATTCCTGGACCACTTCTACACCAAGTACAAAACTGCTGCTTTGAGGAACAAGATCACCACCTTCCATCAGCATTCAGGGGAATCTTTCTGTGAAGCATGGGAGAGGTTTAAGGAATACCGCAGAGAGTTCCCTCACCATGGGTATTCAGACGAGCAGTTCCTAAGCATCTTCTATGATGGAGTAGAATGGGAGTTCAAAAATAATCTCAATGCTGCAAGCAATGGAGATGTCATGACCATAAGTACTCAGAAGGCATATGAGCTGATTGAGAACTGGGCTGCAAGTTCTAATAACAGATGCCCTGAGTATGACAGATCAAGAAGAGTCAGCAGTGTGGAATCTCAGAAGATAGAGGAGCTGACTGCTCAAGTTAGTCTTCTGCTGAAGGCAACTCAGAAGGGAGGACAGAATTGTGAAAATGGATCTGATGCCTTTCTTTGTCAAGATTTTACAGAGGAAGAGAACAATGAGCTGCAGGAAGTTAGCTATGTGAATGGCCAGCCATTTATGCAAAACAGGGGGTTCAACCAGAACTACAGAAACCATCCAAACTTGTCCTACAGGAGCATAAATGTCGAAAATCCACAGGATCAAGTCTACCCTCAGCAGATGGTCAACCAGGCGCCTCAGTTCCAAGGAAAGGCATATATGCCAAATGCTGGCGCCAATGGTACTTCCCAAGGTTTTTCAGGAGAGACAGGAATGCAGAATCAAGGATTTTAGAAGAACTTCTCTAAAGGTTTTCAAGGAAATCAAGGTTTCATGCAAAATCAGGGCCAGAACAGATTTCAGAGTGGATTTCAGCAGAAACAACCATTCAACACTTTTCAGTCTACAACATCAGCACCCTTCCAAGCCTCTACAAGCTCTACAGGAGGTTCCCAGGATGAACTCAAGACTCTTATGCAACAACTCTTGGTAAATCAGCAGAAATCTTCCCATGAGATCAATACCAAGGTTGACAACATGTACAATGACCTGAATGGCAAGTATGAAGCTTTGAAAACTCATGTGAAGAAGCTAGATACTCAGGTGGCTCAAACTGCTGAGGCAATCAAGAGACCACACGGTTTTCTTCCAGGGAAAGGTGAACAAAATCCAAAAGAGTTTGTGAATGCCATTTCACTCAGGAGTGGAAAGGTACTAGGACCTGTGTCCCAAAGAGGAGATGTGGCTGATGTTGTGACTGATCCAGAAGGGAGAATGACAACAGAACCTGAGGAGGACAAGAACACCACAGATGGACACACTGAAGTAGAGAAAGACCTGCTGCCGCCAGCCAGAGTCTATGTCCCAAAGGTTCCTTACCCCACTCCTCCAAAGAAGTCTAGGAAGAACCCGGAGGAGGCAAAATGCAGGGAGATGGTAAATGATCTGGTTGTGAAGCTTCCTCTAGCTGATGCAATACAGATGATGCCTGCAATGAAGAGATACATGAAGAGCCTAGTAACAAGACTTCATCAAAGTAACAAAAGATTGCAGTGTTGTTCTCCAAAACAAAATGTCTAAGAAGTTGGATGACCATGGGCGTTTTGTTCTCTCAGTGCAGATTGGAGCAATGACTTTTGCTTGTTATTTATGTGATCTAGGCTCAAGTGTCAACTTGATGCCATATTCAGTGGCTAAAAGACTTGGATTCACAAAGTTTAAGCCAACAAAGATCTCCTTGGTTTTTGCTGATAGATCTGTAAAGCTGCTAGTTGGAATCCTTGAAGATCTGCATGTGAAGGTTGGCAATGCATATGTACCTGCAGATTTCGTGGTACTTGAGCTAGATGAAGAACCAAAGGACCCTCTCATCCTAGGGAGACCCTTTCTATGCACTGCTGGAGCCATAATCGATGTCAGAAGTGGGAGGATAGACCTTCATCTTGGAGACATCATCCTGAAGTTTGAGATGGATAAAATGCTGAAGAAAACTATGCTTGGTGGGCAAACCTTCTCAGTAGATGACTCTCTAGAAATTTCAGAGGATGCTGCTGCAGAACTTATGGTACAAGACCCATTGGAGATTGCCTTAACACAAGTTGCAAGTGAACATGGATGTTTGAACCAAGAGGCAGCTGAATATGCAAGAATGATGGACTCCAGCAGAACCATAGAGAAAATGGTCGCCCACCTCAGTATTGATGGAGCTGAATGTGCACATCCAGCAAGGACCCAACCAGAACCACAAGCATCCACGTGGAGTGAGCTGAAAGCTCCAAAAGTTGAGCTCAAAACACTTCTTGAGGGGCTAAGGTACGCCTTTCTTGGTCCTAACTCAACTTATCCTGTCATCATCAATGCTAAACTGAACAATGCTGAAACTGCTTTGCTTTTGTGTGAACTTAGAAAGTATCGCAGAGCCATAGGTTATTCATTAGATGACATCACAGGAATTTCACCTGATCTTTGCATGCATAGGATACATCTAGAAGATGAATCAATGACTTCTATAGAACATCAGAGGAGGTTAAACCCAAATCTAAAAGATGTTGTTAAGAAGGAGATAATGAAACTTCTAGAAGCAGGAGTGATCTATGCTATCTCTGACAGTAGTTGGGTTTGTCCTGTCCATGTGGTTCCAAAGAAAGGTGGTGTGACAGTTGTTAAGAATGATAAAAATGAGTTGATTCCAACTAGAACTGTTACAGGGCATAGGATGTGCATAGATTATCGAAAGTTGAATGATGCAACTCGTAAAGATCATTTCCCTTTGCCATTCATTGATCAGATGCTTGAGAGATTGGCTAACCATCCTTACTACTGTTTTGTAGATGGTTATTCTGGTTTCTTTCAGATTCCCATACACCCAGATGATCAGGAGAAAACCACATTCACTTGTCCTTATGGCACTTTTGCTTATTGCAGATTGCCATTTGGCTTGTGCAATGGCCCAGCCACCTTCCAGCGCTGTATGATGTCAATTTTCACTGACTATATTGAGGACATAATGGAGGTTTTCATGGATGACTTTTCAGTCTATAGATCCTCCTTCTCTGTTTGTCTTTCTAATCTGTGCAGAGTACTTCAGCGCTGTGAGAAAAAACATCTTGTGCTGAACTGGGAGAAGTGTCACTTCATGGTGAGAGATGGGATTGTTTTGGGACACAAGATTTCAGAGCAAGGCATTGAAGTGGACAAGGCGAAAGTTGAAGTAATGATGAGCCTGCAACCACCAACTTCTGTCAAAGGGATCAGAAGCTTTCTTGGGCATGTTGGGTTCTATAGAAGGTTCATCAAGGATTTTTCCAAGATAGCTCGCCCTCTAACTCAACTCCTATGCAAGGATGTGAAGTTCCACTTTGACAATGACTACCTTGAGGCCTTCCACACAATCAAAGGAGCTCTTGTCAGCGCACCAATTGTTCAGCCTCCAGACTGGGAGGTGCCCTTTGAAGTAATGACGGATGCCAGTGACTATGCAGTAGGAGCTGTCTTAGGACAGAGGAAAGACAAGAATCTTCATGTCATTTACAATGCTAGAAGAACCCTGGATGATGCACAATGCAAGTATGCCACAACTGAGAAAGAACTTCTTGCTATAGTGTTTGCTTCTGACAAGTTCAGACAATATCTTGTGGGGTCTAAGGTGATTGTGCATACTGATGATGCTGCTTTGAGATACTTACTGACAAAGAAAGATGCCAAGCCTAGGCTACTGAGATGGATACTTATGTTGCAAGAGTTTGATCTTGAGATCAGGGACAAAAAAGGAGTTGAAAATGGAGTTGCAGATCATCTTTTTAGGATTCATGTAGAGGAATCAGTTCCTCTGGATGATGACTTTACTGAAGAGCACGTGTATGCCATCAACCTTGGGGACGTGCCAGTTGTTCATACATCACTTGGCACCACCACACACTCCACAATGCCTTGGTTTGGGGACATTGCAAACTACCTGGCTGCAGAGAAAGAACCCGCCGGTTTTGTTGGGTACAAGAAGAAGAAGTTCTTAAGAGACATCAGACACTACTTTTGGGATGAGCCTTTCTTATACAAACAATGTGCTGATGGCATTTTCAGGAGATGCATACCAGAAGAGGAGGTTCTAGGCATTCTGTTTCATTGTCATGGTTCCAGTTATGCAGGACACGTTGCTACTTTCAAGACTGTCTCCGAGGCTTTGCAAGCTGGTTTCTGGTGGCCAACAATGTTCAAAGATGCACATGCCTTTGTCTCTAAGTGTGATTCATGCCAAAGAGAAGGCAATATCAGCAAAAGGAATGAGATGCCTCAGAACTTCATCTTGGAAGTGGAAGTGTTTGATGTGTGGGGCATTGATTTCATGGGACCATTTCCATCCTCTTATGGGAATAAGTTTATTTTGGTTGCAGTAGACTATGTGTCTTAATGGATTGAAGCAATGGCCAGTCCAACTAATGATGCAAAAGTGATCTTGAAGATGTTCAAATCAGTGATTTTTCTAAGGTTTGGAATTCCTAGAGTTGTGATCAGTGATGGTGGTTCTCATTTCATCAACAAAGTCTTTGAGAGTTTGCTGAAGAAACATGGATTCAAGCACAAGGTGGCCACGCCATACCACCCCCAAACAAGTGGCCAGGTCAAAATTTCTAACAGGGAGATCAAAAGCATTTTGCAGAAGACTGTGAACACAACTAGGAAGGATTGGTCTGTCAAGTTGGATGATGCTCTTTAGGCATATAAGACTGCTTATAAGACATCTTTAGGCTCGACCCCATTCCACCTCATCTATGGGTAATCATGTCATCTTCCAGTGGAGTTAGAGTACAAAGCAGCATGGGCTGTCAAGCTATTGAACTTTGACATCAAACCTGCCTCTGCAAGAAGGCTGATACAACTGAATGAACTGGATGAGATCAGACAAATGGCTTATTAGAACTCTAGGATCTACAAAGAGAGAACTAAAGCCTACCATGATAAGATGATCATTCCTAGGAGCTTTGCTGCAAATGACCAAGTCTTACTTTTCAATTCCCGCCTGAAGCTGTTTCCTGGGAAGTTGAGATCAAGATGGTCAGGCCCTTTCACAATTAAGGAAGTGCGCCCTTATGGAGCCATTGTGCTTTTGGACCCACAGGGGAAGGAGTTTGTGGTCAATGGTCAGCGACTCAAGCCATATCTTGCTGATACCAAAATCACTGAAGGGGAAACCATTCCCCTAAGTGATGCACTTCCAGCCTAAAAAGGCCACCCAAGTGGAGCTCGGGACTTAAAACAAGCGCTTGGTGGGAGGCAACCCACTGGTAAGTGTTTATATTTCCTTCCATACTTTTTTTTTCTCTAACATTAGTTTTAGTTTTCATGTGTCAAAAAAAAAAAAAAAAAAAAAAAAATATCGACCGAGCCATAAAGGGATCGATCGATCCCTCAGGACGAGGTTTCGCCTGAGAGACATTAGATCGATCAGTCCAGAAATAGACCGATCGATCGGGAAGCTGGAATTTCACCCGAAAGTATTTAGATCGATCTGTATCAGATCGATCGATCCAAAGAAGGCAGAACGACCCAAGAGGATTTAGATCGATCGATCCGTATTTGGATCGATCGATCCGTGGCCCAGACAATGGTGAGGACAAATGATTCAGCCGGATCCAGCAGGAAGCAGCCAACACGAGGCTCGAAGGCACAACAGACACAAAAAGGCAAATCTGTTGCCGCCTCCTCAGCCCGCGCTAGAAGTGTATTTCAGCACAGCTCCCTGGCCTCGCCCTGACGCCAGACCTTTCGTGTTGTCCAGGCTTCCGAACAACGTCACAGTGGCTCAAATCAAGAAGTCACAAAGCTACGTGAACCGCATGCGAGGTTACCCGTGGAAGGACTACAATAGCGCCTTCTACAATGGGCTGCTGAGGGTTAGTCTTGTCCCCACTCGGATTGTGGATGCTAGGACTCTGTGTAGGATGGGGATCAAAGAGGATGTTTATGAGATGCTCGAGCAGATGGGCATGGGACGGATTGCATATGACCACTACCCCCTCTACCCGGAGATAGTCCGTCAGTTCCTTGCTTCTGTGGAGCTCTATTTCACGGATCCCTTGCACCCTATTGCTAGTGAGGGAGTTGTCACATACCTTCTGCGGGGTGCTCACTATGAGATCCCCATTCCTGCCTTATGTGAGCTGTTTGGATTTGATTCTAGGCAGGAGTTATGCAGAGTCCCGACTGACTTTACAGAGATCACTGAGTTGTGGCCAGTGATTGGGACAGGCCCTTTTGAGTCTCGAGAGGCCAAGCTGACGTTGATCAGGAACCCTGTGGTTCGAGTGGTTGCTAAGATCTTAGGCAACATCATGTTTGGCAAGGAGGAGCCAGGTGCTTTTAGGAAAGATGAGCTGTTGATGCTACATTACGGGTTGCCCTCCTTTGCCAGCAGCATTTACAGCCTACCACCACCACCGGTTCTTCGCACGAACCTTGGATACTTGTTTGCTCATGTCCTCGTCGAGAAGAAGTTCAGAGGCCTTACCACTTTCACATCTCGGACTGAGGTGCATTCCGCCAGTCCATGGAGTCCCTTCTCCCTCCTTATACTGGTCAGTATGACCTTCTTCCCCTTGCTCCGGATGTTTCAGAGGCAGACCGATGGGCTTGGATGGTTGATTCTCAGCGGAAGAACAACTCCATGATGCAGCGGATTTGGGGAGCTTTGGTGAAGCTCAGCTGTCCACGACCACCCTCTTGTTTCAGGGCTACAGAGACTAGAGATGACACAGCTGCTGAGGAGCCAGATATGGATGCTGATGACGAGGAGCCAGATATGGATGCTGATGACGAGGAGCCAGATTCCGAGGATGTTCCCCCCCTCAGGCGCAGACGCAGACGTGCTCCCGGACAGACCTAGAGTGCTACTTCAAAGAGCGACCATTGAGAGTAGTATCATTTCCCTTGTTTTATATCATTTTCCCTTTCATGTACTTTTTGCTTTTGTCATACTCTTCTTCTGTTTTATTTTCAAAACCGAGACGGTTTGAAGTAAGTCTGGGGGAGAGTATTCGCTGGTACTAATGCTCGTTGCTTTGGTTTGTTTTCTCTAGAGTCAGTCCAAGATGTTTTATTGAGTCAAAACTACGTATGAATGTAAAGGATTTTTCTTTAACTAACCGCTCTACAATGACACTTGAAGGACCATTGCTACAACAGCTAACCGCAGATTCTGTTAAGTAGAACGCTAAAAGTGGATCAACATAACAGAGAATGTTCACGTTCCTGGAGAGTCTGAAGGATCCAACGTTGACTCCGCCCGAATGAATTTCGAAATTCTCTTCTTGGGGCTTGGCATGCATTGAACTTGATTCCTCTTTCAGCATTAATGAAGATAAGTTTGGTACAGTCTCTTTGATCTCCCCTTGTAAAAAAAAAAAGAATGACTAAGTCTAAGAATGGTGCACTCACGAACCCGTCTCCTAACAAGGAACACAAGTAGTGAGCACTCTTGAACTTGTCTCCTCACAAGGAACACAAGTAAAGAGCAGCACCATTTCTTGGGCTACAAAATAAAAGAAAGTCAAAAAATAAAAAAAATGTGATGATGCCCTTAAGTAGGGAGAATCGATTAAGGGGAGAGAAAATAGGAGATTTGTACTGGAGACTGTCTGATTTGGAGCTTGGAAGGGAAAGAATCTGTAAGTTCTTTGATCGATATTCCCTCGACTGAGACAGCACAAAAATAACTTGAAGGGGTCAACAATGGAGAGCTCAGATTTCTCTAAGGAATGCTGAATGCATCTGGGATGATTGCTAGACTTGCGGTATGTATACTGACATATTATCTAAAGTTAGCTCTGTAGCATGTGGGTTCAAGGGTGTTGATAAAAACGGGTGAGGTTTGAGAGAGTTCATGACTTCTATGTTTTAAAACCTCTTTTCCATACTCAGTATTTGCTTGAGGACAAGCAAAATGCTAAGTCTGGGGGAGTTGATGTACTATGATTTTACTGATTTCTAACTGGTTTTCAAAGGTTTTTATCGAGTCTTTTTAGTGTTTTTAGAGTCTTTACAGGTCAAAACACGTTTGGATGGATTCCAAGGCAATGCAAATGAAGAAATGAAGAAAATGAGCAAATTCAGTCTTTTTCGGAGTGCAGATCGATCGGTCCTATATTGGATCGATCGATCCAAAGGAAGTGAGGAGACAATATTTTGCCCGAGAGATTTTAGATCGATCAATCCAGGAGGGATCGATCGATCCGCAAGCCGAAGATTTCCCCGAGGGACTTTAGATCGATCGATACCACACCTGATCGATCGATCCGTTTGGACAGAGTTTTCACGAGACATTTTAGACCGATCAATCCGATGAGACCAGGATTTCCCGAGAGTATTTTGATCGATCCATCCAACTTTGGACCGATTGATCCGATGCCTTAACCAGCCGGTTTGGTCGCGCAGAAAAATAAGGAAATTTCGGTTTTACCTATTTCGACTTGGTTTTCCATAATTTTTCATCTAGCTCGTGTCTAGACCTATAAAGACTTAATTTTCAGCCATTGTTTAGGCTACCTTTTATTTTTCTATTCAGACTTAGAGCTTTTGGCAATTTGTGAGTTTTGGGGAGACGATCTTTGTGCTATGCATCTCCGAGAAGATTTCTGAACCCCAGTTGATTTCGATTTTATTAATTATGAATTTCCCTTCATCTCTTTGCTTTTCTTCTTCTTCCATGTCTGAGTAATCCACTAGTTAGGTTTAGGGTTTCAATGGGATTATGAATTATTAAATCAGACATAGACATGGTTATTTCAATTCTTGTCTTCATTTATCGTTGATCCCATTGCTGAAACTTGATTAGCTATCCAGTTTCTGATTCTAGGTTGTTTAGCACACCAAAAGTGTTTGTTTAAAAGTTTGAAAGAACGTAGATGAGCAGACTGTCCTTAACCAAAGAAAGCTGATGTTAAGGCAATCTGTGAATAAATCGAACCTCATCGCTAATGCATGTTTACAACTCTAAGTTCAAACGACAGTTTAGAATCATAGGTTGTTAGATAGAGTCTCTGATACCACGACAGTGGATTAGCTATACATTCATGTTTGAGTTCAAGACTGTGCTTATCTGCTCCCTGAATAATTGTCTGGTTCATGATCTCTGATCCCTGCGAATTGCCCTTTACCTAACGCCTGTCTTTAATTGATCATTTATTGAATTTAATTGCCATTTTCGTTTTGCATTACATTCAACAGTCATCACATTGTCTTAGCTCCACTTCATTCATTAAGAGTCATAGCGTAACCTTGGTCTCTGTGGATTCGATCCCATCTATATTAATGCAATTGTCTATGCACTTGCAGTCTTTTATTTGGGTAAAACCTGAGTGTATCAGCTTACCAAGCTTGATGATTGGGATTCAAGGACACAGATCTCAGAAGACAACAGAGGAGTTGACAAAGCACCATGCTCCCAAGATATTCTTCCTGAAGCATGTAAGCATTGTGGTTAAGTAAAGGGAAGTAAAAGCTCTAAGTTTTTAGAAAAAATGGCGCCAGTAACTTAAGGGTTTTGAAAGGGTCAATCCAAAGAAGAAATCAGGCCCAAGACAATCCACCAAAGGTAAAGAAGGTGCCAAAACAACAAAGAAGAGAAAGTCCCAACCAAAAAGAAGAAGCCACACAAGCAAAAAGAAGAACTAAACCCAGCCATGAAGAAGGGTAAAGGGTAGAGTTTAGGAAAATAGTAGACTTAGGGGTTCACTTTGGGGTTTAGATGTGTTTAGGATTCATCTTTGGATAGAAGGGAGCTTTGAATTGCATGCATAAGTGTGCTTTTACCTTTAGCATTTTGCCTAAGATAGAATCATTTTTATTGAGTGATCCCTTGTGTTTAAAAACCCTTTGCTTGATGAGATCATTTTTTATCTCATAACCTTACCCTTTGAACCAAATGTCTTCACTTGATTTGCATAAGCATGATTCATGTTTTAAGCTTAATTGAATGTTAAAGAGTTGATTGATTTGAGCATTTACCTAAGTTGACATTTGAGGTCATTTTGAAACATGATGAGCATGGCTAGGTTCTTTAAAGTATAGCTGATTATGTTTGCATCTTACAACTTGGCACTTAAGCATTGATACCATCTCTTTACCTTTGCACTTTTGGATTTCAATGCCCACCTTCAAACCTCACTCTCTCATTTGTTCTTATTTGCTTGGGACAAGCAAAAGGCAAGTGTGGGGGTGTTAATATCTCTTGTATTTACACCATTTAGGCTTGCATTTAGTTCATGTTTTGGTTCTCTTTTGCATGTTTTCCTTATCTTTTGTCCCATTTTCTTCTCCTTTTAGACTTAGGTTGCATTTAGGATATAGTTTGCATTTTCTATGCAGTATGGATGTTTTTAGGTACTTATGAGCTAAGAGGAGCATTGGAGGAGCTTTGGGGATGATCCAGGAAGCTAGCTGAGCCAAGAGGAGCAAAAGGGACCAAGGCAGACGATCTCTGCTGATCTTATCGATCACCCTATCGGTTAAGGAGTGACCGATAGGATTCCTATCGACCAGGCCTATCGGTCAGTGAAGTGACCGATAGCAGTGCACTGTTTATATTTCGGTCACCCTATCTGTCATCATCCAGACCGATAGGATCCCTATCGTTCATTCCAATCGGTCACAACTGACCGATAGGAACTCAGACCGAGCCTGTCCTTTATTACACTTTTGCCATTACTTTAAGGTTTCCTTCTTTAATGTATAAATACCTTTTTCTGGTATTTTCGAGAAGTCACCTCATACCACTGTTCTTGAGTTTATTTTATGGGTTTGTAAGACAAATTTCTTGCTTTATTTAATATAAGTTTGTTTATGCCATTAATTTTTCCATAATCTCTTCTTCTAATCATGATTAACATCTTTTCCTCTTGTGATTTGGTGTTAAACATGAGTATTATTGAGTATTTTTCTTAGGGTTCTTAGATGTGGTAGATTAAAGGGATTTAGGGATTGTTTAGTGTTTAATTTCATGGGTTCCTCTCTATTATTCTGTTTTTAAGCTAGATTTGTCCTGATCACACTTATCTAGGATTTAGGCTTTCTCTTATACCCACCAAGTGTTTGATAAAATGCTGATCTTGTTTAATAGAGGATTTGCTGGCCTTGGTTCAAGAGATTGACTGTTTGAGGAGCATTTTGACATGAATAGAGTTGATTGTTATTGCTTGCTAGATGTTTTAGCACTAATGAGAGTTAGTTCTTTCTAAGGTGTTTAGTAAAGGGTTATTTACCAAGAGATTGGACTTACCTTGCTTGTTTGTGAACTCTATGTCTAGGAACTACCATTGCTAGCTTGTTTGCTTGATCAAAGCAGTTTGAAACAACCTTAGATAGTCTCTAGATTCCCCATAATTAATAACCACATCTAGGATCTTGCTTTCTCTTTATTGAATTTCGAATTTGTTAAGTGTTCTGTTTATTTTGCTCTGTTTTACTTCTTGATCATAGCTAAACTGTCTTCTTTTGAAGTCTCTTTGGTGATTGATCATTCTAGGTTGCTAGATAACTTGCTTAGGCAACAAAAACTCTTCTTTACTTTGCTTGACTTAAGAATTTCTACTCACAACTCTTTTGCATTCAACAAAACCCATTTGGATTGACATAAAACCCTATGCTATACTACAACTCACTAGTGCAAGCTTTGGTGATTGGATCAAGTCCTAAAAACACTTGTATCAGGTATGCTCATGGTTTCCTTAAATGGCTCCAAGAATGTGAATGTTGGTCCATGTATGCGGTTTGGGATCTTTGGCGGTTTAGGCTGGTCTTCTTGCATCTTAATTTGAACCAGTGATGTCTTGGCACGATCAAGAGGCTCTCTTTGATGTGTAGAACGACAGTGTATTGGATTCAAACACTTGCTCTCTTTGAAAACAGTTTCCAGCTTCCTTTGCTCCTCTCCTTCAAGCATGTTTACCTCCAAGTCAGCTTCTTTATGGCTCCTCTTCTCTGGTACAGCTAGCATGGTACTGATGCTTACATCATACTCTCCCTCTTGAAGAGGTTTTGTCCTCAAAACTTTGATACCTGGATCAAACAAGGCTAAGTTAGTTTCTGAGAAATAATTGGAGTTTAGAAAGTTACCTTGGTGATTGTTTTGTAATTGCTCCAAGAATTGATTGAATGTGATGTTTTTGGCTTCAGCAAACTCCAGGGTTGATGTCAGCTCGTGTGCAGATGGTCTCTCCTTAATAAACATCAGGTTTTCTCCATTGTTGCTCACATTCTCCTCTTGCACAATTTGAGTTTCTCTTTCTACTAATGGGGCAGTAGGCTTCATTTCTGGTGGCAAACTTCTTTTGAGAAAATCTTGTGCCACATGTATAAGGTCTGTTGCTTGAGGTGGAGATACATTAGGTGATCTTGGCTCTTTGTACTGTTGGTATGGCTCGTCTAACAAACAGGTTGCTTCAGCCCTTCTTCTTTCAATTTGTGTAAGATGGTCATTCACTGACTTATGGTAAGCTTGAGAATCGAGTTTCAAGGCCTTGACATTATCAACAAGTGTTTGCATCATGGCCATCATAGCTTGCATAGGAGCTACTAGTGCATTCTCCATTGTTGTACCTTGCAAAAGAGTGAAGAAAACAAATCAACGATATGTTTAAATCAAAGTAAAAACACAAGAACAAGCAATTAAGCAGTTTAGACCAGTTGAAGGAAAATGTTTTTACAAATTAACAAACGATTTGTTAATCTAAGGAAACTATTTTTTTTGTTGTTTTTAAGAGTTTATAAAATTCGAGCAAAATAATTCAGCGGAAGAACAATGTTTTTTGATTTTTTGGATTTATATGAAACAAAATTCAAAAACTGAATGAAAATAAATAGCAAAAACTTGAGAAGGGAACTGAAAACACCTGGGATGGGCGCTTTTAGCCCTGATACCAATGATACAATACTTGAAATGCTCAATGTAATGTCCCTTTGAAATCTTTGCTTATAAGCCTTTGATGGTTGAATGGCTATATGGTTGGTTGCTGTGCTTGAACCCCAAACACAAAAGGTTTAAATTCTAATTGTCAAAGGCTAATCCTCACAAGAACACTAGTCTCTACACTCTTTACAAGTTCTAAAAATCCCTCTCGGAGAACTAGTAATAAGCAGGAACAATATTGATTCAAAAGATAACTTTCTTTGAAACAAAATAAACTTTCTTTGATTTATATAAATGATTGGTGGTTTTCGAAATACAATACTTATGAGCTTATATAATTCTCAATATGAAAGATATAAAATGGTAACAATAATTAAAAACAAAGCAAGAATCAAGCTAAAGTGATAAAATGAGTTAACAAGCCATTTAGGCTTAAATGGGGGAATGGCTTGATTGGTGTAATGAAAGGGAATGATTCTTTGACTCTTCTGCTTTGTATGGACGTGTGGGATCTTTTGAGAGGATTGAGGGTCGAGATTGAGTAGAGGGAATGGTCGTTGGCCTTGCTTTCCTTTGAAAGCAATGAAATCATCTCCAAGAAAGGAAACTCTCTTTATGTTTATATCTTCTTTGGTTTGGCTTGTTTTGACTTGGTTAATGGCTTGGTCTGGTGGTTTGAATCCTTTGGTATCTTCTGTGGGCGTCAGGGAAGGCAAATGATAAGAGCTGATATAAGATATGCTCATGGTTTCCTTAAATGGCTCCAAGAATGTGAATGTTGGTCCATGTATGCGGTTTGGGGGCTTTGGTGGTTTAGGCTCGCCTTCTTGCATCTCAATTCCAACCAGTGATGTCTTGGCATGATCAGGAGGCTTTCTTTGATGTGTAGAACGACAGTGTATTGTTTTTAAACACTTGCTCTCTTTGAAAACAGTTTCCAGTTTCCTTTGCTCCTCTCCTTCAAGCATGTCTCAGCTTCTATATTGCTCCTCTTCTCTGGTTCAGCTAGCATGGTACTGATGCTTACATCATCTCACCAGCCAAGGTGGTGCCTAAGAAAGGAGGGATCACTGTGGTAAAAAAACGAAAATGATGAGCTAATACCCACTAGAACAATAACTGGTCATAGGATGTGCATAGATTACAGAAAACTGAATTCTACTTCTCGGAAATATCACTTCCCTTTTCCAGTCATAGACCAAATGATAGAAATATTAGCAAATCATAAGTATTATTGCTTCTTGGATGGCTATAGTGGTTTCTGCCAGGTCCCAATTCACCCAAATGAACAGGAAAAAACCACATTCACATGTCCTTATGGCACTTTTCTTTATAGAAGAATGCCATTTGGGCTGTGCAATGCCCCGAAAACTTTTCAGAGGTGTATGACCTCCATATTTTCTGACTTGCTTGAGGAGATGGTGGAGGTATTCATGGATGGCTTTAGTGTCTATGGGTCCTCCTTTGGTGTCTGCTTGTCCAATCTTTCTCAAGTTTTACAGAGATGTGAAGACACTAAGCTGGTTCTAAATTGGGAGAAATTCCATTTCATTATTCAATAAGACATTGTGTTGGGTCACAAGATTTCAGAGAAGGGGATAGAAGTGGACAAGGCCAAGATAGATGTGATGCTGCACTTAGAGCCTCCGAATTCAGTCAAGGGGATCATAAGCTTCTTGGTGCATGCTTGTTTCTATAGGAGGTTCATCAAGGACTTCTCAAAGATAGCAAGATCCTTGACAAGGCTTCTATGCAAGGAGACAGAATTTGTCTTTGATGAAGACTGCTTACAAGCTTTCCTCACCCTCAAAGATGCCTTAGTGAGTGTGCCTAGAGTACAAGCACTAATCTGGGATCTCCCCTTTGAGATCATGTGTGATGCAAGTGACAATGCAGTTGGAGCAGCTTTGGGTCAAAGGGTAGACAAGAATCTTCAAGTTATCTACTATGCCAGCAAAACAATGGATGAAGCTCAAACAAGATATGCTACAACATTAAAGGAGCTCCAAGCAGTTGTCTTTGCATTTGAGAAGTTCAGAAGCTACTTAGTGGGGTCTAAGGTGATATTCTACACTGATCATGATGCACTAAGGCACATCTATGAAAAGAAAGACACCAAGCCAAGAATCCTTAGATGGATCCTCCTCTTGCAAGAGTTTGACATGGAGATTGTGGATAAGAGAGACATTAAGAATGGTGTAGCTGATTACCTTTCAAGACTGTGGATAGATGACTTTGTTCCAATCAATGATACTCTACCAGAGGAGCAGCTGCATGCTTTAGGAGTGAAGACAGCTAAAGTGATGAGATTATAAGAGAACGAACTGCCTTGGTATGCTGACTTTGTGAACTATTTGGTTCTTGGCCAGATACCATTGAACCTTAACTCACATCAGAAGAAGAAGTTCTTAAGAGATGTCTCTCACCTATTGGGATGAACCTTATCTCTACAAGAGAGGCATAGCTTATGAAGAAGTTCAAGGAATTCTACATCATTGCCATGGTTCAGCCTATGGGGGTCACTTTGTAACCTTCAAGAAAGCCTCAAAGGTACTTCAAGCTGGTTTTTGGTGGCCTAGTTTGATCAAGGACGCCCAGGCTCATGTGATGCATGCCAAAGGAAGGGAAGCATTTCCAAGAGAGATGAGATGCCTTTAAACTCTATTCTTGAAGTGGATCTGTTTGATGTACGTGGGATTGACTTCATGGGACCTTCCCTTTCATCCTATGGGAATAAATACATCCTTGTTGCTGTAGACTATGTCTGAAAGTGGGTTGAAGCCATTGCCATTCCAACAAATGATGCTAGAGTTGTGTTGAAGTATTTCAAGACAATCATCTTCCCAAGTTTTGGTGATCCAAGATGTGCTATAACTGATGGAGGGAGTCACTTCAACAACAAGGTCTTTGAGAGTTTGCTAAAGAAGAATGGTGTTAAGCATACGGTTGCCACTCCTTACTATCCTCAAATAAGTGGTCAAGTGGAGGTTTCTAACAGGGAGATCAAAGCCATCTTAGAGAAGACAGTTGGTGTTACAAGAAAGGATTGGTCTAATAAGCTTGATGATGCTTTGTGGGCATACAGAACAGCCTTCAAGACACCCATTGGTAGGACTCCCTTCTCACTTCTTTATGGCAAGGCTTGTCATCTGTCTGTTAAGCTGGAGTATAAACCCTTATGGGCAACAAAGCTGCTGAATTTTGACATCAAGACAGCTCAAGAGAAGAGACTCATCTACTTGCATGAGTTAGAAGAAAACCGCGTTAAAGCTTTTTAGAGTTCTAGGATCTATTAGGAGAGGACAAAAGCTTTTCATGACAAGAGAATAAAACCCAAAGACTTCAAGGTGGGAGATCAGGTGCTGTTGTTCAACTCAAGGCTGAAGTTGTTTCCTGGAAAGCTGAAGTCAAGGTGGTCAGGACGATTAAGATCAAGGAGGTGCTGCCATATGGAGCTTTAACTTTGTTTGACAAGGATGGAGAAGACTTCACACTTAATGGGCACAGGCTGAAGTCATACACGGCAAGTGAGTCCCTTAGAGATGATGTGGACATCAATCTTGAAGATCCCCCACAAGAGTAATCAACCAAGGAAAGTCAAGCTAAGGGCGTTAAACAAGCACACTTGCGAGGTATTCCCATGTTATCCTTGTACATACTATTTCATTTTATGTTTGTATTTGTGTTTTTATTTTGATCCTAGGAGCAAGTGGAGTTTTAAGCCAGTGGTTAGCTGAATTGGTGCATGTCCTAGCCAGCATCAATCAGGAGCATCGAGAAGTGGAGACTGGTGTCAACTGAGAAGGATAACATCATACACTTACATCGATCAGGATTGATCGATGTAATCAACCCGAGAGTCAGGCGACTAACATCGGTCAGTAACATCGATCAAGGGTTGATCGATTTGATCCACATCGATCACTCACATCGATCATGAGTGATCGATGTAAACTGACCAAGAGTTTAGGGATTTACATCGATCAAGAGCATCGATCAAAGCCTGCTCGATGGGCCTACATTGATCACTCACATCGGTTAGGGGTGATCGATGTAAATGGGCAGGAGGTGACATTGCTGCATATTTCATGTATTTTGCATGCATATAAGTTAGTTTTTCATGCATTTACCTTGCACATTAGGCTAGTTTGCATCACTTTAGGTCCTAGGGTACTTATGCACCAGCATTTTGAATTTTGCATCGCATTCAGGCTGTTTTCGGCTACTTTGGAGCTATGGAGGATTCGTGGACGTGCTAAGGCTCGTGAGGAAGTTCGTGGACAGTTGGAGAGATCAGGATTGCATGCTAAGGACCCGAGATCGAGTAGCAGATCGAACAAGGCAGGTTGATCTAGATGAGATCGACCAGAAGATCGAGTGACCCAGCCGATGCAAGGAAACGTATCGAGACCGAGATCGAGAGAGGAGATTGATCTGAAGTACGGACGTAAATGACACCATGCAGATCGAGGACTAGATCGAGACTCCAACCCGATCCGGACGAGATCGACTCAATGATCGAGCAAAGTCACCCGATCCAAGCCGAAGATCGAGAGCCAGATCGAGTCTCCTGCCCGATCCCAGACTTAACTTATCCGTCCAGCCTGTTCTTGGACACTAGCGAGGGGGGGACCAGTACACGCCTTTAGCCAATTTTGGCTAAAGACAGCGATTGTTTTTTCCACCCTTCATTCTGTCTTTTTCTTGTTATCTCTTTGCTTAGGCGATTATCTCCGCCATTGTAGAACCTTTAGTTTTCTTGCTTTTACGTTTTGAATATTGAATCTTTGCTTTTAATCTACCGTTTTCATGTTTAGTCCATCATCTATTGCATTTTGCTCGGTTTACTTTATGAGTAGTGAGTAGTTTCATCGGGATTTCGGGGTTGAGAGGATTCAAAGGGGTTGAGAAGGTTAAAACCTTGGTGTTTTATTGTTCTTCATCGCCTTCTCTTCTAGGATTTGGGCACTTAAGGCTTAAAGACTCTCACGCCAAGATCTTTATGATCAGAGGGATATCTTACCTTGACAGGATTCAGATGTCCTGGAGAAGTCAAATCCTATATGCTAATCCTTCCTTTCCCATACGCAATGGTTATTTAGGAGATTAGTTAGGCCGTGTGTTTGAAATCTATGTTTTATGCCCTTCAATCTCTTTTTCCACCAAAAGCAATGGGTTTGGAGAAGAGAATGAAGGAGTGATTCATACCACAAGCCATGGATGGATCTTGTTTTGTTTTCAAGGCCTAGAGAACCTCACAAAGTGAGTAGATCTATAGTTTTCAAACCAAGCTTGAACCTTTAAAACCCTTGAACATGATCCTCAACCCTGGACCCTCTTTCTTAGTATTCTCTCATCTCTGTTAGTCATTCGCTTGCTATCTGTTCGCATCCTGGTCGTTAGATTCATTTCTGTTCGAACTGTTTAGATGAGATCGATCGTTGTTGCTCGATCTAGTGGTCGATCCTGTGATCGATCCACTAGTCGATTTTTATTAATTCATAGCTTTGCATTTTAATTATTTTTCTTGTTCCTCGTGGTAGTTAACTCATCTCTTGTATTTTTAAAATAGTTTTGCTTTGCATTTGATCGTTGCATCTAGTTTTTAGGAATTTTACAAACCATTTGTCATTTGCTTAGCTTTGCATAACCTTTGCATTCTCATTGCACTTTCTAGCTCCTAAGTGTGGATTGATACTCTCTTGCATTCTATAATACAACATATAGGTGCTTGAGTTTGATAGCATTCTTGCATCTTCACATCACACACAAAAGCTTGTTATAAAAATGGCGCCGTTGCCATCTTAGGGGATAAGAAGCATTGAGATTTGAGGTTTAGTAAAGATTAAGCCTTTGTTTTTTTTTTGTTACTGATTTCTCTACTCTCAAACTTGTTTCTTTCAGGTATATGAATCTACGTTCAAGGGGAGACAACAACTGACTTCAACCCTTGGACAACATTCATCAACTCGGACTATTAAGAACAAGAAGAGTTAGAGAGCAAGCTAGAGCTTTTGAGGAGATTGTTCAGCAAGGTTCAGTGGATTTTGAAGCGATGGCTGAGCACAAACATCCCGAGGGACCTCATGAAGCTGTAGGAAGGGGTAATGGAAACCCCCACCACGCGGCTAGACCCCCACATATCATTGGAGCTGGAGATGCTCCCAACACTCATCACAATAGGTTTGGGATCACTCCTCCTCCTGTACAGAACAAGAACTTCGAGATTCAGCCAGGATTCATCTCAATGGTGCAAAACAATGAGTTCCATGGGTTAGCAATGGATGACCCCTTGGAGCATCTTGACAACTTTGAGCAGGTTTGTGGGATGATCAAGATTAATGGCATATACGAAGATGCTTTCAAGCTGCGTCTCTTTCCATTTTCTCTTGGAGACAAGGCTAGTCATTGGGAGAAGACCCTTCCACAAGGCATTATTACCTCTTGGACTGAGTGTAAGAAGGCTTTCCTCTCGAAGTTCTTCTCTAGCACCAGAACAGCAAGGTTGAGAAGTGAGATCAGCGGCTTCACTCAAAGGAACAATGAGACGTTCAATGAAGCCATGGAGCGGTTCAAGGACTACACCATTCATTGTCCTCACCACAACTTCAGTGAAGAGACTCTCCTAAGCACAATATACCGCGGAGCTTCACCAAAGATACGCTTGCTACTTGACACGGCTAGTAAGGGAAACTTCCTTGGTCAGGAGGTAGAAGAGGGCATGGAGCTGATTGAAAACCTGGCATTGAGTGACGACAACTATGCTGAAGACTACGACCGTGCACCGAAAGGTTCTGAGCTTGAGTCTCATAAGAAAGAGCTTAAGTCATTGCATGAGAAGATTGACAAGCTAGTGTTGGCAAACCAGAAGCATGTTCACTTCGTTGGTGAAGCGGATGAGACCTTAGAGGAGCTTAAGTTGAGTCAAGAAGAAGCCAATTGGGTGGCGGGACAGAACAACTACAAACCTCAAGGGTATTCACAAGGCTACAACCAGAACAACAATTTCTCCTATAGAAGCACCAATGTCGCGAACCCTAAACATCAATTGTACCCTTCTCAGCAAGCAAAGCCATTCGTCCCCTACAACAAAGGTTTTCAGCCGAGTGGTGGTTTCCAAGGGCAAGGCAACTTCCAAGGACAACAGCAAGGAAACAAGGGTTATACACCAATGTATCCTCCGTGCTTTGTTCCTCAACAACAACCGATGCAACAGCAATAAGTTGATCCGGTACAAGCCATGTTTCAACAACTGATTCAAGGGCAATCCTCTACAAACCAGAAGTTTGTCGAGATGAACACTCGCTTAGACTCCTCTCTCACTGACTTCTCTACTCAGATTACAAACTTGAATAACAAGATCCAGCAGTTAGAGAAAGGAAAGGCGGGTACAAGTGGTCAGAATAGCTTACTGGGCAAGTGTGAGCAGAATCCCAAGAAATACGCCAACGCCATTACACTAAGGAGTGGGAAAGAGCTAGCACCTACGAGTACTCCTAAGAACAACGAGGACGTTGTCATTCAAGAGGAGGAGGGTGAGCTTTCAGCTGATGATGAGATCAACTTCCACAACGTTTGGACTGAGAGACCAAGAAAGGGTAAGGAGGTTGCTGTAGAGAAGAAAGTGGAGCAAGCTGCTAAGGAGAATGATGCTTATGTACCTCCACCGTATGTACCGAAGCTGCCTTTTCCTGGCCGCTTCAAGAAGCAGCTTATAGAGAAGCACATAATCTTGTTTGAGAAGCATCTAAAGGACGTAGAGATCAAGCTACCTCTCATAGATTGCCTTGCCATGATGCCTAAATGTACAAAAAATTTTGAGGACACGCTTGCAAAGAAAAATAAGGAAAGCAAGGAAGTGCTGGTTCTTAGTGAGAAATGTAGCGCTATAGTACACAAGGAGATAGTTCCCAAGAAGTTGGGAGATTCTGGAAGCTTCACTATACCTTGCGCTTTGGGTCCATTGGAGTTCAAGAGTTGCCTTTGCGATTTGGGAGCTAGTATAAATCTAATGCCTCATTCTATAGCAAAGAAATTGGGATTCACGCGATTCAAAGATTGTAGAATCTCCTTGGTGCTAGCTGACAGAAGCGTGAGGTTACCCGTGGGTTTGCTTGAGGACTTGCCAGTGAGAATCAGTGGTGTAAACGTGCCTACGGACTTCGTTGTGTTGGAAATGGATGAAGAACCTAAGGACCCGCTCATCCTTGGTAGACCGTTCTTAGCCACCGTTGGAGCCATCATCGACGTCAAGAATGGGAAGATAGCTCTACATTTAGGCAAGGACATCAGGCTTGATTTTGACATCAATGAGGTTTTAAAGAAGCCTACTATGGAAAGGCAAGCATTCTACATTGAGACATTGGACGCTTTAGCTGATGAGCTGCTAGAAGAGTTGGCTCAAGAGGATCATTTGAACCTGGCATTGACTAAGGAGCCAGGGCAGTTCGGTTACTTGGATCAGAGGACTCAGGAATACGCTAACCTGCTGGATTCTAGGAAGATTGTCAAAGAGGATGAAGGCGCCTGCCTAGAAATCGACTCCGAGATCAATGACATTACTCGATCCAGGTGTCAAATCGTCAAGACAATCGAGAACACAACTCGATCCAGTGCAACAATCGACATTCAGATCGAGGAGGGTGATCGATCCAGGAAATTAATCAAGTCCAAGATCGAGAGATGCCTTCCGTTCAGTTCAGAGTCCATTCCGGAGAATGACTCGGCAGCTCGATCTCTCACTCGATCACCCTTAAATCGAGTGAGCGAATCGAGTGAAAATGCTCGATCTAGACGACATCGAGAGCAAGATCGACTGGATGACTCGATCTCAGAAGGGACAGAGGTTAAAGAAAGCAGCCTTAAGGGTCATGTCTCGGGTTCTAAGGAGAGTTCCAAGGAGGAAAACAACAACAACAGCCACGAGGATGATTGGAGCGAGCTGCTAGCCCCAAAGGTGGACCTTAAGGAGCTCCCAAAAGGGCTAAGGTATGCTTTCTTAGGGCATAACGAAACCTATCTTGTGATTGTGAATGAAAACTTAAGTGATGATGAGTTGCACTCGCTCCTAAATGAGCTGAGAAAGTATAGGAAGGCCATTGGGTACTCTCTAAGTGACATCAAAGGCCATTCACCAATGCTTTGCACTCATAGGATTCACTTGGATAATGAGAACGCCTCTTCTATAGAACATCAAAGGCGTTTGAATCCTAATTTAAAGGAAGTTGTTAAGAAGGAGATTCTTAAGCTATTCGAGGCTGACGTGATCTATCCCAAAAGTGACAGCACGTGGGTTTCTCCCGTACACGTGGTGCCTAAGAAGGGAGGGATCACGGTCATTAAGAATGATAAAGATGAGCTTATACCTACTAGGACTATTACAGGACACCGTATGTGTATTGATTATAGGAAGCTTAATCTTGCTACTAGAATGGATCATTTTCCCTTACCTTTTATTGATCAAATGCTTGAGAGGCTTGCTAATCATCCTTACTATTGCTTTCTTGATGGATATAGTGGATTCTTTCAAATACCAATCCATCCAAATGATCAGGAGAAGACGACCTTTACATGCCCTTATGGCACCTTCGCGTATCGAAGGATGCCATTCGGGTTGTGTAACACACCGGCTACGTTTCAGCAGTGTATGATGTCTATCTTCTCCGATATAATAGAAGAGATGGTGGAACTGTTTATGGATGACTTCTCTGTATATGGTGCGTCTTTTTCTGCGTGTTTGTTGAATTTTTGCAAGGTACTAAAGCGTTGTGAAGAGACGAATCTTGTGCTTAACCGGGAGAAGTGTCACTTCATGGTGAAAGAAGGGATTGTGCTTGGCCACAAGATATCAGAGAAAGGCATAGAGGTTGACAAAGCCAAGGTTGAGGTCATGATGAGTCTTGAGCCGCCGGTTAATGTCAAAGGGGTGAGGAGTTTCCTAGGCCATGCTGGCTTCTACAGGCGCTTCATCAAGGATTTTTCCAAGATTGCATGCCCTCTCACACGGCTGTTGTGCAAGGAAGCTGACTTTGTGTTTGATGAGGATTGCCTTCATGCTTTCGTGACTATCAAGGAAGCTCTAGTATCCGCGCCTATAGTGCAAGCGCCGGACTGGATTCTACCGTTCGAGATAATGTGTGACGAGAGTGACTACTCCGTGGGAGCTGTTCTTGGTCAGAGGAAAGATAAGCGGCTGCATGTGATTTACTATGCTTCACGTACCTTGGATGACACGTAGGCCAGGTACACTATGACTGAGAAGGAGTTGTTGGCAGTTATATTCGCCTTTGAGAAGTTCAGGTCATACCTCGTGGGATCCAAGGCCATCGTCTACACGGATCACGCGGCGCTTAGGTACATCTATTCCAAGAAAGACACTAAACCGAGACTCTTGAGATGGATTCTTCTTCTTCAGGAGTTTGAAAGGGATAGAGAACGGTGTTGCTGATCACCTCTCTCGGATGAGAATCAACGAGTCTCTGCCCTTAGATGATTCGCTTCTCGAGGAACAACTCATAATGATCACTACGGCTATTTGTGGAAAGCTAGAAGGGCAGTTTGAGGAGGTTCTGAGTTTCAAAGAAAAGGATCTTCCGTGGTACGCTGACATTGTGAACTACTTGGCATGTGGAGAGGAGCCTTCGCATCTTTTGGGCCACTACTTTTGGGACGAGCCTTACCTGTACAAAAGGGGCGTGGACAGTTAATACAGGAGATGTGTTACAAAGGAATAAGCTAAGGAAATTCTCTTTCACTGCTATGGCTCTTCGTACGGCGGACACTTTGCTTCATTCAAGACCACTACAAAAGTCTTACAAGCCGGTTTCTGGTGGCTGTCTATCTTCAAAGATGCCCATTATTTTGTGAAGAGTTGTGAAGCTTGTCAACGAGAAGGGAACATCACGAAGAGGAACGAGATGCCTCAGGTTCCTATCTTTGAGGTAGACGTGTTTGACGCATGGGGCATAGATTTCATGGGGCTTTTCCCATCTTCCTAGGGCAACAAGTTTATCCTAGTATCGGTTGATTATGTTTCTGAATGGGTTGAGGCCATTGCTTTCCCTACAAACGAGTCTAAGGTGGTGATGAAGCTTTTCAAAACCGTCATATTTCCACAGTTTGGAGTCCCCAAGTTTGTAATCAGTGACGGCGGTAGCCATTTCATCAACAAGTTGTTTGAAAACCCTCTAAGGAAGTATGGCGTGAAGCCCAAGGTAGCTACGCCTTACCATCCTCAAACGAGTGGCCAAGTGGAGGTCTATAACCGGCAGATCAAGGTGATACTTGAGAGAACAGTTGGGACAACTCGGAAGGATTGGGCAGTGAAGTTAGACGACGCTTTGTGGGCTTACCGGACTGCTTTCAAAAGGCTCATTGATACTACTCCCTTCACTCTTCTCTACGGCAAAGGATATCACCTCCCCGTTGAGCTGGAACATAGAGCATTGTGGGCTGTGAAGCGGCTGAATTTTGATCTAAAGACAGCTCAGGAGAAGCGCTTGATCCAGCTACACGAACTTGATGAGCTAAGGCTAGATGCTTACGAAAGCGCTAGGATCTACAAGGAGCGCACTAAAGCTGCTCATGACAAGAAGTTGATACCCAAGGAGCTTAAGGAAGGGAGTTTGGTGCTGCTCTACAATTCAAGGCTCAATCTATTCCCTGGGAAGCTGAAATCTAGGTGGAGTGGGCCGTATGAAATCAAGGAGCTATTGCCCTACGGAGCTGTCACGTTGGTAGGCAAGAGTGGGAATGCATTCACAGTGAACGGACACAGAGTTAAGCCATACATGGCGAGTGCATTTGACAATGAGAGCACCTTAATGCTTCTCCAAGACCCACCATCTGCCTAAACCAAGTAAAGTCAAGCTAAAGACGTTAAAGAAAGCGCACTTGGGAGGTATTCCCATGTCTATCTTGTATATATTTTTGCTTTATCTCTCTTTCAGTTTTATGTTTTTGTCTTATGAGTTTGTAGGAACAGGTATAAGGGATTGCAGAGCATAATCTTAGATCCAAAAGGAGTAAGAAGGGGCGAATGTAGGCTAGAGACTGAGTGCTAGATCGACTCATCCTGCCTCGATATTTGCTAGATCGAGCTAGTGAATCGAGAGGTGTTAGTCGATCTAGACGAGATCGAGTAGACAGATCGTGTGACACAGTCGATCACGAGAGGATGAACGCCCTACAAGCTTAGCTTGAAAAGCAAACGAGAGGTAAATCGACTGAGTCACTCGATTCTAAAGTCTAGATCTAGTAGTCTACTTGATCTGCCATTCGATCCAAGCCTAAATTGACCCCTGAAACGAGAACGTGGCTCGATCACGAGGACTTAGCAGTCGTTCCAATAACTCAAGGAACAAGAGGAGATATCGATCCAAGACTCAATTCAATTCTAATCGAGTCCCAAATCGAGCAACCCTCTCGATCCAAGCCATTATGGGCATGAGATCGAGTCCTAGATCGACCAAATAGACTCGATCTCGTGCCGAGGTAACAATTCCTTTTTCCCTCTTTTCTGTTTTCCCTCCGGTTTTTAAATTTAAAAAGTGATCAAGACAAGCATCTTTGACCATGAAAGATGTGTCTTGACCACAATTTTTGTCAGAAAACCACTTCTTTTACCCATAGTTTTGTAAAATTGTTAGCCATTATATTTTAAACATCTCTCTCACTCTCCCATTTCTATTTTCGCGAGTTCTTAAGCAAAAGAGAGTGTGAATTTTTATTTTCCAAAGGCTGACAGCAATCTTTTTCAATCTTTGCAAAGGTATTTTAGAATCTTCAAGAAAATCTTTATGAAAATTTCCTTTTAATTCGCTTTGATTGTTTTAGATGCTAGGGCGGTTTATATTTTTTGAAAACTAGCTTGTTATTCGGAAAAATTCTAGATTTAACTATAACTCTAGGTTTGATTCTCTGTTATTTTGCTAGGATTTTTATAAATTCTCCAAAATTCTAGGGTATTAGTTATAAATTTTCCTTCTTGCTTGTCTCTTTCTCGGTTTTTTGCCGAATTACTAATTCTTTTGCTTGAGAAATTTTTTCAGGCACCATGGCCCCCAAAAGAACGAGAGAATAGACAGGACAAGAGGGAGAAGGTCAAGAAGTGGTTGTTCAAGAGAGGGTCAGATTGTCTAAGGCGGATAAAAGAGATTAGGAGCGGCTTGAAAGGCTGAAGTTCGAACCAACGAAGTTCGCGTACAGAGGAGTGCTGTCTAAGATGGGGATATTGGGGGATTTTGATGAACTCCTCTAGAAGATAGGACTAAGGTGTTTGTCACGGATGGATTGCCCAACCTTTCCCGAAGTGACAATTGACTTCCTTGCCACCTTGGAGTTTGCCTACGAGAATCCGAACGTCCCAACTCCTTCTCAAGGCCGCCTCTCGTTCAAAATCAAACGTCAAGCCTTCAGCCTCTCAATCCCCGAGCTTTGCCAAGCTTATGGCCTCGCTGCTGCTGCCACAAAGGTTGACTTTCCCTCCTTCATTAAAGCAAACGAGCTGTGGAACATCATAGCCGACGATGACTACAAGGCGAATACTGCAAAGATCAAGAGAGTGAGGAGCCCGGTGCTGCGTTACACGTTGAAGCTGATTGCCAACACCTTCAGCGGACAGTCAGTAGCCCCTACGGTCACCAAGACAGAGCTTTGCTTCTTGTTCCAAGGCATCAAGCATTTCGTGTGTGACCAGGATGAGAATGATGAGCCGTTGGAAGACCAACTAGGAGACGACGTGAACTACGGATGCATCCTGCCTGCTCCATTGGTGAAATACAAGGCGTATGCCTTGAGATGCAAGGCAAGCTCGTCGCATATTGGAGGCTTCCTCACTCCCTTGTTCCTGTAAGCTGGTGTACCGCTTCAAGACTTCACTCCTGTTCCGGATAGAGCTTTTATGGACAAAATTTACCTAAGGAACACGGACAGATTGGGGCGTACGCCTGCTGAGGGCTTCTTTGCATATCTGTTCATTGACACGGAGAATGAGAAGAGGGTGTGTATCCTGCAAAACAGGCGCGAAACCGGGCTGTTGGGAGTTGGGAACATCGAGTTTCTCCCTAGAGTAGAGGAGTGTATGGCTGCTCTAGGAGCCACAGCCACCATTCGCTTGGGAGAAACTCGATGTTCCCTATTCCCAACAGTCCGGTTTCGCGCCTGTTTGGCAAGATACACACCCACTTCTCATTCTCCGTGTCAATGAACAGATATGCAAAGAAGCCCTCAGCCGGCGTGCGTCCCAAGCTATCTGTGTTCCTTAGGTATGTCTCATCCATGAAAGCTCTATCCGGAACAGGAGTGATGTTTTGAAGTGATACACCAGCTTGCACGAACAAGGGAGTGAGGAAGCCTCCGATATGCGACGAGCTTGCCTTGCATCTCAAGGCATACGCCTTGTATTTCACCAATGAAGCAGCCAGAATGCATCCGTAGTTCACGTCATCGCCGAGCTGGTCTTCCAAAGGCTCATCATTCTCATCCGGGTTACACACGAGATGTTTGATGCCTTGGAACAAGAAGCAAAGCTCTGTCTTGTTAACCGTGGGGGCTACTGACCGTCTGCTGAAGGTGTTGGCAATCAGCTTCAACGTGTAATACAGCACCGGGCTTCTCACTCTCTTGATTTTTGCAGTATTCGCCTTGTAGTCATCGTCGGCTATGATGTCCCACAGCTCGTTCGCTTGAGTGAATGAGGGAAAGTCAACCTTTGTGGCAGCAGCAGCGAGGTCATAAGCTTGGCAAAGCTCGGGGATTGAGATGCTGAAGGCTTGACGTTTGATTTTGAACGAGAGGCGGCCTTGAGAAGGAGTTGGGACGTTCGGATTCTCGTACGCAAACTCCAAGGTGGCAAGGAAGTCAATTGTCACTTCGGGATAGGTCGGGCAATCCATCTGTGACAAACACCTCAGCCCTATCTTCTGGAGGATTTGATCAAAGTCTCCTAAAATCCCCATCTTAGCCAGCAATTCTCTGTCCGCGAACTTAGTTGGCTCGAACCGAAGCCTTTCCAACCGCTTCTTGTCTTTTTTCTCCTCCTTACTCCAACGAACCCTCTCCTGAACAGCCACTTCTTGATTCTCTCCCTCTTGTGCTGTCTCCTCTCTCGTTCTTTTGGGAGTCATTGTGCCTGAAACAAGTTTCTCAAGCAAAGCAATGAGCAAAAACGGCGATATGTTGAGAGAAAAAGAGAAGCATAGAAGAAAACTCATAACTAATACCCTAGAATTTTGGGGGATTTATAAAAATCATAACAAAATAATAGATAATCAAATCTAGAGACATAGTGAAATCTATAATAATTCCTATTATCAAGCTAGTTTTAAAAATTTAAAACTGCCCTAGCATCTTAAACAATCAAAGCGAATAAAAAGGAAATTTTCTTGAAGATTGAAGATTCGAAAATACCTCTGCAAGATTGAAAAAGATTGCTGCTAGCCCTTAGAAAACAAGAATTTACACTCTCTTTTGCTTAACAACTCGAGAAAACAAGAATGAGAGAGTGTGAAAGTGGTTGAAAACATTTAAAGGCTAATAAAACACAAAACCATGGGTAAAAGAAGTGGTTTTCTAACAAAAGCTGTAGTCAAGGCACATCTTTCATGGTCAAAGATGCTCGCCTTGACCACTTTTTGAATTTAAAAAGCGGAGGGAAAGAGGAAAAGAGGGAAAATAAAATGTTACCTCAGCACATGATCGAGTCCACTTGGTCGATCTAGGACTCGATCTCATGCCCATAATGGCTTGGATCGAGAGGGTTACTCGATTTGGGACACAATTTGAAACGAATCGAGTCTTGGATCGATTTACTCTCTCGTTCCTTGAGTTTTTGGCACCACGGCTAAGTCCTCATGATCGAGTCACGTTCTCGATTCAGGGGTCGATTTGAGCTTGGATCGAGTGGCAGATCGAGTAGACTATTCAATCTGGCCTTGAGAATCGAGTGACTCAGTCGATCCACCTCTCGTTTGCTTTCAGCCTAAACGTATAGGGTGTTCGTCCTCTCGTGATCAACTGTGTCACACGATCTGTCTACTCGATCTTGTGTAGATCGACTAACTCCTCTCGATTCACTAACTCGATCTAGCAAAGATCGAGCCAGGATGAGTCGATCTAGGACTCAATCTCTAGCTTATATTCGCCCCTTCTTACTCCTTTTGGATCTAAGATCATGCTTTGCAATCCCTTATACCTGTTCCTACACGCTCATAAGATAAAAACATAAAACTGAAAGAGAAATAAAGCAGAAATATATACAAGATAGACATGGAAATGCCTCCCAAGTGCGCTTTCTTTAACGTCTTTAGCTAGACTTTACTTGGTTTAGGCAGATGGTGGGTCTTGGAGAAGCATTGAGGTGCGCTCCTTGTCAAATGCACTCGCCATGTATGGCTTAACTCTGTGTCCATTCACTGTGAATGCATTCCCACTCTTGCCGACCAAGGTGACAGCTCCGTAGGGCAATACCTCCTTGATTTCATACGGACCGCTCCATCTATATTTCAGCTTTCCTGGAAAGAGCTTGAGCCTTGTATTGTAAAGCAGCACCTAACTCCCTTCCTTAAGCTCCTAGGGTACCAACGTCTTGTCATGAGCAGCCTTGGTGCGCTCCTTGTAGATCCTAGCGCTTTCGAAAGCATCCAGCCTTAGCTTATCAAGTTCGTATAGCTGGATTAAGCGCTTCTCTTTAGCCATCTTTAGATCAAAATTCAGCCGCTTCACAGCCCACAATGCTCTATGTTCCAGCTCAACGGGGAGGTGACATCCTTTGCCGTAGAGAAGAGTGAAAGGAGTAGTACCGATGGGTGTATTGAAAGCAGTCCGGTAAGCCCACAAAGCGTCGTCTAACTTCACTGCCCAATCCTTCCGAGTTGTCCCAACTGTTCCCTCAAGTATCGCCTTGATCTGCCGGTTAGAGACCTCCACTTGGCCACTCGTTTGAGGATGGTAAGGTGTAGCTACCTTGTGCTTCACGCCATACTTCCTTAGAAGGTTTTCAAACAACTTGTCGATGAAATGGCTTCCTCCGTCGCTTATCACCACCTTTGGTACTCCAAACCTCGGGAATATGATGCTCATAAAGAGCTTGATCACCACCTTAGAGTCGTTTGTAGGGGAAGCAATGGCCTCAACCCATTTAGAGACGTAGTCAACAGCCACTAAAATGAATTTGTTGCCGTAGGAAGAAGGGAAAGGCCCCATGAAGTCTATGCCCCATGCGTTAAACACGTCTACCTCAAAGATGGGAACCTGAGGCATCTCGTTCGTCTTAGTGATGTTCCCTGCTCGTTGACAAGCTTCACAACTCTTCACGAACTCATGGGTGTCTTTGAAGATGGACGGCCACCAGAAACCGGCTTGCAAGACTTTAGTGGCGGTCTTGAATGAAGCAAAGTGGCCGCCATATGAAGAGCCGTGGCAGTGAAAGATGCCGTCTCTTGCTTCCTCCTTTGTCACACATCTCCTGTATAGGCTGTCAACACCTCTCTTGTATAAATAGGCTTCATCCCAGATGTAGTGGCATACGTCCCTCATGAACTTCTTCCTGTGATAGTTGTCAAGATGCGAAGGCTCTTCCCCACATGCCAAGTAGTTCACAATGTCAGCGTACCAAGGAAGATACTCCTCTTTGAAGCTCAGAACTTCCTCAAACTGCCCTTTCTAGCTTTCCACAAACAGCCGTAGTGATCGCCATGAGTTGTTCCTCGGGAAACGAATCATCTAAGGGTAGAGACTCGTTGATTCTCAACCGAGAGAGGTGGTCAGCAACACCGTTCTCTATCCCTTTCTTGTCCTTGATTTCGATGTCAAATTCTTGGAGCAAGAGGATCCATCTTAAAAGCCTTGGCTTAGTGTCCTTCTTGGAATATATGTATCTAAACGCCGCGAGATCAGTGTAGACAACAACCTTGGCTCCTACTAGATAAGCTCTGAACTTCTCAAAGGCAAACACTACTGGCAATAGCTCCTTCTCCGTAGTAGTGTATCTTGTTTGCGTGTCATCCAAGGTTCTTGAAGCATAGTAAATCACGTGCAGCTTCTTATCTTTCCTTTGACCTAGAACTGCTCCCACGGCATAGTCACTAGCATCACACATAATCTCGAACGGTAGACTCCAGTCTGGTGCTTGAACTATGGGTGCCGTGACGAGAGCTTCCTTGATGGTCTTGAAAGCTTGCAAACACTCCTCATCAAAGAAAAAATCAGCTTCCTTGCACAACAGCCGTGTAAGAGGGCGTGCAATCATGGAAAAATCTTTGATGAAGCGCCTGTAGAAGCCAGCGTGGCCTAGAAAACTCGTCACGCTTTTGACATTAACCGGCGGCTCAAGACTCATCATGACCTCAACCTTAGCCTTATCAACCTCAATGCCCTTCTCTGATATCTTGTGACCAAGCACGATCCCATCCTTCACCATGAAGTGACATTTCTCCCAATTAAGCACCAAGTTTGGCTCCTCACAACGCTTTAGTACCTTGCAGAGATTTAACAAACACGCAGAAAAGGACGCACCATAGACAGAGAAGTCATTCATAAACACCTTTACCATCTCTTCTATTAAAACGGAGAAGATCGACATCATACACCGCTGAAACGTAGCCGGTGCGTTACACAACCCGAATGACATCCTTCGATACGCGAAGGTGCCATAATGTAATGGTCGTCTTCTCCTGATCGTTTGGATGGATTGGTATTTGGAAAAATCCACTATATCCATCAAGAAAGCATTAGTAGGGATGATTAGCAAGTCTTTCAAGCATTTGATCAATAAAAGGCAAGGGAAAATGATCCTTCCTAGTAGCAAGATTAAGCTTCCTATAGTCAATACACATACAGTGTCCTGCAATAGTCCTAGTAGGTATAAGCTCATTTATATCATTCTTAATAATCGTGAACCCTCCCTTCTTAGGCACCACGTGTACGAGAGAAACCCACGTGCTGTCACTTATGGGGTAGATCACGTCAGCTTCTAACAGCTTAAGAATCTCTTTCTTAACAACCTCTTTCAAATTAGGATTCAAACGCCTTTGATGTTCTATAGAAGAGGCGTTCTCATTGTCCAAGTGAATCCTATGAGTGCAAAGCATTGGTAAAAGACCATTGATGTCACGTAGAGAGTACCCAATGGCCTTCCAATACTTTCTCAGCTCAGTTAGGAGCGAGTGCAACTCATCATCACTTAAGTTTTCATTCACAATCTTAGGATAGGTTTCGTTAAGCCCTAAGAAAGCGTACCTGAGCCCTTTTGGGAGCTCCTTAAGGTCCACCTCTGGGGCTAGCAGCTCGCTCTAATCATCCTCGTGGCTGCTGTTGTTGTTTTCCTCCTTGGAATCTTCCTTAGAACCCGAAACATGACCCTTATGGCTGCTTTCTTGAACCTCTGTCCTTTCTGAGATCGAGTCATCCAGTCGATCTTGCTCTCGATGTCGTCAAGATCGAGCAGTTTCATTCGATTCGCTCACTCGATTTAATGTGGATCGAGTGAGAGATCGAGCTGCAGAGTCATTCTCCGGAATGGACCCTGAACTGATCGGAAGGCATCTCTTGATCTTGGTCTCGATTGTTTCCCTGGATCGATCACCCTCCTCGATCTGACTGTCGATGGTTGCACCAGATCGAGTTGTGTTCTCGATTGTCTTGTCGATTTGACCTCTGGATCGACTAATGTCATCGATCTCGGAGTCGATCTCTAGGCAAACGCCTTCATCCTCCTTGACAATCTTCCTAGAATCCAGCAGGTAAGCATATTCCTGAGTCCTCTGATTCAAGTAACCGAACTCCCCTGGCTCCTTAGTCAATGCCAGCTTCAAATGATCCTCCTGAACCAACTCTTCTTGCGACTCATCCGCCAAAGCGTCCAACGTCTCAATGTAGAAAGCTTGCCCTTCTATCGTAGGCTTCTTCAAAACCTCATTGATGTCAAAGTCCAGCCTTATATCTTTACACAAGTGCAGAGCTATCTTCCCATTCTTGACGTCGATGATGGCTCCAGCAGTGGCTAAGAACAGTCTACCGAGAATGAGGGGATCCTTAGGTTCTTCATCCATTTCCAACACAACGAAGTCCGTAGGCACGTTTACACCACTGATTCTCACTGGCAAGTCCTCAAGTAGACCCACGGGTAACCTCATGCTTCTGTCAGCTAGTACAAAGGAGATTCTACAGTCCTTGAACCTCGTGAATCCCAACTTCTTTGCTATAGAATGAGGCATAAAATTTATACTAGCTCCTAAGCGAGTGTTCATCTCGGAAAACTTCTGGTTTGTAGATACTTGCCCTTGAATTAATTGTTGAAACATGGCTTGGACAGGATCAACTTGTTGTTGTTGCATCGGTTGTTGAGGAGCAAAGCCCGGAGGCTACATTGGCGTATAACCCTTGTTTCCTTGCGGTTATCCTTGGAAGTTGCCTTACCCTTGCCCTTGGAAACCACCACTCGGTTGAAAACCTTTGTTGTAGGGAATGAATGGTTTTGCTTGCTAAGCAGGGTACACTTGATCATTAGGGTTCACGACATTGGTGCTTCTATATGAGAGATTGTTGTTCTGGTTGTAGCCTTGTGAATACCCTTGAGGTTTATAGTTGTTCTGACCGGCTACCCAATTAGCTTCTTCTTATTGGCATTGCTCTAGCTCATCCAAGACATCTGCGGCTTGACCAACAAAATGGACATGCTTTTGGTTAGCAAGCATGAGCTTATCGATCTTCTCATGTAGAGACTTCATTTGCTTGTCGTGTCAAGTAGCAGTCTGATCTTTGGATGTGCTCCGCGGTAGATAGTGCTCAATAAGGTCTCTTCACTGAAACCGTGGTGAGGGCAAGCGATTGGGTAATCCTTAAAGCGCTTCATAGCCTCGTTGAATGGCTCATTCTGTCTCTGAGTGAAGCCACTGATCTCGCTTCGAAACCTTGCGGTTCGAGAGCTGGAGAAAAACTTGGAGAGGAAAGCTTTCTTACAATCTGCCCAAGAAGTGATAGTGCCTTGTGGAAGAGTTTTCTCCCAATGCCGTGCCTTGTCGCCTAAGGAAAAGGGGAACAAGCGCAGCTTGAAGCTGTCTTCTGAGATGCCATTTATCTTGAGCATACCACAAATCTGCTCAAAGTTGTCTAGATGCGCCAATGGGTCCTCCAAAGCTAACCCATGAAATTTGTTGTTTTGTACCATCTGAACAAACCCTGGCTTGATCTCAAAATTATTGTTCTGCACCGGAGGAGGAGTGATCCCAAACCTACTATGGTGAGTATTGGGAGCATCTCCCGCTCCAATGATACATGGGGGTCTAGCCGTGTGGTGGGGGTTTCCATTGCCCCTTCCCACAGCTTCATGAGGTCCCTCAGGATGTTTGTACTCAGCCATTGCTTCAAAATCCACTGACCCTTGCTGAACAATCTCCTCAAAGGCTCTGGCTTGCTCTCTAACTCTTCTTTATCTTGAATGGCCGAGTTGATGAATGTTGTCCAAGGGTTGAAGTAGATTGTTGTCTCCCCTTGAACGTAGATTCATGTACCTGAAAGACACAAGTTTTAGAGTAGAGAAACAGTGACCAAAAGAAAAACAAAGGCTTAGTCTTTACTAAACCCCAAATCTCAATGCTTTATAAACACTCCTAAGATGGCAACGACGCCATTTGATAACAAGCTTTTGTCGTCTTTAGAAGCAAGCAATGCAGGAGGTTATCAAAACTCAAGCAGAACACAGTCGTAGTATAGTGCAAGAGGAATCAATCCAACCTAGGAGCTAGAAAGTGCAATGAGAATGCAAGGATCATGCAAAGCTAAGCAAATGATGAACGGTTTTGTAAAAATCCTAAAAACTAGATGCAACGGTCAAATGCAAAGCAAAACTATTTTAAAAATACTAGAAATGAGTGAACTGCCATGAGGAACAAACAGAATGATTAAAATGCAAAGCTATGAATTATTAAAAATCGACTAGTGGATCGACCACTGGATCGACCACTAGATCGAGCAACGACGATCGATCTCGTCTAAAAGTTCAACAGAAATGAATCTAATGACCAGAATGCGAACATGTAGCAAGCGAACGATTAACAGAGATGAGAAAATACTAAGAAAGAGGGTCCAGGGTTGAGATTCATGTTCAAGGGTCTCAAAGGGTCAAGCTTTGTTTGAAAACTTTAGATCTACTCACTTTGTGAGATTCTCTAGGCCTTGAAAACAAAACAAGATCCATCCATGGCGTGTGGCATGGATCACTCCTTCATTCTCTTCTCCAGACCTATGGCGTTTGGGGGAAGAAGAGATTGAAGGGAATAAACATAGATTTCAAACACACGGCCTAACTAGTCCCCTAAATTACCATGGCGTTTGGGAAAGGTAGACTAGCTTCTAGGATACGATTTTCCAGGACCTTTGGATCCTGTCAAGGTAAGAGGCCCTTTGGATCTTAGAGATCTTGGCATGAGATTCTCTAAGCCTTAAGAACTCGATATCCTAGAAGAGAAAGCCATGAAGAACAAGAAAACACCAATCTTTGAAAACCTTTTCAACCCCCTTGAATCTTCTCAACCCCAAAACCCGAAAAGACTACTCGCTACACATAAAGTAAACCGAACAAAGCATAGAAGATAATCTAGTAGACATGAAAAACGATTGCTTTAACTTAAACGATTCTATATTCAAGAACAAAAGCAAGAAAAGCTCAAAGTCTAAGAATGGCGGAGATAATCGCCTAAGCAAAAAGATAACATGAAAAAGACAGAATGAAGGTGGAAAAAGCCATCGCCGTTTTTAGCCAAAATTGGCTCAAGGCGTGTACTGGTCCCCCCCTCGCTAGCGTCCAAGAACAGGTGGGATGGATAAGGTATGTCTGGGATCGGGCGGGAGACTCGATCTGACTCTCGATCTTTGGCTGGGATCGGGTGACTTTGGTCGATCTCTGACTCGATGTTGTGCTGATCGGGTTGAAGGCTCGATCCGGTCCTTGATCTGCATGGCATCATTTACGTCCGTACTTCAGATCGATCTCCCATCTCAATCTTGGTCTCGATCCATTTCCTTGCATCGACTTGGCTACTCGATCTTCTGGTCGATCTCATCTAGATCGACCTGCCATGCTCGATCCGCTTCTGGATCTCTGATCCTTAGCAAGCATTCCTGAATTCTCCAAGTGTCCATGAACCTCCTCACGAGCCTTAGCACGTCCATGAATCCTCCAAAGCTCCAAAGTAGCCGAAAACAACCTGAATGCAATGAAAAATGCAAGAAACATGCAAATGCTGGTGCAAAAGTACTCTAGGACCTAAAGTGATGCAAACTAGCCTAAAGTGCAAGGTAAATGCATAAGAAACTATCTTATATGCATGCAAAGCACATGAAATATGCAGCAATATCAGTAGTCCCATGGTATCCTTTGTATATATTAAGCTTTCTAGTTTATTTTTATGTTTAGTTAATGTGTATAGAAGCAGAAGTTCGGTTTGGGGGTTGAAAAAGTGTCTAAGGGACAGACAACAGGTACATTCTGGTTACTATCGATCACAGTATCGGTCAAGACAAGACCGATACAGACCCTATCGGTCATGCTATCGGTCATGATGTGATCGATAGTAGTAGAGCCAGGATGCTATCAGTTAACCTATCGATCACTTGTGGTTGATAGGGAAAGGAGTCTGTAAGTGAGATTCCTATCGGTCTAAGCTATCGATCTTACACTGATCAATGGAAATGTATCGGTTGTTTTTCGGTCACTCTATCGGTCTAGAGAGTGACCGATACAAAGCAATCGGATATATTTTGGTCAGTGTATCGATCAAGCTAGAGACCGATATGATTCACAGGAAGGTATCGGTCAGTGCTATCGATCACTTGTGATCGATAGGAACCCTATTGAGCGAAGGAGGTTCAAATTCAAATTTTGGCTCCTTGCTTGGCTAGATGGTTGAATGGCTAGATGGTTGGTTGGCCAGCTGTGCTTGAACCCCAAACACAAAGGGTTTAGATTCTAATGTTCATGGGCTAATCCTCACAAGAACACTAGTCTATACACTCTTTACAAGTTCTAAGAATCCCTCTTGAAGAACTAGTAATAAGCAGGAACGATATTGATTCAAAAGATAACTTTCTTTGAAACAAAATAAACATTCTTTGATTTATAAAAATGATTGGTGGTTTTCGAAATACAATTCTTATGAGCTTATATAATGCTCAATATGAAAGATATAAAATGGTAACAATAATTAAAACAAAGCAAGAATCAAGCTAAAGTGATAAAATGAGTTAGCCATTTAGGCTTAAATGGGAGAATGGCTTGATTGGTGTAATGAAAGGGAATGATTCTTTGACTCTTCTGCTTTGTATGGACGTGTGGGATCTTTTGAGAGAATAGAGGGTCGAGAATGAGTAGAGGGAATGGTCGTTGGCCTAGCTTTCCTTTGAAAGCAATGAAAGCATCTCCAAGAAAGGAATCTCTCTTTATGTTGATAATATCTTTGGTTTGGCTTGTTTTCACTTGGTTAATGGCTTGGTCTGGTGGTTTGAATCCTTTGGTATCTTCTGTGGACGTCAGGGAAGGCAAATGATAAGAGCTGATATAAGATATGCTCATGGTTTCCTTAAATGGCTCCAAGAATCTGAATGTTGGTCCATTTATGCGGTTTGGGGGCTTTGGCGGTTTAGGCTGGTCTTCTTGCATCTCAATTCGAACCAGTGATGTCTTGGCACGATCAGGACGCTTTCTTTGATGTGTAGAAGGACAGTGTATTGGTTTTAAACACTTGCTCTCTTTGAAAACAGTTTCCAGCTTCCTTTGCTCCTCTCCTCCAAGCATGTTTAGCTCCAAGTCAGCTTCTATATGGCTCCTCTTCTCTGATACAGCTAGCATGGTACTGATGCTTACATCATCTCACCAGTCCATGTTGTGCCTAAGAAAGGAGGGATCACTGTGGTAAAAAAACGAAAAAGATGAGCTAATACCCACTAGAACAATAACTGGTCATAGGATGTGCATAGATTACAAAAAACTGAATTCTACTTCTAGGAAATATCACATCCCTTTTCCATTCATAGACCAAATGATAGAAAGATTAGCAAATTATAAGTATTATTGCTTCTTGGATGGCTATAGTGGTTTCTGCCAGATCCCAATTCACCCAAATGATCAGGAAAAACCACATTCACATGCCCTTATGACATTTTTCTTTATAGAAGAATGCCATTTGGGCTGTGCAATGCCCCAATAACTTTTCAGAGGTGTATGACCTCCATATTTTCTGACTTGCTTGAGGAGATGGTGGAGGTATTCATGGATGACTTTAGTGTCTATGGGTCCTCATTTGGTGTCTGCTTGTCCAATCTTTCTCATGTTTTACAGAGATGTGAAGACACTAAGCTGGTTCTGAATTGGGAGAAATTCCATTTCATTGTTCAAGAAGACATTGTGTTGGGTCACAAGATGTCAGAGAAGGGTATAGAAGTGGACAAGGCCAAGATAGATGTGATGTTGCACTTAGAGCCTCCGAATTCAGTGAAGGGGATCAGAAGCTTCTTCGGGCATGCTTGTTTCAATAGGAGGTTCATCAAGGACTTCTCAAAGATAGCAAGATCCTTTACAAGGCTTCTATGCAAGGAGACAGAATTTGTCTTTGATGAAGACTGCTTACAAGCTTTCCTCAACCTCAAAGAAGCCTTAGTGAGTGTGCCCAGAGTACAAGCACCAATATGGGATCTCCCCTTTGAGATCATGTGTGATACAAGTGACAATGCAGTTGGAGAAGTTTTGGGTCAAAGGGTAGACAAGAAGCTTCAAGTTATCTACTATGCCAGCAGAACAATGGATGAAGCTCAAACAAGATATGCTACAACATAAAAGGAGCTCCTAGCAGTTGTCTTTGCATTTGAGAAGTTCAGAAGCTACTTAGTGGGGTCTAAGGTGATAGTCTACACTGATCATGCTGCACTAAGCCACATCGATGAAAACAAAGACACCAAGCCAAGAATCCTTAGATGGATCCTCCTCTTGCAAGATTTTGACATGGAGATTGTGGATAAGAGATGCATTGAGAATGTTGTTGCTGATTACCTTTCAAGACTGTGGATAGATGATTTTGTCCCAACCAATGATACTCTACCAGAGGAGCAGCTGCATGCTTTAGGAGTGAAGACAGCTAAAGTGATAAGATTATAAGAGAACGAACTGCTTTGGTATGCTAACTTTGTGAACTATTTGGTTCTTGGCCAGATACCATTGAACCTTAACTCACATCAGAAGAAGAAGTTCTTAAGAGATGTATCTCACTACTATTGGGATGAACCTTATCTCTACAAGAGAGGGAATGACGGATTGTGCAGAAGTGGCATAGCTGATGAAAGAGTTCAAGGAATTCTACATCATTGCCATGGTTCAGCCTATGGGGGTCACTTTGCAACCTTCAAGACATCCTCAAAGGTACTTCAAGCTGGTTTTTGGTGGCCTAGTTTGTTCAAGGACGCCCAGGCTCATGTGATGCATGCCAAAGGAAGGGAAGCATCTGCAAGAGAGATGAGATGCCTCTAATCTCTATTCTTGAAGTGGATCTGTTTGATGTATGGGGGATTGACTTCATGGGACCTTCCCTTTCATCCTATGGGAATAAATACATCCTTGTTGTTGTAGACTATGTCTGAAAGTGGGTTGAAGCCATTGCCAGTCCAACAAATGATGCTAGAGTTGTGCTGAAGTTTTTCAAGACAATCATGTTCCCAAGTTTTGGTGTTCCAAGATGTGCTATAAGTGATGGAGGCAGTCACTTCATCAACAAAGTCTTTGAGAGTTTGCTAAGGAAGAATGGTGTTAAGCATAAGGTTGCCACTCCTTACCATCCACAAATAAGTGGTCAAGTGGAGGTGTCTAACAGGGAGATCAAAGCCATCTTAGAGAAGACAGTTGGTGTTACAAGAAAGGATTGGTCTAATAAGCTTGATGTTGCTTTGTGGGTATACAGGACAGCCTTCAAGGCACCCATTGGTAGGACTCCCTTCTCACTTCTTTATGGCAAGGCTTGTCATCTGTCTCTTGAGCTGGAGTATAAAGCCTTATAGGCAACAAAGCTGTTGAATTTTGACATCAAGACAGCTCAAGAGAAGAGACTCATCAACTTGCATGAGTTAGAAGAAAACCGCCTTAAAGCTTTTTAGAGTTCTATGATCTATAAGGATAGGACAAAAGCTTTTCATGACAAGAGAATAAAACCCAAATACTTCAAGGTAGGAGATCAGGTGCTGTTGTTCAACTCAAGGCTGAAGTTGTTTCCTGGAAAGCTGAAGTCAAGGAGGTCAGGACCATTAAAGATCAAGGAGGTGCTGCCATATGGAGCTGTAACTTTGTTTGACAAGGATGGAGGAGATTTCACACTTAATGGGCACAGGCTGAAGTCATATATGGCAAGTGAGTCCCTTAGAGATGATGTAGACATCAACCTTGAAGATCCCCCACAAGAGTAATCAACCAAGGAAAGTCAAGCTAAGGACGTTAAACAAGCACACTTGGGAGGTATTCCCATGTTATCCTTGTACATATTATTGCATTTTATGTTTGTATTTGTGTTTTTCTTTTGATACTAGGAGCAAGTGGAGTTTTAAGCCAGTGGTTAGCTGAATTGGTGCATGTCCTAGCCAGCATCGATCAGGAGCATCGAGAAGTGGAGACTGGTGTCAACTGAGAAGGATAACATCAGACACTTACATCGATCAGGATTGATCGACGTAATCAACCCGAGAGTCAGGCGACCAACATCGGTCAGTAACATCGATCAAGGGTTGATTGATTTGATCAACATCGATCACTCACATCGATCATGAGTGATCGATGTAAACTGACCAATAGTTTAGGGATTTACATCGATCAAGAGCATCGATCAAAGCCTGCTCGATGGGCCTACATCGATCACTCACATCGGTTAGGAGTGATCGATGTAAATGGGCAAGAAATTTCGAAGACTACATCGATCACCACCATCAATCACGGGTGATCAATGTGAACGTCCTCTCTGCCAAAACCTCTTTTAAGGTACATAACTCCACTCCTTTGTTTATGAATCCTTTTGTATTCATTATGAGTATCCCTTATCACCCTCCTTCAGGCTTCTATCACACAGAGAACTGTGTAATCTAAGTGTGGGGGAGGGTATTGCATTTGACATTGTGTTTTGTTTTCTTGTTTTCTCTTTTGCATACTAGAGTCTCATGCATTCATGCATTCATCTAATTGCACTGAAAATCCATAAAATTTTCAAACTTTTTGGAACCAAAAAGATCACTTAGTTGCATTTGCATAACAAAGATTGAGTCTACATGCATTTTATATAGGTTTGCATACATTTGCATAGGGAGTAGGTGATAAACACTTGTCAAGATGTTAATGTTCGAGTTGTTTTCAATGCATTGGTTGTCTGTTATTTGATTGTATTGTTGTGAGTTTGAAGTTAAGGGTGCACCATATCTTTACTACTTGCATTGATACTCTTGTCTTATGCTTGAGCTTGCTTTGATTTGATGCCATCTTTGTTTATTAAAACCATAATCATGACACTTAATTATCATGTTTATGCATTGAGAGTGATCACATGGCTATCCATATATATACTTGAGTTATCTTCTTCCCTTCTTACAACTCTTGTTAACCCAAGTAGCTGATCCTCATCATTATAGGACAGTTAACCACACCCTAACCCAATCCTTCTTTCTGAACTTAAACACTATTGTGAGAGTTGTGAGGCCTTTCTTTGCTTTATTTTCGATTATATCTTGGAAAAACGTGTAGGCTTGCAAGGAGAAGCTCTATTGTAAACACCAGCTTGCATCTTGAGCTTGGTTTTAGGTTAGGGGTTTGGGAAAGGGTAGTATAAGTGGTTTGAGATTTACTGTTTATATCTTTTAAAAGAAGGAGAAGAAGTATGGGGATGGTAGTATGGGAAACAGGTTAAGTTTGTGGTTAATGTAAGGAAGAAAAAGCTCTAAGTGTTAAATCTAAAGAAGGTGCCAACAACAACAACAAAGCTTACAAAAGTCATCCCAAAAGGAGAATCCAGAACAAGCAATCCACCAAAGGTGAAGAAAAATGGCACCAATTATACAACAAAGAATAGCAAGTTCGAACAAAGAATCAACCACACAAGCAAAAAGAAGAAGGAGTTTCCCCTAAACATGAAAGAAGAAGAGATCAAGTGCTTTGGGAAAGGGAAGATCTAGAGGTTTCACTTTGGGTTTAGGAGATAATAGGTTCATCTTGGGGTAAAAAGGGTAGAAGAGAGTTTTTAATTGCATGCATATGTGTGCTTTTACCTTTAGCATTTTGCCTAAGATAAAGTCATTTCATTGAGTGATCCCTTGTATCTTTGAACCTTTATCTGAATGAGATCATTTTCATCCCATGACCATGTCCCTTTTAACCAAATGTGCTCACGTGATTTGAATAAACTTGGTCCATTGGTAACCATTAATGAATGTTAAAGACTTGGCTGATTTGAATACTTTTGTAGGCTAAGCAAGAGTGCATTGTTTGCTATGATAGGCATGGTTAAAGATTTTAAAGTAGAATAATCTCTTTGCATCTTAGAACCTATAACTTGAGCATTGATTCAATTTTTACATTGGCATCTTTAGTTTTGAGCTCCCACTTTCAAACCTCACTCTCCCATTTGTTTGTATTTGCTTGAGGACAAGCAAAAGGCAAGTGTGGAGGTGTTGATATGTCTCATAATTGCATCATATAAGCTTGCATTTAGTTCATATTTTAGGCCTCTTTTGCATGTTTTCCTTTGCTTTTGTCCCATTATTCCTTGTTTTTAGACTAGGCTTGCATTTAGGTTGTAGTTTGCATTTCTCTTGCATAAAGGATGTTTCTAGCTACTTAAAGAGCCATTTCAGACAAGGAGGAAGTGTGGGAGTGATCCAAGAAGTTTCCCCAATCAAATAGGAGCAAGAGGAATCAAGAAAATGGAGATCTGGGCTAGCATCGATCAAGGCACAAACCGCATCGATCAGGAGTGATCGATGAAAAGTAGCAGAAAGAAACAGAGTTCACATCGATCACTCACATCGGTCAAGACTGATCGATGTTGATCCACAGGACACCTGCATCGATCACTCACATCGGTCAAGACTGATTGATGTAAACGAGCAGGAGGTTTTGAAGATTACAACGATCAAGCACATCCATCATCAACTGATCCATGTCAAAAACCAGAGGAGCACATCGACCAGCTACATCGAGCAAGCCTGATCGATGTCCTTCACATCGATCACCCACATCGACCATGGATGATCGATATTGACCCAGACTGAAGACAACTTATTTACAATTTTGCCACTCTGCTTAGACTCCTATAAATACTAAAAATCCCTAATTTTTGGGATCATCTCTTTATCCAGCAATTCTTTCCTCTTTTGTTCTTGTCTTGATTTTGTAGTTTGAATCTTTGTTCCATTTCAATATAAGTTTTCATTTATCTTCTTGTTTAATCTATCCAATCATGATTTGCTATTATTTTCTCTTCGAATGGATGGTTTTGATGGTGATTAGTGAGTAGTGACTTATGGATTTGAGATGGGTTAAGTCTAGGGGATTTGATGCTTAATCTATGATTTCTTAGTGCTAATACTTCTATTTCCTTTCTTGATTGCTGTGTTTAATACCTGATTAACCTTAGCTAAGTTGATTAGGATCTTAGGCTCATTTTATGCCCACCAAGTGTTTCATGAAATGCTTGATCTGCTTTGCAAGAGAATTGCTTTTCCTAGCTCAACAGATTGACTGTCTAGTGAATGATTTGGCAATATTGGATTGATATATTGTCTTAATGCTTGCTGTTTGTCATTTCACTAATGAGAAATAGTTCTTGATTTGATGATTAGTAAAGAGATTAGTGCCAAGAGATTGGATTACTCATATACATGAATCATATGCATAAGGAATAACATTGTGAGAGTTTGTAAGCATCATAGGCTGAATTGAGAGTTTCCTAGCACCAATTATCCCATCTCAAGTCTTGTCTATCCTCTGGTTTAGTTCATTTAGAATTTGCTCTGTTTTTGCTTATGTTTTAGTTGTTTTGCTTGCTGTTCACTCTTAGTTTGGTGTTTGCTTCATTTCTGTTTGATCCTTTAGGTTGTTAGACATCTAAACTCTCTATATATATGCTTGAATTAGGAAATCTACTGCATTCCTACTGTTTGAATCTTCCCCATTTGGATTGACATAAAACCCTTACTAAAATGACTAGTATAAAGGGTGATTGAGAAAGAGACTCAAAACTCTTGTATCAGGCATCCAGCTGTGAGATATGCTCACAAGGCACTTACCAACACCCTCTTTGCAAGGAAGGAGACTGATAAAATCTCATCAAGCGAGATGGACATTCTCTTCCATGGCATGAAGAAGCTAGTGAACTCCAGCAAGAGTGGCGAATGTATCCCCAGTCCTGAAGAGCTGCCTTGTTATGTGACTCTCCTCTTGGAGCAGCTTTTCACATATAGGAGCTGGATCATGAACAAGGGCAAAAGAGAGAAGAACCTTCAGCTCCACGTTTGGGGGATTGTGACAGCAATCTTGAAGGCTAGTGGAGTGAACCTTGATGAACATGAAGCATATGCTTTTCCACCTCAATGAATGGACCTTTCTTACTTATAGAGGAGTCATTTCCTAGAGAAGACTATCCAAGGGAAGCACATCTATCTGTTCCTCAAGCCATCAAAGGAGCCAGCCAAGTTTCTTTTTCCCAATCCACAGCATACCTCCATGGCCATGAGGAGCAACATAGACTTTTGCCCAACATAGAGAATGCTCTATCATGGTGGCGATGTTACTGAAGTAGAAGAGGAGGAGAGTGAAGAAGAAAGTGAAGAGACCTCTGAAGAAGAAGATGGAGGCGATGATGCTGGTGATGTCTCTTGCATTTACATCATTTAAGCTTGCATTTAGTTCATGTTTTGGTTTCCTTTTGCATGTTTTCCTTCTCCTTACTCCCATTTTCCTTTCTTTTTAGACTTAGGTTGCATTTAGGTTGTAGTTTGCATTCTCTATGGTTTAAGGATTCTTTTAGGTACCAAATGAGCAATTTGGAGCAAGGAGGAAGCATGGGGATGATTCAAGGAGTTGCCCAAGCTAAGGAGGAGCAAAAGGAGCCAAAGGAGAAGGTTTTTGGTGCAGCATCAATCATGACCAGAACAACATCGATCACAAGTGATCGATGTAGTTCACATCGATCAAGCCTGGAATCCACATCGATCAAGCCTGGAATCCACATCGTTCACATCTGAAGAGACAGGACACTCACATCGACAACCAGCATTGATCAAGACTGATCGATGTAAACGGACAGGGGCTTCAGGACTTCCACATTGATTAAGTACATCGATCATCAGCTGATCGATGTCAAGCACTAGAGACCAGCATCGGTCTTCCACATTGATCACTTGTGATCGATGTTGGCCTTAACCCAGAAACTTTTATTTACAAGTTTGCCATTGCTTTAGGGTTTTTGTCATTTACTATAAATAGGCTTGGACTAATGGTTTTTAGCCAAGTTTTGTTCTTGCTTAGTTTCTTAAGAGTTTTTCAGTCTTTGTAAGAACAAGATCATCCTTTTAATTAAATATTTGTATTTTCATCATTAAATCTTCTCTAATCTCCCTCCTAATCATGTTTAACATCATTTACTCTTGTGATTTGGTGTTTTCATTGATGATGAGTGAGTAAACTTTTTAGGGTTCGTAGATGTGGTAGCTTAGAGGAATTTAGAGGCTTAATAAGGGTTTGTTAGTGCTTAATTAGGTTGATTCCTCTCTATTAATCTGTGTTTAGGCTAGATTTATCTTGATCACATGAATCTAGATTAAGGCTTCATCTTATTCTCACCAAGTGTTTGATGAAATGCTGATCTTGTTTGATAGAGGATTTACTGGTCTTAGGTCAAGAGATTGACTGTCTGAGAAGTATTTTGGCTTGAGTAGAGTTGGTTTTGCATGCTTGTTGATTGTTCTAGCACTAATGAGAGTTAGTATCAAGGTTAGGATGATTAGCAAAGGGTTATTTGTTAAGAGATTTAGTTTAACTTGCTTGATTGTGAACTCTATGCCGAGGAATTAGCATTGCTTGCTTATTTGCACTGTCAATGATGTTTGAAGCAGCCTTGTCTTGCCTTTGAATTCCCCAAAGTTAAAAACCACATCTAGAAACTCGTTTTCTCTTATTGAATTTCGAATTTGCTTTAAGTGCTCTATTTTAATTTCTCTGTTTTGCTTTGAATCAATGCTTGGTATTGCTTTAACTAGTTGTGCTTGGTCCTTGATTCACTTAGGTTGTAAGTTTAGTTGCTAAACAACACTCCCTTCTTTGATTCACTTGACTTAGGTTTTCTGCTCATAATTCTATTGGCATATAGCTTTACCCCATTGGATTGATAAAAACCATATGTTATACTACAACTGATTAGTACAAGCTTAGGTGATTGAGAACATGCATGAACTGCTTTGCAAGAGAATTGCTTGTCCTAGCTCAAAAGATTGACTGTCTAGGGAGTGAGTTGGCATTATAGGATTGATAGATTGTTTTAATGCTTGTTGTTTATCATTTCACTAATGAGAATTAGTTTGTGGCTTGATGATTAGCAAAGAGATTAGTGCCTATGGATTGGATTAGTCATATAAATGAATTATATGCATAAGGAATAGCATTGTGTGAGTTTGTCAGCATCATAGGTTGGGTTGAGAGTTCCCTAGCTCCAATTACCCATCTCATGTCTTGTCTTTCCTCTGTTTTAGTTCATTTCAAATTTGCTCTATTTTGACTTTTGTTTTAGTTGTTTTGTTTGCTGTTTACTCTTAGTTTAGTGTTTGCTTCAGTTCTGTTTGATCCTTTAGGTTGCTAGACATCTAAACTCTCTCTATATCTCCTTGAATTAGGAAATCTACTGCTTTCCTCCTCTTTCAATCTTTCCCTTTTTGATTGACATAAAACCCTTACTACAATGACTAGTACAAAGGGTGATTGAGAAAGAGACTCAAAACTCATGTATCAATTTGGCGCCGTTGCTTTTAGGGGAATGCTTTGTTCAGTAGGATTTGTAGAGATCTTGAGATCAATCTTTGTTATTTTCGTTTTTGGTTACTGATTTCTCTTTTGGTCTACAATTTCTTTTGTAGGTACCCAAATACTTGCTCTTAAGGGTCTACAACTACAACTGAGGTTCAAGGTCAAGTACTTTGGGTTTGCAGCATTAGAAGGACCACAAGGTCTACATGGTTTACAAGGATCTTGGGTTCAAAGACCATTGAGACCTATAGGTGCTGCAGATGTACCAACAAGTTATGCTTCAAGGCAAGGCATTCTTCCACCTTTAGAGACTCACCTTTATGAGATAAACCGCAGCTTGATTGCTATGGTTCAAGTAAGGAAGTTCTTTGGATTGCCTAACCAAGACCCTCTTGAGCACTTGGATCACTTTGAGAGGATATGTACTTTGACAAAGTTTAGTGGAGTTTCAGATGATGGTTTAAAGCTCAGATTATTCCCATTCTCTCTTGGTGATAGAGCTCAGATGTGGAAAAAGTGTTTAGCACAAGCCAGCATCACCACTTGGGAACAATGCAAAGGTGCTTTCTTAACCAAGTTAGTCTCTCCCTCAAGAACTGCATAATTCAGAAGTGAGATCACAAACTTCAAACAGTGGTCTAATGAGAGCTGTGGAGACACTTGGGAAAGGTTAAGAGGCTTCACTCATCAATGTCCTCACCATGGCTTCACCAAAGAAATGCTGCTCTCCACACTCTATAGAGGTGTTCTCCAAACCATAAGAATCCTTCTAGATACAGCAAGCAATGACTACTTCCTTGGCAAAGATGTTGATGATGGATGGCTACTAGTTGAAAACATGGCGCTCAGCAATTGGGATTATGTGGTTGATAAAGAGCCACATGCAAAGGCAGCTGAAGAGAAACTAAAAACAGCACTGCCTGAGATGAAGGCCTTGCAGGAAAAGGTGGATATGTTGCTCAATGGCGCCACCAAACCACTTTCTAAAGTTGCTCCACATAGCCACTACAAAGAGCATCAAGTCAAATCTGTTCAGATCCAAGATGAGCCAGCAATGAAACAAAGCAATGATGTTTATCAACGACAGTCCAATGGATACACTTACATTCAACAACATCAAGGTTATTCTTCTCACACTGTTGGCGGCAACAACTCTAAGCTTTCACAAGATTTGGACATAAAGTAACTTCTGCTTCAAATGCAATAATTCCATTCTGCAGAACTTCAGAGCAATATGGCTGCCATTAACACCAACATAACTGATGTTAAGAACAGCATGACTGCTGACATCCAAAAGAGTCTTGAATCTTTCAATCAAAGACTGAGTATACAAGAGACTCTTGCACAATTATCTTCCTCTTCACTTGTATAAGAATGTGTCAAAGCTGTCACCTTAAGAAGTGGGAACCAACTCCCTCCAAGAGTGGCACCTTGTACACCCAATGTGGAAATTGAAAAATAATAAGAGGGGGTGATGGTCAAAGATGCTGAAGAAGCTAAAGAGGATGAAGTGGCTGAAGCTGAAACGAGTTCAAAGAACACTAAAGCCTAAGCTCCTTTGCTCCTTGGCGCCAGCTTCATTGCTTGGAGAACCAGCTTGTTGGGCTGAGAGCCAAATTGATACAAGAGTTTTAACTCTCTTATGTCAATCACCCATTGTACTAATCATTGTAGCATTGGGTTTTAATGTCAATCCAAAGGGGAAGATTGAAACAGCAGGATTATAGTAGATTTCCTAATTCAAGCAGATAGAAAAGGGGGTTTTAGAATACCTAGCAACCTAAGTGAACAACAAGATTAAAGCAAACACAAAGCAAAGAGTGAAAGGCAAGCAAAGAAATCAAAATAAGAGGAAAAACAGGGCAATATCAAAACAGAGCTTAAAACAGAGAAAAGATGGGACTTGAGATGAGATTATTGGTGTTAGGGAACTCTTGACTCAGCCTATGATGCTTACAAACTCACACAATGCTATTCCTTATGCATAGGATTCATTTATATGACTAATCCAATCTCTTGGCACTAATCTTTTTGCTAATTACTAAGTCAAGAACTAATTTTCATTAGTGAAATGATAAAGAGCAAGCATTAAAACAAATCTATCAACCCTATATTGCCAAATCACCCCCTAGACAGTCAATCTCTTGAGCTAGGATAATCAATTCTCTTGCAAAGCAGTTCAGGCATTTCATCAAACACTTGGTGGGCATAAAATGAGCCTAAGATCTCAATCAACTTAGCTAGGGCTAATCAAGTATTAAACACAGCAATCAAGAGAGGAAATGGAATAATTAACACTAAGCAATCATAGATAGAGTCTCAAATTCCCTAAACCTAGCCCATCTCAAATCCCTAAAAGGAACTACTCACTAATCACTATTAAAGTCACCAAATCAAAGAGAGAAAGATGACTAATCATGATTAGAAAGCTTAAACAAGATGAAAGATGCAAACTTTAATTAAAATGAAGCAAAGGTTCAAATTAAAAAACCAAGGGTCTAAACAAGAAAGAAAGAACTGCTGGGTAAAAGCTTGTTTCTAGAAATTAGGAATTTTTCGTATTTATAGGAGTCTAAGCGAAAATGGCAAAATTGTAAATAATGGGTCTTCAGTCCAACAACGTATCGGTCAGTTACGTCGGTCTTTAGTGACCGATACGGATTCCATCGGTCTGGAGTGATCGACACTGGTGACCGAAATACATCCGATGTGTTTGTGTCGGTCACCCTTGACCGATGCAGGTGATTGATACTGCTTTGTGTCGGTCATCCTTGACCGATACTGGTGATCGATACTGCTCTGTATTGGTCATTCTTGACCGATGTTCACCGTGCTCTAACCAAAAACTTCTGCAGAGATTCTCTGCTTCGATCCTCCTTGCTCCCTTTTGCCCAACTAGCATCCTGGATCATCCCCAAAACTCCTCCAAGCTCCTTTTAGCTCCAATAGCACCTAAATACATCCAAAATGCAAGGAAAATGCAAACTATATCCTAAATGCAACCTAAGTCTAAAAGGAGAAGCAAAAAGGACAAAAGCTAAGGGAAAAAATGCAAAAGAGGACCAAAATATGTACTAAATACAGCCCTAAATGGTGTAAATACAAGGGATATCAACACCCCCACACTTGCCTTTTGCTTGTCCTCAAGAAAATAAGAACAAATGGGAGAGTGAGGTTTGAAAGTGGGCATTCAGATTCCAAAAATGCAAAGGTAAAGAGATGGTTAAGTGCCTAGTTATATGATGCAAACATAATCAGCTATACTTTAAAGAACCTAGCCATGCTCATCATGTTTCAAGATGATCTCAAATCTCAACCTAGGCAAATGCTCAAATCAACCAACTCTATAACATTCAATTAAGTTCAAAACATGAATCATGCTTATGCAAATCAAGTGAAGACATTTGGTTGAAAAGGGGTAAGGTTATGAGATAAGAATGATCTCATTTAAGCACAGGGTTTTAAAAACATAAAGGATCACTCAATGAAATGACTTCATCTTAGGCAAAATGCTAAAGGTAAAAGCACACTTATGCATGCAATTAAAAGCTCTCTCCTACCCTTATTTTTTAAAGATGAGTCCTAAACATTTCTAAACCCAAGAGTGAACCCTCTAAGTCTACCCTTTCCTAAACTCTACCTTTTACCCATCTTCATGGCTGGGGAAACTTCTTATTTTTGCTTGTGTGGTTGCTTCTTTTTGGTTGGGACTTGCTCTTCTTTGTTGTGTTGGCACCTTCATCACCTTTGGAGGATTGCTTCTTGGTCAGATTTTTCTTCTTTTGGACCTTTCTAAGCATTGTTGTTGGCGCCAATCCTTCTTTTTGAACTTAGAGCTTTTATTCTCCCTTTGCTTAACCACAATACTAAACTGTTTCCCCGTTTCTACCATTTCAGATTTTTTTCTTTTCTTTCAAAACATATAAACATGAAGTTCAAACCACTTAAACTACCCTTTTAAACCTCAAAACTCCTTGTAATACTGCATATTACATACATTTTACATACTCATTAGTTAGCTTTTCTTGCATTTACATCACATTTTAGACTAGATTGCATCACTTAAGAGTCCTAGAGCATTCTTGCACCAGCATACGCATGTTCCTTTCATTTTGCATCACATTCAGGTTGTTTCTGGCTGCTTTGGAGTCGTGGAGGTTCGTGGACGTGCTGAAGCTGTTGTAGCGGTTTGTGGAAGCTCGGATATTTACTAAGGATCAGAGATCGAGGAACAGATCGAGCATGGCAGGTCGATCTAGGATGTGATCGACCAGAAGATCGAGAAGACCAGGCGATCCAAGGAGAATGATCGAGACGAGGATCGAGTGAAGCAGTCGATCAAACGGTACGGACGTAAATGACGCCATGCAGAGCGAGAGCCAGATCGAGTACACCACTCGATCCAACCGAAGATCGATACCGAGATCGGATGCAACACTCGATCCGCTGAAGATGATCGAGACCCAGATCGAGCTGAAGACACGATGTTCGGAGATGATCGAGAGAACCGCTCGATCCCGGAGTTAATCTCTGTCCTTTCAACCACTTTTGGCCGCAAGCGAGGGGGGGACCATCAGCTTGTTTTGGCCATTTTGGGAAGGCGGCGACGTCCTTTTCCCCAACAACTTTTCATCCTTATCTTTTTTATGCTTTTCTCTCTGGTTTTGAAGAAGAACACCATTGTCGAACCTTGAGTTTTTCTTTAGCTTTGTAATCGAATCGTTTCAGCTTAATCTAGTTTTCTTTTCATGTTCATCATTTCCTTTTCCATGCTTTGCTTGATTTACCTTATGTGTAGCGAGTACTTCATTTGGGTTCGGGGTTGAGAGGATTAAGGGGTCTAAAGGGTTTCGATCTTGGGGTTTTTCTAAGTGTTTTAACGGCTATCTTTTCTAGGGTGTTGAGTTCTCAAAGCTTGAAGACTCTCACGCCAAGAGCTTCATAATCCGAGAGGTTCCTTACCTTGAGAGGATTCAGGGACCTCTGAAGATCACACCCTAGAGACTAGTTACCCCTTCCCAAAAGCCATGGAAGTTTGGGGGACTAGTTAAGCCAATCATTTGAAATCTGTTTTCCATGCCCTTCGACCTCTCTTTCCACCAAAAGCCATGGTTTTGGAGGAGAAGATGAACGAGTGATCTATACCGAAAGCCACGGATAGATCTTGCTTAGTTTTCAAGGCTTAGAGATCCTCACAAAGTGAGTCGATTTAAAGTTTTCAACCCAAGTTCGGACCTTTGAAACCCCTGACCATGAATCTCAACCCTAGGCCCTCTCTTTTAGCATCTTTACATCTTCCCTCGTCATTCGCTTGATCTCTGATAGCATCCTGGTCATTAGTTTTACTGTTCTTGCATTTTTAGACGAGATCGATTGTTATTGCTCGATCTAGTGGTCGATCCCATGGTCGATCCACTAGTCGAATTTTAGTAATTCGTAGCTTTGTCCTTTACTTATTCTGTTTGTTCCTCATGGTAGTTTGATCATTCCTGGTAATATTAAAATAGTTTGCGTTTCATTTAGTTGATGCATCTAGTTTTTAGGAATTTTCTCAAAACCTATCTTGTTTCGCGTAGATTTGCATAGTCCTTGCATTCTCTTTGCATTTTCTATCATCCTAGGTGTGGATTGACTGTCTCTTGCATACTATGCTACAACCTGTCTTGCATTTAAGTTTGATAACCCCATTGCATTCTCACCCTTGCAAAGATATTGTTTATCAAATGGCGCTGTTGCCATCCTAGGATTGTTTAGAGAACATAGAGATTTGAGACTTAGCAAAGACTAAGTCTTTATCTTGTTTAAGTTACTAATCATTCTACTCTCAAATGTGTGTTCTCAGGTATATGAATCTTCGTTCACGGGGAGATAACAATCTACTTCCACCTTTGGACAATATTCATCAGCTTGGTCATTCACCGCAAAGAAGAGTAAGAGAACAAGCCAGAGCCTTTGAGGAGATTGTTCAGCACGGTTTGGTTGACTTTGAAGCTATGGCTGAACACGAGCACCCAGAGGGACCTCCTCCAGCTCACGGGGCAGTAGGAAGCGGCAATGGAAACCCCCAACACGCGGCTAGACCGCTGATAGGGTCAGGTTTTACCCAAATAAAACTACTGCAAGTGCACAGCAAAGTAGTTGTAGTACAAGGGGTATCGAAATCCCAAGAGAGTAATGCAGACTACACTATCGAATGTAGATTCGGATTAAGCTAAGCAAGATATGATGTATGTAATGCGAATGATTGAATGAGAGTAAGCAAACGATTTTGTGAGATGATCTAAGTTCCAGAAGACTAAAAGCACTAAGTCAGGGCAGTTCGCAGGTTGAATCCAAGAATGTATGACGCAGGAAATCAGGAATGATTAAGAACCGTTTTAAACATGAATCAATTCTCATTGCAAAAGTTATCTATGCCTAAATCACAGAGTTTCAAATCTCTTTGCAAACCCTAACAACCTAAGCATGCAGGAATGATCTGATTCAATTGTTTACAAAACTCCTAAGCCAAATCTCTTTGCATTAAGTTGCTTTGCTCATCAAATACTAGTTCAGGTTATGAATAATGCTCTCACATATATTTAACAACCTAAGATTTTCGGATTCCTAGATGATGTGTCTCAGAAATTCGATTTTAAAGCAAGCAAAGATGAAAAACCATAAGATATTCCTAACAGATAGCGATTCTACAATCTTTTCATCAACCTTTGTAAAATCCTAACTTAACTAGAAGATTACTCAGACATGATTATGAGATCACAAAACATAACTAAATAAAATTGCATTAAGAGAAAGAGTAAGAAATAAAGGGGGTTCGAAATCTTCTCAAAAGAGTACAGGATTTGTCTCCCCAAAAAACTCTGAATAATCTCTCTCTAAGCTCTCTGAATTCTCAAAAACTAAGATAATAGCCAACAATGGCTGAAAAACCTAATAAATAGAGGCTAAACACGATCTGGGGTCTTCATGTAAATATAGGAACTTCTAGGCCAATTCTGCAAATCTTCTTCATAATTTTAATAAAACAGCCACACTCCTTCCTTGATGGGTGACGAGCGTCACCAAAGGTGGTGACGAGCGTCACCATATGTGATACTTTCTGCTTTGAGCTTGGTACTTCGTGGCTTCAACCCAGAATGCTCTAAAAGGTTCCAAAATCTCCAATTATGCTCCAGACATGCTAGAACCTGCAAAGACTCAATAAAAAGGACTTATATCATGGTTAAAAACCATAAAAACCATGATATATCAACTCCCCCAGACTTAGCTTTTGCTTGCCGTCAAGCAAACATCAGACACAGAATAAGGTCGAGGTTTGAAAACAAAAAACAGTCAGTCAGTCATCAGGAACACCACACTAGTTAGAGCTTTCGAATCCACATACCACATAGTCAACACAAGATCAAATTTCAGTCTAATCATCACAAGCTTAGCAAATCTCTCAAGTCCAGTCCAAATCCCTTCAAGAAATCTGAAATTTCCACTGTTAACTCCTTATTTTTATATCTAAGTGTGAATTCTCATCAAGGCTCTATCATCTCAATCACTTTACAGATTCTTTTCCCTTCCTAACAACTGAACAAATAGATATCAACACAGCTCTCCTATTTTCTCTTCCCTTGATCTTTACCTTAGGATATTTTTGATTTTTCACTTCTTTTTTTTTCAGCTTTTACAGTCTAAGATATGGAGCTACTCAATACTTGTGTTCCTTGTGAGGAGACAGGTTCTTGAGTGTGTTCACTACTGTTGTTCCTTGTGAGGAGACAGGGTCATGAATGCACCATTTTTTGGACTTAATCTTTTAAAAACTACATCAGGGAAGATCAAAGAGAGACTGCATTTTAACCTTATTGTCAGTGCTGAAAGAGAGAATCAAGATCAATAAGAATCAATCACCAAGACAAGAAGTTTAAAGTTCATTAAGGTGGAGCTAACAACAAATTTTTCAGATTCTCTAAGAACCTAAACCTTCATTGCTAGACTGATCTACCTATGACTTTTAACTTAGTGAGACTTGTAATCAACTACTGTGGCAATGGTTCTTATCAGCAAAAACGTCCTATGGTTAGTTCCAAGAAAAACTGACAATTTCAAAAAATTTTGACTCTATAAAACAGGTTTTTGACTCAACTTTAATACTCTATAGACATGACACAAAGCACACAACGTCAGTAACCACCTCCCCCAGACTTAAACAACACTGTCCCCAGTGTTATTAAGCCAAGAGTTGGTCAGAAAAATGAATGAGAAGTCGAAAAACCAAGTCAGAAAAGTGTTACCTTGCGTGGGGTCGGGTGACGAGCGTCACCAGTCTGGTGACGAGCGTCACCACGACCTGTATTGCCCAATTCTTATGTCAGATGTTAATTAACGAAGTGTTTGCATATGCACTCGAAAGTTAGACTTTTGAGCATTCAAACACATAATTAACAACATCCAAACATAGCAAAAATAACCTGGTTCAACAATCTCACAAAACATCATCAAAGAAACTGACAAATGACTCAAAGAAAACATAAAAATGACTCAAGAGCAAGAAAAAATAAAAGGGAAAAAGGAACAAGTAACCAGATAGTGAAGCCTCAATCCTTATCCTCGCAAGGCTCAGTGGTGTAATGGGGGCGGACACAACCACAGTTGCTAAGTGTAGCAACAGCATCCCAGAGTCCCTCAAAGCTGTCAGTGACATACTCCTGAAAAGCAGCCATATCCATGGGTATCTGTGGTCATGGAGGACGCCTGAAAGCAGTAGAAGAACCACTCTGGCGTGTAGAAGGTCCAGCATCAGCAGCAGCGGCAGTAGAAGCAGAGGCGCCAGCTGTAGCAGCTCTAGCAGGGTGCAGAGTCAAGGGGCGCAGAAGAGTCCGTGCTGGCATGAAGAATAGCTGGCGGGGATCTCCATGAATAGTAGTGAAGGCTCTCTGTGGCAATTTAATGCCAACATACTCTCCAGAAGTGGTAGTGAAAGTCCAGACAACTCCAATCTTCATCCAAGTGACATGGCGCAGATACTGGTCATCCATAAGTGATATGTCACTGCGCAGACTACAAGGTGTGACATCGATCTGGAAATGATGGAAGATCGGTGTCAGCAGGCTGCCAACACTCTCAGTCTTCTCCCTTGGACTGGTGAATGGCTTGGCTTGGACCAGATGCTCAGCGAAAACAGTCCCTAAGTTGGCGCGAACCATGCTATCAACAGGTATCGAATCATCCAGCATCTCATAAAGTCCGTAGTAGAGGAGAATCAGCTCACTGACTCGAGTCTTGCTGGGCGCAGACTTGCACAAAATGGTGTGACCAAAGAGGCGCAGAATGTACCTCAAAACCGGATGTCGAACCTCCGTCTGCGTGCTAGTCTTGCTGTCATAGACTCCATTCCCGAACTTGGACCAGAATGTCCGCATCTGGGTCCACTGAGAGGGAAGGAGAACGCAAGTGGAATGGTCAGAGAAGCCATAGATCCCACAAAGCTCCATCAGACTGATCCGGTATCGAACTCCTCGGATCAGAAATGTCATCGTACCTTCCTGCGCACGCTTCGCCAGCTCATTCGCGTAGTAGACGCGAACTGTAGAGAGAAACTGGCGTACCAAATCTGGGTACAGATCATACTGCTGGAACGGCATAGTCCCCATCCCAATGCGCTCCAGAATCTGAACAACCTCCACGAAGATCCCCATCTTCTGCAGAACAGCAGAATCCGCGAACCGAGTGGGGATAATCTTAACTCCCAGCCACGCATTATAGAACAGCGTGTCATATTCATCCCACTCTTCCTGAATATCACGGAATACACAAGTGTCTCGGGACACTTCCTGCTTCAGAGTCCCTGCCCAAGCCACTCCTGAGGCTATTTTCCGATCTTCTCGTTTGGGCCATGGGGGCCTGCAAACCGGGTGCTGACTGAAGGAATCCGTAGACCCTATTGCAGTGCTTGAAGACGAGCTTTGCCTTGGTCGTTTCTCCTGACGAGGCATCTGAAAATCAAAGATCAAAATCGACCAAAAACATCACAAAAATTAGCAAACTTTTCAAAGTTCGAAAAATCAACCAATCAATCTGAAATAACTGATGGCGATCAACTACAGCACTACCAGGAACATAATTCAATCATCAGCTCAACCCAAATCACCCAAAATTTCCAGATTTTTGCAATTTTCATCATGAACTCGAAAATTCAAAACATGCAAATCAACCGATAAAAGCTCACATAGATGGTTCCAATCCTCTAATACAACCTAACTAACCATGATTCAACAGCTAAATCAAGTCAATCAAGTCAAAAATCGGATTTTACCAAACCTATGGCGGACTGAAAGTTGGGAATTCCGAACACATACCTTGCAGATCTTAAAAACCGAGTGGATATTCAGAAAGAGGAGCAAAATCCGCACGGATTAGACTCTTGAATCACTCAATTTGGTTTAGAAAATCAAAAGTTAGGAAATTCTCAAGTTTTTGCTAAGTGTTCTTGGTTTTGCAGGTTGTGAGCACGAGGAAGAAGAAGAAATAACTAAAACCCGTGCTCGACTTCAGCGGGTGACGAGCGTCACCATAAAGGTGACGATTGTCACCACCTTTTTTTTTTTTAACTAATATTAATCTAACTACTAATCTTAAGCAAGAAAATAATAACTAAGTGTTATATTTACAACTTACCAGTGGGTTGCCTCCCACTAAGCGCTTGTTTAAAGTCATTAGCTTGACTTTGGTTAGCTGTTTAGACAGCTGGTGCCTGATCCAGAGATACAATGTGTCCTGCTGGAATCTCTGCTTGTGCCCAGTAGTGCTTCACCCTTTGTCCATTGACAGTGAACTCCTCTCCTTTGGAGTTAATCAGGACAATTGCACCATGTGGGCGAGCTTCTTTGACAGTGAAAGGACCTGACCATCGAGAACGCAATTTACCTGGAAAAAGCTGTAAATGAGAGTTGTAGAGTAATACCTGGTCATTGGGCTCGAAATGCCTGGAGATGATTTTTTTATCATGATATGCCTTTGTCCTCTCCTTGTATAACTTGGACTTTTCATAGGCTAGATATCTGATCTCATCCAGTTCATTGAGCTGAATCAAACGCCGTTCTGCAGCAGGCTTCAGATCGAAGTTCAGCTTCTTGATGGCCCATTCTGCTTTGAACTCCAACTCTACTGTTAGATGGCACGCCTTGCCATAGAGAAGATGGAATGGAGTAGTCCCAAGTGGCGTTTTGTATGCAGTCCTGTAGGCCCATAATGCATCATCCAGCTTTGCAGACCAATCTTTCCTTGTCTTCCCAACTGTCTTTTCTAGAATCTGCTTGATCTGCCTGTTGGAAACCTCAACCTGTCCACTTGTTTGGGGATGATAGGGCGTGGCCACTCTGTGCTGTACACCATACTTCTTCAAAAGCTTGTCAAAGACCTTGTTGACAAAGTGAGAACCACCATTACTTATGACAATCCGCGGGACACCAAATCTGGGAAAGATAATGGTCTTAAACAGCTTCAAAACCACTGCAGCATCATTAGTAGGAGTAGCCAACGCCTCTACCCACTTGGATACATAATCAACAGCAACCAGAATGTATCTATTCCCATAAGATGAGGGAAAAGGTCCCATGAAGTCAATACCCCAACAATCAAAAACTTCAACTTCCAGGATGAAGTTCTGTGGCATCTCATGTCTCCTGCTGATTTTTCCTCTTCTCTGACATGTATCACAACTTGTGATGAAGGCTTGGGCGTCTCTGAACATAGTAGGCCACCAAAATCCAGCTTGTAATACCTTAGAGACAGTCTTGAATGTAGCAAAGTGTCCAGCATATTCTGATCCATGACAGTGAAAAAGGACGTCCTGGACTTCTTCTTCTGCTAAGCATCTTCTGTAGATACCATCAGCACAATGCTTGTAGAGGTATGGCTCATCCCAATAGAATCTCCTAAGTTCTCTCAAGAACTTCTTCTTATCATAGCCTTTGAAATCATGTGGTTCATCCTCTGCAGCAAGATAATTTGCAATATCAGCATACCAGGGCCACTTTGGATCATGTAAAGCATAAACAGGTTCTTCAAAAGCCATCCCCAAGCTTGCACAAATCGCAGATAAGTGTTGAGATTGGTGACGAGCGTCACCTCTTTCGTATACTTTGGTCGCGACTGTTCTGGGTTGGTGACGAGCGTCACCCTCCTGGTGTCGCTCGTCACTCCCCTGCAATTTCGTGAAAACTGCAGGTTTTCAGTACTTTCCTCCTGTTTTCTGGTTTCCACCAAGTAAACATTCTCTTCAGGCAAGAAATCATTGATTGGAACACTGTCTTCGACCTGAATCCGGGATAAATGGTCAGCAACTCCATTCTCAACCCCTTTCTTGTCCTTCACTTCAATATCAAATTCCTGAAGAAGCAGGATCCATCTTAACAGCCTTGGTTTTGCATCTTTCTTCTGCATTAGGTACTTCAGTGCTGAATGGTCAGTATGGACCACGACCTTGGAGCCAACAAGATACTGCCTGAACTTCTCAAAAGCAAACACAACAGCTAACAATTCTTTCTCAGTTGTTGCATAATTCTTCTGAGCGTCATCCAAATTCCTACTTGCATAGTAGATGGCGTGGAGTTTCTTGTCTTTCCTCTGTCCCAGCACTGCTCCAACTGCAAAATCACTGGCATCACACATTACCTCAAAAGGTAAATCCCAATCTGGAGGCTGCACAACAGGGGCTGTAACCAAAGCCTGTTTGATCTGTTCAAAAGCAGATTTGCACTCTTCTGTGAACTCAAACTTTACATCCTTGCAGAGGAGAGCAGTAAGTGGGCGTGCTATCTTGCTAAAATCCTTGATGAATCTTCTGTAGAAGCGTGCATGACCCAGAAAACTCCTCACTGCTTTGACTGAATCAGGTGCTTGCAGACTTGTCAGCACATCAATATTCGCCCTATCCACCTCTATACCGTCTCCTGAGACTCTGTGGCCAAGTACAATACCATCTTGCACCATAAAAGTACAATACCAGGTTGGTCTGGGATCGATCATGTCCTGAATTGAGTGGCTCTTGGTAGATCCCCAAGTCGATCTTGTGCTGATCGGGTTGGAAGCTCGATCCTCGATCAGAATGGTGTCGTCTACGTCCGTACTCCAAATCGATCTCTATGCTCGATCTTCTGGTCGATCTCATCTAGATCGACCTGCCTTGCTCAATCTGCTACTCGATCCCAGGTCCTTAACGTGCAATCCCGATTTCTCCAAGTGTCCACGAACCTCTTCACGAGCCTCAGCACGTCCATGAATCTTCCATAGCTCCAAAGTAACCGAAAGCAACCTGATTGTGATGCAAAATGCTCGAAACATGCCAATGCTGGTGCAAAGACACTCTAGGACCTAAAATGATGCAAACTAACCTAATATGCAATGTAAATGCATGAGAAACTAAACTTTATGTATGCAAAATGCATGGAATATACAGGTATATCGTCTGTCCTCTCCCAAACGCCATGGTTGAAAAGGGGGTTAGTTAAGCTACTTTTTGGGATCTTTGCTTAATGCTCTTTGACCCATCTTTCCACTACATGCCATAGGTTTGGAGAAAGGGTCGAAGAAAGGGGTCTTACCACATACCATGGATGATCCTAGTTTAAGTTTCTCAAGGCTTAGGGAAAGCTCATCAAATGAGTAGATCGATGTGTTTTCAAACCAAAGCTTGAACCTTTGAACTCTCTTGAACATAACCCTCGACCTTGAGCCCTCTTTTTAGCATTTTAAAACTTTAGTTTAACATTCTCTAGTCATAAAGCTTGCATCTTTAGTCATTAAAAGTCATTGCTCTTAAGTTGCTAGAAATTCTCTGTTTTACCCGCTTTAGTTCTCGATTTTTAGTAATTAGTAGTTTTGCTCTTTAAATTCCTAGTTTCTTCTAGTAGTCGTTAACCCTCTTTCAGGGATTTTAAAATAGTTTTGGTAGTAGTTTGGTCATTGCATTTAGTTTTTATCGATTTTACCAATCATTTACTCTATTCTGCTTAGATTTGCTTTGCTCTTGCATTCCTTGTGTTCTTTCTACAACCCAGGTTGGATTGATACCCCTTACCTCTATACTGCATCATAAGAGTGATTTGGGTTTTTATTTACAACCTAGAAACATTCTTGTTTATCACTGTGCTCCTCGCGGTATCAAGCTTGTTCATCCCACGCGAGATCTTCATTCTCCTCGTCCGAGTCGTGCTCGTGCTCCGCATCGCGAACATCTCCTTCGACTCAGATCTGCATCGCCGTGGTATTGTTTGCATCAGGTTAGCTCGGGTCTGTCTGTGTCTCCTCGTCCGTAACCGGATTAGCCTTGCTCCCAACTGGTTCGCCACTGGTTCCGCTTGGCTGTTGGCCTCCCTGTTCCTGGGCGACTCCTCTTCGGTTCAAGCATGGTGGGACTGTGATGTTTGGCCTTGTAGCGGCAGGTGTCAATTTTTCGGGGGCAGGTCGTGATTGGAGAACTCCTGAACCTCCGGGTCTGCTGCCGCTCGTCACTGGTGTAGAGAAATTGAGTGCCGTAGGGTTGAGTCCGTGTCTCCTGAACCTGCCTGGTGGATTCGTCGGTGGGAGGATGCTCCCAATGCATTGGCTTTGGGCTTGACTCTCCGCTGCTAACGCCTCAAGGGTTTTGTCTTGCTCTCCCGTCTTCTTCGCCAGCATCGCCAACATCTCCTTCACCTCGGCTAGGGCAGTTGTGAGCACTTCGGCTTATGTCTACGGATGCTGTACTGCATCGCCTGCGCCTCCATCGCCTTGCCCATCTCCGGTGTTATCTCCGTCTTGTGCTCCGGTGGACAATTCTTCAGATCTTGCGTCTCTTGGTTCGTGGGTGTAAGAATTCCTTTAGTACCCCCCTCCTTCTAGCGCCAAATTGTGTGGGCTGGATTTCACACAATAGAATTTCTCTGTTAAAAATAAAAGAGGACGTAAAGATTCTAAGTTAAACACGAGAGAACAAGGATTCAAAGATTGTGATTTTATTATTGCCGCTTAGATAAGCTTTTGGTACACGTATTTTGCTAAGTCTTTTGCTATGTAAAAAGATCTGGCTCGCTAATAGCATTCAACTATCTATTTATACAATTCCTCGTTCTAATCTAGACGAAGATCTCGAAGTATATTTGCGTAGATCATCTTTCCTTATCCCTTTCGCGGTGCCCCCTTCCTCAAGGCTTCGTCTTCTAGGGTAAACACCGCTTTGGGCTCCTTCGTGGATTTGGGCTCGGCCCACTTGCACATTGCTTCGTCTTGGGTTTAACTTGGGGGTTCACCTCGTTGCTTCGTGGGCCTTTGTCTTTGGGCTTGATTTAAAGTTTTCCTCGCCCGGGCACGGTTTGACGAAGTAGCTGGCTTTGCCCGGCTTTTGCACGGTTCACCTCGTCCGTGCACGGTTTGGGCGAGTTGATTGGCTTCGCCCGGGTTTTGCACGGTTCACCTAGCCCGTACACGGTTTGGGCGAGGTGATTGGCTTCGCGCGAGTTTTGCACGGTTCACCTCGCCCGTGCACGGTTAGGGCGAGGTGACCGGCTTCACTCGTGCAAAGTCTGGGCATCGCCAAGAATCACTTTCATACTTAGCCATTTTCCCGTTAATCTTGCTAGGGTGAAAACCGACGCCAACAAACATTACCAATGCCGGAATGGAAATGGGACATGATCACCATGGACTTTGTATTGGGTTTACCAAAGTTTAAGAAGCAGCATGACGGAGTATGGGTCATTGTGGATCGATATACCAAGTCTGCTCACTTCTTACCGATGAAAAAGACGAATGGAGTGCCAAAGTTGGTGGATATGTAATTTGATCAGATCGTGAGGTTGCATGGACTGCCAGTAAGCATTATTTCAGACGTGTGTTTTGTCTTATGGGCTTTAGTGTTGACCGTTTTAGGTTGCTAGATGATCTGATGTATTCATTAGAGAACTGTTCTGCTTTGTTTTATGAGAACCCCAAATCTTATTTAAGTGTTTTTGTTCAAGTTATAATGGAATGAAATGGTTTAATGAATCCGCTGTGTATTGATAATTGCAAAGAAAAGTTTAAAAATTTGCCTAAGTATAGAAACAGAATGTTAGGATGTAGTGAAGGCACGACTGCGGTTTAGTTAGCCGAGTCTCCACAAGTTGGTATCAGAGCGTTTTACGCTTCTAGGACTGGTTGCTGGTGATTGCCGTTGTTTGTTTGTGTGGGGTAAGGGGGTCCGATCCATTCTTCACTACCAGGTCTCGCGGTAAGGTTTTGTGTATTGTGTTCGTGAACACGGTTTGAGTTAGCTTCGACTAACTGGCATGATTGTACTTGCAGATGCTTGAAACCAGGAGAGGTGTGAGAACCAATGGGAATCAACAGACCGCAGGGCCTATGAACTCTGTGAACGATGGTGTTTTGGAGTTGGCAAGGGATGCCGAGGTACCAGCGGCTGGAGCTGTAGCTGGGAATGCTACGGGTGAAGCAAATGTGGCAGCAGGGAATGCTGCAGTGCAGCAAATGTGGCAGCAGGTGGCACTGCGGGTGTAGCAGCTGGGGACGCTGGGAATGCGGCTGGAGTTGATGCTCATGTAGCACTGGTGGGGTTAGAGGCTGTGGTAGGGATGTTAGCGCAAGTACTGGCCAGATTGCCTGTGGTGGCTCCTGCTCTGGTGGTTGCAGCAGCACCATAAGTAGCCTGGTGGGGCTAATGCGGATGTAGTGGTCTAGGAAGCAGACAAAGTGGAGAGGGTTCCGACTTATCTCAAGGTGTTGGATCATATGGTGCGGTTGGGAACCAAGTTCTTTCTCGGTGAAAACACATCTATTGAGGCGGATGAGTGGAGGATGAGACTGGAACGGAATTTTGACTCTATCCGATGTCATGAGGGTTATAAGAGGGACATAGCAGTGCACTACATGGAGGGTGATGCACACACGTGGTGGAAAGGGATCGTTGGGAGGTCAGTGAATGCGAAATGTTCTTATGAGACATTTTCTGCGATGTTCAGGAGTAAGTACTTCCTACAGGAAGATTACAAGAGTTGAAGAAGGCGTTTATGTACCTTAGTGATACAAGAGTTTTGAGTCTATTTCTCAATCACCATGCTTGTACTAATCAGTTGTAGTATATCATAGGGTTTTTATCAATCCAATGGGTTTAAGCTAGATGCCAATAGAATTATGAGCAGAAAACTTTAAGTCAAGTGAATCAAAGAAGAGAGTGTTGCTTAGCAACTAGACTAACAACCTAAGTGAAACAAGAACCAAGCACAACTAGTAAAAGCAATACCAAGCAATAATTCAAAGCAAAACATAGCAATAAAAACAGAACACTTAAAGCAAATTCGAAATTCAATAAGAGAAAATAAGCTCCTAGATGTGGTTAATTATTTTGGCGAATTCAAAGGCAAGACAAGGCTGTTTCAGACATCATTGACAATGCAAACAAGCAACCAATGCTAATTCCTAGGCATAGAGTTCACAATCAAGCAAGTTAAGTTCAATCTCTTGACAAATAACCCTTTGCTAATCATCCTTACAAGAACTAACTATCATTAGTGCTAGAACAATCAACAAGCATGCAAAACCAGCTCTATTCAAGCCAAAATACTTCTCAGATAGTCAATCTCTTGAGCTAAAACCATTAAATCAAGATTCATGTGATCAAGATAAATCTAGCCTAAACACAGATTAATAGAGAGGAATCAACCTAATTAAGCACTAAAAAACTCTAAGCATGCCTCTAAATTCTCCTAATCTACCACATCAAAAAACTCTGAAAAGTCTACTCTCTCATCATCATGGAAAACACCAAATCACAAGAGTAAATGATGTTAAACATGATTAGGAGGGAGATTAGAGAAGATTTAATGATTCAAGTACAAAATTTTAGATTAAAAAGAAGATCTTGTCTTACAAAGATGAAAGAACACTTAAGAAACTAAGCAAGATCAAGACTTGGCTAAAAACCATGAGTCCAAGCCTATTTATGGTAAATGACAAAAACCCTAAAGCAATGGCAAGTTGTAATTAAAAGAAGTTCGAATTAGGTTCACATCGACCACTTGTGATCGATGTTGATGATCGATGCTCTTGATCGATGTGAAAGTCTTGTAGCTCCTGCCTGTTTACATCGATCAGTATTGGTCGATGCTGGTGATCGATGCTGGTGTCCTGTCTCTTCACATCGATCACATCGGTCACATGTGATCGATGTGGGTGACCGATGTGATTCACCATCTTCTCTGCTGCATTACATCGATCACTCCTGATTGATGCGGTTTGTGCCTGCACCAAAAACCATCTTCCTTGGCTCCTTTTGCTCCTCCTTAGGTTAGGCAACTCCTTGAATCATCCCCATGCTTCCTCCTTGCTCCAAACAGCTCCTTAGGTACATAAGAACATCCTTAATGCATAGAGAATGCAAACTACAACCTAAATGCAATCTAAGTCTAAAAGGAAAGGAAAATGGTACTAAAGAGAAGAAAAACATGCAAAAGGAAACCAAAACATGAACTAAATGCGAGCCTAAATGATTTAAATGCAAGAGATAAAAACACACCCACACTTGCCTTTTGCATAAACCAAAAGGCATTCTTCTATAAGCGAAAGTTCCATATGGACAAGTAAAAGTAGTTTTCTCATGATCATTGTGATGGATAAGGATCTGAAAGATTCCACTGTAACCATCTAAAAAGCAGTAATACTTATGATTTGCTAATCTTTCTAGCATTTGGTCAATTAATGGCAAAGGGAAGTGATCTTTTCTAGAAGCAGAATTAAGTTTTCTGTAATCTATGCACATTCTATGACTAGTGATTGTTCTAGTTGGTATTAGCTCATCATTTTCATTTTTAACAACAGTGATCCCTCCCTTCTTAGGTACCACATGGACTGGTGAAACCCATATTCTATCTGAGATAGGATAGATCACTGCTGCTTCAAGCAACTTAAAGATTTCCTTTATTACTACTTCTTTTAAATTAGGGTTCAGCCTTCTTTGAGGTTCAATAGAAGTTCTTGTCTCATCCTTTAGATGGATCCTGTCAGTGCAGAGGTTAGGAGATATGCCTTGGATATCATCTAGTGAATACCCAATAGCTTTCCTAAACCTCTTTAACATCTTGACAAGGGCCAGGATCTCATCAGCATTGAGGTTGTCATTGACTATAACAGGGTAAGTGGAGTTAGGACCTAGGAAAACATACCTTAGCCCATGAGGAAGTGGTTTAAGTTCCACCTTTGGTGCCTTAAGTTCACTCCAGTCCTCATCTGAGCTGCTTTGCTTCTTGGCGTCAGCTTCCTTGCTTGGGGAACCAGTTTCCTGAGCTGAGAAGGCTTCTTTTCTTGTGTACTCCAACCTTTCAAATGGGTCTTCCTCTTCAAAGAACCTGTGAGAGTCCAAACTCAGCTGATAACCCAAGCTTTCTTTATTAAAGTACCCATCATCTACATGCTGACTTGTCAAAGCCACTTGGAGCTTGTCTTCACAACACATCTACTCTTGAAGTTCATCATTCAGCTTCTCTATAATATCAATCTGGAATACTTGACCTTCAATAGTAGGCTGCTGCATAATCTTCTTGATGTCAAACTTCAAAGACATATCTTGTTGTGGCTAGGAATGGTCTCCCAAGAATAAGAGGACCTCTAGGCTCCTCATCCATATCCAAAACTACAAAATCAGTAGGTATTTCTACACTCCCAATCCTGAGTGGTATATCTTCAAGCAAGCCTTTGGGAAGTCTTTGAATTTGGTGAAACCTAGGCGCTGTGCTACAGAGTACGGCATCAAGCTGACACTAGCTCCATGATCACACAAAAATTTATCAAACAGAAGTGGACTTATAGAGCAGGGTAAGGTGAAGCTCCCTGGATCTCCTAGCTTGTTGGGAGTCACTCTCTTCTGCTGAATAATGGCTCTACATTCATGTGTGAGGACTACCATTCCTTGCAGATCCTTGGTTCTTTCAGAAACAGCATCCTTCAAGAATTTCTGATAAGGAGGGACTAAAATAAAGGCATTTAACAGTGGCATTGTGAGCTGGATTTTCTTCATCTGTTCATCAAAGTCCTTTGTATTTAGCAATCAGCTGCTTCATAAACCTTCCAGGAAAAGGTAATGTGGGCTGATAAGGCGGAGGTATGTATCTTGGTTCCTTGGCTAACTCCTTAGAAGACTCCATTGCCTTGCCTTTAGTAACCTCCTTGTCCTTGGCTTTTTCTGAAATCTTTTCAGCTTCAATCATTTCATCTTCTGGAGTGTCCTCATTTTCTTTGACCTCCACCCCCTCCTCTTGTTCCTCAATGTCCTCATTGGGTGTAGAAGGAGCTACTCTTGGGGGAAGCTGCTTCCCACTTCTGAGAGTGACAGCTTTGACATATTCTTGTGTGACTGAAGAGGTAGAAGGGGAAAACATGGTTTCTAGTTTGTTGATTTTGATGTTGATAGGAGCTATGTGTGACTGAAGTTTTGAGTCAATGTCCTTGTGTATTGCATCAGTCATACTTCTATGAATATCAGTGAAACTCTTTTGAATCTCAACAGCCATCATCTTCCGCAGTCCTCCATTGTGAGGTTGTTGGAGTTGGAGGAGCATCTCTTTATAATCCAGATTATGTGAACGTGAAGAATTATTGATACCAGCTGTTTGAGAAGAGGAATCTGGATGCTGTGGAGAGTGATTGTCTTCAATGGACTGGTGGATATAGGCTTCATGGTCATGATGCATCAGTGGTGCTTCATGTTGTTGGAGAGCCTTGACATGGTGTTCCTTGTAAAGGTTTGGTGAGAGATCATTGGGTAGGAGTTTAGTGGTTGCATTGAGTAGTAGATCAACTTTCTTCTGCAGGGCTTTCATCTCAGACAATGCTGTTGCTAGTTCCTTGGAATGTTGCTCTTTGTCATACACATAGTCCCAATTGCTGAGTGCCATGTTCTCCACTAGTACCCAGCCTTCATCGACATCTTTCCCAAGAAAATAACCATTACTTGCTGTGTCTAGAAGGATTCTGATCTTTGGGAGAACACCTCTATAGAGTGTGGATAGAAGCATTTCCTTAGTGAAGCCATGATGAGGGCATTGATGAGTGAAACCTCTGAACCTCTCCCATGTGTCTCCAAAGCATTCATTAGACCACTGCCTGAAGTTTGTGATCTCATTTCTGAATTGTGCAGTTCTTGAGGGAGAGAAGAATTTGGTTAAGAAAGCACCTTTACATTGTTCCCAAGTGGTGATGCTGCCTTGTGCTAGAGATTTCTCCCATAATCTAGCTCTATCACCAAGAGAAAATGGAAATAACTTGAGCTTCAAACCATCATCTGATACTCCACTAAGCATTGTTAAAGTGCATATCCTCTCAAACTGATCCTGGTGCTCTAAAAGGGTCTTGGTTGGGCAATCCAAAGAACTGCCTTTCTTGGATCATTGTGATGAGACTGCTCCTGATCTGATATTGCTCAGTTTCCATAGGTGAAAGAATTCATTGCCTTGAAACATAGTTGGAGGGTATATCAGCAGCACCAATGGGTCTTCTTGATCTCTGAACAACAGCTCCTTGTAGACTAGCTTGACCTTGTTCACCTTGCAGGCCTTGAATCCCTTGAGGACCTTGTAAACCTTGTGGACCTTGAAAACCAAAGCCAGCAGCATACTGATGTTCTTCCATGCTTCCACAGCTGAATTCTGATTCTGCAAAACCAAAATCTTTAAATCTTTAACCTCAGTTGTTGTTGTAGACACTTAAGAGCAAGTGTTGTGTTACCTACAAAAGAAATTCTAGACCAAAAGAGAAATCAGCAACCAAAATCGAAAATAACAAAGCTTGATCTCAAGATCTCTACAAATCCTATTGAACAAAGCATTCCCCTAATGGCAACGGCGCCAAATTGATACAAGAGTTTTGATTCTCTTATGTCAATCACCCATTGTACTAATTATTGTAGCATTGGGTTTTAATGTCAATCCAAAGGGGAAGATTGAAACAGCAGGATTATAGTAGATTTCTTAATTCAAGCAGATACAAAAGGGGGCCCAAAAATCTAGGGTGTTAGTTGTAGATTTTTCCTTCTCGCTAGTCTCTTTCTCGATTTCTCGCCGCCTTTGCTCACTCTTTGTTTGAGAATCGTGTTTCAGGCACTAATGGCACTTAAGAGAACCAGAGAAGAGGCTACACAGAGAGAGGATGAACAACGAGTGGTTCAGGAAGAGGGAACTCAACAAGTTCAAGAGGAGGAACCTCAGCAAACTCACAAGAGGACCCGTTGGACTAAGGAGGAAAAGGCGGCGAAGAAGAGGCTAGAGAGGCTGCGCTTCGAGCCCACTAAGTTTGCCAGCAGAGATTTGCTGGGAAGGATGGGTCTCCTAGGGGATTTTGACTCCCTTCTACAAAACATGGGGCTTGCGTGCCTTTCAAGAATGGACTGTCCACCATATCCGCATGTGACGATGGATTTCCTCTCTACCTTGGCGTTCTCCTATGATATACCGAGCCTCCCAACTCCCTCTCAAAGGCATCTCAGCTTCAAGGTCAAGAAGCAGTCCTATCACCTTTCCATTGAGAAGCTTTGCCAAGCATACAGACTCAACGCCACGGCTAAGCAAGTGGAGTTTCCGCCTCTTTAGAACGCCAGCATCATATGGGACATGCTTTGCGATGAAGAGTACAAAGCCAACACGGCTAAAATCAAGAAAGTGATTCTGAGGTACACGCTCAAGTTGTTGGCGAACACCTTCAGCGGCCGAGCCGTGTCTCCCATGGTGACGAAGACCGAGCTGTGTTTCCTCTTCCAAGGGATCAAAGGGATACTATGCACCAGCGAAGAGGAGAGCCATGATCCGCTTATGGATGACCTCGAGAATGATGTCAACTACGGGTGCATTCTAGCCTCCTCCTTGGTGAAGTACAAGGCTTACGCTCTTAGATGCAAGGCGAGCTCATCTTACATTGGAGGGTTTCTCACGCCGCTCTTCATCCAAGCCGGTGTACCACTTCAACGGTTCGAGCCTTGCGCGGACAGGTCCTTCATGGACGAGACCTACATGCGAAATACCGATAGCTTGGGACCTACGCCAACTCCAGGATTCTTCGCTTATCATATCTACAATGACGGAGGGAAGAAGAACGTGTGCATCTTACCCAACTCTGAGGAGACTAATTTGGATAGCATCGGTACAATTCAGTTCTGCCCAACCCACGAGGAGTGCTAAAAATTCTATCTAGATAAAGGAAAAGAAAATCTAGAGATAGGATTAAATCTAGAATATTTCCTGATTTCTAGGTACTTTAAAAAAATCGATAAAACCCTTAGCAACTTAAATCTATCAAGCGGTTATAAAAGGAAATATTGAAAAGATTTAATTAAAAATCTTGAAATTCCTTGCAAGATCAAGGATAAGAGCTAAATGCCTTTGGGAAAAGAAGAAGAACACTCTCTCTTGATTAAAAAATCGTAGGAATAGAAATGAGAGAATGTAAAATTGTTGAAAACTTAAAGGCAACCAAAAATCTAAAACCATGGGTGGTGAAAGTGGTTTTCTGTCAAAAGGTGGTCAAGGCACAACTTTCGTGGTCAAAGATTCCTGCCTTGATCACCATTTAAAATTGAAAAGTGAGGGAAAGGAGGAAGAGAGGGAAATTTTTTTGTTACCTCAGCATGAGATCGAGTCCCTTCGGTCGATCTAGGACTCGATCTCATGCCCATAATGGCTGGATCGAGAGATTAGATCGATCAGTGACTCGATTAGACTAGAATCGAGTCTTAGATCGATCATACTCCCCCGTTCCTTGACTTTTGGTCAACTAGGCTGAGTCCGCGTGATCGAGCCATGTTCTCGATTCAGGGGTCGATTCGATTTAGATCGAGTGATGGATCGAGTCGAGTGATCGATCTGTCTTTGAAGGATTTTCCTGAGAGAAAATAGATCGGTCGATCCATTTTGGGATCGATCGATCCATACTCCAAGAATTTCCCGAGACAGTTTAGATCGGTCGATTTAGATGGGACCGATCGATCCGTGCTCATCTAGATCGACCTTGTCACTCGATCTCATCTCGATCGACTAACTCCTCTCGATTCAGTAACTCGATCTAGTAAAGATCGAGTTAGGATTAGTCGATCTAGCAATCGATCTCTAGTCGATATTCGCCCCTTCTCACTCCTTTTGGATCTAAGATCTTTGCCTGCAATCCCTTATACCTGTTCCTGCACACTCAGAAGATAAAAACATAAAACTGAAAGAGAAATAAAACAGAAATATGTACAAGATAGACATGAAAATGCTTTGCAAGTGCGCTTTCTTTAACATCTTTAGCTAGACTTTACTTGGTTTAGGCAGATGGTGGGTCTTGGAGAAGCATTCAGGTGCTCTCCTTGTCAAACGCACTCGCCATGTATGGCTTAACTCTGTGTCCGTTCACTGTGAATGCATTCCCACTCTTGCCCACCAATGTAACAGCTCCGTAAGGTAATACTTCCTTGAATTCATACGGACCGCTCCACCGTGACTTTAGCTTCCCTGGAAAGAGCTTGAGCCTTGAATTGTAAAGCAGCACCTAACTCCCTTCCTTAAGCTCCTTAGGTACCAGCTTCTTGTCATGAGCAGCCTTGGTACGTTCCTTGTAGATCCTAGCGCTTTCGTAAGCGTCCAGCCTTAGCTCATCAAGCTCGTGCAACTGGATCAACCGCTTCTCCTGAGCCGTCTTCAGATCAAAATTCAACCGCTTCACAGCCCATAACGCCCTATGTTCCAGCTCAACGGGGAGGTGACATCCTTTGCCGTAGAGAAGTGTGAAAGGAGTAGTACCGATGGGTGTCTTGAAAGCAGTCCAGTAGGCCCACAAAGCGTCATCTAACTTCACCGCCCAATCTTTCTGAGTTGTCCCAACAGTCCTCTCGAGTATTGCCTTGATCTGACGGTTAGAGACCTCCACTTGGCCACTCGTTTGAGGATGGTAAGGTGTAGCTACCTTGTGCTTCAAACAGCTTGTTGATGAAATGGCTTCCTCCATCGCTTATCACCACCTTGGGGACTCCAAACCTCGGGAAAATAATACTCTTAAAGAGCTTGATCACCACCTTAGAGTCGTTTGTTGGGGAAGCAATGGCCTCAACCCATTTAGAGACGTAGTTAACAGCTACGAGTATGAACTTGTTGCCGTATGATGAAGGAAACGGCCCCATAAAGTCTATGCCCCACGCGTCTAAGACGTCTACCTCAAATATGGAGACTTGAGGCATCTCATTCCTCTTAGTGATATTCCCTGCTCTTTGACAAGCTTCGTAACTCATCACGAATTCATGGGTGTCTTTGAAGATGGACGGCCACCAGAAGCCGGCTTGCAAGACCTTAGTGGCAGTTTTAAATGAAGCAAAGTGCCCTCCATACAAAGACCCATGGCAATGGAAGATGATAACTCTTGCTTCCTCCTTCGTCACGCATCTTCTGTACAGGCTATCCACTCCTCTCTTGTATAAATAGGGCTCATCCCAATAGTAGTGGCTCACGTCCCTCATTAACGTCTTCCTATGGTAGTTGTCAAGATGCGAAGGTTCCTCCCCACATGCCAAGTGAGATCGTCCTCTTTGAAACTCAGAACTTCCTCAAACCGCCCCTCTAGGCTCCCACAAACAGCCGTAGTGATCGCCATTAGTTGTTCCTCGGGGAGAGAATCATCTAAAGGAAAAGACTCGTCGATCCTTAATTGAGAGAGATGGTCAGCAACGCCGTTCTCTATCCCTTTCTTGTCTTTGATTTCCATGTCAAATTCTTGGAGTAAGAGGATCCATCTCAAAAGCCTCGGTTTAGTGTCCTTCTTGATATAACGCAGAGCCGCATGATCCGTGTAAACAATGGTCTTGGAACCCACGAGGTAAGCCCTGAACTTCTCAAAGGCGAATACAACCGCCAATAGCTCCTTCTCCGTAGTGGTATACCTCGTTTGCGTGTCATACAAGGTTCTTGAAGCATAGTAAATCACGTGCAGCTTCTTATCCTTCCTTTGGCCTAGAACGGCTCCCACGGCATAGTCACTAGCATCACACATAATCTCGAAAGGTAGAGTCCAGTCTGGTGCTTGCACTATAGGCGCGGATACTAGGGTGTCCTTGATTGTCACGAAACCTTGCAAACACTCCTCATCAAAGACGAATTCAGCCTCCTTGCACAACAGCCGCATAAGAGGGCGTGCAATCTTAGAGAAGTCTTTGATGAAGCGCATGTAGAAGCCGGCGTCTCCCAAGAAGCTTCTCACTCCTTTGACGTTGACTGGCGGCTCAAGGCTTGTCATTACTTCAGTCTTTGCCTTGTCAACTTCAATACCCTTCTCTGATATCTTATGGCCTAGCACGATCCCCTCTTTAACCATGAAGTGGCATTTTTCCCAGTTAAGCACCAAGTTTGTCTCCTCACAACGCTTTAATATCCTGCAAAGATTCAACAAACACACAGAAAAGGACCAACCATAGACAGAAAAGTCATCCATAAACACCTCTACCATCTCTTCTATTAGATCGGAGAAGATCGACATCATACACCGCTGAAACGTAGCCGGTGCATTACACAACCCGAAAGGCATCCTTCGATAAGCGAAGGTGCCATAAGGGCATGTAAAGGTTGTCTTCTCCTTATCATTTGGATGGATTGGTATTTGGAAAAATCCACTATATCCATGAATAAAGCAATAGTAGGGGAGATTAGCAAGTCTTTCAAGCATTTGATCAATAAAAGGCAAGGGAAAATGATCCTTTCTAGTTGCAAGATTAAGCTTCCTATAATCAATACACATACGGTGTCCAGTAATTGTTCTAGTAGGTATAAGCTCATCTTTGTCATTCTTAATGACCGTGATCCCTCCCTTCTTAGGCACCACGTGTACGGGAGAAACCCACGTGCTGTTACTTATGGGATAGATCACGTCAGCCTCTAAAAGCTTAAGAATCTCTTTCTTAACAAACTCTTTCAAATAAGGATTCAAACGCCTTTGATGTTCTATAGAAGAGGCGTTCTCATTATCCAACTGAATCCTATGAGTGCAAAGCATTGGTGAAAGGCCCTTGATGTCACTTAGATAGTACCGAATGGCCTTCCTATACTTTCTCAACTCAGTTAAGAACGAGTGCAACTCATCATCACTTAAGTTTTCATTCACAATCATAGGATAGGTTTCATTAAGCCCAAAGAAAGCATACCTTAGCCCTTTTGGGAGCTACTTAAGGTCCACCTTTGGGGCTAACAGCTCGCTCCAATAATCCTCGTGGCTGTTGCTGTTGTTTTCCTCCTTGGAGCCTTCCTTAGAACCCGAGACATGGCCTTTGAGGCTGCTTTCTCCAACCGCTATCCCTTCTGAAATCGAGTCGCCAGGTCGATCTTGCTCTCGATGTCGTCTAGATCGAGCAGTTTTGCTCGATTCACTCACTCGATTTAATGTGGATCGAGTGAGAGATCGAGACGCAGAGTCGATCTCCAGATTAGACCCCACACTGATCAGAAGGCTTCTCTTGATCTTGGACTCTATTGTTTTCCTGGATCGATCACCCTCCTCGATCTGACTATCGATTTGACTCCTGGATCGAGTAATGCTGTCGATCTCTGAGTCGATCTCTAGACTAACGCCTTCATCTTCTAGCACAACCTTCCTTCAATCAAGCAGGTTGACGTATTCTTGAGTCCTCTGGTCCACATAACCGAATTCTCCTGGCTCCTTAGTCAATGCCAGCTTCAAATGATCCTCCTGAGCCAACTCTTCCAGCAACTCATCCGCTAAAGCATCCAACGTTTCAATGTAGAAAGTTTGCCCTTCTATCGTAGGTTTCTTCAAAACCTCATTGATATCGAAGTCCAGCCTTATATCTTTACCCAAGTGCAAGGCAATCTTCCCGTTCTTGATGTCTATGATAGCTCCGGCGGTGGCTAAGAAAGGTCTACTGAGAATGAGTGGATCCTTTGGTTCTTCATCCATTTCCAACACAACGAAGTCCGTAGGCACGTTTACTCCACTGATCTTCACTGGCAAGTCCTCAAGAAAACCCACGGGTAACCTCACACTTCTGTCAGCTAGTACCAACGAGATTCTACAATCCCTGAAACGGGTAAAGCCAAGCTTCTTTGCCACGGAATGAGGCATCAGATTTATACTAGCTCCGAGATCACAAAGGAAACTCTTGAACTCCAAAGGACCTAAAGCGCAAGGTATAGTGAAGCTTCCAGGGTCTCCCAACTTCTTTGGGACTATCTCCTTGTGTATCACAGTACTACACTCCTCACGTAGAACAAGCACTTCCTTGCTTTCCTTATTCCTCTTCACGAGAGTGTCTTTGCAGAATTTGGCGCATTTAGGCATCATTGCAAGGCAGTCCACGAGAGGTAGCTTGATCTCTACGTCCTTAAGGTGCTTCTCAAACAAGACTCTATGCTTCTTGAAACGGCCAGGAAAAGGTAGCTTTGGTACATACGGTGGATGTACATAAGCATCCTTCTCCTTAGTAGTTTGCTCCGCTTTCTTCTCAACGACCGCTTTATCACCTCTCCTTGGACCTTCAATCCAAACATTGTCAAAGTTTATCTCATCATCGGCTGAAAGCTTACCCTCACCCTCTTGAATCACAACGTCCTCGTTGATCTTGGGAGTAACCGTAGGTGCTAGCTCTTTCCTACGCCTTAGCGTAATGGCATTGGCGTATTCCTTTGGATTTTGCTCACAATTGCCCGGTAAGCTATTCTGACCACTTGAGCTTGCCTTTCCCTTCTCAAGTTGCTTGATTTTATTATTCAAGGTTGTAATCTGAGTAGAGAAATCCGTGAGAGACGAGTCTAGGCGAGTGTTAATCTCGGCAAACTTCTGATTTGTAGAGGCTTGCTCTTGAATCAGTTGTTGAAACATAGCTTGGACAGGATCAACTTGTTGTTGCATCGGTTGGTGCTGCTGAGGTACAAAGCCCGGAGGGTACATTGGCGTATAACCTTTGTTTCCTTGCGGTTGTGCTTGGAAGTTGTTCTGCACTTGCCCTTGGAAGCCACCACTCGGCTGAAAACCTTTGTTGTAAGGTACGAAAGGCTTTGCTTGCTGAGCAGAACACTTGATCCTTAGGGTTCGCCAAATTGGTGCTACGGTATGAGAGATTGTTGTTTTGGTTGTAGCCGTGTGAATATCCTTGAGGTTTGTAGTTGTTTTGACCCGCCACCCAATTGGCTTCTTCTTGGCTCAACTCAAGCTCCTCTAGGCTCTCATCCGCTTCACCAACAAAGTGAACATGCTTCTGATTTGCCAAAACCAACTTGTTAATCTTCTCATGCAAGGATGTTCCAGCCGAGACTAGACCCGAGGTAACAACCTTCTTCCATTGTATATACCATTCATGTTTTCTTGATTTTGCTTTGTGTTTTGAACTCTCTCGAACGTTTTTGCCACCGGGACGGTGTCATTCAAGTTTGGGGGTGTATGTGTGTGGTTTGACTTGTTTATTTTGATCTTATTTTATCTTTGCATAGCTTGAGTCTTGCATGCATCTAAGGCATAGAAAAGAAAAGAAAAAAATTGGTAAAAGTTTTAAAAATTTTCAAAAAATTCATGTAGTTGCATTCATCTTGTTAAGCATTTTAGGATTCAGTCTAGAATTTTTAAGCATCTAGGTTGTTTACATTTGCATAAGGGATTAAAGTTTTCTTAAAAAGGTGTTTTAAGCTTATGAATGGTTTCAATGTCCTAGTTGGTAGTTCTCTAATGCTTTGCTCACACTTTGTAAGTAAGTTCTTACCATGCTTGGATCGCTAGTTTTGATTTTTGTGACTTGAATTGAACTCTCATGATTTGAAACTTGTCCTATTAAGTGAAAACCTTAACTTGAATTTTTAAATATCATTCTTTTGCACTTGAAAATGAACACATGGATCTTAAAAATATTTAGGCTCTCTTCTTCCTTTTACCATTCTTTGTGAGCCTAAGTAGAACACCTACCTTGACCCTTACCTTTCTTTGAAGCCAAGTTTTCGTGTGTGACATTATTGTGAGGCCTCTTCCGGTTTGAACTTAGCATAAAGTGTTACGTTTAGGCGATATGATTAGGTTCTCATATGTTTGCTAGCTTTGCACTTTGAAGCTAGATGTAGGCTTAGGATAAGTTTAGGGGATCATTGGGGTTGCTTTCATATTTATATGCTTTCGGTTTCAAAAGAGTTTGGTTTTGAAGTAATAAAAAGGTTTTAAGTGAAAGGTTTTGTGTTTAAAAAGTATAATGCTCCAATAATTTCAGAAGATAGCTCTCTCAAAAAAAAAAAATATATATATATATATATATATATATATATATGTAAAAGAGCCTAAGTGCCAAAAAAAAAAAAAAAAGAAATAAAAAGAAATAAAAAATATAATAAGAGAGCTATCAATAAGAAAGATATAAGGAGCTTAATATTTTCAAACCTTTTCACTAACCTAAAAGAGTTAAGATGTTTCCTATTTTGATTTGGGGATTGCTAAGCTTTTGCTTTGGGAAAAAGGGTAGACTCTAAGTGGTGAGTGAGTTTAAAAGAAAATAAATGAGAGGGGTTTTTAGGTTCATTGTTAGTTTACATGGGTAGATGAGAATCTGATCATGTATGCATCAATTGCCTTTACCTTTAGCATTATGCATAAAGTTCTTACCATTTTCGAGAGAAACCCTTTGCTTAAAATAAACCCTCTTTAAAAATGAGATCATTCTATGCTCATAGCCTTTACCTTTAGCCAAATGTGTTTTGCTTTAAAGTGCATAAGTTTGATTCATGGTTCGGTCAATAATGAATGTTAAAGGATGAGTTTCTTTGATTGTTTAGAATAAGAGAGTTATCAAATGGTAACAGGTTTGATACATCATTGCATACATCATTTGATAACAGGTTTTTGCAGAGTGTATGTAATGATGTATCAAAGCTCAAATGCAACACTTAGTTGTAGTAAAGTATGCAAGCGAGTATCAATCCAATCCTAGGAGCTAGAAAGATCAGTGGGAATGCAAGGATCGAGTAAAGCTAGGCAAATGATGAATGATTTTGTAAAATTCCTAAAAACTAAATGCAACGACTAAATGCAAGGCAAAACTATTTTAAAATTACTATGAAAGAGTGAACTACCACGACGAACAAACAGAATGATTAAAATGCAAACCAATGAATTTATAAAAATCGACTAGTGGATCGACCACATGATCGACCACTAGATCGAGTAACAAAGATCGATCTCGTCTAAAATTTCAAGCGCAATGAAACTAATGACCAGGATGCAACATGTAACAAGCGAATGACTAGCAAAGATGTAAGAATACTAAGAAAGAGGGTCTAGGGTTGAGATTCACGTTCAGGGGTTTCAAAGGTTCAAGCTTGGTTTGAAAACTCTAGATCTACTCACTTTGCGAGGTTCTCTAAGCCTTGAAAACAAAACAAGACCCATCCATGGCGTGTGGTATGGATCACTCTCTCATTCTCTCCTCCAGACCCATGGCGTTTGGCGGAAAAAGAGATTGAGAGGCAGGGAAAACAGATTTCCAACACACGGCTTAACTAGTCCTCTAAACTACCATGGCGTTTGGGAAATAGTAACTAGCCCCTAGGATGTGACTTTCAGAGATCTCTGGATCCTGTCAAGGTAAGAGCTCTCTCTGATCATAAAGATCTTGGCGTGAGACTCTTTAAGCCTTAAGAACTCAACATCCAAGAAAAGAAAGCCATTAAGAACAAGAAAACTCCAAACTTGAAAACCTTTTCGACCCCTTCAAATCCTCTCAACCCCGAAACCCGATTAAACTACTCACTACACATTAAGTAAACCAAGCAAAGCATGAAGGATGAAACGATGAACATGAAAGAAGATCGATTAAACTTAAATTATTCGATATAAAAGCAAGAAAAGCTTCAAAATCCAACAATGGCGAAATCGCCTTCGAGCAGAGAGAAAAAGACGATAAAAAGATATAATGAAAACGTGTTCTCAAAAGCATGCTCGCCGCCTTGCCAAAACAGGCCAAACAATCTGATGGTCCCCCCTTCGCTAGCGGCCAAAAGCGGTTAAAGTACACTGAGATCGACTTCGGGATCGAGCAGCTCTCTCGATCATTTTCAGACATCGTGCCTTCAGCTCGATCTTTGTCTCGATCTTCCTCGGTGGATCGGGTGCTTCGTTCGATCTTGGAGTCGATCTTTGGAGGATCGAGTGGTGGACTCGATCCGGCTCTCGCTCTGCATGGCGTCATTCACATCCGTACTCCTTGATCGATCGCTTCACTCGATCTCCATCTCGATCAGTTCCCTTGGATCGGCTGGGCCACTCGATCTTCTGGTCGATCTCATCTAGATCGACCGGCCATACTCGAACCTCCTCTCGATCTCTGGTCCTTAGCAAGCATTCCCAAATTCTTCAAGTCCCACGAACTTCCTCACGAACCTCAACACGTCCACGAACCCTCCAAGGCTCCAAAGTAGCCGAAAACAACCTGTTTGTGATGCAAAATGCAAGAAATATGCATATGCTGGTGCAGGAACACTCTAGGACCTAAAGTGATGCAAACTAACCTAAAATGCAATGTATATGCGTGAGAAACTAACTTATATGTATGCAAAATGCATGGAATATGCAGCTATATCAAAGGACTTCAACTCTTTCTTATGAGACTCTAGCTCAGAACCTCTCGGTGCACGGTCGTAATCCTCAGCATAGTTGCCGTCACTTAATGCTATGTTCTCAATCAGCTCCATGCCTTCTTCTACCTCTTGTGCAAGGAAGTTTCCTTTACTAGCCGTGTCAAGCAACAAGCGAATCTTTGGTGAAGCTCCGCGATAGATGGTACTGATTAAGTTCTCTTCACTAAAGCCATGATGAGGAGACTGGATTGTGTAATCTTTAAACCGCTCCATGGCTTCGTTGAACGTCTCATTGTTCCTTTGAGTGAAGCCGCTGATTTCGCTTCTCAACCGTGCTGTTCTGGTGCTAGAGACGAATTTTGAGAGAAACGCCTTTTTACACTCGGCCCATGATGTAATGGTGCCTTGTGGAAGTGTCTTCTCCCAATGTCTAGCCTTGTCTCCAAGAGAAAATTGAAAGAGATGTAGCTTGAAAGCATCTTCGGATATGCCGTTTATCTTGATCATCCCACATACTTGTTCGAACTTATCAAGGTGTTCCAATGGATCTTCCATTGCTAGCCTATGAAACTTATTGTTTTGCACCATTGAGATGAAACCCGGCTTAATCTCGAAGTTGTTGTTCTGTACAGGAGGAGGAGTGATCCCAAACCTATTGTGATGATAATTGGGAGCATCTCCGGCTCCTAAGATCCTTGGGGGTCTAGCCGCGTGTTGGGGGTATCCATTGCCCCTTCCCACTGCCCCGTGAGCTGGAGGAGGTCCCTCTGGATGCTCGTGTTCAGCCATCGCTTCAAAATCAACCAAACCGTGCTGAACAATCTCCTCAAAAGCACTAGCTTGCTCTCGTACTCTTCTTTGCCGTGAATGACCAAGTTGATGAATGTTGTCCAAGGGTTGAAGTAGGTTGTTGTCTCCCCTTGAACGAAGATTCATGTACCTGAAAGACACACGCTTGAGAGTAGAGAAATTAGTAACTTAAACAAAGTAAAGGCTTAGTCTTTACTAGAATGGCAACGGCGCCATTTGATAGCTAAATTTTTGCAGAGGTGTATGCAATGATGTATCAAAGCTCAAATGCAACGCTTAGTTGTAGTAAAGTATGCAAGAGAGTATCAATCCAATCCTAGGATCTAGAAAGGTTAGTGAGAATACAAGGATCTTGTGAAACTAAGCAAATGATGGACAGTTTTGTGAAATTCCTAAAAACTAGATGCAATGATTAAATGTAGGGCAAAACTATTTTAAAAATACCAGGAACGAGCTAGCTACCAAGAGGAAAAGACAGAACTATTAAAATTCAAAGCTACGAATTACTAAAATTCGACTAGTGGATCGAGCACGGGATCGACCACTAGATCGAGCAAAAGCAATCGATCTAAAAAGCAGTTTAAACGAAAGTAAATCTAATGACCAGGGTGTAAAGAAGCAACAAGCGAATGATCAACATAGACTAAGAAATACTAAAAGGAGGGTCCAGGGTCGAGATTCATGTTCAGGGGTTTCAAAGGTTTCAGCTTGGTTTGAAAACTTTAGATCTACTCACTATGTGAGGTTCCCTAAGCCTTGAAAACTTAACAAGATCCATCCATGGCGTGTGGTATGGATCACTCTCTCATTCTCTCCTCCAGACCCATGGCGTTTCTCGGAAAAAGAGATTGAGAGGCAAGGAAAATAGATTTAAACATGCGGCTTAACTAGTCCCCTAAACTACCAAGGCGTTTGGGAAAGGGTAACTAGTCTCTAGGATGCGATTTTCAGAGATCTCTGGATCCTGTCAAGGTAAGAGCTCTCTCTGATCATAAAGATCTTGGCGTGAGACTCTTTAAGCCTTAAGAACTCAACATCCTAGAAGAGAAAGCCTTTAAGAACGAGAAAACACCAAGCTTGAAAACCTTTTCGACCCCTTGAATCTTCTCAACCCCAAAACCCAATAAAACTACTCACGACTCATGAAATAAACCGTACGAAATGCAATAAACGAAGAACTAAACATGAAAGGTGATTGATTTAACTTAAACGATTCAATATTCAAAAGTAAAACAAGAAAAAGTTCGAAGTCTAACAATGGCGAATCGCCTAAAAACGAGAGAGAAGATAGAAAAGTAATCGACAAAACGTGATAAAGAAAGGGATCGTTGGTCTTTGCCTAAAATGGCCAAACCGCAAATGGTCCCCCCCTTCGCTACGGTCCAAAAACAGGCTGGACGGATAAGGTTGGTCTGGGATCGATCATGAAGCTCGATCTGGCAATCTATCATGTCCTGAATTGAGTGGCTCTTGGTAGATCCCCAAGTCGATCTTGTGCTGATCGGGTTGGAAGCTCGATCCTCGATTAGCATGGTGTCGTCTACGTCTGTACTCCAAATCGATCTCCATGCTCGATCTTCTGGTCGATCTCATCTAGATCGACCTGCCTTGCTCGATCTGCTACTCGATCTCAGCTCCTTAGCGTGCAATCCTGATTTCTCCAAGTGTCCACGAACCTCTTCACGAGCCTCAGCACGTCCATGAATCTTCCATAGCTCCAAAGTAACCGAAAGCAACCTGATTGTGATGCAAAATGCTCGAAACATGCCAATGCTGGTGCAAAGACACTCTAGGACCTAAAATGGTGCAAACTAACCTAATATGCAATGTAAATGCATGAGAAACTAAACTTTATGTATGCAAAATGCATGGAATATAGAGTTATATCATCTATCCTCTCCCAAACGCCATGGTTGAAGAGGGGGTTAGTTAAGCCACTATTTGTGATCTTTGCTTAATGCTCTTTGACCCATCTTTCCACTACATGCCATAGGTTTGGAGAAAGGGTCGAAGAAAGGGGTCTTACCACATACAATGGATGATCCTAGTTTAAGTTTCTCAAGGCTTAGGGAAAGCACATCAAATGAGTAGATCTATGTGTTTTCAAACCAAAGCTTGAACCTTTGAACTCTCTTGAACATGACCCTCAACCTTGAGCCCTCTTTTTAGCATTTTAAAACATTAGTTTATAATTATCTAGTCATAAAGCTAGCATCTTTAGTCATTAAAAGTCATTGCTCTTAAGTTGCTAGAAATTCTCTGTTTTACCCGCTTTAGTTCTCGATTTTTAGTAATTAGTAGTTTTGCTCTTTAAATTCCAAGTTTCTTCTGGTAGTCGTTAACCCTCTTTCAGGGATTTTAAAATAGTTTTGGTAGTATTTTGATCATTGCATTTAGTTTTTATCGATTTTACCAATCATTTACTCGATTCTGCTTAGATTTGCTTTGCTCTTGCATTCCTTGTGTTCTTTCTACAACCCAGGTTGGATTGATACCCCTTATCTCTATACTGCATCATAAGAGTGATTTGGGTTTTTATTTACAACCTAGAAACATTTTTGTTTTTCACTGTGCTCATCGCGGTATCAAGCTTGTTCATCCCATGCGAGATCTTCATTCTCCTCGTCCGAGTCGTGCTCGTGCTCCGCGTCGCGAACATCTTCTTCGGCTCAGATCTGCATCGCCGTGGTATTGTTTGCATCAGGTTGGGTCGGGTCCGTCTGTGTCTCCTCGTCTGTAACCGGATTAGCCTCGCTCCCAACTGGTTCGCCACTGTTCTTGGGCGACTCCTCTTCGGTTCAAGCGTGGTGGGACTGTGATGTTTGACCTTGTAGCGGCAGGCGTCTATTTTTCAGGGGCAGGTCGTGATTGGAGAACTCCTGAACCTTCGGGTCTGCTGCCGCTCGTCACTGGTGTAGAGAAATTGAGTGCTACAGGGTTGAGTCCGTGTCTCGTGAACCTCCCTGGTGGATTCGTCGGTGGGAGGATGCTCCCAATGCATTGGCTTTGGGCTCGACTCTCCGCTGCTAACGCCTCAAGGGTTTTGTCTTGCTCTCCCGTCTTCTTCGCCAGCGTCGCCAACATCTCCTTCACCTCGGCTAGGGCAGTCGTGAGCGCCTCGGCTTACGTCTACGGATGCTGTACTGCATCGCCTGCACCTCCATCGCCTCGCCCATCTCCGGTGTTATCTCCGTCTTGTGCTCCGGTGGACATCTCTTCAGATCTTGCGTCTCTCGGTTCGTGGGTGTAAGAATTCCTTTAGTACCCCCTCCTTCTAGCGCCAAATTGTGTGGGCTGGATTTCACACAATAGAATTTATCTGTTAAAAATAAAATAGGACGTAAAGATTCTAAGTTAAACATGAGAGAACAAGGATTCAAAGATTGTGATTTTATTATTGCCGCTTAGATAAGCTTTTGGTACAAGTATTTTGCTAAGTCTTTTGCTATGTAAAAAGATCTGGCTCGCTAATAGCATTCAACTATCTATTTATACAACTCCTCGTTCTAATCTAGACGAAAATCTCAGAGTATATTTGCGTAGATCATCTTTCCTTATCCCCTTCGCGGTGCCCCCTTCCTCAAGGCTTCGTCTTCTAGGGTAAACACCGCTTTGGGCTCCTTCGTGGATTTGGGCTCGGCCCACTTGCACATTGCTTCATCTTGGGTTTGACTTGGGGCTTCACCTCGTTGCTTCGTGGGCCTTTGTCTTTGGGCTTGGTTTAAAATTTTCCTCGCCCGTGCATGGTTTGACGAAGTAGCTGGCTTCGCCCGGCTTTTGCACGGTTCACCTCGTCTGTGCACGGTTTAGGCGAGTTGATTGGCTTCGCCCGGGTTTTGCACGGTTCACCTCGCCCGTACACGGTTTGGGCGAGGTGATTGGCTTCGCGCGAGTTTTTCACGGTTCACCTCGCCCGTGCACGGTTAGGGCGAGGTGACCGGCTTCACTCGTGCAAAGTCTGGGCATCGCCAAGCATCACTTTCATACTTAGCCATTTTCCCGTTGATCTTGTTAGGGTGAAAACCGACGCCAACAAACATTACCAATGCCGGAATGGAAATGGGACATGATCACCATGGACTTTGTATTGGGTTTACCAAAGTTTAAGAAGCAGCATGACGGAGTATGGGTCATTGTGGACCGATAGACCAAGTCTGCTCACTTTTTACCGATGAAAAAGACGAATGGAGTGCCAAAGTTGGTGGATATGTACATTGATCAGATCGTGAGGTTGCATGGACTGCCAGTAAGCATTATTTCAGACGTGTGTTTTGTCTTATGGGCTTTAGTGTTGACCATTTTAGGATGCTAGATGATCTGATGTATTCATTAAAGAACTGTTCTGCTTTGTTTTATGAGAACCCAAAATCTTATTTAAGTGTTTTTGTTCAAGTTATAATGGAAGGAAATGGTTTAATGAATCCGCTGTGTATTGATAATTGCAAAGAAAAGTTTAAAAATTTGCCTAAGTATAGAAACAGATTGTTAGGATGTAGTGAAGGCACGACTGCGGTTTAGTTAGCCGAGTCTCCACAAGTTGGTATCAGAGTGTTTTACGCTTCTAGGACTGGTTGCTGGTGATTGATGTTGTTTGTTTGTGTGGGGTAAGGGGGTCCGATCCATTCTTCACTACCAGGTCTCGCGGTAAGGTTTTGTGTATTGTGTTCGTGAACACGGTTTGAGTTAGCTTCGGCTAACTGGCATGATTGTACTTGCAGATGCTTCAAACCAGGAGAGCTGTGAGAACCAATGGGAATCAACAGGCCGCAGGGCCTATGAACTCTGTGAACGATGGTGTTTTGGAGTTGGCAAGGGATGCCGAGGTACCAGCGGCTGGAGCTGCAGCTGGGAATGCTGCGGGTGAAGCAAATGTGGCAGCAGGGAATGCTGCAGTGCAGCAAATGTGGCAGCAGGTGGCGCTGCGGGTGTAGCAGCTGGGGACGCTGGGAATGCGGCTGGAATTGTTGCTCATGTAGCACCGGTGGGGTTAGAGGCTGTACTAGGGATGTTAGCGCAAGTACTGGCCAGATTGCCTGTGGTGGCTCCTGCTCTGGTGGTTGCAGCAGCACCACAAGTAGCCTGGTGGGGCTAATGCGGATGTAGTGGTCTAGGAAGCAGACAAAGTGGAGAGGGTTCCGACTTATCTCAAGGTGTTGGATCATATGGTGCGGTTGGGAACCAAGTTCTTTCTCGGTGGAAACACATCTATTGAGGCGGATGAGTGGAGGATGAGACTGGAACGGAATTTTGACTCTATCCGATGTCATGAGGGTTATAAGAGGGACATAGCAGTGCACTACATGGAGGGTGATGCACACACGTGGTGGAAAGGGATCGTTGGGAGGTCGGTGAACGCGAACTGTTCTTATGAGACATTTTCTGCGATGTTCAGGAGTAAGTACTTCCTACAGGAAGATTACAAGAGTTGAAGAAGGCGTTTATGTACCTTAGTGATACAAGAGTTTTGAGTCTATTTCTCAATCACCATGCTTGTACTAATCAGTTGTAGTATATCATAGGGTTTTTATCAATCCAATGGGTTTAAGCTAGATGCCAATAGATTTATGAGCAGAAAACTTTAAGTCAAGTGAATCAAAGAAGAGAGTGTTGCTTAGCAACTAGACTAACAACCTAAGTGAAACAAGAACCAAGCACAACTAGTAAAAGCAATACCAAGCAATAATTCAAAGCAAAACATAGCAATAAAAACAGAGCACTTAAAGCAAATTCGAAATTCAATAAGAAAAAATAAGCTCCTAGATGTGGTTAATTATTTTGGGGAATTCAAAGGCAAGACAAGGCTGTTTCAGACATCATTGACAATGCAAACAAACAACCAATGCTAATTCCTAGGCATAGAGTTCACAATCAAGCAAGTTAAGTATAATCTCTTGACAAATAACCCTTTGCTAATCATCCTAACAAGAACTAACTATCATTAGTGCTAGAACAATCAACAAGCATGCAAAACCAGCTCTATTCAAGCCAAAATACTTCTCAGATAGTCAATCTCTTGAGCTAAAACCATTAAATCCTCTATCAAACAAGATCAGCATTTCATCAAACACTTGGTGGGCATAAAATGAAGCCTAAATCAAGATTCATGTGATCAAGATAAATCTAGCCTAAACACAGATTAATAGAGAGGAATCAACCTAATTAAGCACTAAAAAACTCTAATTATGCCTCTAAATTCTCCTAATCTATCACATCTAAAAACTCTGAAAAGTCTACTCTCTCATCATCATGGAAAACACCAAATCACAAGAGTAAATGATGTTAAACATGATTAGGAGGGAGATTAGAGAAGATTTAATGATTCAAGTACAAAATTTTAGATTAAAAAGAAGATCTTGTCTTACAAAGATGAAAGAACACTTAAGAAACTAAGCAAGATCAAGACTTGGCTAAAAACCATGAGTCCAAGCCTATTTATGGTAAATGACAAAAACCCTAAAGCAATGGCAAGTTGTAATTAAAAGAAGTTCGAATTAGGTTTACATCGACCACTTGTGATCGATGTTGATGATCGATGCTCTTAATCGATGTGAAAGTCTTGTAGCTCCTGCCTGTTTACATCGATCAGTATTGGTCGATGCTGGTGATCGATGCTGGTGTCCTGTCTCTTCACATCGATCACATCGGTCACATGTGATCGATGTGGGTGACCGATGTGATTCACCATCTTCTCTGCTGCTTTACATCGATCACTCCTGATCGATGCGGTTTGTGCCTGCACCAAAAACCATCTTCCTTGGCTCCTTTTGCTCCTCCTTAGGTTAGGAAACTCCTTGAATCATCCCCATGCTTCCTCCTTGCTCCAAACAGCTCCTTAGGTACATAAGAACATCCTTAATGCATAGAGAATGCAAACTACAACCTAAATGCAACCTAAGTCTAAAAGGAAAGGAAATGGTACTAAAGAGAAGGAAAACATGCAAAAGGAAACCAAAACATGAACTAAATGCAAGCCTAAATGATTTAAATGCAAGAGATAAAAACACACCCACACTTGCCTTTTGCTTGCCCTCAAGCAATCAAACTAAGACAAATGGAGGATGAGGTTTAAAGGTGGGCACTCAAATCCAAAAATGCTAAGGTAAAGAACTGAAGTCAATGTCTAAGTGCCTATGTGTAGGATGTAAAACACAATCAGTCATACTTTAAAGAACTTAGCCATGCTCATTATGTTTCAAATTGATCTCAAATCTCAACCTAGACAAATGCCAAATCAATCATTCAAGTAAGAGCTAGTAAATCCAAGGGATCATTCAATGAAAATGATTATATCTTAGGCAAAATGCTAAAGGTAAAAGCACACTTATGCATGCAAGTTAAAGCTCTCTTCTACCCTTAACCCAAAGATGAATCCTAAAACTTCTAATCCCAAAGTAAACCCCTAAATCTACCCTATCCCAAAGAACTTGATATTCTTCTTCTTCATGTGTGGGGAAACTTCTTCTTCTTCTTGCTTGTGTGGTTGATCTTTTTTGTTGCGACTTGCTCTTCTTTTGTTGATTAGGCGCCATTTTAACCCTTCGTGGATTACCATGTGTCTGATTTCTTCTTTTAAATGACCTTTCATAGCCTTGCCGTTTTTGGCGCCTCCTTACTTTAAACACTTAGAGTTTTTCTTCCCTTTACTTAACCACAATCTTAACTCATTTTTTCCCCATACTACCATCCCATACTTCTCCTTCTTCTTAAAAGATATAATCATGAAGTTCAAACCACTTAACACTACCCCTTTTTCCCAAACTCCCAACCTTGAATCAAGCTCAAAATGCAAGCTGATATCTATAAGAGAGCTTCTCCTTACAAGCCCTAATCCTAACAATTTTTACTAAGATAAAATTCGAAAATTATGTATGCAAGGCCTCATAACTATCACTAAAGTGTTTAGGTTCAAAAGGAGGATTGGTTAAGGGTGTGGATTAACTGTCCCATAAGTTTGATGATCAGCTATTTGGATCAACAAGAGTGGTAAGAATGGAAGAAGATGATCGAAATATGTATATGGTAGCCATGAATTCACTTTTCAATGCAAAAACATGATAATTAAAAATCAGATTTAGGTTATAATAGATTAGAGTTGATTTTCAATGAACAAATGGTTTCAGTATGAGATGAGAGAATCAAATTTAGCAATCCAAACATGGTTCAGCCTTAACTTCTAACTTTCTCATGATGCATCAAACAACTAACCACTTAGACGTTTAAATCAATCATAAACACTTAGCACTTTACAAGGAAGATTCATCATTATGCCCTATGCAAATGCAATGCAGCCTATATGCAAACACTAGACTCTATCTTAAAACAAATGAAATGCAACTATATACTTTCTTTTTGGTTTGCAAAACATGCAAAAAATTTCAGTTACATGTATGCATGAGATGCATGAGACTCAGAGATGAAAAAAGAGAAAAAATAAGAAAAGAACACACAACATCAAACCCCAAATGCCTCCCCCACACTTAAATTACACAATCCCTTGTGTAATAAAAGAATGAGAGAGAGAGGCAACAGATATATATTACAAGAACTAAAAAAAAATCAATGGTATTTACCATGGTAAATATGTGGTACCTTAGTTGTGGTGGGAGGAATGGTTGGACGAGTAGGAATGTTCACCAGTCTCTCCTGGATCTATGAAGGATCCTGATGTTGCTGGTTGAGGTGACTGACTTTCCCTTCTCTTGTTTCTCCTCCTCTCCTGTGAAAAAGATGCTGTTTGAGGTGGAGGTACCCAACTAGGCCAATGTGCTTGCACTTGAGTTGGATTTCCTTGAGCATCATACACCTGCCAAGTGGTGTAAGCCTCAGAAGGAGGGTAAACTGGCGCTTCCCATGCTGATGGCGTCTAATACATAGGGATATCTGATGAAGCCCTAGGCTGTTCCCAAGCTGGCCATTGATCATCTTGTTGCACTTGGAAGTAATGTATCCTTCGGGGCATCCAGTTTGCCTCCTCTTCTTTATTGGGCTCTTCCTTCTGCACTTGCTCCTCATAGTGTGAGGTAAACTCATGACCTTGGCTCTGTTGAGAAGTTCTATATGATTTGGATTTGTCCTTCTTGAACTTTCCTTTCACCATTTTGACAAGCTTCTTGATTGTTTTGTCTTGCCATTTGCACCACCTTTGAAGCTTGTTAATGTGGTCATGTGCATACTTCAAGGAGCTCCCTTGACTTGTCACTTGATGAGGTTTGAAGTGAAACCTCTCAGAGTTGTAGTCAAGCAACTCATCTTCTCCTTGCTCTTCCTCTGGGGAATCCTCTTCATTGTTGGCGCCAACATCACTTTCTTCTTGTTCTTCCTCTTCACTACTCTCTTCACTTTCTTCTTTACTCCCTTCTTCACTATCCTCCTCTCTTTCTTCAGTGATAGGGCCACCATGGTAGAGCTGTCTCTCAGTTGGGCAAAAATCGATATTGCTCCTAATGGTGATGGAAGTAGGTTGCTCATTGGGGAGAAGAGATCTTGCAAGGCCCTTGGAAGTTTTGAGAAAATGATAGATGTTCTTCCCTTGAATGGTCTTCTCTAAGTAGTGACTTCTCCTTAGATAGACCAGATATATCTATTGTGGTGGCAAAGCAACTGCAGCATGCTCCTCAAGGTCCACTCCACTTGCCAGCATAATTGCTGTCACAACTCCCCCAATGTGTAGTTGAGGGTTCTTCTCTCTTTTCCCCTAGTTCAAGATCCAGCTCCTATATGTGTAGAGCTGCTCAAAGAGGAGAGTCACATAACAAGGGAGCTCTAGTGGTCTTTGGAGAGTCTCTCGACTCTTGCTGTTGCACACTAGCGGTTGCATCCTATTGTAGATTATGTCCATCTGCCTTGATGTTATGTTGGTTGTCTCCTTCCTTGCAAAAAGAGTGTTTGCAAGGGCCTTGTGAGCATATCTCACAGCTGGATGCCTCAGGGTCTTGTTCTTGGTGACTCCTGGAATGAAGTGATCAACACCAATCACTTCCCAAAGGTTGGCCTGCTCTCTCATTCTGATCTCGAACTGGGCCTTCTTATCAGCATAGAAATCCATACCAAGTCCAGCTGCAAGCTCTATAAAGGTTGCTTTGAACTTCTGCGTGCCAAGTCGGAAAGATATCCAACCATCTCCATTGTCAAGTTCACTCTCTTCATAGCTCACAACTTGAAAAGTGGAGAGAAACTGAATGGTGAGATGCTGGTAGGAAGGAAGCGCTTTCTCCATGAACTCTCCAAGCCCTATCTCCTCAAAGATTGTTTTGCAATCATCATATATCCGAAGTGCCTTCATTGTGGAGATGCAAGGGTACCTTGTAGCCTTGAAGGTCCACTGATTGAAGAGTGATATATCATGGTTTTTGCTGGTTTTTGACCATGATATAAGTCATGTTTATAGAGTCTTTTTGGTATTTTTCGAGTCCTATAGAGTCTTTGCAGGTCTAGGTACAAATGGAGCATAACTGAAGATTTTGGAACCTTTTGGAGCTATACTGAAGCTGATGCTGAAAGGACCAAGTCGGAAGGCATTATGGAGCAGGGTGTCGATCGACACCCACGTCTTGGTGTCGATCGACACCGGCTTGGTCGCGAAAGGAGTCTTTAAAACTCTGTTGAAGAACTGCAACTTGGCCCAAAAGTTTCCCACGATTTGCACTTTTGCCCCAGTTCGTGTTTAGACTTGTATTTAGGTTTTCTAAGCCATTGTTAGGCTCTTATCTTGTTATCATTGAGACTAAGAGAGAGATTAGATTGAGAGCTTTTGGGGAGACAAATTCATACTCTGTAGAGAAGAATTTCGAACCCTTTCATCTTTTACTCTATTTCTTAATGCATTATTATTCAGTCATGATTTGTGTTTCACTTGCTATGTCTGAGTAATCTGCTAGTAGGTTTTGGGTTATTCAAAGGTTGATAATGAATTGTTAGAACTACAGAACTGGAAGGATAAATCATTTGGTTCTTCATCTGGATTGCTTTAACACTTGTTTTAAGATTGATCACCTAGAAATCAGATCTTAGGTTGTTTAATAGATGTGGAAACATTGTTAATCACCAGAACTATCTTAGATGAGCAAAATAACTCATTGCAAAGGAATTTGAATTAGGGATTTTGTGAACATATCGAACTTGATCTTTAATGCATGTTTAGGTTGTTAGAATTTGCAAAGGAATTTGGAATTCTAGAATCTGATCATAGTTAATCTCTGCGACGGAAGTCGATTGGTTTTACATTAGTGCTTTCGAGTTCTAGAACGGTTTTAATAAATATTCCTTTCAGTCTATAGTCTGCGATTTATGTCAACCTGCGAATTTTCCATTGCCTAGCGTCTTTCTCTATTGATTTTAAGAACCTACAATCCGCCCCTGATATCATTGCTTTCGTTGTTATTTTAATTTCATTTCATTATTGACTGCTTAGCTTTATTTGAATCTAAAATCTGTTGAGTGATAACCTTAAGTCCTTGTGGATTCGATCCCTAAGTACTACAGTGATCTCTTAATTTGAGAGAATATCTTTGAGGGTTAATTTGAGCATATCAAATTTTGGCGCCGTTGCCGGGGACTTAGATATTACTTTCAGATTTTTAGGTTTAGAATTTTGACTAAGCTTTTATTTTCTGTTTCTTGCATTTTGCATTGCATTCAGGTTGTTTTCGGCTACTTTGGAGTCTTGGAAGATTCGTGGATGTGCTAAGGCTCGTGAGGAGGCTCCTGGAAACTTGGAGAATTCAGGAATGCTTGCTAAGGCTCAGAGATCGAGAAGCAGATCGAGCATGGCCGGTCGATCTAGATGAGATCGACCAGAAGATCGAGTAGTCCATCCGATCCAAGGGAACTTATCGAGACGGAGATCGAGTGAAGAGATCGATCAAGGAGTACGGACGTAAATGACGCCATGCAGAGCGAGAGCTGGATCGAGTCCACCACTCGATCCGCCATAGATCGACTCCAAGATCGGACGAAGCACTCGATCCACCGAAGAAGATCGAGACACAGATCGAGCTGAAGTCACGATGTCCGAAGAAGATCGAGTGAGATGCTCGATCTCGAGGTCGATCTCAGTACACTTAAACCGTTTTTGGCTTCTAGCGAGGGGGGGACCATCGAGCTGTTTGGCCAATTTTGGGAAGGCTGCGATCTTGCTTTTCCATACACGTTTTCACTTTATCTTTATAGAGTTTTTCTCTCTGTTCGAAGGTGATTTCGCCATTGTTAGACCTTGAAGCTTTTTCTTGCTTTGTTCTTGAATATTGAATCATTTAAGTTTAAAGCAATCGTTTTTCATGTTTACTAGATCATCTTCTATGCTTTGTTCGGTTTACTTTATGTGTAGCGAGTAGTTTCATCGGGTTTTGGGGTTGAGAGGATTCAAAGGGGTCGAAAAGGTTTTCAAAGCTTGTTGTTTTCTTGCTCTTCATGGCTTTCTCGTCTAGGATATCGAGTTCTTAAGGCTTAGAGACTCTCACGCCAAGATCTTTATGATCCAAAGGGCCTCTTACCTTGACAGGATCCAGAGGTCCTTGAAAATCGAATCCTAGAGGCTAGTCTACCTTTTCCAAACACCATGGTAGTTTAGGGGACTAGTTAGGCCGTGTGTTTGAAATCTGAGTTCTATGCCATGGGTCTGGAGAAGAGAATGAAGGAGTTATCCATACCACACGCCATGGATGGATCTTGTTTTGTTTTCAAGGCCTAGTGAATCTCACAAAGTGAGTAGATCTAAAGTTTTCAAAACAAGCTTGAACCTTTGAAACCCTTGAACATGAATCTCAACCCTGGACCCTCTTTCTTAGTATTCTTACATCTTTGTTAATCATTTGCTTACTATCTTTTCGCATCCTGGTCATTAGATTCACTTCTGTTGAACTTTTAGACGAGAAGTTGCTCGATCTGGTGGTCGATCCTGTGGTCGATCCACTAGTCGATTTTTATAAATTCAGAGCTTTGCATTTAAATAATTATGTTTGTTCCTCATGGTAGTTCACTCATTTCTAGTATTTTTAAAATAGTTTTGCTTTGCATTTGACCATTGCATCTAGTTTATAGGATTTTTACAAAACAGTTCATCATTTGCTTAGTTTTGCATGATCCTTGCATTCTCATTGCACTTTCTAGCTCTTAGGTTGGATTGATTCCTCTTGCACTATACTACGACTGTGTGCTGCTTGAGTTTTGATAACCTCCTGCATTGCATTACTCTTTTAGACACCAAAAACCTGTTATCAGTCGACAGAGAAGGGAACAGAAGGAACGAGGATGGGCAGAGGATAGATGACAATGGCGTTGTGATTGAGGAGCAGAATGTACAACAGCAAGTTGCAGGAGATGCTGCTGGGCGTCATCCACAGAGGACTCTGGGAGATTACAACAGGCCTGATCAGTTCTATGCAAATAGAGCTGCAATCCGCCCACCAGCCTTTCAGAGGAATGACTTTGAGCTAAAACCCAGTTACTATCAGCTTGTAGGGCAGCACCCTTTCCATGGGCTTCCACATGAACACCCAATGGACCATATAGAGAAGTATGAAGACCTGGCAACAAGTGTTAAAGCCAATGGAGTCACCAATGATATCCTATTCTGCAAGCTCTTCCCTCACTCTTTGGAAGGAGATGCAGCACATTGGCTCAAACAACTGGCACCTGGTTCCTTGACCACGTGGGAGGACACAAAATCTGCCTTCCTCAACAACTTTTATGATGATGCAAGATCAGAGGAGTTGAGGACAAAAATCACCACATTCTCCCAAGGTCCAACAGAAGCTTTCAAGGCAGCCTGGGTGAGATTCAAGCTGTAGCAAAGGGATTGCCCACACCATGGGTTCAATGAAGTTCAGCTGATGGGTATCTTCTTTAGAGGTGTTGATTGGAAGTACCAGATGGCTCTGGATGCAGCAAGCAATGAGAACTTCAACACTAGAGTCCCAGCTGACGCCATTACGGTGATAGAGAACCTAGCTTCCAGCAACAGCACAAAGAATGCTGATTTTGGGAGACAGAAAAACGCTGGAGGTGCAGGAAGTAATCAGTTTGTTGCTGAGATGAAGGCCAAGCTGGATTCTGTGACTAATCTCCTGGTGGGGAAGAAGTCTGTTCAGTTTGTTGCTGAAGTTGAGACATTTGAGCCAGCTGAGGAGTTTGAAGAAGAAGATGTCAACTACATCAATGGAGCTGGTTTTCAAGGTCAGAGGTACAATAATCAGCAAGGGAATATAGGATTCAGTGGGAACATGCAGAGGAGCAGCTTCACAGGGAATCAGAGTTCTTCTGGCTACATGATAAACGTTTTCTAGCGAGGGTTATGATGCAGAGAAGTTATCAAACTCTAATGCAAGCAATGTTGTAGTACAGCAAGCAAGAGAGAGTCAATCCACTTCTAGGAGATAGAGAATGCACAGAGAATGCAAGGACTAAAGCAAATCTAAGCAAAATGAGAGTTTATGATAAAATCTCTAAAAACTAGATGCAGCAACTTAAACAGAGTGAAACCTATTTTAAAAATACTAGAAAGTAAGAAACTACCACGAGAAACAAACAGATTAATTAAAGAAGAAAGCTTCGAATTATTAAAATTTGACTAGTGGATCGACCACGAGATCGACCACTAGATCGAGCAGTAACAATCGATCTCGTCTAAAAACTTAAGAACAGTAAAGCTAATGACCAAGATGCTATCAGATATCAAGCGAAAGATGAGAATGGACGTAAAGATGCTAAAAGAAAGGGTCTAGGGTTGAGATTCATGGTTAGGGGTTTCAAAGGTTCGACCTTGGTTTTAAAAACTTTAGATCGACTCACTTGGTGAGGATCTCTAAGCCTTGAAAACAAAACAAGATCTATCCGTGGCTTTCGGTATAGATCACTCTTTCATCCTCTCCTCCAAACCCATGGCTTTTGGTGGAAAGAAAGGTCGAAAGGCAAGGAAAACAGATTTCAAACGAATGGCTTAACTAATCCCCCAAACTTCCATGGCATTTGGGAAGGGGTAACTAGTCTCTAAGGTGTGATCTTCTGAGGCTCCTGAATCCTGTCAAGGTAAGAAACCTTTTTAACCCCTTAATCCTCTCAACCCCGAACCCAAAGGAAACTACTCGCTACACATAGAGTAAATCAAGCAAAGCATATGAAACGAGACGATGAACATGAAAGGAAAACTGGATTAAACGATAATGATTCGAATACAAAAGCTTAAGAGAAAAACGAGTTTCAACAATGGTGTTCTTCACGAAAAACGAGAGTGAAAACATAAGAAAAAAGATAAGGATCTGAAAAGTTATCGAAAAAGGACGTCGCCGCCTTGCCCAAAATGCCCAAACAAGCCAATGGTCCCCCCCTTCGCTAGCAGCCAAAAATGGTTGAAAGGACAGAGATCGACTCCAAGATCGAGTGGTTCTCTCGATCATATCCGGGCATCGTGTCTTCGGCTCGATCCGGGTCTCGATCATCATCGGCGAATCGAGTGTTGCATCCGATCTCTGTATCGATCTTCGGCTGGATCGAGTGATGTACTCGATCTGACTCTCGCTCTGCATGGCGTCATTTACGTGTGTACCGATTGATCGATTGCTCCACTCGATCTCCATCTCGATCATTCTCCTTGGATCGCCTAGTTGGCTCGATCTTCTGGTCGATCAACTCCCAGATCGACCGGCCATGCTCGATCTGCTCCTCGATCTCTGGCCCTTAGCATATTTTCGAGCTCCCACGAACTGCTACATCAGCCTCAACACGTCCACGAACCTCCATGACTCCAAAGCAGCCAGAAACAACCTGAATGTGATGCAAAATGCAAGGAAAATGCGTATGCTGATCCAAGAATGCTCTAGGACCCTAAGTGATGCAATCTAACCTAAAACATGATACAAATGCATGAAAAGCTAACTAATGAGTATGTAAAATGTATGCAATATGCAATAACATCAACTCCCCCAAACTTACTTCTTGCTTGCCCTCAAGCAACAGAAAATAAGTAAGGAAGAAAGGTTTTAAGAAAAATGAGTGGGGTTTTAAACTTTTTGCAAAGGTGCCTTTCAAATGAATCAATCTCAATGTCCTAGTTAACAGTTCTAAAATGCTATGCTTACACTCATACTCCAAAGAACTTAGCCATACTTATCACACAAAGAAATTCAAATCATGACTCTCCTATTCCTAATAATCAAAGAAACTCATCCTTTAACATTCATTAACATTCAAACCATGAATCAAACTTATGCACTTTAAAGCAAAACACATTTGGCTAAGGGTTAGGGTTATGAGCATAGAATGATCTCATTTGAAAGGGTTTATAATCAGAACAAGGGTTTCTCTCAAAAATGGATGAACTTGTGCATAATGCTAAAGGTAAAGATAATTTATGCATACATGATTAGATTCTCATCTACCCATGTAAACTATCAAATGATCCTATACCCTTCTCATTTAAAAAATTTTATCCTCACTCACCACTTAAGAGTCTACCCTTTTCTTTACAAACTAAGCAATCCTCAATTCGAAACAAAGACATTTTTAGACTTTTTAGGCTAGTGAAAAGGTTTTGAAAAATACTTTTGCTCTTTAGAAATTTCTTATTAGTAGCTCTCTTATTATTTTTTTTTCTTTTGTTTTTTTTTTTCTTTATTTGGCACTTAGGCTCTTTTTTTTTTCTTTTTCTTTTCTTTTCGTCTTTTCTTTTATTTTATTTTATTATGGGAGAGCTACCTCCTAAAATTAGAGCATACTTCGTTTTAAAAACAACCTTTCACTTAAAACCTCATTTCTTTCCTTAAAACACAAAGCTCTTTGAAACCGAGAGTAAATAGACAAGATAGCAACCCCAATGATCCCCCAAACTTATCCTAAGCCTACACCTAGCTTCAAAATGCAAAGCTAGCAACAATATGAAAACCAAATCATGTCGCCTAAACCTAACACTTTATGCCAAGTTCAAACCGAAAGGAAGGCCTCACAAAGATGTCACACAAGAACATTTGGCTTCAAAGGAGGGTAAGGTTCAAGGAGGGAGTTCTACTTAGGCTCAGAAAGAGTGGTAAAAAGGAAGAAGAGAGCCTAAATATTTTAAAACCATGTGTTCATTTTCAAATGCATAAGAATGATAATTAGAATTTCAAATTAAGGTTTTCACTTATTAGAATGAGTTTCAAATCATGAGAGTTCAATTCAAGCCACGAAAATCCTAACAAGTGATCCAAGCATGGTAAGAACTTACTTTCAAAGCATAGACAAAGCATTAGAGAACTACCAACTAGGGCATTGAAACAATTCATAAGTAAAAACACCTTTGTAAGAAATTCTAACCCCTTATGCAAAATGCAAACAACCTAGGTGATATGAGAAACTCTAGACTCAACCCTAACATGTTTTTAAAAAGATGAATGCAAGTACATGAATCTTTGAAAAAAATTTAAAACTTTTACCAATTTTTCATGACTAAAGACTCAAGGATGCAAAAAGGAAAATAAGATCAAAGAACACAAGTCAAATCACACATGTACTCCCCCAAACTTGCTTGACACCGGTGGCAAACTCATCCGAAGGAGCATCAAAACAAAATGCAAGAAACAAACATGAGCGGTTATATACAAGGGAAGAAGGTTGTTACCTCTGGTCTAGGCTCGGCTGGAACTTGAGGATGTTCCAGAGGAGCTAGAGATCGTTGCTTTGCCTTTGTCAGCTGGTTCTTGGAGGGAGTGGCGCGCCGGCTGAATGGTGCTTCCTTGGTTCTCGCGGATGACAATACCGCCGGTGGAGAGCCTTCTCTTCTCGGGTTGTTGCACCTCTTGACTTGCAGCTTTCTTGGGCGAGCCTCCCTGAAGTGCTTTGACTTTCTTCCCCAGCTTCTTTAGCATCTTCCCTTGCCACTTGTTGATCTTCCGTTGCATCTCCACAACTGATGCTAGGAACTTCTCAGTTTTTGTCCTCGGCTCAAAATCTAGCTTGGGAAGTGTGTAAGCCTCGGGCATCTCATCTTCCGTGGCTGGAGACTCTGACCTTTGACGCGGGGCAATTGCTGAAGCAGGCGGTCCTCCTAAAGGGGCAAAGCATTCTTCCTCCGTGGGCAAGAACTCGATGTTCCCAACACCAAGCAGCTCGGTTTCATCTCTGTTGGGAAGGATGCACACTCTCTTCTTATCTTCGTCATCTATGAAGAGGTAGGCGTAGAACCCTTCTGCTGGCGTGCGTCCCAAGCTATCAGTATTACTCATGTATGCCTCACCCATGAAAGCTCTGTTTGGGACGTGAGCAAAGTCATGAATGGGCACACCGGCTTGCACGAACAGAGGAGTGAGGAAACCGCCAATGTAAGAGGAGGTTGCCTTGCACCGTAAGGCATAAGCCTTGTATTTCACCAAAGAAGCCGCGAGCACACAGCCGTAGTTCACTTCATCGCCGAGTTCATCCTCCATAGGCTCGTCGTTTGCATCCAGATCACACACCAAGTGCTTCACGCCTTGGAACAGGAAGCACAGCTCTGTCTTCGTGACCGTAGGGGCAACAGACCTTCCACTGAACGTGTTGGCAATCAGCTTTAGAGTATACCTCAGAACCGGGCTCCTTACTCGCTTGATCTTGGCGGTGTTGGCTTTGTAGTCCTCATTGCTGATCAGGTCCCAAAACTCGTCGGCTTTCTTGAAGGCTGGGAACTCGACCTTGTATGCATCATCGTTGAGACCGTAGGCTTGGCATAGCTCAGGGATGGAGAGTGTATAGGCTTGACGTCAAACTTTGAAGTAGAGGCGGCCTTGAGAAGGGACGGGTGCACTAGGATTCTCATACTGGAACTCCAAGGTGGCAAGGAAGTCTATTGTCACTTCAGGAATGGTTGGGCAATCCATCCGTGACAGACATCTTAAACCAATGTTCTTGAGGAGTTGGTCGAAGTCCCCAAGAATCCCAAGCTTAGACAACAGCACTCGATCAGCAAAACTTGGTAGGCTCAAACCGGAGCATCTCTAGCCGCTTCTTATCCCTCTTCTCATCCTTACTCCACCGGACCCTCTCTTGAACTACCACTTCTTCTCCTTCTCGTTCTTGTGCTTGCTCTTCTCTAGTTCTCTTTGGTGCCATTGTTCCTGAAACAAGATTCTAAAGAGATTGATAAGCAAGCGGCTATTTGATGAGAATGAGAGGAGAGAAGAAGAGAATTTATAAAAACTACCCTAGAATTTTGGGGAATAAATAAATATCATAGCTAAATAAAGGAGAATCAAATCTTTAGATACTGAAAAATCTGGAATTATTCCTTTTACTTAGCTAGTTTTAAAAATTCAAAACCGATCCTATATTCTAAAAAAAGATCTTGCGATATTAAAGGAGATTTTCTAAAATTAAACCATTAAATCTTTGAAAATACCTTTGCAAGAAATGCAGAATATCTTTGCTAGCTTTTGAAAATTGAAACTCTCACTCTCTTTGTTTAAAATTTTCGAACAAAACAGGAATTAGTGGGTGAGAGGTTGTTTGAAATATTTAAAGACTTAGCAAAACCAAAATAATGGGTAGTCAAAGTGGTTTTTCTGACAAAGTCTTGGTCAAGGCACATCTTTCATGGTCAAGGATGCTTGTCTTGACCAAGTTTTGAATTCAAAAGTTGGAGGGAAAAGAGTAAAGGAGGGAAAGAAAAATGTTACCTCGGCATGAGATCGAGTCCATTTGGTCGATCTAGGACTCGATCTCATGCCCAAAATGGCTTAGATCGAGAGGGTTACTCGATTTGAGACTCGATTCATGGTGAATCGAGTCCTGGATCGATTGGCTCTCTCGATCATTGAGATGTTGGCTCCTCGGCTAAGTCCTCATGATCGAGCTACGTCCTCGATTTAGGGGTCGATTTGGCATAGATCGAGTGATGGATCGAGTCGAGTGATCGATCTGTTTTCAACAGATTTTCCCGAGAGAAATTAGATCGGTCGATCCGATTTGGATCGATCGATCCTTTTTCGTCAAGGTCGATCTTATCACTCGTTCTCGTCTAGATCGACTGGCTCCTCTCGATTTACTGACTCGATCTAGCAAAGATCAAGCCAGGATCAGTCGATCTAGCACTCGATCTCTAGCCTTATTCTAACCCCTATTGCCTTTTTAAGACCTCAAAGTCAAGGTTTAGACTCCTTATACCTGTTCCTACACACTTGCAAAATAAAAACATAAAACTGAAAGGGAAATAAAGCAGAAATATGTACAAGATAAACATGGGAATGCCTCCCAAGTGCGCTTTTTTTAACGTCTTTAGCTAGACCTTACTTGGTCTAAGCGGATGGTGGGTCTTGGAGAAGCACCAAGGTACTCTCCTTGTCATAGCTGTCTGCCAAGTAGGGCTTGACTCTGTGTCCGTTGACGGTGAATGCACTGCCACTTTTTCCCATCAGAGTAACAGCTCCATAAGGAAACACTTCTTGAATCACAAACGGTCCGCTCCACCTTGATTTCAGCTTGCCTGGGAAGAGCTTGTGCCTCGAGTTGTACAGCAACACCAGTCCTCCTTCCTTAAGCTCCTTGGCAACCAACTTTTTGTCATGAGCCTCCTTAGTCCGCTCCTTCTATATCCGGGAGCTCTCGTAAGCGTTCAGCCTCAACTCATCCAGTTCGTGTAGCTGAATAAGGCGTCTCTCCTGAGCAGTCTTGAGATCAAAGTTCAGCCTCTTCACAGCCCACAACGCACGGTGTTCCAGCTCAACTGGGAGGTGACAGCCCTTGCCATAGAGTAGAGTGAAAGGAGTTGTACCAATCGGTGTCTTGAAGGCGGTACGGTAGGCCCAAAGAGCGTCATCCAGCTTCACTGACCAGTCTTTCCTTGTTGCCCCGACAGTCTTCTCCAGTATAGCCTTGATTTGCCTGTTGGAGACTTCCACTTGACCGCATGTTTGAGGATGATACGGTGTAGCCACCTTATGCTTAACCCCATACTTTCTCAAGAGGTTCACAAAGACCTTGTTTATAAAGTGGCTTCCTTCATCACTTATAACAACCTTGGGTACCCCAAACCTCGGGAAGATGATACTCTTGAACAACTTGATTACCACCTTAGAGTCATTTGTAGGGGAAGCAATAGCCTCAACCCATTTGGACACATAATCCACTGCTACCAAGATGTATTTGTTGCCGTATGAAGAAGGAATAGGGCCCACGAAGTCAATTCCCCACGCGTCGAACACGTCAACCTCGAAGATAGGAACTTGAGGCATTTCGTTCCTCTTGGTTATATTCCCTGCCTGTTGACATGCCTCACAGCTCTTCACAAACTCGTGTGCATCTTTAAAGATAGACGGCCACCAGAAACCGGCTTGCAACACCTTCGTGGCAGTCTTGAATGAAGCGAAGTGTCCTCCGTAGGAAGAGTCATGGCAATGATAGAGGATATCCCTGGCTTCTTCCTTTGTAACACATCTCCGGTACAAGCTGTCTACTCCTCTCTTGTATAAGTAAGGCTCGTCCCAAAAGTAGTCACTAGCCTCCCTCATAAACCGCTTCTTGTGATAGCTGTTGAGATGTGTTGGCTCCCACCACACGCTAGATAGTTCACCACATCAGCATACCACGGTAGATCCTCCTCTTTGAAACTCAGCACCTCATCAAACCTCCCTTCTAGCTTCCCACAACCAGCCGTAGTAATCGCCATAAGCTGCTCTTCTGGAAGAGAGTCATCTAAGGGGAGAGACTCGTTGATCCTTAGCCGTGAGAGGTGGTCAGCGACTCCATTTTCTATCCCCTTCTTGTCTTTAATCTCCATGTCAAACTCCTGGAGTAACAGAATCCATCTTAAGAGCCGAGGCTTAGTGTCTTTCTTCGAGTAGATGTAGCGTAAGGCAGCGTGATCCGTGTATACAATAGCCTTGGAACCAACCAGATATGATCTGAACTTCTCAAAGGCGAAGACTACTGCAAGCAGCTCCTTCTCCGTAGTGGTGTATCGTGATTGTGTGTCATCCAAGGTCCTTGAAGCATAATAGATCACGTGTAGCTTCTTGTCTTTCTTCTGACCAAGGACGGCTCCTACGGCGTAGTCACTAGCATCACACATGATCTCAAAGGGGAGAGACCAGTCTGGTGCTTGGACTATAGGGGCTGATGTAAGTGCTTCCTTGATGGTCACGAAAGCCTTCAAACACTCCTCATCGAATACAAACTCAGCTTCCTTGCACAACAGCCGTGTAAGAGGGCGTGCAATCTTGGAGAAATCCTTGATGAAGCGCCTATAAAACCCTGCGTGTCCCAAGAAGCTTCTGATTCCCTTAACATTAACCGGTGGCTCAAGACCCATCATGACCTCCGCCTTAACCTGATCAACCTCAATACCCTTCTCTGATATCTTGTGACCGAGCACGATCCCTTCCTTAACCATGAAGTGGCATTTCTCCCAGTTCAGCACCAAGTTTGTCTCTTCACAACGTTTAAGTACCCTGCAAAGATTCAACAAACACGCAGGAAAGGACGCACCATACACAGAGAAGTCATCCATGAACACCTCTACCATCTCCTCTATAAGATCAGAGAAGATCGACATCATACACCGCTGAAACATAGCCGGTGCATTACACAATCCAAACGGCATCCTTCGATATGCAAAGGTACCGTAGGGACATGTGAAAGTCGTCTTCTCCTTATCGTTCGGGTGAATAGGAATTTGAAAGAAACCACTATACCCATCGAGAAAGCAGTAGTAAGGGTGATTTGCAAGTCTCTCAAGCATTTGATCAATAAAAGGTAGGGGGAAATGGTCTTTCCTAGTTGCAAGGTTAAGCTTCCTATAATCAATACACATCCTATGACCAGTAATGGTCCTAGTAGGGATAAGTTCATCCTTTTCATTCCTTATGACCGTGATCCCTCCCTTCTTAGGCACCACGTGTACAGGGGAAACCCACGTGCTGTCACTTATGGGATAGATCACGTCAGCCTCTAAAAGCTTAAGGATTTCCTTCTTAACAACCTCTCTCAAGTTAGGATTCAAACGCCTTTGATGTTCTATAGAAGAAGCGTTCTCATTATCCAAGTGAATCCTATGAGTGCATAGCATTGGTGAAAGGCCCTTGATGTCACTTAAAGAGTACCCAATGGCCTTCCTATACTTTCTCAGCTCAGTCAAGAGCGAGTGCAACTCATCATCACTGAGGTTTTCGTTCACAATCACGGGATATGTGTTATTAGGCCCTAAGAAAGCATACCTTAGCCCTTTTGGGAGCTCCTTAAGGTCCACCTTTGGGGCTAACTGCTCACTCCAGTCATCCTCGTGGTTGTTGTTGTTACTTTCCTCCCTTCTGAGATCGAGTCCTCCGGTCGATTCTCCTCTCGATGTCGTCTAGATCGAGCCATTTCGCTCGATTCACTTACTCGATTTAATATGGATCGAGTAAGGGATCGAGACGCTGAGTCGATCTCTTGGTTGGACTCCAAAATGATCGGGAGGTCTCTCTCGATCGTCGGCTCGATTGTTTTTCCTGATCGAACATTCTTCTCGATCTGTCCATCGATTTTTGCACCTGATCGAGTTGTGTTTTCGATTGACTTGTCGATCTGACTCGTGGATCGAGTGATAGCGTCGATCTCGGGGTCGATCTCTAGGCAGCAACCTTCTTCATTCTTGATAATCCTCCTAGAATCCAGCAGGTTCACGTACTCTTGGGTTCTCTGGTCCACGTAGCCAAACTCCCCTGGCTCCTTAGTTAGTGCTAGCTTCAGATGGTCTTCTAGAGCTAGCTCTTCCAACAACACATCCGCCAAGGCATCAATTGTTTCAATATAGAAAGCTTGTCCTTCAATGGTCGGCTTCTTTAGAACCTTGTTGATGTCGAAGTCTAGCCTGATCTCCTTCCCCAAATGCAAGGCAATCTTCCCATTCTTCACATCTATGATAGCCCCGGCGGTTGCAAGGAACGGTCTCCCTAAGATGAGTGGGTCTTTAGGCTCCTCATCCATCTCTAACACGACAAAGTCTGTGGGTACGTTCACACCACTGATTCGTACCGGTAAATCTTCAAGCAGCCCCACTGGTAACCTCACGCTTCTATCAGCCAGCACCAATGAGATCCGACAGTCTTTAAACCGAGTAAAACCAAGCTTCTTAGCCACGGAGTGAGGCATCAAGTTTATGCTAGCCCCGAGATCACACAAGCAACTCTTGAACTCTAGAGGACCCAAAGCGCAGGGTATAGTGAAGCTTCCAGGGTCTCCCAGCTTCTTAGGGACTATCTCCTTATGTATAACCGCACTACACTCTTCACTTATAACAAGTACCTCTTTGCTTTCTTTGTTCTTCTTCACAAGGGTGTCCTTGAAAAACTTGGCGCACTTGGGCATCATAGCAAGACAATCTACAAGAGGCAGCTTGATTTCCACGTCTCTCAGGTGCTTCTCAAACAAGATTCTGTGCTTCTCGATGAGCTGCTTTTTGAAACGACTGGGAAATGGCAACTTCGGTACGTAAGGTGGGGGCACGTAAGAGTTCTTCTCCTTGGTGGTTTGCTAACTTTTCTTCCCAGCGACCGCCTTATCTCCTCTCCTCGGCCCTTGGATCCAAACGTTGTCAAAGTTAATCTCATCATCATCAGCCGAAGGTTTACCCTCCCCCTCTTGAATTGCAACGTCCTCGTTGTTCTTTGTAGAGACTGGAGGTTCGAGCTCTTTGTCGCTTCCCAACGTTATAGCATTGGCATACTCCTTGGGATTTTGCTCACACTTTCCCGGAAGACTGTTCTGACCACTCGTACTTGCTTTTCTCTTCTCCAGCTGCTTGATCTTGTTGTTTAGGTTGGTGATCTGAGTGGAGAAGTCGGTTAGAGATGAGTCTAGGCGAGTGTTCATTTCAGCGAACTTCTGGTTTGTAGAGGCTTGCCCTTGTATTAGCTGTTGAAACATTGCTTGAACCGGATCAACTTGTTGTTGCATCGGTTGTTGTTGCTGAGGTGCAAAGCCCGGAGGGTAGTTAGGAGTATAACCCTTGTTGTGTTGTTGTTGCCCTTGGAAGTTGCTCTGCCCTTGACCTTGGAAACCACCACTCGGTTGAAAACCTTTGTTGTAAGGGATGAAAGGTTTAGCTTGCTGAGCAGGGTACACTTGGTCTTTAGGGTTGGCTACGTTGGTGCTTCGGTAAGAGAGGTTGTTGTTCTGGTAGCCTTGGTTGTAGCCTTGAGACTTGTAGTTGTTCTGTCCAGCCACCCAATTTGCATCTTCTTGGCTTAGCTCTAACTCCTCTTGGTTCTCATCAGCTTCGCCAACAAAGTGAACATGCTTCTGATTAGCTAACACCAACTTATCTATCTTCTCATGCAACGATTTGAGCTCCTTCTTGTGAGACTCTAACTCTGATCCTCTTGGTGCACGGTCATAATCTTCAGCATAGTTTCCATCACTCAACGCCAAGTTTTCTATCAGCTCCATAACCTCTTCTACCTCTTGACCGAGGATGTTCCCTTTGCTAGCTGTGTCAAGCAACAACCTGATCTTTGGTGAAGCTCCACGGTATATGGTACTGAGTAGTGTCTCCTCGCTGAACTCGTGATGAGGACATTGGATCGTGTAGTCTTTGAAACGCTCCATTGCCTCGTTGAATGTCTCGTTGTTCCTTTGAGTGAAACCGCTGATTTTGCTTCTTAACCGTGCTGTCCTTGTGCTTGAGAAGAACTTTGAGAGGAATGCCTTCTTACACTCGGCCCATGATGTGATGGTGCCTTGTGGGAGGGTCTTCTCCCAATGTCTAGCTTTGTCTCCGAGTGAAAAGGGGAAGAGGCGCAGCTTGAAAGCATCTTCGGATATGCCATTGATCTTGATCATCCCACATACTTGCTCGAAGTTGTCTAAGTGCTCCAAGGGGTCTTCCATTGCTAAGCCGTGGAACTTGTTGTTTTGCACCATGGAGATGAAACCTGACTTGATCTCGAAGTTATTGTTTTGCACCGGAGGAGGAGTGATCCCAAACCTATTGTGGTGGGTATTGGGAGCATCTCCGGTTCCTATGATCCTTGGGGGTCTAGCCGCGTGTTGGGGGTTTCCATTGCCCCGTCCTGCTGGAGGAGGTCCTTTTGGATGCTCGTGTTCTGCCATATCTTCAAAGTTAACCAAACCGTGCTGAACAATCTCCTCAAAGGCTCTTGTTTGCTCTCTGACTCTCCTTTGCCGTGAGTGACCAAGTTGATGAATGTTGTCTAAGGGTTGTAGAAGATTGTTGTCTCCCCTTGAACGAAGATTCATGTACCTGAAAACACACGTTTGAGAGTAGATTTATTAGTAACTTGAAAAAGGTAAAGACTTAGTCTTTGCTAAGACCCAAATCTCTATGTTCTCTAAACAGTCCTAGAATGGCAACGACGCCATTTGATAAACGTTTTCTAGCGAGGGTTATGATGCAGAGAGGTTATCAAACTCTAATGCAAGCAATGTTGTAGTACAGCAAGCAAGAGAGAGTCAATCCACTTCTAGGAGATAGAGAATGCACAGAGAATGCAAGGACTAAAGCAAATCTAAGCAAAATGAGACAGTTTATGATAAAATCTCTAAAAACTAGATGCAGCAACTTAAACAGAGTGAAATCTATTTTAAAAATACTAGAAAGTAAGAAACTACCACGAGAAACAAACAGATTAATTAAAGAAGAAAGCATCGAATTATTAAAATTTGACTAGTGGATCGACCACGAGATCGACCCCTAGATCGAGCAGTAACAATCGATCTCGTCTAAAAACTTAAGAACAGTAAAGCTAATGACCAGGATGCTATCAGATATCAAGCGAAAGATGAGAATGGACGTAAAGATGCTAAAAGAAAGGGTCTAGGGTTGAGATTCATGGTTAGGGGTTTCAAAGGTTCGACCTTGGTTTTAAAAACTTTAGATCGACTCACTTGGTGAGGATCTCTAAGCCTTGAAAACAAAACAAGATCTATCCGTGGCTTTCGGTATAGATCACTCTTTCATCCTCTCCTCCAAACCCATGGCTTTTGGTGGAAAGAAAGGTCGAAAGGCAAGGAAAACAGATTTCAAACGAATGGCTTAACTAATCCCCCAAACTTCCATGGCTTTTGGGAAGGGGTAACTAGTCTCTAAGGTGTGATCTTCCGAGGCTCCTGAATCCTGTCAAGGTAAGGAACCTCTCGGATCATGAAGCTCTTGGCATGAGAGTCTTCAAGCACTAAGATCTCAACACCTTAGAAGAGATAGCCTTTGAAGACGTTTTGAAAAACCCAACATCGAAACTTTTTTAACCCCTTAATCCTCTCAACCCCGAACGCAAAGGAAACTACCCGCTACACATAGAGTAAATCAAGCAAAGCATATGAAACGAGACGATGAACATGAAAGGAAAACTGGATTAAACGATAATGATTCGAATACAAAAGCTTAAGAGAAAAACAAGTTTCAACAATGGTATTCTTCACGAAAAACGAGAGAGAAAACATAAGAAAAAAGATAGGGATCTAAAAAGTTATCGAAAAAGGACGTCGCCGCCTTGCCCAAAATGCCCAAACAAGCCAATGGTCCCCCCCTTCGCTAGCAGCCAAAAATGGTTGAAAGGACAGAGATCGACTCCAAGATCGAGTGGTTCTCGCGATCATATCCGGGCATCGTGTCTTCGGCTTGATCCGGGTCTCGATCATCATCGGCGAATCGAGTGTTGCATCCGATCTCGGTATCGATCTTCGGCTGGAACGAGTGATGTACTCGATCTGACTCTCGCTCTGCATGGCGTCATTTACGTCTGTACCGATTGATCGATTGCTCCACTCGCTCTCCGTCTCGATCATTCTCCTTGGATCGCCTAGTTGGCTCGATCTTCTGGTCGATCAACTCCTAGATCGACCGGCCATGCTCGATCTGCTCCTCAATCTCTGGCCCTTAGCATATTTCCGAGCTCCCACGAACTGCTACATCAGCCTCAACATGTCCATGAACCTCCACGACTCCAAAGCAGCCAGAAACAACCTGAATGTGATGCAAAATGCAAGAAAAATGCGTATGCTGATGCAAGAATGCTCTAGGACCCTAAGTGATGCAATCTAACCTAAAACATGATACAAATGCATGAAAAGCTAACTAATGAGTATGCAAAATGTATGCAATATGCAATAACATCACTACACCCCCAAGCCTCAGTTTCAGAAGTCTGAATACCAGAAGCCTTATCAGAACAACAACTTCAACAAGAACTATGGTTCCTCATCTTATCAGCCTGCACCAGCACCATCAGCTTCAAGCAAAATGGAAGCCATGCTTGAGCAGTTGCTAGAAGGTCAGCAGAATATTACAGTTGATTTCAATGGCAAGATTGACGCCCTGTATCAAGATTTGAATGGGGAAAATCGAAGCTCTGAACACTCATGTGAAGACTTTGGATACTCAAGTGTCTCAAACTGCTGGGGCTATGAAAAGGCAAGATGGATTCCTTCCAAGGAGGACATACACCAACCCAAGACACTTTGTTAATGCCATCACGCTGAGGAGTGCAGAGAAAGGGCCTGAGTACAGAAGATTTCGAGAAACTGCAGGAGTTTGAAGATGAGGATTTCGAAAATTTTGAAGGGTATTGATCGACACTAACCCCTCAGTGTCGATCGACACCAGAGGAAATTCGACATTTTCGACTCTAGGGGAACAGATATCGACCGAGGTCGACGAGCAGCTCGACACCCGATCGATACCACTTCCAGGATACAGTGTCGATCGACATCCACCCCCTGGTGTCGATCGACGCCCACCACAGAAGCAAGCTGCAATTTTGCAGACTCCAGAAACCGCATAATAAAGGGTCTATAAGCCAAAGGTACCTTATCCAAGGAACCAGAGGAAGACTAAACAAGAGCTGGAGGATGCTAGGATCAAAGCTGTCATGGATAAGCTTGTGGTGGAGATTCCTTTGATATATGCTATAAGGACTACTCCTGTGATAAAGAGGTATGTGAAAAGAATGATGACCAAGAATCTGGGGATTGAGCAAGGGACAATGCTGATTTCAGAGCAAGTGAGTGCAGTAATTCAGGATAAGATACCAGAGAAGCTGACTGATCCTGGGAGCTTTGTTCTAGACTACAAAATCTTTTCTGAAAGGTTTGAGAGGTCATTGTGTGATCTGGGGTCTAGTATCAACCTGATGCGTCATTCAATTGCTGTCAACTTGGGCATGACTGGTTTCCAGCCAACCAGAATATCTCTTATCTTAGGAGATAGGTCTGTAAGGATTCCTGAAGGCATTTTAGAATATGTACCAGTCAAAGTGGGAGATTGTGTGATTCCCACAGACTTTGTGGTTCTGGCTTATGGTGAAGAACCAAAGGATCCTTTGATTTTGGGAAGGCCATTTCTGGCTACTGTAGGCGCCATTATTGATGTCAGAAAAGGGAGCATTGCTTTGAATGTGGGCGATTTGGTGATGCATTTTGACATGGAAAAGTTGATGCAGAGACCAACAATAGATGGCTACACATTCTATGAGATCTTGCAGATGAGATCTTCCAAGAGATGCATCCTGCAGACCCTTTGGAGAGGGCATTGACAGTTTCTGCAGAAGCAACAGAGCATCTAGACAACATTGCTGCTGGCTATGACAGAATGATGGATCCAAGCGAGCAAGTCATGCAGCTAGTTGCACAACAAGAGCTGGTTGGGACATCTGTAAAAGCTGCAAATCTAGGAGATTGGAGTGAAGAAAAGGCACCAAAAGTCGAACTCAAACAGCTCCTTGCAGGTCTAAGGTATGCTTTTATGGGACCTAACTCTACATATCCTGTTATAGTTAGTGCTACCTTAAACAGCTTACTTTACTGCTAAGAAAGCTGCGCACTTTTCGCAAAGCTCTTGGCTATTCTCTTGATGACATTTCAGGTATCTCTCCAGATTTGTGCATGCACAGAATACACCTTGAGGATGAGTCGCAGTCGTCAATTGAGAACCAGAGGAGGCTGAATCCGAATTTGCAGGATGTAGTGAAGAAGGAAATCATGAAGCTTCTAGCTGCTGGGATCATTTATCCGATTTAGACAGCACTTGGTCAGTCCAATGCATGTGGTTCCCAAGAAAGGAGGAGTCACATGGTGAAAAATGAGAAGAATGAGCTGATTCCCACAAGGACCATCATTGGGCACAGGATGTGTATTGACTACAAGAAGCTCAACGCTGCAACAAGGAAGGATCACTTCCCACTGCCATTCATTGATCAGATGCTGGAAAGGTTGGCGAATCACTCCCACTACTGCTTCCTGGATGGCTACTCTGGCTTCTTTCAGATCCCCATTAACCCAGATGACCAGGAGAAGACCACATTTACTTGTCTTTATGGTACATTTGCATATCGCAGAATGCCATTTGGACTTTGTAATGCTCCTGCAACATTTCAGTGGTGCATGATGTTTATCTTTACATACATGACTGAGAAGTACACGGAAGTCTTCATGGATGATTTCTTAGTATATGGATCCTCCTTCTAAGACTGCCTTGACAACCTCTGTGAAGTGCTTGCAAGATGTGAGGAGAAGCACTTAGTTCTAAACTGGGAGAAATGCCACTTTATGGTCAGAGATGGGATTGCACTTGGGCATAAAGTTTCTGGTGAAGGCATTGAGGTAGACAGAGCCAAAATCGAAGTGATGACAAGTCTGCAGCCACCAAATTGTGTGAAGTCAGTAAGGAGCTTTCTAGGACATGCTGAATTTTACAGGAGGTTCATTAAAGATTTCATTAAGATTGCAAGACAACTCACAGCTCTGCTTTGCAAGGATGTGATGTTTGAATTTACTGAAGAGTGTCATTCAGCCTTCCAACAGATCAAGCAGGCATTAGTGAGTGCCCCCATTGTGCAGCCTCCATATTGGGATCTACCATTTGAGGTGTTGTGTGATGCTTCAGACTTTGCAGTGGGCGATGTGTTGGGTCAGAGAAAGGAGAAGAAGCTTCATGCAATCTACTATGCAAGCAGAACCTTGGATGATGCTCAAAAGAATTATGCAACTACAGAGAAGGAATTATTGGCTGTAGTATTTGCATTTGAGAAGTTCAGACAGTGCTTGGTTGGTGCTAAAGTATTTGTGCATACTGATCATTCTGCTCTCAAGTTCTTGATGCAGAAGAAAGATGCAAAACCAAGATTTCTGAGGTGGATTTTGGTACTACAAGAGTTTGACATTGAGATAAGGGAAAAGAAAGGGATTGAAAATAGTGTAGCAGACCATCTCTCCAGAATCAGGATTGAAGACAACGTCCCCATTGATGATTTCCTACCAGAGGAGAACATATGTCTCATTGCAGACTTCAGATGCGGATGAATTGCAAATTTTTCGAACTGCAGACAGGGTGTCGATCGACACCCATCACTTGGTTTCGATTGACACCAACCTCGACGCGAGCCATAATCGAGCAGGACCGACACCACCCTCGTCACCAAGTCAACATAGACTTGGTGTCGATCGACACACCCCGTCTGGTGTCGATCGACACCAGTCGCGAACTGCCAATCTGCTTAAGAAAATCCTGCCTGATGTCTTCTCTCAGCCTATATTCGCAGTTGTAGCCTTTTCTAGACCTTGGTATGCTGATATTGCATATTACCTAGCTGCAGATGAGGTTCCTGACACTCTCAAAGGATATGAGAAAAAGAAGTTCATGAGAGAACTTAGGAGATACTACTGGGATGAGCCTTACTTGTACAAGCACTGTTCAGATGGAATCTACAGAAGATGCCTTGCAGAAGCTGAAGTTCAGAATGTGCTATTCCACTGTCATGGCTCTGAGTATGCAGGACATTTTGCTACCTTCAAGACTGTCTCCAAAGTTCTACAAGCAGGTTTCTGGTGGCCTACAATGTTCAAGGATGCTCAGACATTCATCTCACAATGTGATGTCTGCCAAAGGAGAGGGAAGATCAGTAAAAGACATGAGATGCCACATAACTTCATACTTGAGGTTGAAGTTTTTGACTGCTGGGGCATCGATTTCATGGGACCCTTTCCTTCATCTTATGGGAACAAGTACATCCTGGTTGCAGTGGACTATGTCTCCAAGTGGGTAGAAGCAATTGCCAGTCCACACAATGATGCTGCAGTGGTCCTGAAGCTGTTCAAAACCATCATTTTTCCCAAGTTTGGAGTACCACGGATTGTGATCAGTGATGGTAGGAAACACTTTATCAATAGAGTGTTTGAGAAGCTGCTGCAGAAGTATGGAGTTCATCACAAGGTTGCAACACCTAATCACCCTCAGACAAGTGGTCAGGTTGAAGTTTCCAACAGGCAGATCAAGGAAATCCTGGAGAAGATAGTTGGAAAGACAAGAAAGGATTGGTCAGCCAAGTTAGATGATGGACTTTGGGCCTACAGGACAGCATTCAAGACACCCCTTGGCGCCACTCCATTCCATTTGCTTTATGGGAAAGCATATTGGGCTGTCAAGAAGATGAACTTTGACTGGAAATCTGCAGAAGAGAGGCGCCAGATACAGCTAAATGAGTTAGATGAGATCAGGCATCATGCATATGAGAACTCAAAGTTGTACAAGGAGAGGACTAAAGCATGCCATGACAAGAAGATCCTTGCCAGACATTTTGAGCCAAATGATCAGGTACTTTTGTATAACTCACGTTTACAATTATTTCCTGGAAATTTCGTTCTCGTTGGTCAGGTCCCTTCACAGTCAAGGAGGTTAGACCATATGGTGCAGTTGTTCTATCAACTCCAGAGGGCAGGGAGTTTGTTGTCAATGGGAAAAGGGTGAAACATTACGGGGCGCAAGCCTTTATTTCCGAAGGACAGATTCTACCTTTGGCAGATACACCCACAACCTGATCCGGAGGACAATCAAGCTAATGATGTTAAACGAGCGCTTGGTGGGAGGCAACCCACTGGTAAGTGTACATACTTAGTTTGATTTTTGATTTTTTCTGACTTATTTTCGTGTTACATATTCAGTCATTGAAAAAAAAAAAAAAACAGGAAGGGTGTCGAGGCAAACAGATGTCGACCACGCTCAACACCCTGGTCGACACTGACCAGTGTCGATCGACACCACCTACCCGGTGTTGATCAACACCCTCATTAATCAGATGGCTCCACAAACCAACAAGAGATCACGAACTGAGACTGGAGAATCCTCCAACCCCGCACCAGCACCTGCTATACCCTATCATCCACCATGGCCTCGGACAGAAGGGTTGAGGATCCCAATGGAGAGGGTTTAGGAGGATACTCCGGCGAAAGAGGTAGCAAAACGCGACTGCGTTTTCGGAGGCGTCAGCGAGCAGTGGGATGATTATGATACACTGTTCTACAGTGCCTGGCTCAAGATGGACATCGCGCCTATATGTTTTGCTTGTCCTGCTACATTGCACAAGCTCGGGCTCAGAGAGGAGGCAATACGTGGGCTGAAGAAGATTGGTCTTGGCAACATTGCGACCAAGCAGTACGACCTGTACTCGGATCTAGTGCGTCAGTTCATTGCCACAGTGAGAGTGTATTAAACCAATGAGCTCGTGAAGAGAGAATATGAGGGCACTCTCACATTCATCATCAGAGGCATCAAGTACAGGGTCAACTTCACTGCACTCTGTCTCATCTTCGGGTGCGATTCAGACCGTACCGGCGTTTCTCTTCCGACGCCATTCCCTGACCTGCAGAGTCTCTGGTCCCATTTCGGGAATAGGGTGTATGACTCCAAGAGGTCCACTCAGACAGATGTGCGTCATCCGTTGCTGCAATACCTTGTCCGCCTCTTCTCCACTACACTCCTGTGCAAGTCTGAGCCTGGGAAGATGCAGGTTTCTGAGCTGACTCTCCTGTATTATGGCATTGAGGATGTGTTGACAGAGGAGTATCCGATTGACAGTGATGTCAACATGGGCGCTATCCTTGCCCATCACTTGGCTTCACTGAAGACTAAGGCGTTCACCAGAGCTCGGGGCAAGCCCGAGAGTGTTGGCAGTCTTCTCACTCCCATCTTCCAGTACTGCAACATCAATACTTCGACTTGCAGAGTTGTCTCTGAGCGCCACCTTCTGGACATGGACTACTTGAGGAGAGCACACTGGATTGCAGGAGATGAGCCGCTATGGAGTTTCGTCAGTCACACTGGTCAGCGATATTTGATTCCGCTACCACAGCCTGCTCTCACTACACTTCAAACAGACTCCCTCAGCTTCCAGCCCGATGCCACTTTACTGCGATCCGTGCCAGCTACTAGGCACAGAGGAGGATCTTCCCGGGCTGCTGCTTCTGCTGCTGAGGATGCCACTGTTGAGGGCCTTGCTGGAGGTTCCTCTCGTCGAGCTGGAGCAGCACGGACTTACACGCAGCCTGCGCCAGATTGGTCGACATGAGCTTCCACCGACTCCTGATATTCCGATGGAGCAGGCCACCTTTCAGCGTTATATGGTACAAAGTGTTCAGGCGTTGTGGAACGCCATCTCGGTGCTGTCCAACTGCGGTTGTGTTTGCCCCCACTCACCTGATACTGAGGATGACGATGAGTTCCTCTAGATATCCTCGTTACTTTTTCATTTCCCTTTGTTCATTTTCATTTTCTCTTGAGTCAGTTTTTATGTCTTGTCTTGAGTCAGTTTGTCAGCTCTGATTATGTTTTGAAACTTGTTTGAACAGATGAGATTATGGATTATTTTGTTGCTTTTAATTGTTTGCTTGAGTGTTCCTAACAGTCTTGACTTGGGAGAACTTCAGCTAACAATCTAACTTGCAACAAATACACATGTTTGGGTCATCATATTCTGTTTTCGGACAGGGTGTCGAGCGACACGAACCATGTGGTGTCGATCGACACGAACCATGTGGTGTCGATCGACACCACGTGCGGGCACAGGTACCATTTTCTCATCTTTGTACGAACCGTTTCATTGCTTATTTTTACCAACTCCATGCTTAGTAACACTGGGGACAGTGTTGTTTATATCTGGGGGAGGTCGTTGCTGACATTGTGTACATTGTTTGTGATTTATAGAGTCTAAAAGTTGAGTCAAAACCTGTTTTATTGAGTCAAAATTTTGAAATTGTCAGTTTTTCTTGGAACCAACCACAAAACATTGATACTTATAAGAACCATTGCCACAGTTGTTGATTACAAGTCTTACTAACTTGAAAGTCATAGGTAGATCAGTCTAGCAATGAAAGTTTAGGTTCTTATAGAATCTGGAAAATTTGCTGTTAGCTCCATTTAAATGAACTTAAAACTTCTTGTCTTGGTGCTTGATTCTCTTTGATCTTGATTCTCTCTTCTAACATTGACAAGTATGTTATAACACAGTTTCTCTTTGATCTTCCCAAATAGAGCTTTAAAAGCTTGAGTCAAAAGAATGGTGCATTCATGACCCTGTCTCCTCACAAGGAACAACAGTAATGAACTCACTCAAGAACATGTCTCCTCACAAGGAACACAAGTACTGATGTAGCACCATATCTTAGACTGTAAAAGAATGAGAAAGAGCTTAAAATAAAAAAAAATATCAGAAAGAAAAGATCAAGGGAAGAGAAAATAGGAGAGCTGTGTTAAGATTGCTTTGTTCAGTTGTTTAGGAAGGGAAAAGAATCTATAAGTGATAGAGACGATAAAACCTTGATGAGACATCACATAGACATAAATAAGGAGTTTTAGCAGTAGAGATTTCAGATTTCTTGAACAAGCTTGAACTGGATTTGAAAGATTTGCTAAGCCTGTGAAGATTAGACTGAAATTTGATCTTGTGTTGACTCTGTGGTATGTGGATTCGAAAGTGTTAATCAACATGGTGTTCCTGATGTTCTGCCGACTTTTTCTATGTTTTCAAACCTCTACTCTAGGCTATGTCTGATGTTTGCTTGAGGGTAAGCAAAAGATAAGTCTGGGGGAGTTGATATAATGGTTTTTGCTGGCTTTTGACCATGATATAAGTCTTGTTTATAGTCTTTTTGGTATTTTTCGAGTCCTATAGAGTCTTCGCAGGTCTAGGTACAAATGGATCATAACTGTGGATTTTGGAACCTTTTGGAGCTATAGTGAAGCTGATGCTGAAAGGACCAAGTCGAAAGGCATTATGGAGCAGGGTGTCGATCGACACCCACCTTTTGGTGTCGATCGACACCGGTCTTGGTCGCGAAAGGAGTCTTTAAAACTCTGTTGAAGAATTGCAACTTGGCCCAGAAGTTTCCCACTATTTGCACTTTTGCCCAAGTTCGTGTTTAGACTTGTATTTAGGTTTTCTAAGCCATTGTTAGGCTCTTATCTTGTTATCATTGAGACTTAGAGAGAGATTAGATTGAGAGCTTTTGGGGAGACAAATCCATACTCTATAGAGAAGAATTTCGAACCCCTTCATCTTTTACTCTATTTCTTAATGCAATTTTATTCAGTCATGATTTGTGTTTCACTTGCTATGTCTGAGTAATCTACTAGTTAGGTTTTGGGTTATTCAAAGGACGATAATGAATTGTTAGAACTACATAACTGGAAGGATAAATCATTTGGTTCTTCATCTGGATTGCTTTAACACGGGTTTTAAGATTGCTCACCTTGAAATCAGATCCTAGGTTGTTTAATAGATGTGGAAACATTGTTAATCACCAGAACTATCTTAGATGAGCAAAATAACTAATTTCAAAGGTATTTAGATTAGGGATTTTGTGAACATATCGAACTTGATCTTTAATGCATGTTTAGGTTGTTAGAATTTGCAAATGAATTTGGAATTCTAGAATCTGATCATAGTTAATCTCTGCGATGCAAGTCGATTGGTTTTACATTAGTGCTTTCGAGTTCTAGAACGGTTTTAATAAATATTCCTTTCAGTCTGTAGTCTGCGATTTATGTCAACCTGCGAATTTCACATTGCCTAGCGCCTTTCTCTATTGATTTTAAGAACCTACAATCTGCCCCTGATATCATTGCTTTCGTTGCTATTTTAATTTCGTTTCATTATTGACTGCTTAGCTTTATTTGAATCTAAAATCTGTTGAGTGATAACCTTAAGTCCTTGTGGATTATATCCCTAAGTACTACAGTGATCTCTTAATTTGAGAGAGTAGCTCTGAGGGTTAATTTGAGCATATCAAAGAGATCCATGAACTCCCTTGCACTTGGCTCTTTGTTTGGGGCTTCTTCCACAATCTTGCCCTTCCCCTTGTCCTTGGAATTGGTGGCCTTGCTCTCCACAACCCTTTTTCCAGCAGCTTTTGAGGATTGTCCATCAGCAACACCTTTGCCTTTGTCCTTGATGACAAGTGCAATAGATGGCACCTTCTTCTTAGGTGCTTGGTCTTTGTTTTTGGTAACCTCCTTTGTTCTCCCCGTAGTACCTATAAGAAGGCTTAACTAGTTATTAAACAAGCTAAACCTCTAAAAAATCAAGAGAATCGAAGAGCAAAAATCATAAGCATGCTAGAGTTCTAAGCAAATTTTTATTACTTATGCACATGAAACTAGCATGGTGGCCTTTAAACAAAATGAAACATAGTCATGCAAAGTGAATTTAAAGCAAAGCAAGCTAATAGATTTATGAACAGTAATCAGCTTTAACATCTACTTGCTTAAACTAACAAATTCCACCCTGCAAAAAATCAAAACAAGCACTTTAAACTAAACAAAACTAGTTCTAAAAGCAAAAGATTTATAACAAGCAAAGTTCAAAGCATAAGAACTAGTAAATGAATAGTGGAAGAGAGCAAACCTTCTCGGGACTTCTGAGCACTTTCAAAGACAAAATAAATGAGAGAGAGAGAGAGAGCTAAGAAATTTCGTGGCTTAGAGGTGAGAGAAGAGAAAATGTGAAGTGTAAAGAGTGAAGAGGAGTTAGTTGGTTTTTATAGGACGAAAGAGGGAACACAAGGAATCTAAGGAGTAGGGGACGAAACCAAAAGTGCTCAGAAGTGGGTCAGAATGGCAGGGAGGAGCTAAAAAATTTAAATTCAAACTCCCTTGGGTCCGAACCAAGAGAGGGAAGTTTTTTTGAAAATTGAAGTACTTACCTCGATGACCACATCGATCACATCATATTGATGTGGTCAGCATCGATCATGGTTGATCGATGCTGTTTATCGATGCTGACTCCAAAACCTCCTGCCCATTTACATCAATCACTCCTTGATCGATGTGAGTGATCGATGTAGGCACATCCGGCAAGCCTTGATCGATTCTCGTGCTCAATGTAAACTCCCAATCTCTCGGTCAGTTTACATCGATCAGTTCTGATCGATGTGAGCGATCGATGTTCCTGACCGATGTAGTTTGTCTGACCACTTTTGTTTGTGATCGATGTGAACCAAATTGATCAACCCTTGATCGATGTAGTTTGTCTGACTCTCGGGTTGAATACATTGATCACTCCTGATCGATGTGAGTGATCGATGTGTTCTACCCGAGACACTTCCTTTCCTACATCGATCTTAAGTGATCGATGTAGTTGCCCGATGCATTCCTGGTTCCACAATATCGAGCATTGTTGACCGATGTACATGACCGATGTACCCAACATCAGTCTGGCATGATCGATGTTGAAGCTTGATGTTAACCAGAATGCATCTTCTTTGGTTCCCCGAACATCTTTTCATCCCCTTAACCAAACCCCTGCTTCTAAGAACACTTAAAATGCATAAAACATAAACTAAAAAGCATAAATATATACAAAGGATACCATGGGACTACCTCCCAAGTGTGCTTGTTTAAAGTCACTAAGCTTGGCATTGATTACCTCTTTAGTGGAGGTAAGGAAAAGGAGTCTTGAAACTCCTTGGTGGCACCTCGTTCCCCTTGACTCTCTTGGTGACACCATCCATCTTGAGCACGGAAAAAGGCTTAGACTTCCCCTCTTGCTTCATCTTGTAGTGGACCTCACCATTCCTTGAGCCAAATGGTTGCAACACCACCTCTCTTCCTTCAATAACCAGCTTAATCTCATTCATCTTCTTGGAACTAACCACTTGGAGGACCTTCTCTTCAGTGGTGTCTTGGAACAACCTTGACAAGCAGCAGCCATCAAAGCTCTCTCCAGTATAACCTTCAAACACATGCCAGTTCTTATCAACTCTTTTCATCTTGTTCAGCTCCTTGGAGAATGCATGTTCATGCTCCAGCTTGTTTCCCTTGCCATCAAACTTTAAGACCTTCTCTTTGGTGAGCCTCAGCTCTGTTGTGCATTCCCTGGCGTCAAATACAGCACCAGCTGAAGCTAAGAATGGTCTTCTTAGAATGATTACATTCTTCATCTGGCCCTCAATCAACAAGCACGAAGAACCAACTCTATTCAAGTCAAAATACTCCTCAAACAGTCAATCCTTTGAGCTAAGACCAGTAAATCCTCTATTAACCTAGATCAGCATTTCATGAAACACTTGGTGGGCATAAAATGAAGTCAAAATCTAGATTCATTTCATCAGGAAAAATCTAGCTTAAGAGCAGATCAACATAGTGGAATCAATTATATTAAGTACTAACAAACCCTAATCAAGCTTCTAAATTCCCCTAATCTACCACATCTAGAAACTCTAAGGTAACTACTCACTAATCACCATGTTAAACATCAAATCACAAAGAGAAAAGATGCTAAACATGATTAAAAATAAGATTAAAGAGAAGTTAAAGGCAAATACAAAGTTAGATTAAGCAAAGATAGAAGTCTCTTACAAACCCCGAAAATCAAGTAAGAACAAAAACTGATAACCAAAACTTAGTCTAAAATTCTTAGCACAAGGTATTTATAATAAAAGACAAATGCCCTAACATATTGGCAAAAGTGTAAATAAAAGCAAGTTCTGGTTGGATCCCATCGATCACAAGTGATCAATGGTGCTGATCGATGGCCTCCTATCGATCAATTCCTGACTGATGGTCCTGAGGAGAGTGATCGATGGTATACTCTCTGGGATCCCATCGATCACTTCCTGGCCGATGGTCGTGAGGAAAGTGATCAATGGTATACTTGCTGCATTCCCATTGGTCACTACTTGACCGATGGTCTTGATCGATGGCCTCCTATCGGTGTTGAGTGATCGATTCTTGAAGGCTTGATCGTTGGACTTCTAGAGATTGCTTTCCCTGGCTCCTTTTGCTCCTTCTTGGCTTGGCCAGCCTCCTGATCCACTCCCACACTTCCTCCTTGCTCCATTCAGCTTTATAAGTACCTAAAAACACCCTTGATGCATAGAAAATGCAAAATACATCCTAAATGCAACCTAAGTCTTAAAGGAGAAGAAAATGGGACTAAAGAGAAGGAAAACATGCAAAAGAGAACCAAAATATGCACTAAATGCAAGCCTAAATTATGCAAATGTCTGAGATATCAACACCCCCACACTTGCCTTTTGCTTGTCCTCAAGCAAATAAGCTAAGACAAATGGAGAATGAGGTTTAAAAGTGGGCATTCAAATCCAAAAGTGCAAAGGTAAAGAGATAGAATCAACACTTATGTGCCTAGTTATAGGATGCAAACACAATCAGCTATACTTTAAAGAACCTAGCCATGCTCATCATGTTTCAAAATGATCTCAAACCTCAACCTAGACAAACGCTCAAATCAATCAACTCTTTAACATTCATTAAGCTTATAACCATGAATCAAGTTTGTGCGAATCAGTGGTGACTAGAACAGAGCTTTGTTTCTTATTCCAAGGCATCAAGCATCTCGTGTGTGACCCGGTTGAGAATGATGATCCGTTCGAAGACCAGTTGGGAGACGACGTGAACTACGGATGCATCCTGGCGGCATCATTTGTGAAATACAAGGCGTATGCCTTGAGGTGCAAGGCAAGCTCTTCGCTCATTGGCGGTTTCCTCACTCCCTTGTTCGTGCAAGCTGGTGTACCGCTCCAAGACTACACCCCTGTTCCGGACAGAACCTTCATGGATGAGACATACCTAAGGAACACGGATAGCTTGGGACGCACGCCAGCTGAGGGTTTCTCTGCATACCTGTTCATTGACACGGAGAATGAGAAGAGGGTGTGTATCTTGCCAAACAGTGAGACCAAGCTGTTGGGAGTTGGGAACATCGAGTTTCTCCCAAGCGTAGAGGAGTGTTTTTCCCCTCTAGGAGCCACAACCGCCATCTGACAAGCTACTCGCCCAAGGTCAGAGTTGCCCGAAGCCTTTGTCCTCCCCAAGATTGATTTTGAGCCGCAGACTAAGACGGAGAAGTTCCTTGCTTCTGTTGTGGAGATGCAAAGAAAAATTAACAAGTGGCAGAGCAAGGTACTGAAGAAGCTCGCCCAGAAGGTCAAATCACTTCAAGGAGGCTCACCTAAGAAGGCTGCAAGTGAGGAGGTTCAACAGCCTGAGAAGAGGAGGCTTTCAACCGGAGGAGTTGTCATCCGTGAGACTCAAGGAAGCAACATCCAGCCGGCGCGTCTTTCCATCCAAGTGCCAGCCTCCAAAGGCAAAGCCGTAGCCTTTAGCTAGTCTGGAACATCCTCATGTTCCAGCCGAAACTAGACCCGAGGTAACAACAACCTTCCCTTGTATATACCGTTCATGTTTTCTCTTTTTGCTTTGTGTTTTCAGCTCCTTTGAATTTGTTTGCCACCGGGACGGTGTCATTCAAGTTTGGGGAGTATGTGTGTGGTTTGACAAGTCTATTTTGATCTTATTTTCCCTTTACATCCCTTGAGTCTTCATTGCATAAAAAATTGGTAAAATTTTTAAAAAGTTTCAAAAAAAAATTCATGTAGTTGCATTCATCTTGTTAAACATTTTAGGATTGAGTCTAGAATTTTTAAGCATCTAGGTTGTTTACATTTTCATAAGGGATTAGAGTTTTCTTAAAAAGGTGTTTTAAGCATATGAATGGTTTCAATATCCTAGTTACTAGTTCTCTAATGCTTTGCTCACACTTTGAAAGTAAGTCCTTACCATGCTTGGATCACTTGTTTTGATTTTCGTGGCTTCACTTGAACATTCATGATTTGAAACTTGTCCTAATAAGTGGGAACCCTAATCTGATTTGTAAATATCATTCTTATGCATTTGAAAATAAACACATGGATCTTAAAAATATTTAGGCTCTCTTCCTCCTTTTACCACTCTTCGTGAGCCTAAGTATAACTCCCACCTTGACCCTTACCTTTCTTTGAAGCCAAGTTTTCGTGTGTGACATCATTGTGAGGCCTCTTTTGGTTTGAACTTAGCATAACATGTTACGTTTAGGCGATGTGATTAGGTTCTCATATGATTGCTAGCTTTGCATTTTGAAGTTAGTTTAGGGCTTCGGATAATTTTGGGGGATCAATGGGATTGCTTACATGTTTATATGCTTGCGGTTTCAAAGAGTTTTGGTAATTGAAGTGATTAAAAGGTTTTAAGTGAAAGGTTTTGTTTTCAAAGATAAAAAGCTCTAAGTATTTCAGAAGATAGCTCTTAAGTAAAATAAAAAGAAAAAGAAAAGAAAAGAGCCTAAGTGCCAAATAAAAGGAAAATAAAAAGAAAATAAAAAGAAAAGAATAATAAAGCTATCAATAAGAAAGAAATAAGGGGCTTAATATTTTTAAAACTTTTCACTAGCCTAAAAGAGTTAAGATGTTTTCTGTTTTGATTTGGGGTTTGCTAAGCTTTTGCTTTGGAGATAATGGTAGATTCTAGGAGGGTGAGTGAGCTAAAAAGAAAGAAAATGAGAGGGGTTTTAGGATCATTGTTAGCTTGCATGGGTAGATGAGAATCTGATCAAGTATGCATCAATTGCCTTTACCTTTAGCATTATGCATAAAGTTCTTACCATTTTTGAGAGAAACCCTTGCTTAAAATAAACCCTTTTTCAAATGAGATCATTCTATGCTCATAACCTTCGCTCTTAGCCAAATGTGTTCTGCTTTAAAATGCATGAGTTTGATTCGCGGTTTGATTCCTAACGAATGTTAAAGGATGAGTTTCTTTGATTGAATGGAATAGGAGAGTCATGATTTCAAATTCATTGTGTGATGAGTATGGCTAAGTTCTTTGGAGTATGAGTGCGAGCATTGCATTTTAGAACTAATAACTAGGACATTGAGATTGATTCATTTGAAAGACACCTTTTCAAGAAGCTTAAACCCCCGTTTGTTTTAAAACCTCTCTCCGTTCTTAAATTTTGTTTTCTTGAGGGCAAGCAAAAGGCAAGTTTGGGAGAGTTGATATTAGCATATATTATGTGTATTTAGCATGCATTTAGTGCAGTTTTTCATGCATTCATCTTGCATTATAAGTTAGTTTGTCCCATTTGTCGCATTTTAGGTTCTAGGTCCTCTTGCATTCGCATTTTGCATGTTTCTAGCATATTTGCACATCTATTAGGTTGTTTGGAGCCTTCTGGAGCCAAGGAGGTTGTGTGGACGTGAGGAGGACCGAAATGAAGCTTGTGGACACTTGGAGAAATTAGGAGTGCATGCTGAGGACCCGAGTTCGAGAAGCAGATCGAGCACGGCCGATCGATCTAGATGAGATCGACCAGAAGATCGAGTAACCTATCCGATCCAAGGGAACTGATCGAGACGAAGATTGAGTGCATAGATCGATCAAGGAGTACGGACGTAAATGACGCCATGCAGAGCGAGAGCCGGATCGAGCCCACCACTCGATCCTCCATAGATCGATTCCAAGATCGGACAAAGCACTCGATCCACTGAAGAAGATCGAGATACGGATCGAGCTAAGGCCGCGATCTCCGAAGATGATCGTGCGAGATGCTCGATCTCGAGGTCGATCCCAGTGCACTTTAACCGTTTTTGGCTTCTAGTGAGGGGGGGGGGGGGGGGGGGACCATCGAGCTGGTTGGCCTATTTCGGGAAGGCGGCGACTCTACCTTTTGGACAACTTTCATTCTGCGATGTTCTATCTTTTTCTCTCTAGTTTTTCCTCCATTGTTGAACCTTGAGCTTTATCTTGTTTTTGTTGAATATTAAATCTTGGAAGATTATTGCAATCGTCATATTTATGTTTAGTCTTCCTTTAATCGCTTTTGCTTGCGTTTCAATCATGTGTAGTGAGTAGTAACTTTGGATTTTCGGGGTTGAGAGGATTCAAAGGGGTCGAAAAGGTTTTCAAGTTTGGTGTTTTCTTGTTTTTCATGGCTTTCTCTTCTAGGATGTCGAGTTCTTAAGGCTTAGAGACTCTCACGCCAAGATCTCTATGATCGAAGGGACCTCTTACCTTGACAGGATCCAGAGGTCCTTGAAAGACGAATCCTAGAGGCTAGTCTACCTTTCCCAAATGCCATGGTAGTTTAGGGGACTAGTTAGGCCGTGTGTTTGAAATCTGAGTTTTATGCTCTTCAATCTCTTTTTCCGCCAAACGCCATGGGTCTGGAGGAGAGAATGAAGGAGTGATCCATACCACACGCCATGGATGGATCTTGTTTTGTTTTCAAGGCCTAGAGAATCTCACAAAGTGAGTAGATCTAAAGTTTTCAAACCAAGCTTGAACCTTTGAAACCCTTGAACATGAATCTCAACCCTGGACCCTCCTCTTCAGTATTTTCAGTCTCTGTTAATCATTCGCTTGCTATCTGTTCGCACCTTGGTCGTTAGATTCATTTGTGTTGAACTGTTAGACGAGATCGATCATTGTTGCTCGATCTAGTGGTCGATCCTGTGGTCGATCCACTATCGATTTTTATAAATTCATAGCTTTGCATTTTAATCATTATGTTTGTTCCTCGTGGTAATTTACTCATTTCTAGTATTTTTAAAATAGTTTTGCCTTGAATTTGATCGTTGCATCAAGTTTTTAGGAATTTTACAAAACCGTTCATCATTTGCTTAGCTTTACTTGATCCTTGCATTCTCATTGCACTTTCTAGCTCCTAGGATTGGATTGATTCCTCTTGCATTATACTACGACTGTGTGCTGCTTGAGTTTTGATAACCTCCTGTTGCATTACAAAAAAAAAAACCCTGTTATCAGCCCTGAACTCCTTGCTGACCTTTGTAGACCTTGAGCACCAGCTCCTCCTTGAGGACCTTGGAACCTCACGTCATCCACAGTATGTGGCTCCGGATTGTTCATCCCTAGTATCTCCAAGTGTTGCTGTCTTTCCTGCTATCTTCTTGCTCTCTGACCACTGTCCAACAGATTGATGTTGTCTATGAAGTCCACTAAGTTGCTAGAACCTCTGGATCTTAAGTTCATAAACCTGAAAAACATCAATGAGAGTCAAGGATGATTAGTAACAAAATACAAGTAAAACCTGATCTTAAAGATTCCACAAACTCTAATGATCCAAACTGTAACCCCAATGGCAACAGCGCCAAATTGATACAAGAGTTTTTGACTCTCTTGGTCAATCACCCATTGTACTAGTCAGTTGTAGTTTTTGGGTTTTATGTCAATCCAAAGGGAGTTAAGTTGAATGACAGAAGAGTTGCAAGTAGAAATCTCTAAGTCAGGTGAAATCAAAGGGATTTTGTTGTTTAACACAACTAAACTAGCAATCCTAAGTGATCAAACACCAAAGAAACAAAAGTAAGCAAGCAGAGAACAATAAGAGCAATGAAAAACAGAGCAATAAACAGAGCAATAGGTAGGATTCGAATTTCAATAAAGAGAAATCAAGTTCCTAGATGTGGTTATTGACTTTGGAGAATTCAAAGGCTAACTAAGGTTGTTTCAAAAATCAGTGATCAAGCAAACAAACTATCAATGCTGATTCCTAGAGATAGAGTTCACAATCAAGCAAGTTAAGTCCTATATCTTGGCAAATAACACTTTATTAATCATCCTAACAAGAACTAACTCTCATTAGTGCTTGAACAATCAATAAGCATGAAGAACCAACTCTATTCAAGTCAAAATACTCCTCAAACAGTCAATCTCTTGAGCTAAGACCAGTAAATCCTCTTTTAACCAAGATCAGCATTTCACTAAACACTTAGTGGACATAAAATGAAGCCTAAATCTAGACTCATTTGATCAAGAAAAATCTAGCTTAAGAACAGATCAATAGAGAGGAATCAATTATATCAAGTACAAACAAACCTTAATCAAGCTTCTAAATTCCCCTAATCTACCACATCTAGAAACTCTAAGGAAACTACTCACTAATCACCGTGTTAAACATCAAATCACAAAGAGAAAAGATGCTAAACATGATTAAAAATAAGATTAAAGAGAAGATTAAAGGCAAATACAAAGTTAGATTAAGCAAAGATAGAAGTCTCTTACAAACCCAGAAAATCAAGCAAGAACAAAAACTGATAACCAAAACTTAGTCTAAAATTCTCAGAACAAGGTATTTATACAAAAATACAAATGCCCTAACATAATGGCAAAAGTGTAAATAAATGCGAGTTTGGGTTGGATCCCATCGATCACTTGTGATTGATGATGCTGATGGATGGCCTCCTATCGATCACTTCCTGACTGATGGCCCTGAGGAGAGTGATCAATGGTATACTCGCTGGGATCCCATCGATCACTTCCTGACCGATGATCCTGAGGAAAGTGATCGATGGTATACTCGCTGCATTCTCATTGGTGATTCCTTGACCGATGGTCTTGATTGATGGCCTCCTACCGGTCTTGAGTGATCGATGGTCATGAAGGCTTGATCGAGCGACTTCCAGAGATTGCTTTCCTTGGCTACTTTTTCTCCTTCTTGGCTTGGCCAACCTCCTGATCCACTCCCACACTTCCTCCTTGCTTCATTCAGCTTCATAAGTACCTAAAAGCGCCCTTGATGCATAGAAAATGCAAACTACATCCTAAATGCAACCTAAGTCTTAAAGGATAAGAAAATGGGACTAAAGAGAAGGAAAACATGCAAAAGAGAACAAAAACATGCACTAAATGCAAGCCTAAATGATGCAAATGTATGAGATATCAGTTGCTTCTGTAGGATAGATTTGGGTTAGGTCTGTAGTTCTCATATCCATTGTAACCTCCTTAATTACCAAGATAGTTCATCTCCTCAACTTGGCAGCCTTCTTGATCTTCAATCTGAACCAAGTCACCAAGAAAACTAACTTCCTTCCTTTCCCTTAGCAACAGATCAATCTTCTCATGTAGAGCCGTGATCTCTTTCTTGTTAGACTCCAGTTCATCCTTAGCACTCCTAGGAGCTCTATCAAACTCCTCATTATAATTCCCATCTGATTGTACTTGATTCTCCACAAGTTCCAATCCCTCATCAACATCTTTAGATAAGAAGTTACCATTAGATGTTGTATCCAAGAGCATTCCGTTCTTTGGGAGGGCGCCTCTGTATAGAGTGGAGAGGAGTGAAGCTTGTGAAAACCCATGGTGTGGGCACTGAAGTGTGTAGCCATTAAACCTTTCCCATGCTTCACTAAAGCTCTCATTGTTCCTTTAAGTAGATCCAGAGATTTCATTCCTGATTCTAGCTGTCTTTGAAGTAGAGAAGAACTTGGCCAGGAATGCTCTCTTGCAGTTATCCCAACTTGTGATGCTCCCCTGAGGTAAATTCTTCACCCATTGATGAGCTTTGTCTCCAAGAGAGAATGGGAACAGCCTCAACTTGACACCATCTTTACTGACTCCATTGATCTTGGTGAGAGAGCAAAGCCTATCAAAGTTATGCTTGTGATCCAAAGGGTCTTCTGAAGGTAAGCTATGAAACTTCCTTCCTTCGACCATGAAGATCAGACCAGATTTTATCTCAAAGTTGTTGTTCTAAAGAGTTGGCGGCAGGATTCCTGTTTTGTTGTTGTAAGCATTGGGCGCATCTCCTGCTCCAATGGGTCTTATAGGTCTGTGAACTTGAGCTGCTCCTCTAGGATCTTGCTCTCCTTGCAGTCCCTGAACTCCTTGTTGGCCCTGTTGGCCTTGAACACCAGATGCTCCTTGAGGTCCTTGAAACTTCATATCGTCCACACCTTGATCTTGGATGTTCATCCCCGATCACTCAAAGTGCTGCTGTCTTTCCCTTAGTCTCCTTGCCCTTTGACCTCTGTCCAGCAAATTAATGTTGTCTATGAAGTCCACTAAGTTGCTAGAGCCTCTTGATCTAAGGTACTGACATTAGTCATTGAAGTAAGGGTTTTATGTCAATCCAAAAGGAGAAGATTGAAACAGCATGAATGCATTAGATTTCCTAATGTCGATTGCTGCACCGGACTGTAGAATCTTGTTGGTACCAACTGACAGGAGTGTGAGGTTACCCGTGGGATTGCTTGAGGACTTGCCAGTGAAGATCAGTGGAGTGAACGTGCCTACAGACTTCGTTGTGTTGGAAATGGATGAAGAACCAAAGGATCCGCTCATTCTCGGTAGACCTTTCTTAGCCACCGCCAAAGCCATAATAGACGTCAAGAACGGGAAGATTGTCTTGCACTTGGGTAAAGATATAAGGCTAGACATCGATATCAATGAGGTTTTGAAGAAGCCTACGATAGAAGAGCAAGCTTTCTACATTGAGACGTTGGATGCTTTAGCAGATGAGTTGCTGGAAGAGCTGGCTCAGGAAGATCATTTGAAGCTGGAACTGACTAAGGAGCCAGGAGAGTTTGGTTATGTGGATCAGAGGACTCAGGAGTACGTGAACTTGCTTGATTCGAGGAAAGTTGTGCTTGAAGATGTAGGCGTTTGCCTAGAGATCGACTCCAAGATCGATGACATTACTCGATCCAAGGGTCAAATCGACAAGACAATCGAGAGCACAACTCGATCCGGTGCAGCAATCGACAGTCAGACCGAGCAAGGTGATCGATCCAGGAAAAAAATCGAGTCTGAGATCGAGAAAGGCCTTCCGATCAATTTGGGGTCTAATCTGGAGATCGACTCAGCGTCTCAATCCTTCACTTGATCCACATTAAATCGAGTGAAAGAATCGAGCGAAACTGCTCGATCTAGACGACATCGAGAGCAAGATCGACTTGACGACTCGATTTCAGAAGGGATATCGGTTGGAGAAAGCAGCCTCAAGGGCCATGTATCGGGTATAAGGAAGGTTCTAAGAAGGAGAACAACAGCAACAGCCACGAGGATGATTGGAGCGAGCTGTTAGCCCCAAAGGTGGACCTTAAGGAGCTCCCAAAAGGGCTAAGATATGCTTTCTTAGGGCTTAACGAAACCTATCCTGTGATTGTGAATGAAAACTTTAGTGATGATGAGTTGCAATCACTATTAACTGCGTTGAGAAAGTATAGGAAGGCCATTGGGTACTCTCTAAGTGACATCAAGGGCCTTTCACCAATGCTTTGCACTCATAGGATTCACTTGGATAATGAGAACGCCTCTTCTATAGAACATCAAAGGCGTTTGAATCCAAATTTGAAAGAGGTTGTTAAGAAGGAGATTCTTAAGCTTTTAGATGCTGACGTGATCTATCCTATAAGTGACAGCACGTGGGTTTCTCCCGTACACGTGGTGCCTAAGAAGGGAGGGATCACGGTCATTAAGAATGACATAGATGAGCTTATACCTACTAGGACTATTACTGGACACCGTATGTGTATTGACTATAGGAAGCTTAATCTTGCTACTAGAAAGGATCATTTTCCCTTGCCTTTTATTGATCAAATGCTTGAAAGACTTGCTAATCACCCCTACTATTGCTTTCTTGATGGATATAGTGGATTTTTCCAAATACCAATCCATCCCAGTGATCAGGAGAAGACGACCTTTACATGCCCTTATGGCACCTTCGCGTATCGAAGGATGCCATTTGGGTTGTGTAACGCACCGGCTACGTTTCAGCGGTGTATGATGTCGATCTTCTCCGATTTTATAGAAGAGATGGTAGAGGTGTTTATGGATGACTTCTCGGTCTATAGTGCATCCTTTTCTGCGTGTTTATTGAATCTTTGCAGGGTACTAAAGCGTTGTGAGGAGACAAACTTGGTGCTCATTTGGGAAAAATGCCACTTCATGGTTAAGGAGAGGATAGTGCTTGGACATAAGATATCAGAGAAGGGTATTGAAGTCGACAAAGCAAAGATTGATGTGATGACAAGCCTTGAGCTGCCAGTTAACGTCAAAGGGGTGAGAAGCTTCTTGGGACACGCTGGCTTCTACAGGCGCTTCATTAAAGGCTTCTCTAAGATTGCACGCTCTCTCACTAGGCTGTTGTGCAAGGAGGCTGAATTCGTCTTTGATGAGGAGTGTTTGCAAGCTTTCGTGACCATCAAGGAGGCCCTAGTATCCGCATCCATAGTGCAAGCACCAGACTGGACTCTACCTTTCGAGATTATGTGTGATGCTAGTGACTATGCCGTGGGAGCCGTTCTTGGACAAAGGAAGGATAAGAAGCTGCACGTGATATACTATGCTTCAAGAACCTTGGACGACACGCAAACGAGGTACACCACTACTGAGAAGGAGCTATTGGCGGTTGTATTCGCCTTTGAGAAGTTCAGAGCTTACCTCGTGCGTTCCAAGACCATAGTTTACACGGATCACGCAGCTTTGCGCTATATCTATTCCAAGAAGGATACTAAGCTGAGGCTTTTGAGATGGATGACATGGAAATCAAGGACAAGAAAGGGATAGAGAACTGCGTTGCTGACCATCTCTCTCGGTTAAGGATCAACCAATCTCTCCCTTTGGATGATTCTCTCCCCGAGGAACAACTCATGGCAATCACTACGGCTGTTTGTGGGAGCTTAGAGGGGCAGTTTGAGGAAGTTCTGACCTTCAAAGAGGAGGATCTCCCTTGGTACGCGGATATTGTGAACTACTTGGCATGTGGGGAAGAGCCGTCGCATCTTGACAACTACCATAGGAAGAAGTTCATGAGAGACGTGAGCCACTACTATTGGGATGATCCCTATCTATACAAGAGAGGAGTAGATAGCCTATACAGAAGATGCGTGACAAAGGAAGAAGCAAGAGATATCATCTTTCATTGCCACGGATCCTTGTATGGAAGGCACTTTGCTTCGTTCAAAACCGCTACAAAGGTCTTGCAAGCCGGCTTCTGGTGGCCGTCCATCTTCAAAGACACCCATGAGTTCGTGATGAGCTGTGAGGCATGTCAAAGAGCAGGGAATATTACTAAGAGGAACGAGATGCCCCAAGTTCCCATATTTGAGGTAGACGTCTTTGACGCGTGGGGCATAGACTTCATGGGGCCATTTCCTTCATCATACGGCAACAAGTACATACTAGTGGCTGTTGACTACGTCTCTAAGTGGGTTGAGGCCATTGCTTCCCCAACAAACAACTCTAAGGTGGTGATCAAGCTCTTCAAGAGCATTATTTTCGCGAGGTTTGGAGTTCCCAAGGTGGTGATAAGCGACAGAGGGAGCCATTTCATCAACAAGCTGTTTGAAAATCTGTTAAAGAAGTATGGCGTGAAGCATAAGGTAGCTACGCCTTACCATCCTCAAACGAGTGGCCAAGTGGAGGTCTCTAACCGCCAGATCAAGGCAATACTCGAAAGAACAGTTGGGACTACTCGGAAAGATTGGGCAGTGAAGTTGGATGACGCTTTGTGGGCGTACCGGACTGCTTTCAAAATGCCTATTTGTACCACTCCTTTCACTCTTCTCTACGGAAAAGGGTGTCATCTTCCTGTTGAGTTGGAACATAGGGCGTTGTGGGCTGTGAAGCGGCTGAATTTTGATCTGAAGACGGCTCAGGAGAAGCGTTTGATCTAGTTGCACGAGCTAGATGAGCTAAGGCTGGACGCTTACGAAAGCGCTAGGATCTACAAGGAGCGTACCAAGGCTGCTCATGACAAGAAACTGGTGCCTAAGGAGCTTAAGGAAGGGAGTTTGGTGCTGCTTTACAACTCGAGACTCAAGCTCTTTCCAGGAAAGTTGAAGTCACGGTGGAGCGGTCCGTATGAAATCAAGGAAGTATTACCTTACGGAGCTGTCACGTTGGTGGGCAAGAGTGGGAGTGCATTTACAGTGAACGGACACAAGGTTAAGCCATACATGGCGAGTGCATTTGACAAGGAGAGCACCTCAATGCTTCTCCAAGACCCACCATCTGCCTAAACGAAGTAAAGTCTAGCTAAAGACGTTAAAGAAAGCCCACTTAGGAGGCATTCCCATGTTTATCCTGTACATATCCATGCTTAATTACTTTTCCAGTTTAATGTTTTTGTTTTATGAGTGTGTAGGAAAAAGTGTGAGCGACGCAGGACACGATCCGAGTTCAAAAAAGACACCTCAATGTTTTCATTCATTGGCGGATTCCTCACACCTCTGTTCGTGCAAGCCGGCGTGCCAATCCATGAGTTCACACCCGTCCCGGCTAGAGCTTTCATGGAGGAGATCTACATGAGGAATACCGACAGCTTGGGACGCACGCCAGCATAAGGGTTCTATGCTTACCTTTTCCTTGACACGGACAATGAGAAGAGAGTGTGCATCCTTCCAAACAAAGACGAGACCGAGCTGCTTGGTGTTGGGAACATCGAGTTCTTGCCAAGTGTAGAGGAGTGCTTTGCTCCTCTAGGAGGAACACCTGCCCCAGCAATCACTCCACGTCCAAGGTCTGAGTCCCCTGCCACGGATGATGAGATGCCCGAGGCCTACACCCTTCCCAAGATCGATTTCGAGCCAAGGACCAAGACGGAGAAGTTCCTTGTATCTGTTATGGAGATGCAAAGGAAGATCAACAAATGGCAAGGCAAAATGCTCAAGAAACTTGCCAAGAAGGTCAAGGCGCTTCAAGGGAACTCGCCTAAGAGGGCTGCAACCACGGTGATCAACCAAGAACAAGCACAAGAGGATCAAGCCCTTGAATCGAGACGTAGATCGACTGGTGGTGTTATGATACGTGAGCCTGAAGGAAGTGTGCAACCAGCCCGCCATTCGGTTTATGAGACATCCGACGCAGGAAAGGGCAAAGAGTTAGCACAATCCTCCTCTGTCAGCAGCAGTTTCGCTGGAACAACCTCAAGTTCCAGCCGAGCTATGCAATAAGGTACCAAACGACCTTCCATTGTACATACCTCTCATGTTTCTTTCTTTTTGCTTTGTGTTTTGAGCTCCTTTGAATTTGTTTGCCACCGGGACAGTGTCATTCAAGTTCGGGGGAGTATGTGTGTGGTTTGACTTATCTATTTTGATCTTATTTTATCTTTGCATCTCTTGAGTCTTGCATGCATCTAAGGCATAGAAAAGAAAAGGAAAAAATTGGTAAAATTTTCAAAAACTTTTCAAAAAAATTCATGTAGTTGCATTCATCTTGTTAAGCATATTAGGATTGAGTCTAGAATTTTTAAGCACCTAGGTCGTTTACATTTGCATAAGGGGTTAAAGTTTTCTTAAAAAGGTGTTTTAAGCTTATGAATGGTTTCAATATCCTAGTTGGTAGTTCTCTAATGCTTTGCTCACACTTTGAAAGTAAGTTCTTACCATGCTTGGATCACTAGTTTTGATTTTCATGACTTGAATTGAACACTCATGATTTGAAACTTGTCCTATTAAGTGAGAACCCTAATTTGAATTTTTAAATATCATTCTTATGCACTTGAAAATGAACACATGGATCTTAAAAATATTTAGGCTCTCTTCCTCCTTTTACCACTCTTTGTGAGCCTAAGTAGAACTCCCACCTTGACCCTTACCTTTCTTTGAAGCCAAGTTTTCGTGTGTGATATCATTGTGAGGCCTCCTCCGGTTTGAACTTAGCATAAAATGTTACGTTTAGACGACATGATTAGGTTCTCATATGATTGCTAGCTTTGCATTTTGAAGCTAGAAGAAGGCTTATGATAAGTTTGGGGGATCATTTGGGGTTGCTTTCATGTTTATATGTTTTCGGTTTCAAAAGAGTTTGGTATTTGAAGTGAATAAAAGGTTTTCAGTGAAAGGTTTTGTGTTTAAAATGTATAATGCTCCAATAATTTCAGAAGATAGCTCTCTCAAAATAAAAATAAAAATAAAAAAAATAAAATAAAAGAGCCTAAGTGCGAAAATAAAAAGAAAAAAAAAGAAAAAAAATAATAATAAGAGAGCTATCAATAAGAAAAATAAGGAGCTTAATATTTCCAAACATTTTCACTGGCCTAAATAAATGAGATTGCTAAGTGATGTTATTGCATATTGCATACATTTTGCATACTCATTAGTTAGCTTTTCATGCATTTGTATCATGTTTTAGGTTAGATTGCATCACTTAGGGTCCTAGAGCATTCTTGCATCAGCATACGCAGTTTTCTTGCATTTTGCATCACATTCAGGTTGTTTCTGGCTGCTTTGGAGTCGTGGAGGTTCGTGGACGTATGTAGCAGTTCGTGGGAGCTCGGGAATATGCTAAGGACCAGAGATCGGGTAGCAGATCGAACATGGCCGGTCGATCTAGGAGTTGATCGACCAGAAGATCGAGCCAAATAGGCGATCCAAGGAAAATGATCGAGACGGAGATCGAATGAAGCAATCGATCAATCGGTACAGACGTAAATGACGCCATGCAGAGCGAGAGACAGATCGAGTACACCACTAGATCCAGCCGAAGATCGATACCGAGATCGGATGCAACACTCGATTCGCCGATGAAGATCGAGACCCAGATCGAGCCGAAGACACGATGTCCGGATATGATCGAGAGAACCACTCGATCTTGGAGTCAATCTCTGTCTTTTCAACCGTTTTAGGCTGCTAGCGAAGGGGGGACCATCGGCTTGTTTGGGCATTTTGGGAAGGCGGCGACGTCCTTTTTCCCATAACTTTTTAGATCCTTATCTTTTTCCTTATGTTTTCTCTCTCGTTTCGTAAAGAACACCATTGTTGAAACTCATTTTTTCTCTTAAGCTTATGTATTCGAATCAATATCATTTAATCTAGTTTTCCTTTCATGTTTATCGTCTCGTTTCTTATGCTTTGCTTGATTTACTCTATGTGTAGCGAGTAGTTTACTTTGGGTTCAGGGTTGAGAGGATTAAGGGGTTAAAAAGGTTTTGATCTTGGGTTTTTCAAAACGTTGTCAAAGGCTATCTCTTCTAAGGTGTTGAGATCTTAAAGCTTGAAGACTCTCACGCCAAGAGCTTCATGATCCGAGAGGTTCCTTACCTTGACAGGATTCAGGAGCCTCGGAAGATCACACCTTAGAGACTAGTTACCCCTTCCCAAAATCCATGGATGTTTGGGGGATTAGTTAAGCCATTAGTTTGAAATCTGTTTTCCTTGCCTTTCGACCTTTCTTTCTACCAAAAGCCATGGGTTTGGAGGAGAGGATGAAAGAGTGATCTATACCGAAAGCCACGGATAGATCTTGTTTTGTTTTCAAGGCTTGGAGATCCTCACCAAGTGAGTCGATCTAAAGTTTTTAAAACCAAGGTCGAACCTTTGAAACCCCTAACCATGAATCTCAACCCTAGACCCTTCCTTTTAGCATCTTTACGTCTATTCTCATCATTCGCTTGTTATCTGATAGCATCCTGGTCATTAGCTTTACTGTTCTTACGATTTTAGACGAGATCGATTGTTACTGCTCGATCTAGTGGTCGATCTCGTGGTCGATCCACTAGTCGAATTTTAATAATTCGAAGATTTCTCCTTTAATTAATCTGTTTGTTTCTCGTGGTAGTTTCTTCCCTTCTAGTATTTTTAAAATAGGTTTCATTCTGTTTAAGTTGCTGCATCTAGTTTTTAGAGATTTTATCATAAACTGTCTCATTTTGCTTAGATTTGCTTTAGTCCTTGCATTCTCTGTGCATTCTCTATCTCCTAGAAATGGATTGACTCTCTCTTGCTTCCTATACTACAACATTGCTTGCATTAGAGTTTGATAACCTCTCTGCATCATAACCCGAGCTTAGAATCCGTTTATCAAATGGCGCCGTTGCCATCCTAGGACTGTTTAGAGAACATAGAGATTTGGGTCTTAGCAAAGACTAAGTCTTTACCTTTTTCAAGTTACTAATACTTCTACTCTCAAACGTGTGTTTTCAGGTACATGAATCTTCGTTCAAGGAGAGACAACAATCTTCTACAACCCTTAGACAACATTCATCAACATGGTCACTCACGGCAAAGGAGAGTCAGAGAGCAAACAAGAGCCTTTGAGGAGATTGTTCAGCACGGTTGGTTAACTTTGAAGATATGACTGAACACGAGCATCCAGAAGGACCTCCTCCGGCAGGACGGGGCAATGGAAACCCCCAACACGCGGCTAGACCCCCAAGGATCGTAGGAGCCGGAGATGCTCCCAATACCCACCACAATAGGTTTGGGATCACTCCTCCTCCGGTGCAAAACAATAACTTCGAGATCAAGCCAGGTTTCATCTCCATGGTGCAAAACAACAAGTTCCACGGCTTAGCAATGGAAGACCCCTTGGAGCACTTAGACAACTTCGAGCAAGTATGTGGGATGATCAAGATCAATGGCATATCCGAAGATGCTTTCAAGCTGCATCTCTTCCCCTTTTCACTCGGAGACAAAGCTAGACATTGGGAGAAGACCCTCCCACAAGGCACCATCACATCATGGGCTGAGTGTAAGAAGGCATTTCTCTCAAACTTCTTCTCAAGCACTAGGACAGCTCGGTTGAGAAGCGAAATCAGTGGTTTCACTCAAAGGAACAACGAGACATTCAACGGCAATGGAGCGTTTCAAAGACTACACGATCCAATGTCCTCATCACGGGTTCAGCGAGGAGACACTACTCAGTACCATATACCGTGGAGCTTCACCAAAGATCAGGTTGTTGCTTGACACAGCTAGCAAAGGGAACTTCCTCGGTCAGGAGGTAGAAGAGGGTTTGGAGCTGATAGAAAACTTGGCGTTGAGTGATGGAAACTATGCTGAAGATTATGACCGTGCACCAAGAGGATCAGAGTTAGAGTCTCACAAGAAGGAGCTCAAATCATTGCATGAGAAGATAGATAAGTTGGTGTTAGCCAATCAGAAGCATGTTCACTTTGTTGGTGAAGCTGATGAGAACCAAGAGGAGTTAGAGCTAAGCCAAGAAGAAGCAAATTGGGTGGCTGGACAGAACAACTACAAGTCTCAAGGCTACAACCACGGCTACCAGAACAACAACCTCTCTTACCGAAGCACCAACGTAGCCAACCCTAAAGATCAAGTGTACCCTGCTCAGCAAGCAAAACCTTTCATCCCTTACAACAAAGGTTTTCAACCGAGTGGTGGTTTCCAAGGTCAAGGGCAGAGCAACTTCCAAGGGCAACAACAACACAACAAGGGTTATACTCCTAACTACCCTCCGGGCTTTGCACCTCAGCAACAACAACCGATGCAATAACAAGTTGATCCGGTTCAAGCAATGTTTCAACAGCTAATACAAGGGCAATCCTCTACCAACCAGAAGTTCGCAGAAATGAACACTCGCCTAGACTCATCTCTAACCGACTTCTCCACTCAGATCACCAACCTAAACAACAAGATCAAGCAGCTGGAGAAAAGAAAAGCAACTACGAGTGGTCAGAACAGTCTTCTGGGAAAGTGTGAGCAGAATCCCAAGGAGTATGCTAATGCTATAACGTTGAGAAGCGGTAAAGAGCTCCAACCTCCGGTCTCTACAAAGAACAACGAGGACGTTGTAATTCAAGTGGGGGAGGGTAAACCTTCGGCTGATGATGATGAGATTAACTTTGACAACGTTTGGATCCAAGGGCCGAGAGGAGATAAGGCGGTCGCTGAGAAGAAAAGTGAGCAAACCACCAAGGAGAAGAACTCTTACGTGCCCCCACCGTACATACCAAAGTTGCCATTTCCCGGTCGTTTCAAAAAGCAGCTCATCGAGAAGCACCTAATCTTGTTTGAGAAGCACCTGAGAGACGTGGATATCAAGCTGCCTCTTGTAGATTGTCTTGCTATGATGCCCAAGTGCGCCAAGTTTTTCAAGGACACCCTTGTGAAGAAGAACAAAGAAAGCAAAGAGGTACTTGTTCTAAGTGAAGAGTGTAGTGCGCTTATACATAAAGAGATAGTCCCTAAGAAGCTGGGAGACCCTGGAAGCTTCACTATACCCTGCGCTTTGGGTCCTCTAGAGTTCAAGAGTTGCTTGTGTGATCTCGGAGCTAGCATAAACTTGATGCCTCACTCCGTGGCTAAGAAGCTTGGTTTTACTCGGTTTAAAGACTGTCGGATCTCATTGGTGCTGGCTGATAGAAGCGTGAGGCTACCAGTGGGGCTGCTTGAAGACTTACAGGTGCGAATCAGTGGTGTGAACGTACCTACAGACTTCGTAGTATTGGAGATGGATGAAGAATGGGAGACCGTTCCTTGCAACCGCCGGGGCTATCATAGATGTGAAGAATGGGAAGATTGCCTTGCATTTGGGGAAGGAGATCAGGCTAGACTTCGACATCAACAAGGTTCTAAAGAAGCCGACCATTGAAGGACAAGCTTTCTATATTGAAACAATGGATGCCTTGGCGGATGAGTTGCTGGCAGAGCTAGCTCTAGAAGACCATCTGATGCTAGCACTAACTAAGGAGCCAGGGGAGTTTGGATATGTGGACTAAAGAACCCAAGAATACGTGAACCTGCTGGATTCTAGGAGGATTATCAAGAAAGAAGAAGGTTGCTGCCTAGAGATCGACCCCGAGATCGACGCTATCACTCGATCCAGGAGTCAGATCGACAAGTCAATCGAGAACACAACTCGATCCGGTGCAACAATCGATGGACAGATCGAGAAGAATGCTCGATCAGGAAAAACAATCGAGCCGACGATCGAGAGACACCTCCCGATCATTTTAAAGTCCAACCAAGAGATCGACTCAGCGTCTCGATCCCTTACTCGATCCATATCAAATCGAGTAAGTGAATCGAGCGAAATGGCTCGATCTAGACAACATCGAGAGGAGAATCGACCGGAGGGCTCGATCTCAGAAGGGATAGCGATGGAGGAAAGCAGTCTGAAGGGCCATGCCTCGAGTTCAAGGGAGAATTCCAAGGAGGAAAGTAACAACAACAACCACGAGGATGACTGGAGTGAGCTGTTAGCCCCAAAGGTGGACCTTAAGGAGCTCCCAAAAGGGCTAAGGTATGCTTTCTTAGGGCCTAATAACACATATCCCGTGATTGTGAATGAAAACCTCAGTGATGATGAGTTGCACTCGCTCTTGACTGAGCTGAGAAAGTATAGGAAGGCCATTGGGTACTCTTTAAGTGACATCAAGGGCCTTTCACCAATGCTATGCACTTATAGGATTCACTTGGATAATGAGAACGCTTCTTCTATAGAACATCAAAGGTGTTTGAATCCTAACTTGAAAGAGGTTGTTAAGAAGGAAATCCTTAAGCTTTTAGAGGCTGACGTGATCTATCCTATAAGTGACAGCACGTGGGTTTCCCCTGTACACGTGGTGCCTAAGAAGGGAGGGATCACGGTCATAAGGAATGAAAAGGATGAACTTATCCCTACTAAGACCATTACTGGTCATAGAATGTGTATTGACTATAGGAAGCTTAACCTTACGACTAGGAAAGACCATTTCCCCCTACCTTTTATTGATCAAATGCTTGAGAGACTTGCAAATCACCCTTACTACTGCTTTCTCGATGGGTATAGTGGTTTCTTTCAAATTCCTATTCACCCAAACGATCAGGAGAAGACGACTTTCACATGTCCCTACAGTACCTTTGCATATCGAAGGATGCCGTTTGGATTGTGTAATGCACCGGCTACGTTTCAGCGGTGTATGATGTCTATCTTCTCTGATCTTATAGAGGAGATGGTAGAGGTGTTCATGGATGACTTCTCTGTGTATGGTGTGTCCTTTCCTGCGTGTTTGTTGAATCTTTGCAGGGTGCTAAAACGTTGTGAAGAGACAAACTTGGTGCTGAACTGGAAGAAATGCCACTTCATGGTTAAGGAAGGGATCGTGCTCGGTCACAAGATATCAGAGAAGGGTATTGAGGTTGATCAGGCTAAGGTGGAGGTCATGATGGGTCTTGAGTCGCCAGTTAATGTTAAAGGAATCAGAAGCTTCTTGGGGCACGCAGGGTTTTATAGGCGTTTCATCAAGGATTTCTCCAAGATTGCACGCCCTCTTACACGGCTGTTGTGCAAGGAAGCTGAGTTTATATTCGATGAGGAGTGTTTGAAGGCTTTCGTGACCATCAAGGAAGCACTTACATCAGCCCCTATAGTCCACGCACCAGACTGGTCTCTCCCCTTTGAGATCATGTGTGATGATAGTGACTACGCCGTAGGAGCCGTCCTTGGTCAGAAGAAAGACAAGAAGCTACATGTGATCTATTATGCTTCAAGGACCTTGGATGACACGCAATCACGATATACGACTACGGAGAAGGGGTTTCTTGCAGTAGTCTTCGCCTTTGAGAAGTTCAGATCATATCTCGTTGGCTCCAAGGCTATTGTGTACACGGATCACGCTGCCTTACGATACATCTACTCGAAGAAAGACACTAAGCCTCGGCTCTTAAGATGGATTCTGTTACTCCAGGAGTTTGACATAGAGATTAAAGACAAGAAAGGGATAGAAAATGGAATCGCTGACCACCTCTCACGGCTAAGGATCAACGAGTCTCTCCCCTTAGATGACTCTCTTCCAGAAGAGCAGCTTATGGCGATTACTACGGCTGTTTGTGGGAAGCTAGAAGGGAGGTTTGAGGAGGTGTTGAGTTTCAAAGAGGAGGATCTACCATGGTATGCTGAAGTGGTGAACTATCTAGCGTGTGGTGAGGAACCAACACATCTCAACAGCTATCACAAGAAGCGGTTTATGAGGGAGGCTAGTGACTACTTTTGGGACGAGCCCTACCTATACAAAAGAGGAGTAGACAGCTTGTACCGGAGATGTGTTACAAAGGAAGAAGCCAGGGACATCCTCTATCATTGCCATGGCTCTTCCTACGGAGGACACTTCGCCTCATTCAAGACTGCCACGAAGGTATTGCAAGCCGGTTTCTGGTGGCCCTCCATTTTTAAAGATGCACACGAGTTTGTGAAGAGCTGTGAGGCATGTCAACGGGCAGGGAATATAACCAAGAGGAACGAAATGCCTCAAATTCCTATCTTCGAGGTTGACGTGTTCGACGCGTGGGGGGTTGACTTCATGGGGTCGTTCCCTTCCTCATGTGGCAACAAATACATTTTAGTAGCAGTGGATTATGTCTCTAAATGGGTTGAGGCTGTTGCTTCCCCTACAAATGACTCTAAGGTGGTAATCAAGTTGTTCAAGAGTATCATCTTCCCGACGTTTGGGGTACCCAAGGTTGTTATAAGTGATGGAGGAAGCCACTTTATAAACAAGGTCTTTGAGATCCTCTTGAGAAAGTATGGGGTTAAGCATAAGGTGGCCACACCGTATCATCCTCAAACAAGCGGTCAAGTGGAAGTCTCCAACAGGCAAATCAAGGCTATACTGGAGAAGACTGTCGGGGCAACAAGGAAAGACTGGTCAGTGAAGCTGGATGACGCTCTTTGGGCCTACCGTACCGCCTTCAAGACACCGATTGGTACAACTCCTTTCACTCTACTCTATGGCAAGGGCTGTCACCTCCCGGTTGAGCTGGAACACTGTGCGTTGTGGGCTGTGAAGAGGCTGAACTTTGATCTCAAGACTGCTCAGGAGAGACGCCTTATTCAGCTACACGAACTGGATGAGTTGAGGCTGAACGCTTACGAGAGCTCCCGGATATACATGGAGCGGACTAAGGAGGCTCATGACAAGAAGTTGGTTTCCAAGGAGCTTAAGGAAGGAGGACTGGTGTTGCTGTACAACTCGAGGCTCAAACTCTTCCCGGGCAAGCTGAAATCAAGGTGGAGCGGACCGTTCGTGATTCAAGAAGTGTTGCCTTATGGAGCTGTTACTCTGATGGGAAAAACTGGCATTGCATTCACCGTCAATGGACACAGAGTCAAGCCCTATTTTGCAGATAGCTATGACAAGGAGAGTACCTCAGTGCTTCTCCAAGACCCACCATCCGCTTAGACCAAGTAAGGTCTAGCTAAAGACGTTAAAGAAAGCGCACTTGGGAGGCATTCCCATGTTTATCTTGTACAAATTTCTGCTTTATTTCCTTTTCACTTTTATGTTTTTATTTTGCAAGTGTGTAGGAACAGGTATAAGGAGTCTAAACCTTGACTTTGAGGTCTTAAAAAGGCAATAGGGGTTAGAATAAGGCTAGAGATCGAGTGCTAGATCGACTGATCCTGGCTCGATCTTTGCTAGATCGAGTCAGTAAATCGAGAGGAGCCAGTCGATCTAGACGAGAACGAGTGACAAGATCGACCTTGACGAAAAAGGATCGATCGATCCAAATCGGATCGACCGAGCTAATTTCTCTCGAGAAAATCTGTTGAAAGCTGATCGATCACTCGACTCGATCCATCACTCGATCTATGCCAAATCGACCCCTAAATCGAGGACGTAGCTCGATCATGAGGACTTAGCCGAGGAGCCAACATCTCAATGATCGAGAGAGCCAATCGATCCAAGACTAGATTCATCATGGATTGAGTCTCAAATCGAGTAACCCTCTCGATCTAAGCCATTTGGGCATGAGATCGAGTCCTAGATCGACCAAATGGACTCGATCTCATGCCGAGGTAACATTTTTCTTTCCCTCTTTTACTCTTTTCCCTCCAACTTTTGAATTTAAAACTTGGTCAAGGCAAGCATCTTTGACCATGAAAGATGTGCCTTGACCAAGACTTTGTCAGAAAAACCACTTTGACTACCCATTCTTTTGGTTTTGCTAAGTCTTTAAATATTTCAAACAACCTCTCACCCTCTCATTCCTGTTTTGCTCGAGAATTTTAAACAAAGAAAGTGAGAGTTTCAATTTTCAAAAGCTAGCAAAGATAATCTGCATTTCTTGCAAAGGTATTTTCAAAAATTTAATGATTTAATCTTAGAAAATCTCCTTTAATATCGCAACATCATGTTTTAGAATATATGGTCAGTTTTGAATTTTTAAAAACTAGCTAAGTAAAGGGAAAAATTCCAGATTTTTCAGTATCTAAAGATTTGATTCTCCTTTATTTAGCTATGATTTTTATTTATTCCCCAAAATTCTAGGGTAGTTTTTATAAATTCTCTCCTTCTCTTCTCTCATTCTCATCAAATCGCCGCTTGCTTATCAATCTCTTTAGAATCTTGTTTCAGGAACAATGGCACCAAAGAGAACTAGAGAAGAGCAAGCACAAGAAGGAGAAGGACAAGAAGTGGTAGTTCAAGAGAGGGTCCGGTGGAGTAAGGATGAGAAGAGGGATAAGAAGCGGCTGGAGAGGCTCCGGTTTGAACCTACAAAGTTTGCTGATCGAGAGCTGTTGTCTAAACTTGGAATTCTTGGGGACTTCGATCAACTCCTCCATAACATTGACTTAAGATGTCTGTCACGGATGGATTGCCCAACCATTCCTGAAGTGACAATAGACTTTCTTGCCACCTTGGAGTTCCGGTATGAGAATCCTAGTGCACCCGTCCCTTCTCAAGGCCGCATCTACTTCAAAGTTGGACGTCAAGCCTATACACTCTCCATCCCTGAGCTATACCAAGCCTACGGTCTCAACGCTGATGCATACAAGGTCGAGTTCCCAGCCTTCAAGAAAGCCGACGAGTTTTGGGACCTGATCAGCAATGAGGACTACAAAGCCAACACCGCCAAGATCAAGCGAGTAAGGAGCCCGATGCTGAGGTATACTCTGAAGCTGATTGCCAACACGTTCAGTGGAAGGTCTGTTGCTCCTACGGTCACGAAGACAGAGCTGTGCTTCCTGTTCCAAGGTGTAAAGCACTTGGTGTCTGATCCGGATGCAAATGAAGAGCCCATAGAGGATGAACTCGGCGATGAAGTGAACTACGGCTGTGTGCTCGCGCCTTCCTTGGTGAAGTACAAGGCTTATGCCTTACGGTGTAAGGCAACCTCCTCTTACATTGGCGGTTTCCTTACTCCTCTGTTCGTGCAAGCCGGTGTGCCCATTCATGACTTTGCTCACGTCCCAAACAGAGCTTTCATGGATGAGGCATACATGAGGAATACTGATAGCTTGGGACGCACGCCAGCAGAAGGGTTCTACGCCTACCTCTTCATAGATGACGAAGATAAGAAGAGAGTGTGCATCCCTCCCAACAGAGGTGAAACCGAGCTGCTTGGTGTTGGGAACATCGAGTTCTTGCCCACGGAGGAAGAATGCTTTGCCCCTTTAGGAGGACCGCCTGCTTCAGCCATTGCCCCGCGTCAAAGGTCAGAGTCTCCAGCCACGGAAGACGAGATGCCCGAGGCTTACACACTTCCCAAGCTAGATTTTGTGCCGAGGACAAAAACCGAGAAGTTCCTAGCATCAGTTGTGGAGATGCAACGGAAGATCAACAAGTGGCAAGGGATGATGCTAAAGAAGCTGGGGAAGAAAGTTAAAGCACTTCAGGGAAGCACGCCCAAGTCAGCTGCAAGTCAAGAGATGCAACAACCCGAGAAGAGAAGGCTCTCAACCGGAGGAGTTGTGATCCGCGAGACCCAAGGAGACAACATTCAGCCGGTGCGCCACTCTCTCCAAGAACCAGCTGACAAAGGCAAAGCAACGATCTCTAGCTCCTCTGGAACATCCTCAAGTTCCAGCCGAGCCTAGACCAGAGGTAACAACCTTCTTCCATTGTATATAACCGCTCATATTTGTTTCTTGCATTATGTTTTGATGCTCCTTCGGATGAGTTTGCCACCGGGACGGTGTCAAGCAAGTTTGGGGGAGTACATGTGTGATTTAATCTTGTGTTCTTTGATCTTATTTTCCTTTTTGCACCCTTGAGTCTTTAGTCATGAAAAATTGGTAAAATATTTAACATTTTTTCAAAGATTCATGTAGTTGCATTCATTTTTTTTAAAACATGTTAGGATTGAGTCTAGAGTTTCTCATATCACCTAGGTTGTTTGCATTTTGCATAAGGGGTTAGAATTTCTTACAAAGGTGTTTTTACTCATGAATTGTTTCAATGTCCTAGTTGGTAGTTCTCTAATGCTTTGTCTATGCTTTGAAAGTAAGTTCTTACCATGCTTGGATCACTTGTTAGGATTTTCGTGGCCTGAATTGAACTCTCATGATTTGAAACTCATTCTAATAAGTGAAAACCTTAATTTGAAATTCTAATTATCATTCTTATGCATTTGAAAATGAAAACATGGTTTTAAAATATTTAGGCTCTCTTCTTCCTTTTTACCACTCTTTGTGAGCCTAAGTAGAACTCCCTCCTTGAACCTTACCCTCCTTTGAAGCCAAATGTTCTTGTGTGACATCTTTGTGAGGCCTTCCTTTCGGTTTGAACTTGGCATAAAGTGTTAGGTTTAGGCGACATGATTTGGTTTTCATATTGTTGCTAGCTTTGCATTTTGAAGCTAGGTATAGGCTTAGGATAAGTTTGGGGGATCATTGGGGTTGCTATCTTGTCTATTTACTCTCGGTTTCAAAGAGCTTTGTGTTTTAAGGAAAGAAATGAGGTTTTAAGTGAAAGGTTGTTTTTTAAACTAAGTATGCTCTAATTTCACGAGGTAGCTCTCCCATAATAAAATAAAAAAAAAGAAAAAAGAAAAGAAAAAGAAATAAAAAAAGGAGCCTAAGTGCCAAATAAAGAAAAAAAAATAATAAAAAGAAAAAAATAATAAGAGAGCTACTAATAAGAAATTTCTAAAGAGCAAAAGTATTTTTTAAAACCTTTTCACTAGCCTAAAAAGTTTAAAAATGTCTTTGTTTCGAATTGGGGATTGTTTAGTTTGTAAAGAAAAGGGTAGACTCTTAAGTGGTGAGTGAGGATAAAATTTCTTAAATGAGAGGGGTATAGGATCATTTGATAGTTTACATGGGTAGATGAGAATCTAATCATGTATGCATAAATTGTCTTTACCTTTAGCATTATGCACAAGTTCATCCATTTTTGAGAGAAACCCTTGTTCTGATTATAAACCATTTTCAAATGAGATCATTCTATGCTCATAACCTTAACCCTTAGCCAAATGTGTTTTGCTTTAAAGTGCATAAGTTTGATTCATGGTTCGAATGTTAATGAATGTTAAAGGATGAGTTTCTTTGATTGTTAGGAATAGGAGAGTCATGATTTGAATTTCTTTGTGTGATGAGTATGGCTAAGTTCTTTAGAGTATGAGTGTAAGCATAGCATTTTAGAACTGTTAACTAGGACATTGAGATTGATTCATTTGAAAGGCACCTTTGCAAAAAGTTTAAAACCCCACTCATTTTTCTTAAAACCTCTTTATCTTACTTATTTTCTGTTGCTTGAGGGCAAGCAAAAAGTAAGTTTGGGGGAGTTGATGTTATTGCATATTGCATACATTTTGCATACTCATTAGTTAGCTTTTCATGCATTTGTATCATGTTTTAGGTTAGATTGCATCACTTAGGGTCCTAGAGCATTCTTGCATCAGCATACGCATTTTCCTTGCATTTTGCATCACATTCAGGTTGTTTCTGGCTGCTTTGGAGTCGTGGAGGTTCGTGGACGTGTTGAGGCTGATGTAGCAGTTCGTGAGAGCTGGGGAATATGCTAAGGACCAGAGATCGGATAGCAGATCGAGCATGGCCGGTCGATCTAGGAGTTGATCGACCAGAAGATCGAGCCAACTAGGCGATCCAAGGAAAATGATCGAGACGGAGATCGAGTGAAGCAATCGATCAATCGGTACGGACGTAAATGACGCCATGCAGAGCGAGAGACAGATCGAATACACCACTCGATCCAGCCGAAGATGGATACCGAGATCGGATGCAACACTCGATTCGCCGATGAAGATCGAGACCCAGATCGAGCCAACTCTATCTTGGAGTCGATCTCTGTCCTTTCAACCGTTTTGGCTGCTAGCGAAGGGGGGACCATTGGCTTGTTTGGGCATTTTGGGAAGGCGGCGACGTCCTTTTTCCCATAACTTTTTAGATCCTTATCTTTTTCCTTATGTTTTCTCTCTCGTTTCGTAAAGAACACCATTGTTGAAACTCGTTTTTTCTCTTAAGCTTTTGTATTCGAATCATTATCGTTTAATCTAGTTTTCCTTTCATGTTTATCGTCCCGTTTCTTATGCTTTGCTTGATTTACTTTATGTGTAGCGAGTAGTTTACTTTGGGTTCAGGGTTGAGAGGATTAAGGGGTTAAAAAGTTTTCGATCTTGGGTTTTTCAAAACGTTTTCAAAGGCTATCTCTTCTAAGGTGTTGAGATCTTAAAGCTTGAAGACTCTCACGCCAAGAGCTTCATGATCCGAGAGGTTCCTTACCTTGACAGGATTCAGGAGCCTCGGAAGATCACACCTTAGAGACTAGTTACCCCTTCCCAAAAGCCATGGAAGTTTGGGGGATTAGTTAAGCCATTAGTTTGAAATCTGTTTTCCTTGCCTTTCGACCTTTATTTCCACCAAAAGCCATGGGTTAGGAGGAGAGGATGAAAGAGTGATCTATACCGAATGCCACGGATAGATCTTGTTTTGTTTTCAAGGCTTAGAGATCCTCACCAAGTGAGTCGATCTAAAGTTTTTAAAACCAAGGTCGAACCTTTGAAAACCCCTAACCATGAATCTCAACCCTAGACCCTTCCTTTTAGCATCTTCACGTCTATTCTCATCATTCGCTTGTTATCTGATAGCATCCTGGTCATTAGCTTTACTGTTCTTACGATTTTAGACGAGATCGATTGTTACTGCTCGATCTAGTGGTCGATCTCGTGGTCGATCCACTAGTCGAATTTTAATAATTCGAAGCTTTCTCCTTTAATTAATCTGTTTGTTTCTCGTGGTAGTTCTTCCCTTCTAGTATTTTTAAAATAGGTTTCATTCTGTTTAAGTTGCTGCATCTAGTTTTTAGAGATTTTATCATAAACTGTCTCATTTTGCTTAGATTTGCTTTAGTCCTTGCATTCTCTGTGCATTCTCTATCTCCTAGAAATGGATTGACTCTCTCTTGCTTGCTATACTACAACATTGCTTGCATTAGAGTTTGATAACCTCTCTGCATCATAACCCGAGCTTAGAATCCGTTTATCACTAAGCATTTGCTTTGGAGATAAGGGTAGATTTTAGGAGGGTGAGTGAGCTAAAAAGAAAAAAATGAGAGGGGTTTTAGGATCATTGTTAGCTTGCATGGGTAGATGAGAATCTGATCATGTATGCATCAATTGCCTTTACCTTTAGCATTATGCATAACGTTCTTACCATTTTCGAGAGAAACCCTTGCTTAAAATAAACCCGCTTTAAAAATGAGATCATTCTATGCTCATTGCCTTTACCCTTAGCCAAATGTGTTTTGCTTTAAAGTGCATAAGTTTGATTCATGGCTCGGTCCTTAATGAATGTTAAATGATGAGTTTCTTTGATTGTTTGGAATAGGAGAGTCATGATTTGAAATCCTTTGTGCGATGAGTATGACTAAGTTCTTTGGAGTATGAGTGTGTGTATTGCATTTTAGAACTAGTAACTAGGACGTTGAGATTAATTCATTTGAAAAACACCTTTGCAAGAAGCTTAAATCCCCGTTTGTTTTAAAACCTCTCTCCCTTCTTTAATTTTGTTTGCTTGAGGGCAAGCAAAAGGTAAGTTTTGGGGAGTTGATATAGCTGCATATTCCATGCATTTTGCATACATATAAGTTAGTTTCTCACGCATATACATTGCATTTTAGGTTAGTTTGATCCACTTTAGGTTCTAGAGTGTTCTTGCACCAGCATATGCATATTTCTTGCATTTTGCATCGCATACAGGTTGTTTTCGGCCACTTTGGAGTCTTGGAGGGTTCGTGGACGTGCTGAGGCTCGTGAGGAAGTTCGTGGGACTTGGAGAATTCAGGAATGCTTGCTAAGGACCAGAGATCGAGATGAGGTTCGAGCATGGCCGGTCGATCTAGATGAGATCGACCACAAGATCGAGTAGTCCATCCGATCCAAGGAAACTGATCGAGACGGAGATCGAGTGAAGCGATCGACCAAAGACTACGGACGTAAATGATGTCATGCTGAGCGAGAGTCAGATCGAGTCCACCACTCGATCCTCCAAAGATCGACTCCAAGATCGAACGAAGCATTCGATCCACCGAGGAAGATCGAGACACAGATCGAGCTGAAGGCACGATGTCCGAAGATGATCGAGAGAGATGCTCGATCTCGAGGTCGATCTCAGTGCACTTTTACCGTTTTTGGCCGCTAGCGAGGGGGGGACCATCGAGCTGTTTGGCCTATTTTGGGAAGGCGGCGATCATGCTTTCGCAGACACGCTTTAACTTTATCATTATCATCTTTTTCTCTCTGTTCGAGGGCGATTTCGCCATTGTTAGACTTTGAAGCTTTTCTTGCTTTGTATTGAATCTTTGAATCATTTTAACTTTAATCCATCGTTCTTTATGTCTATGAGTTCCTCGTTTATGCTTTGCTTTGTTTACTTAATGTGTAGTGAGTAGTTTAATCGGGTTTTGGGGTTGAGAGGATTCAAAGGGGTTGAAAAGGTTTTCAAGTTTGGTGTTTTCTTGTTCTTCATGGCTTTCTCTTCTAGGATGTCGAGTTCTTAAGGCTTAAAGAGTCTCACGCCAAGATCTTTATGATCAGAGAGAGCTCTTACCTTGACAGGATCCAGAGATCTCTGAAAATCGCATCCTAGAAACTAGTTACCCTTTCCCAAACGCCATGGTAGTTTAGGGGACTGGTTAAGCCACGCGTTTCAAATCTGATTTCCTTGCCCTTCAATCTCTTTTTCCGCCAAACGCTATGGGTCGGGAGGAGAAAATGAAGGAGTGATCCATACCACACGCCATGGATGGATCTTGTTTTGTTTTCAAGGCTTAGAGAATCTCTCAAAGTGAGTAGATCTAGAGTTTTCAAACCAAACTTGAACCTTTGAGACCCTTGAATATGAATCTCAACCCTAGACCCTCTTTCTTAGTATTCGTACCTCTTTGTTAGTCATTCACTTGTTACCTGTTGCATCATGGTCATTAGTTTCGTTGCATTTGAACTTTTAAACGAGATCGATCGTTGTTGCTTGATCTAGTGGTCGATCCTGTGGTCGATCCACTAGTCGATTTTTATAAATTCTTAGCTTTGCATTTTAATCATTATGTTTGTTCGTCGTGGTAGTTCACTCGTTCCTAGTACTTTTAAAATAGTTTTGCCTTGCATTTAGTCGTTGCATTTAGTTTTTAGGATTTTCACAAAATCGTTCATCAATTGCCTAGCTTTACTCGATCCTTGCATTCTCATTGCACTTTCTAGCTCCTAGGTTGGATTGATTCCTCTTGCATGCTATACTACGACAGTGTGCTGCTTGAGTTTTGATAACCTCCTGTTGCATTGCATCACTCCCTTTTTACATTGATAAAAATCTCGTTATCACTCAAACCCAAATAAAAACAGAAAACATTTTTACTCTTTAGGTTAGTGAAAAGGCTTGAAAATATTTTAGCTCCTTAATTTTTTTTCTTATTGATAGCTCTCTTATTCTTTTCTTTCTTTTTTTTTTCTTTTTATTTTGGCACGTTGGCTCTTTTATTATTATTTTTTTTATTTATTATTTTTTTATTTTACTTGAGAGAGCTATCTTCTGAAATACTTAGAGCATTATACATTTTAAAACCAAACCTTTCACTTAAAACCTTTTGTTCACTTTAATTACCAAACACTTTTTAAACCGAAAGCATATAAACATGAAAGCAACCCCATCAAACCCCCAAACTTATCCTAAGCCTACATCTAGCTTCAAAATGCAAAGCTAGCAATCACATGAGAACCTAATCATGTCGCATAAACGTAACACGTTATGCTAAGTTCAAACCGGAAAGAGGCCTCACAATGAAAGCTTGGCTAGAAAGAAAGGTAAGGGTGATGGTGGGAGTTCTACTTAGGCTCACAAAGAGTGGTAAAAGGAGGAAAAGAGCCTAACTATTTTTAAGATCCATGTGTTCATTTTCAAGTGCATAAGAATGATATTTAAATATTCAAATTAGGGTTCTCACTTATTAGGACAAGTTTCAATTCATGAATGTTCAATTCGAGTCACGAAAATCAAAACAAGTGATCCAAGCATGGTAAGGACTTACTTTCAAAGCGTGAGCAAAGCATTAGAGAACTACTAACTAGGGCATTGAAACAATTCATGAGTTTAAAACACCTTTTTAAGAAAACTTTAACCCCTTATGCAAATGTGATCAACCTAGATGCTTAAAAAATTCTAGACTCAATCCTAAAATGCTTAACAATGTGAATGCAACTACATGAATTTTTTTGAAAAATTTTAAATATTTTACCAATTTTTCCCTTTTCTTTTCTATGCCTTATATGTATGCAAGACTCAAGAGATGCATAGATAAAATAAGAGAAAAATAAACATGTCAAACCACATACATACTCCCCCAAACTTGAATGACACCGTCCCAGTGGCAAACAAATTCGAGAGAGCTTCAAACACAAAGCAAAAATCAAGAAAACATGAACGGTATGTACAATGGAAGGTTGTTGGTACCTCGGGTCTAGCCTCGGCTGGAACTTGAGGATGTTCCAGAGGAGCTTGATACTATGGCTTTGCCTTTGGAGGCTGGCTCTTGAAGAGAGAGACGTGCCGGCTGAATGTTGCTGCCTTGAGTCTCACCAGTGACAACTCCACCGGTTGAAAGCCTCCTCTTCTCGGGTTGTTGGACCTCCTCACTCGCGACCTGCTTTGGTGAAGCTCCTTGAAGCGCCTTGACCTTCTTGGCAAGCTTCTTGATGACTTTACTCTGCCACTTGTTGATCATTCTTTGCATCTCCACAACAGAAGCAAAGAACTTTTCTGTCTTGGTCCGCAGCCCAAAGTCAAGCTTAGGGAGGACAAAGGCTTCGGGCATCTCATCATTTGTGGCTGGAGACTCCGATCTAGGGCGAGTAGCTTGCTGAGCTGTCTTTAGATCAAAATTCAGCCGCTTCACAGCCCACAATGCCCTATGTTCCAGCTCAACGGGGAGGTGACATCCTTTGCCATAGAGAAGAGTGAAAGGAGTAGTACCAATGGGCGTCTTGAAAGCAGTCCGGTAAGCCCACAAAGCGTCATCTAACTTCACCGCCCAATCCTTCTGAGTTGTCCCAACTGTTCTCTCAAGTATCGCCTTGATCTGTCGATTAGAGACCTCCACTTGTCCACTCGTTTGAGGATGGTAAGGTGTAGCTACCTTGTGCTTCACGCCATACTTCCTTAGAAGGTTTTCAAACAACCTGTTGATGAAATGGCTTCCTCCGTCACTTATCACCACCTTGGGTACTCCAAACCTTGGGAATATGATGCTCTTAAAGAGCTTGATCACCACCTTAGAGTCGTTTGTAGGGGAAGCAATGGCCTCAACCCATTTAGAGACGTAATCAACCGCTACTAGAATCAACCTGTTGTCGTAGGAAGAAGGAAACAGCCCCATGAAGTCTATGCCCCATGCGTCAAAGACGTCAACCTCGAAGATAGGAACTTGAGGCATCTCGTTCCTCTTAGTGATGTTCCCTGCTCGTTGAAAAGCTTCACAACTCTTCACGCACTCATGAGCATCCTTGAAGATAGATGGCCACCAGAAACCGGCTTGTAAAACCTTTGTAGCGGTTTTGGATGAAGCAAAGTGTCCTCTGTATGAAGAGCCATGGCAGTGAAAGAGAATGTCCTTGGCCTCTTCCTTTGTAACACATCTCCAGTATAAACTATCCATGCCCCTCTTGTACAAGTAAGGCTCGTCCCAAAAGTAGTTGCTTGCGTCTCTCATGAACTTCTTCTTGTGATAGCTGTTGAGATGCATTGGCTCCTCTCCGCATGCCAAGTAGTTCACAACGTCAGCGTACCAAGGAAGATCCTCCTCTTTGAAGCTCAGAACCTCCTCAAACTGCCCTTCCAGCTTTCCACAAACAGTCGTAGTGATCGCCATGAGTTGTTCCTCGGGAAGCGAATCATCTAAAGGTAGAGACTCGTTGATCCTTAACTGAGAGAGATGGTCAGCAACGCCGTTCTCTATCCCTTTCTTGTCTTCGATCTCCATGTCAAACTCCTGAAGAAGAAGAATCCATCTCAAAATCCTTGGCTTAGTATCCTTCTTGGAATAGATGTACCTCAAAGCCGCGTGATCTGTGTAGACAATGGCCTTGGAACCCACGAGGTATGACCAGAACTTCTCGAAGGCAAACACTACTGCCAATAGCTCTTTCTCCGTAGTAGTGTACCTTGTTTGCGTGTCATCCAAGGTTCTTGAAGCATAGTAAATCACGTGCAGCTTCTTACCTTTCCTTTGACCTGGAACGGCTCCCACGGCATAGTCACTAGCATCACACATAATCTCGAATGGTAGAGTCCAGTCCGGTGCTTGCACTATGGGCGCGGATACTAGAGCTTCCTTGATTGTCACGAAAGCTTGCAAACACTCCTCATCAAAGACAAAATCAGCTTCCTTGCACAACAGCCATGTAAGAGGGCGTGCAATCTTGGAAAAATCCTTGATGAAGCGCCTATAGAAGCCAGCGTGTCCCAAGAAACTCCTCACTCCTTTAACATTAACCGGCGGCTCAAGACTCATCATGACCTCAACCTTAGCCTTATCAACCTCAATGCCCTTCTCTGATATCTTATGACCAAGGACGATCCCTTCCTTCACCAAGAAGTAACATATCTCCCAATTAAGCACCAAGATTGTCTCCTCACAACGCTTTAGTACCTTGCAAAGATTCAACAAACACGCAGAGAAGGACGCACCATAGACCGAGAAGTCATCCATAAACACCTCTACCATCTCTTCTATTAGATCGGAGAAGATCGACATTATACACCGCTGAAACGTAGTCGGTGCGTTACACAACCTAAATGGCATCCTTCGATACGTGAAGGTACCATAAGGGCATGTAAAGGTCGTTTTCACCTGATCATTTGGATGGATTGGTATTTGGAAAAATCCACTATATCCATCAAGAAAGCAATAGTAGGGATGATTAGCAAGTCTTTCAAGCATTTGATCAATAAAAGGCAAGGGAAAATGATCCTTTCTAGTAGCAAGATTAAGCTTCCTATAATCAATACACATACGGTGTCCTGTAATAGTTCTAGTAGGTATAAGCTCATCTTTATCATTCCTAATGACTGTGATCCCTCCCTTCTTAGGCACCACGTGTACGGGAGAAACCCACGTGCTGTCACTTATGGGATAGATCACTGATATAGCTGCATATTCCATGCATTTTGCATACATATAAGTTAGTTTCTCCCGCTTATACATTGCATTTTAGGTTAATTTGCATCACTTTAGGTCCTACAGTGTTCTTGCACCAGCGTATGCATATTTCTTGCACTTTGCATCGCATACAGGTTGTTTTCGGCTACTTTGGAGTCTTTGAGGGTTCGTGGACATGTTGAGGCTCGTGAGGAATTTTGTGGGACTTGGAGAATTCAGGAATGCTTGCTAAGGACCAGAGCTCGAGAGGAGTTTCGAGCATGGCCGGTCGATCTAGATGAGATCGACCAGAAGATCGAGTAGTCCATCCGATCCAAGGAAACTGATCGAGACGGAGATCGAGTGAAGCGATCGATCAAGGAGTACGGATGTAAATGACGCCATGCAGAGCAAAAGTCAGATCGAGTCCACCACTCGATCCTCCAAAGATCGACTCCAAAATCGAACGAAGCACTCGATCCACCGAGGAAGATCGAGATACTGATCGAGCTTAAGGCACGATGTCCGAAGATGATCGAGAGAGATGCTCGATCCCGAGGTCGATCTCAGTGCACTTTAACCGTTTTTGGCCGCTAGCGAGGGGGGGACCATCGAGCTGTTGGGCCTATTTTGGGAAGGCGGCGATCATGCTTTCTCACACATGTTTTCACTTTATCATTTTTCATCTTTTTCTCTCTGTTCGAAGGCGATTTTGCCATTGTTAGACTTTGAAGCTTTGTTCTTGAATCTTTGAATCGTTTAAGTTTAAATCCATTGCTCTTTATGTTTATGAGTTCATCGTTTATGCTTTGCTTTGTTTACTTAATGTGTAGTGAGTAGTTTAATCGGGTTTTGGGGTTGAGAGGATTCAAAGGGGTCGAAAAGGTTTTCAAGTTTGGTGTTTTCTTGTTCTTCATGGCTTTCTCTTCTAGGCTTAAAGAGTCTCACGCCAAGATCTTTATGATTAGAGAGAGCTCTTACCTTGGCAGGATCCAGAGGTCTCTGAAAATCACATCCTAGAGACTAGTTACCCTTTCCCAAACGCCATGGTAGTTTAGGGGACTAGTCAAGCCGCATGTTTGAAATCTGATTTCCTTGCCCTTCAATCTCTTTTTCCGCCAAACGCCATGGGTCTGGAGGAGAGAATGAAGGAGTGATCCATACCACACGCCATGGATGGATCTTGTTTTGTTTTCAAGGCTTAGAGAATCTCACAAAGTGAGTAGATCTAGAATTTTCAAACCAAGCTTGAACCTTTGAGACCCTTGAACATGACTCTCAACCATGGACCCTCTTTCTTAGTATTCTTATATCATTGTTAGTCATTCGCTTGTTACCTGTTTCATCCTCGTCATTAGTTTCATTGCATTTGAAATTTTAGACGAAATCGATCGTTGTTGTTCGATCTAGTGGTCGATCCTGTGGTCGATCCACTAGTCGATTTTTATAAATTCATTGCTTTGCATTTTAATCATTCTGTTTGTTCGTCGTGGTAGTTCACTCGTTCCTGGTAATTTTAAAATATTTTTGCCTTGCATTTAGTTTTTAGGATTTTCACAAAACCGTTCATCATTTGCCTAGCTTTACTCGATCCTTGCATTCTCATTGCACTTTCTAGCTCCTAGGTTGGATTTATTCCTCTTGCATGCTATACTACGACTGTGTGCTGCTTGAGTTTTGATAACGTCATGTTGCATTGCATCACTCCCTTTTTGCATTGATAAAAACTTGTTATCAAATGGCGCTTTTACCATCTTAGGAGTGTTTAAAAAGCATTGAGATTTGGGGTTTAGTAAAGACTAAGCCTTTCTTTTTCTTTTGGTTACTAATTTTTCTACTCTCAAACGTGTGGCTTTCAGGTACACGAATCTTCGTTCAAGGGGAGACAACAATCTACTTCAACCCTTGGACAACATTCATCAACTTGGTCATTCACGACAAAGAAGAGTGCGAGAGCAAGCTGGAGCTTTTGAGGAGATTGATCAGCAAGGTTCAGTGGATTTTTGAAGCGATGGCCGAGCACGAGCATCCAGAGCGACCTCATCCAGCTCACGGGGCAGTGGGAAGGTGTAATGGACACCCCCAACACACGGCTAGACCCCCAAGGATCATAGGAGCGGGAGATGCTCCCAATACGCATCACAATCGCTTTGGGATCACTCCTGCTCCGGTCCAGAATAACAATTTTGAGATAAAGCCTGGATTCATCTCAATGGTTCAGAATAGCAAATTCCACGGGCTGGCTATGGAAGATCCCTTAGAGCACCTTGATAACTTTGAGCAGGTGTGTGGGATGATCAAGATAAATGGCATATCCGAAGATGCTTTCAAGCTGCGTCTCTTTGCTTTTTCTCTCGGTGACATGGCTAGACATTGGGAGAAGACACTTCCACAAGGCACCATTACATCTTGGGCTGAGTGTAAGAAGGCATTCCTCTCAAAGTTTTTCTCTAGCACCAGAACAGCAAGGCTGAGAAGCGAGATCAGCGGCTTCACTCAAAGGAACAATGAGACTTTCAATGTAGCCATGGAGCGTTTCAAGGACTACACTATCCAGTGTCCTCACCATGGCTTCAGCGAAGAGACATTTCTAAGCACTATCTACCGCGGAGCTTCACCAAAGATTCGCTTGTTGCTTGACACGACTAGTAAGGGAAACTTCCTTGGTCAAGAGGTAGAAGAAGGCATGGAGCTGATAGAGAACTTGGCATTGAGTGACAGCAACTATGCTAAAGATTACGACCGTGCACCAAGAGGTTCTGAGCTAGAGTCTCACAAGAAAGAGCTTAAGTCATTACAAGAGAAGATTGATAAGCTGGTGTTGGCTAATCAGAAGCATGTTCACTTTGTTGGTGAAGCGGATGAAACCTTAGAGGAGATTGAGTTGAGTCAAGAAGAAGCCAATTGGGTGGCGGGTCAAAACAACTACAAACCTCAAGGGTATTCACAAGGCTACAACCAGAACAACAATCTCTCATACTGTAGCACCAACGTCGCGAACCCTAAGGATCAGGTGTACCCTGCTCGGCAAGCAAAGCCTTTAGTACCATATAACAAAAGTTTTCAGCCGAGTGGTGGCTTCCAAGGGCAAGGGCAGAAAAACTTCCAAAGACAACAGCAAGGAAACAAGGGTTATATGCCAATGTACCCTCCGGGCTTTGTACCTCAACAACAACAACCGATGCAACAACAAGTTGATCCTGTCCAAGCTATGTTTCAACAATTGATTCAAGGGCAAGCATCTACAAATCAGAAGTTTTCCGAGATGAACACTCGTTTAGACTCGTCTCTCACGGATTTCTCTACTCAGATTACAAACTTGAATAACAAGATCAAGCAGCTAGAGAAGGGAAAGGCGAGTACAAGCGGTCAGAATAGCTTACCGGGCAAGTGTGAGCAGAATCCCAAGGAATACGCCAACGCGATTATGCTAAGGAGTGGGAAAGAGCTTGCACCAACCGTTACTCCAAAGACCAACGAGGACGTTGTAATTCAAGAGGGGGAGGGTAAAATTTCAGCCGATGATGAAATCAACTTTGACAATGTCTGGATTCAAGGACCAAGGAGAGGTGAGGAAGCGGTTGTTGAGAAGAAAGCAGAGCAAACTACTAAGGAGAAGGATGCTTATGTACCTCCACCGTATGTACCTAAACTACCTTTTCCTGGCCGCTTCAAGAAGCAACTCATAGAGAAGCATATAGTCTTGTTTGAAAAGAACCTTAAGGATATAGAGATCAAGCTACCTCTCGTGGACTGCCTTGCAATGATGCCTAAATGCGCCAAATTCTTCAAAGATACTCTCGTGAAGAAGAATAAGGAAAGCAAGGAAGTGCTTGTTCTTAGTGAGGAATGTAGTGCTGTAATACACAAGGGGATAGTCCCTAAGAAGTTGGGAGACCCTGGAAGCTTAACTATACCTTGCGCTTTAGGTCCTTTGGAGTTCAAGAGTTGCCTATGTGATCTCGGAGCTAGTATAAATCTGATGCCTCATTCCGTGGCAAAGAAGCTTGGCTTTACCCGTTTCAAGGATTGTAGAATCTCGTTGGTACTAGCTGACAGATGTGTGAGGTTACCTGTGGGTTTGCTTGAGGACTTGCCAGTAAGGATCAGTGGTGTAAACGTACCTAGAGACTTCGTTGTGTTGGAAATGAATGAAGAACCTAAGGATCCACTCATTCTCGGTAGACCGTTCTTAGCCACCGCCGGAGCAATCATAGATGTCAAGAATGGGAAGATTGCTCTGCACTTGGGTAAAGATATAAGGCTGGACTTCGATATCAATGAGGTTTTGAAGAAGCCTACGATAGAAGGGCAAGCTTTCCACATTGAAACGTTGGTTGCTTTAGCGGATGAGTTGCTGGAAGAGTTGGCTCAGGAGGATCATTTAAGGCTGGCAATGACTAAGGAGCCAGGGGAGTTCGTTTACGTGGATCAGAGGACTCAAGAATACGTCAACTTGCTTGATTCAAGGAAGGTTGTGCTAGAAGATGAAGGCGTTTGCCTAGAGATCGACTCCGAGATCGATGACATTACTCGATCCAAGGGTCAAATCGACAAGACAATCGAGGGCACAACTCGATCCAGTGCAGCAATCGACCGTCAGACCGAGGAGGGTGATCGATCCAGGAAAACAACCGATTCTAGGATCGAGAGAGGCCTTCCGATCAGTTTGGGGTCTAATCTGGAGATCGACTCTGCGTCTCGATTTCTCACTCGATCCACATTAAATCGAGTGAGTGAATCGAGCGAAACTGCTCGATCTAGACGACATCGAGAGCAAGATCGACTGGACGACTCGATTTCAGAAGGGATAGCGGTTGGAGAAAGCAGCATCAAGGGACACGTCTCGGGTTTTAAGGAAGGTTCCAAGGAGGAGAACAACAGCAACAACCACGAGGATGATTGGAGCGAGCTGCTAGCCCCAATGGTGGACCTTAAGGAGCTCCCAAAAGGGCTAAGGTGTGCTTTCTTAGGGCTTAACAAAACCTATCCTGTGATTGTGAATGAAAACTTAAGTGATGATGAGTTGCACTCGCTCTTAACTGAGTTGAGAAAGTATAGGAAGGCCATTGGGTACTCTCTAAGTGACATCAAGGGCCTTTCACCAATGCTTTGAACTCATAGGATTCACTTGGATAATGAGAACGCCTCTTCTATAGAACATCAAAGGCGTTTGAATCCTAATTTGAAAGAGGTTGTTAATAAGGAGATTCTTAAGCTATTAGAAGCTGACGTGATCTATCCCATAAGTGACATCACGTGGGTTTCTCCCGTACACGTGGTGCCTAAGAAGGGAGGGATCACAGTCATTAAGAATGACAAAGATGAGCTTATACCTACAAGAACAATTATTGGACACCGTATGTCTATTGATTATAGGAAGCTTAATCTTGCTACTAGAAAGGATCATTTTCCCTTGCCTTTTATTGATCAAATGCTTGAAAGACTTGCTAATCACCCCTACAATTGCTTTCTTGATGGATAAAGTGGATTTTTCCAAATACCAATCCATCCAAATGATCAGGAGAAGACGACCTTTACATACCCCTATGGCACCTTCGCTTATCGAAGGATGCCATTTGGGTTGTGTAACGCACCGGCTACATTTCAGCGGTGTATGATGTCGATCTTCTCCGATCTAATAGAAGAGATGGTAGAGGTGTTTATGGTTGACTTCTCGGTCTATGGTGCGTCCTTTTCTGCGTGTTTGTTGAATCTTTGCAGGGTACTAAAGCGTTGTGAGGAGACAGAGTTGGTGCTTAATTGGGAAAAATGTCACTTCATGGTGAAGGAAGGGATCGTGCTCGGCCATAAGATATCAGAGAGGGGTATTGAGGTTGACAAGGCTAAAGTTGAAGTGATGATGAGTCTTGAGCCGCCGGTTAACGTAGAAGGAGTGAGAAGTTTCTTGGGACACGTCGGCTTCTACAGGCGCTTCATCAAAGATTTTTCTAAGATTGCACGCCCTCTTACACGGCTGTTGTGCAAGGAAGCCAATAGTCCAAGCACCAGATTGGGGTTTACCTTTCGAGATAATGTGCGATGCTAGTGACTATGTCGTGGGAGCCGTTCTAGGTCAAAGGAAGGATAAGAAGCTGCATGTGATTTACTATGCATCAAGAACCTTGGATGACACGCAAATGAGGTACACCACCACGGAGAAGGAGCTATTGGCAGTAGTGTTCGCCTTTGAGAAGTTCCGGTCATACCTCGTGGGTTTCAAGGCTATTGTCTACACAGATCACGCGGCTTTGAGGTAGATCTATTCCAAGAAGGACACTAAGCCGAGGGTTTTGAAATGGATTCTTCTTCTTCAGGAGTTTGACATGGAGATCAAAGACAAGAAAGGGATAGAGAACGGCGTTGCTGACCATATCTCTCGGTTAAGAATCAATGAGTCTCTACCTTTAGATGATTCTCTCCCCGCGGAACAACTCATGGCAATCACTACAGCTGTTTGTGGGAACCTAGAAAGGCAGTTTTAGGAAGTTCTGAGCTTCAAAGAGGAGGATCTCCCTTGGTACGTGGACATTGTGAACTACTTGGCATGTGGGGATGAGCCTTTGCATCTTAACAACTACCATAGGAAGAAGTTCATGAGGGACTTGAGCAACTACTATTGGGATGAGCCCTATTTATACAAGAGAGGTGTTGATAGCTTGTACAGAAGATGCGTGACAAAGGAGGAAGCAAGAGATATCATCTTTCATTGCCACAGTTCTTTGTATGGCAGGCATTTTGCTTAATTCAAAACCGCCACTAAGGTCTTGCAAGCCAGCTTCTGGTGGCCGTCCATCTTCAAGGACACCCATGAGTTCGTGATGAGTTGTGAAGCTTGTCAAAGAGCAGGGAATATCACTAAGAGGAATGAGATGCCTCAAGTTCCCATATTTGAGGTAGACGTCTTTGACGCGTGGGGCATAGAATTCATGGGGCCGTTTCCTTCATCATACGGAAACAAGTTCATACTAGTAGCTGTTGATTACGTCTCTAAATGGGTTGAGGCCATTGCTTCCCCAACAAATGACTCTAAGGTGGTGATCAAACACTTTAAGAGCATCATTTTCCCGAGGTTTGGAGTACCCAAGGCGGTGATAAGCGACAGAGGGAGCCATTTCATCAACAAGCTGTTTGAAAATCTTCTAAGGAAGTATGGCGTGAAGCACAAGGTAGCTACGCCTTTCCATCCTCAAACGAGCAGCCAAGTGGAGGTCTCTAACCATCAGATCAAGGCGATACTCGAAAGAACTGTTGGGACAACTCGGAAGGATTGGGCGGTGAAGTTAGATGACCCTTTATGGGCTTACCGGACTGCTTTCAAAACGCCCATTGATACTACTCCTTTCACTCTTCTCTACGGCAAAGGGTGTCACCTCCCCGTTGAGTTGGAACATAGGGCGTTATGGGCTGTGAAACGACTGAATTTTTATCTGAAGACGGCTCAGGAGAAGCGGTTGATCCAGTTGCACGAGCTTGATGAGCTAAGGCTGGACGCTTACGAAAGCGCTAGGATCTACAAGGAGCGTACCAAGGCTGCTCATGACAAGAATTTGGTACCAAAGGAGCTTAAGGAAGGGAGTTTGGTGCTGCTTTACAATTCAAGGCTCAAACTCTTTCCAGGGAAGTTAAAGTCAAGGTGGAGCGGACCGTTTGTGATCAAAGAGGTGCTGCCGTATGGAGCTGTAAAGTTGATGGGCAAGAGCGGCAGTACTTTCACAGTGAACGGACACAGGGTCAAGCCTTACTTGGTGGATAGTTACGACAAGGAGAGCACCACATTGCTTCTCCAAGATCCCCCTCAGGCCTGATCCAAGTAAAGTCTAGCTAAAGACGTTAAAGAAAGCGCACTTGGGAGGCATTCCCATGTTTATCCTGTGAATATTTTGGCTTTCTTTCCTTTTCTATTTTATGTTTTTGTTGTCTAAGTGTGTATGAATAAGTATAAGGGGTCGCCGAGCATGATCTTAGATCCAAAAGGAGTAAGAAGGGACGAGTATAAGCTAGAGATCGAGTGCTAGATCGACTAAGCCTAACTCGATCTTTACTAGATCGAGTTAGTGAATCGAGAGGAGTTAGTTGATCTAGACGAGATCGAGTGACAAGGTCGATCTAGATGAGCACGGATCGATCGATCCCATCTAAATCGACCGATCTAAAATGTCTCGGGAAATTCTTGGAGTTTAGATCGATCGGTCCAAAAATGGATCGACCGATCTATTTTCTCTCGGAAAAATCCTTCAAAGACGGATCGATCAGTAAACTCGATCCATCACTCGATCTAAGCCAAATCGACCCCTGAATCGAGAACGTGGCTCGATCATGAGGACTTAGCCGTCGTACCAAAAATTCAAGGAAGAAGAGGTGTAATCGATCCAAGAACTCGATTCAATTCGAATCGAGTCCCAAATCGAGCAACCTTCCCGATCCACGCCATTATGGGCATGAGATCGAGTCCTAGATCGACCAAAAGGACTCGATCTCGTGCCGGTGTAACATTTTCTTTTCCCTCTCTTACTCTTTCCGTCCGATTTTTGAATTCAAAAAGTGGTCAAGGCAAGCATCTTTAACCATGAAAGATGTGCCTTGACCACAACTTTTGTCAGAAACCACTTCTTTTTACCCATGGTTTTGTTTTGTTGGCCTTTAAATGTTTTCAACTACTTTCACACTCTCTCATTCTTGTTTTCTCGAGTATTAAGCGAAAAGAGAGTGTGAGTTCGTGTTTTCTAAAGGCTAACAAGCATCTTTAACAATCCTTGCAAAGGTATTTCCGAATCTTTTAGAAAATCTTTAAGAAAATCTCCTTTTATTTCGCTTTGATTGTTTTGGATGCTAGGGCGGGTTTGATTTTTTTTTAAACTAGCTTAATAATAGGAAAAATTCTGGATTTCACTGTATCTCTAGATATGATTCTCCATTATTTTGTTATGATTTTTATAAATCCCCCAAAATTCTAGGGTAGTAGCTATAGGTCTTCTTCTTCGTTTATCTCTTTCTCTCATCATATCGCCGAATTGCTCATTGCTTGCTTGAGAAACCTGTTCAGGAAGTGGTCGTTCAGGAGAGGGTTCGTTGGAGTAAGGATGAGAAAAGACACAAGAAGCGGCTGGAGAGGCTTTGGTTCGAGCCTACCAAGTTCGCGGACAGAGGTTTGCTGTCTAAGATGGGGATTTTGGGAGATTTTGATGAACTCCTCCAGAAGATAGGGCTCAGGTGTTTGTCACAGATGGATTGCCCAACCTATCCTGAAGTGACAATTGACTTCCTTGCCACTTTGGAGTTTTGGTACGAGAATCCTAGCGTCCCAATTCCCTCTTAAGGCCGCCTCTTCTTCAAGATCAAGCGTCAAGCCTTCAGCCTCTCAATCCCCGAGCTTTGTCAAGCCTATGGCCTTGCTGCTGCTGCCACAAAGGTTAACTTCCCCATCTTCACTCAAGCGAACGAGCTGTGGGACATCATAGCCGAGGATGACTACAAGGCGAATACTGCAAAGATAAAGAGAGTGAGAAGTCCGGTGCTGCGTTACACGTTGAAGCTGATTGCCAACACCTTCAGCGGATGGTCAGTAGACCCTACGGTGACGAGAACAGAGCTTTGCTTCTTGTTCCAAGGCATCAAACATCTCGTGTGTGACCCGGATGAGAATGACGATCCGTTGGAAGACCAGTTGGGAGACGACGTCAACTACGGATGCATCTTGGCAGCTTCACTGGTGAAATACAAGGTGTATGCCTTGAGGTGCAAGGCAAGCTCTTCACTCATTGGCGGTTTCCTCACCCCCCTGTTCGTGCAAGCTGGTGTACCGCTTCAAGACTACACTTCTGTTCTGGATAGAGCCTTCATGGACGAGACATACCTAAGGAACACCGATAGCTTGGGACGCACACCAGCCGAGGGTTTCTTTGCATACTTGTTCATTGACACGGAGAACGAGAAGAGGGTCTGTATCTTGCCAAACGGCGAAACGAAGCTGTTATGAGTGGGGAACATCGAGTTTCTCCCGAGCGTAGAGGAGTGTTCTGCTCCTCTAGGAGCCACAGCCACCATTCGACAAGCTGCTCGCCCAAGATCAGAGTCCCCTACCACAGATGATGAGATACCCGAAGCCTTTGTCCTTCCCAAGATTGACTTTGAGCCGCAGACTAAGACGGAGAACTTCCTTGCTTCTGTTGTGGAGATGCAAAGGAAAATCAACAAGTGGCAGAGCAAGGTACTCAAGAAGCTTGCCAAGAAGGTCAAATAACTTCAAGGAGGCTCACCTAAGAAGGCTGCAAGTGAGGAGGTTCAACAGCCCGAGAAGAGGAGACTTTCAACCGGAGGAGTCGTCATCCGTGAGACTCAAGGCACCAACAATCAGTCGGCCCGTCTCTCTCTCCAAGAGCCAGCCTCCAAGGGCAAAGCCATAGTCTCTAGCTCGTCTGGAACGTCCTCAAGTTCCAGCCGAGACTAGACCCGATGTACCAAACGACCTTCCATTGTACATACCACTCATTTTTCTATCTTTTTGCTTTGTGTTTTGAGCTCCTTTGAATTTGTTTGCCACCGGGACGGTGTCACTCAAGTTTGGGGGAGTATGTGTGTGGTTTGACTTGTCTATTTTGATCTTATTTTATCTTTGCATCTCTTGAGTCTTGCATGCATCTAAGGCATAGAAAAGAAAAGGAAAAAATTGGTAAAATTTTTAAAAATTTCCAAAAAAATCCATGTAGTTGCATTCATCTTGTTAAACATTTTAGGATTGAGTCTAGAATTTTTAAGCATCTAGGTTGTTTACATTTGCATAAGGGGTTAAAGTTTTCTTAAAAAGGTGTTTTAAGCTTAAGAATGGTTTCAATATCCTAGTTGGTAGTTCTCTAATGCTTTGCTCACACTTTGAAAGTAAGTTCTTACCATGCTTGGATCACTAGTCTTGATTATCGTGACTTGAATTGAACACTAGTGATTTGAAACATGTCCTATTAAGTGAGAACCCTAATTTGAATTTTTAAATATCTTTCTTATGCACTTGAAACTGAACACATGGATCTTAAAAATATTTAGGCTCTCTTCCTCCTTTTACCACTCTTTGTGAGCCTAAGTAGAACTCCCACCTTGACCCTTACCTTTCTTTGAAGCCAAGTTTTCGTGTGTGACATAATTGTGAGGCCTCTTCCGGTTTGAACTTAGCATAAAGTGTTACGTTTAGGCGACATGATTAGGTTCTCATATGATTGCTAGCTTTGCATCTCAAAGCTAGATGAAGGATTAGGATAAGTTTGGGAGATCATTGGGGTTGCTTTCATGTTTATATGTTTTCGGTTTCAAAAGAGTTTGGTATTTGAAGTGAATAAAAGGTTTTAAGAGAAAGGTTTTGTGTTTAAAATATAAAATGCTCTAATAATTTGAGAAGATAGCTCCCTCAAAATAAAAATAAAAAAGAAAAAAAAAGAAAAGAGCCTAAGTGCCAAAATAAAAAGAAAAGAAAAAGAAAGAAAGAAAAAAATAAAGAGAGCTATCAATAAGAAAGAAATAAGGAGCTTAATATTTTCAAACCTTTTCCCTAGCCTAAAAGAGCTAAGATGTTTTCTATTTTTATTTTGGGATTGCTAAGCTTTTGCTTTGGAGATAAGGGTAGATTTTAAGAGGGTGAGTGAGCTAAACAGAAAAAAAAATTAGAGGGGTTTTAGAATCATTGTTCGCTTGCATGGGTAGATGAGAATCTGATCATGTATGCATCAATTGCCTTTACCTTTAGCATTATGCATAAAGTTCTTACCATTTTCGAGAGAAACCCTTGCTTAAAATAAACCCTCTTTAAAATGATATCATTCTATGCTCATAGCCTTTACCCTTAGCCAAATGTGTTTTGCTTTAAAGTGCATAAGTTTGATTCATGGTTCGGTCATTAATGAATGTTGAAGGATGAGTTTCTTTGATTGTTTGGAATAGGAGAGTCATGATTCGAAATTCTTTGTGCGATGAGTATGGCTAAGTTCTTTGGAGTATGAGTGTGTGTATTGCATTTTAGAACTAGTAACTAGGACGTTGAGATTGATTCATTTGAAAAACACCTTTGCAAGAAGCTTAAACCCCGTTTGTTTTAAAACCTCTCTCCTTTCTTTAATTTTGTTTGCTTGAGGGCAAGCAAAAGGTAAGTTTGGGGAAGATGATATAGCTGCATATTCCATGCATTTTGCATACATATAAGTTAGTTTCTCACGCATATACATTGCATTTTAGGTTAGTTTGCATCACTTTAGGTCCTAGAGTGTTCTTGCGCCAGCATATGCATATTTCTTGCATATTGCATCTCATACAAGTTGTTTTCGGCTACTTTGGAGTCTTAGGGGGTTCGTGGACATGCTGAGGCTCGTGAAGAAGTTCGTGGGACTTGGAGAATTCAGGAATGCTTGCTAAGGACCAGAGATCGAGAGGAGGTTCGAGCATGGCCGGTCGATCTAGATGAGATCGACCATAAGAGTGAGTAGTCCATCCGATCCAAGGAAATTGATCGAGACGGAGATCGAGTGAAGCAATCGATCACGGAGTACGGACGTAAATGACGCCATGCAGAGCGAGAGTCAGATCGAGTCCACCACTCGATCATCCAGAGATCGACTCCAAGATCGAACGAAGCATTCGATCCACTGATATCCCTTGTATTTACACCATTTAGGGCTGCATTTAGTACATGTTTTGGTCCTCTTTTGCATATTTTCCCTTAGCTTTTGTCCCATTTTCTTCTCCCTTTAAACTTAGGTTGCATTAGGAGTATAAATTGCATTTTCCTTGCATATTGGATGTTTTTAGGTGCTTTTGGAGCTTAAAAGAGCTTGGAGGAGCTTTGGGAATGATCCAGGAGGCTAGCTGGAGAAAAGGGAGCAAGAAGGATCAAAGCAGAAGATCTATGCAGAAGTTTTCGGTCAGAGCCTGGTGATTTTCGGTCTCTGGTGACCGAAATGGAGCAGTATCGATCACCAGTATCGGTCTGATGTGGTCGACACAAACACACCGTCCTAATTTCGGTCGTCTGTGTCGATCACTAATGACCGATACAGATAAATGTCGGTCACTGGAGGTCGACACAACTGACCGATACTGACCCAGCCCGAACCTGTTTTTAATTACACTTTTGCCACCTTTCTAGGGTTTTCTCCCTTGGGCTATAAATAGCCCCTTTTTCTATATTTTCGGGAGGTCTTGTCAAAATACTGTTCTTAAGCTATTTCTTTAAGTTTATAAGACAATTTCTTTGCTTTGTTTAATACAATCAAGTATTTTCTTTCATCTTTCTTTCATCTTTCTTATAATCCTGATTAGCATCTTCTCCCTTTGTGATTTGGTGTTAAACATGATTATGAGTGAGTAGTTACCTTAGGGTTTCTAGATGTGGTAGATTAGGGGAATCTATGGCTTGATTAAGGCTTGTTATGTGCTTCTGTTTATGGGTTCCTCTCTATTAATCTGTTATTCATGCTAGAATAGTCTTGATCAAACTGGTCTAGGTTGTTAGCTTTCTCTTATGCCCACCAAGTGTTTGATGAAATGTTGAACCTGTTTAATAGAGGATTTGCTGGCCTTGGCTCAAGAGATTGACTGTTTGAGTCTTGCTTGCTTGATGTTTTAGCACTAATGAGAGTTAGTTCTTGTTAAGATGTTTAGCAAAGGGTTATTTGCCACGAGAATGGATCCAACTAGCTTAGTTGTGAACTCTATGTCTAGAAACCACCATTGCTTGCTTACTTGCTTACTTGCTTGATCAATGTAGTTTGAAACAGCCTTAATCAATGTCTGAAATTTCCCAAAGTCAATAACCACATCTAGGAACTTGTCTTTCTCCAATTTGAATTTCGGATTTGCTCTGTTTTGCTCTGTTTTTCTTGCTTAGAATTGCTTAGTTTGCTTTTGCTTTCACCTTGTTGCTGCTTGGTTCACTTAGGTTGTTAGAACTGTTGCTTAGGCAACAAAACCCCTTTACTGGCTTGCTTGACTTAGAGATTCCACTCTCAACTCTTCTGTCTTTCAACTCTTCCTATTTGGATTGATACAACCCTATGCTATACTGCAACTGACTAGTACAAGCTAGGGAAATTGTCCTACAAGTGGTAAAACCCTTTTATCATCCACCGAGGAAGATCGAGACACAAACCGAGCTGAAGGCACGATGTCCGAAGATGATCGAGAGAGATGCTCGATCTCGAGGTCGATCTCAGTGCACTTTAACCGTTTTTGGCCGCTAGCGAGGGGGAGACCATCGAGCTGTTTGGCCTATTTTGGGAAGACGGCGATCATGCTTTCTCACACACGTTTTCACTTAATCATTTTTCATCTTTTTCTCTCTGTTCGTAGGCGATTTCGCCATTGTTAGACTTTGAAGCTTTGTTCTTCAATCTCTGAATAGTATAAGTTTAAATCCATTGCTCTTTATGTTTATGAGTTCATCCTTTATGCTTTGCTTTGTTTACTTAATATGTAGTGAGTAGTTTAATCGGGTTTTGGGGTTCAGAGGAATCAAAGGGGTCAAAAAGGTTTTCAAGTTTGGTGTTTTCTTGTTCTCCATGGCTTTCTCTTCTAGGATGTCCAGTTCTTAAGGCTTAAAGAGTCTCACGCCAAGATCTTTATGATCAGAGAGAGCTCTTACCTTGAAAGGATCCAGAGGTCTCTGAAAATCACATCCTAGAGACTAGTTACCCTCTCCCAAACGCTATGGTAGTTTAGGGGACTAGTTAAGCCGCGTGTTTGAAATCTGATTTCCTTGCCCTTCAATCTCTTTTTCCGCCAAACGCCATGGGTCTGGAGGAGAGAATGAAGGAGTGGTCCATACCACACGCCATGGATGGATATTGTTTTGTTTTCAAGGCTTAGAGAATCTCACAAAGTGAGTAGATCTAGAATTTTCAAACCAAGCTTGAACCTTTGAGACCCTTGAACATGAACCTCAACCCTGGACCCACTTTCTTAGTATTCTTATATCATTGTTAGTCATTCGCTTGTTACCTGTTGCATCCTGGTCATTAGTTTCATTGCATTTGAACTTTTAGAAGAAATCGATCGTTGTTGCTCGATCTAGTGGTCGATCCTGTGGTCGATCCACTAGTCGATTTTTTATAAATTCATAGCTTTGCATTTTAATCATTCTGTTTGTTCGTCGTGGTAGTTCACTCGTTCCAGGTAATTTTGAAATAGTTTTCCATTGCATTTAGTCGTTGCATTTAGTTTTTAGGATTTTCACAAAACCGTTCATCATTTGCCTAGCTTTACTCGATCCTTGCATTCTCATTGCACTTTCTAGCTCCTAGGTTGGATTTATTCCTTTTGCATGCTATACTACGACTGTGTGCTGTTTGAGTTTTGATAACTTCCTGTTGCATTGCATCACTCCCTTTTTACATTGATAAAAACTTGTTATCAATCACGTCAGCTTCTAATAGCTTAAAAAATCTCTTTCTTAACAATCTCTTTCAAATTAGGATTCAAACGCCTTTGATGTTCTATAGAACAGGCGTTCTCATTATCCAAGTGAATCCTATGAGTGCAAAGCATTGGTGAAAGGCCCTTGATGTCACTTAGAGAGTACCCAATGGCCTTCCAATACTTTCTCAACTCAGTTAAGAGCGAGTGCAACTCAGCATCACTTAAGTTCTCATTCACAATCACATGATAGGTTTCGTTAAGCCCTAAGAAAGCATACCTTAGCGCTTTTGGGAGCTCCTTAAGGTCCACCTTTGGGGCTAGCAGCTCGCTCCAATCATCCCCGTGGCTGTTGCTGTTGTTTTCCTCCTTGGAACCCGCCTTAGAACCCGAGACATGACCCTTGAGGCTGCTTTCTTGAACCGTTGTCCCCTCTGGAATCGAGTCATCCAGTCGATCTTGCTCTCGATGTCTTCTAGATCGAGCAGTTTCACTCGATTCACTCACTCGATTTAATGTGGATTGGGTGAGAGATCGAGACGCTGGGTCGATCTCCAGATTGGATCCTGAACTGATCGGAAAGCATCTCTCGATCTCGGACTTGATTAATTTCTCGGATCGATCACCCTCCTCGATTTGACTGTCGATTGTTGCACCGGATCGAGTTGTGTTCTCGATTATCTTGTTGATTTGACCCCAGGATCGAGTAATGTCATCGATCTTGGAGTCGATCTCTAGGCAAGCGCTTTCATCTTCTAGCACAACTCTCCTTGAATCAAGCAGGTTAACGTATTCCTGAGTCCTCTGATCCAAGTAACCAAACTTTCCTGGCTCCTTAGTCAATGCAAGCTTCAAATGATCCTCCTGAGCCAACTCTTCTAGCAACTCATCCGCTAAAGCATCCAACGTCTCGATGTAGAAAGCTGGCTATCGTAGGCTTCTTCAAAACCTCATTGATATCAAAGTCCAGCCTTATATCTTTGCCCTAGTGCAGAGCTATCTTCCCGTTCTTGACGTCTATGATGGCTCTGGCGGTGGCTAAGAATGGTCTACCGAGAATGAGCGGATCCTTAGGTTCTTCATCCATTTCCAACTCAACGAAGTCTGTAGGCACGTTTACACCGCTGATTCTCACTGGCAAGTCCTCAAGCAAACCCACAGGTAACCTCACGCTCCTATCAGCTAGTACCAACGAGATTCTAAAATCTTTGAACCGGGTAAAGCCAAGTTTCTTTGCCACGGAATGAGGCATCAGATTTATACTAGCTCCGAGGTCGCAAAGACAACTCTTGAACTCTAAAGGACCTAAAGTGCAAGGTATATTGAAGCTTCCAGGATCTCCCCACTTCTTGGGAACTATCTCCTTGTGTATTACGGCGCTGCATTCTTCACTAAGTACTAGCACTTCCTTGCTTTCCTTATTCTTCTTTACAAGCGTGTGTTTGAAGAATTTGGCGCACTTAGGCATCATTGCAAGGCAGTCCACGAGAGGTAGCTTGATCTCTACGTCCTTAAGATGCTTCTCAAAAAAGATTCTATGCTTCTCTATGAGTTGCTTCTGGAAGTGGCCAGGAAAAGGTAGCTTTGGTACATACGTTGGAGGCACATAATCGTCCTTCTCCTTAGCAGCTTGCTCTGCTTTCTTCTCTACAGCCGTTTTCTCACCGCTCCTTGGTCCTTGAATCCAAACATTGTTAAAGTTGATCTCATCATCAGCTGAAAGCTTACCCTCCCCCTTTTGAATTACAACGTCCTCATTGTGCTTAGGAATAACCGTAGGTGCAAGCTCTTTCCCACTCCTTAGCGTGATGGCGTTGGCGTATTCCTTGGGATTCTGCTCACACTTGCCCGGTAAGCTATTCTGACTACTTGTTCTCGCCTTTCCTTTCTCTAGCTGCTTGATATTGTTATTCAAGTTTGTAATCTGAGTAGAGAAATCAGTGAGTTAGGAGTCTAAACGAGTGTTCATCTCGGCAAACTTCTGATTTGTAGATGCTTGCCCTTGAATCAATTGTTGAAACATTGCTTGGACAGGATTAACTTGTTGTTGCTGCATCGGTTGTTGTTGAGGAACAAAGCCCGGAGGGTACATTGGCGTATAACCCTTGTTTCCTTGCTGTTGTCCTTGGAAGTTGCTCTGCCCTTGCCCTTGGAAGCCACAACTCGGCTGAAAGCCTTTGTTGTATGGTACGAAAGGCTTTGCTTGCTGAGCAGGGTACACTTGATCTTTAGGGTTCGCGACATTGGCTGCTTTGGAGTCGTGGAGGTTCGTGGACATATTGACGCTGATGTAGCAGTTCGGGGGAGCTCGGATATATGCTAAGGATCAGAGATTGAGGAGCAGATCGAGCATGGCTGGTCGATCTAGGAGTTGATCGACCAGAAGATCGAGCCAACCAGGCGATCCAAAGAGAATGATCGAGACAAGGATCGAGTGAAGCAATCGATCAAACGGTACGGACGTATATGACGCTATGCAGAGCGAGAGTCAGATCGAGTACACCACTCGATCCAGCAAAAGATCGATACCGAGATCGGATGCAACACTTGATTCGCCGATGATGATCGAGACCAGATCGAGCCAAAGACACGATGTCCGGATATGATCGAGAGAACCGCTCGATCTTGGAATCGATCTCTGTCCTTTCAACCGTTTTTGGCCGCTAGCGAGGGGGGGACCATCAGCTTGTTTCTGCATTTTGGGAAGGCGGCGACGTCCTTTTCCCACAACAATTTTAGATCCTTATCTTTTTCCTGATGTTTTCTCTCTCGTTTTCGTGAAGAACACCATTGTCGAACTCGCGTTTTTCTTAAGCTTTGTAATCGAATCATTTCCGTTTCAATCTAGTTTTCTTTTCATGTTCATCGTCTCGCTTTACATGCTTTGCTTGATTTACTCTATGTGTAGTGAGTAGTTTATTTGGGTTCGGGGTTGAGAGGATTAAGGGGTCTAAAGGGTTTCGATCTTGGGGTTTTTCTAAACGTTTTCAATGGCTATCTCTTCTAAGGTGTTGAGATCTCAATGCTTGAAGACTCTCGCGCCAAGAGCTTCATGATCCGAGAGGTTCCTTACCTTGACAGGATTCAGGAACCTCGGAAGATCACACCTTAGAGACTAGTTACCCCTTCCCAAAAGTCATTGAAGTTTGGGGGATTAGTTAAGCCATTCGTTTGAAATCTGTTTTCCTTGCCCTTCGACCTCTCTTTCCACCAAAAGCCATGGGTTTGGAGGAGAGGATGAAGGAGTGATCTATACCGAAAGCCACGGATAGATCTTGCTTAGTTTTAGTTTTCAAGGCTTAGAGATCCTCACCAAGTGAGTTGATTTAAAGTTTTAAACCCATGGTCGAACCTTTGAAACCTCTGACCATGAATCTCAACCCTAGTCTCTTTTTCTTAGCATCTTTACATCTTATCTCGTCTTTCGCTTGATCTCTGATAGCATCCTGGTCCTTAGTTTTACTGTTCTTGCATTTTTAGACGAGATCGATTGTTACTGCTCGATCTAGTGGTCGATCTCATGGTCGATCCACTAGTCGAATTTTAATAATTCGAAGCTTTCTCCTTTAATTATTCTGCTTGTTTCTCGTGGTAGTTTCTTCCTTTCTAGTATTTTTAAAATAGGTTTCATTCCATTAAAGTTGCTGCATCTAGTTTTTAGAGATTTTCTCATAAGTCATCTCATTTCGCTTAGATTTGCATTAGTCCTTGTATTCTCTGTGCATTCTCTATCATCCTAGGCATGGATTGACTCTCTCTTGCTTGCTGTACTACAACATGTCTTGCATTTGAGTTTGATAACCTCACTGCAATTTAACCCTTGCTCAAAAAAGTGTTTATCAAATGGCGCCGTTGCCATCCTACGACTGTTTAGAGAATATAGAGATTTGGGACTTAGCAAAGACTAAGTCTTTACCTTTTTCAAGTTACTAATCATTCTACTCTCAACCGTGTGTTTTCAGGTACATGAATCTTCGTTCAAGGGGAGACAACAATCTACTACAACCCTTAGACAACATTCATCAACTTGGTCACTCACGGCAAAGGAGAGCCAGAGAACAAACAAGAGCCTTTGAGGAGATTGTTCAGCACGGTTTGGTTGACTTTGAAGCTATGGCTGAACACGAGCATCCAGAAGGACCTCCTCCAGCTCACGGGGCAGCAAGACGAGGCAATGTAAACCCCCAACACGCGGCTAGACCCCCAAGGATTATAGGAGCCGGAGATGCTCCTAATACTCACCACAATAGGTTTGGGATCACTCCTCCTCCTGTGCAAAACAATAACTTCGAGATCAAGCCAGGTTTCATCTCAATGGTGCAAAACAACAAGTTCCACGGCTTAGCAATGGAAGACCCCTTGGAGCACCTAGACAACTTCGAGCAAGTATGTTGGATGATAAAGATCAATGGCATATCCGAAGATGCTTTCAAGCTGCGTCTCTTCCCCTTTTCACTCGGAGACAAAGCCAGACATTGGGAGAAGACCCTCCCACAAGGCACCATCACATCATGGGCCGAGTGTAAGAAGGCTTTTCTCTCAAATTTCTTCTCAAGCACCAGGACAGCACGGTTGAGAAGCAAAATCAGCGGTTTCACTCAAAGGAACAATGAGACATTCAACGAGGCAATGGAGCGTTTCAAAGACTACACGATCCAATGTCCTCATCACGGGTTCAGCGAGGAGACACTACTCAGTACCATATACCGTGGAGCTTCACCAAAGATCAGGTTGTTGCTTGACACAGCTAGCAAAGGGAACTTCCTCGGTCAGGAGGTAGAAGAGGGTATGGAGCTGATAGAAAACTTGGCATTGAGTGATGGCAATTACGCTGAGGATTATGACCGTGCACCGAGAGGATCAGAGTTAGAGTCTCACAAGAAGGAGCTCAAATCTTTGCATGAGAAGATAGATAAGCTGGTGTTAGCCAATCAGAAGAATGTTCACTTTGTTGGTGAAGCTGATGAGAACCAAGAGGAGTTAGAGTTGAGCCAAGAAGAGCCAATTGGGTGGCGGGACAGAACAACTACAAATCTCAGGGCTACAACCAAGGCTACCAGAACAACAACCTCTCTTACCGAAGCACCAACATAGCCAACCCTAAAGATCAAGTGTACCCTGCTCAGCAAGCAAAACCTTTCATCCCTTACAACAAAGGTTTCCAACCGAGTGGTGGTTTCCAAGGTCAAGGGCAGAACAACTTCCAAGGGCAACATCAAAATAACAAGGGTTATACACCTAACTACCCTCCGGGCTTTGCACCTCAGCAGCAACAACCGATGCAACAACAAGTTGATCCGGTCCAAGCAATGTTTCAACAGCTAATACAAGGGCAAGCCTCTACAAACTAGAAGTTCGCCGAGATGAACACTCGTCTAGACTCGTCTCTCACTGACTTCTCCACTCAGATCACCAACTTAAACAACAAAATCAAGCAGCTAGAGAAAGGGAAAGCGAGTACGAGTGGTCAGAATAGTCTTTCGGGAAAGTGTGAGCAGAATCCCAAGGAGTATGCTAATGCCATAACGTTGAGAAGCGGCAAAGAGCTCGAACCTCCGGTCTCTAACAAGAACAACGAGGACGTTGTAATTCAAGAGGGGGAGGGTAAACCTTCGGCTGATGATGATGAGATTAACTTTGACAACGTTTGGATCCAAGGGCCAAGAAGAGGAGACAAAGCAGTTGCTGAGAAGAAAGCTGAGCAAACCACTAAGGAGAAGAATGCTTATGTGCCTCCACCTTATGTACCTAAGCTGCCTTTTCCTGGCCGCTTCAAGAAGCAACTCATAGAGAAGCATAAAATCCTCTTTAAGAAGCATCTTAAGGACGTGGAGATCAAGCTACCTCTCGTTGACTGCCTTGCAATGATGCCTAAATGCGCCAAATTCTTCAAAGACACTCTCGTGAAGAAGAATAAGCAAAGCAAGGAGGTACTTGTTCTAAGTGAAGAGTGTAGTGCTGTAATACATAAGGAGATAGTCCCTAAGAAGTTGGGAGACCCTGGAAGCTTCACTATACCCTGCACTTTAGGCCCTCTAGAGTTCAAGAGTTGCTTATGTGATCTCGGAGCTAACATAAACCTGATGCCTCACTCCGTGGCTAAGAAGCTTGGTTTTACTCGTTTCAAAGACTGTTGGATCTCGTTGGTACTGGCTGAAAGGAGTGTGAGGCTACCAGTGGGGCTGCTTGAAGATTTACCGGTGCGAATCAGTGGTGTGAACGTGCCTACGGACTTTGTCGTGTTGGAGATGGATGAAGAGCCTAAGGATCCACTCATCTTAGGGAGACCATTCCTTTCAACCGCCGGGGCTATCATAGATGTGAAGAATGGGAAGATTGCCTTGCATTTGGGAAAGGAGATAAGGCTTGACTTCGACATCAATGAGGTTCTGAAGAAGCCGACCATTGAAGGGCAAGCTTTCTATATTGAAACGATGGATGCTTTAGCGGATGAGTTGCTGGAAGAGCTGGCTCTAGAAGGCCATCTGAAGCTAGCACTGACTAAGGAGCCAGGGGAGTTTGGCTATGTGGACCAGAGGACCCAGGAGTACGTCAACCTGCTGGATTCTAGGAAGATTGTTAAGAAAGATGAAAGTTGGTGCATCTAGTTTTTAGAGATTTTCTCATAAATCATCTCATTTCGCTTAGATTTGCATTAGTCCTTGTATTCTCTGTGCATTCTCTATCATCCTAGGCATGGATTGACTCTCTCTTGCTTGCTGTACTACAACATGTCTTGCATTTGAGTTTGATAACCTCACTGCAATTTAACCCTTGCTCAAAAAAGTGTTTATCAAATGGCGCCGTTGCCGGGGAGTTGCTTGCTGCCTAGAGATCGACCCCGAGATCGAAGCTATCACTCGATCCAGGAGTCAGATCGACAAGGAAATCGAGAACACAACTCGATCCGGTGCAACAATCGATGAACAGATCGAAAAGAATGCTCGATCAGGAAAAACAATCGAGTCGACGATCGAGGGAGACCTCCCGATTATTTTGGGGTCCAATCAAGAGATCGACTCAGCGTCTCGATCCCTTACTCGATCCACATCAAATTGAGTAAGTGAATCGAGCGAAATGGCTTGATCTAGACGACATCGAGAGGAGAATCGACCGGAGGACTCGATTTCAGAAGGGATAGCGATGGAGGAAAGCAGTTTGAAGGGCCATGTCTCGGGTTCAAAGGAGAGTTCCAAGGAGGAAAGCAACAACAACAGCCACGAGTATGACTGGAGTAAGCTGTTAGCCCCAAAGGTGGACCATAAGGAGCTCCCAAAAGGGCTAAGGTATGCTTTCTTAGGGCCTAATAACACCTATCCCGTGATTGTGAATGAAAGCCTTAGTGATGATGAGTTGCACTCGCTCCTGACTGAGCTGAGAAAGTATAGGAAGGCCATTGGGTACTCTTTAAGTGACATCAAGGGCCTTTCACCAATGCTTTGCACTTATAGGATTCACTTGAATAATGAGAACGCCTCTTCTATAGAACATCAAAGGCGTTTGAATCCTAATTTGAAAGAGGTTGTTAAGAAAGAAATCCTTAAGCTTTTAGAGGCTGACGTGATCTATCCGATAAGTGACAGCACGTGGGTTTCTCCTGTACACGTGGTGCCTAAGAAGGGAGGGATCACGGTCATAAGGAATGAAAAGGATGAGCTTATCCCTACTAGAACCATTACTGGTCATAGGATGTGCATTGATTATAGGAAACTTAACCTTGCGACTAGGAAAGACCATTTCCCTTTGCCTTTTATTGATCAAATGCTTGAGAGACTTGCTAATCACCCTTACTACTGTTTTCTCGATGGATATAGCGGTTTCTTTCAAATACCAATTCACCCAAATGATTAGGAGAAGACGACCTTCACATGTCCCTACGGTACCTTTGCGTATCGAAGGATGCCGTTTGGATTATGTAATGCACCGGCTACGTCTCAGCGGTGTATGATGTCGATCTTCTCTGATCTTATAGAGGAGATGGTAGAGGTGTTCATGGATGACTTCTCTGTCTATGGTGCGTCCTTTTCTGCGTGTTTGTTGAATCTTTGCAGGGTACTAAAACGTTGTGAAGAGACAAACTTGGTGCTGAACTGAGAGAAATGCCACTTTATGGTTAAGGAAGGAATCGTGCTTAGTCATAAGATATCAGAGAAGGGCATTAAAGTTGATCAGGCTAAAGTGGAGGTCATGATGGGTCTTGAGCCGCCAGTTAATGTTAAGGGAGTCAGAAGCTTCTTGGGACACGCAGGGTTCTATAGGCGCTTCATCAAGGATTTCTCCAAGATTGCACGCCCTCTTACACGGCTGTTATACAAGGAAGCTGAGTTTGTATTTGATGAGGAGTGTTTGAAAGCTTTCATGACCATCAAGGAAGCCCTTACATCAGCTCCTATAGTCCAAGCACCAGACTGGTCTCTTCCCTTTGAGATCATGTGTGATGCTAGTGACTACGCCGTAGGAGCCGTTCTTGGTCAGAAGAAAGACAAGAAGCTGCACGTGATCTACTATGCTTCAAGAACCTTGGATGACACGCAAACAAGATACACCACTACAGAGAAGGAGTTGCTTGCAGTAGTCTTCGCCTTTGAGAAGTTCAGATCGTATCTTGTTGGTTCCAAGGCTATTGTATACACGGATCACGCTACCTTGCGATACATCTACTCGAAGAAAGACACTAAGCCTCGGCTCTTAAGATGGATTCTCTTACTCCAGGAGTTTGACATGGAGATTATAGATAAGAAAGGAATAGAAAACGGAGTCGCTGACCATCTCGCACGGCTAAGGATCAACGAGTCTCTCCCCTTAGATGACTCTCTTCCAGAAGAGCAGCTCATGGCGATTACCACGGCTGTTTGTGGAAAGCTAGAAGGGAGGTTTGAGGAAGTGTTGAGTTTCAAAGAGGAGGATCTACCGTGGTATGCTGATGTAGTGAACTATCTAGCGTGTGGTGAGGAGCCAACACATCTCAACAGCTATCACAAGAAGCGGTTTATGAGAGAGGCTAGTGACTACTTTTGGGACGAGCCCTACTTATACAAGAGAGGAGTAGACAGTTTGTACCGGAGATGTGTTACAAAGGAAGAAGCCAGGCACATCCTCTATCATTGCCATGGCACTTCCTACGGAGGACACTTCGCCTCATTCAAGACTGCCACGAAAGTGTTGCAAGCCGGTTTCTGGTGGCCGTCCATTTTTAAAGATGCACACGAGTTTGTGAAGAGCTGTGAGGCATGTCAACGAGTAGGGAATATCACTAAGAGGAACGAAATACCTCAAGTTCCCATCTTCGAGGTTGACGTGTTCGACGCGTGGGGGATAGACTTCATTGGGCCATTTCGTTCTTCATATGGCAACAAATACATCTTAGTAGCAGTGGATTATGTCTCTAAATGGGTTGAGGCTGTTGCTTCCTCTACAAATGACTCTAAGGTGGTAATCAAGCTGTTCAAGAGTATCATCTTCCCGAGGTTTGGGGTACCTAAGGTTGTCATAAGCGATGGAGGAAGCCACTTTAAAAACAAGGTCTTTGAGAACCTCTTGAGAAAGTATGGAGTTAAGCATAAGGTGGCTACACCGTATCATCCTCAAACAAGCGGTCAAGTGGAAGTCTCCAACAGGCAAATCAAGGCTATACTAGAGAAGACCGTCGGAGCAACAAGGAAAGACTGGGCAGTGAAGCTGGACGACGCTCTTTGGGCCTACTGTACCGCCTTCAAAACGCCGATTGGTACAACTCCTTTCACTCTACTCTATGGCAAGGGCTGTCACCTCCCGGTTGAGCTGGAACACCGTGCGTTGTGGGCTGTGAAGAGGCTGACCTTTGACCTCAAGACTGCTCAGGAGAGGCGCCTTATTCAGCTACACGAACTGGATGAGTTGAGGCTGAACGCTTACGAGAGCTCTCGGATATACAAGGAGCAGACTAAGGAGACTCATGACAAGAAGTTGGTTGCCAAGGAGCTTAAGGAAGGAGGGCTAGTGTTGCTGTACAACTCGAGGCTCAAACTCTTCCCGGGCAAGCTGAAATCAAGGTGGAGCAGACCATTCGTGATTCAAGAAGTGTTGCCTTATAGAGCTGTTACTCTGATGGGAAAAAGTGGCAGTGCATTCACCGTCAACGGACACAGAGTCAAGCCTTACTTGGCAGACGGCTATGACAAGGAGAGTACCTCGGTGCTTCTCCAAGACCCACCATCCGCGTAAACCAAGTAAGGTCTAGCTAAAGACGTTAAAGAAAGTGCACTTGGGAGGCATTCCCATGTTTATCTTGTACATATTCCTGCTTTATTTCCCTCGGAGACGTTAAATGGATCGACCGATCTAATTTCTCTCGGGAAAATCTGTTGAAAATAGATCGATCACTCGACTCGATCCATCACTCGATCTATGCCAAATCGACCCCTAAATCGAGGACATAGCTCGATCATGAGGACTTAGCCGTGGAGCCAACATCTCAATGATCGAGAGAGCCAATCGATCCAAGACTCGATTCATCATGAATCGAGTCTCAAATCGAGTAACCCTCTCGATCTAAGCCATTATGGGCATGAGATCGAGTCCTAGATCGACCAAATAGACTCGATCTCATGCCGAGGTAACATTTTCTTTCCCTCCTTTACTCTTTTCCCTCCAACTTTTGAATTCAAAACTTGGTCAAGGCAAGCATCTTTGACAATGAAAGATGTGCCTTGACCAAGACTTTGTCAGAAAAACCACTTTTACTACCCATTGTTTTGGTTTTTGCTAGCCTTTAAATATTTCAACAACCTCTCACCCTCTCATTCCTGTTTTTCTCGAAAATTTTAAACGAAGAGAGTGAGAGTTTCGGTTTTCAAAAGCTAGCAAAGATATTCTGCATTTCTTGCAAAGGTATTTTCAAAAATTTAATGATTTAATTTAGAAAATTTCCTTTAAATTCGCAAGATCTTGTTCTAGAATATAGGGTCGGTTTTGATTTTTAAAAACTAGCTAAGTAAAAGGAATAATTCTAGATTTTTTAGTATCTAAAGATATGATTTTACCTTTATTTAGCTATAATTTTTATTTATTCCCCAAAATTCTAGGGTAGTTTTTATAAGTTCTCTCCTTCTCTTCTCTCATTCTCATCAAAACCGCCGTTTGCTTATCAAATTTCTTTAGAAACTTGTTTCAGGAACAATGGCCCCAAAGAGAACAAGAGAAGAGACAGCACAAGAAGGAGAAGGACAAGAAGTGGCAGTTCAAGAGAGGGTCAGATGGAGTAAGGATGAGAAGAGGGACAAGAAACGGCTGAAAAGGCTTCGGTTTGAGCCTACCAAGTTTGCTGATCGAGAGCTGTTGTCCAAGCTAGGGATTCTTGGGGATTTCGACCAACTCCTCAAGAACATTGGCTTGAGATGTCTGTCACGGATGGATTGCCCAACCATTCCTGAAGTGACAATAGACTTCCTTGCCACCTTGGAGTTCCGTTACGAGAATCCTAGCGCACCCGTCCCTTCCCAAGGTCGCCTCTACTTCAAGGTTGGACGTCAAGCCTATACACTCTCCATCCCTGAGCTATGCCAAGCTTATGGTCTCAACGCGGATGCCTACAAGGTCGAGTTCCCAGCCTTCAAGAAAGCCGACGACTTTTGGGACCTGATCAGCAATGAAGACTACAAGGCCAGCACCGCCAAGATCAAGCGAGTAAGGAGCCCGGTGCTGAGGTACACTCTGAAGCTGATTGCCAACACGTTTAGTGGAAGATCTGTTGCTCCTACGGTCACGAAGACAGAGCTGTGCTTCTTGTTCCAAGGTGTGAAGCACTTGGTGTGTGATCCGGATGCAAATGACGAGCCCATGGAGGATGAAATCGGCGATGAAGTGAACTACGGGTGTGTGCTCGCAGCTTCCTTGGTGAAATACAAGGCTTATGCCTTGAGGTGCAAGGCAACTTCCTCTTACATTGGCGGTTTCCTTACTCCTCTGTTCGTGCAAGCTGGTGTGCCCATTCACGACTTTGCTCACGTCCCAACCAGAGCTTTCATGGACGAGGCATACATGAGGAACACTGACAGCTTGGGACGCACGCCAGCGGAAGGGTTCTACGCCTACCTCTTCATAGACGACGAAGATAAGAAGAGAGTGTGCATCCTGCCCAACAAAGATGAAACCGAGCTGCTTGGTGTTGGGAACATCGAGTTCTTGCCCACGGAGGAAGAATGCTTTGCCCCTTTAGGAGGACCACCTGCTTCAGCGATTGCCCCTCTTCAAAGGTCAGAGTCTCCAGCCACGGAAGATGAGATGCCCGAGGCCTACACACTTCCCAAGCTAGACTTCGAGCTGAGGACAAAAACCGAGAAGTTCCTAGCACCAGTTGTGGAGATGCAAAGGAAGATCAACAAGTGGCAAGGCAAGATGCTCAAGAAGCTTGGAAAGAAAGTCAAGGCACTTCAGGGAGGCTCGCCTAAGAAAGCTGCAAGTCAAGAGGTGTAACAACCCGTGAAGAGAAGGCTCTCAACCGGTGGAGTTGTCATCTGCGAAACCCAAGGAGGAACCATTCAGCCGGCGCGCCACTCTCTCCAAGAACCAGCCGACAAGGGCAAAGCAACAGTCTCTAGCTCCTCTGGAACATCCTCAAGTTCCAGCCGAGACTAGACCAGAGGTAACAACCTTCTTCCATTGTACATAACCGCTTATATCTGCTTCTTTTTGCTTTGTGTTTTGCTACTCCTTCGAATGAGTTTGCCACCGGGACGGTGTCAAGCAAGTTTGGGGGAGTACATGTGTGATTTGACTTGTGTTCTTTGATCTTATTTCCTTTAGCATCCTTGAGTCTTTAGTTCATGAAAAATTGGTAAAATTTTTAAAATTCTTTCAAAGATTCATGTAGTTGCATTCATCTTTTTAAAACATGTTAGGATTGAGTCTAGAGTTTCTCATAACATCTAGGTTGTTTGCATTTTGCATAAGGGGTTAGAATTTCTTAAAAAGGTGTTTTTACTTATGAATTGTTTCAATGCCCTAGTTAGTAGTTCTCTAATGCTTTGTCTATGCTTTGAAAGTAAGTTATTACCATGCTTGGATCACTTGTTAGGATTTTCGTGGCTTGAATTGAACTCTCATGATTTGAAACTCATCCTAATAAGTGAGAACCTTAATTTGAAATTCTAATTATCATCCTTATGCATTTGAAAATGAACACATGGTTTTAAAATATTTAGGCTCTCTTCTTCCATTTTACCACTCTTTGTGAGCCTAAGTAGAACTCCCTCCTTGAACCCTACCCTTCTTTGAAGCCAAATGTTCTTGTGTGACATCTTTGTGAGGCCTTCCTTTCGGTTTGAACTTGGCATAAAGTGTTTGGTTTAGGCGACATGATTTGGTTTTCATATGATTGCTAGCTTTGCATTTTGAAGCTATGTATAGGCTTAGGATAAGTTTGGGGGATCATTGGGGTTGCTTTCTTGCCTATTTGTTCTCCGTTTCAAAGAGCTTTGTGTTTTAAAGAAAGAAATGGGTTTTAAGTGAAAGGTTGTTTTTGAAACTAAGTATGCTCTAATAAATTTCAGGAGGTAGCTCTCCCAAAATAAAATAAAAAAAAAAGAGAAAAGAAAAGAAATAAAAAGAAATAAAAAGAGCCTAAGTGCCAAATGAAGAAAAAAATAAAAAGAAAAAAAATAATAATAAGAGAGCTACCAATAAGAAATATCTAAAGAGCAAAAATATTTTTCAAAACCTTTTCACTAGCCTAAAAAGTTTAAAAATGTCCTTGTTTCGGATTGGGGGTTGCTAAGTTTTGTGAAGAAAAAGGGTAGACTCTTAAGTGGTGAGTGAGGATAAATTTGTTAAATGAGAGGGGTATATGATTGTTTGATAGTTTACATGGGTAGATGAGAATCTAATCATGTATGCATAAATTGTCTTTACCTTTAGCATTATGCACAAGTTCAGCCATTTTTTAGAGAAACCCTTGTTCTAATTATAAACCCTTTTCAAATGAGATCATTCAATGCTCATAACCTTCACCCTTAGCCAAATGTGTTTTGCTTTAAAGTGCATAAGTTTGATTCATGGTTCGAATGTTAATGAATGTTAAAGGATGAGTTTCTTTGATTGTTAGGAATAGGAGAGTCTTGATTTGAATTTCTTTGTGTGATGAGTATGGCTAAGTTCTTTGGAGTATGAATGTAAGCATAGCATTTTAGAACTGTTAACTAGGACATTGAGATTGATTCATTTCAAAAGGCACCTTTGCAAAAAGTTTAAACCCCCATTCATTTTTCGGAAAACCTCTCTTCCTTACTTATTTTCTGTTGCTTGAGGGCAAGCAAGAAGTAAGTTTGGGGGAGTTGATGTTATTGCATATTGCATACATTTTGCATACTCATTAGTTAGCTTTTCATGCATTTGTATCACGTTTTAGGTTAGATTGCATCACTTAGGGTCCTAGAGCATTCTTGCATCAGCATACGCATTTTCCTTGCATTTTGCATCACATTCAGGTTGTTTCTGGCTGCTTTGGAGTCGTGGATGTTCGTGGACATATTGAGGCTGATGTAGCAGTTCAGGGGAGCTCGGATATATGCTAAGGATCAGAGATCGAGGAGCAGATCGAGCATGGCCGGTCGATCTAGGAGTTGATCGACCAGAAGATCGAGCCAACCAGGCGATCCAAGGAGAATGATCGAGACAAGGATCGAGTGAAGCAATCGATCAAACGGTACGGACGTAAATGACGCCATGCAGCGTGAGAGTCAGATCGAGTACACCACTCGATCCAGCCGAAGATCGATACCGAGATCGGATGCAACACTCGATTCGCCGATGATGATCGAGACCCAGATCGAGCCAAAGACACGATGTCCGGATATGATCGAGAGAACCGCTCGATCTTGGAATCGATCTCTGTCCTTTCAACCGTTTTTGGCCGCTAGCGAGGGGGGGACCATCAGCTTGTTTCGGCATTTTGGGAAGGCGGCGACGTCCTTTTCCCACAACAACTTTAGATCCTTATCTTTTTCCTGATGTTTTCTCTCTCATTTTCGTGAAGAACACCATTGTTGAACTCGCGTTTTTCTTAAGCTTTGTAATCGAATCATTTCCATTTCAATCTAGTTTTCTTTTCATGTTCATCGTCTCGCTTTACATGCTTTGCTTGATTTACTCTATGTGTAGTGAGTAGTTTATTTGGGTTCGGGGTTGAGAGGATTAAGGGGTCTAAAGGGTTTCGATCTTGGGGTTTTTCTAAACGTTTTCAATGGCTATCTCTTCTAAGGTGTTGAGATCTCAATGCTTGAAGACTCTCACGCCAAGAGCTTCATGATCCGAGAGGTTCCTTACCTTGACAGGATTCAGGAACCTCGGAAGATCACACCTTAGAGACTAGTTACCCCTTCCCAAAAGTCATTGAAGTTTGGGGGATTAGTTAAGCCATTCGTTTGAAATCTGTTTTCCTTGCCCTTCGACCTCTATTTCCACCAAAAGCCATGGGTTTGGAGGAGAGGATGAAGGAGTGATCTATACCGAAAGCCACAGATAGATATTTCTTAGTTTTCAAGGCTTAGAGATCCTCACCAAGTGAGTCGATTTAAAGTTTTAAACCCAAGGTCGAACCTTTGAAACCCCTGACCATGAATCTCAACCCTAGGCCCTTTCTCTTAGCATCTTTACATCTTATCTCGTCTTTTGCTTGATCTCTGATAGCATCCTGGTCCTTAGTTTTACTGTTCTTGCATTTTTAGACGAGATCGATTGTTACTGCTCGATCTAGTGGTCGATCTCATGGTCGATTCACTAGTCGAATTTTAATAATTCGAAGCTTTCTCCTTTAATTATTCTGCTTATTTCTCGTGGTAGTTTCTTCCTTTCTAGTATTTTTAAAATAGGTTTCATTCCATTTAAGTTGCTGCATCTAGTTTTTAGAGATTTTCTCATAAATCATCTCATTTCGCTTAGATTTGCATTAGTCCTTGTATTCTCTGTGCATTCTCTATCATCCTAGGCATGGATTGACTCTCTCTTGCTTGCTGTACTACAACATGTCTTGCATTTGAGTTTGATAACCTCACTGCAATTTAACCCTTGCTCAAAAAAGTGTTTATCAACATGCTTCTGGTTAGCCAACACCAGCTTGTCAATCTTCTCATGCAATGACTTAAGCTCTTTCTTTTGAGACTCTAGCTCAGAACCTCTCGGTGCACGGTCGTAGTCTTAGGCATAGTTGCCGTCGCTCAATGCCAAGTTCTCAATCAGCTCCATGCCCTCTTCTATCTCTTGACCAAGGAAATTTCACTTACTGGCTGTGTCAAGTAGCAAGCGAATCTTAGGTGAAACTCCGCGGTAGATAGTGCTTAGTAGAGTCTCTTCGCCGAAGCCGTGGTGAGGACACTGAATGGTGTAGTCCTTGAACCGCTCCATGGCTTCATTGAACGTCTCATTGTTTCTTTGAGTGAAGCCGCTGATCTCACTTATCAACCTTGCTGTTCTGGTGCTAGAGAAGAACTTTGAAAGGAACGCCTTCTTACACTCAGCCCAAGATGTAATGGTGCCTTGTGGAAGGGTCTTTTCCCAATGTCTAGCCTTGTCTCCAAAAGAAAATGGAAAGAGACGCAGCTTGAAAGCATCTTCAGATATGCCATTAATCTTGATCATCCCACATACTTGCTCAAAGTTATCAAGGTGCTTCAAGGGATCTTCCATTGCTAGCCCGTGGAACTTATTGTTTTGCACCATTGAGATGAATCCTGGCTTAATCTCGAAGTTGTTGTTCTGTACAGGAGGAGGAGCGATCCCTAACCTTTTGTGATAAGTATTGGGAGCATTTCCCGCTCCTTTGATCTGTGGGGGTCTAGCAGCGTGTTGGGGGTTTCCATTACCCCTTCCCACTGCCCCGTGAGCTGTAGGAGGTCCCTCTGGATGTTTGTGCTCAGCCATCGCTTCAAAATCCACTGAACCTTGCTGAACAATCTCCTCAAAAGCTCTAGCTTGCTCTCTAACTTTTCTTTGTCTTGAATGTCGGAGTTGATGAATGTTGTCCAAGGGTTGAAGTTGATTGTTGTCTCTCCTTGAACGTAGATTCATGTACCTCAAAGACACAAGTTTACGAGTAGAGGAATCAATATCCAAAAGAAAAACAAAGGCTTATTCTTTACTAAACCCCAAATCTCAATGCTTTCTAAACACTCCTAGGATGGCAATGGCGCCATTTGATAACAGGTTTTTGCTTGCTGTGATGTATCAAAGCTCAAATGCAACACTGAGATGTAGTATAGCATGCAAGTGAGTGTCAATCCACACCTAGCAGCAAGAAAGTTCAATGAGAATGCAAGGATCAAGTAAAGCTAAGCAAATGATGATAGCTTTTGTAAAATTTCTAAAAACTAGATGCAATGATCAAATGCAAAGCAAAACTATTTTAAAAATACTAGAAATGAGTTAACTACCACGAGGAGCAAACAGAATGATTAAGAGGCAAAGCTATGAATTTATAAAAATCGACTGGTGGATCGACCATAGGATCGACCACTAGATCGAGCAACAACGATCGATCTCGTCTAAAAGTTCAAGAGAAATGAAACTAATGACCAGGATGCGAACATATAGCAAGCGAATGATTAACAGAGATGTAATAAAACTAAGAAAGAGGGTCCAGGGTTGAGATTCTTGTTCAAGGGTTTCAAAGGTTCAAGCTTGGTTTGAAAACTTTAGATCTACTCACTTTGTGAGATTCTCTAAGCCTTGAAAACAAAACAAGATCCATCCATGGCGTGTGGTATGGATCACTCCTTCATTCTCTCCTCCAGACCCATGGCGTTAGGCGGAAAAAGAGATTGAAGGGCATAGAACTCAGATTTCAAACACACGGCCTAACTAGTCCCCTAAACTACCATGGCGTTTGGGAAAGGTAGACTAGCCTCTAGGATTCGACTTTCAAGGACCTCCGGATCCTGCCAAGGTAAGAGGCCCCTTGGATCATAAAGATCTTGGCGTGAGAGTCTCTAAGCCTTAAGAACTCGATATCCTAGAAGAGAAAGCCATGAAAAACAAGAAAACACCAAGCTTTGAAAACCTTTTTGACCCCTTTGAATCCTCTCAGCCCAAAAACCCGATGAAACTAGTCACTACACATAAAGTAAACCGAACAAAGCAAAAAAGGATGAACTAATAGACATGAAAAACGATTACTTTAAAACTTAAAACGATTCAATATTCAAGAACAAAGCTTCAAGGTCTAACAATGGCAAAAACGCGTTTGAACAGAGAGAAAAACTCTAAAAAGATAAAGTGAAAGCGTGTATCGATCTTCTTCGGTGGATCGAGTGCTTCGTTCGATCTTGGAGTCGATCTTTGGAGGATCGAGTGGTGGACTCGAACCGGCTCTCGCTCTGCATGGCGTCACTTACGTCCGTACTCCTTGATCGATCGCTTCACTCGATCTCCGTCTCGATCAGTTCCCATGGATCAGATGGACTACTCGATCTTCTGGTCGATCTCATCTAGATCGACCGGCCATGCTCGATCCGCTTCTCGATCTCTGATCCCTAGCAAGCATTCCTGAATTTTCCAAGTTCCCACGAACCTCCTCACGAGCCTCAACACGTACACGAATCTCCCAACACTCCAAAGTAGCCAAAAACAACCTGAATGCGATGCAAAATGCAAGAAACATGCATATGCTGGTGGAAGAATACTCTAGGACCTAAAGTTATGCAAACTAGCCTAAAGTGCAATGTAAATGCATGAGAAACTAACTTATATGTACGCAAAATACATGAAATATGCAGCAATATCAGCGGGTCAGTCTAGTGGACACAACCGGAGGTTCGGGAAGAATGTACCGAGCAAAGGGACCGGAGGTCGCAGCGTGTGCAGCAAGTGTGGAAAGGCTCACGTTGGAGAGTGTAGACATGGTGGTTGATGTTACTGCATATTGCATGTGTTTTGCATACATATTAGTTAGCTTTTCATGCATTTACATCACACTTTAGGCTAGATTGCATCACTTAGGGTCCTAGAGCATTCTTGCACCAGCATACGCATGTTCCTTGCATTTTGCATCATATTCAGGTTGTTTCTGGGTACTTTGGAGTCGTGGATTTCGTGGACGTGCCGAGGCTAGTGTGGAGGCTCGTGGGAACAATGGATGTTTGCTAAGGACCAGAGATCGGGGTGCAGATCGAGCACAGTCGGTCGATCTAGATGAGATCGACCAGAGGATCAGGTAGCTCAGGCAATCCAAGGGAAATGATCGAGACGAAGATCGAGTGGAGCAATCGATCGAGTGGTACGGACGTAAATGACGCCATGCTGAGCGAGAGCCGGATCGAGTCCACCACTTGATCCGACCAAAGATTGATACCAAGATCGGATGCAACACTCGATCCACCGAAGAAGATCGAGACCCAGATCGAGTAGAAGACACGATGTCCAAAAGTGATCGAGAGAGCCGCTCGATCCCAAAGTCGATCTCTGTCCTTTCAACCATTTTTGGCCGCTAGCGAGGGGGGGGACCATCGAGCTGTTTTTCCCATTTTGGGAAGGCGGCGATGATCTTTTCCCACACACTTTTTCATTCCTATCTTTTTACGCTTTTTCTCTCTGGTTTGGATACGATCCGCCATTGTTAGACTTTGAGCTTTGTTCTTAAATATTTTTGAATCGTTTAAGCTTTAAGTAATTGTTTTTCATGTTCATCGCTTCATTACTTATGCTTTGCTTGATTTACTTAATGTGTAGCGAGTAGTTTCATTTGGGTCTCGGGGTTGAGAGGATTCACAGGGTCTAAAGGGTTTTCAAGTTTGGTGTTTTCTCGTTCTTAATGGCTTTCTCTTCTAGGATGTTGAGTTCCTAAGGCTTAAAGAGTCTCACGCCAAGATCTTTATGATCATAGAGGTCTCTTACCTTGACAGGATCTAGAGATCTCCGAAAATCACATCCTAGAGACTAGTTACCCTTTCCCAAAAGCCATGGAAGTTTAGGGGACTAGTTAGGCCGTGTGTTTGAAATCTAAGTTCATTGCCCTTTAACCTCTCTTTCCATCAGAAGCCATGGGTTTGGAGGAGAGGATGAAGGAGTGATCCATACCGAAAGCCACGGATGGATCTTGTTTTCGTTTTCAAGGCTTAGAGAATCTCACAAAGTGAGTAGATTTAAAGTTTTCAACCCAGACTTGGACCCTTGAAACCCCGGACCATGAATCTCAACCCTAGACCCTTCTTTCTTAGCATTCTTACATCTTTGTTAGTCTTTCGCTTGATATTCGCCGCATCCTGGTCATTAGTTTCTTTATACTAGCATTTTTAGACGAGATCGATCCAAACTGCTCGATCTAATGGTCGATCCTGTGGTCGATCCACTAGTCGATTTTTGTTAAATCACAGCCTTGCATTTTAATTATTCTGTTTGTTCCTCGTAGTAGTTCAATCACTCTTGGTAATTTTAAAATAGTTTTGCATTCCATTTGGTCGTTGCACATAGTTTTTAGGATTTTCTTAATATCGCCTGTCATTCGCTTAGCTTTACACTGCTATTGCATTCTCTTTGATCTTCCTAGCTCCTAGAAATGGATTGACTCTCACTTGCATATTGTACTACAACCTAAGTGTTGCAATTGAGTTTGATAGCCTCATTGCATCCTCACCCTTGCAAAGAAAATAGTTATCAAGTAGCGCCGTTGCCATTCTAGGAGTGTTAGAAAGCATAGAGATTTGGAGCTTAGTAAAGACTAAGCTTTAATTTGTTTAAGTTACTAATCTCTCTACTCTCAAACGTGTTTCTTCCAGGTACATGCATCTTCTTTCCAGGGGAGACAACCATATACTTCAACCCTTGGACAACATCCATCAACTTGGTCATTCACGGCAAAGAAGAGTATGAGAACAAGCTAGAACTTTTTAGGAGATTGTTCAGCACGGTTTGGTTGTCTTTGAAGCTATGGCTGAACACGAGCATCCAGAGGGACCTCCTCCAGCTCACGGGGCAGTGGGAAGGGGCAATGGAAACCCCCACCTCGCGGCTAGACCCCCAAGGATCATAGGAGCCGGAGATGCTCCCAATACTCATCACAATAGGTTTGGGATCACTCCTCCTCCTGTACAAACCAACAACTTCGAGATTAAGCCAGGTTTCATCTCCATGATGCAAAACCACAAGTTCCACGGTTTAGCAATGGAAGATCCCTTGGAGCACCTCGATAATTTCGAGCAAGTATGTGGGATGATCAAGATAAACGGCATATCCGAAGATGCTTTCAAGCTGCGTCTCTTTACATTCTCTCTTGGAGACAAGGCTAGACATTGGGAGAAAACACTTCCTCAAGGCACCATCACTTCATGGTCCGAGTGTAAGAAGGCTTTCCTCTCAAAATTCTTCTCTAACACCAGAACGGCAAGGCTAAGAAGCGAGATCAGCGGCTTCACACAAAGGAATAATGAGACTTTCAATGAAGCCATGGAACGATTCAAGGACTATACTATCCAATGTCCTCACCAGGGCTTCAGCGAAGAGACTCTTCTAAGCACTATCTACCGCGAAGCTTCACCAAAGATAAGGTTGTTGCTTGACACGGCCAGTATGGGGAACTTCCTTGGTCAAGAGGTAGAAGAAGGCATGGAGCTGATTGAGAACTTAGCACTAAGTAACGGCAAATATGCTGAAGATTATGACCGTGCACCACGATGTTCTGAGCTAGTCTCACAAGAAAGAGTTGAAATCATTACACGAGAAGATTGACAAGTTTGTTTTGGCAAATCAGAAGCATGTTCACTTTGTCGGTGAAGCGGATGAGAGACAAGAGGAGCTTGAGTTGAGCCAAGAAGAAGCCAATTGGGTGGCGGGTCAAAACAACTACAAACCTAAAGGCTATTCACAAGGTTACAACCAGAACAACAATCTCTCATACCGCAGCACCAATGTCGCCAACCCTAAGGACCAAGTGTACCCTGCTCAGCAAGCAAAGCCTTTCATACCTTACAACAAAGGTTTTCAGCCGAGTGGTGGCTTCCAAGGTCAAGGGCAAAACAACTTCCAAGGGCAACATCAAGGTAACAAGGGTTATACGCTAAACTACCCTCCGGGGTTTGTTCCTCAGCAGCAACAACCAATGCAACAACAAGTTGATCCTGTCCAAGCTATGTTCCAACAATTGATTCAAGGTCAAGCCTCTACAAACCAGAAGTTTGCCGAGATGAACTCTCGTCTAGACTCGTCTCTCACTGACTTCTCTACTCAGATCATCAACTTAAACAACAAGATCAAGCAGCTAGAGAAGGGAAAGGCGAGTACAAGTGGTCAGAATAGCCTATCGGGCAAGTGTGAGCAGAACCCTAAGGAATATGCCAACGCCATCACGTTAAGAAGCGGAAAGGAGCTTGCACCTACGGTTACTCCCAAGAACAACGAGGACGTTGTAATTCAAGAGGAGGAGGGTAAGCCTTCAGCTGATGATGAGATCAACTTTGAAAATGTCTGGATTCAAGGGCCAAGAAGAGGAGACAAAGCAGTTGTTGAGAAGAGAGCGGAGCAAACTACTAAAGAGAAGGATGCTTATGTACCTCCACCGTATGTACCTAAGCTGCCTTTTCCTGGCCGTTTCAAGAAGCAACTCATAGAGAAGCACAGAATCCTCTTTGAGAAGCATCTTAAGGACGTAGAGATCAAGCTACCTCTCGTTGACTGCCTTGCAATGATGCCTAAATGCGCCAAATTCTTCAAAGACACTCTCGTGAAGAAGAATAAGGAAAGCAAGGAAGTGCTTGTTCTAAATGAGGAGTGTAGTGCTGTGATACACACGGAGATAGTCCCTAAGAAGTTGGGAGACCCTGGAAGCTTCACTATACCTTGCGCTTTAGGTCCTCTGTAGTTCAAGAGTTTCCTTTGTGATCTCGGAGCTAGCATAAATCTGATGCCTCATTCTGTGGCAAAGAAACTCGGCTTTACCCATTTCAAGGACTGTAGAATCTCGTTGGTACTAGCTGACAGGAGTGTGAGGTTACCCGTAGGATTACTTGAGGACTTGCCAGTGAAGATCAGTGGAGTGAACGTGCCTACAGACTTCGTTGTGTTGTAAATGGATGAAAAGCCAAAGAATCGAGCGAAACTGCTCGATCTAGACGACATCAAGAGCAAGATCGACCCAACGACTCGATTTCAGAAGAGATAGCGGTTGGAGAAAGCAGCCTCAAGGGCCATATCTCGGGTTCTAAGGAAGGTTCTAAGAAGGAGAACAACAGCAACAGCCACGAGGATGATTGGAGCGAGCTGTTAGCCCCAAAGGTGGACCTTAAGGAGCTCCCAAAAGGGCTATGGTATGCTTTCTTAGGGCTTAACGAAACCTATCCTGTGATTGTGAATGAAAACTTGAGTGATGATGAGTTGCAATCACTCTTAATTGAGTTGAGAAAGTATAGGAAGGCCATTGGGTACTCTCTAAGTGACATCAAGGGTCTTTCACCAATGCTTTGCACTCATAGGATTCACTTGGATAATGAGAACTCCTCTTCTATAGAACATCAGAGGCGTTTGAATCCAAATTTGAAAGAGGTTGTCAAGAAGGAGATTATTAAGCTTTTAGAGGCTGATGTGATCTATCCCATAAGTGACAGCACGTGGGTTTCTCCCGTACACGTGGTGCCTAAGAAGGGAGGGATCACGGTCGTTAAGAATGACAAAGATGAGCTTATACCTACTAGGACTATTACTGGACACCGTATGTGTATTGACTATAGGAAGCTTAAACTTGCTACTAGAAAGGATCATTTTCCCTTGCCTTTTATTTATCAAATGCTTGAAAGACTTGCTAATCACCCCTACTATTGCTTTCTTGATGGATATAGTGGATTTTTCCAAATACCAATCCATCCCAACGATCAGGAGAAGACGACCTTTACATGCCCTTATGGTACCTTCGCGTATCGAAGGATGCCATTCGGGTTGTGTAACGCACCGGCTATGTTTCAGCGGTGTATGATGTTGATCTTCTCCGATCTAATAGAAGAGATAGTAGAGGTGTTTATGGATGACTTCTCGGTCTATGGTGCGTCCTTTCCTGCGTGTTTGTCGAATCTTTGCAGGGTTTTAAAGCATTGTGAGGAGACAAACTTGGTGCTAAACTGGGAGAAGTGCCACTTTATGGTTAAGGAAGGGATCGTGCTTGGTCATAAGATATCAGAGAAGGGCATTGAGGTTGATCAGGCTAAGGTGGAAGTCATGATGGGTCTTGAGGCGCCGGTTAACGTTAAGGGAGTTAGAAGTTTCTTGGGGCATGCCGGCTTCTATAGGCGTTTCATCAAGGATTCCTCCAAGATTGCACGCCCTATTAAACGGCTGTTGTGAAAAGAAGCCAAATTCGTCTTTGATGAGGAGTGTTTGCGAGCTTTCGTGACCATCAAGGAAGCCCTTACATCAGCTCCTATAGTTCAAGCACCAGACTGGACACTACCCTTTGAGATTATGTGTGATGCTAGTGACTACGCCGTGGGAGCCGTTCTTGGTCAGAGATAAGATAAGAAGCTGCATGTGATCTAGAATGCTTCAAGAACCTTGGATGACACGCAAACGAGGTACACTACTACAGAGAAGGAGTTGCTTGCAGTAGTGTTCGCCTTTGAGAAGTTCCGGTCGTATCTTGTGGGTTCCAAGGACATTGTCTACACAGATCACGCGGCTTTGCGATACATCTATTCAAAGAAGGACACTAAGCCTAGGATTTTGAGATGGATCCTCTTGCTCCAAGAATTTGATATGGAAATTAAAGACAAGAAGGGGATAGAAAACAGAGTTGCTGACCACCTCTCCCGGCTAAGGATCAACGAGTCTCTGCCCTTAGATGATTCTCTCCCCGAGGAACAACTTATGGCAATCACTACGACTGTTTGTGGAAAGCTAGAAGGGCAGTTTGAGGAGGTGTTGAGCTTCAAAGAGGAGGACCTTCCCTGGTACGCTGATGTTGTGAACTACTTAGCATGTGGTGAGAAGCCAACACATCTCAACAGCTATCACAAGAAGAGGTTTATGAGAGAGGCGAGTGACTACTTTTGGGACGAGCCCTACTTGTACAAGAGAGGGGTGGACAGTTTATACCGGTGGTGTGTTACAAAGGAAGAAGCTAAAGACATCCTCTTTCACTGTCATGGCTCATCCTATGGAGGACACTTCGCTTCATTCAAGACTGCCACGAAAGTGTTGCAAGCTGGTTTCTGGTGGCCGTCCATCTTCAAAGATGCAGACGAGTTTGTGAAGAGCTGTGAAGCGTGTCAACGAGCGGGGAATATCACTAAGAGGAATGAGATGCCTCAGGTTCCTATCTTCGAGGTTGACGTGTTTGACGCGTGGGGCATAGACTTCATGGGGCTGTTTCCTTCTTCATACGGCAACAAGTACATCTTACTAGTGGTTGATTATGTCTCTAAATGGGTTAAGGCTGTTGCTTCCCTTACAAATGATTCTAAGGTGATGATCATGCTGTTTAAAAGCATCATTTTCCCGAGGTTTGGAGTACCAAAGGTGGTTATAAGCGATGGAGGAAGCCACTTCATAAATAAGATCTTTGAGAGCCTTTTGAGGAAGTACGGCGTTAAGCATAAAGTGGCTACACCGTATCATCCTCAAACGAGCGGTCAAGTGGAAGTCTCCAACCGGCATATCAAGGCTATACTTGAGAAGACGGTCGAAGCAACAAGGAAAGACCGGGCAATGAAGCTGGACGACGCTCTTTGGGCCTACCGTACCGCCTTTAAAACACCGATCGGTATGACCCCCTTCACTCTGCTCTATGGCAAGGGTTGTCACCTCCCCGTTGAGCTGGAACACCGTGCATTGTGGGCGGTAAAGAGGCTGAACTTTGACCTCAAGACTGCTCAAGAGAGGCGCCTCATCCAGCTACATGAACTGGATGAACTAAGGCTGAACGCTTATGAGAGCTCTCGGATATACAAGGAGCGGACTAAGGAAGCTCATGACAGGAAGTTGGTTGCCAAGGAGATTAAGGAATGAGTTTTGGTGTTGCTGTACAATTCAAGACTTAAACTCTTCCCGGGAAAGTTGAAGTCAAGGTGGAGCAGGCCGTTTGTGATCCAAGAAGTGCTGCCTTATGTAGCTGTCAAGTTGATGGGCAAGAGTGGCAGTGCATTCACCATGAACGGACACAGGATGAAGCCTTACTTGGCGGATAACTATCACAAGGAGAGTACCTCGGTGCTTCTCCAAGACCCACCATCTGCCTAAACCAAGTAAAGTCTAGCTAAAGATGTTAAAGAAAGCGCACTTGGGAGGCATTCCCATGTCTATCCTGTACATATTTCTGCTTTATTTCTCTTTCAGTTTTATGTTTTTATTTTGTAAGTGTGTAGGAACAGGTATGAGGAGTCTAAACCTCAATCTTGAAGTCCAAAAGAGTCGATAGGGGTTAAGAAAAGGCTAGAGATCGAGTGCTAGATCGACTAATCCTAACTCGATCTTTGCTAGATCGAGTTAGTAAATCGAGAGGAGTTAGTCGATTTAGACGAGAACGAGTGATAAGATCGATCGAGAGGAGTTAGTTGATCCCATCTGGATCGACTGATCTAAAATATCTCTGGAAATTCTTGGAGTTTGGACCGATCGGTCCAAAAATGGATCGACTGATCTAATTTCTCTCGGGAAAATTCTTCAAAGACAGATCGATCACTCGACTCGATCCATCACTCGATCTAAGCCAAATTGATCCCCAAATCGAGAACGTAGCTCGATCACGAAGACTTAGCCGTGGAGCCAAAATCTTAACGATCGAGGGAGCCAATCGATCCAAACCTCGATTCACTATGAATCGAGTCTCAAATCGAGTAACCCTCTCGATCTAAGCCATTATGGGCATGAGATCGAGTCCTAGATCGACCAAACGGACTCGATCTCATGCCTAGGTAACAATTTCTTTCCCTCCTTTACTCCTTTCCCTCCAGGTTTTAAATTTAAAACTTGGTCAAGACAAGCATCTTTGACCATGAAAGATGTGCCTTGACCAAGATATGTGTCAGAAACCACCTCCTTTTACCCATAGTTTTGTTTGTTGTTGGCCTTTAAATGTTTTCAACAACTTCACACTCTCTCATTCTTGTTTTTCGAACTTTTAAGCAAAGAGAGTGGGAGTTATTTGTTTTCTAAAGGCTAACAAGCTTCTTAACAATCTTTGCAAAAAGGTATTTTCGGATATTTGATAAAAATCTTTAGGAAAATCCCCTTTCATTTCGCAATTGATTGTTTTAGATGCTAGGACAGTTTTGAATTTTTAAATTTAGCTAAATAATAGGAAAAATCCTGGATTTTCTAGTATCTCTAGATTTGATTCTCCTTTATTTTGCTATAATTTTTATAAATTCCCCAAAATTCTAGGGTATTAGCTATAGACTTTCTTCTTTACCTCTCTTCTTCTCTCATCTGATCGCCGTTTTGCTTATCAAATTGCTTGAGAAACTTGTTTCAGGCACAATGGCTCCCAAGAGAACGAGATAAGAGACAGCACAAGAAGGAGAAGGTCAGGAAGTGGCTGTTCAAGAGAGGGTCTGGTGGAGTAAGGATGAGAAGAGGGACAAGAAACGGCTGGAGAGGCTTCGGTTCGAGCCTACTAAGTTCGCGGACAGGGAGTTGCTGTCTAAGATGGGGCTGCTGGGAGATTTTGACCAACTCCTCCAGAAGATAGGGCTGAGGTGTTTGTCACGGAAAGATTGCCCAATCTTCCCTGAAGTGACAATCAACTTCCTTGCCACCTTGGAGTTCGGATACGAGAATCCTAGTGTGCCAATTCCTTCTCAAGGCCGCCTGTCCTTCAAGATACAATGCCAAGCTTTCAGTCTCTCAGTCCCCGAGCTCTGCCAAGCTTATGGCCTCGATGCAGCTGCTAGGAAAGTAGAATTCCCCTCCTTCACTTAAGCGAATGACTTTTTGGACCTCATCGCCAATGATGACTACAAGGCGAATACCGCGAAGATCAAGAGGGTGAGGAACCCGGTGCTACGCTACACCTTGTAGCTGATGGCCAACACCTTTAGTGGTCGGTCCGTAGCTCCCACGGTGACTAAGACGAAGCTTTGCTTTCTGTTCCAAGGCCTTAAGCACCTCCTTTGTGATCCGGATGAGAACGAGGAGCCGTTGGAAGACCAGCTCGGAGACGACGTGAACTACGGATGCATCCTTGCTGCTTCGTTGGTCAAATACAAGGCATATGTCTTGAGGTGCAAGGCAAGCTCGTCACTAATTGGCAGTTTCCTCACGCCCTTGTTCGTGCAAGCCGGTGATACAAGGGTTTTACCCCTTGTAGGACAATTGCCCTAGCTTGTACTAGTCAGTTGCAGTATAGCATAGGGTTGTATCAATCCAAATGGGAAGAGTTGAAAGACAGAAGAGTTGAGAGTGGAATCTCTAAGTCAAGCAAGCCAGGAAAGGGGTTTTGTTGCCTAAGCAATAGTTCTAACAACCTAAGTGAACCAAGCAGCAACAAGGTGAAAGCAAAAGCAAACTAAGCAATTCTAAGCAAGAAAAACAGTGTAAAACAGAGCAAAACAGAGCAAATCCGAGATTCAAATCAGAGAAAGACAAGTTCCTAGATGTGGTTATTGACTTTGGGGAATTTCAGGCATTTAATAAGGCTCTTTCAAACTACATTGATCAAGAAAGTAAGAAGGCAATGGTGGTTCCTCGACATAGAGTTCACAACTAAGCTAGTTAGATCCAATCTCTTGGCAAATAACCCTTTGCTAAACATCTTAACAAGAACTAACTCTCATTAGTGCTAAAACATCAAGCAAGCAAGACTAATCAACTCTATTCAAGTCAAAATGTTCCTCAAACATTCAATCTCTTGAGCCAAGGCCAGCAAATCCTCTACTAAACAGGTTCAGCATTTCATCAAACACTTGGTGGGCATAAGAGAAAGCTAACAACTTAGACCAGTTTGATCAAGACTAATCTAGCATGAATCACAGATTAATAGAGAGGAATCCATAAACAGAAGCACATAACAAGCCTAAATCAAACCATAGATTCCCCTAATCTACCACATCTAGAAACCCTAAAGTAACTACTCACTCATAATCATGTTTAACACCAAATCACAAAAAGAGAAGATGCTAATCATGATTAAAAGAAAGATTAAAGAAAGATTAAAGCAAATACTTGATTGTATTAAACAAAGCAAAGAAATTGTCTTACAAACTTAATGAAATAGCTTAAGAACAGTATTTTGACAAGACCTCCCGAAAATATAGAAAAAGGGGCTATTTATAGCCCAAGGGAAAAAACCCTAGAAAGGTGGCAAAAGTGTAATTAAAACAGGTTCGGGCTGGGTCAGTATCGGTCAGTTGTGTCGACCTCCAGTGACCGAAATTTATCTGTATCGGTCATCAGTGATCGACACACATGACCGAAATTATAACGGTGTGTTTGTGTCGAGCACATCAGACCGATACTGCTGATCGATACTGCTCCATTTCGGTCACCAGAGACCGAAAATTCCAGGCTCTGACCGAAAACTTCTGCAGAGATCTTCTGCTTTGATCCTTCTTGCTCCCTTTTGTCCAGCTAGCCTCCTGGATCATTCCCAAATCTCCTCCAAGCTCCTTTAAGCTCCAAAAGCACCTAAAAACATCCAATATGCAAGGAAAATGCAATCTAAACTCCTAATACAACCTAAGTCTAAAAGGACAAGAAAATGGGACAAAAGCTAAGGGAAAATATGCAAAAGAGGACCAAAACATGTACTAAATGCAGCCCTAAAGGGTGTAAATACAAGGGATATCAGCCGGCGTACAGCTTGAGAACTTCACTCCTGTTCCGGATAGAGCATTCATGGACGAGACATATCTAAGGAACACTGATAGCTTGGGACGCACGCCAGCTGAGGGCTTCTTTGAGTACTTATACATTGACGAGGAGAATGAGAAGCGGACGTGTATTCTGTCAAACCAAAGCGAGACTGAGCTGTTTGGTGTAGGGAACATCGAGTTTCTCCCAAGCAGGGAGGAATGCTTTGCCCCTGTTGGAGCTACGGCAGCCGTTCAACAAACTGCCCGCCCAAGATCAGAGTCTCCAACCACTGATGATGAGATGCCCAAAGCATTCGCCCTTCCCAAGCTTGACTTTGAGCCGCGGACTAAAACGGAGAAGTTCCTTGCTTCTGCTGTGGATATGCAAAGGAAAATTAACAAATGGCAGAGCAAGGTGATAAAGAAGCTTGCAAGGAAGGTCAAATCACTTCAAGGAGGCTCACCTAAGAAAGCGGCAAGTGAGGAGGTTCAACAGCCCGAGAAGAGGAGACTTTCAACCAGGGGAGTTGTCATCTGTGAGACACAAGGCAGCAACATTCAGTCGGCGCGTCTCTCTCTCCAGGAACCAACCGGCAAGGGCAAAACCATAGTCTCTAGCTCCTCTGGAACATCCTCAAGTTCCAGCCGAGACTAGACCCGAGGTAACAACCTACTTCCATTGTACATACCGCTCATGTTTTCTTCTTTTTGCTTTGTGTTTTGATGCTCCTTTGAATTTGTTTGCCACCGGGACGGTGTCAAGCAAGTTTAGGGGAGTATGTGTGTGGTTTGACATGTGTTTTCTGATCTTATTTTCCCTTTAGCATCCTTGAGTCTTCATTGCATGAATAAATTTTTTTTTTCAAAGATTCATGTAGTTGCATTCATCTTGTTAACCATTTTAGGATTGAGTCTAGAATTTTAAAGCATCTAGGTTGCTTGCATTTGCATAAGGGGTTAAAGTTTTCTTAAAAAGGTGTTTTATACTCATGAATTGTTTCAATGCCCTAGTTAGTAGTTCTCTAATGCTTTGCTCATACATTGAAAGTAAGTTCTTACCATGCGAGGATCACTTGCTATGATTTTCATGACTCGAATTGAACTCTCATGATTTGAAACTTGTCCTAATAAGTGAAACCTTTAATCTGAAATTTTAATTATCATCCTTATGCATTTGAAAATGAACACATGGATTTTAAAATATTTAGGCTCTCTTCTTCCTTTTACCACTCTTTGTGAGCCTAAGTAGAACTCCCACCTTGACCCTTACCCTTCTTTGAAGCCAAATTTTTCTTGTGTGACATCATTGTGAGGCCTTCTTTTTCGGTTTTGAACTTAGCATAAAGTGTTAGGTTTAGGTGACATGATTGGGTTCTCATGTGATTGCTCGCTTTGCATTTTGAAGCTAGATATAGGCTTAGGATAAGTTTGGGGGATCATTGGGATTGTTTTCATGTTTATATGTTCTCGGTTTCAAAAGAGTTTGGTATTTGAAAGAAAGAAAAAAAGTTTTAAGTGAAAGGTTTGTGTTTAAAAATTATATATGCTCTAATAATTTCAAGAGGTAGCTCTCTCAAATAAAAATAAAAAGAAAAGAAAAGAGCCTAAGTGCCAAAATAAAAGAAACGAAAAAGAAAAATAAAATAATAATAAACAAGAGAGCTACCAATAAGAAATATGTAAGGAGCAAATTGTTTTCAACCTTTTCACTAGCCTAAAAGAGTTAAAAATGCTTTCTGTTTTGAATTGGGGAATGCTAAGCTTTTGCTTTGAGAAAAGGGTATATTCTAAGTGGTGAGTGAGGATAAAAGTTAATGAATGAGAGGGGTTTAGGATCATTGTTAGTTTACATGGGTAGATGAGAATCTGATCATGTATGCATCAAATGCCTTCACCTTCAGCATTATGCATAAAGTTCTTGCCATTTTTGAGAAAAACCCTTGTTTTAAATGAAAACTCTTTTCAAATGAGATCATTCTATGCTCATAACCTGCGCCCTTTGATAAGCAATTTCTTTGAAAGGGTGAGTATGCAATGATGTTATCAAACTCAAATGCAAGACAGGTTGTAGCACAGTATGCAAGAGAGAGTCAATCCACACCTAGGATGATAGAAAAAGCAAAGAGAATGCAAGGGCTATGCAAATCTAAGAGAAACAAGAAAGGTTTCGAGAAAATCCCTAAAAACTAGATGCAAAAACTAAATGGAATGCAAACTATTTTAATATTACCAGGAATGATCAAACTACCATGAGGAACAAACATAATAATTAAAGGACAAAGCTATGAATTACTAAAATTCGACTAGTGGATCGACCATGGGATCGACCACTAGATCGAGCAATAACAATAGATCTCGTCTAAAAATGCAAGAACAGTAAAACTAACGACCAGGATGCTATCAAAGATCAAGCGAATGACGAGAGAAGATGTAAAGATGCTAAAAGAGAGGGTATAGGGTTGAGATTCATGGTCAGGGGTTTCAAAGATCCGAACTTGGGTTGAAAACTTTAAATCGACTCACTTTGTGAGAATCCCTAAGCCTTGAAAACTAAATAAGATCTATATGTGGCTTTCGGTATAGATCACTCCATCCTCTCCTCCAAACCCATGGCTTTTGGTGGAAAGAGAGGTCGAAGGGCAGGAAAAATAGATTTCAAACGAATGGCTTAACTAGTCCCCCAAACTTCCATGGCTTTTGGGAAGGGGTAACTAGTCTCTAGGGTGTGATCTTCAGAGGTCCCTGAATCCTGTCAAGGTAAGGAACCTCTCGGATCATAAAGCTCTTGGCGTGAGAGTCTTTAAGCTTTGAGAACTCGACACCCTAGAAGAGATAGCCATTAAAACACTAGAAAACTCCAAAATCGAAACCCTTTTGACCCCTTGGATCCTCTCAACCCCGAACCCGAATGAACTACTCACTACACATTAGATAAATCAAGCAAGGCATGAAGAAAGAAACGATGAACATGAAAAGAAAACTAGATTAAACTCAAACGATTCGATTACAAAAGCAAGAAAAACTCAAGGTTCGACAATGGTGGTTGATCTCCAAAACCCGAGAGAAAGCATTAAATAGATAAGAATCAAAAGTTGTGTGGGAAAAGGATGACGCCGCCTTCCCAAAATGTCGAAAACAACCCGATGGTCCCCCCCTCGCTAGCGGCCAAAAGCGGTTGAAAGGACAGAGATCGACCTCGGGATCGAGCGGCTCTCTCGATCATCTTCGGACATCGTGTCTTCAACTCGATCTGGATCTCGATCATCTTCGGCGGATCGAGTGTTGCATCCGATCTTGGTATCGATCTTCGGTTGGATCGAGTGGTGGACTCGATCCGGCTCTCGCTCTGCATGGCGTCATTTACGTCCGTACCGTTTGATCGATTGCTCAACTCGATCTTCGTCTCGATCATTCTCCTTGGATCGCCTGGTCTTCTCGATCTTCTGGTCGATCTCATCCTAGGTCGACCTGCCATGCTCGATCTGGTCCTCGATCTCTGGTCCTTAGCAACCATCCGAGCTTCCACGAACCGCCACAACAGCTTCAGCACGTCCACGAACCGCCACAACAGCTTCAGCACGTCCACGAACCTCCACGACTCTAAAGTAGCCAGAAACAACCTGAATGTGATGCAAAATGCAAGGAACATGCGTATGCTGGTGCAAGAATGCTCTAGGACTCTAAGTGATGCAATCTAGTCTAAAATGTGATGTAAATGCATGAGAAGCTAACTAATGTGTATGCAAAATGTATGTAATATGCAGTAAAATCAACTCCTCCAAACTTACTTCTTGCTTGCCCTCAAGCAACAGAAAATAAGTAAAGAAGAGAGGTTTTAAGAAAAACGAATGGGGGTTTAAGCTTCTTGCAAAGGTGCCTTTCAAATGAATCAATCTCAATGTCCTAGTTAACAGTTCTAAAATGCTAGGCACACACTCATACTCCAAAGAACTTAGCCATACTCATCACACAAAGAAATTCAGATCATGACTCTCCTATTCCTAACAATCAAAGAAACTCATCCTTTAACATTCATTAACATCCGAACCATGAATCAAACTTATGCACTTTAAAGCAAAACACATTTGGCTAAGGGCGCTGGTTATGAGCATATAATGATCTCAATTGAAAAGGGTTTACAATTAAAACAAGGGTTTCTCTCAAAAATGGCAAGAACTTTATGCATAATGCTAAAGGTGAAGGCAATTGATGCATACATGATCAGATTCTCATCTACCCATGTAAACTAACAATGATCCTAAACCCCTCTCATTTATTAACTTTCATCCTCACTCACCACTTAGAATCTACCCTTTTTCTCAAAGCTTAGCATTCCCCAATTCGAAACAAAAACATTTTTAACTCTTTAGGTTAGTGAAAAGGTTGAAAATAAATTTTGCTCTTTAACTATTTCTTATTGGTAGCTATTATATATATATATTTTTTCTTTTTCTCTTTTTTTTTATATTTATTTGGCACTTAGGCTCTTTTTTTTTTCTTTTTCTTTTTTTTCTATTTGGGAGAGCTACCTCCTGAAATTTATTAGAGCAAAAATAGTTTTTAAATACAACCTTTCACTTAAAACCCATTTCTTTCTTTTAAACACCAAACTCTATAAAACCGAGAACAAATAGACATAAAAACAACCCCAATGACCTCCCAAACTTATCCTAAGCCTATACCTAGCTTTAAAATGCAAAGCTAGCAATCATATGAGAATCAAATCATGTCGTCTAAACCTAACACTTTATGCTAAGTTCAAAACCGAAAAGAAGGCCTCACAATGATGCCACACAAGAAATATTTGGCTTCAAAGAAGGATAAGGGTTATGGTGGGAGTTTTACTTAGGCTCACAAAGAGTGGTAAAAAGGAAGAAGAGAGCCTAAATATTTTAAAATCCATGTGTTCATTTTCAAATGCATAAGGATGATAATTAAAATTTCAGATTAATGTTCTCACTTATTAGGACAAGCTTCAAATCATGAGAGTTCAATTCAAGTCACGAAAATCATAGCAAGTGATCCAAACATGGTAAGAACTTACTTTCAAAGCATAAGCAAAGCATTAGAGAACTACTAACTAGGGCATTGAAACAATTCATGAGTATAAAACACCTTTTTAAGAAACTTTAACCCCTTATGCAAATGCAAACAACCTAGATGCTAAGAGAAACTCTTGACTCAATCCTAACATGTTTTGACAAGATGAATGCAACTACATGAATCTTTGAAAAAATTTTAAAAATTTTACCAATTTTTCATCAACTAAAGACTCAAGGATGCTAAAGGAAAATAAGATCATAAAACACATGTCAAACCACACATGTACTCCCCCAAACTTGCTTGACACCGTCCCGGTGGCAAACAAATTCAAAGGAGCACCAACACAAAGTAAAAAGAAACAAATATGAGTGGTTATGTACAATGGAAGAAGGTTGTTACCTCTGGTCTAGTCTCGGCTGGAACTTGAGGATGTTCCAGAGGAGCTAGAGACTATGGAGAGAAAGGCGCGCCGGCTGAATGTTGCTGCCTCGGGTCTCGCGGATGAGAACTCCACCGGTTGAGAGCCTCCTCTTCTCGGGTTGGTGATCCTCTTCACTTGCATCCTTCTTAAGCGAGCCTCCTTGAAGTGCCTTCACCTTCTTGGCAAGTTTCTTGAGAATTTTGCCTTGCCACTTGTTGATTTTCTGTTGCATGTCCACAACAGATGCTAGGAACTTCTCTGTTTTGGTTCTCAGCTCAATGTCTAACTTGGGAAGGGTGTAGGCTTCGGGCATCTCATCTTCCGTGGCTGGAGACTCGGACCTTTGACGAGGAGCAATCGCCGGGGCAGGTGGTCCTCCTAGAGGAGCAAAGCACTCCTCTTCCGTTGGCAAGAACTCGATGTTCCCAACACCAAGCAGCTCGGTCTCATCTTTGTTTGGCAGGATGCACACTCTCTTCTCGTTTTCGTCATCTATGAAGAGGTAAGCGTAGAACCCTTCTGCTGGCATGCATCCCAAGCTGTCGGTGTTCCTCATGTAGACCTCATCCATGAAAGCTCTAGCTGGTACATGTGCGAAGTCGTGTATAGGCACACCAGCTTGGAAGAATAGAGGAGTGAGGAAGCCGCCAATGAAAGAAGAGGTTGCCTTGCACCACAAGGCGTAGGCCTTGTATTTCACCAAGGAAGCAGCAAGCACACATCCATAGTTCACCTCGTCGCCGAGCTCATCCTCCATAGGCTTGTCATTCTCGTCCGGGTCATACAATAAGTGCTTCACGCCTTGGAACAGGAAGCAGAGCTCGGTCTTTGTGACCGTGGGAGCAACTGATCTTCCACTAAACGTGTTGGCGATCAGCTTCAAAGTGTACCTCAGCACCGGGCTTCTCACCCTCTTGATCTTGGCGGTATTGGCTTTGTAGTCCTTGTTGCTAATCAGGTCCCAAAAGTCGTTTGCTCGCTTGAAGGAGGGCACCTCGACCTTGGTGGCATCCGCATTGAGACCATACGCTTGACATAGCTCGAGGATGGAGAGGCTGAAGGCTTGACGTCCAACCTTGAAGGAGAGGCGACCTTGTGAAGGAACGGGTGCGCTAGGATTCTCGTAACGGAACTCCAACGTGGCAAGGAAGTTTATTGTCACTTCTGGAATGGTTGGACAATCCAGCCGTGACAGACATCTTAAGCCAATGTTCTTAAGGAGTTGGTCAAAATCCCCAAGAATCCCTAGCTTGAACAGCAGCTCCCGATCCGCAAACTTGGTAGGCTCAAACCGAAGCCTTTCAAGCCTTTTCTTGTCCCTCTTCTCATCCTTACTCCATATGACCCTCTCTTGAACAGCCACCTCTTGTCCTTCTCCTTCTTGTGCTGTCTCTTCTCTCGTTCTTTTGGGGGCCATTGTACCTGAAACAAATTTCTCAAGAAGTTTGATAAGCAAAACGGCGGTTTGATGAGAGAATAAGAGAGGAGAAGGAGAAAGCTTATAACTACTACCCTAGAATTTTGGGGAATTAATAAAAATTATAGCTAAATAAAGGAGAATCAAATCTTTAGATACTAGAAAATCTAGAATTATTCCTTTTACTTAGCTAAATTTTAAAAATCAAAAACGGCCCTATCATCTAGAACAATATCTTGCGAATTTAAAGGAAATTTTCCTAAAGATAATTCATTAAACTCTGAAAATACCTTTGCAAGAATGTTAAAGAACTTTGCTAGCCTTTGAAAACCGAAAAGTCTCACTCTCTTGGTTTAAAATTTTCGAGAAAACAAGAATGAGAGGGTGAGAAGTTATTGAAATATTTAAAGACTAGCAAAAGGCAAAACCATGGGTAGTAAAGGTGGTTTTCTGACAAAGTCTTGGTCAAGGCACATCTTTCATGGTCAAAGATGCTTGCCTTGACCAAGTTTTGAATTTAAAAAAATGGAGGGAAAAGAATAAAGGAGGGAAAGAAAATGTTACCTCAGCATGAGATCGAGTCCGTTTGGTCGATCTAGGAATCGATCTCATGCCCATAATGGCGTAGATCGAGAGGGTTACTCGATTTGTGACTCGATTCAAGATGAATCGAGTCTTAGATTGATTGGCTCCCTCGATCGTTGAGATGTTGGCTCCACGGCTAAGTCCTCATGATCGAGCTACGTCCTCGATTTAGGGGTCGATTTGGCATAGATCGAGTGATGGATCGAGTCGAGTGATCGATCTGTTTTCAACAGATTTTCCCGAGAGAAATTAGATCGGTCGATCCATTTTGGATCGATCGATCCGTTTTCGTCAAGGTTGATCTTATCACTCGTTCTCGTCTAGATCGACTGGCTCCTCTCGATTCACTGACTCGATCTCGCAAAGATCGAGTCAGGATCAGTCGATCTAGCACTCGATCTCTAGCCTTTTCTTAACCCCTATCGCCTCTTTTGGACTTCAAGATCGAGGTTTAGGCTCCTCATACCTGCTCCTACACACTTGCAAAATAAAAATATAAAACTGAAAGAGAAATAAAGCAGAAATATGTACAGGATAGACATGGGAATGCCTCCCAACTGCGCTTTCTTTAACATCTTTAGCTAGACTTTACTTGGTTTAGGCGGATGGTGGGTCTTGGAGAAGCACTGAGGTAAATGCACTGCCACTCATTCCTATCAATGTCCGCCAAGTAAGGCTTGACCCTGTGTCCATTGACGGTGAATGCACTGCCACTCTTTCCCATCAATGTAACAGCTCCATAAGGCAGCACTTCTTGTATCACAAACGGCCCGCTCCACCTTGATTTCAGCTTTCCGGGAAGAGTTTGAGTCTTGAATTGTACAGCAACACTAAACCTCCTTCCTTAAGTTCCTTGGCAACCAACTTCTTGTCATGAGCTTCCTTAGTCCGCTCCTTGTATATCCGAGAGCTCTCATAAGCGTTCAGTCTTAACTCGTCCAGTTCATGTAGCTGAATGAGGCGCCTCTCTTGAGCAGTCTTAAGGTCAAAGTTCAGCCTCTTCACAGCCCACAACGCACGGTGATCCAGCTCAACCGGGAGATGACAGCCCTTGCCATAGAGTAGAGTGAAAGGAGTTGTACCAATCGGTGTTTTGAAAGCAGTACGGCAGGCCCAAAGAGCGTCGTCCAGCTTCACTGCCCAGTCTTTCCTTGTTGCTCTGACAGTCTTCTCTAGTATAGCCTTTATTTGCCGGTTGGAGACTTCCACTTGACCGCTTGTTTGAGGATGATACGGTGTAGCCACCTTATGCTTAACGCCATACTTTCTCAAGAGGTTCTAAAAAACCTTGTTTATGAAGTGGCTTCCTCCATCGCTTATAACCCCATACCTCGGGAAAATGATACTCTTGAACAGCTTGATCACCACCTTAGAATCGTTTGTAGGGGAAGCAACAGCCTCAACCCATTTAGAAACATAATCCACTGCTACTAAGATGTACTTGTTGCCATATGAAGAAGGAAATGGCCCCATGAAGTCTATGCCCCACGCGTCGAACACGTCAACCTCGAAGATGGGAACCTGAGGCATTTCGTTCCTCTTAGTGATATTCCCTGCTCATTGACATGCCTCACAGCTCTTCACAAACTCGTGTGCATCTTTGAAGATGGACGGCCACCAGAAACCAACTTGCAACACTTTCGTGGCAGTCTTGAATGAAGCGAAATGTCCTCCGTAGGAAGAGCCATGACAGTGATAGAGGATGTCTCTAGCTTCTTCCTTTGTAACACACCTCCGGTACAAACTGTCCACTCCTCTCTTGTATAAGTAGGGCTCGTCCCAAAAGTAGTCACTAGCCTCTCTCATGAACCGCTTCTTGTAATAGCTGTTGAGATGTGTTGGCTCCTCACCACATGCTAAATAGTTAACGACATCAGCATACCACGGTAGATCCTCCTCTTTGAAACTCAACACCTCTTCAAACCGCCCCTCTAGCTTTCCACAAACAGCCGTGGTGATCGCCATGAGTTGCTCTTCTGGAAGAGAGTCATCTAAGGGGAGAGACTCGTTGATCCTTAGCCGTGAGAGATGGTCAGCGACTCTGTTTTCTATTCCCTTCTTGTCTTTAATCTCCATGTCAAACTCCTGGAGCAAGAGAATCCACCTCAAAAGCCGGGGCTTAGTGTCTTTCTTCGAATAGATGTATCGCAAAGCCGCGTGATCCGTGTAGACGATAGCCTTGGAACCAACAAGATATGACCGGAACTTCTCAAAGGCGAACACTACTGCAAGCAACTCCTTCTCTGTAGTGGTGTACCTTGTTTGCGTGTCATCCAAGGTTCTTGAAGCATAGTAGATCACGTGTAGCTTCTTGTCTTTCCTCTGACCAAGAACGGCTCCTACGGCGTAGTCACTAGCATCGCACATGATCTCAAAGGGTAGTGTCCAGTCTGGTGCTTGAACTATAGGGGCTGGTGTAAGGGCTTCCTTGATGGTCACGAATGCTCGCAAACACTCCTCATCAAACAAAAACTCAGCTTCTTTGCACAGCAACCGTGTAAGAGGACGTGCAATCTTTGAGAAATCCTTGATGAAGGGCCTATAGAACCCGGCGTGTCCCAAGAAACTTCTGACTCCCTTAACGTTAACCGGCGGCTCAAGACCCATCATGACTTCCACTTTAGCCTGATCAACCTCAATGCCCTTCTCTGATATCTTATGACCAAGCACGATCCCTTCCTTAACCATAAAGTGGCATTTCTCCCAGTTTAGCACCAAGTTTGTCTCTTCACAACGCTTTAGTACCCTGTAAAGATTCAACAGACACGCAGAAAAGGACGCACCATAGACAGAGAAGTCATCCATGACCACCTCTACCATCTCCTCTATTAGATCGGAGAAGATCCACATCATACACCGCTGAAATGTAGCCGGTGCATTACACAATCCAAACGGCATCCTTCGATACGCGAAGGTACCGTAGGGACATGTGAAGGTCATCTTCTTCTGATAATTTGGGTGAATTGGTATCTGAAAGAAACCGCTATACCCATCGAGAAAACAGTAGTAAGGGTGATTAGCAAGTCTCTCAAGTATTTGATCAATAAAAGGCAAAGGGAAATGGTATTTCCTAGTTGCAAGGTTAAGTTTCCTATAATCAATACACATCCTATGACCAGTGATGGTTCTAGTAGGAATAAGCTCATCTTTTTCATTCCTTATGACCGTGATCCCTCCCTTCTTAGGCACCACGTGTACAGGAGAAACCCACGTGCTGTCACTTATGGGATAGATCACGTCAGCCTCTAAAAGCTTAAGCATCTGTTTCTTAACAACCTCTTTCAAATTAGGATTCAAACGCCTTTGATGTTCTATAGAAGAGGCGTTCTCATTATCCAAGTGAATCCTGTGAGTGCAAAGCATTGGTGAAAGGCCCTTGATGTCACTTAAAGAGTACCCAGTGGCCTTCTTATACTTTCTCAGCTCAGTCTGGAGCGAGTGCAACTCATCATCACTTAAGTTTTCATTCACAATCACGGGATAGATGTTATTAGGCCCTAAGAAAGCATACCTTAGCCCTTTTGGGAGCTCCTTAAGGTCCACCTTTGGGGCCAACAGCTCACTCCAGTCATCCTCGTGGCTGTTGTTGTTGACTTCCTCCTTGGAACCCTCCTTAGAACCCGAGGCATGGCCCTTAAGACTGCTTTCCTCAACCGCTATCCCTTCTGAAATTGAGTCCTCCAGTCGATCTTGCTCTCGATGTCGTCTAGATCGAGCAATTTTGCTCGATTCACTTACTTTATTTGATGTGGATCGAGTAAGGGATCGAGACGCTGAGTCGATTTCCTGATTAGACCCCAAAATGATCGGAAGGTCTCTCTCGATCGTTGACTCGATTGTTTTTCCGGATCGATCATTCCTCTCGATCTGTTTGTCGATTGCTGCACCGGATAGAGTCGTGTTCTCGATTGCCTTGTCGATCTGACTCCTGGATCGAGTGATAGCGTCGATCTCGGGGTCGATCTCTAGGCAGCAGCTCTCATCCTTCTTAACAATCTTCCTAGAATCCAGCAAGTTGACGTACTCCTGGGTCCCCTGATCCACATAGCCAAACTTCCCTGGCTCCTTTGTCAGTGCCAGCTTCAGATGGTCTTCCTGAGCCACCTCTTCTAGCAACTCATCCGCTAAGGCATCCATCATTTCAATGTAGAAAGCTTGCCCTTCTATGGTTGGCTTCTTCAGAACCTCATTGATATCGAAGTCCAGCCTTATATCCTTTCCCATGTGCAAGGCAATCTTCCCGTTCTTGACGTCTATTATGGCTCCGGTGGTGGCTAAGAAAGGTCTACCGAGAATGAGTGGATCCTTTGGTTCTTCATCCATTTCCAACACAACAAAGTCTGTAGGCACGTTCACTCCACTGATCTTCACTGGCAAGTCCTCAAGCAATCCCACGGGTAACCTCACACTTCTGTCAGCTAGTACCAACGAGATTATGCAATCCTTGAAATGGGTAAAGCCAAGCTTCTTTGCCACGGAATGAGGTATCAGATTTATGCTAGCTCCGAGATCACAAAGGCAACTCTTGAACTCCAAAGGACCTAAAGCGCAAGGTATAGTGAAGCTTCCAGGGTCTCCCAACTTCTTAGGGACTATTTCCTTATGTATCACAGCAAGCTTTAGAGTTTTCAAACCAAGCTTGGATCTTTGAAACCCCTAACATGAATCTCAACCCTAGACCCTTCTTTCTTAGCATTCTTACATCTTCGTTAGTGATTCGCTTGATATTCGCCGTATCCTGGTCATCAGTTTCTTCATACTTGGATTTTTAGACGAGATCGATCCAAACTGCTCGATCTAGTGGTCGATCCTGTGGTCGATCCTGTGGTCGATCCACTAGTCGATTTTTGTTAAATCACAGCCTTGCATTTTAATTATTCTGTTTGTTCCTCGTGGTAGTTCAATCACTCTTGGTAATTTTAAAATAGTTTTGCATTCCATTCGGTCGTTGCACATAGTTTTTAGGATTTTCTCAATATCGCCTGTCATTCGCTTAGCTTTACACTGCTCTTGCATTCTCTTTGATCTTCCTAGCTCCTAGAAATGGATTAACTCTCACTTGCATACTGTACTACAACCTAAGTGTTGCATTTGAGTTTGATAGCCTCATTGCATCCTCACCCTTGCAAAGAAAATAGTTATCAGTGGTAGTGGATGTCACATGTGTGGGAGCTTAGAGCATTGGGTACAAGACTGTCCGAAGGAGGATCTGCGAGTGGTCCGAGTGTCCGGCAGTGATAGTGCGGTTTGGGTGTTCTATGGTTGTGGAGGACCAGGGCATTTCAAGCGTGAGTGTCCTAAGGCGGGAGTGGTAGGGCAGGCTGTATCGCACGGGAAGCGAGCATGGGAGGCGTTTACATCACCGGACAAGAGACAGGCCATCATGTCGAGGGTATACACGACGAGTGCCGCAGCAGCCGACGAACCGAGTACTTCTCATCCGATTACTGGTAAGTGTGGTACTTACAATTTTCTGTGAATTTTTTTGCGTGTTGTGTGTTAGTATAGAGTCTTAGCATTCTAGGGAATGAATGTGTAGGGACCTTGCTAATTGCTGAGGTTAAGACCCATGTTCTGTTTGACTTGGGAGCGAGTCATTGTTTTGTTAGTTGATATAGCTGCATATTCCATGCATTTTACATACATATAAGTTAGTTTCTCACGCATATACATTGCCTTTTAGGTTAGTTTGCATCACTTTAGGTCCTAGAGTGTTCTTGCACCAGCATATGCATATTTCTTGCAATTTGCATCACAAACAGGTTGTTTTCGGCTACTTTGGAGTCTTGGAGGGTTCATGGATGTGTTAAGGCTCGTGAGGAAGTTCGTGGGACTTGAAGAATTTGGGAATGCTTACTAAGGACCAGAGATCGAGAGGAGGTTCGAGCATGGCAGGTCGATCTAGATGAGATCGACCAGAAGATCGAGTGGCCCAGCCGATCCAAGGGAACTGATCGAGACGGAGATCGAGTGAAGCGATCGATCAAGGAGTACGGACGTGAATGACGCCATGCAGAGCGAGAGCAGGATCGAGTCGACCACTCGATCCTCCAAAGATCGACTCCAAGATCGAACGAAGCACCCGATCCACCGAGGAAGATCGAGACAAAGATCAAGCTGAAGGCACGATGTCTGGAAGTGATCGAGAGAGCTGCTCGATCCCAAAGTCGATCTCAGTGTACTTTAACCGCTTTTGGCCGCTAGCGATGGGGGGACCATTGGATTGTTTGGCCTGTTTTGGCAAGACGGCAAGCATGCTTTTAGACACACTTTTCATTTTTATCTTTTTATCATCTTTTTCTCTGTGTTCGAAGGCGATTTCGTCATTGTTGGATTTTGAAGCTTTTCTTGCTTTGTATCGAATCGTTTAAGCTTAATCTATCGCTTTTCATGTTCGTCGTTTCATTCTTCATGCTTTGCATGGTTTACTTGATGTGTAGTGAGTAGTTTAATCGGGTTTTGGGGTTGAGAGGATTTGAAGGGGTGGAAAAGGTTTTCAAGTTTGGAGTTTTCTTGTTCTTAATGGCTTTCTTTTCTAAGATGTTGAGTTTTTAAGGCTTAAAGAGTCTCACGCCAAGATCTTTATGATCAGAGAGAGCTCTTACCTTGACAGGATCCAGAGATCTCTGAAAGTCACATCTTAGAGGCTAGTTACTCTTTTCCAAACGCCATGGTAGTTTAGAGGACTAGTTAAGCCGCGTGTTTGAAATCTGTTTTCCTTGCCTCTCAATCTTTTTTTCCGCCAAACGCCATGGGTCTGGAGGAGAGGATGAGAGAGTGATCCACACCACACGCCATGGATGGGTCTTGTTTTGTTTTCAAGGCTTAGAGAACCTCACAAAGTGAGTAGATCTAGAGTTTTCAAACCAAGATTGAACCTTTGAAACCCATGAACGTGAATCTCAACCCTAGACCCTCTTTCTTAGTATTCTTACATCTTTTCTAAGTTATTCGCTTGTTACCTATTGCATCCTAGTCATTAGTTTCATTGCGCTTGAGCTTTTAGACGAGATCGATCCAAACTGCTTGATCTAGTGGTCGATCCTGTGGTCGATCCACTAGTCGATTTTTATAAATTCATAGCTTTGCATTTTAATCATTCTTTTTGTTCGTCGTGATAGTTCACTCTTTCCTAGTAATTTTAAAATAGTTTTGCCTTGCATTTAGTCGTCGCATTTAGTTTTTAGGAATTTTACAAAATCATTTATCATTTGCCTAGCTTTACTCGATCCTTGCATTGTTACTGATCTTTCTAGCTCCTAGGATTGGATTGATACTCGTTTGCATACTTTACTACAACTAAGTGTTGCATTTGAGCTTTGATACATCATTGCATACACTCTGCACAAAATCTTGTTATCAAATCGCGCCGTTGCCATTCTAGGAGTGTTAGAAAGCATTGAGATTTGGGGTTTAGTAAAGACTAAGCCTTTACTTTGTTTAAGTTACTAATTTCTCTACTCTCAAACGTGTGTCTTTCAGGTACATGAATCTTCGTTCAAGGGGAGACAACAATCTACTTCAACCCTTGGACAACATTCATCAACTTGGTCATTCACGGCAACGAAGAGTACGAGAACAAGCTAAAGCTTTTGAGGAGATTGTTCAGCACGGTTTGAGGAGATTGTTCACGAAGAGTACGAGAACAAGCTGAAGCTATGGCTGAACACGAGCATCCAGAGGGACCTCCTCCAGCTCACGGGGCAGTGGGAAGGAGCAATGGAAACCCCCAACACGCGGCTAGACCCCCAAGGATCATAGGAGCCGGAGATGCTCCCAATACTCATCACAATAAGTTTGGGATCACTCCTTCTCCTGTACAAAACAACAACTTCGAGATTAAGCCGGGTTTCATCTCAATGGTGCAAAACAATAAGTTTCATGGGCTAGCAATGGAAGATCCCTTGGAACACCTTGATAACTTCGAACAAGTATGTGGGATGATCAAGATAAACGGCATATCCGAAGATGCTTTCAAGCTGCGTCTCTTTCCATTTTCTCTTGGAGACAAGGCTAGACATTGGGAGAAGACACTTCCACAAGGCATCATTACATCTTGGGCTGAGTGTAAGAAGGCTTTCCTCTCAAAGTTATTCTCTAGCACCGGAACGGCAAGGCTAAGAAGCGAGATCAGCGGCTTCACGCAAATGAACAATGAGACTTTCAATGAAGCCGTGGAACGGTTCAAGGACTATACTATCCAATGTCCTCACCACGGCTTCAGCGAAGAGAGTCTTCTAAGCACTAACTACCGAGAAGCTTCACCAAAGATTCGCTTGTTGCTTGACACGGCTAGTAAAGGAAATTTCCTTGGTCAAGAGGTAGAAGAAGGCATGGAGCTGATTGAGAACTTAGCACTAAGTGACAGCAACTATGCTGAGGATTATGACCGTGCGCCGCGAGGTTCTGAGCTAGAGTCTCACAAGAAAGAGTTGAAAACCTTGCATAAGAAGATTGACAAGTTGGTTTTGGCAAATCAGAAGCATGTTCACTTTGTTGGTGAAGCGAATGAGAGCCAAGAGGAGCTTGAGTTGAGCCACGAAGAAGACAATTGGGTGGCAGGTCAAAACAACTACAAACCTCAAGGCTACTCACACAGCTACAACCAGAACAACAATATCTCATACCGTAGCACCAATGTCGCAAACTCTAAGGATCAGGTGTACCCTGCTCAGCAAGCAAAGCCTTTCGTACCTTACAACAAAGGTTTTCAGCCGAGTGGTGGCTTCCACAGGGAAGGGCAGAACAACTTCCAAGGACAACAGCAAGGAAACAAGGGTTATACGCCAATGTACCCTTCGGGCTTTGTACCTCAGCAGCAACAACAGATGCAACAACAAGTTGATCCCGTCCAAGCTATGTTCCAACAATTGATTCAAGGGCAAGCCTCTACAAACCAGAAGTTTGCCGAGATGAATACTCACTTGGACTCGTCTCTCACGGATTTCTCTACTCAGATTACAACTTTGAATAACAAAATCAAGCAACTAGAGAAGGGAAAGGCAAGCTCAAGTAGTCAGAATAGCTTACTGGGCAAGTGTGAGCAAAATCCCAAGGAATACGCCAATGCCATTACGCTAAGGAGTGGGAAAGAGCTAGCACCTACGGTTACTCCAAAGCACAATGAGGACGTTGTAATTCAAGAGGGGGAGGGTAAGCTTTCAGCTGATGATGAGATCAACTTTGACAATGTCTGGATTCAAGGGCCAAGAAGAGGAGACAAAGCGATTGTTGAGAAGAAAGCAGAGCATACTACTAAGGAGAAGGATGCTTATGTACCTCTGCCGTATGTACCTAAGCTACCTTTTCCTGGCCGTTTCAAGAAGCAACTCATAGATAAGCATAGAGTCTTGTTTGAGAAGCATCTTAAGGACGTAGAGATCAAGCTACCTCTCGTGGACTGCCTTGCAATGATGCCTAAATGCGCCAAATTCTTCAAAGACACTCTCGTGAAGAAGAATAAGGAAAGCAAGGAAATGCTTGTTCTAAGTGAGGAGTGTAGTGCTGTGATACATAAGGAAATAGTCCCTAAGAAGTTGGGAGACCCTGGAAGCTTCACTATACCTTGCGCTTTAGGTCCTTTGGAGTTCAAGAGTTGCCTTTGTGATCTCGGAGCTAGCATAAATCTGATACCTCATTCCGTGGCAAAGAAGCTTGGCTTTACCCATTTCAAGGATTGCATAATCTCGTTGGTACTAGCTGACAGAAGTGTGAGGTTACCCGTGGGATTGCTTGAGGACTTGCCAGTGAAGATCAGTGGAGTGAACGTGCCTACAGACTTTGTTGTGTTGGAAATGGATGAAGAACCAAAGGATCCACTCATTCTCGGTAGACCTTTCTTAGCCACCGCCGGAGCCATAATAGACGTCAAGAACGGGAAGATTGCCTTGCACTTGGGTAAAGATATAAGGATGGACTTTGATATCCATGAGGTTTTGAAGAAGCCTACGATAGAAGGGCAAGCTTTCTACATTGAGACGTTGGATGCTTTACCGGATGAGTTGCTGGAAGAGTTAGCTCAGGAAGATCATTTGAAGCTGGCACTGACTAAGGAGCCAGGAGAGTTTGGTTATGTGGATCAGAGGACTCAAGAGTACGTAAACTTGCTCGATTCAAGGAAGGTTATGCTAGAAGATGAAGGCGTTTGCCTAGAGATCGACTCTGATATCGATGACGTTACTCGATCCAGGGGTCAAATCGACAAGACAATCGAGAGCACAACTCGATCCGGTGCAGCAATCGACAGTCAGATCGAGGAAGGTGATCGTTCCAGGAAAACAATCGAGTCTGAGATCGAGAAAGGCCTTCCGATCAGTTTGGGGTCTAATCTGGAGATCGACTCAGCATCTCGATCTCTCACTCGATCCACATTAAATCGAGTGAGTGAATCGAGCAAAACTGCTCGATCTAGACGTCATCGAGAGCAAGATCGACCTGACGACTCGATTTCAGAAAGGATAGCAGTTGGAGAAAGCAGCCTCAAGGGCCATGTCTCGGGCCCTAAGTAAAGTTCTAAGGAGGAGAACAACAGCAATAGCCACGAGGATGAGTGGAGCAAGCTGTTAGCCCCAAAGGTGGACCTTAAGGAGCTCCCAAAAGGGCTAAGGTATGCATTCTTAGGGCTTAACGAAACCTATCCTGTGATTGTGAATGAAAAATTAAGTGATGATGAGTTGCAATCGCTCTTAACTGAGTTGAGAAAGTATAGGAAGGCCATTGGGTACTCTCTAAGTGACATCAAGGGCCTTTCACCAAAGCTTTGCACTCACAGGATTCACTTGGATAATGAGAACGCCTCTTCTATAGAACATCAAAGGCGTTTGAATCCAAATTTGAAAGAGGTTGTTAAGAAGGAGATTCTTAAGCTTTTAGAGGCTGACGTGATCTATCCCATAAGTGACAGCACGTGGGTTTCTCCCGTACATGTGGTGGCTAAGAAGGGAGGGATCACGGTCATTAAGAATGACAAAGATGAGCTTATACCTTCTAGGACTATTACTGGACACTGTATGTGTATTGATTATAGGAAGCTTAATCTTGCTACTAGAAAGGATCATTTTCTCTTGCCTTTTATTGATCAAATGCTTGAAAGACTTGCTAATCACCCCTACTATTGCTTTCTTGATGGATATAGTGGATTTTTCCAAATACCAATCCATCCCAATGATCAGGAGAAGACGACCTTTACATGCCCTTATGGCACCTTCGCGTATCGAAGGATGCCATTCGGGTTGTGTAACGCACCGGCTACGTTTCAGCGGTGTATGATGTCGATCTTCTCCGATCTTATAGAAGAGATGGTAGAGGTGTTTATGGATGACTTTTCGGTCTATGGTGCATCCTTTTCTGCGTGTTTGTTGAATCTTTGCAGGGTACTAAAGCGTTGTGAGGAGACAAACTTGGTGCTTAATTGGGAAAAATGCCACTTCATGGTGAAAGAGGGAATCGTGCTTGGACACAAGATATCAGAGAAGGGTATTGAAGTCGACAAGGCAAAGATTGATGTGATGACAAGCCTTGAGCCGCCAGTTAACGTCAAAGGAGTGAGAAGTTTCTTGGGACTCGCCGGTTTCTACAGGCGCTTCATTAAAGACTTTTCTAAGATTGCACGCCCTCTCACGCGGCTGTTGTGCAAGGAGGCTGAATTCGTCTTTGATGAGGAGTGTTTGCAAGCTTTCGTGACCATCAAGAAGGCCTAGTATCCGCGCCTATAGTGCAAGCACCAGACTGGACTCTACCTTTCGAGATTATGTGTGATGCTAGCGACTATGCCGTGGGAGCCGTTTTAGGCCAAAGGAAGGATAAGAAGCTGCACGTGATATACTATGCTTCAAGAACCTTGGATGACATGCAAACGAGGTACACAACTACGGAGAAGGAGCTATTGGCGGTTGTATTCGCCTTTGAGAAGTTCAGGGCTTACCTCGTGGGTTCCAAGACCATAGTTTACACGGATCACGCAGCTTTGCGTTATATCTATTCCAAGAAGGACACTAAGCCGAGGCTTTTGAGATGGATCCTTTTACTTCAAGAATTTGACATGGAGATCAAAGACAAGAAAGGAATAGAGAACGGCGTTGCTGACCATCTCTCCCGGTTAAGGATCAACGAGTCTCTTCCTTTAGATGATTCTCTCCCCGAAGAACAACTTATGGCAATCACTACGGCTGTTTCTGGGAGCTTAGAAGGGAATTTTGAGGAAGTTCTAAGCTTCAAGGAGGAGGATCTCCCTTGGTACGCGGGGAGAGAGCCGTCGCATCTTGACAACTACCATAAGAAGAAGTTCATGAGAGACGTGAGCCACTACTATTGGGATGACCCCTATTTATACAAGAGAGGAGTGGATGGCCTGTACAGAAGATGAGTGACAAAGGAGGAAGCGAGAGACATCATCTTTCATTGCCACGAGTCTTTGTATGGAGGGCATTTTGCTTCATTCAAAACCGCCACTAAGGTCTTACAAGCCGGCTTCTGGTGGCCGTCCATCTTCAAAGACACCCATGAGTTCGTGATGAGCTGCGAGGCATGTCAAAGAGCAGGAAATATTACTAAGAGGAATGAGATGCCTCAAGTTCCCATATTTGAGGTAGACGTCTTTGACGCGTGGGGCATAGACTTCATGGGGCCGTTTCCTTCATCATACGGCAACAAGTTCATACTAGTGGCTGTTGACTACGTCTCTAAATGGGTTGAGGCCATTGCTTCCCCAACAAACGACTTTAAGGTGGTGATCAAGCTCTTTAAGAGCATTATTTTTCCGAGGTTTGGAGTTCCCAAGGTGGTGATAAGCGATGGAGGGAGCCATTTCATCAACAAGCTGTTTGAAAATCTGCTAAAGAAGTATGGCGTGAAGCATAAGGTAGCTACGCCTTACCATCCTCAAACCAGTGGCAAAGTGGAGGTCTCTAACTGTCAGATAAAGGCGATACTCGAGAGAACTGTTGGGACAACTCAGAAGGATTGGGCAGTGAAGTTGGATGACGCTTTGTGGGCGTACCGGACTGCTTTCAAAACGCCCATTGGTACGACTCCTTTCACTCTTCTCTACGGCAAAGGATATCACCTTCCTGTTGAGCTGGAACATAGGGCGTTGTGGGCTGTGAAGAGGCTGAATTTTGATCTGAAGACGGCTCAGGAGAAGCGGTTGATCCAGTTGCACGAGCTTGATGAGCTAAGGCTGGACGCTTACGAAAGCGCTAGGATCTGAAAGGAGCGTACCAAGGCTGCTCATGACAAGAAACTGGTGTCTAAAGAGCTTAAGGAAGGGAGTTTGGTGCTGCTTTACAACTCCAGGCTCAAGCTCTTTCCAGGGAAGCTGAAGTCACGGTGGAGCAGTCCGTATGAAATCAAGGAAGTATTACCTTACGGAGCTGTCACGTTGGTCGGCAAGAGTGGGAATGCATTCACAGTGAACGGACACAGAGTTAAGCCATACATGGCGAGTGCATTTGACAAGGAGAGCACCTCAATACTTCTCCAAGACCCACCATCTGCCTAAACCAAGTAAAGTCTAGCTAAAGACGTTAAAGAAAGCGCACTTGGGAGGCATTCCCATGTCTATCCTGTACATATCCTTGCTTTATTTCTTTTCCAGATTTATGTTTTTGTCTTATGAGTGTGTAGGAACAAGTATGAGAGACGCAAGCCATGATCTGAGTTCCCAAAGGAGTAAGAAAGGGGCGAGTATAAGCTAGAGAACGAGTGCTAGATCGACTCATCCTGGTTTGATCTTTGCTAGATCGAGCTGGTGAATCGAGAGGAGCCAGTCGATCTAGACGAGATCGAGTAGACAGATCGAGTGACGAAGTCGATCTAAAATGTCTCGGGAAATTCTTGGAGTTTAGATCGATCGATCCAAAAATAGATCGACCGATCTAATTTCTCTCAAGAAAGTCCTTAATAGACAGATCGATCAGTCAACTCGATCCACGACTCGATCCAAGCTAAATCGACCCCTAAATCGATAGCATGGCTCGATCACGAGGACTTAGTCGCGATTTCAAAAACTCAAGGAACGAGAGAGCCAATCGATCCCAACTCGATTCAAATAGAATCGTGTCCCAAATCGAGTAACCCTCTCGATCCAAGCCATTATGGGCATGAGATCGAGTCCCCGATCGACCGAAAGGACTCGATCTCGTGCTGAGGTAACATTTTCTTTTCCCTCTCTCTCTCTTTCCCTCCACTTTTTAAATTCAAAACTTGGTCAAGGCAGGAATCTTTGACCATGAAAGATGTGCCTTGACCAAGACTTTTGTCAGAAACCACTTCTTTTACCCATAGTTTTGTTTTTTGTTAGCCTTTAAATGTTTTCAACAACTTCACACTCTCTCATTCTTGTTTTCTCGAATTGCTGAGTAAAAGAGAGTGAGAGTTCTTTGTTTTCTAAAGGCTAACAAGAATTTTTAACAATCCTTGCAAAGGTATTTTCGGGTCTTTGAGAAAATCTTTAGGAAAATCCTTTTTTATTTCGCAATTGATTGTTTTAGATGCTAGGGCGGTTTTGAATTTTTAAAACTAGCTTAATAATAGGAAAATTCAGGATTTTCTAGTATCTCTAGATCTGATTCTCTATTATTTTGCTATATCTTTTATAAAATCCCCAAGTATTCTAGGGTATTAGCTATCGACTTTCTTCTTTGCTTCTCTCTTTCTCTCAACATATCGTATATTTGCTCATAGCTTTGCTTGAGAACTTTGTTTCAGGCGCAATGGCCCCCAAGCGAACGAGAGAAGAGACAGCACAAAAGGGAGAAGGTCAGGAGGTAGCTGTTCAAGAAAGGGTTCGCTGGAGTAAGGATGAGAAAAGGGACAAGAAGCGATTGGAGAGGGTTTGGTTCGAGCCTACCAAGTTCGCGGACAGAGAGCTACTCGCTAAGCTAGGGATTCTTGGAGATTTCGACCAACTCCTCAAGAACATTGGCTTAAGATGTCTGTCACGAATGGATTGCCCAACCATTCCAGAAGTGACAATAGACTTCCTTGCCACGTTGGAGTTTGGTTACGAGAACCCTAGCGTCCCTGTTCCTTCACAAGGCCGTCTCTCTTTCAAGGTCGGACGTCAAGCTTTCAGCCTCTCATTCCCGAGCTGTGTCAAGCATATGGTCTCAACACAGCCGCTACCAAGATCGATTTCCCCTCCTTCACGCGCGCAAATGATTTTTGGGACCTGATCAGCAACGATGACTACAAGGCCAACACTGCCAAAATCAAGAGAGTGAGAAGCCCGGTGCTGAGGTACACCTTGAAGCTGATCGCCAACACATTCAGCGGACAGTCAGTTGCTCCCACGGTCACGAAGACCGAGCTTTGCTTCTTGTTCCAAGGCGTGAAGCATTTGTTGTGTGATCCGGCGGAGAATGATGAGCCTATGGAGGATGAACTCGGTGATGACGTGAACTACGGATGTGTACTTGCCGCTTCTTTGGTGAAGTAAAAAGCATATGCCTTGCGGTGCAAGGCAAGCTCTTCATTCATCGGCGGCTTCCTCACTCCTCTGTTCGTGCAAGCCGGCGTACCGATACATGAGTTCACACCCGTCCCGGCTAGAGCTTTCATGGATGAGATCTACATGAGGAATACCGACAGCTTGGGACGGACACCAGCAGAAGGGTTCTATGCTTATCTTTTCATCGATGAGGACAATGAGAAGAGAGTGTGCATCCTGCCAAACAAAGACGAGACCGAGCTGCTTGGTGTTGGGAACATCGAGTTCTTACCATCCGTAGAGGAGTGCTTTGCTCCCCTAGGAGGAACGCCTGCCCCAGCGATTGCTCCACGTCCAAGGTCTGAGTCCCCTGCCATGGAAGATGAGATGCCTGAGGCTTACACCCTTCCCAAGATCGATTTCGAGCCGAGAACCAAGACGGAGAAGTTCCTAGCATCTGTTGTGGAGATGCAAAGGAAAATCAACAAATGGCAAGGCAAAATGCTCAAGAAACTTGCCAAGAAGGTCAAATCGCTTCAAGGAGGCTCGCCTAAGCAAGCTGCAAGTGAGGAGGTTCAACAACCCGAGAAGAGGAGGCTTTCAACCGGTGGAGTTGTCATCCGTGAGACTCAAGGCAGCAACATTCAACCGGCGCGTCTCTCTCTTCAAGAGCCAGGCTCCAGAGGCAAAGCCGTAGTATCTAGCTCCTCTGGAACATCCTCAAGTTCCAGCCGAGACTAGACCCGAGGTAACAACCTTCTTCCATTGTATATACCATCCATGTTTTCTTGGTTTAGCTTTGTGTTTTGAGCTCTCTCGAACGTGTTTGCCACCGAGACGGTGTCATTCAAGTTTGGGGGAGTATGTGTGTGGTTTGACTTGTATATTTTGATCTTATTTTACCTTTGCATAACTTGAGTCTTGCATGCATCTAAGGCATAGAAGACAAAAGAAAAAAATTGGTAAAATTTTTAAAAATTTTCAAAATATTCATGTAATTGCATTCATCTTGTTAAGCATTTTAGGATTGAGTCTAGAGTTTTTAAGCAAATAGGATGTTTACATTTGCATAAGCGGCTAAAGTTTTCTTAAAAAGGTGTTTTAAGCTTATGAATGGTTTCAATCTCCTAGTTGGTAGTTCTCTAATGCTTTGTTCATACTTTGAAAGTAAGTTCTTACCATGCTTGGATCACTAGTTTTGATTTTCGTGACTTGAATTGAACTCTTATGATTTGAAACTTGTCCTATTAAGTGAAAACCTTTAACTTCAATTTTTAAATATCATTCTTATGCACTTGAAAATGAACACATGGATCTTAAAAATATTTAGGCTCTCTTCTTCCTTTTACCACTCTTTGTGAGCCTAAGTAGAACTCCCACCTTGACCCTTACCTTTCTTTGAAGCCAAGTTTTCGTGTGTGACATCATTGTGAGGCCTCTTCCGGTTTGAACTTAGTATAAAGTGTTACGTTTAGGCGTCATGATTAGGTTCTCATATGTTTGCTAGCTTTGCATTTTGAAGCTAGATGTAGGCTTAGGATAAGTTTGGGGGATCATTGGGGTTGCTTTCTTGTTAATATGCTTTCGGTTTTGAAAAGAGTTTGGTTTTTGAAGTAAGAAAAAGGTTTTAAGTGAAAGGTTTTGTGTTTAAAAAGAATAATGCTCCAATAATTTCAGAAGATGGCTCTCTAAAAAAAAAAAAAAATAATATATATAAAAGAGCCTAAGTGCCAAAATAAAAATAAAAAATAAAAAAAAATAAGAGAGCCATCAATAAGAAAAAGAATAAGGAGTTTAATATTTTTAAAACCTTTTCACTAACCTAAAAGAGTTAAGAAGTTTCATATTTTGATTTGGGGATTGCTAAGCCTTTGCTCTGGGAAAAAGGGGTAGACTAAAAGTGGTGAGTGAGCTTAAAAGAAAATAAATGAGAGAGGTTTTTAGGATCATTGTTAGTTTACATGGATAGATGAGAATCTGATCATGTATGCATCAATTGCCTTTACCTTTAGCATTATGCATAAAGTTCTTACCATTTTCAAGAGAAACCCTTTGTTTAAAATAAACCCTCTTTAAAAATGAGATCATTCTATGCTCATAGCCTTTACCCTTAGCCAAATGTGTTTTGCTTTAAAGTGCATAAGTTTGATTCATGGTTCGGTCATTAATGAATGTTAAAGGATGAGTGTCTTTGATTGTTTGGAATAGGAGAGTCATGATTTGAAATTCTTTGTGCAATGAGTATGGCTAAGATCTTTGGAGTATGAGTGTGTGTATTGAATTTTAGAACTGGTAACTAGGACGTTGAGATTAGTTCATTCGAAAAGCACCTTTGCAAGAAGCTTATACCCCCGTTTGTTTTAAAACCTCTCTCCCTTCTTTAATTTTGTTTGCTTGAGGGTAAGCAAAATGGAAGTTTGGGGGAGTTGATATAGCTGCATATTCCATGCATTTTACATACATATAAGTTAGTTTCTCACGCATATACATTGCATTTTAGGTTAGTTTGCATCATTTTAGGTCCTAGATTGTTCTTGCACCAGCATATGCATATTTCTTGCATTTTGCATCACAAACAGGTTGTTTTCCGCTACTTTGGAGTCCTGGAGGGTTCATGGATGTGTTAAGGCTCGTGAGGAAGTTCGTGGGACTTGAAGAATTTGGGAATGCTTACTAAGGACCAGATATCGAGAGGAGGTTCGAGTATGGCCGGTCAATCTAGATGAGATCGACCAGAAGATCGAGTGGCCCAGCCGACCCAAGGGAACTGATCGAGACGGAGATCGAGTGAAGCGATTGATCAAGGAGTACGGATGTGAATGACGCCATGCAGAGCGAGAGCTGGATCGAGTCCACCACTCGATCCTCCAAAGATCGACTCCAAGATCGAACGAAGCACCCGATCCACCGAGGAAGATCGAGACAAAGATCGAGCTGAAGGCACGATGTCCGGAAGTGATCGAGAGAGCTGCTCGATCCCAAAGTCGATCTCAGTGTACTTTAACCGCTTTTGGCCGCTAGCGAAGGGGGGACCATCAGATTGTTTGGCCTGTTTTGGCAAGGCGGCGAGCATGCTTTTAGACACACTTTTCATTTTTATCTTTTTATCATCTTTTTCTCTCTGTTCGAAGGCGATTTTGCCATTGTTGGATTTTGAAGCTTTTCTTGCTTTGTATCGAATCGTTTAAGCTTAATCTATCGCTTTTCATGTTCGTCGTTTCATTCTTCATGCTTTGCTTGGTTTACTTGATGTGTAGTGAGTAGTTTAATCGGGTTTTGGGGTTGAGAGGATTAGAAGGGGTCGAAAAGGTTTTCAAGTTTGGAGTTTTCTTGTTCTTAATGGCTTTCTTTTCTAAGATGTTGAGTTCTTAAGGCTTAAAGAGTCTCACGCCAAGATCTTTATGATCAGAGAGAGCTCTTACCTTGACAGGATCCAGAGATCTCTGAAAGTCGCATCTTAGAGGCTAGTTACTCTTTCCCAAACGCCATGGTAGTTTAGAGGACTAGTTAAGCCGTATGTTTGAAGTCTGTTTTCCTTGCCTCTCAATCTCTTTTTCCGCCAAACGCCATGGGTCAGGAGGAGAGGATGAGAGAGTGATCCATACCACACGCCATGGATGGGTCTTGTTTTGTTTTCAAGGCTTAGAGAACCTCACAAAGTGAGTAGATCTAGAGTTTTCAAACCAAGCTTGAACCTTTGAAACCCCTGAACGTGAATCTCAACCCTAGACCCTCTTTCTTAGTATTCTTACATCTTTTCTAAGTTATTCGCTTGTTACCTGTTGCATCCTGGTCATTAGTTTCATTGTGCTTGAGCTTTTAGACGAGATCGATCCAAACTGCTCGATCTAGTGGTCGATCCTGTGGTCGATCCACTAGTCGATTTTTATAAATTCATAGCTTTGCATTTTAATCATTCTGTTTGTTCGTCGTGGTAGTTCACTCTTTCCTAGTGATTTTAAAATAGTTTTTCGTTGCATTTAGTCGTCGCATTTAGTTTTTAGGAATTTTACAAAATCATTCATCATTTGCCTAGCTTTACTCGATCCTTGCATTCTCACTGATCTTTCTAGCTCCTAGGATTGGATTGATACTCGCTTGCATACTTTACTACAACTAAGTGTTGCATTTGAGCTTTGATACATCATTGCATACACTCTGCACAAAATCTTGTTGTCATTAATCCAGAGATGATCGGAAAGGGGGAGTTCCGGAAGGAACCCGGAGAGGATTTCAGATTAGTGAGGGCAGCTGGAGACCAAGTGATGTTCTCACTATGAACGGTTAGAAATGTTTCTGTCTGGATTGGCGAAGTTGATATGCCAGCAGATTTTGTTATCTGCAACGTTAAGTCCTATGATGGGGATGGACTGGCTAGGCAAGTATAGAGCCCACCTGGATTGTCACCGAGGAAGGTTGCGGTTCGAGAGGGACAGAGAGGTCTTGGTTTATCAAGGAGTTAGACCAACCTCAGGAAGTTTGGTGGTATCAGAGATTCAAGCAGAACGGCATATAGAGAAGGGTTGTGAGGGGTATCTGGCCACGAAAACTACCACATAAGGAGGGCCAGATGTTGACTTGGGCTATATACCGGTGGTGCGAGACTTTGAGGATGTGTTTCAAGCATTGGCTGGACTGCCACCAGCTCGTTCAGATATGTTCACGATTGAACTTGAGCCGGGGACAGCTCCATTGTCCAAACCACCATACCGGATGGCGCCAGCTGAGATGGCTGAACTAAAGAAGCAGCTAACGGAATTGCTGGACAAGGGAGTCATATGACCGAGTAGTTCGCCATGGGGTGCGCCAGTGTTGTTCGTAAAGATGGATGGAAGCTTCAGGCTTTGCATTGACTACTGCGGATTGAACCGTGTGACTGTGAAGAACAAGTATCCACTTCTCAGGATAGACGAGTTGTTGGACCAACTCAGAGGAGATACTTGGTTTTTTAAGATTGATTTGGCTCCAGGGTACCATCAAATACCCATTGAAGAGATAGACGTGCGTAAGACTGCTTTTCGGAGAAGGTATGGTCATTACGAGTTTGTGGTCATGCCGTTTGGTTTGACGAATGCGCCAGCTGCATTCATAAAGTTGATGAATGGCATGTTCAGGGAGTACCTAGACGAGTTTGTGATCATTTTCATAGACGATATTCTAGTATACTCGAAGAGTGAGGAAGAGCATAGAAGTCACTTGAAAACTGTTCTGGAGAAGTTGCGAGAACAGAAGTTATATGCCAAGCTCAGTAAGTGTAGCTTCTGGCAACAACATATAAGGTTCTTGGGTCACATTGTGTCGGATAAGGGAGTGTCCGTGGACCCAGAAAGATTCAGGCCATAGCGGATTGGCCAAAGCCAGAGAATGCTACAGAGATAAGGAGTTTTCTGGGGTTAGCCGGTGACTACAGGAGGTTTGTCAAAGGCTTTGCGAGCATGGCTCAGCCAATGACAAAGCTGACTGGGAAAGACATGGAGTATGTCTGGACGAATGAGTGTGAAGGGTGCTTCTCGAAGTTAAAGGAGTTACTCACAAGTGCACCAATACTGGCATTACCAGAACCGGGTTAGCCGTACGTGGTATACACGGATGCATCACGGAAGGGACTAGGATGTGTCCTGTTGCAGGATCATAAGCTGATAACATATGCGTCGCGATAGCTGCAGAAGCATGAAGGGAATTACCTTACGCATGATTTAGAGATGGCGGCAGTGGTATTTGCACTTAAGATATGGAGGTCATACATGTATGGTGAGAAGGTGCAGATATACACGGACCCATAAGAGTTTAAAGTACATCTTTACTCAACCGGATTTGAACTTGACACAGCGTATATGGATGGAACTGGTAGCGGACTATGATTTGGAAATAGCATACCATCCAGGAAAGGCCAACTTGGTTGCGGATGCGCTGAGTCGGAGGAGAGCTAGCGTATCATCAGAACGGGCTGTTGGAAGCATTGTGAACATGCTAAGGACATTGCGGTAGAATGCAATAACATAAGGGGTGGAACAGTTGGGTGTAGAAGCTGTGGATCGAGCTGATTTGTTGACTAGGATTCGGATTGCTCAAGAGCAAGATGAGAATCTGAACAAGATGTCACAGAATGATAAGACAGAATACCAGACTTCAAACAATGGGACAATTGTTGTGAACGAATAAGTATATGTTCCGGATGTGAAAGACCCAAAGGATGAGATCCTTAAGGAAGCACATCAGTCATGGTTTTCTGTTCATCCGGGGATGACCAAGATGTACCAGAATCTGAAATGGAACTATCATTGGGTCGGGATGAAGTGAGATGTAGTTAAGTGGGTAGCCAGGTGTGAGACGTGTCAAATGGTTAAGGCGGAACATCAGTTTCCGAGTGATTTGTTGCAAACATTACCAATGCTGGAATGGAAATGGGACATGATCACCATGGACTTTGTACTGAGTTTACCGAAGTCTAAGAAGCAGCGTGACGGAGTATAGGTCATCGTGGATCGATTGACCCAGTCTGCTCACTTCTTAGCGATGAAAAAGACGGATGGAATACCAAAGTTGGTAGATATGTACATTGATCAGATCGTGAGGTTTCATAGAGTGCCAGTAAGCATCATCTCAGATTGTGATCCGAAGTTTACTTGGAGGTTTTGGAAAGAGTTCCAGAAAGCGTATGGTACGAGGCTGCATATGAGTACGACATATCAGCCGCAAACGGATGGTTAGTCTGAAATGACCATCAGGACGTTAGAGGACATGCTAAGAACATACATTCTGGATTGGGGTGGTAGTTGGGAGAACTACTTACCGTTGGCAGAATTCGCATACAACGATAGGTACTCTTTAAGTGACATCAAGGGCCTTTCACCAATGCTCTGCACTCATAGGATTCACTTGGATAATGAGAACGCCTCCTCTATAGAACATCAGAGGCGTTTGAATCCTAATTTGAAAGAGGTTGTTAAGAAGGAAATCCTTAAGCTTTTAGAGGCTGACGTGATCTATCCCATAAGTGACAGCACGTGGGTTTCTCCTGTACACGTGGTGCCTAAGAAGGGAGGGATCACGGTCATAAGGAATGAAAAGGATGAGCTTATTCCTACTAGAAACATCACTGGTCATAGGAAGTGTATAGATTATAGGAAACTTAACCTTGCGACTAGGAAAGACCATTTCCCTTTACCTTTTATTGATCAAATACTTGAGAGACTTGCTAATCACCCTTACTACTGTTTTCTCGATGGGTATAGCGGTTTCTTTCAAATACCTATTCACCCAAATGATCAGGAGAAGACGACCTTCACATGTCCCTATGGTACCTTTGCATATCGAAGGATGCCGTTTGGATTGTGTAATGCACCGGCTACGTTTCAGCGGTGTATGATGTCGATCTTCTCTGATCTTATAGAGGAGATGGTAGAGGTGTTCATGGATGACTTCTCTGTCTATGGTGCGTCCTTTCCAGCGTGTTTGTTGAATCTTTGCAGGGTACTAAAACGTTGTGAAGAGACAAACTTGGTGCTGAACTGGGAGAAATGCCACTTTATGGTTAAGGAAGGGATCGTACTTGCTCATAAGATATCAGAGAAGGGCATTGAGGTTGATCAGGCTGAGGTGGAGGTCATGATGGGTCTTGAGCCGCCGGTTAATGTTAAGGGAGTCAGAAGCTTCTTGGGACACGCAGGGTTCTATAGGCGCTTCATGAAAGATTTCACCAAGATTGCACGCCCTCTTACACGGCTGTTGTGCAAGGAAGCTGAGTTTGTGTTTGATGAGGAGTGTTTGAAAGCTTTCGTGACCATCAAGGAAGCCCTTACATCAGCTCATATTGTCCAAGCACCAGACTGGTCTCTTCCTTTTGAGATCATGTGTGATGCTAGTGACTACGCCGTAGGAGCCGTTCTTGGTCAGAAGAAAGACAAGAAGCTACATGTGATCTACTATGCTTCAAGAACCTTGGATGACACGCAATCAAGATACACCACTACGGAGAAGGAGTTGCTTGCAGTGGTCTTTGCCTTTGAGAAGTTCAGATCGTATCTCGTTGGTTCCAAGGCTATTGTATACACGGATCACGCTGCCTTGCGATACATCTACTCGAAGAAAGACACTAAGCCTCGGCTCTTAAGATGGATTCTCTTACTCCAGGAGTTTGACATGGAGATTAAAGACAAGAAAGGGATAGAAAACGGAGTCGCTGACCATCTCTCACGGCTAAGGATCAACGAGTCTCTCCCCTTAGATGACTCTCTTCCAGAAGAGCAGCTTATGGCGATTACTACGGCTGTTTGTGGAAAGCTAGAAGGGAGGATTGAGGAGGTGTTGAGTTTCAAAGAGGAGGATCTACCGTGGTATGCTGATGTAGTGAGCTATCTAGCGTGTGGTGAGGAGCCAACACATCTCAACAGCTATCACAAGAAGCGGTTTATGAGAGAGGCTAGTGACTACTTTTGGGACGAGCCCTACTTATACAAGAGAGGAGTAGACAGCTTGTACCGGAGATGTGTTACAAAGGAAGAAGCCAGGGACATCCTCTATCATTGCCATGGCTCTTCCTACGGAGGACGCTTCGCCTCATTCAAGACTGCCATGAAAGTGTTGCAAGCCGGTTTCTGGTGGACGTCCATTTTTAAAGATGCACACGAGTTTGTGAAGAGCTGTGAGGCATGTCAACGAGCAGGGAATATCACTAAGAGGAACGAAATGCCTCAAGTTCCCATCTTCGAGGTTGACGTGTTCGACGCGTGGGGGATAGACTTCATGGGGCCATTTCCTTCTTCATATGGCAACAAATACATCTTAGTAGCAGTGGATTATGTCTCTAAATGGGTTGAGGCTGTTGCTTCCCCTACAAATGACTCTAAGGTGGTAATCAAGCTGTTCAAGAGTATCATCTTCCCGAGGTTTGGGGTACCCAAGGTTGTTATAAGCAATGGAGGAAGCCACTTCATAAACAAGGTCTTTGAGAACCTCTTGAGAAAGTATGGAGTTAAGCATAAGGTGGCTACACCGTATCATCCTCAAACAAGCGTTCAAGTGGAAGTCTCCAACAGGCATATCAAGGCTATACTAGAGAAGACCGTCGGAGCAACAAGGAAAGACTGGGCAGTGAAGCTGGACGACGCTCTTTGGGCCTACCGTACCGCCTTCAAAACGTCGATTGGTACAACTCCTTTCACTCTACTCTATGGCAAGGGCTGTCACCTCCCGGTTGAGCTGGAACACCGTGCGTTGTGGGCTGTGAAGAGGCTGAACTTTGACCTTAAGACTGCTCAGGAGAGGCGCCTTATTCAGCTACACGAACTGGACGAGTTGAGGCTGAACGCTTACGAGAGCTCTCGGATATACAAGGAGCGGACTAAGGAGACTCATGACAAGAAGTTGGTTGCCAAGGAGCTTAAGGAAGGTGGACTAGTGTTGCTGTACAACTCGAGGCTCAAACTCTTCCCGGGCAAGCTGAAATCAAGGTGGAGTGGACCGTTCGTGATTCAAGAAGTGTTGCCTTATGGAGCTGTTACTCTGATGGGAAAAAGTGGCAGTGCATTCACCGTCAACGGACACAGAGTCAAGCCCTACTTGGCAGATAGCTATGACAAGGAGAGTACCTCGGTCCTTCTCCAAGACCCACCATCCGCCTAAACCAAGTAAGGTCTAGCTAAAGACGTTAAAGAAAGCGCACTTGGGAGGCATTCCCATGTTTATCTTGTACATATTCGTGCTTAATTTCCCTTTCAGTTTTATGTTTTTATTCTGCAAGTGTGTAGGAACAGATATAAGGAGTCTAAACCTTGACTTTGAGGTCCAAAAGAGGCGATGGGGGTTAAGATAATGCTAGAGATCGAGTGCTAGATCGACTGATCCTGGCTCGATCTTTGCTAGATCGAGTTAGTGAATCGAGAGGAGCCAGTCGATCTAGACGAGAACGAGTGACAAGATTGACCTCGACGAAAAAGGATCGATCGATCCAAATTGGATCGACCGATCTAATTTCTCTCGGGAAAATCTGTGGAAAATAGACCGATCACTTGACTCGATCCATCACTCGATCTATGCCAAATCGACCCCTAAATCGAGGACATAGCTCGATCATGAGGACTTAGCCGTGGAGCCAACATCTCAATGATCGAGAGAGCCAATCGATCCAAGACTCGATTCACCATGAATCGAGTCTCAAATCGAGTAACCCTCTCGATCTAAGCCATTATGGGCATGAGATCGAGTCCTAGATCGACCAAATGGACTCGATCTCATGCCGAGGTAACATTTCCTTTCCCTCCTTAACTCTTTTCCCTCCAAGAATTCAAAACTTGGTCAAGGCAAGCATCTTTGACCATGAAAGATGTGCCTTGACCAAGACTTTGTCAGAAAAACCACTTTTGCTACCCATTGTTTTGGTTTTGCTAGTCTTTAAATATTTCAACAACCTCTCACCCTCTCATTCCTGTTTTTCTCGAAAATTTTAAACAAAGAGAGTGAGGGTTTCGGTTTCAAAAACTAGCAAAGATATTCTGCATTTCTTGCAAAGGTATTTTCAAAAATTTAATGATTTAATTTTAGAAAATCTCCTTTAATATCGCAAGATCTTGTTCTAGAATATAGGATCGGTTTTGATTTTTAAAAACTAGCTAAGAAAAAGGAAAAATTCTAGATTTTTCAGTATCTAAAGATTTGATTCTCCTTTATTTAGCTATGATTTTTATTTATTCCCCAAAATTATAGGGTAGTTTTTATAAGTTCTCTCCTTCTCTTCTCTCATTCTCATCAAATCGCCGTTTGCTTATCAATCTCTTTAGAAACTTGTTTCAGGAACAATGGCCCCAAAGAGAACAAGAGAAGAGCAAGCACAAGAAGGAGAAGGACAAGAAGTGGCAGTTCAAGAGAGGGTCCGGTGGAGTAAGGATAAGAAGAGGGACAAGAAACGGTTGGAAAGGCTTCGGTTTGAGCTTACCAAGTTTGCTGATCGAGAGCTGTTGTCTAAGCTAGGGATTCTTGGGGATTTCGACCAACTCCTCAACAACATTGGCTTAAGATGTCTGTCACGGATGGATTGCCCAACCATTCCTGAAGTGACAATAGACTTCTTTGCCACCTTGGAGTTCCGGTACGAGAATCCTAGCGCACCCGTCCCTTCCCAAGGTCGCCTCTACTTCAAAGTTGGACGTCAAGCCTAAACACTCTCCATCCCTGAGCTATGCCAAGCTTATGGTCTCAACGCGGATGCATACAAGGTCGAGTTCCCAGCCTTCAAGAAAGCCGACGACTTTTGGGACCTGATCAGCAATGAAGACTACAAGGCCAACACCGCCAAGATCAAGCGAGTAAGGAGCCCGGTGCTGAGGTATACTCTGAAGCTGATTGCCAACACGTTTAGTGGAAGGTCTGTTGCTCCTACGGTCACGAAGACGGAGCTGTGCTTCCTGTTCCAAGGTGTGAAGCACTTGGTGTGTGATCTGGATGCAAACGACGAGCCTATGGAGGATGAACTCGGCGATGAAGTGAACTACGGGTGTGTGCTCGCGGCTTCTTTGGTGAAATACAAGGCTTATGCCTTGCGGTGCAAGGCAACTTCATCTTACATTGATGGTTTCCTTACTCATCTGTTCGTGCAAGCCGGTGTGCCTATTCATAACTTTGCTCACGTCCCAACCAGAGCTTTCATGGACGAGGCATACATGAGGAATACTGACAGCTTGGGACGCACGCCAGCGGAAGGGTTCTACGCCTACCTCTTCATAGATGACGAAGACAAGAAGAGAGTGTGCATCCTCCCCAACAAAGATGAAACCGAGCTGCTTGGTGTTGGGAACATCGAGTTCTTGCCCACGGAGGAAGAATGCTTTGCCCCTTTAGGAGGACCACCTGCTTCAGCGATTGCCCCTCGTCAAAGTTCAGAGTCTCCAGCCACGAAAGATGAGATGCCCGAAGCCTACACACTTCCCAAGCTAGACTTTGAGCCGAGGACAAAAACCGAGAAGTTCCTAGCATCAGTTGTGGAGATGCAAAGGAAGATCAACAAGTGGCAAGGCAAGATGCTCAAGAAGCTTGGAAAGAAGGTCAAAGCACTTCAGGGAGGCTCGCCTAAGAAAGCTGCAATTCAAGAGGTGCAACAACCCGAGAAGAGAAGGCTTTCAACCGGTGGAGTTGTCATCCGCGAGACCCAAGGAACCACCATTCAGCCGGCGCGCCACTCTCTCCAAGAACCAGCTGACAAAGGCAAGACCATAGTCTATAGCTCCTCTGGAACATCCTCAAGTTCCAGCCGAGACTAGACCAGAGGTAACAACCTTCTTCCATTGTATATAACCGCTCATGTTTGTTTCTTTTTGCATTGTGTTTTGATGCTCCTTCGGATGAGTTTGCCACCGAGACGGTGTCAAGCAAGTTTGGGGGAGTACATGTGTGATTTGACTTGTGTTCTTTGATCTTATTTTCCTTTAGCATCCTTGAGTCTTTAATTCATGAAAAATTGGTAAAATTTTTAAAAAAAATTTCAAAGATTCATGTAGTTGCATTCATCTTTTTAAAACATGTTAGGATTGAGTCTAGAGTTTCTCATAGCATCTAGGTTGTTTGCATTTTGCATAAGGGGTTAGAATTTCTTAAAAAGGTGTTTTTACGTATGAATTGTTTCAATGCCCTAGTTAGTAGTTCTCTAATGCTTTGTCTATGCTTTGAAAGTAAGTTCTTACCATGCTTGGATCACTTGTTAGGATTTTCGTGGCTTAAATTGAACTCTCATGATTTGAAACTCATCCTAATAAGTGAAAACCTTAATTTGAAATTCTAATTATCATTCTTATGCATTTGAAAATGAACACATGGTTTTAAATTATTTAGGCTCTCTTCTTCCTTTTTACCACTCTTTGTGAGCCTAAGTAGAACTCCCTCCTTGAACCTTACCCTTCTTTGAAGCCAAATGTTCTTGTGTGACATCTCTGTGAGGCCTTCCTTTCGGTTTGAACTTGGCATAAAGTGTTAGGTTTAGGCGACATGATTTGGTTTTCATATGATTGCTAGCTTTGCATTTTGAAGCTAGGTATAGGCTTAGGATAAGTTTGGGGGATCATTGGGGTTGTTTCCTTTCCTATTTGTTCTCGGTTTCAAAGAGCTTTGTGTTTTATGGAAAGAAATGGGTTTTAAGTGAAAGGTTGTTTTTAAAACTAAGTATGCTCTAATAAATTTCAGGAGGTAGCTCTCCCATAAAATAAAATAAAAAAAAAGAAAAGAAAAAGAAATAAAAAGAGCCTAAGTGCCAAATAAAGAAAAAAAAATAATAATAAAAAGAAAAAAAAAATAATAGGAGAGCTACTAATAAGAAATATCTAAAGAGCAAAAATATTTTTTAAAACCTTTTCACTAGCCTAAAAAGTTTGAAAATGTCTTTGTTTCGAAATGGGGATTGCTAAGTTTGTGAAGAAAAGGGTAGACTCTTAAGTGGTGAGTGAGGATAAAATTTCTTAAATGAGAGGGGTATAGGATCGTTTGATAGTTTACATGGGTAGATGAGAATCTAATCATGTATGCATAAATTGTCTTTACCTTTAGGATTATTCACAAGTTCAGCCATTTTTGAGAGAAACCCTTGTTCTAATTATAAACCCTTTTCAAATGAGATCATTCAATGCTCATAACCTAAACCCTTAGCCAAATGTGTTTTGCTTTAAAGTGCATAAGTTTGATTCATGGTTCTAATGTTAATGAATGTTAAAGGATGAGTTTCTTTGATTGTTAGGAATAGGAGAGTCATGATTTGAATTTCTTTGTGTGATGAGTATGGCTAAGTTCTTTGGAGTATGAGTGTAAGCATAGCATTTTAGAACTGTTAACTAGGACATTGAGATTGATTCATTTGAAAGGGCACCTTTGCAAAAAGTTTAAACCCCCATTCATTTTTCTGAAAACCTCTCCTCCTTACTTATTTTCTGTTGCTTGAGGGCAAGCAAGAAATAAGTTTGGGGGAGTTGATGTTATTGCATATTGCATACATTTTGCATACTCATTAGTTAGCTTTTCATGCATTTGTATCACGTTTTAGGTTAGATTGCATCACTTAGGGTCCTAGAGCATTCTTGCATCAGCATACGCATTTTCCTTGCATTTTGCATCACATTCAGGTTGTTTCTGGCTGCTTTGGAGTCGTGGAGGTTCGTGGACGTGTTGAGGTTGATGTAGCTGTTCGTGGAAGCTCGGATATATGCTAAGGATCAGAGATCGAGGAGCAGATCGAGCATGGCCGGTCGATCTAGGAGTTGATCGACCAGAAGATCGAGCCAACCAGGCGATCCAAGGAGAATGATCGAGACAAGGATCGAGTGAAGCAATCGATCAAACGGTATGGACGTAAATGATGCCATGCAGAGCGAGAGTCAGATCGAGTACACCACTTGATCCAGCCGAAGATCGATACCGAGATCGGATGCAACACTCGATTCGCCGATGATGATCGAGACCCAGATCGAGCCGAAGACACGATGTCCGGATATGATCGAGAGAACCACTCGATCTTGGAGTCGATCTCTGTCCTTTCAACAGTTTTTGGCCGCTAGCGAAGGGGGGACCATTAGCTTGTTTCGGCATTTTGGGAAGGCGGCGACGTCCTTTTCCTATAATAACTTTTTAGATCCTTATCTTTTCCTTTATGTTTTCTCTCTCGTTTTCGTGAAGAACACCATTGTTGAACTCGCGTTTTTCTTAAGCTTTGTATTCGAATCATTTCTGTTGAATCTAGTTTTCTTTTCTTGTTCATCGTCTCGTTTCATATGCTTTGCTTGATTTACTCTATGTGTAGCGAGTAGTTTCTTTGGGTTCGGGGTTGAGAGGATTAAGGGGTCTAAAGGGTTTCGATCTTGGGGTTTTTCTAAACGTTTTCAAAGGCTATCTCTTCTAAGGTGTTGAGATCTCAATGCTTGAAGACTCTCACGCCAAGAGCTTCATGATCCGAGAGGTTCCTTACCTTGACAGGATCCAAAAGACTTGGAAGATCACACCTTAGAGACTAGTTACCCCTTCCCAAAAGCCATGGAAGTTTGGGGGATTAGTTAAGCCATTCGTTTGAAATCTGTTTTCCTTGCCCTTCGACCTCTCTTTCCACCAAAAGCCATGGGTTTGGAGGAGAGGATGAAGGAGTGATCTATACCGAAAGCCACTGATAGATCTTGTTTAGTTTTCAAGGCTTAGAGATCCTCACCAAGTGAGTCGATTTAAAGTTTTAAACCCAAGGTCGAACCTTTGAAACCCCTGACCATGAATCTCAACCCTAGGCCCTTTCTCTTAGCATCTTTACATCTTATCTCATCTTTCGCTTGATCTCTGATAGCATCCTGGTCATTAGTTTTATTGTTCTTGCATTTTTAGATGAGATCGATTGTTACTGCTCGATCTAGTGGTCGATCTCATGGTCGATCCACTAGTCGAATTTTAATAATTTGAAGCTTTCTCCTTTAATTATTCTGTTTGTTTCTCGTGGTAGTTTCTTCCTTTCTAGTATTTTTAAAATAGGTTTCATTCTGTTTAAGTTTCTACATCTAGTTTTTAGAGATTTTCTCATAAACCGTCTCATTTCGCTTAGATTTGCTTTAATCCTTGTATTCTCTGTGCATTCTCTATCATCCTAGAAGTGGATTGACTCTCTCTTGCTTGCTGTACTACAACATGTCTTGCATTTGAGTTTGATAACCTCACTGCAATATAACCCGTCCAAAAAGAGATTATCAGGTGGAAGGCTTGGATCTTCATAAGAGAAGTCCAAGGTTGAGAGGATGTCCAATGTTGCCTCGGGGTAAGTAGGGCAGTCCATTCTTGACAAGCACGCAAGTCCCATGTCTTTGAGTAGCTTGTCAAAATCCTCCAGCAATCCCAGCTTCTCCAAGAAGTCCCGGCTTACAAACTTAGAGGTTTCAAACCGGAGCCTCTCAAGCCTTTTCTTTGCCTTCTTCTCCTCCTTAGTCCATCTAACCCTCTCTTGAACCACTTGCTGAGTTTCTTCCTCTTGTGTCGCCAAATCTCTTCTTCTCTTGGGTGCCATTGGTACCTGAAACACAAATTCTCAAAGAGAAGAATGAGTCTAGGTGGCGATTTAAAGAAAAAGAGTAGGCTAGAGAGAAAAACCCTTAACACAAATCCTAGATTTTTGGGGATTTTATAAAATTCATCAATAAATAGAAGGAGAAAATATCTAGAGATAAGACCAAATCAAGCAATTTTCCCTAATATTCAGATACTTATAAAAATTCATCATAATCCCTTAGCAACTAACAATCAACCAACTCAAGAAAAGGAAAACTTCTAAAAACTTAAACATAAAATTCAAGCAATTCGAAATACCTTTGAAAAGAATGATTGAAAGATGCTATACGCTTTTGAAAAACAGAACTCACACTCTTTCTTTCTAAAAAAAAAATCTGGTTCGAAGCACAATGGGAGAGAGTGTGGATGCATGTGTTTATAAGGACAAAAAAAAATATTGGATGCAATGCAAGTGGTTTCTGACAAAGTGTGGTCAAGGCATATCTTTCATGGTCAAAGATGCTTGCCTTGACCACAATTCAAATTTAAAATAGGAGGAAAAGAGAAAGAGGGGGAAAAATTTGAAATAACCTCGGCATGAGATCGAGTTAAATTGATTGATCTTGACCTCGATCTCATTCCCATGTTGCTTGTAATCGAGAGGGTTGATCGATTAGGGACTCGATTTGAATTGAATCAAGCCTTAGATCGAGTGTGCCCCCTCGTTCCAAGATCCTACGTGATTATGGCATTACTCCTTAGATCGAGTCCCTTGATCGATTTCGAGGTCGTTTGGGCAAGGATCGAGTGAGCTGATGGAGTAAACTGATCGATCATGTTCGAGGATCGAGTGAGGTCAGTCGATCCACACCCCGTTTGCATTTCAAGCTAACCACATGGGTGGGTCATCCTCTCTCAATCGACTGACTCACTCGATTGTCTACTGGATCTCATCTAGATCTCTTGCATCTACCTCTCCTTTCCTTGCCCTTTTTGACTCCAAGATCATGATCTCCAGCTCCCTTATCCTTTCACCTAAACACTTAGACTAAAAAGCATAAAACTGAAAAAAAATAAAGCAGAAATATGTACAATGATAGACATGGGAATGCCTCCCAAGTGCGCTTGTTTTACATCTCTTAGCTTGACTTTACTTGGTTCAGGCTAGAGGTGGGTCTTGGAGAAGCAACATGGTGCTCTCCTTGCTGCATTCACTCGCAATGTAGGGCTTGACTCCATGCCCATTCACCGTGAAGCTCTGTCCACTCTTGCCAACCAATGTAACCGCTCCATACGGTAGCACTTCTCTTATCTCAAAAGGTCTGCTCCATCTAGACTTGAGCTTCCCTAGGAACAACTTCAACCGTGAGTTGTAGAGCAGCACCAGACTTCCCTCCTTGAGCTCCTTAAGCACCAACTTCTTGTATGAACCGCCTTGGTCCTTTCTTTGTAGATCTTGGCACTCTCATAAGCATCCAGCCTTAGTTAATCAAGCTCATGGAGTTGCACCAGCCTTTTCTCTTGTGCCGTCATGAGATTGAAGTTCACTTGCTTCACGGCCCAAAGAGCTCTGTGCTCTAACTCAACAGGGAGGTGACAAGACTTGCCATAAAGGAGGTTGAAAGGAGTAGTACCAATGGGAGTTTTGAAAGCTGTTCTATACGCCCATAAAGCTTCATCAAGCTTGCTTTCCCAATCCTTTCTAGTTACCCCCGCGGTTCTCTCTAGGATAGCCTTGATTTGCCTATTAGACACCTCCACTTGGCCGCTGGTTTGAGGGTGATAGGGCGTAGCTACCTTGTGCTTAACCCCATACTTCTTCAAAAGACCTTCAAAGACCTTGTTGATGAAGTGGCTGCCGCCATCGCTGATCACTACCTTTGGAACCCCAAATCTTCGAAAGATGAAAGTCTTGAAGAGCTTGATCACAACCTTTGCATCGTTAGTTAGGGAAGCTATAGCCTCAACCCACTTAGACACATAGTCTACAGCCACCAGGATATTTTTTTGCCTTAAGAAGATGGGAATGGACCCATGAAATCAATCCCCCAAGCATCAAAAACCTCCACTTCAAAGATGGGAACCTACGGCATCTCATTTCTCTTTGTGATGTTCCCAGCTCTTTGGCATGCTTCACACGACTTAACAAACTCATGAGCATCCTTGAAGAGTGTTGGCCACCAAAACCCGGCTTGTAGAACCTTTGTAGCCGTCTTGAACGATGCAAAGTGCCCTTCATAAGATAAACCGTGGCAATGGAGAAGGATGTCATTTGCCTCTTCTCTTGTTACACACCTTCGGTACAAGCTGCCTACTCCCCTCTTGTACAGATAGGGATCATCCCAAAAGTAATGAGAGATGTCCCTCATGAACTTCTTCTTATGGTAATAGTCAAGGTGAGTAGGCTCTTCTCCACAAGCCAAGTAGTTTAGAATATCCGCATACCAAGGCAGATCTTCTTCCCTTAAGCTCAAGACTTCTTCAAACTTCTCCTCTCGCCTTGCACATACCACTATGTTGACCATCATAAGCTGCTCCTCAGGGAGTGAGTCATCCAAAGGTAAGACTTCATTCACTCTCATCCTTGAGAGATGATCCGCTACACCATTCTCAATCCCCTTCTTGTCTTTGATCTCCATGTCAAACTCATGTAGGAGAAGGATCCACCTTAAGAGTCTCGGCTTGGTGTCTTTCTTGGAGTAGATGTACCTCAAGACGGTGTGATTAGTGTAAACAATGACCTTAGAACCAACCAAGTATGATCTAAACTTTTCAAAAGCGAACACCACGGCTAGATGCTCTTTCTCGGTGGTAGCATACTTCATGTGCGTGTCATCCAAGGTACGACTTGCATAGTAGATCACATGCACCCTCTTATCCTTCCTCTGACCCAAAACAGCACCCACAGCGTAGTCACTCGCGTCGCACATTATCTCAAATGGCAGTTGCCAATCCGGAGCTTGAACTATAGGAGCGGTGACTAGAGCTTCCTTGATGGTCTTAAAGGCTTGTAGACACTCATCATCAAACACGAACTCGGCTTCCTTGCAAAGTAGCCTTGTAAGGGGACGTGCTATCTTGGAGAAATCCTTGATAAACCGCCTGTAGAAGCCAGCGTGCCCCAAGAAGCTCCTTATCCCTTTCACATTAACCGGCGGCTCTAAACTCATCATGACCTCTACCTTTGCTTTGTCAGCCTCAATCCCTTGCTCAAAAATCTTGTGCCGAAGTACAATGCCTTCCTTCACCATGAAGTGACACTTTTCTCAATTCAGCACCAAGTTTGTCTCCTCACATCTCTTGAGAACCCTGCAAAGATTGGAAAAACAACCACCAAATGAAGCACCATACACAGAAAAATCATCCATAAAAACTTCCACCATTTCCTCTATGATGTCAGAGAAGATAGACATCATGCACCTTTGAAAGGTTGCTGGTGCATTACATAACCCAAAAGGCATCCTTTGATATGCGAAGGTACCATAAGGGTATGTGAAAGTTGTCTTCTCTTGGTCATCAGGATGAATGGAAATTTGAAAGAAACCACTATAGCCATCAATAAAACAGTAGTATGGGTGATTAGCTAATCTCTCAAGCATTTGATCAATAAAGGGAAGAGGAAAATGATCTTTTCTAGTGGCTGAGTTAAGTTTCCTATAATCAATACACATTCTATGTCCCGTTATGGTTCTTGTAGGAATTAACTCATCTTTTTCATTCTTTATGACCGTGATACCCCCTTTCTTTGGTACCACATGGACCGGAGAGACCCATGTGTTATCACTGATAGGGTATATCACGTCAGCCTCCAAAAATTTTAAGATCTCTTTCTTCACTACTTCTTTTAAGTTTGGGTTCAAACTTCTTTTAAGTTTGGGTTCAAACATCTTTGATGTTCAATAGAAGAAGTGTTTTCATTCTCTAAGTGAATCCTATGAGTACAAAGCATTGGTGAAAGGCCCTTGATGTCACTTAGAGAGTACCCAATGGCCCTTCTATACTTCCTCAACTCCCTAAGGAGTGAGTTTAACTCATCATAACTCAGGTTTTCATTCACAATGACAGGATAAGTGTCATTTGGTCCCAAGAAAGCGTACCTTAGCCCATTTGGGAGCTCTTTTAGGTCCACCTTTGGGGCTAGCAGCTCGCTCCAGTCCTCATTGTGGCTTGTGTTGACGTTGCCATCCTCATTTCCCTCTTTCGAACCCGAGTCATGAGCTTTCAGGCTGCCATCTTGAACCGTTCCCACTGCTGAGATCGAGTCAACCAGTCGATCGCTCCCTCGTTCTAGGCTGGATCGATTGCACTCCCTCGATTCACTTGCTCGATTTGATATGGATCAAGCAGGAGATCGATTCGCGGAGTCGTTCTCTAGACAGATCAAGTTGCCTCCATCGATTGCCTCATCGATCTTCTTCCTGGATCGAGTAATCTGATCGATCTCTGGGTCGATCTCTAGGCACTCGCCTTCTTCTTCTTTCACAGCCTTGCAAGAATCAAGGATGTGTACATACCCCTCGGTCTGTTCACTCAAGAAACCATACTCACCACACTCCTTTGTCAATGCCAGCTGTAGATGATCCTCTTGAGCCAACTCCTCAAGCCATTCATCAGCCAATTCATCCAAAGTTTAAATGTAGAACGCTTATCCTTCAATGGTTGGCTTCTTCAAGACTTCATTGATGTCAAAGCTCAGCTTGATATCTTTACCCAAGTGCAGAAAAATCTTGCCATTCTTCACGTCTATGATGGCCCCAGCAGTTGCTAGAAAGGGTCTACCAAGGATTAGAGGGTCCTTTGGTTCTTCATCCATTTCTAGCACTACAAAATCTGTTGGCACAATCACATTTCTTATCCTCACGGGTATGTCTTCAAGCAAGCCTACAGGGAGCCTTATACTTCGGTCATCCAGAATGAGTGAGATTCTACACTCCTTAAACTTGGTAAAGCCTAGCTTTTTGGCAATGGAGTGAGGCATGAGATTAATGCTTGCTCCTAGATCACATAAGCAATTCTCAAACTTCAAAGGACCTAGTGCACAAGGGATAGTGAATGACCCTGGATCTCCTAGCTTCTTTGGTGCTATCTCCTTGTGGATGATTGCACTGCATTCTTTACTTAGCACCAAGACCTCGTCACTCTCTTTATCCTTCTTAGCAAGCGTATCCTTCAAAAACTTTGCATACTTTGGCATCATTGCCAAACAATCAACCAAAGGCAGCTTAATCTCAACATTCCTTATGTGCTTCTTAAACAAAGCCTTATGCTTCTCAATCAGCTGTTTCTTGAAGCGTCCAGGGAAAGGAAGCTTTGGTACGTAGGGTGGAGGGACATAAGCTTCTTTCTCTTTGCTAACTTTCTCCACTATCTTCTTTAAAACTGCTTCCTTGCCTTTCTTAGGTCTTGCAATCCAGACATTGTCAAACGTGATCTCTTGATCATTTGAGAGATTACTCCCCCCTCTTGAACCACAATGTCCTCATTGTCTTCAGGTGTAGACCGTGGTGGTAGCTCTTTCCCACTTCTCAAAGTAATAGCGTTGGCATACTCCTTAGGGTTTGCTTCACACTTCCCGGGTAAGCTACCTTTACTGCTTGAACTAGCTTTCCCTTTCTCTAGCTGGCGTATCTTGTTGTTGAGGTTAGTGATATGTGTAGATACCTCAGTAAGAGAGGATTGCAGCCTATTGTTCATATCAACAAACTTCCGATTTGTAGTTGCTTGGCCCTGAAGCAATTGTTGAAACATTGCTTGAATCGGATCTTGAGGTGGCGGTTGAACTTGTTGCTGTTGAGGCACGAAACCAGGAGGAAAAACAGTAGAGTAACTCTTGTTTCCTTGCTTTTTCTGACCTTGGAAGTTGCCTTGTCTCTGCCCTTGGTACCCACTGTTTTGTGTAAACCCTCCTTTGTTGTAAGGAACAAAAGGTTTGCCTTGTTGTGGAGGGTTCACTTGATCTTTAGGGTTCTCCACTTTGGTACTTCGGTAAGAGACGTGTTTTTACCTTGATACCCTTGAGCATAGCCCTGTGGCTTAGTATAGTTCTGGCCTCCAACCCAATTCGCTTCTTCTTGGTTCAGCTCTAACTCATCTAGAACATCTTCAGCTTCTCCCACAAAGTGTTCATGCTTTTGGTTTGCAAGGACCAACTTGTCAATCTTTTCATGAAGAGACTTCAGCTCCTTCTTGTTTGCTTCAATGTCAGATCCTCTTGGTGCTCTATCATAATCTTCAGCATAGTTCCCATCACTCAAAGCAAGATTCTCGATGAGCTCCATTCCCTCTTCTACATTTTGACCAAGAAACTTGCCTTTACTCGCCGTGTCTAGGAGCAGTCGAATCTTGGGAAGGGCTCCTCTATAGATGGTGCTCAAGAGTGTCTCCTCACTGAAGCCGTGATGTGGACATGCTATAGTGTAGTCTTTGAACCGCTCCATTGCTTCACTAAAAGTCTCATTCTGCCTTTGTGTAAAACCGCTTATCTCACTCCTTAGCCGAGCTGTTCTTGTACTTGAGAAGAACTTTGATAGAATCGCCTTCTTGCAATCAGCCCATGAGGTTATAGTCTCCTGAGGTAAGGTCTTCTCCCAATGCCTTGCTTTATCTCCAAGTGAAAAAAGGAAAAGTCTAAGCTTGAAGCTATCCTCCGAGATCCCATTGATCTTTATCATTCCGCAAACATGCTCAAAGTTGTCAAGATGCTCCAAAGGGTCCTCCATTGCAAGTCCATGGAACTTGTTGTTCTGCACCATTGAGACAAAGTCTGGCTTGATCTCGAAGTTGTTGTTTTGCACCGGTGGAGGAGTGATGCCAAATCGGTTGTGATGAGTGTTTGGAGCATCACCAGCACCGATGATCCTTGGTGCTCTTGGGGCGTGGTTGGGGTTTCCATTGCCCCTTCCAGCAGCAGCACGGTGAGGTGGAGCCTCAGCGTGATCTTGCTCAGCCATGACCTCGAAGTCAAGAAGATCTGGTTGCAATATCTCCTCAAAGTCTTGTGCTTGTTCTACTGCCCTTCTTTGCCTTGCACTTCCGAGTTGGTGAATGTTGTCTAGAGGTTGTAGTAGATTGTTGTCACCACTAGACCGTAAATTCATGTACCTGAGAAGACAAGTGTGAAGGTAGGAAGATTAGTAACCAAAGTAAAAATAAAAACTTAGTCTCTACTAAGCTCCAAATCCTAATACTTTCAACTCAAACCCAAGTTGGCAACAGCATCATTTGATAAACAGGTTTTTATGCAAGCTGTTTTAGAATCAAACCCAAACCAAGATAATGATGTAGTATAGTGGTGAGGGGTATCAATCCAGTCTAGGTTGATGAAAGTTACTAGGAATGCAAGAACTTTGTAAATCTAAGTGAAATCGGGTAAATGGAGGAGAAATTCTATGAAAACTAAATGCAATTGCTAAATGACCAAGAAAACTATTTTAAAATCCCCTCTTAAGGGTTAAACAACTAGCAGATGACTTCTAGGAATTTAAAATGCAAGACTACTAATTTATAAAAATCGAAAACTAAAGGCAGACAAACAGAGAAATTTCTAGCAACCTAGAGCAATGGTTTTAAGGCTAAAGATGCAACCTTGAAACTATAGAAAGATGAATTTGAGTTTTTAAAATGCTAAAAAGAGGATTCAAGGTTGAGGGTCATGTTAAGAGGGTTCAAGATTCAAGCTTGGGTTTTGAAAACAATAGATCTACAAATTTTATGCTATCTCTAAGCCTTGAGAAGCTAAAAGAGGTTTATCCATGGCGTGTGGTATAAACCCTTTCATCCACCCTTCCTCCTAAACCCATGGCGTGTGGTGGAAAGATGGGTCAAAGAACATTAAGCATAGATCTCAAATAATGGCCTAACTAGCTCCCTAAGCATACATGGCGTTTGGGAAAGGATGAGCTAGTCTCTTGGATTTGGTTCCAAGAGATTCCTGAATCCCGCCAAGGTAAGGAGATCTCTGAGATCATAAAGATCTTTCCCAATACTCTTTAAGCACTAAGAGCCCAAATCTAGAAGAGAATAGATTAAGAACAAGAAAAGTCCCAAGCTTTAAACCCTTTAAACCCTTCTTAATCGTCCCAACCTTAAACCCAAAAGAAACTACTCGCTACACATTGCTAAAACACACGAAAATGCAAAAGAAGAAAAGCCAAACATGATTAAGCAAGAAAGATTAAGGAAATTCTTAATGATTAAATAAGATTTAAAGTTCAAAAACAAGAAAAGCTTGGAAAGTAAAGCAATGGCGATTTCTTCATCTCAAAGCTAAGGGAAAGCTAAAAGAAGTAAAGACATAATGAATGGTTCACAAAATATCGCCTAAAATAGCCAAACTAAGAAAATGGTCCCCTCACTAAAATCTAAAAGTGAGCTGGCCGGATAAGGTTCTAGAGATCGACTTGGGCAGTCGATCTCTTACTCGATCTTCACCGTAGAACGTCTTCTCTCGCTCGATCTTTGGGTCGATTCGGTCGGATGGATCGAGTGCTTCTATCGTTCTTCTAGTCGATCCTCAGATGATCGAGCCGTGAACTCGATCTGGCTCTCGTTCTGCATGGCTTAGTCCACGTCCGTACTCACGATTGATCACCTCGGTCGATCTTGACCTCGAGCCTTTCCTTGAAACGACCCGGGCTTAGTCGATCATCTAGATCGACCTGCCTAGCTCGATCTTTCTCTCGATCTCGGTCCCTTTGCTGAATGGCTGAGTTCTCCCAAGTGTCCACAAGCTTTCTCTCGATCCTTAGCACGACCACGCAACCTCCATAGCTCCAGTGTATCCAAAACAACCTGAATATGATGCAAGAATGCAAGAAATTTGCAAATGCTAATGCAAAGTGCACTTAGGACCTAAAATGAGACAAATGGTGCAAACCTAGCCTATTATGTAAGATGAATGCATGAAAACTACTCTAAATGCATGCTAAATATGCGAAATATAAGAGTATATCAAGGACCACGCCCCCAAGGTAATCTTCCAGGCAAGTGTGAGATGAATCTCAAAGATTATTGTCAAGCTGTTGACTCTAAAGAAGATTTAGTTACTGCTGAGGATGAGGCTGTTATAGAGGAGTTCTTGTCTTTTTTCAATGAGGACATTGAAGCTCAAAGTGAGGGGGGAGACCTTGTCAAGGTTACTGAAGCTAAGAAGGAGGATCAAGCTGATGTTCTTCTAGTTTACCAACCTGTTATCCTTTTTCCAGGAAGGTTCAAGAAACAGCTAGTGGAGAAATACACCACTCTTTATGCTGCTAAAATGAAGTTTAGAGGCATTGATGTTAAGGATGAATTGAAAGAATCTCTAGCTAAGGCTGAGGTATCAGATGTCAAGAAGCTGAATATCGCCAAGCTTGGTGATCCTGGCTGCTTCACTCTTCCTTGTGAACTCAAAGGGAAGACCATCAAGAGCTGTCTTTGTGACTTAGGTGCAAGCATCAATCTACTACCCTCTGCTACAGCTAATGCATTGGGCTACACTTCATTCTAAAAGAGCAATGTATCCTTTACCATATTTGATCGCACAGTCTATACACCTCTAGAAGCTCTCAAAGATATCCCTATGATAATTGAAGGGGTAATGATCCCAACAGACTTTCGAGTCTTGGATGTGGAAGGGATGATCAAGAATCCCATCATCTTAGGAAGGCCTTTATTAGCCTCAGCTGGAGCAGTGTTTGATGCAAGGGATTGCACTAAAGAACTAAGGCTGGCCAAAGAGAAGATGCTGAAGTTTGACTCCAAAGGTAACAAGTTAGAGAATGAACATGCTTTCTCTATGGAGCTGAAGAAGAAAGAGCGAGCTGCTGAGAATTGGCCTGAATTTGAAGGTTACATTGGTGCAAGCTTTGATGAATGCTGTCTTACCTTGCTGTTTGAAGAAACCACTGAAGAGGAGGTCTGATAGCTAGAATTTTGCAGAGTGTATGCAATGATGTATCAAAGCTCAAATGCAACACTTAGTTGTAGTAAAGTATGCAAGTGAGTATCAATCCAATCCTAGGAGCTAGAAAGATCAGTGAGAATGCAAGGATCTTGTAAAACTAAGCAAATGATGGACAGTTTTGTGAAATTCCTAAAAACTAGATGCAATGATTAAATGCAGGGCAAAACTATTTTAAAAATACCAGGAACAAGCTAGCTACCACGAGGAAAAGACAGAATGATTAAAATGCAAAGCTACGAATTACTAAAATTCGACTAGTGGATCGACCACGGGATCGACCACTAGATCGAGCAAAAGCAATCGATCCAAAAGGCAGTTTAAGCAAAAGCGAATCTAATGACCAGGGTGCAAGCAAACAACAAGCGAATGATCAACAGAGACTAAGAAATACTAAAAGGAGGGTCCAGGGTTGAGATTCATGTTCAGGGGTTTCAAAGGTTCAAGCTTGGTTTGAAAACTCTAGATCTACTCACTTTGTGAGGTTCTCTAAGCCTTGAAAACAAAACAAGATCCATACATGGCTTTTGGTATGGATCACTCCTTCATTCTCTCCTCCAGACCCATGGCATTTGGCAGAAAAAGAGATTGAAGGGCAAGGAAAACAGATTTCAAACACGCGGCTTAACTAGTCCTCTAAACTACCATGGCGTTTGAGAAAGGGTAACTAGTCTCTAGGATGCAATTTTCAGAGATCTCTGGATCCTGTCAAGGTAAGAGCTCTCTCTAATCATAAAGATCTTGGCGTGAGACTCTTTAAGCCTTAAGAACTCGACATCCTAGAAGAGAAAGCCTTTAAGAACAAGAAAACACCAAACTTGAAAACCCTTTCGAACCCTTTGAATCCTCTCAACCCCAAAACCCAATGAAACTACTCGCGACTCATGAAATAAACCGTACGAAATGCAATAAACGAAGAACTAAACATGAAAGGCGATTGATTTAACTTAAACGATCCAATATTCAAAAGTAAAACAAGAAAAAACTCGAAGTCTAACAATGGCGAATCGCTTAAAACGAGAGAGAAGAGAGAAAAGTAGTCAACAAAACGTGATTCTGAAAGGGATCGTTGGTCTTTGCCTAAAATAGCCAAACCGCAAATGGTCCCCCCCCCCCTTCGCTACAGTCCAAAAATAGGCTGGACGGATAAGGTTGGTCTGGGATCGATCACGAAGCTCGATCTGGCAATCGATCATGTCCTGAATCGAGCGGCTCTTGGTCGATCCCCGAGTCGATCTTGTGTTGATCGGGTTGGAAGCTCGATCCGGTCCTCGATCTGCATGGCATCGTCTACGTCCATACTCCAAATCGATCTCCATGCTCGATCTTCTGGTCGATCTCATCTAGATCGACCTGCCTTGCTCGATCTGCTGCTCGATCTCAGGTCCTTAGCGTGCAATCCTGATTTCTCCAAGTGTCCACGAACCTCTTCACGAGCCTCAACACGTCCATGAATCTTCCATAGCTCCAAAGTAACCGAAAGCAACCTGATTCTGATGCAAAATGCACGAAACATGCGAATGCTGGTGCATAGATACTCTAGGACCTAAAGTGATGCAAACTAACCTAATATGCAATGTAAATGCATGAGAAACTAAACTATATGTATGCAAAATGCATAGAATATACAGTTATATCAAGGTCCTCAAAGTGGAGGTTTTGAAGTTTGGAAATGAAATCTTATTGGGTTTTGTTAAAGATGGGGTAGTCCTTAAGCCATATCTCTCAAATGGTGAAGTTGGTTACAACGTGCAATGCAAGGGTAAGGTTAAGCCCTCTGCACAAGTGAAGGTTGGTGGTGTCACTAAGAGGCTGAAAGATAGCATGAAAGACTTCAAGGCATCAGCTACAACCACTGAGGAGAAAGTTCCACCACTAACTAGAGGAACCAAGAAATGTCAAGCTCAGTTACTCTAAACAAGCACACTTGGGAGGTAGTCCCATGGTATCCTTGTATATATTTATGCTTTTTAGTTTATGTTTATGCATTTTCATTGTCCCTAGAAGAAGGTGTTAAGCTAAGGTGATGAGAGGATGGTTTGGGAACCAAATAGACATGTTTTGGCTGATGTCAAGCATAGATGTTGAGCTTGCCAAGCTCGACATCCAAACATCAAGCATCAGCATCGAGCTGAGTAGCTCGACATCAGTTGAGCCAAAGCATGTCGGGCACACACATCAAGCTACCAAGCTCGATGTGGGGAGAAAAGTGACTCAGAGCTAGATGTCGACCACCCACATCGTGTGACATCTTTTGCCCGAGGGGAGGTCAGAGCGTGTCGTGTGATATGCATGTTTGGAGAAAAATCGATGAATGTCGTGCATTCACACCGCACGACATAAAGGGCCCGAGAGTCAGGCTACAGATGGCAAGCACTAACATCGAGCTATCAATGCTCGACATTCGGATGTCGACCATCCACATCGTGCGCGACATCCGAACATCGAGCACTAACATCGAGATGTCTAGCTCGATGTGCCTGTGAGCTAATTCCTTTAAATTTCAAAATATTTCCCTCTTCTTGCTTGGCTCCAAGGGAGTTTAAGTTTGAAGTTTTGGCTCCTCCTCTGCCATTCTGACCCACTCCTGAGCATTTTGTCTTTTGTCCCCCACTCCCAAAGATTCCTTGTTCTCTCCCTTGTTCTTTGTAAACCACACTTGCTCTCTTCTCTCTTCACACTTCTCCTTTCTCGCATTTTTCTTTGTTGCCACGAAAATCTCATGTTCTCTCTTTTATTGTCTTTTTTTTTAGTGCTCAAGAGTCCACAAAAGTTTGCCTCTACACTATTCATCTCTTATTCTTATTAGTTAGAAGTTGTTGATTAATTTGAAATCTTATGCCATTTGAACTAGTTATGTTTAGTTGTGAGGGGGAGGAACTTGTTCAAGTTTCTGATGTTAAGAAGGAGGCTCAAGCTGATGTGTTTCCAGCTTAACAGCCTGACATTCCATTTCCAGGAAGATTGAAAGAGCAACCAGTCAAGAAGTATGCAACTCTTTATGCTGCTGAAATGGAAATGATAGGTCTAGATGCTGAAGAGGAGCTTGGAAACTTCTAGTCAAGAATGTGGAACCAGAAGTTAAAGAGCTGAACATAAAGAAGCTTGGAGATCCTGGTTGCTTTACTCTCCCATGTAAGCTCAAGGGCGAGAATTTCAAGAGCTGCTTGTGTGATTTGGGTGCAAGCATCAATCTGTTGCCATCAACAACAGCCAAGGAGTTGGGTTACACCAAGTTCCAGCAAAGCAATGTTTCTCTAACCATTTCTGATGGGACTGTGAAGTCACCACTAGGAGCCTTGAAGGATGCTCCTATGCAGATAGAAGGAGTGACTATCCCAAGTGATTTCTTGGTGTTGGTTGTTGAAGGGCAGATCAAGAATGCAATCATACTTGGAAGACCATTCCTAGCTTCAGCTGGCGCCATCTTTGATGCTAGAGAATGCACAACAGAGCTGAGGCTTACCAAGGATAAGGTCTTGAAGTTTGACAGCAAGGGTAACAAGCTGGAGCATGATCATTCTTTCTCCATGGGGCTGAACAAGATGAAAGGAGTTGACAAGAACTGGCCAGAATTTGAAGGTTACCAAGGAGAGAGCTTTGATGGCTGCTGTTTGTCAAGGTTGTTTGAAGACACCACTGAAAAGGAGGTCCTTGAAGTGGTTAGTTCCAAGAAGATGAATGAAATCAAGATGGTTATTGAAGAAAAAGGGGTGATCTTGAAGCCCTTTTGCTCCAAGGGTGGTAAAATTCTGTTACAAGCTGAAGTAAGGAGGAAAGTCTAAGCCCTTTGCTGAGATGAGGATTGATGGGGTCACCACCAGGATCAAGAGAACCAAGACACCACCAAGGAGTTTCAAGACTCCTTCTCCTTACCTCCACTAAAGAGGTAATCAAAGTCAAGCTAAGTGATTTTAAACAAGCACACTTAGAAGGTAGTCCCATGGTATCCTTTGTATATATTATGCTTTTTAGTTTATGTTTATGCATTTTTAGTGTTCTTAGAAGCAGGAATTTAGATTGGGGAATGAGAAGATGTTCGGGGAGCCAAAACAGGTGCCTTCTGGTTAATATCAATCACTTGCATCGGTCATGCCAGACCGATGCTGGTTCCATCGGTCATATATAATCGATGCAGTTAGAACCAGAAGAGCACCGGGCAACCACATCGGTCACTTCTGACCGATGTGGGAAAAGAAGTACTCGGGTGGTTTCCATCGGTCACTTGCATCGGTCAAGGAGTGACCGATGAAATCAACCCGAGTGTCAGACAAACTCACATCGGTTAGGAGTATCGGTATGTAGTGACCGATGGAAACTGAGCGAGAGTTTGAAGGCCTACATCGGTCACTTGTACCAGTCAAGGAGTGACCGATGTCAATGGGCAGGAGCAGCATCGGTCACTTGCATCGGTCAAAAGTGACCGATGTGATCCCCGAGGTATGAACTAAAATTTTCAAAATTTTTCCCTCTTTTGTTTGGAGCCAAGGGTGTTTGAATTTAAATTTTTTTGGCTCTTTCTTGTCATTCTGACCCATTTCTGAGCATTTTTGGTTTTGTCCCCCACTCCTTAGATTCTTTATGTTCCCTCTTAGACTCTATATAAGCCATATAACCCCTTTTCACTCTTCACACTTCACATTCTCTCTTCTCTCACATAAGCCACGAAATTTTTTAGCTACTTCTCTCATTTATTTGTCTTTTAAAAGTGCTCAGAAGTCCTAAAAGGTTTGCTTTCTTAAACTATTCATCTCTTGTTCTTATGCTTTGAGCTTGTTTAGAGTTTTTGAATCTTTTGCATTAAGAACTAGTTTTGATTAGTTTAAAGTGCTTGTTTTGATTTTTGCATGGTGGAATTTGTTAGTTAAGCAAGTAGAATGTTTAGGGATGATTACTGTTCATAAATCTAATTGCTTGCTTGCTTTAAATTCACTTTGCATAATCATGATTCATTTTGTTTAAAAGCCACCATGCTAGGTTCATAGGCATAATAGTTTAAATCTGTTTTGAACTCTAGCATGTTTATGATTTTTGCTCTTAAATTCTCTTAGTTCTTTAGAGGTTTGCTTTGTTTAAATGCTAGTTAAACCTCTCTTAGATTTGAAAAAAAAAAAATTTAGAGCTTTAAGTCATTGCTTTTCAACTTTTGTTCTTCTACTTATTCGATCTTCAAGCATTGTTCTTGTAGGTACCATGGGGAGAACCAAAGAAGCTGCTGGAAACAAAAGTCAAGCACCTAAGAAGAAGGCGCCAACTTATGACACTTACCATCAGAGACAAGGGCAAGGGTGTTGCTGATGGGCAATCCTCAAAGGCTGCTGGAAAGAGAGCTGTTGAAAGCAAGGCTGCCAAGTCCAAGGACAAAGGAAAGGAAAAGGCTGTGGAAGAAGTCTCAACCAAACAGCCAAGTGCAAGGGAACTCATGGAGCTCTTCAATCAGTGTACCTTCAAGGCTATGATAAGCTATTTTCTTATGCTCTAATGCAGCAGAGAGGCTATCAAAACTCTAGTGCACGCAATTTTGTAGTAAAGCAAGCAGGAGAGTGTCAATCCACTTCTAGCTGATAGAGAATCCACAGAGAATGCAAGGTCTAAGACAAATCTAAGCAAATAAGACAATTTATGGGAAATATTCTAAAAACTAAATGCAACAACCTAAACAGAGTAGAACCTATTTTAAAAATACTAGAAAGGAAGCAGTTACCACGAGAAACAAACAGACAAATTAAAGGGAAGAGTTTCGAATTGTTAAAATTCGACTAGTGGATCGATCACAAGATCGACCACTAGATCGAGCAGAAACGATCGATCTCGTCTAAAACCGTAAGAACAATGAATCTAAAGACCAGGATGCTGTCAGGTAACTAGCAAAAGATGAAATGAGACGTAAATATGCTAAGAGAAAAGGCTTTAAGGTTGAGATTCATATAAAGAGTTTCAAGGATCGATCTTGGGTTTGAAACTTTAGATCGACTCACTTGGTGAGGATCTCTAAGCCTCGAAAACAAAACAAGATCTATCCGTGGCTTTCGGTATAGATCACTCTTTCATCCTCTCCTCCAAACTCATGGCTTTTGGTGGAAAAAGGGGTTGAAAGGCAAGGAAAACAGATTTTGAGTAATGGCTTAACTAGTCCCCCAAACTTCCATGGCTTTTGGGAAGGGGTAACTAGTCTCTAAGGTGTGATCTTCCGAGGCCCCTGGATCCTGTCAAGGTAAGGGACCTCTCGGATCATGAAGCTCTTGGCGTGAGAGTCTTCAAGCATTAAGCTTTCAACACCTTAGAAGAGATAGCCTTAAAAACGTTTAGAAAAAAAACCAAGATCGAACCTTTTCTACCCTTCAATCCTCTCAACCCCAAACCCAAAGTAAACTACTCACTACTCATAAAGTAAATCAAGCAAAGCAGAAGAAATTAAACGATAATCATGAAAGAAAGACTAGATCAAACGATAAGGATTCGAATACAAAAGCTTCAAAAGAAAACTGGTTCAACAATGGTGTTCTTGCGAAAACCAGAGAGAAAAAAATGAAAGAAAAGATAAGAAATCTAAAAGTTGTCCCAAAAGCATCTCGCCGCCTTGCCTAAAATGTCCAAACAATCCATTGGTCCCCCCTTCGCTAACAGCCAAAAACGGTTGAAAGGACAGAGATCGACCATTGGATCGAGTTGTTCTCTCGATCATATCTGGACATCGTGTCTTCGGCTCGATCCGGGTCTCGATCTTCATCGGTGAATCGAGTGTTGCATCCGATCTTGGTATCGATCTTCGGGTGGATCGAGTGGTGTACTCGATCTGGCTCTTGCTCTGCATGGCGTCATTTACGTCCGTACCGATTGATCGATTGCTTCACTCGATCTCCGTCTCGATCATTATCCTTGGATCGCCTAGTTGGCTCGATCTTCTGGTCGATCAACTCCTAGATCGACCGGCCATGCTCGATCTACTCCTCGATCACTGGTCCTTAGCACATTCCTGAGCTCCCATGAACTGCTACATCGGCCTCCACGAACCTCCATGACTCCAAAGCAACCAGAAACAACCTGGAATGGATGCAAAATGCCGAGAAAATGCACATGCTGATGCAAGAATGCTCTAGGACCCTAAGTGATGCAATCTAACCTAAAACATGATACAAATGCATGAAAAACTATCTAATGAGTATGCAAAATGTATGCAAAATACAATGACATCAGGCTACAAGGTACCCTTGCATCCCCACAATGAAGGCGCTTCGAATATATGAAGATTGCAAGACAATCTTTGACAGTATGGGACTTGGCGAATTCATGGAGAAATCGCTCCCTTCCTACCAGCATCTCACCATTCAGTTTTTTTCCACTTTCAAAGTGGTGAGTTATGAAGAGAGTGAGCTTGACAATGGAGATGGCTGGATATCCTTCAGACTTGCCAAGTAGAAGTTCACAGCAACCTTTAGAGAGATTACTGAAGGCCTTGGTATGTATCCCTATGCTGGTAAGAAAGACCAGTTCAAGATCAGTAAGAGACAACTGTTCTGCATCTAAAGTATCGAGCTGTGAGATATGCTCACAAGGCACTTGCAAACACCTTTTATGCAAGAATAAGACAAACAATGTAACATCAAGGGAGCTGGATGTCATCCACAATGGAATGCAGCCACTAGTGAGCTCCAACAAGGATGGAACGATTCTAGGCAGACCAACAAAACTCCCTTGTTATGTGACTCTACTGATGGAGCAACTCTATTCCTATAGAAGCTGGATCATCCTCAAGGGGAAGAGAGAGAAGAACCCACAACTACACATTGGAGGAGTTGTGACAGCTATCATGATGGAGAGTGGAGTGAATCTTGAGGAGCATGCTGCAGTTGCTTTGCCACCACTATGGATAGATCTGGTGTATCTCAAAAGAAGTCACTACCTAGAGAAGAGCATCCAAGGAAAGTACATCTATCAGTTCCCCAAGCCATCCAATGAGCCAGCAAGGTTTCTCCTTCCAAATGAGCAGCATACATCCATCACCATGAGGAGCAACATAGACTTTTGTCCAGAAGAGAAGAGTGATGTATCATGGTGGATCTATAACTGAAGAAAGAGAAGAGAATAGTGAGAAGAAGCTGAAGAGAGCAGTCAAGAGGAAGTGCAAGAAGAAGTTGTTGTTGGCGCTGAAAGTCAAGAGGATTCCCAAGAGAAAGAGCAAGATGAGGATGAGTTGATGGAATATAACACCAAGAGGTTTCACTTCAAACCTCATGAGGTTCCAAGCCAAGGAAGCTCTCTGAAGTATGCCCATGACCACATCAACAAACTCCAAAGGTGGTGTAAATTGCAGGATAAGATCATAAAGAAGCTAGTGAATCTGGTCAAAGGGATGTTCAAAAAAGACAAGTCTACATCAAGAGGAGCTTCCCAATAGAGACATGGCCATGAGTATATTTCACACTATGAAGAGCAAGTGCAGTAGGAAGAACCTAATGAAGAAGAGGAAGCAATCTGGATGCCCCAAGGAAGACACTCCTTCCAAGTGCAACAAACTGATCAATGGGCAGCTTGGGAACCTTCTAGAGCTTCATCCTATGAGCCTAGGTCTTAACCACCATCAGCATGGGAGCCCCCAGTTTACAATCCTTCTGAGGTTTATACAACATGGCAAGAGTGGGAATCCAACTCAAGTACAAGCTCATTGGCCAAGTTGGGTTCCTCCACCACAAGAACCAGAAACTTCTTCACAAGGCATGCAGAGGAGAAACAAGAGGAGGGCGAGTCAATCTCCACAACCAGCAACATCAGGATCATTCCAAGATCCAAGAGAGACTGAGGAACTCTCTTACTCATCCCACCACTCCTCTTACCACAACTAAGGTACCACATCTTTACCATTGTATATACCATTGCATCTTTTTAACTTTTTGTAATATATTTCTGTTGCTTCTCCCTCTCACTCCTTTTATTACACAAGAGACTGTGTAATTTAAGTGTGGGGAAGGGATTTGGGGTTTGAATTTGTTTTTTCTTTTCTTAGTTTTTCATTTCTTTCATCTTTGAGTCACATGCATCTCATGCATTTATCTAAGGCATAGAAAAACACAAAACAAATCGAAAAATTTGAAACATTTTGCATGTTTTTGCAAACCAAAAAGAAAGCATATAGTTGCATTTCATTTGCTTAAGATTGAGTCTAGTGTTTTCATATAGGCTGCATTGCATTTGCATGTTGCATGATGATGAATTCTCCTTGTAAAATGCTAAATGTTTAGGTTTGATTTAAATATCTAAGTGGTTAATTGTTTGATGCATCCTGAGAATGTTAGAAGTTAAGGCTGAACAATGTTTGGATTGCTAAATTTTATTCTCTTATCTCATACTGAAACCACTTGTTCATTGAAAATCAACTCTATATATTTAAACCTTAATATGAATTTTTAATTATCATGTTTGTGCATTGAAAAGTGATTTCATGGCTACCATAAACATATTTGGATCATCTTTCTTCTTCTTACCACTTGTTGATCCAAATAGCTGCTCCTCATACTTATGGGACAGTTAATCCACACCTTTAACTAAACCTTCTTTTGAGCTTAAACACTATCTTGAGAGTTGTGACGCCTTGCATACATCATTTTCGAATTCTATCTTGGCAAAAAGTGTTAGGATTAAGGCTGGCAAGGAAAAGCTATCTTGTAGATATCGGCTTACATTTTGAGCTTGATCCTAGGTTAGGAGTTTGGGATAAAAGGGTAGTGTTAATTGGTTTGAGCTTCATGTTTATGCTTTAAAAGAAGAAGGAAAAGTATGGAATGCTAGTATGGGGGAATAAGTTTAAATTGTTGTTAAGTAAAAGGAAGAAAAAGCTCGAAGTGTCTAAGATAAGGAGGTGCCAAAAAAATCAGCAAAGCTTTGGAAGATCACTCAAAAGAAGAAATCAGACCCAAGGCAATTTACCAAAGGTGAAAAATGGCGCCTAATCAACAAGAAAGGAGAAAGTCCCAACAAAAAGAAGCAACCACACAAGCAAAAAGAAGAAGTTTCCCCAACCATGAAGAAGGAGAAGGGTTAGAGTTTAGGAAAAGGGTAGATTTAGGGGTTCACTTTGGGGTTTAGAAGTTCTTAGGATTCATCTTTGCGTAAAAGGGTAGAAGAGAGCTTTGATTTGCATGCTTAAGTGTGCTTTTACCTTTAGCATTTTGCCTAAGATAGAAACATTTTCAGAAAGTGATCCCTTATGTTTATGAACCCTTTGCTTGAATGAGATCATTTTAATCTCATAACTGTACCCTGAAAACCAAATGTCTTCACTTAATTTGCACAAACATGATTCATGGTTACAAGCCTAATGAATGTTAAAGAGTTGATTGATTTGATATTTGTCTAGATTGAGATTTGAGATCATTTTGAAACATGATGCGCATGGCTAAGTTCTTTAAAGTATAACTGATTGTGTTTTGCATCCTACACTTAGGCACTTAGACATTGACTTCATTTCTTTACCTTAGCATTTTTGGATTTGAGTGCCCACCTTTAAACCTCATCCTCCATTTATCTTAGTTTGTTTGTAAAATGCAAGTGTGTGGGTGTTAATATCTCATACATTTAGTTCATTTTTTGGTCTTCTTTTGCATGTTTTCCTTCTCTTTAGTCCCATTTTCCTTTCTTTTTAGACTTATGTTGCATTTAGGTTGTAGTTTGCTTTCTCTATGCATTAAGGATGTTTTTAGGTATCTAAGAAGGTATTGGGAGCAAGAAGGAAGTGTGTGAATGGTTCAAGGAGTTAGCCAAGCTGAGAAGGAGCAGAAAGAGCTAAGGGAGGCGATTTCTGGTGTTCCATTGATCAAGGCACGAAGCACATCGGTCAATGGTTACCGATGCAAAGCAGCAGAGAAGCGGGTGAATCCCATCGGTCATCGGCATCGGTCACTTGTGACCGATGAGAAGAGAAGGACACCTGCATCGGTCAAGGGCATCGGTCAAGACTGACCGATGGGATCCAGCCGAGTGTCAAAAAATTTACATCGGTCTTCCGCATCGGTCATCAGCTGACCGATGGAAAGCACCCGAGTGGAGCATCGGTCATCCACATCGGTCACTTGTGACCGATACAAACCAGTCTGAACTTCCTTTTATTTACAACTTTACCATTATTTTAGGGCTTTTGTCATTTACTATAAATAGGCTTGATCTAATTTTTTTAGCATCAAGTCTTGTTCTTGCTTAGTTTTTAAGAGTTTTCCAGTCTTTGTAAGAAAAAGTCTATCATTTTAATCAAAGTTTTGTATTTGCCTTTTAATTTCTTCCACAATCTCCCTCTTACTCATGTTTAGCATCACTTACTCTTATGATTTGGTGTTTTCTATGATGATGAGTGAGTAGATCTCTTAGGGTTTCCAGATGTGGTAGATTAGGGGAGCTTAGAGGCTTGATTAGAGTTTGTTAGTGCTTAATTAGGTTGATTCCTCTCTATTAATCTGTTCTTAAGCTAGATTTTTTTTGATAACATGAATCTACATTTATGCTTCATCTTTTGCCCATCAAGTGTTTGATGAAATGTTGATCTTGTTTAATAGATAATTTACTGGCTTTAGCTCAAGAGATTGACTGTTTGAGGAGTATTTTGACTTGCATAGTGTTGGTTATTCATGCTTGTTGATTGTTCTAGCACTAATGAGAGTTAGTTCTTGTTAGGATGATTAGCAAATGGTTATTTGTCAAAAGATTTGACTTAACTTGCCTGATTGTGAATTCTATGTCTAGGAATTAGCATTGATTGCTTGTTTGCATTATCAATGGTGTTTGAAACAGCCCAAGTCTTGCCTTTGAATTCCCCAAAGTCAATAACCACATCTAGGAACTTGTTTTTTCTTATTTGAATTTCGAATTTTGCTTTAAGTGCTCTGTTTTATTGCTTTGTTCTGCTTCTGATCATTGCTAAGTTGTTCTCTTTTGAGTTCTGTTTGGTGCTTGGTCACTTAGGTTGATCGTTTTAGTTGTGTAAACAACAAACTTGCTTGATTCCACCTGATTTAAAGCTTTCTGCTCACAATTCTATTGGCATCTATTCATAACTCCTTTGGATTGACATAAAACCCTTACTACAATGACTAGTACAAAAGCTGATTGACAAAGAGACTCAAAACTTTTGTATCAATAATCTATTGTCTTGCTTTGCTTTATGTTGCTCATGAATTATCATCTTCTATTTTGTTTAGAGCCACCATGATTAAACATTTTGTTTTGTGGATCATGCATTTGATTTGTTAAAATTTTGTTTAGATTCTAGCATGTTTATGGTCTTTTGCTCTTGAATTCTCTTATTTCTTTAGAGGTTTGCATGTTTAATCATTAGTTAAACCTCTTATGGATTTGAGAAAAAAAAAATTTAGAGCATTAAACCATTGTTCTTCTACTTACTAGTCTTTTGAGATTTGCACTTGTAGGTACAATAGGAAGGACAAAGGAGGTTGCTGTGAACAAAAGCCATGAAACAAGAAAAAAGGCTCATGCACAACCAGCAATCAAATACAAATGCAAGAAGGTTGTTGAAGGTCAGTCTTCAAAGACTGCTGGAAAGAGGATAGTGGAAAGTAAGGCTGCAAAAACCAAGTCCAAGGGGAAGGAGAAGGCAGTTGAAGAGGTTTCCAACAAAGTACCAACATCAAGGGAGTTTGTGGAACTCTTCAGCAAGTGCATCTTCAAAGCCACAAGATACCCTTGTGTATCCACCATGAAGGCGCTGAAAATATATTAAGATTGCCAAGCCATATTTGCTGCAATGGGACTTGGGAAGTTCATGGAGATGGCCCTCCCTTCCTACCAAAACCTTAACATCCAATTCCTCTCAACTTTTCAAGTGGTTAACTATGAAGATAGTGAGCTGGAGAATGGAGATGGAGGGATTGCCTTCAGGCTTGGCAAGCACAAGTTCACAGCTACCTTCAAGCAGCTCTATGCAGCCCTTGGGATGAAGTTCTACCACAGTCAAAAACATCAGTTCAAGATCAGTATACATGAAATTGTGATGCTTTGGCAGGTGATTGGTATTGATAAGTTCATCCCTGGGGTCACAACAAGCACAAGCATAAGGCATCCTTCATTGAGATATGCTTACAAGGCCCTTTCACACAATTTGAGTGCTCACCTTTAAACCTCATCACCCATTTGTCTTAGTTTGTTTGCTTGAGGGCAAGCACAAGGCAAGTCTGGGGGTGTTGATATCTCTCATATTTACATCATTAAGGCTTGCATTTAGTTCATGTTTTAGTCTTCTCTTGCATGCTTTCCTTCTCTTTCGTCCCATTTTCCTTTTTTTAGACTTAGGTTGTATTTAGGTTGTAGTTTGCATTCTCTTTGCATAAGGAATGTTTTTAGGTACCTTAGGAATTATTAAAGACAAGGAGGAAGCATGGGAATGATTCAGGGAGTTGCCCCAGCCAAGGAGGATCAAGAGAAGCTAAAGAACTGGACTTTTGGATCGATGTCGAGCTCAGCACAAGCTACATCGAGCGACTATCTTCTTCTCGAGAAGAAAGGAGTTTACATCGAGCATAGATGTCGAGCGAGCTGTCACGATATGGAGAGACAGGACACTGATGTCGTGCTTGTGTATCGCACGACATCATTGGCCGAGACCACCAAGAATCACATCAAGCTCTGATGTCGCCCAAGCCAGCACAATATTAAGCGTCCGAAGAAGCAACATCGAGCATCAACATCGACCTCCTAGCTCGACATCCACCAAATCCGAGCCTCACTTATTTACAAGAATGCTATTGCTTAAGGGTTTTTTTCATTTAGTATAAAAAACCCTTCTGGTTTTTGTAAGAACAAGATCCTTCCTTTAATCTAAGTTTTTGTATTTTCAATCTTAATATTTCTTAATTCTTCTTCCTAATCATGATTAACCCATTAATCCTTGTGGATTTGATGGTTTTGATGATGATTAGTGAGTAGTCCTTTATAGGTTCTTGAATATGGTAGATTAGGGGAATTTAAGGCTTAATTCGTGTTGTTAGTGCTTAATATTGATTGATTCCTCTATATTAGGTTGTTATTAGGCTAGATTGGTCTTGATCACATGAATTTATATTTAGGCTTTCTCTTATGTCCACCAAGTGTTTGATGAAATGCTAATCTTGCCTTTTAGGGAGATTTACTTGCCTTAGCTCAAGAGATTGACTGTCTAAGAAATATTTTGGCTTGAATAGAGTTGATTGAAAGTGCTTGATATTGATTCTAGCACTAATGAGAGTTAGTTCTTGTTAGGATGTTTAGCAAAGTGTTATTTGCCAATTGGATTTAACTTGCTTGATTGTGAACTTTATGCCTAGAAATTAGCATTACTTGCTTGTTTGCATTGTTAATGATATTGATAACAGCCTAGCCTTGCCTTTGAATTCCCCAAACTCCATAACCACATCTAGGATCCTTGCTTTTTTTGGTTGAATTTCGAATTTGCTTAGTATTCTGTTTTTGCTGCTCTGTTTTGTGTTTGATCATTGCTTAAGTATTGCTTTCATTAGTCTTGCTTAGTCTTTGTTTCACTTAGTTGATTAGCTTAATATTTTAAACAACTTCCTCTCTGTTTTGGCTTGACTAAAAGGCTCTATTGCATTCCTAGTGGTATATATCTTAGACCTTTGGATTTGATAAAACATTTGATATACTACAATGGCTAGTACAAACTTGGGTAATTGAGAAATATACTCAAAACTCTTGTATCAGGTGTATTTGTGCAAAACCATCATGAAAAAACAAGACTCTTATAGACCAGCCATGCTATCCAAAAAAAATGTAATAGCCTAGGAGAATTTTCCTAACAAAGTTCTTTTGGGTATTTAAACAAACACTTTTGATGCAGCAAACACCTAAGGTCAGATTTCACTCAATCAAGTTACTCAAGCCTTAAGAACAACTAAGCATGGTGATTCAAGCATGAATTAAACCAAAACTCCCTAAGTTATCAACTAATCATCCCCAAATCTGCTCCAACCTCAAACCATATAAAACTACTCAGAACACATTATGAAATCACAAAAACAGAACAGAAATGACAAAGCAAACATGATCAATCAAAGCTAGAACAAGGAAAATGCAAAACTTTATTCAAAATGATGATCTTAATTCATAAATCCATAAATCTCCTTGTGGTTCTCCCACAGCTCGAAAAATAGGATAAGAAAGAAGATAAGTGCTAAAAAAGACAAGCTTAAGTAAAAATAAGCCAAAAGATAAGGTTTAGCAAAATGTAGAAAACGTTTGGTCAACTATGCTCGATGCACATGCCCGATGTACAATGGTTCTTGTCGCAGCTCGTTGATTCTTGCAGTTCCTCGCCAAGCAGCATGTGTTGGGATGTATCGGGCAGATCGTCAGGTGTTCAGCTCAATGCTAGACCCCGATATGTCATGTCTCTTTATATCGACCTGTACTGCCCTCTCTCCTCGGTGCTATATCCCGGCGCAGTCTCGAAGTCCACGATCATGCTCCTCTTACTCGTCCCACGGTCCACATCGGCCACACTCCCAAGGTTTTCCTGCTCGATGCTCTCCCTCGATATGGACGCAGAGTTTGCAAGACCCCTTCTTATGGTGCTTCTACGAATGTATGTTGCTCTAATCTCCTTCCCAAGTTCCAAAACCTCCAAATGCACCTGAAAAACACCACAGTATTTATATGTATGAAATCCTAAACTAAATGCATGCAATATTGATTCTAAGTGCAAATGAGACTAAAATGCTAAACTAATATGCAATAACAAGGGAGAAGATGCATGAAATGCAGCCTAAAATGCTCTAATATAGCAAGCTACCATAGCACAAGCCCTACCTAGTTATGTCATGTCCTATTTCCTTCTTCTACAAGCTTTGCTAGAGAAGTTAAATGGCGCACATTTCCCGCTTCGGGTGGAGTACAAAACAAAATAGTATAGGGATGCATTGGGTTGCCTGGGATAAATGATATCTCATATATTTACATCATTTACGCTTGCATTTAGTTCATGTTTTAATCTCCTTTTACATGTTTTCTTTCTCTTTACTCCCATTTTCCTTTCCTTTTAGACTTAGGTTGCATTTAGGTTGTAGTTTGCATTCTCTATGCAATAAGGATGTTTTTAGGTACTTCAGAAGCTATTGGGAGCAAGGAGGAAGTGTGGGAATGGTTCAAGGAGTTAGCCAAGCTGAGAACGAGCAAAAGGAGCTAAGGAAGGAGATTTCTGGTGTTCCATCGGTCATAGCACGAGCCCCATCGGTCTGTGATGATCAATATAATGCAGCAAAGGAGTTGAAGATCACATCGGTCATTTGCATCGATCACTTATGGCCGATGGGAAGAGACCGGACATTTGTATCGGTCAACACTGGCCGATGGGATCCAGCCGAGTGTTCGAAGAAGCGTATTGGTCATCCGTATCGGTCAAAGAGTGACTGATGGGAATCAAGCGAATGCTCCATCGATCATCTGTATCGGTCACTTATGACCGATGAAAACCAGTCTGAACTTCCTTTTATTTACAACTTTGCCATTATTCTAGGGCTTTTGCCATTTAGTATAAATAGGCTTGATCTAATGTTTTTAGCATCAAGTCTTCTTCTTGCTTAGTTTTATGATTGCTTTGAGTTTTGTAAGAACAATTCTATCATTTTAATCAAATTTTTGTATTTGCCTTTTAATTTCTTCTCTAATCTCCCTATTAATCATGTTTAGCATCATTTACTCTTGTGATTTGGTGTTTTCTATGATGATGAGTTAGTAGTAACCTTTAGGGTTTTAGATGTGGTAGATTAGGGGAATTTAGAGGCTTGTTTTAGGTTTGTTAGTGTTTAACATGATTGATTCCTCTCAATTAATTTGTGTTTTGGCTAGATTTGTCTTAATCACATGAATCTAGATTTAAGCTTTATCTTATGCCCACCAAGTGTTTGATGAAATGCTGATCTTGTTTAATAGAGGATTTACTGGCCTTAGCTCAAGAGATTGACTGTCTGAGGAGTATTTTGATTTGAATAGAGTTGGTTTTGCTTGCTTGTTGATTGTTCTAGCACTAATGAGAGTTAGTTCTTGTTAGGATGATTAGCAAAGGGTTATTTGTCAAGAGATTGAACTTAACTTGCTTGACTGTGAACTATATGTCTAGGAATCAGCATTGCTTGCTTGTTTGCATTGTGTGATGTTTGAAACAACCTTACCTAGCCTTTGAATTCCCCAAAGTCAATAACCACATCTAGGATCCTTCTTCTCTTATTTGAATTTCGAATTTTGCTTTAAGTGCTCTGTTTTGTTGCTCTGTTTTGCTTCTAATCGTTGCTAAGTTGTTCTCTTTTGAGTTCTGGTAGGTGCTTGATCACTTAGGTTGATAGTTTTAGTTGTGTAAACAACAAACTTGCTTGATTACACCTGACTTAAAGCTTTCTGCTCATAATTCTATTTGGTATATATTCATAACTCCTTTGGATTGATAAAAACCCCATGCTCTACTACAACTGATTAGATATCAAAACTCTTGTATCAATTTGGCGCCGTTGCCATTGCGGTTGTTGTTGGATCATTAGAATTTGTGGAATCTTTAAGATCAGGTTTCAATTGTATTTGGTTACTAATCATCCTTGACTCTCATTGATGTTTTCATGTGTATGAACCTGAGATCAAGAGGCTCTAGCAACATAGTAGACTTCATTGACAACATCAATTTGTTAGACAGAGGTTAAAAAGCAAGAAGGCAACAGGAAATACAGCAACACTTGGAGAGATTAGGGATGAATGTTCAGGAGCAACATGATGTGGATGATATGAGGTTTCAGGGACCTCAAGGAGCAGCTGGTGTTCAGGGCCAACAAGGAGTTCAGGGACTGCAAGGAAAGCAAGGTCCTAGAGGAGCAGCTCAAGCTTCTAGACCAATCAGACCATTAGGCGCATGTGATGCACTAAACGCCTACAACAACAAAACAGGAAATTTGCCTCCAGCTGTTCAGAACAATAACTTTGAGATCAAATCTGGATTGATCTCAATTGTCCAAGGCAGCAAGTTCCATGGGTTATCTCTAGAAGACCCTTTGGATCACTTGAATAATTTTGATAGACTCTGCTTACTCACCAAGATTAATGGTGTTAGCGAAGATGGCTTCAAACTGAGACTCTTCTCATTCTCTCTTAGAGACAAAACTCACCATTGGGAAAAGAACTTGCCTCAATGAAGCATCATTAGTTGGGATGAGTGCAAGAGAGAATTCTTAGCAAAGTTCTTCTCTACTTCAAGGACTGCTAGGATCAGGAATGAAATCTCTGGATATGCTCAAAGTAACAATGAGAGCTTTGGTGAAGCATGGGAAAGGTTTAAAGGCTACACACTTCAGTGCCAACACCATGGGTTTTCTCAAGCTTCACTGCTCTCCACTCTATACCGAGGCGCCCTCCCAAATATCAGAATGCTCCTAGACAATGCATCTAAAGTTAACTTCTTATCTAAAGATGTTGATGAAGGATTGGAACTTGTGGAGAATCTAGCACAATCATATGGGAATTATAATGAGGAGTTTGATAGAACTCCTAGGAGTGCTAAGGATGAGCTGGAGTCTAACAAGAAGGAGATCAAGGCTTTACATGAGAAGATTGATCTGTTGCTAAGGGAAAGGAAGGAAGTTAACTTTGTTGGTGACTTGGTTCAGATTGAAGATCAAGAAGTCTGCCAAGTTGAGGAGATGAACTATCTTGGTAATCAAGGAGGCTACAATGGGTAATGGAACTACAGACCTAACTCAAATCTATCCTACATAAGAAACAATGTTGCCAATCCTCAAGACCAAGTATATCCACCTCAACAGCAACAACAAGTTAGTCCAAGACCTTTTGTGCCTTACAACAACAACAATCATGGCTTTCAACAAAGGAACAACAACTTCCAGCCTAGAGCGCCCTACAACCCTCCAGGATTCAATGGTCTCCAGCTAAAGCTTCCTCAAGCTCCCAAGATCCTGAACTCAAAAGTCGGATGCAGCAAATGATCCAAAATCAGGTCAATACTACCTTGGAGATGGAGAAAAAGTTTGCTGAGGTCCACAACAAGATAGACTCTGTTCATGTGGAGTTGACAAATAAGTTTGATGGTCTAGCTGCAAGAGTGAAAACTCTAGAGAACAACAAAGGAGTAGATAATTCACCACGCCCTCAAGGTAATATTGCCAAGCTGTTGATTCTCTAAATGCTTTCACCACTGAGGAAGAAGCTAATATAGATGAGTTTATGTCCAGGATCAATGAGGACATTGATAAACAAAGTGAGGGGGAGGAAATTTTTCAAGTTTCTGATGCTAAGAAGGAAGCTCAAGCTGATTCGTTTCCAGCTTATCAACCTGACATTCCATTTCCAGGAAGATTCAAGGAGCAACTAGTCAAGAAATATGCAACTCTTGATGCTGCTCAAAGGGAAATGAGAGGTTTAGTTGCTGAAGAAGAGCTTGGGAAAGTTCCACTCAAGGATGTGGAACCAGAAGTTAAGGAGCTGAACATCAAGAAGCTTGGAGATCCGGGTTGCTTTGCTCTCCCATGTGAGCTCAAAGGCAAGACTTTCAACAGCTGTTTATGTGATTTGGGTGCAAGCATCAATCTGTTGCCAGCCTCTACAGCCAAGGAGTTGGGTTACACCAAGTTCTAGCAAAGCAATGTCTCTCTAACCATTGTTGATGGGACAATGAAGATGTTATTAGGAGCCTTGAAGGACGTCCCTATGCAGATAGAATGAGTGACTATCCCAACTGATTTCTTGGTATTGGATGTTGAAGGGGAGATCAAGAATGCAATCATACTTGGAAGACCATTCTTAGATTCAGCTGGCGCTGTCTTTGATGCTAGAGAATGCACAACAGAGCTGAAACTTACCAAGGATAAGGTCTTGAAGTTTGATAGCAAAGGTAACAAGCTGGAGCATGATCATGCTTTCTCCATGGAGCTGAACAAGATGAAAAGAGTTGACATGAACTGGCCAGAGTTTGAGGGCTACCATGGAGCTGAACAAGATGAAAGGAGTTGACATGAACTGGCCAGAGTTTGAGGGCTACCAAGGAGAGAGTTTTGATGGTTTCAGCTTGTCAAGACTGTTTGATGAGCCCACTGAAGAGGAGGTCCTCCAACTGGTTAGTTTGAAGAAGATGAATCAAATTGTACTGGTTACTTAAAAGGGAGAGGTGGTTTGGCAACCATATGGCTCAAGGAATGGTAAGGTTTGCTACAAGATGCAGCAAGAGGGGAAGTCCAAGCCTTTTGCTGAGATCAAGCTGAATGGATCACCACAAGAGTCAAGGGGAGCAAGATGACACCAAGGAGTTCCAAGACTCCTTCTCCTTACCTCAACTAAAGAGGTAATCAAAGTCAAGCTAAGTGACTTTAAACAAGCACACTTGGGAGGTAGTCACATGGTATCCTTTGTATATATTATGCTTTTTAGTTTAAGTTTATGCATTTCTAGTGTTCTTAGAAGCAAGAGTTTGGATTGGGGAATGAGAAGATGTTTGGGGAACCAAAATAGGTGCCTTCTGGTTAGCATCGGTCATCTACATCGGTCATACCAAACCGATGTAGGCTCTATCGGTCATGACCATCGGTCAGAAATGATTGATGCTGTAGAACCAGAAGATGCACCGGGAAACCACATCGGTCACTTGTGACCGAAGTGGGAAAAGATGTATTCGGGAGGTTTCCATCGGCCACTCGTATCGGTCATCAGTTGACCGATGGAAACTGAGCGAGTGTTTGAAGGCCTACATCACTCACTCGTATCGGTCTGGGAGTGATCGATGTCAATGGGCAGGAGCAGCATCGATCACTTGTGACCGATACCACCCATCGGTCACTTGTATCGGTCAAAAGTGACTGATGGAGGCTAGCGAGGTATGATCTTTAATTTTCAAAAAAATTCCCTCTCTTGGTTTGGAGCCAAGGGAGTTTGAATTTAAATTTTTTGGCTCCTCCCTGCCATTCTGATCCACTTCTGAGCACTTTTGGTTTTGTCTCCCACTCCTTAGACTCCCTATGTTCCCCCTTAGGCTTTATATAAGCCATTTAACTCCTCTTCACTCTTCACACTTCACATTCTCTCTTCTATCACTTAAACAACATAATTTCTTAGCTACTTCTCTCTTTTATTTGTATCTTCAAAGTGCTCAGAAGTCCTAAAAAGTTTTCTTTCTAAAACCATTCATCTCTTGTTCTTATGCTTTGAGCTTGTTTAAAGTTTTTTGAATCTTTTGCATTGAGAATTAGTTTTGATTAGTTTAAAGTGCTTCTTTTGATTTTTGCATGGTGGAATTTGTTAGTTAAGCAAGTAGAATGTTTAGAGCTGATTAATATTCATAAATTTAATTGCTTGCTTGCTTTAAATTCACTTTGCATAATCATGCTGTTTAAAGGCCACCATGCTAGGTTCATATGCATAATAGTTTAAATCTGTTTAGAACTCTGATAAGCAGGATTTTTGTTCAATGCAGAATATCAAAGCTCAAGCAACCTATAGTTGTAGAATAGTATGCAAGAGGTATCAATCCAGCCTGGGTGAAGAAAGAACACTAGGAATGCAAGTATTAAGCAAAGCTAAGCAGATTCGGGTAAATATATGGTAAAATCAAAGAAAACTAAATGCAATAACCAAATGATTATGAAAACTATTTTAAAATCCCTGGAAGAGTGTTAACAACTACTAGGAGAAAACAGAGGATTAAAAGAGCAAATCTACTAATAATTAAAATCGAGAGCTAAAATGGGTAAAACAGATCGATTCTAACAACTTAAGCAAATGACTTCAAATGAACAAAGATGCAAGCTTTACGATTAGAGAATATAAACAGAGGTTTTAAATTGCTAAAAAAGGGTTCAAGGTTGAGGGTCATGTTCAAGAGATCCAAAGGTTCAAGCTTTGGTTTGAAAACACCTAGATTTACTCATTTAAAGAGCATTCTCTAAGCCTTAGGAAACTTAAACTAGGATCTTCCATGGCGTGTGGTAAGACCCCTTTCTCTGATCCTTCCTCCAAACCTATGGCGTTTAGTGGAAAGATGGGTCAAAGAACATTAAGCAAAGATCCTAAATAGTGGCTTAACTAACCCCCTCTTCAACCATGGCGTTTGGGAGAGGATAGATTAGTCTCTAGGATTTGATTTTCAAGGATCTCTGAATCCGGTCAAGGTAAGAAAGCCCTGGAATCATAGAGATCTTTTCCAAGACTCTCTAAGCTTTAAGACCCCAAATCCTAGAAGAGAGTGAGTTAAGAACAAGAAAAATCCAAAAGCTTAAACCCTTAAACCCCTTTCAATAGCCCCAACCTTTAACCCAAAGAAAATCTACTCACTACTCATGATTAAAACTGATTGAAATGTAGAGAAAAGAAAGCTAATCATTATTAAAGAAGAGCGATTAAAGAAAATACTAATGATTAAGCAAGATTTAAGATCCACAAAGTATGAAAAGCTTGAAATCGTTAACAATGGTGAAAAATCGCCTTCGACACTAAGAAAGCTTAAAAGGTCTAAGACATAATGAATGGTTTACATTCGATTGCCTAAAATAGGCCAGACAAGGAAATGGTCCCCCCCCCCCCCCCCCCCCCCCCCCCCCCCCACCACAAACAGTCCAAAAACCAGTTGGCCGGATAAGGTTCCAGAGATCGACTTGGGTCACTCGATCTCTGGCTTGATCTTCTTCATGGATGGTCTGCTTTTACTTGATCTTGGAGTCGATCCCTGGATGATCGGGTCGTGGTCTCGACCTGGCTCTCGATCTGCATGGCGTAATCCAGGTCCGTACTCATGATCGATCTCCTCACTCGATCTCATCCTCGATCCTTTCCTGAAATGATCCGGGCTTAGTCGATCTTCTGATCGATCTCGGGTCATTTGCATGCGTGGCTAAGTTCTCCAAGTGTCCACAAGCTCCATTTTGATCCTCAGCACGTCCACGCAACTTCCACAACTCCAGAATGTCCCAAACAGCCTGATAATGATGCAAAAGATGCAAGAAATATGCAAAATGTGAATGCAAAGTGATCTAGGACCTAAAATGCAACAAATGGTAGAAACTAGCCTATAATGCAAGATGAATGCATGAAAACTACTCTAAATGCATGCTAAATATGCTAAATATATGGTAATATCAAACTCTAGCATGGTTATGATTTTTGCTCTTATATTCTCTTAGTTTTTTAGAGGTTTGCTTTGTTTAAATGCTAGTTAGACCTCTTTTAGATTTGAGAAAAAAAAAATTAAGAGCTTTAAGTCATTGCTTTTCAACTTTTGTTCTTCTACTTATTGGATCTTCAATCTTTGTTCTTGTAGGTACCATGGGGAGAACCAAAGAAGCTGCTGGAAACAAAAGTTAAGCAACTAAGAAGAAGGCGCTAACTGTTGCACTTACAACAAGGGCAAGGGTGTTGCTGATGGGCAATCCTCAAAGACTGCTGGAAAGAGAGTTGTTGAAAGCAAGGCTGCCAAGTCCAAGGACAAGGGAAACGGAAAGGCTGTGGAAGAAGTCTCAACCAAACAGTCAAGTGCAAGGGAACTCATGGAGCTCTTCAATCAGTGTACCTTCAAAGCTACAAGGTACCCTTGCATCCCCACAATGAAGGCACTTGGAATATATGAAGATTGCAAGATAATCTTTGACAGCATGGGACTTGGCGAATCCATGGAGAAACCACTCCCTTCATACCAGCATCTCACCATTCAGTTTCTCTCCACTTTCAAGGTGGTGAGTTATGAAGAGAGTGAACTTAACAATAGAGATGGCTGGATATCCTTCAGACTTGGCAAGCAGAAGTTCACAGCAACCTTTAGAGAGATTACTGAAGGCCTTGGTATGTATCCCTATGCTGCTAAGTAGGATCAGTTCGAAAACAGTAAGAAACAGCATGCCATGTTATGTGAAGTGATTAGGGTTGGCAAATATACTCCAGGAGTCACCAGGAACCAGAATCTGAAGCATCCAGCTGTGAGATATGCTCACAAGGCGCTTGCAAGAAAGGAGACAACCAATATAACATCAAGGGAGCTGGATATCATGTACAATGGGATGCAGCCACTAGTGAACTCCAGCAAGGATGGAATACTTCTAGGCAGGCCAACAAAGCTCCCTTGTTATGTGACTCTACTGATGGAGCAACTCTATTCCTATAGAAGTTGGATCATGCTCAAGGGGAAGAAAGAGAAGAACCCACAAAAATACATTGGAGGAGTTGTGACAGCTCCCTTGTTATGTGACTCTACTGATGGAGCAACTCTATTCCTATAGAAGTTGGATCATGCTCAAGGGGAAGAGAGAGAAGAACCCACAACTACACATTGGAGGAGTTGTGACAGCCATCATGATGGCAAGTGGAGTGGATCGTGAGGAGCATTCTGCAGTTGCTTTGCCACCACTATGGATAGATCTTGGGTATCTCAAAAGGAGTCACTACCTTAAGAAGAGCATCCAAGGGAAGCACATCTATCAGTTCTTCAAGCCATCCAAAGAGCCAGCAAGGTTTCTCCTTCCAAATCAGCAGCATACATCCATCACCATGAGGAGCAATAAAAACTTTTGTCCAGAAGAGAGAATTTTGTGTCATGGTAGCCCTATCACTGAAGAAAGAGAAGAGGCTGGTGAAGAAGGAAGTGAAGAAGAAGCTGAAGAGAGCAGTAAAGAAGAAGTGCAAGAAGAAGCTGCTGTTGGTGCTGAAAGTCAAGAGGATTCCCAAGAGGAAGAGCAAGATGAGGATGAGTTTCTGGAACACAACACCAAGAGGTTTCACTTCAAACCTCATGAGGTTCCAAGCCAAGGAAGCTCTCTGAAGTATGCCCATGACCACATCAACAAACTCCAAAGGTGGTGTAAATGGCAGGATAAGATCATAAAGAAGCTAGTGAATCTGGTCAAAGGGATGTTCAAAAAAGACAAGTCTACATCAAGAGGAGCTTTCCAACAGAGCCATGGCCATGGGTATAATTCACACTATGAAGAGCAAGTGCAGTAGGAAGACCTAATGAAGAAGAGGAAGCAATCTGGATGCCCCAAGGAAGACACTCCTTCCAAGTGCAACAAACTGATCAATGGGCAGCTTGGGAACCTTCTAGAGCTTCATCCTATGAGCCTAGGTCCCAACCACCATCAGCATGGGAGGCGCCAGTTTACAATCCTTCTGAGGTTTATACAACATGGCAAGAGTGGGAATCCAACTCAAGTACAAGCTCATTGGCCAAGTTGGGTTCCTCCACCACAAGAACCAGCAACTTCTTCACAAGGCATGCAGAGGAGAAACAAGAAGAGGGCGAGTCAGTCTCCACAAACAGCAACATCAGGGTCATTCCAGGATCCAAGAAAGACTGAGGAACTCTCCTACTCATTCCACCACTCCTCTTACCACAACTAAGGTACCACATCCTTACCATTGTATATACCATTGCATCTTCTTAAGTTTTTGTAATATATTCTGTTGCTTCTCTCTCTCACTCCTTTTATTACACAAGAGACTGTGTAATTTAAGTGTGGGGGAGGGATTTGGGGTTTTACTTTGTTTGTTCTTTTCTTAGTTTTTCATTTTTTTCATCTTTGAGTCACATGCATTTCATGCATTCATCTAAGGCATAGAAAAACACAAAAAAAAAAAAAATCAAAACAAAATTGAAAAGTTTTTCATGTTTTTTCAAACCAAAAAGAGAGCATATAGTTTCATTTCCTTTGCTTAATATTGAGTCTAGTGTTTGCATATAGGCTGCATTGCATTTGCATAGGGCTTGATGATGAATATTCCTGGTAAAATGTTAAGTGTTTAGGTTTGATTTAAATGTCTAAGTGGTAAATTGTTTGATGCATCATGAAAATGTTAGAAGTTAAGGCTGAACCATGCTTAGATTGCTAAATTTGATTCTCTTGTCCATACTGAAACCACTTGCTCATTGAAAATCAACTCTCTCTATTTGAACTTTAATTTGAATTTTTAAGTATCATGTTTGTGCATTGAAAAGTGATTTCATGGCTACTATACACATATTTGGATCATCTTCTTCCTTTTTACCACTCTTGTTGATCCAAATAGCTGATCTTCATATTTATGGTACAGTTCATCCATACCCTTAACCAAACCTCTTTTTGAGCTTAAACATTATGATGAGAGTTAAGTGGTTTGAGTTTCATGTTTATATGCTTTAAAAGAAGAAGGAAAAGTATGGGATGGTAGTATGGGGAAACAAGTTAGAATTATGGTTAAGTACAAAGGGTATAAAAGCTCTAAGTGTTTATAGAAGGAAGGCACCAACAACAAAGCTTTGAAAGGTCAATCAAAAGAAGAAATCAGACCCAAGGCAATCCACCAAATGTGAAAAACGGCGCCTAATCAATAAGAAAGGAGCAAGTCCCAACAAAAAGAAGAACCACACAAGCAAAAAGAACAAGTTTCTGCAACCATGAAGTAGGAGAAGGATTAGAGTTTAGGAAAATAGTAGACTAAGGGATTCACTTAGGGGTTTAGAAGTTCTTAGGATTCATCTTTGGGTAAAAAGGTAGAAGAGAGCTTTGATTTGCATGCATAAGTGTGCATTTACCTTTAGCATTTTGCCTAAGATAGAATCATTTTCATTGAGTGATCCCTTATGTTTATGAACCTTTTGCTTGAATGAGATCATTTTAATTTCATAACCTTACCCTTAAAACCAAATGTCTTCACTTGATTTGCACAAACATGATTCATGGTTACAAGCTTAATGAATGTTAAAGAGTTGATTGATTTGGCATTTATCTAGGTTGAGATTTGAGATCATTTTGAAACATGATGAGCATGGCTAAGTTCTTTAAAGTATAACTGATCTTGTTTTTCATCCTACACTTAGGCACATAGACATTGACTTCATTTCTTTACCTTAGCATTTTTGGAATTGAATGCCCACCTTTAAACCTCATCCTCCAATTGTCTTAGTTTGTTTGCTTGAGGACAAGCAAAAGTCAAGTGTGGGGGTGTTGATATCTCATACATTTACATCATTTAGGCTTGCATTTAGTTTATGTTTTGGTATCCTTTTGTATGTTTTCTTTCTCTTTAGTCCCATTTTCCTTTCCTTTTAGACTTAGATTGCATTTAGGTTGTAGTTTGCATTCTCTATGTATTAAGGATGTTTTAAGGTAATTAAGAAGCTATTGGGAGCAAGGAGGAAGTGTGGGAATGGTTCAAGGAGTTAGCCAAGCTGAGAAGGAGCAAAATGAGCTAAGGAAGACGATTTCTGGTGTTCCATTAGTCATAGCACGAGCCCCATCGGTCTGTGATGATCGATATGATGCAGCAGAAGAGTTGAAGATCCTATCGGTCATCTGCATCAATCACTTGTGACCAATGGGAAAAGACAGGACATCTGTATCGGTCATCTGTATCGGTCAAGACTGACCGATGGGATCCAGCCAAGTGTTCGAAGAAGCGTATCGGCCATCCGTATCGGTCAAGGAGTGATCGATGGGAATCAAGCGAATGTCCATCGATCATCTGTATCGTTCACTGAGAACCAGTCCAAACTTCCTTTTATTTACAACTTTGCCATTATTCTCGGGCTTTTGTCATTTAGTATAAATAGGCTTGATCTAATGTTTTAGCATCAAGTCTTGTTCTTGCTTAGTTTTCTGATTGCTTTTGAGTTTTGTAAGAACAATTCTATCATTTTAATCAAAGTTTTGTATTTGCCTTTTAATTTCTTCTGTAATCTCCCTCTTAATCATGTTTAGCATCATTTACTCTTGTGATTTGTAGTTTTCTATGATGATGAGTGAGTAGTAACCTTTAGGGTTTTAGATGTGGCAGATTAGGGGAATTTAGAGGCTTGTTTTAGGTTTGTTAGTGTTTAATATGATTGATTTCTCTCTATTAATCTGTGTTTAGGCTTGATTTGTCTTGATCACATGAATCTAGATTTAAGTTTCATCTTATGCCCACCAAGTGTTTGATGAAATGCTGATCTTATTTAATATAGGAATTACTGGCCTTAGCTCAAGAGATTGACTGTCTGAGGAGTATTTTGACTTGAATAGAGTTGGTTTTGATTTCTTGTTGATTGTTCAAGCACTAATGAGAGTTAGTTCTTGTTAGGATGATTAGCAAAGGGTTATTTGTCAAGAGATTGAACTTAACTTGCTTGATTGTGAACTCTATGTATAGGAATCAGCATTACTTGCTTGTTTCCATTGTCAATGATGTTTGAAACAACCTTATCTAGCCTTTGAATTCTCCAAAGTCAATAACCACATCTAGGATCTTTCTTCTCTTATTTGAATTTCGAATTTTGCTTTAAGTGCTCTGTTTTATTGCTTTGTTTTGCTTCTGATCATTGCTAAGTTGTTCTCTTTTGAGTTTTGTTTGGTGCTTGATCACTTAGGTTGGTAGTTTTAGTTGTGTAAACAACAAACTTGCTTGATTCCACCTGACTTAAAGCTTTCTGCTCACAATTCTATTGGCATATATTCATAACTCCTTTGAATTGATAAAAAAATTATATGTTATACTACAACTGATTAGTACAAAAGGTGATTGAGAAAGAGACTCAGAAACTCTTGTATCAATAAAATATATGTAAGCCAAAGTAAGTGTGGTTTAGGGTTCAGAGACCTTAAAAGTTTTAATCTGGCTCTCTTAGCAAAACAACTTTGGAGATTGATACAGTATCCGTCATTCCTCTTGGCGAGAGTTTTACGAGCGAGATACTATCGATTTTTGAACCCCTTGGAGATTGGCAAGGCTAATAACCCATCTTATGGATGGCGAAGTATTATGGCGGCGAGAGAGCTCTTTTAAAAGGGTTTGAGAAAAGTGATGAATTGTGGAATAAGCACAAGAGTGTGGTATGACAACTGGATACCGGTCTGCGCACCAAAACTCACTTTGGACATAAGAGAAGGGAGAGATCCGAATATGTATGTTCATCATCTAATTAATCCAGCTACATCTGAATGGAGGATGGATCTCACAAACCATATGGTTGATCTAAAAGCTAATTCGCGTATAAAGAGCATTAGACCAAGTAGGTCATATAAACCATATAGGTTTGTTTGGACTTACTCCAAGTCTAGTATGTATTCTGTAAAAACTGGTTATGAGCTGCTAATACAAATGAGAGACGAAGAATGTATGCCACCGCTTACAGAACCAAGCTTACCCTCTTCAAAACTGGTTTGAACCAAGCTTAAAGTCTGGGCTCTAAAGATCCCTCGAAAGATAAAATACTTATTGTGGCAGGCTCTTTCGGGCAGTATGGCTACCAATAGCCAACTTATGTATCGTCATTGTGGGATAGATAGCCGATGTCAATGATGTGGGGTAGAAACACAGTCGATCAATCATGTACTCTTTGAATGCCCTCCAGCGCTACAAACGTGGGCTGTAATTGCAATCCCATCTCCTTCGGGTATTTCTCGAGTACAGCAATATTCCAAACTTCGCACATCTCTTCTTCCGAGTACCAGCACAAGGAGAAACTGCAAAGTTTTTAGAGGCTTTTCCTTGGATTCTATGGTATATTTGGAAGGTTAGGAATAAGAAAGTTTTTAACAACAAAGATATTTTGTCAATAGATACTTTGAAAAATCGCTATGCAAGAAACGGAATCATAGAAAATTGCACAGAAGGTCTCTGAGATTTGGAAAATCCCAATCTACCAGTCATGTGCCAAGCTCTCAAGTAGCAAAGATTGTGACAAAGCCGATGGATAATAGACCGCTGTTTCCGCGTTGCCAAGTGGATGCATCTTGGGTTAAGGATGGGCACACAACATGCAGAGGTCTCACACTTGATTTGGCAGATGGCAGTCATTTATATGGGCTAACAGTGACAAAACAGTTTCTCCCACCGATACATACCAAATTTGAAGCATTCATGTGAGCTATAAGAGTTTTGATTCCTCAGCAGATTTTCGAGTTAGTGATTAAGACAAACTCTTTATAGTTGGTAAACTTGATTGAAGAGAATACATAATGGCCATCATTTGCCTCAAAATTTAAAGAACTGGAGTTTTTATACCTAAATATTTATAATCTTTAATAATTTTTATCCATATTTTTTTAATGTTTAAAAAGATCGTCTCACTAAAAACTCAAACCTATGATTTGATACTTTTTCATATAAATTTATTGTTTTCAGAATAGCTAGCTTTTGAACTCTGTATTTTTAAATTTTAAATTTAATATATTAAATTCTTATAATAAAAAAAAAAAAGAGTTTATACATTAAAAATAAAGAAGTTATTTGAAGGTTTTCGATATTAAATTTTTACTTTAGGGGTTTTATCCAAACATCTTTAGTTATGGGGTTTTACATTAAAAGTTAAAAACCCAAGAAAGAAAGCTTTACTTACTGTATATTTATTTCCAGTGTCAATTCTAACTTCATTTTCTCCACAATGAGCCGATCTTTCTCCTTCGCTATCATCGTCTACCTCTTTTTTTATCAGCATCTTCTCGCAGCTTCCCAATTTGAAGGATTTGATGCTGAAGACGACGATGTTTCCGAAGATTCCTCTGATCTTCACCACTCTCTCCCTCCACCTACTATCACCCAGTCTCACTCATCACTTCCCGATCCAGAAACATCTTACTCCGACTCTAACTCCGATCTCATCCCTGAATTAGACCCCGAGCCTCACTCAAAATCTAAAATTGCAACACCGTTCGATTTCTGGGATGAAGACGAGTTCGAAGGATTGCCGGTAGAGATAGCGACGGCACAGATGCTAGAGTCTCCGTTGATTGCCGAAAACGCCACAGAGACGGTAGATCCTGATATTGCTTCAATTGCTCAAGACACTACTGTTCCGAGGAGGAAGAAGAAGAAGTCGTACATTGTGGAGATCGGTTGCGTCTTTTTCTTAATCGCTCTCGGGATCAACTACTTCGTCGGCAAACATGAGAACGAGAGGGTCGCTTTAGCTTGGGCGGCGAAATTCGCTTCCAAGGACACTATATTCCAGGAGAATTTCAGTTTGCTGGGAGTTGGTGAAGGAGAGGACACGCCATTGTTGCTGAAAGAAGCGCTAAATGTGTTCAAATTCTACGCCACCGGACGAAGGTACTGCCATGGATTGCTGGCTACGATGGAGCTCAAGAGCAGACACGATCTGATCTCGAGGCTCTTTAACTTGTTGGTGCCTTGTGAAGATGAGATCACTTTTGAGGTTTACATGAACGAAGAGAGCATGGATCATGTCGTGCTTGCGATGGCGAGGAAGAAGGCGGCGAAAACGATGCAAAAGGAGGTTAAGGATCTGCAGAGATTCGCCGGGATTGTGTCTCCTCCCGCCGGGAGGAAGTGGGTATCGGAGGAGCTAGGTGTGATCTCTGAATCAAAGGAAGTTGCTGGGGATATGATCACAGACACTGTTCTTGATCAGGTAAGAATGTTATCTCTCTCTCAGATTCTACAGTAGTTTTGTATCTGTGTAATTTGCTGGTAATTTAGTGAGCAAGAATCAATTTTTAGGGCAGAGTAAAAACGAGCGAACCAGAGTAAGAACTAGTAGTCACGATTTGGTTCATTTTCTGAGTTCGGTCTGATTTGCAGTGAGTGTATGAATATGTTGAAATGCAGCTTTAGTATCATTAAGCATCATTACATTAATAATTTAGTAAAGGAGTTAAAGTATGGTAATTGTTCCTTCTATGTTCTGTCCATGGCTCTGTGTCTCAGTTTTTTTACTTTGTTTGATGATTGATGATACACATACAGTATAACTGTACCTGTGTATTCGCCTGTGATTTCGCGTGAGCAAGAAACAATTCTTACTAGAGTGAGAAATGGTAGTCAGAATTTGGTAGTTCCATATCATCTCATTTCTGAGGTCAATCTGACTGGAAGACATTTGGAGTATACTTGAATGGGAGGGACCTAATGCTTATCAGTGAGTGTATACATATGTTGAAAGGAAGCTTTAGTGTTATTAAGCATCATGACCTTAATGTTGCACCTTAATTTAACCAGAGTATTGTTTTGTTTAGTGTTGCACTTTATTGATCTCTATAACATATTGCCAAACTAACCAAATACGGGCATGCAATGGAACTCTGTAGGTTTTTGGTGATAAGGCAATGGAGAAGTATCGGAAGAATTTCATGTCAATGCATATATCTGACCAACACCCAGGCAAACACAAGAAGATGCTGCTTTTCAAGTTTTCCTTGCCCGATGCTAAACACATGGATGATATTGTCCGATTGGTGGCGCTAATTCCATATTACATCGACTTAGTAGGACGGTACAGACTCAGTTCTCAGGTAAGAGGCAAACTTAGTATTAATTATAGCCAAGGTCAGGAGTTAAATGCATTTCAAAGGCTGAGTTTAGTGACTTTCTATTGATATTTAATAAAGGCGCGGAACAAAACTGAGAGTGGTAGGCAAAAGGCAGCAGAGGAAGCGTACAAGGAACTTCAGAACGTGAGGCAAGAGGCGTTGCAGAAGAAGAAAGCAGAGAGGAAGAAAATGATGGAGGAAGCGGAAGCAAAGCTGAGCGCGGAAGTGATAAGGAAGAAAGAGACGAAAGAAAGAGCAAGGCAAGTGAAAAAGGCAATGCCAAAAGTTAAGATGAACCGTAGTCACTAGGTAAAAAAAGCTCTAATTTTTTGTTCCACTGAAACTACCCTCTCTACACTCGAAAGATAATAGCAAACATTGTCACGTGTTTTACTTTATAGATGCTTTTGCTTCATTCTCTTCTATCTTGAAATACAATTTTAATGATAATGGAGTTTTGATGTTGAGGTGGAAAGTTCTGTGAGAGCTTTATATCGTATTAATGGCAAATGGCTTAATGCAGCCTTATATCAAGTGGGTTACAATGAAACACAATAATACAAAGAGTGTCTATAGAGTATATGATTTCTATTTTCCGACCAGACTCCTGAATCTTTTCCTGATTGATAACAAAAGCGCAGGTCCTAGAAGTGGCCACGTCGTGACTATAGCAATGTATGCTAATAGCCAAATCGATTTTCGGCTGTTTCTTGAAAGCTGATCCACTCTCCTCTTCAAAGGCCCGAGTAAACTGTTATAACCTTGAGGACTACTCTCCTTATGTGTATGATAACTTGTCTTTTCAATTTGAGTACTGTTCTCTTGTTGTGCATCAGCTCTTGTTGTCTCAACTTCGCTTGCAGCAGCAATCATCCCATCTTCTCCAGTATCCACAACAAAAGGTCCCTGATCAATCGAAGATCCCAATGGTTCGGGGACGATCTGCGTCTGATAGAACAATATGATGAATCTCTTGAACGATGTTATGGTAGCGGACTAAAAGTCATTTATCTCGTACCTTCTGTGTTCGCTCTGCAAAGGGGCTTGCGAGTAGCACTTCAAAATATTCTTGCACAGCCCTAACCCACCTATAACATTACAGTCAGTTTTCACACATTTCATGTTCAGTCTTTGTGGATAGAGTGTGAGATGAGTATCTAAGAGCACAGAATGAGTACCACATGCTTGTTGCTGTAACCCCTTCATAGTAAGCAAGGTGACCACCATGTGTTGTGGTTGCCAGAACTATGTTTTTGTTTCCCCTGAAAAAGTTGAGACATTGGATCATCAGTTTCATGAACCATCACACTGCACTACAGAGAGATACAACCAAGAGACTCATCAGTTTTTGTTTACAATCCCTAAAGCCGTTTCATCTCCTAAACCCCAATTTAGCAACGGTCTAGAGCACACCCAAGTAACAGAACCACACAAGAAAGACTTCTAGAGCCAAAACCAATTCCCCAAATACTCTTATACCTTCACATCCAGTTAAGTCCCCTAGTTATACTTATAGTTTCTCTTAACACTATCTTCTGAAATTTAGTGACGTGACGTTGCATTACTTAACAGCTGAATGAAATTTTCATAGAGACTTATCAATGGCTTCACAACAAATGAGAGAGTACAATGGAGTTGACCAGAGTAGTATTGATGCAGATTAACCTATGGACTTGCATAGTGGAGGAAATCATGATGAAAGGGTAAAAGCAAAAGAGATTCTCACCTACATTCATCCCATGGTATAGCTTCCCTTGTACAAACTGGATCATCCAAAGCACTGATACAAAGGAGCGGAACAGCAACATTTCCCACAAATTGTGTACTGCTTGAACGTCTATAGTATGTATCAGTTGTCTGCAGCACTAAAGGTTAGATTTTTCATACTTGTTTAATGGAAAGAGAGGATAAAGAGAATAAGAAACAAACTGTACCTCGAATTTGCCAACAAGTCTGGTGGCGTAGTTGTCAAACTCTCGAACTGAACGTGACTAAATCAACAAGAAACGGAAGGAATGAAACTTTTAAGTCAATCTACTTGGATTGGCAAGTAGATATATACTAGAATTCACCTTCTTAATGCCTTCCCAATCGGCTATACGAGAAATGATGGAGTGGTGTCTGCAGGTTACAACCATGTGTAAGGGAACAAGAAATACACGACTAAACCTAAGCCAAAAGTAGTTTAAAAAAAATACAATGTTAAGAACAATACAAGACATACAATTGTGCATAACCTTGTAGACCAACAGTAAGCACTCTGTCATAGAGTTTTTGCACGAGTTTGCGGTTGATAAATCGATCACATATCTGCAAAGCATTAAACAGTAAGGCATGATTGTTTTCTTTACTAGCTTAAGAAAAATGTGTCAATAATTAAGATATATTAAAGGGAAAACAATATAGAATATGAGAATGAATGAAAAATGGAAAGTGAAATGAAGAGGACATAACTTACGATCAACAAAGGCAAGTAGCCTATTAAACCCAACCATGTTTTTCCAAAGTATTATACCATCGTAAAGATGATGATGATGCGAAACAGAAAGGATATCCGTGAAATGAAGAGAGACTTTGTTTTCAATATTTAGTTTAATGAGTTATCAATGTGATTCTCACATAAATGTCAGTGAGAGTGAACGTGACAGTAGACTGACCAAAAGATCCCAAGGAGAGCACACAGCAGTAGCTCCAACAAGAGGTGTATCAGGCCCTTCCTCCCCAAGATATTTTACCTGGAATCAGGTTGCAATATGAAAGATTGTGTTAACCGTTATGCCTTTAGAACTAACAATGATCACCATGACATTTCTATCTTTCGATACGATGCAAGACTGATGGGGTATTGAGGGTAAAAGAGAAGTGATATACTAGAACGTTGGCACCAATGCTTGTTCCAACAGCGAACAGAGGAGCCTCTGGGAACTGAGAATGGATGTGATCAATTACTTTCCGAAGATCTTCTGTCCACCCAGCATTGTAGAAGCAGTCAGACTGATTAATGATTTTAAGAGTCAGTCAGTCTATGAATCATAACAACAATACACAACTCAATGAATCAACCGCTAAAATGATAAGCTACTGAACAAGGAACAAAAATTTCAAAGCTAATTATTCCGTTTAATAATGTAAAGACGATGTGGTATGCCTCTTCCAGCAATGTTTAATGGTGAATTTGATTGCAAGATTGATGGTCACATGACGAAATACCAGATTAAGGTCATGAATATTGTTCTGCAACTCGTTAATCTATTTAATAAAATACAGTTGTGCACCTTTGACCCAAAATATCACCTAGATACAAAAAAAAAAAAAAGTGAAACGAAATCTAATACTTAAATAAAATGGAAGAAACTCACAGTTAAAGATATCCCTCCAAGTCCACGGTGATTGCTCACAACAACATTCCATCCTTCCTTTGCCAGCCTGAAGGCAAGATGTTTGATATACTGAGAAAAAAGAGTAAAATGAGGATTTCGAGTGAGCAAAAGCAAGAGATAAATGAGACTGTCTCAAAGGAAAGAGACTAAAGCAACCAAACAGAGGAAGAACGTAGAAAAGAGAGGTCAAAACGAAAGATTACAGCAGCACTAGAATCACTAGTGAGCCCTGGAACCACAATAGCAATTGGAGTCCTATCATTTCCTGGAGTTGAGCCGTTGACCACCTGAGATATGCCTTCCACGACTATGCGGAACACAAAAGCTTAAGGCAACAAAAAGAAAGACCCAATAATCAAAAATGTAAATGTTCTTAATACAGACCATCAGAATGCATTAACCAGTCCAAAGCAATTGTTCCACCATCTGTTGCTTGAAAGAGATTTCTGAAACGTGAAAACACATAAAGTGATGCATAATCATTCATACATCTCAAACGAGCAAGTAATAAAGAAAACTAAACTTAAAATTTCTTAATTGGTTGGCAAAACAAGAGTCAACTACTTTGATTGAGAGCAAGATGGAAGAGTTTTATATATCACATCAATTTCTCAAGAACCAAAGTAACTTAAGAGGAATACATAACTTGTGACTACAAGATGTGAACAAGCAAAATAACTGCGTTCTCCAAATTTACTCAAACATCTCAAAGATCATGTAAGGTACGTTCTACAATAACTAAACAAGTAAAATACCACTGGTTTCTGAACTCACTCACCGCTTATAGCAGAAACGAGGTGAGTTTCCGAAGAGGCTAAGAAACGCTGTTTGAAGATGAGGGCTGGAAAGCCAAATCGTTGGAAAGTACCTGAAAAATTGAAATTGCAAATTTGTACATAAGACGATGAGTTTAAGATTGGATCAAAACGAGGCAAAGAACATTACCGTCCGTGAAGGAGACGACACTTGGAGACGATAAACTGGCAAAAGTCTGAGTTAGGATTGAAGGTGAGAGAGATGGGATCTGCTCTGGGAAAATGAATCTCGAGGAAATAGTAGAGGAAGAGTACGATTGTGAGGAAGAAGAAGATGAGAGAGTGAGAGGTTGGGATGAACGAGAGGGATTTGAAGAGGAGGAGATAAGGAGAGAGTGATTCCTGCTCTGTGATTGCGCAATTCATTGGGAAATCAAAAGCAAATATCTTTTTTGCTGCTGCAGAAATGTGGAGATTTGATTATTACCCAATGAGTGGAGGGGAGGAGACGAACGAATTCTGTTTGAACAGAACTTTGACATTTGCTTCTCACTCCAGTCAAACGGGTGGGTTCTCCAATATTTCATTTTTGCCACTCACTTGATAAAGAAATTGCATTTCCCTTTGTTTTACACAGATTTTGAATTTAATCGATATAGCCATTTTTAATCAGCCTCTCCGTAATATTTAACCCAACTTAGCACCACGAAAATACATAATTCATGAAAGAGATTTACTCGTTACTGATATGATTCAGAGGCCTAAAGGTGATTCATTTAGAGGCTTGAACCACCACAAATCAACTTGAAATATTTCTGAAATCATGACAGAACAACTGTAAAACGAACGAAGCAAGAAAAGAACTTGTGCGAGAAACGAGTTCACATCTATTAATGAAAGAGGTATCAAAATACAAATGTCTCACATTTGTATAATACAAACTATCCAATGGATATTGATTTAGCTATCTCTCAACTGAAGGGGCTGTTATTTTCAAAAGTTATAGAGATTTAGGTTTTAAGAAAGCAAAAGCAGAAGCTAAAGTACTTGCAGAATCTATGGATATTGAGGCTGTATTTCCCAAAGAAGCAAAGCAAGTCATTGAAAAAAAAAACATTATGGTGAAAATTCAGAGAACGTTGAGGGAAGTGTGACATTATCACCCGAAGAAAGCTTTATAGTTGGCTACTTCATCCAAATCATGGAAGCTCTCTATTCGCCAATCTTAAAAATATTTGGATTTTTGTTTAGTTTGAGAAAGCTGCAATAAGCGAGTGAGTTTGATGGATTCTTGTACCAATTTTAAAGATTCTCTAAGACATGAAAATCATTCACATATTATTGCTCATGATCTATGATGATAGTTTGATGGATTCTTGTGCCAATCTTAAAGAATCTCTAAGACGTTGAAATCATTCAAATATTGTTGGTCATGATCTTATTTGTGAACTTAAACTTCTAAGAGAAAACTTTACCACAAGAAGTTAAGAGGTCTATTCAAGTGCTAGATTCTTTGAAAAGTGTCGAAGATTTTTTTATCCAAATTCATTATATTATTAACGATTCTAGTTTCAGTTGTATCTGCTGATAGGACTTTTTAAAACTAAAGTTGATAAATATAATCTTCGTTTGGTTATATCATAAGAATGATTGAGTGATGAGACTATCTTATCTATCAAACAAAAACTGTTAAAAAGTGATTTTGATAGTTCGGTCAACAGTTTTATGGAAAAGAAATGAAGAAAAACTAAGTTTTAAAATTAAAATTTTTTTTTGTTGTTGTTGTAAACAATCTCATGTTTCTTAAAACAATTCAGCAAGCAAAATCGATAGAATTGAGTTTACATAATTTAGATGATAAAGATATGTGCGATCACTCTGTGCTAGCTTGTCCGTCTTTGTGTTCTGCACGTGTGGAATATGAGCTAACGAGAAAGAAACTAATTCCTCCACGTGTAAGGAGAAAGCTGGCCATTCTATTGAGTAAGACACCATATTCACCAAATCGGAATAGTCTGCGAGAAACGTCATCTCTAGTCTCCGTGCATCGAGCATGCAATGCATTGCCCAACTCATTACTTCTAATTAATGTCGTCGTACTATGCCGGATATTTCTTGCACTCATTAAGGGACCCATTACTCCATTTCCTTGACTGAACCATTCCGATTCTGCATTGGGGCTGGATTGTTTCCATGAGCCATCCGTTTTACATGTTAAACCACTCGTGTGATCTACCGTTTCTGCCAACACACTTAGACCCATAACTAAGACTTCCATCTGTGCTTTGTCCCAGGCCTTTGCTTCCGTTGTGGCCAATCTTACACCTCTCGTGGGTCTCGGTCGATATTCGAAAATATTTTGTCATTCCACATTTTATAAATGTACCATAATAACCATGAGAATACCTTTATGTAATCTTGATCTGGTAAGTGCCAGAACAACTGTGCCAGGTTAGAGAATAGCGCATCCGATGGGAAGCCATTTGTTGGAGTGGGAATAATCGATAGTGCACATAGTTGGAGAGCCGGTGCACACTTAAAAAGTGTATGGTTTATCGTCTTGTGTGCTGCTCCACAGCGAGTGCATTGGAGATCACAGTTAATACCTATGTTCTGAAAGCGGTTCGTAACCGCCAGACAACCCGAAACAGCTTGCCATAAGAAATGTTTCATCTTCGGTGGACATTTGACTGACCACACTTATGCTTGGAGTTTACTCATGTCTTGGGCATAAGGTTGTGATGGTATGCCTTTTTGTGCCATATTTTGTTTTGTAAATTATCCAGATTTTACTGTATAACGTCCATTCTTTGTAAAACTTCAGCCCATCTGATCCGGTCTCCTATGCCTAGTAATTGGCAACCCAGTGATGAGGGAAACATCCTCCAGAATGATCAATTGTTTTAGTAATGGTATATTCCATGCTGAAGTTGAGGAGTTGATAAACAGATTTTTAGCAAGTCAGAATATCAAATCCCAAACCACAACAATGATATAGTATAGCAGTAAGGGTATCAATCCAACCTAGGAAGCAGGAAGAACACTAAGAATGCAAGTGTGAAACAAATCTAAGCAGATCGGGAAAATGATTGGTAAAATCGACGAAAACTAAATGCAATGACCAAATGAGATGCAAAACTATTTTAAAATCACTGCAAGAGGGTTAACTAACACTGAAAGAAAACATAACAACAAAAGAGCAAATCTACTAAGAACCAAAAATCGAGCACTGAATTGAGTAAAATAGACCGATCTAACAACTTAAAGCAAAATGACTTCTAATGAACAAAGAATGCAACTTTATGACAAGAGAATGATGAACAGAGGTTTTAAAATGCTAAAAGAGGGTTTAAGGTCGAGGGTCATATTCAAGAGTGTCAAAGGTTTAAGCTTTGGTTTGAAAACATATAGATCTACTCATTTATGAGTTTTCTCTAAGCCTTGAAAACAAAACAAGAACCATCCATGGCGTGTGGTATGATTCACTTCCTCAATCTCTTCTCTAAACCCATGGCGTTTGGTGGAAAAAGATATCGAAGAGCAAGGAAAACAGATTTCAATCTATGGCCTAACTAACCTCCTCTACAACCATGGCGTTTGGGAGAGGAAAGATTAGTCTCTAGGATCTGGTTTTCTAGGACATCTGAATCCGGTCAGGGTAAGATAGCCTTGGAATCATAGAGATCTTTTCCAAGACTCTCTAAGCCTTAAGACCCCAAGATCCTAGAAGAGAAGGAATGAAGAACAAGACAAACACAAAACTTAAACCTCTTAAACCCATTGAATCGCCTCAACCCCAAATCCCAAAAGGAACTACTCACTACTCATGAAAGAAACTGATTGAAAAGTAATAATCAAAGAACTAAGCATGATTAAAGAGTGATTAAAGAAAAACTGCTTGATATTAAAGGATTCAAGTTTTAAAAACTAAAAGAAAGCTTAAGGTTTTGCAATGGCGGATTCGCCTAAGATAAGAACAGAAAAGATAAAAGCAAAGTGTAGATAATGAGAGTGATGGCCATCTTTTCCTAAAATGGCCGAACATCTCTCAATGGTCCCCTCGCTAGATGCCAAAACCAGCTGGACGGATAAGGCTCCTCAGGGATCGATCTCTGGATCGAGCAGCTCACTCGATCTTCTTGCTGGATCGCCTTCCTTTGCTTGATCTTTCAGTCGATCTGGTTGGATGGATCGAGCACCTTCCTCGATCTTCTTCTCGATCCTTGGATGATCGAGTCGTGGTCTCGATCTGGCTCTCGTTCTGCATGACGTCATTCACGTCCGTACTACAGATCGATCTCCTCTCTCGATCTTGTTCTCGATCCTTTCTCTTTAATCGGCTTGGGTCACTCGATCTTCTGGTTGATCTCATCTAGATCGACCTGCCTTGCTCGATCCGTTACTCGATCTCGGGTCCTTCGCATGCAAGGTTGAGCTCTCCAAGTGTCCACATGCTTCTAGCTGATCCGCCTCACGTCCACATAACCTCCACAACTCCAGAGTTCTCCAAACAACCTGATAATGATGCAAAAATGCAAGAAACATGCAAAATGCGAATGCAAAGGGACTTAGGACCTAAAATGCAACAAATGGAACAAACTAGCCTATAATGCAAGATGAATGCATGAAAAACTATCCTAAATACATGAAAAATATGCAGAATATATGGTAATATCAACTCCCCCAAACTTGCCTTTTGCGTGCCCTCAAGCAAACAAAATTCAAGAAAGGAAGAGAGGTTTGAAAGCGGAAGCTCAAAACGAAAGATGTCAATGGAAAAACCGATTCAACGCCCAAATTATAAGTTCTAAGATGCAAAGAGGTTGTTCTACTTCAAAAGCTTTAGCCATACTCATCAAAGCAAACAAATGAACTCTAGCTTAGCCTTCACAAGCATTCAAATCAACCAACTCCTTAACATTCATTAAGCGATAAGCAATGGATCAAGTTTGTGCACATCAAGCGAAAGCATTTGGTCAAAGGGATATGGTCATGAGATGAAAATGATCTCATTTAAAGAGGGGTTTAAAAATTCAGAGGATCACTCAATGAAAGAATCCTATCCTTGGCAAAATGCTAAAGGCAAAAGCACACTTATGCATGCAAGTTAAAGCTCCCTTCTACCCTTTTCACCCAAGATGATCCTAAAGACTTCTAAAACCCAAAGTGTAACCCCTAAATCTACCCTTTTCCAAAGCGCTTGATCATCTTCATTCTTCACAATGGGGGAAACTCCTTTTTGCTTTGCCGTGTGGTTGACTTCTTCTTTTTGAACTTTGCTCTTCCTTGTTGTATGTTTGGCGTCGCTTTCTTCACCTTTGGTGCATGGCTCGGTCAGATTTTTCTTCTTTTTGAATGACCTTTGTAAGCCTTTTTGCTGCTGGTGCCTTTCTAATAAATCACTAAGAGCATTCTTTTCTATTTTACTTAACCACAATTTACTTGTTCCCCCTTTGCTACTAATCCCATACTTCTTCTTCTTTTGAAAATATATAAACAAAAAACTCTTAAACCACTCAAACAACCCTTTTCCCAAAATCCCAACCTAATACCAAGCTCAAAATGCAAGCTGGTGTCTACAAGGGAGCTTTTCCTCGCCACCCCTATTCCTAACACTTTTTGCTAAGATAGGATAGAAAAATGATGCAATAAAAGGCCTCACAACTCACGCAAAAGTGTTTAGGTCTGAAAGAATGTTTGGTTTAGAACGTGGTTAACTGTCCCATTATGATGAAGATCAGCTACTTGGATTAACAAGAGTGGTAAGAAAAGAAGAAGATAATCCAAGTATGTATATGAGTAAGCCATGCAATCGCTTTCAATGCACAAACAAGATAATTCAATGTCAAGATTAAGGTTCTACTAAGATGGAGTTGGCATCAAATCAAAGCGAGTTTCAACATAAGACTAGAGTATCAAATGCAAGTAATCAAAGTATGGTGCAGCCTTAACTTCAAACTCGCTAGATGCAATCAAACAACAAACAACCAAGGCAATGAAAACGGTTCAAACATTAACAACTTAACAAGTGTTTATCATTTACTCCCTATGCAAATGCAGCAACCTATATGATTTTTAAAAATTCTAGAATCAATCCTAAAATATTCTACAATGCAAATGCAACTACATGAATTTTTTTGAAAATTTTTTAAAATTTTATCATTTTTTTGGTGTTTTCTATGCCTTATGATGCAATGCAAGACTCAAAGGATGATAACAGAAAATAAGATAAAAAAAAAACATGTCAACCACACCACACACTCCCCAAAACTTGAATGACACCGTCTCGGTGGCAAACAAAGCTCAAGAGGAGTCAAAACACAAACAAAAATAAAGAGATGCGTGGTATATACAAGGGTTCGGTTGTTGGTACCTTGGAGCTAGGCTCGGCTGGAGCTTGAGGATGCTCCAGACTTCCTGCTCTTGCTAAGAGGGTCTTGAGTGACCGCCTTGCCTTTCTCCTTGGTTACTCCTTCGTGTAGAGAGCGGCGAGCAGCTTGCTCGTTGCCTTGGGGCTCACAGATCACTATCCCACCAGTTGATCTCCTTCTCTTCTCGGGCTGCTCAACATCTTCGCTTCAAGATGCCTCGGATGGTTTCTTCTTCAAGTCCTTGATCTTCTTGGCAAGATTTTTAATCATCTTGCTCTGCCATTTGTTTATCTTGCACTGCATCTCGACGACTGAAGCAAGGAACTTCTCGGTTTTGGTTCTTGGCTCGAAGTCAAGCGTGGGAATAACAAAACTCTCGGGCATCTCAGCATCGAATGTAGGCGACTCTGAACGTGGGCGAGCAAGTTGTGGAGGTGCGGCTGTGGCTCCTAGAGGTGCATAGCATTCCTCAACACTTGGCAAAAACTCCACATTGCCAACACCTAGCAGCTCCATTTCTACGTTGTTTGGCAAGATGCACACTCGCTTCTCATTCTCACAATCAATGTACAGGTAAGCAAAGAATCCCTCAGCTAGCGTGCGTCCCAAGCTATCCGTGTTTCTCATGTAAACCTCGTCCATATAGGCTCTCTCCGCGCAAGGAACGAAGTCAGGAAGTGGTACACCGGCTTGAACAAACGTCGGAGTGAGGAAGCCTCCTATCAGCGTCGAACTCGCCTTGCATCTCATCGCCCATGCCTTGTTCTTCATCAGAGAAGCAGCCAGGATGCATCCGTAATTCACATCATCGCCGAGCTCGTCCTCCATTGGCTCGTCGTTCTCCTTAGGGTCACACAGAAGATGCTTAACGCCTTGGAACAAGAAACACGGCTCATTCTTGGTGACTGTAGGAGCCACGGACCATCCACTGAAGGTATTGGCGATGAGTTTGAGCGTGTATCTCAAGACAGGACTGCAGACTCTCTTGATCTTCGCCGTGTTTGGCTTGTAATCATCGTTGCTTATCAGATCCCACAAGTCGTTGGATTGAGTGAAAGCAGAAAACTCAACTTGCTTGGCGTCAGCCTTCAGACCGTATGCTTGGCAAAGCTCTTGGATGGAGAGATGATAGGCTTGTTTCCTGATCTTGAAGGTTAGGTGACCTTGAGAAGGAGTAGGAAGGCTTGGATTCTCGTAGGTGAACTCCAAAGTGGCCAAGAAGTCCAAGGTTGCCTCGGGATAAGTTGGGCAATCCATTCTTGATAAGCACCGGAGCCCAGTGTTCTTGAGAAGCTGATCAAAGTCTCCCAAGATCCCCATCTTAGCCAAATGATCCCTACTCGCGAACTTTGTGGGATCGAACCGAAGCCTTTCCAGCTGTTTCTTGGCTTGCTTCTCCTCTTTTGTCCATCTGACCCTCTCTTGAACCACTTCTTGAGCTTCTCCCTCTTGTGCTGTCTCTTCTCTCATTCTCTTTGGAGCCATGACACCTGAAACACAATTCTCGAGCAAGAGAATGAGTAAAGGCGGCGAATGTTGAGAGAAAAACAAGGTAGAAGGAAAAACTTTTTAACAATTAACCTAGATTTTTGGGGAATTTATAAAAATATTAGCTAGATAATAGAGAAGGAAATCTAGAGATAGAATTAAATCTAGGAGTTTTCCTAATATCTAGCTATTTTTAAAAATTCGTTAAACTCCCTAACAACTAACCATCAACCAAAGCAAATAAAAGGAAATTTTCTAAAAGATTTTAAACAATGAACCGAAAATATATTTGCAAAGATTGACAGCAGATATTGTTAGCCTTTAGGAAAAGAAAATAACACTCTCTCTTGCCTTAGAAAACTCGAAATACAAATGAGAGAGAGTGTGTGGTTTCATGGAAATATAAAGGCTAACAAAGATATAAAACCATAGGCAAAACAAGTGGTTTCTGACAAAAGTGTGGTCAAGGCACATCTTTCAGGGTCAAAGATTATTGCATTGACCACAATTTAAATTTAAAAACCGCAGGGAAAAAAGAAAAGAGGGAAATAATTTACTTACCTCAGCACGAGATCAAGTCCATTTGGTCGATCTAGGACTCGATCTCATGCCCATGTTAACTAGGATCGAGAGGTTTGATCGATCAGGGAATCAATTTAGATTGCATCGAGTCTTAGATCGATTGTACCCTCTCGTTCCATGATTTTTGGTCACTTAGGCTATGCTTTTTGGATCGAGCCACGTGAGCGATTTGGGGGTCGTTTTGGCTTAGACCGAGTGGCAGATCGAGTAGACTGATCGATCTATTCTTGAGGATCGAGTGATTCGATCGATCCACACCTCGTTTGCTTTTCAAGCTAAACACATATGTGGTTTATCCTCTCATGATTGACCGTTCCATTCGATTATCTACTCGATCTCGTCTAGATCGACTTACTCCTCTCGATTCACTAGCTCGTTCTAGTAAAGATCGAGCTAGGATATTTCGATCTAGCACTCAATCTCTAGCCTCTACTTAACCTTTCTCGCCTCTTTTGACTCCAAGATCATGACTTACAGCCCCTTATCCTCTCACCTACACACTTAAACAGTAAAAACATAAAACTGAAATTGAAAGAAAACAAAAATATGTACAGGATAAACATGGAAATGCCTCCCAAGTGCGCTTTCTTTAACGTCTTTAGCTAGACTTTACTTGGTTTTGGCCTGAGGTGGGTCTTGGAGGAGCATTGTAGTGCCCTCCTTGCTGTAGTCACTCGCCAAGTAGTGTTTAACCATGTGCCCACTGACCGTGAAAGCATTACCGCTCTTGCCAACCAATGTAACCGCTCCATAGGGCAGAACTTCCTTGATCTCAAACGGTCCGCACCATCTAGACTTGAGCTTGCCCGGGAACAGCTTCAACCTCGAGTTGTAGAGTAGCACCAGACTGCCTTCTCTTAACTCCTTATGAACCAGCTTCTTGTCATGAACCGTCTTGGTCCGCTCCTTGTATATCTTAGCACTCTCGTAGGTGTCCAACCGTAGCTCATCAAGCTCATGTAGCTGAATCAACCGCTTCTCCTGAGCTGTCTTGAGGTTGTAGTTCAGCTGCTTCACGGAACACAATGCTCTATGCTCTAACTCAACAGGAAGATAACATGCCTTACCGTATAGAAGTGTGAAGGGAGTGGTACCTATAAGCATCTTGAAAGCGGTTCGGTAAGCCCACAGAGCATCATCGAGTTTGACCGCCCAATCTTTTCTAGTAGCCCCAACTGTCCTCTCAAGTATAGCCTTGATCTGCCTGTTAGACACCTCTACTTGCCCACTAGTTTGAGGATGATAGGGAGTTGCTACCTTATGCTTCACGCCATACTTCTTCAAGAGACTTTCAAACACCTTGTTGATGAAGTGGCTTCCACCGTCGCTGATCACTATCTTGGGTACTCCAAACCATGGGAATATGATGGTCTTGAAGAGCTTTATCACCACCTTAGCATCATTGGTTGGGGAAGCTATAGCCTCAACCCACTTAGACACATAATCAATGGCTACCAAGATGAATTTGTTGCCGTAAGAAGATGGGAAAGGACCCATAAAGTCTATCCCCCATGCGTCAAAAACATCAACTTCAAAGATTGGCACCTGAGGCATCTCATTCCTCTTCGTGATGTTCCCTGCCCTTTGACAAGCTTCACAAGCCTTAACAAATTCATGAGCGTCTTTGAACAGCGATGGCCACCAAAAGCCGGCTTGTAACACCTTTGTAGCGGTCTTGAAAGAAGCGAAATGACCACCATATGAAGAGTCGTGACAATGTAGGAGTATGTCCTTAACTTCTTCCCTTGTTACACACTTTCTATATAAGCTGTCCACTCCTCTTTTGTACAAGTATGGCTTGTCCCAAAAGTAATGGGAGACATCTCTCATGAATTTCTTCCTGTGGTAATGGTCTAGATGAGAATGCTCCTCTCCACAAGCTAAATAGTTTACTATATCAGCATACCAAGGTAAGTCTTCTTCCTTGAAACTCAAAACCTCTTCAAACTTGTCTTCAAGCCTTCCACATACTGCCGTGGTGATCATCATGAGCTGCTATTTTGGAAGTGAATCGTCTAAGGGTAAAGACTCATTGACTCTCATCCTAGAGAGGTGATCAGCAACACCGTTCTCTATCCCCTTTTTTCTTTTATCTCCATATCAAACTCTTGTAGAAGGAGAATCCACCTTAACAGCCTCGGCTTGGTATCCTTCTTAGAGTAGATGTATCTCAAATCAGCATGATCCGTGTACACAACAACCTTAGAGCCCACCAAGTATGATCTGAACTTCTCAAAAGCAAACACAATGGCCAGCAGCTCCTTCTCGGTTGTAGCATATCTCACTTGCGTGTCATCCAAGGTACGACTGGCATAGTAGATTACATACAACCGCTTGTCCTTCCTCTGACCAAGAACAGCTCCCACGGCGTAGTCGCTCGCGTCACACATGATCTCGAACGGTAAGCTCCAATCTGGTGCTTGTACTATATGTGCCGTGACAAGAGCCTCCTTTATGGTCTTGAAAGCATGAAGACATTCCTCATCAAAGACAAAGTCAGCTTCCTTTCATAACAACCGTGTAAGAGGGTGAGCTATCTTGGAGAAATCCTTGATAAACCGCCTATAGAAGCAAGCGTGCCCCAAGAAACTCCTTATCCCCTTCACATTAACCGGCGGCTCAAGACTCATCATGACCTCAACCTTAGCTTTATCAACCTATATCCCTTTCTCTGATATCTTGTGACCGAGCACAATCCCTTCCCTCACCATGAAGTGACACTTCTCCCAGTTGAGACCCAAGTTTGTCTCCTCACAACGCTTAAGTACCTTGCAAAGATTCAACAAACAAGCAGAAAAGGACGCACCATATACAAATAAGTTATCCATAAACACTTCTACCATCTCCTCTATAAGATCAGAGAAGATAGACATCATGCACCGCTGGAATGATGCTAGTGCGTTACATAACCCAAATGCCATCCTTCGATATGCGAAGGTACCATAGGGGCATGTAAAAGTTGTCTTCTCTCGATCGTTATGGTAGATTGGTATTTGAAAGAAACCACTATAACCATCAAGAAAGCAATAGTATGGATGATTAGCAAGTCTCTCAAGCATTTGATCAATAAAAGGAAGAGGAAAATGATCCTTTCTAGTAGCTGAATTGAGCTTCCTATAGTCTATACACATTCAGTGACCAGTTATGGTTATAGTAGGAATTAATTCATCTTGTTCATTCCTAATGACTGTGATCCCCCCCTTCTTAGGCACCACGTGGACAGGAGAAACCCACGTGCTGTCACTGATGGGGTAGATCACATCAGCCTCTAACAATTTCAGAATCTCTTTCTTAACTACTTCTTTCAAATTCGGGTTTAAGCGTCTTTGATGTTCAATAGAACAAGAGTTTTCATTATCTAAGTGAATCCTATGAGTGCAAAGCATTGGTGAAAGGCCCTTGATGTCACTTAGAGAGTACCCAATGCCTTCCTATACTTTCTCAACTCATTAAGGAGCGAGTGCAGCTCATCATCACTCAGATTCTCATTCACAATCACGGGATAAGTCTCATTAAGCACTAAGAAAGCATACCTTAGCCCTTTTGGGAGCTCCTTTAGGTCCACCTTTGGGGCTAGCAGCTCGCTTCAGTCCTCCTCGTGGCTTGTGTTGACGTTGCTGTCCTCACTGCCCTCTTTAGACCTCGAGTCATGACCCAAAATACTGCTTTCTTGAATCGTTGTCTCCTCTGAGATCGAGTCATCCAGTCGATCTTCCACTCGTTCTGGTCCGGATCAATTGCACTTAGGTCGATCACTTGCTCGATTTGATTGGGATCGAGTAGTAGATCGAATGACTGAGTCGTTCTCTGAACTGATCGATTGGCCTCTCTTGATCTTCTCATCGTTCTTATTCCCTGATCGACCAGCCTCCTCGATCTTCTTGTCGATTGCTGTCCTGGATCGAGTGATCTTCTCGATTTCCTGATCAATCTCTAGGCACCCGTCTTCATCTCCTTTGACAACTCTTCTAGAATCAAGGAGATTAACATACTCTTGGGTCTTCTCACTTAAGAAATCATACTCCCCTCTCTCCTTAGTCAAAGCTAGCTTCAAGTGATCCTCTTGTGCCAACTCTTCTAGCAATTCATCAGCCAAAGCATCCAACGTTTCTATGTAGAATGCTTGTCTTTTAATGGTTGGTTTCTTCAGGACCTCATTGATATCAAAATCCAGCTTGATGTCTTTGCCAAGGTGCAGGGTGATCTTCCCATTCTTTACATCAATGATTGCTCCGGCGGTTGCAAGGAATGGTCTTCCAAGTATAAGCGGATCCTTAGGCTCTTCATCCATCTCAAGCACCACAAAGTCGGTTGGTACATTGACATTGCTTATTCTCACTGGAAGATCTTCTAGCATACCCACTGGAAGTCTTATGCTTCTGTCAGCTAACACAAGGGAGATCCTACACTCTTTGAACCGTGTGAAACCTAGCTTCTTTGCTATAAAGTGGGGCATGAGATTGATACTTGCTCCCAGATCACATAAACAGCTCTTAAACTTCAATGGACCCAAAGCACAAGGAATGGTGAATGATCCTGGATCTCCTAGCTTCTTAGGGACAATCTCCTTGTGAATAATAGCACTACACTCTTCACTAAGCACCAAAACTTCTTTACTCTCCTTATTCTTCTTTGTAAGGGTGTCCTTGAAGAACTTAGCACACTTCGACATCATAGCTAGACAATCCACAAGAGGAAGCTTGATCTCAACATCCTTTAAATGCTTCTCAAATAAGAGTCTGTGCTTCTCTATCAGCTGTTTCTTGAAGCGGCCAGGAAAAAGAAGCTTCAGTACATACGGTGGAGGCACATAAGCATCCTTCTCCTTAGTGGCTTACTCCACTTTCTTCTCTACAGCCACTTCTTTGCCCTTTCTTGGTCTCTCAATCCACACATTATCAAAAGTAATCTCGTCATCAGCTGAAAGCTTACCCTCCCCCTCTTGAACTACAATGTCCTCATTGGTCTTAGGAGCAACTCGCAGTGGAAGTTCTTTCCCACTTCTTAGTGTTATATCGTTTGCATACTCTTTGGGATTCTGCTCACACTTGCCCGGTAAGCTGCTTTGACCGCTTGTACTAGCTTTCCCTTTCTCTAACTGCTTGATCTTGTTGTTCAGATTTGTTATCTGTGTTGATAAGTCAGTAAGAGAGGAGTCTAGGCGGTTGTTCATCTCGGCAAACTTCTGATTAGTTGAAGCTTGACCTTGAAGCAACTGTTGAAACATCGCTTAAACTGGATCTTGAGGTTGGGGTTGCATCTGTTGTTGTTGTGGAACGAAGCCAGGAGAAAACATAGGAGTGTAGCCTTTGTTGCCTTGCTGTTTCTGCTGACCCTGAAAGTTCCCTTGCCTCTGCCCTTGAAAGCCACTATTCGGTTGAAAACCCTTGTTATAAGGAACAAACGGCTTTGCTTGCTGAGGGGGGTACATCTGATCTTTAGGGTTCTCAACGTTTGTACCCCTGTAAGAGAGATTGTTGTTGGCTTGGTAACCTTGTGAATAACCCTGAGGCTTGTTGTAGTTCTGACCAGCAATCCAATTAGCTTCTTCTTGACTCAACTCTAGCTCCTCGGAGACATCTTTAGCTTCTCCCACAAAATGAACTTGCTTCTGATTTGCAAGAATGAGCTTATCTATCTTCTCATGGAGGGACTTAAGCTCTTTCTTATGAGACTCTAGCTCAGAACCTCGTGGTGCACGGTCGTAATCCTCGGCGTAGTTGCTGTCACTCAAAGCCAAGTTTTCGATTAACTCCATACCCTCCTCCACTTCTTGACCAAGAAAGTTGCCCTTGCTTGCCGTATCAAGTAGCATACGGATCTTGGGTAATGCTGCTCGGTATATTGTGCTTAGGAGAGTCTCTTCACTGAAGCCGTGGTGAAGACACTGAATGGTATAGTCTTTGAATCTCTCCATGGCTTCATTGAATGTCTCGTTCTGTCTTTGAGTGAATCCGCTGCTCTCACTTTGCAGCCTTGCTGTTCTTGTGCTAGAGGAGAGCTTTGAGAGGAACGCCTTCTTACACTCAGCCCAAGAGGTAATGGTGCCTTGTGGAAGGGTCTTCTCCCAATGCCTAGCCTTATCACTGAGAGAAAATGGGAAGAGCCGTAGCTTGAAAGCATCTTCCGAGATCCCATTGATCTTAATCATCCCACACACTTGCTCAAAGTTGTCAAGGTGCTCTAAGGGGTCTTCCATAGCCAGCCCGTGAAATTTGCTGTTCTGAACCATAAAGATGAATCCAGGCTTTATCTCGAAGTTGTTATTCTGGACTGGTGGAGGAGTGATCCCAAAGCGGTTATGATGCGTATTTGGGGCATCTCCAGCACCTATGAGCCGTGGTGGTCTAGCTGCGTGGTTGGGATTTCCATTACCCCTTCCTACACCACCGTGAGCTGGTGGAGGTCCCTCAGGATGTTCTTTCTCAGCCATTGTTGCAAAGTCTACTGAACCAGCTTGCACAATCTCTTCAAAGGCTTGAGCTTGCTCTCTTGCTCTTCTTTGTCTTGCGTGACCGAGTTGGTGAATATTGTCCAGGGGTTTAAGTAAGTTGTTGTCACCCCTGGAGCGTAGGTTCATGTACCTGAGATCACAAAGAAGAAGGTAGAGCTATAAGTATCAAAATAAAAGGTAAAAGCTTAGTCTTTGCTAAACACCAAATCTTAATGCTTCCTAACAATCCTAAGATGGCAACGGCACCATTTGATAAGCAGATTTTTAGCAAGTCAGAATATCAAATCCCAAACCAAAACAATGATGTAGTATAGCAGTAAGGGTATCAATCCAACCTAGGAAGCAGGAAGAACACTAAGAATGCAAGTGTGAAACAAATTTAAGCAGATCGGGAAAATGATTGGTAAAATCGACGAAAACTAAATGCAATGACCAAATGAGATGCAAAACTATTTTAAAATCCCTGAAAGAGGGTTAACTAACACTCAAAGAAAACATAACAACAAAAGAGCAAATCTACTAAGAACCAAAAATCGAGCACTGAATCGAGTAAAATAGACCGATCTAACAACTTAAAGCAAAATGACTTCTAATGAACAAAGAATGCAACTTTATGACAAGAGAATGATGAACAAAGGTTTTAAAATGCTAAAAGAGGGTTTAGGGTCGAGGGTCATATTCAAGAGTGTCAAAGGTTTAAGCTTTGGTTTGAAAACATATAGATCTACTCATTTATGAGTTTTCTCTAAGCCTTGCAAACAAAACAAGAACCATCCATGGCGTGTGGTATGATTCACTTCCTCAATCTCTTCTCCAAACCCATGGCTTTTGATGGAAAAAGAGATTGAAGAGCAAGGAAAACAAATTTTAATCTATGGCCTAACTAACCTCCTCTACAACCATGGTGTTTGGGGGAGGAAAGATTAGTCTCTAGGATCTGGTTTTCTAGGATATCTTAATCCGGTCAGGGTAAGATAGCCTTGGAATCATAGAGATCTTTTCCAAGACTCTCTAAGCCTTAAGACCCCAAGATCCTAGAAGAGAAGGAATGAAGAACAAGAAAACACAAAACTTAAACCTCTTAAACCCTTTGAATTGCCTCAACCCCAAATCCCAAAAGGAACTACTTACTACTCATGAAAGAAACCGATTGGAAAGCAATAATCAAAGAACTAAGCATGATTAAAGAGCGATTAAAGAAAAAATGCTTAATATTAAAGGATTCAAGTTTTAAAAACTAAAAGAAAGCTTAAGGTTTTGCAATGGCGGATTCGCCTAAGATAAGAACAGAAAAGATAAAAGCAAAGTGTAGATAATGAAAGTGATGGCGTCTTTTCCTAAAATGGCCGAACATCTCTCAATGGTCCCCTCGCTAGATGCCAAAACCAGCTGGATGGATAAGTCTCCTCAGGGATCGGTCTCTAGATCGAGCAGCTCACTAGATCTTCTTGCTGGATCGCCTTCTTTTGCTCGATCTTTAAGTCGATCTGGTTGGATGGATCGAGCACCTTCCTCGATCTTCTTCTCGATCCTTGGATGATGGAGTCGTGGTCTCGATCTGGCTCTCGTTCTGCATGGCGTTATTCACGTCCATACCCCAGATCGATCTCCTCTCTCGATCTTGGTCTCGATCCTTTCTCTTGAATCGGCTTGGGTCACTCGATCTTCTGGTCGATCTCATCTAGATCGACCTGCCTTGCTCGATCCGCTACTCGGTCTCGGGTCCTTCGCATGCAAGGTTGAGCTCTCTAAGTGTCCACAAGCTTGTAGCTGATCCTCCTCACGTCCACATAACCTCCACAACTCCAGAGTGCTCCAAACAACCTGATAATGATGCAAAAATGCAAGAAACATGCAAAATGCGAATGCAAAGGGACTTAGGACCTAAAATGCAACAAATGGAACAAACTAGCCTATAATGCAAGATGAATGCATGAAAAACTATCCTAAATGCATGAAAAATATGCAGAATATATGGTAATATCAGGAGTCAATCAGTTGATTGACCATTAAGTCAGGGTAGAGATTATACCATTTGCATATTGCTGATCTCAGGCATGAATCACAAATCCAAGGATCATTCCATACATATATGGAATGAACAGAACCAACTCTTTTGATGAGCTATTTGTGTACAAGAGATCTAGCAAATATGATACTCTTCCACCCATAAGACGCAGAATATGATCTTATTGGGTCGAGTGGCATACCATTCCAAAAGTAACGTCTTTTAAAAACCTCCGTAAAAAGAGAATCAGGGAATATTATTAGTCTCCACAGCTGTTTATCAAGTAGTGCTGTGTTAAAATCCTCAATTACTCTGAAACCAAGTCATCCTTCAAATTTCTGTTTACATAATTTATTCCAAGCCAACCAATGCATTCCCGTGTTTGTCATTGTTGATATCTCATTCATTTACATCATTTAGGCTTGCATTTAGTTCATGTTTTGGTTCTCTTTTGCATGTTTTCCTTCTTTTTAGTCCCATTTTCTTCTCCTTTTAGACTTATGTTGCATTTAGGTTGTAGTTTTTCATTTTCTATGCATCAAAGATGTTTTTAGGTACTTATGAAGCTGAGTGGAGCAAGGAGGAAGTATGGGAGTGAATCAGGAGGCTAGCCAAGCCAAGAAGGAGCAAAAGGAGCCAAGGAAAGCAATCTCTGGAAAGCCATCGATCAAGATTTGAAGGCCATCGATCAAGAAGTGACAGGTGGTAATGCATCAAGTATACCATCGATCACATTCCTCAGGACCATCGGTCAGGAAGTGATCGATGGAATCCCAAAGAGTATACCATCGATCACATTCCTCAGGCCCATCGGTCAGGAAGTGATCGATGGGATCCCAGTGAGTATACTATCGATCACTTTCCTCAGGACCATCGGTCACTTATGATCGATGGGATCCAACCTGAACTTGATTTTATTTACACTTTTGCCATTATGTTAGAGCATTTGTCTTTTAGTATAAATAGCTTGTTCTAAGAATTTTTTAGCATCAAGCTTTGTTCTAAGTTTTCTGTTCTTGCTTAATTTTTCTGGTTTTGTAAGACAATCTATATTTTCTTAATCAAAGTTTGTATTTGCCTTTAATCCTCTCTTTAATCTCTTTCTTAATCATGTTTAGCATCTTTTCTCTGTGTGATTTGATGTTTAACATGGTGATTAGTGAGTAATTCCCTTAGGGTTTCTAGATGTGGTAGATTAGGGGAATTTAGAGGCTTGATTAGGGTTTGTTAGCACTTAATATGATTGATTTCTCTCTATTAATCTGTTCTTAAGCTAGATTTGTCTTGATCACATGAATCTAGATTTAGGCTTCCTTTTATGCCCACCAAGTGTTTGATGAAATGCTGATCTTGGTTAATAGAGGATTTACTGGCTTTAGCTCAAGAGATTGACTGTTTGAGGAGTATTTTGACTTGAATAGAGTTGGTTTTGCATGCTTGTTGATTGTTCTAGCACTAATGAGAGTTAGTTCTTGTTAGGGTGATTAGCAAAGTGTTATTTGCCAAGAGATTGGGTTTAACTTGTTTGATTGTGAACTCTATGTCTAGGAATCAACATTGACTGCTTGTTTGCTTGATCAGTGATGTTTGTAAAAACCTTAGTTAGCCTTTGAATTCTCCAAAGTCAATAACCAAATCTAGGAACTTGTCTTCTCTTATTTGAATTTCGGATTTTGTTAAGTGCTCTGTTTATTTACTCTGTTTTGTCCATTGATTATTGCTAAACTGTTCTTCTTTGAGTTCTCTTTGGTATATGATCATTTAGGTTGTTAGTTTGGTTGCTTTGCAACACAATCTTCTCTGTTTCACCTGACTTAGAGCTTTCTATTTGCAATTCTTCTGTTATTCAACTTACCTCCCTTTGGATTGATAAAACCTATGTTATGCTGCAACTGACTAGTACAAGCATTGGGTGATTGACCCAAGACATAAAAAGTATTGTATCAATTTGGATCCATTGCCATTGGGGTTACAGTTTGGATCATTAGAGTTTGTGGAATCTTTAAGATCAGGTTTTACTTGTATTTGGTTATTAATCATCCTTGACTCTCATTGCTGTTTTTCAGGTTTATGAACTTAAGATCTAGAGGTTCTAGCAACTTAGTGGGCTTCATAGACAACATCAATCTGTTGGACAGAGGTCAGAGAGCAAGAAGACAGCAGGAAAGACAGCAACACTTGGAGAGACTATGGATGAACAATCAGGAGCCACATGATGTGGATGATATGAGGTTCCAAGGTCCTCAAAGAGCAGCTGGAGCTCAAGGTCTACAAGGTCAGCAAGGTGTTCAGGGCATGCAAGGAGAGCAAGGCCCTAGAAGAGCAGCTCAAGCTCCAAGAGCAGTCAGACCCATTGGAGCTGGTGACGCCCCAAATGCTTATAACAACAGAACAGAGATCATTCCTCCAGCAGTTCAGAATAATAACTTTGAGATCAAATCTGGATTGATCTCAATGGTTCAGGGAAGCAAGTTCCATGGGTTACCACTTGAAGACCCTTTGGGTCACTTGGATAACTTTGATAGACTCTGCTCTTTAACCAAGATTAATGGGGTAAGTGAAGATGGTTTCAAACTAAGGTTGTTCCCATTCTCTCTTGGGGATAAAGCACACCAGTGGGAGAAAAACTTGCCTCAAGGAAGCATCACTAGTTGGGATGAGTGCAAGAGAGCCTTTTTAGCAAAGTTCTTCTCTACTTCAAGGACGGCTAGGATCAGAAATGAGATCTCAGGGTTTGCACAGAGGAACAATGAAACCTTTGGTGAAGCTTGGGAATGATTCAAGGGCTACACACTGCAGTGCCCACACCATGGCTTCTCACAAGCCTCTATACTCTTAACTCTCTACAGAGGCGCCCTTCCTAAGATAAGAATGCTCTTGGACACTGCATCAAATGGGAACTTCTTGTCAAAACATGTGGATGAAGGATTGGAGCTGGTTGAGAACTTAGCACTGTCTGATGGAAATTATAATGAAGAGTTTGACGGAGCTCCAAGAAGTGATAAGGATGAGCTAGAGTCTAGCAGGAAGGAGATCAAGGCTCTACATGAGAAGTTGGATCTGTTGCTAAGGGAGAAGAAGGAAGTTAACATTGTTGGTGACTTGGTTCAGCTTGATGATCAAGAGACTTGCCAACTTGAGGAGATGAACTATCTTGGTAATCAAGGAGGCTACAATGGGTATGGCAACTAAAGACCTAACGCAAACCTATCTTACAGAAGCAACAATGTTGCAAATCCTCAAGACCAAGTGTACCCACCTCAACAACAACAGCAAGCTGGTCCAAGACCATTTGTTCCCTACAACAACAATTAAGGTTTTCAACAGAGGAACAACAACTTTGAGCCTAGATCATCCTATAACCCTCCAGGATTCAATGCTCAAGTTCCAGTACAAGCTTCCTCAAGCTCCCAATATCCTGAACTCAAAGTTCTGATGCAGCAAATGATCAACAATCAGGTCAACACAACCTTGGAGATGAACAAGAAGTTTGCTGAGTTTCATAACAAGATTGATTCTGTGCATGTGGAGTTGACCAACAAGTTTGATGGCTTAGCTGCAAGGGTGAAAACCTTAGAGAACAACAAAGGAGTTGCAACAGCACCACGCCCTCAAGGTAATCTCCCTGGAAAATGTGAGATGAACCTAAATGAATACTGTAAAGCTGTTGAATCTCTTGATGCTTTCACCCCTGAGGAAGATGCTATAATAGATGAGTTTCTGTCAAGGGGTCACCACCAGAGTCAAGGGGAGCAAGGTCACACCAAGGAGTTCCAAGACTCCTTCTCCTCACCTCAACTAGGGAGGTAATCAAAGTCAAGCTAAGTGACTTTAAACAAGCACACTTGGGAGGTAGTCCTATATTATCCTTTGTATATATTATGCTTTTTAGTTCATTTTTATGCTTTGTTAGTGTTTTTAGAAGCAGGAATTTGGTTCGGGACTCAAGAAGGTGTTTGGGGAAACAAAAAAGTGCAAGGCATGGTTTCCATCGGTCAGCCCATCGTCCAGGAAGTGACCAATAGGACCATGTCGATCAATGCCATCGATCAAAAGTGACCGATGGAAACCAAGCGGATGTACCAACAATAAAAAATGACTGATGGGATTGCAGCGGATAGGCCATCGATCAAGGCCATCGGTCAGGAAGTGACCGATAGGACCCTATCAATGAATGCCATCGAGCAAAAGTGACCGATGGAAACCAAGCGGATGCACCATCGGTCACTACCATCGATCAAAAGTGACCGATGGGATTGCAGTAGATATGCCATCGATCAAGGGCATCGGTCAGGAGTGACCGGTAGGACCCCATCGATCACTACCATCGGTCTCAAGTGACCGATGGTCCGGTGAGGTAAGTTCTCAAATTTTCAAAAACATTTCCCTCTCTTGGCTTGGAGCCAAGGGAGTTTAAATTTGTATTTTGGCTCCTCCCTACCATCCTGCTCCACTTCTGAGCATTTTTGTTTTTGTCCCCCACCATTTGATTCCTTTTGGTTCCCCCTTAAGCTCTATAAAAGCCTTTTACCACCTCTTCTCTCTTCACACTTCATTTTCTCTCTTCTCTCACTTAAACCACGATTTTTTCAGCTCTTTCACTCTTTTATTTGTCTTCTCTAAGTGCTCAGAAGTCCTAAAAGGTTTGCATTCTTAACTGTTCATCTCTTGCTCTTATGCTTTGAATTTGCTTAGAATCTTTGAATCTTATGCATTAAGAGCTAGTTTTGTTTAGTTTAAGATGCTTGTTTTGATTTTTGCATGGTGGAATTTGTAGCTAAGCAAGTAGAATGTTTAGGATTGATTACTGTTCATGTACTTAATTGCTTGCTTGCTTTGAATTCAACTTGCATAATCATGTTTAACTTTGTTTAGAGCCACCATACTAGGTTCATTTGCATAATGATTTGAATCTTTTAAGAACTCTAGCATATTTATGACTATTAGCTTTTGATTTCTCTTTGATCTTTAGGGGTTTGACTTTGTTTAAATGCTAATTAAACTCCTCTTACATTTGAGAATTTTTTTTAGAGCTTTAAGTCATTGGTTTTGAAGTTTAGTTCTTTTAGTTATTGGATCTTCAAGCTTTGTTCTTGTAGGTACTATGGGGAGAACTACAACTGCTGCTGGAAACAAAGAAAAAGCACCACAAAAGGAAGCGCCAACTTCTCCACCTACTAGAAAAGACAAGGGAAAGGGTATTGCTGATGGGCAATCATCTAAGGTTGGTGGAAAGAGGCCAGTTGTAGGAAAGGCTGCCAAGTCCAAAGAAAAAGGGAATGCTGTAGAAGAAGTTCCATACAAGGAGCCAAGTGCAAGAGAGCTCATGGAGCACTTCAACCAATGCACTTTCAAGGCTACAAGATATCCTTGTGCCTCCACAATGAAGGCGCTTGGGATCTATGGCGATTGTAAGAGAATCTTTGAGAATATGGGGCTTGTCGACTTTATGGAGAATCCACTTCCCTCCTACAAGCATCTCACCTACCAGTTTCTCTCCACTTTCAAGGTGGTGAGCTATGAAGAAAGTGAACTTCCCAATGGAGATGACTGGATTTCTTACAAGCCTGGTAAGCAAAGGTTCACATCAACCTTCTTTGAGCTCTCTCAAGGCCTTGGGATGTGCCCTTATGTTGACAAGAGGGACCACTTCAAGATCAGCCAAAAGCAGCACAAGATGCCATGGGAAGTAATTGCGGCTGGCACATACATGGCTGGAGTCACAAGGAATCAGCATTTGAAGCATCCAGCTGTGAGATATGCTCACAAAGCTCTTGCAAACACATTCTTTGAAAGAAAGGAGACAACCAATCTCACAGCAAGGGAGAGGGACTTCATGTACAATGCAATGCAGCCAATAGTGAGCTCCAGCAAGAAAGGAGTACCTCTGGGCAGACCAGCCAAACTCCCCTGTTATGTGACTATTCTTATGGAGCAGCTCTATTCTTATAGAGGCTTGATCTTGAACAAGGGAAAAAGGGAGAAGAATCCCCAGCTGCACATTGGAGGGATTGTTACAGCCATCATGATGGCAGGTGGTGTGAACCTTGAGGAGCATAATGAAGATGCTTTGCAACCAATGTGGATAGATCTGGATTATCTCAGGAGGAGTCACTACCTTGAGAAGAGCATCCAAGGGGAGCATGTTTACAAGTTCCTCAAAGGATTCATAGAGCCAACAAGAGTCATTCTCTCAAATCCGCAGCTCACATCCATCATCATGGGGAATAATGCCAGCTTTTGCCCAGATGAAAGTCACCTTTACCATGGAGCCCCTTTAATTGAAGAGAGAGTAGAAGATAGCAAGGAAGATGAACACGAAGAAGGTGAAGAAAACACTGAAGATGAGGTACAAGAAGAAGCTGCTGTTGGCGCTGAAAGCCAAGAAGAATCACAAGAGGAATAGCTAGATGAGAATGAGGTGCTGAACTACAACACTAAGAAGTTCCACTTCAAGCCTTATGAAGTCCCAAGCCAAGGAAGCTCTCTGAAGTTTGCTCATGAACACATCAACAAACTTCAGAAGTGGTGTAAATGGCAAGACACGACCATCAAGAAGTTAGTGAATCTGGTCAAGGAGAAGTTCAAGAAGGATAAATCCACATCAAGAAGAGCTTCCCATCAAAGCCATGATCATGAGTACACCTCTCACTATGAAGAGCAAGTGCCACAAGCAGAACCTACTGAAGAAGAGGAAACTATTTGGAACCCCCAAGGGAGACACTCCTTCCATGTGCAACCAACTGATCAATGGGCAGCTTGGGAACCTACAAGAGCCTCATCTTATGAGCCTAGGTCCTAACCACCATCAGCATGGGAGGCGCCAGCTTACACTTCTTCTGAGGTCCACACAACATGGCAATAATGGGATACTTAAGGCAACTCATCTCAAGCTCAAGCTCAATGGGCAAGTTGGGTTCTTCAACCTCAAGAAGCAGTAATCTCTTCACAAGGCAAGGAGAGGAGAAACAAGAGGAGAGCTAGTCAGTCTCCACAGCCAGAGACATCTGGATCATCCCACCACTCCTCCTACAACAAATAAGATACCACATCCTTACCATTGCATCCTTTTGTTTTTGTTTATATTTTGCTGCTGCTTCTCTCTCTCACTCCTTTTATTACACAAGAGACTGTGTAATTTAAGTGTGGGGGAGAGATTTGGGGTTTGACTTTGTTTGTTGTTTTCTTAGTTTTTCATATCTTTCATCTTGAGTCACATGCATCTCATGCATTCACATAAGGCATAGAAAAACACAAAAAATCGAAAAATTTGAAAAAAGAGAGCATATAGTTGCATTACATTTGTTTAAGGATTGAGTCTAGTGTTTGCATATAGGTTGCATTGCATTTGCATAGGGCATAATGATGAATTCTCCTTGTAAAATGCTTAGTGTTTAGAGATGATTTCAGTGTTTAAGTGGTTAGTTGTTTGATGCATCATGAAAAAGCTAGAAGTTAATATTGAACCATGCTTGGATTGCTAAATTTAATGCTCTTATCTCATATTGAAAGCATTTGTTCTTTGAATATCAACTTGAACCTTAATCTGAATTTTTAATTATCATGGTTGTGCATTGAAAAGTGAATTCATGGCAACCATATACATATTTGGATCATCTTTTTCCTTCTTACCACTCTTGTTGATCCAAATAGCTTATCTATTCCCTTAACCAAAACTCATTTTGAGCTTAAACACTATCTTGAGAGTTGTGAGGCCTTTGCATATCATTTTTGAATTTTTTCTTGGCAAAAAATGTTAGGAATAAGGCTGGCAATGAAAAGCTCTCTTGTAGATATCAGCTTGCATTTTAAGCTTGATTCTAGGTTAGGAGTTTAGGATAAAATGGTAGAAGCTAAGTGGTTTGGGTTTCATGTTTATATGCTTTAAAAAAAGAAGGAAAAGTATGGTATGGTAGTATGGGGAAACAGTTAGCATTGTGGTTAAGTAAAGGGAAGAAAAAGTTCTAAGTGTTCAAAGAAGGAAGGCGCCAACAACAACAAAGCTTTGAAAGGGTCAATCCAAAGAAGAAATCAGACCCAAGGTAATCCACCAAAGGTGAAAAATGGCACCAATTCAACAAGAAGGAGCAAGTCCCAACAAAAAGAAGCAGTCACCCAAGCGTAAAGAAGAAGTTTCCCCAGCCATGAAGAAGAGAAAGGGTAGAGTTTAGGAAAAGGGTAGACTTAGGGATTCACATTGGGGTTTAGAAGTTTAAAGGATTCATCTTTAGGTAAAAGGGTAGAAGAGAGCTTTGAATTGCATGCATAAGTGTGCTTTAGCATTTTGCCTAAGATAAAATCATTTTCATTGAGTGATCCCTTATGTTTATAAACCCTGTGCTTGAATGAGATCATTCTAATCTCATAACCTTACCCTTTAAAACCAAATGTCTTCACTTGATATGCACAAACTAGATTCATGGTTATGAGCTTAATGAGTGTTAAAGAGTTGATTGATTTGAGCATTTGTCTAGGTTGAGATTTGAGATCATTTTGAAACATGATGAGCATGGGTAGGTTCTTTAAAGTATAGCTGATTGTGTTTGCATCCCAAAACTAGGCACTTAAGTGTTGACTCCATCTCTTTACCTTTGCACTTTTAGATTTGAATGCCCACTTTTAAACCTCATCCTCCATTTGTCTTAGCTTGTTTGCTTGAGGACAAGCAAAAGGCAAGTATGGGGGTGTTGATATCTCATGCATTTACATCATTTAGGCTTGCATTTAGTTTATGTTTGGTTCTCTTTTACATGTTTTCCTTCTCTTTAGTCCCATTTTCTTCTCCTTTTAGACTTAGGTTGCATTTAGGTTGCAGTTTGCATTTTCTATGCATCAAGGATGTTTTTAGGTACTTATGAAGCTGAGTGGAGCAAGGAGGATGTGTGGGAGCGGATCAGGAGGCTAGCCAAGCCAAGAAGGAGCAAAAGGAGCCAAGGAAAGCAATCTCTGGAAAGCCATCGATCAAGATTTGAAGGCCATCGGTCAAGAAGTGATCGATGGTAATGCAACGAGTATACCATCGATCACATTTCTCAGGACCATCGGTCAGGAAGTGATCAATGGGATCCCAACGAGTATACCATCGATCACATTCCTCAGGACCACCGGTCAGGAAGTGATCGATGTGATCCCAGCGAGTATACCATCGATCACTTTCCTCAGGACCATCGGTCACTTATGATCGATGGGATCCAACCCAAATTTGCTTTTATTTACACTTTTGCCATTATGTTAGGGCATTTGTCTTTTAGTATAAATAGTTTGTTCTAATAATTTTTAGCATCAAGCTTTGTTCTAAGTTTTCTGTTCTTGCTTAATTTTTCTGGTTTTGTAAGACAATCTATCTTTTCTTAATCAAAGTTTGTATTTACCTTTAATCTTCTCTTTAATCTCTTTTGAATCATGTTTAGCATCTTTTCTCTGTGTGATTTGATGTTTAACATGGTGATTGGTGAGTAGTTCCCTTAGAGTTTCTAGATGTGGTAGATTAGGGGAATTTAGAAGCTTGATTAGGGTTTGTTAGTACTGAATATGATTGATTCCTCTCTATTAATCTGTTCTTAAGCTAGTTTTTTCTTGATCACATGAATTTAGATATGCTTCATTTTATGCCCACCAAGTGTTTGATGAAATGCTGATCTTGGTTAATAGAGGATTTACTAGCCTTAGCTTAAGAGATTGGCTGTTTGAGGATTATGACTTGAATAGAGTTGGTTTTGCATACTTGTTGATTGTCTAGCACTAATGACAGTTAGTTCTTGTTAGGATGATTAGCAAAGTGCTATTTGCCAAGAGATTGGGTTTTAACTTGCTTGATTGTGAACTCTATGTCTAGGAATCAGCATTGACTGCTTGTTTGCTTGATCAGTGATGTTTGTAACAACTTTAGTTAGCCTTTGAATTCCCCAAAGTCAATAACCACATCCAGGAACTTGTCTTCTATTATTTGAATTTCGAATTTTGTCAAGTGCTCTGTTTATTTACTATGTTTTGTCCATTGATCATTGCTAAACTGTTCTTCTTTGAGTTCTCTTTGGTATATGACCATTTTGGTTGTTAGTTTGGTTGCTTTGCAACACAATCTTCTCTGTTTCACCTGACTTAGAGCTTTCTACTTGTAATTCTTCTGTTATTCAACTTAACTCCCTTTGGATTGATAAAACCTATGTCATGCTGCCACTGACTAGTACAAGCATTGGTTAATTGACCCAAGACATAAAAAGTCTTGTATCATGCTACTCCACCAAAATTTTGCCACCGTACTGGTTAACTTAGTAATTAACGCTTTAGGTAATCCAGCTATTAACCCATTTTTGTTGCTGTTCGAGGAGGAAATTGAAAATCTTTGTTTTTACCTCCTCCTATGCTTTCTGGTATCCTTAGATATGTATCCATATCCCCAACATTTGTGATACCTAAATTACTATGAATCACGGTCCTGGTATATGGGTCCACACTATGGCCGAATTGAACTGATGACTTATAATAATTAATTCGTTATCCTGAAGCTGATTCATATTATTTGAGCATGCGTAAGAGGTTAATTGATCCTTCCAGACTTGCCTTACAGAAAAAAAGAATATCATGAGTGAAGAATATCATCAGCTAAGCGCCTTGTTTATCGTGCAGACCCACAATCCTATTGATCGTGTGTCTTTGTTTTGTAGTCGCATGATAAAACTTTGTATTGAGATCCCCGCACCTATTTCACATGTTCTGACTCTTTTGTTGCCAGTAAAGGTTCTCATCCTGATACGCGGTTTTGAGTTTGAGTGTTATGTCATTCAGCTCCTCTTGTGCTCTATTATCATCATTCTCTACTTTCTCAAGAAGTTTCTGTAATTCCTCTATTTTATCCCTTCCATAAGGTTGGTTGTCCTTGCGCCATTTCGATATCTCATGCCCTCACGTACTTATTTTGTCCACTATAATTTTCCCCGATTCTGCCTGACCAAAATGCCAGCCCTTGAAATTGCCTCCATTAGACCTTCTTAGCCAAACCACCGGTTGTTGAAACGAACTGTCCTCTTCGTTTGATTTTTTTTTGCATCAATTGTAGCCACAACATGGTCATACCCAATCATTCTCAAATATTCTACGTATGAAAATAGAAATAAATCATTCCAGTCCTCTGTTGTAAGACTCATATCCAGTCTACATCTAACAATCTGTCCATTTTGTCTACCTTTCCAAGACAATGTATTTCCACGGTTCGGAAAATCAATTAACCCACAATCAGCAATCATGGTATTAAAACTGTTAAAAGAAGACACTTGTCTAAGAATTCCTCTTTGTTTTTTTTATAATTATCCGTTAATTCATTAAAATCCCCAATTAAAACCACGGATCCGTTCTTGGTAAACTTATACAAGTTAACAGCTCCCAGACTTGGTCTCGTAATTTTGGAACCGGGTCCCCATATACAAATGACATATAAATTGTTTTCCCTTCAAATCATGCCTCAATATCCAAAAGTCATTTATTACAAACAATAATTGAACATCAAACATTTTATTACAAAACAAAGTAAGACCTCCACTCTCCCTGTACGGATCAACCGTAAATAACAAATCAAACCCAAAATAAAATTTAAATTGTTCTTCAAATTCATAACACTGTTTAGTTTCAGAGAGGAAAAGAAAACCGGGTTAAAACTTTCTCCAAATCTCTCTGAGATAACTTATTGTGTACCTGTTACCCAAACCTTAGCAATTCCAACTCAACACACGCATTAAGTAATAACTTGATGATCTACCTCCTCGACTATTCCCTCAGTCTTCCGTGAACCTATCATACCTCTCTCGGCAACCCTTTTTGTGTCCTAGGATATCCCTTTCTTCCGTGGTGTAACGACCCGTCGTAGCTTCTTTGACCCACCGCCTACTGTAAAATTACCCTTAAAATAACTTCTTCTTTGCTCCAGCCTTAGCGGAAGGTTTAACAACCTCGTTAGTTTTGCCAGAATCCATCAAGACCTCAGTACCCCGCCCCTGATTTACCATCGCATCTGTTGTATCAACGATGAGTGCATCTGTCTTCAAATCACCCATCTCCGCTATTGTCTCATGCATCACCATTTTTGCATCTTCCATAATCAACGCCTCCTTCTCCTTCTCTCCAAAGTCCTGGTCAACCTCCATAGAGTCAGAGAAAGAATCAAGCTCCCCATGTCCCCTATGATCGTGTGCCTCTACATCCTCCGAGTCTGTCTCTACCATGACCGCCAGGGCCATACGGTCGATCATGTTCCCCAAGTCGTCCATCCCAAGCACCACCCTCTCAAAATCAGGATCCTTGCAAACCTTCTTAGCGGAGTGTTGGATATAGCTCATTGGATTAGTCTCTGAAGTACACTCCTTCGTACCAACCATAGCAGCACTTCCCAAATTCTTTTGCTTTTTACGTAAACCTTCTAACCCTTATGAATGCCTCTGATTAAATCGGTGTCTCCCCTCTCGTGGCAGAAATGGCCTTGCTGCCAACCTGAAACCCCCTAAGTTTTCACCACTCGCCTTGTCCCCCTGATGAGAAGCCCTACGTTCCTCTTTGTTCTCTGTAACCTTCCCCTTCCCTTTCTGTGAATTCCTTATCCAACCCAAACGAAGCCCCTTTGCTATTTAAAGCTCATTTATAACTCGCAGCTCCCTCATCGTGTCTATCCTCTTTATACCTACTTTCTGTCGTCCTTTCTCTTTTCGGGTATAGCACCGGATAACGACCTGCCTCATGACAGAGGCTATGACATTCTCTACAGAACCTGTGAAGTCTATCATAACGGAGAAGAACCACCGTCTTAACCACTCCCTGAAATTCCACCGTCGTATTAAAAATAAGGGGTTTAAAAGCATCGATCACTAATTGTACTCTGCCTCCATCCAAGTCTACACCATGAACCACACCAATGGCTTCCCCAATACTCCTAATGCTTATCTCAACCCAGAAGTGCAGAGGAATCCCCATTATTCTCACCCAAAATGTCAGAGAAGAAGGATATTTTGGCTCCATTAGTGGCTCCCATCGGACTAGAACCACCATCCAACCGTCAAAATGATACGGCTCCAGTTGTAACACCGCAATGATATCATCTTCATTGTCGAAGTTAAATTGAAACCTGCCCATGCCTAAATCCGCTCCAGCCACTCTATCCTCTACCTTCCAGATCCAAGGGAGCATGAACATAAGGGAGTACATGTCATGAATCACTGGATTCATACACCTCCAGATAATGGTACATGAGTATCCACTGATCAGCTCAAAGTTATCAAAATACGGGACTGTGATCTTCAACCTTGGAGCCAGCGTGGCCTTGCCCATGTTGCTTCCACTTCCGGAACCCACCAAACCTGATTGAGACATAATTAAACCCAAAGAGAATGCAAAGTTAGCCCTTTGAGTAGGTAGAAATTGAAAAGAAGAAGCGATGAGAGAAAGCAAATATAAGTGTAAACTACTTATACTATCCATATACTCATTATTCTCGTGATTAACATCTGCAAAGCATGCCTGTAATTCCACAATAATAGCCCAAAGTGTCCATTTCCTCCTATAATTTCCACAATCAAATTGAATCAATACCTGCCCCCACTTCAATTTTTGTCTCTCATGCATCCTCATTAACCTCTCAGAGATATAAGTCTCCAAAGCAAGCCCCAAACCCAGCCGTATGTATACAACAGATCCCAAATTTACCACCACAAGATCCCCACTCGAACCCTTCCATTTAATTCTCCAAAACTCTAATTGATTTGCATCTGAAACCCATATCTGAAACAGAGCATTCAGATTATAAGTTGATGTATTAGGACCATTTGAACATCAAGTCCTATATACAAGATTAACCAAAAATAGGAAAAATCCCTAAAGTCCCCGATTAGTATCCCTGAATTTCTGTAAGACCCAAACAAGGAAAGCAAAGCAACTCCTGATTGATTCCCCGACTGTAAGAATAGTTGCAAAGCTTCCTTACCTCTTGTGTATTCTTAGATGTAATCCCTTAGAACTTTAGCTAAAGCCCCTCCACAATCCTTCCCAGTAATATTTGACCACCATATTCAATTTCCATCACCAATCCAAGACTGGTCTATCCATATTTCCCAGAGAACCACCAGATTCAATTCTCATTAGCTTGACTGATGGCTTGACTGATGGAACTGACCGACTTCACGAAAACTTCTCTAATTTCTAACCATTTAAGGGAATGACCTGAAACAAACTCCAGACGCAAGCTAACTCACGGGGCTACAACATTGATGAAGACTGTTGAAGCTGAATTGGGTTGGAGATGCTTTGTCCGAGCCGGTTTTGTCAGGTGAAGTTTATGGCCGCTTCAACAAGGTGCACCTTCTTCTTGGCTCTTTTGATGTCTTGTGCTGCACCCGCCATCCTCTCCCATGCTTCTTGTAGTCTCAAAAATCTCCAAACATACATGCCAAACTCCTCAAATGCACAAAACATGCAATGCACACCCTAAATCTACACTAAGTCCTAATTGAATGCAAATGAGACAAAAACAGGCAAAAATGAATGTTTAAAGACTATAAAACAATGCAAAATGTATGCCAATATGGTTCAAATAATGAGTATATCAACATCCCCACACTTGCCTTTTGCTTTTCCTCAAGCAAACAAGTGAAAATAAGAGAATGAGGTTTGAAAGTGGGAGCTCAAAACTAAAGATGTCAATGGAAAAACTGATTCAATGCCCAAGCTATAAGTTCTAAGATGCATAGAAATTGTTCTACTTTAATAACTTTAGCCATACCTTTCATAGCAAACAATGAACTCTAGCTTAGCCTACACAAGCATTTAAATCAACCAACTCTTTAACATTCATTAATCAGTAACCAATAGACATGTTTGTGCAAATCAAGAGAAAACATTTAGTCAAGGGACATGGTTATGAGATGAAAATGATCTCATTTACATAAGGGTTCAAAGATTCAGGGGATCACTCAATGAAATGATTCTATCTTAAGCAAAATGCTAAAGGTAAAAGCACACCTATGCATGCAAGTCAAAACTCTCTTTTACCCTTTTTACCCAAGATGAACCTAATAACTTCTAAAACCCCAAGTGAAACTCCTAAATCTACCCTTTCCCAAAGCACTTGATCTCTTCCTTCTTCTTATTTGGGGAAACTCCTTCATCTTTTGCTTTTGTGGTTGACTTCTTTTTGGAACTTGCTCTTCTTTGTTGTATGATTGGCGCCATTTTCATCATCTTTGGTGAATTGCTTGGTCTGATTTTTCCTTTTGGATGACCTTTTGTAAGCTTTGTTGTTGTTGGCACCTCTCTTCTTTAACAGTTTTCTTCTTAATTAATCTTAACCAAAAAATAAACTGTTCTTCCATACTACCAACCCCATACTTCTTCTTCTTCTCAAAATATGTAAACATTTAAAGCTCAAACCATGTACACTACCCTTTCCCAAACTCCTAACCTAATACCAAGCTCAAAATGCAAGCTGGTGTCTACAAGAGAGCTTCTCCTTGCCAGCCTTATTCGTAACATTTTTTGTCAAGATAAAATCTAAAATGATGCAATGCAAGGCCTCACAACTCTCACAATAGTGTTTAGGTTCAGAAAGAAGGATTAGTTTAGGGTGTGGTTAACTGTCCCATAATGATGAGGATCAGATACTTGGATTAACAAGAGTGGTAAGAAGGGAAGAAGATAATCCAAGTATGTAATCACTCTCAATGCACAAACAAGATAATTCAAAGTCAGGATTATGGTTCCAATAAGATAGAGTTGGAATCAAATCAAAGAAAGCTTGAGCATAAGACAAGAATATCAATGCAAGAATTCAAGATATGGTGCAGCCTTAACTTCAAACTCACTACAATTCAATCAAACAACAAATAACCAAGGCATTGAATTCAATTCAAACATTAATATCTTGACAAGTGTTTATCATCTAATCCCTATGCAAATGTATGCAAACCTATATGAAATGCATCTAGACTCAATCTTAGTTATGTAAATGCAACTAAATGATCTTTTTGGTTCCAAAGATTTTGAAAAATTATGGATTTTCAGTGTATCTAGATGAATGTATGCATGTATGAGACTCAAGTATGCAAAAGAGAAAATAAGAAGACAAAACACAATTTGAAATGCAATTCTCTCCCCCACACTTGAATTACACAGTCCCTTGTGTAATAGAAGCTTTGAATTACACAGTCACTTTTGTAAGCTTTGTTGTTGTTGTTGGCACCTTCTTTAGATTTAACACTTAGAGCTTTTTCTTCCTTACATTAACCACAAACTTAACCTGTTTCCCATACTACCATCCCCATACTTCTTCTCCTTCTTTTAAAAGATATAAACAGTAAATCTCAAACCACTTATACTACCCTTTCCCAAACCCCTAACCTAAAACCAAGCTCAAGATGCAAGCTGGTGTTTACAATAGAGCTTCTCCTTGCAAGCCTACACGTTTTTCCAAGATATAATCGAAAATAAAGCAAAGGAAGGCCTCACAACTCTCACAATAGTGTTTAAGTTCAGAAAGAAGAATTGGGTTAGGGTGTGGTTAACTGTCCCATAATGATGAGGATCAGCTACTTGAGTTAACAAGAGTTGTAAGAAGGGAAGAAGATAACCCAAGTATATATATGGGTAGCCATGTGATCACTCTCAATGCATAAACATGATAATTAAGTGTCAAGATTATGGTTTTAATAAACAAAGATGGCATCAAATCAAAGCAAGCTCAAGCATAAGACAAGAGTATCAATGCAAGTAGTAAAGATATGGTGCAGCCTTAACTTCAAACTCACAACAATACAATCAAATAACAGACAACCAATGCATTGAAAACAACTCGAACATTAACATCTTGACAAGTGTTTATCATCTACTCCCTATGCAAATGTATGCAAACCTATATGTAATGCATCTAGACTCAATCTTAGTTACGATCTTTTTGGTTCTAAAAAATTTGAAAATTTTATGGATTTTCAGTGCATATAGATAAATGCATGAATGCATGAGACTCAAGTATACAAAAGAAAAAATAAGAAAACAAAACACAAGGTCAAATGCAATACCCTCCCCCACACTTGAATTACACAGTCACTAAGCTTGACTTTTCTTGCTCCTTAGTTGGGCTGAGAGAGAGTTACAGAACTCCTTGGTGGATCCTTTCCTGAGTGGCCTGTGAATGTGGTTGATGGTGACTTGGAGAGAGGCCAATTCGCAGCTGCAAAACTCCATTCCCCAGTCTTCATGAAGTAAGCTTGTCCCTTATCTCCCTTCTTCGTCTTCTTGATGTCAAACCTTAACACCTTGTCTTCCTTCAATCTTAACTCAATGATGCCCTTCTTAACATCAAAAATATCACCAGCAGATGCCAGAAATGGTCTTCCCAAGATGATTGGAGTCTCCCCATCACTCTTTATATCTAGCACCAAAAAATCAGTTGGTACCTTCACCTTGTCAAGCATCAATGGAACATCCTCAAGAGACCCAACTGGTTGCTTTCTTGACCCATCAGCTAGGGTGAGAGAGATATCACTTTCCTAAAGCTAGTGTGGCCCAAGGTTTTAGCAGTAGAGAGTGGCATAAGGTTGATGCTGGACCCAAGATCACACAAGCAACTCTTGAAAGAGAGTGCTCCCAATGCACATGGTAGTGTAAAATGATAATGGATTTTTGCCTAGGGGTTTGTAATGCAACAAGAGATTATCAAAACTCAAGCAGCACACAGTCGTAGTATAGTGCAAGAGGAATCAATCCAATCCTAGGAGCTAGAAAGTGCAATGAGAATGCAAGGATCAAGTAAAGCTAAGCAAATGATGAACGGTTTTGTAAAATTCCTAAAAACTAGATGCAACTATCAAATGCAAGGCAAAACTATTTTAAAAATACTAGAAATGAGTTAACTACCACGAGGAACAAACAGAATGATTAAAATGCAAAGCTATGAATTTATAAAAATCGACTAGTGGATCGACCACATGATCGACCACTAAATCGAGCAACAACGATCGATCTCGTCTAACAGGTCAACACAAATGAATCTAACGACCAAGGTGCGAACATATAGCAAGCGAATGATTAACAGAGACTGAAAATACTAAAAAGGAGGGTCCAGGGTTGAGATTCATGTTCAAGGGTTTCAAAGGTTCAAGCTTGGGTTGAAAATTTTAGATCTACTATCTTTGTGAGATTCTCTAGACCTTGAAAACAAAACAAGATCTATCCATGGCGTTTCATTCTCTCCTCCAGACCAATGGCGTTTGGCGGAAAAAGAGATTGAAGGGCATAATACTAAGATTTCAAACACACGGCCCCCTAAACTATCATGGCGTTTGGGAAAGGTAGACTAGCCTCTAGGATTTGACTTTCAAAGACCTCTGGATACTGTCACGGTAAGAGGTCCCTTTGATCATAAAGATCTTGGCGTGAGAGTCTCTAAGCCTTAAGAACTCGACATCCTAGAAGAGAAAGCCATGAAAAACAAGAAAACACCAAACTTGAAAACCTTTTCGACCCCTTTGAATCCTCTCAACTCCAAAAACCCAAAGTTACTACTCACTACACATGATTGAAACGTAAGCAGAAGCGATTAAAGGAAGACCAAACATAAAGATAACAATTGCAATAATCTTCCAAGATTCAATATTCAACAAAAACAAGATAAAGCTCAAAGTTCAACAATGGAGGAAAAACTAGAGAGAAAAAGATAGAAACATCGCAGAATGAAAGTTGTCCAAAAGGTGGAGTCGCCGCCTTCCCGAAATAGGCCAAACAGCTCGATGGTCCCCCCTCACTAGAAACCAAAAACGGTTAAAGTGCACTGGGGTCGACATCGAGATCGAGCATCTCGCTCGATCGTCTTCTGAGATCGCATCCTTAGCTCGATCGTCTTCTGAGATCGCGGCCTTAGCTCGATCCGTGTCTCGATCTTCTTCGGTGGATCGAGTGCTTCGTCCGATCTTGGAATCGATCTATAGAGGATCGAGTGGTGGACTCGATCCGGCTCTCGCTCTGCATGGCGTCATTTACGTCTGTACTCCTTGATCGATCTATGCACTCGATCTTCATCTCAATCAGTTCCCTTGGATTGGATAGGTTACTCGATCTTCTGGTCGATCTCATCTAGATCGACCGGCCGTGCTCGATCTGCTTCTCGATCTCGGGTCCTCAACATGCACTCCTAATTTCTCCAAGTGTCCACAGGCTTCATTTCGGTCTTTCTCACGTCAACACAACCTCCTTAGCTCCAGAAGGCTCCAAACAACCTGATAGATGTGCAAATATGCAAGAAACATGCAAAATGCGAATGCAAGAGGACCTAGAACCTAAAATGCGACAAATGGGACAAACTAACTTATAATGCAAGATGAATGCATGAAAAACTGCACTAAATGCATGCTAAATACACAGAATATATGCTAATATCATAAAACAACAAGGATCTTTAAGCTTGGTAACTTGGGCTTCTTCATCCTTAGTGAGAACCTCTTCTTTAGCAGCTCTACCTTCCCCAACCTCTTTTGCTTTCAACATTGCAAGGTACTTCTGCTTTAGAGGTGGAGACAACTTCTTTGTTGCTTCAATTTTTTCCATTTGCTCATCATAGAGACCCTTATATTTGGCAACTAGCTGCTTCCTGAACCTTCCAGGGAATGTTATTGTAGGCTGATAAAGAGGAGGATCGTATCTTGATTCCTTGGTTGTCTCCTTGGATAACTCTTTAGGCTTCTTTTGAATCACTTCCTTGCCCTTGCTATTCCTTGAGCATTCACCAACATCAACCACTTCATCATCTTCTACTACTGTCTCTTTCTTGGAGATAACCTTTTCTTCCCTTGAGGCAGCCACATAAACAGCTTCCTTCTCCTTCTCTCCGATGGCCTTTACTGTTTTTTCATGTTCCTCCCCCACACTTAGAGCTTCGATGTCCTCATTGATGATAGAGGGTGTCACCTTTGGAGTTATATGGACAAAATCGTGTCCATATAGAGGGCTTTCAATCTCAGCAATAGTGTTTTCATTCTACTCTTGAATAGTGAGGAAAGTAGAGGAGATACCATAACAATACTCTAAAGGCTTCTTGAAGGTGATTGGTTGAGCATTGTTCTCTTGCTTACTCAGCTTCATAGTCAAGGAGTCTATTTGGGATTGGAAGTTTTTGATGGTGGAGACAATACTTCTTTGAATTTCAGCAGCCATGCTTCCTTGAATTACTGCAGTTTGGACTTGTTGCATTTGAAGTAGAATCTGCTTGATGTCCAACTCTTGAGGTGGTTGAGTGCTTGGTTGCTGGTGAGGTGCCAAGGCAGGTTGAATAGGATCAGTAGGGAGTATCATGTTCCCTTGATGGTGGTTATAGGCGCCCAATGGTTGAGAAGAAGAGCTGTGATGGTGTTGAATGTAAGGGCCTTCATTTAACAACATATCCACCTTTGCTTGCATAACTTTTATCTCTTGCCTTGTTGTTTCCAACTTCTCTTCAGCTGTTTTTGCATTCTGCTCAAACTCATCAACATAGTCCCAATTATTTAGTGCAATGTTCTCCACTAATATCCAACCTTCATCAACATCTTTCCCAAGGAAATAACCATTACTAGCTGTATCTAGAAGGATTATTATCTTTGGGAGAACACCTCTATAGAGTGTGGATAGTAGCATTTCTTTGGTGAAGCCATGGTGAGGGCATTGATGTGTGAAATCTCTAAACCTTTCCCAAGTGTCTCCAAAGCTCTCACTAGACCACTGTTTGAAGTTTGTGATCTCATTCCTGAATTTTGCAGTTCTTGAAGGAGATAAGAACTTGGTTAAGAAAGCACCTTTGCATTGTTCCCAAGTGGTGATGCTGCCTTGTGCTAAAGACTTTTCCCACATTTGAGCTCTACCAATAAGAGAGAATGGAAACAATCTGAGCTTCAAACCATCATCTGAAACTCCACTAAGCTTTGTCAAAAGCACAAATCCTCTCAAAGTGATCCAAATGTTCAAGAGGATCTTGGTTGGGCAATCCAAAGAACTTCTTCTCTTGAACCATAGTAATCATGCTGCTCTTGATCTCATAGAGATGAGTCTCCATGGGTGGAAGAATACCTTGTCTTGAAGCATAACTGGAAGGTATATCAGCAGCACCAATAGGTATCAATGGTATTTAAACCCAAGCTCCTTGTAAACCATGTGGACCTTGATGTCCTTGTAAGCCTTGAATTCCTTGAAGACCTTATGGACCTTGTGGACCTTGCAAACCAAAATCAGCAGCATACTGATGTTCTTCCATGCTTCAACAGCTGACTTCTGATTCTGTAAACCCAAAATTCTTGATCTTGAACCTCAGTTGTGGTTGTAGACACTTAAGAGCAAGTGTTATGGTACCTACAAAAGAAATTCTAGACCAAAAGAGAAACCAGTAATTAAAAACGAAAATAACAAAGTTTGATCTCAAGATCTCTACAATTCCTACTGAACAAAGCATTCCCCTAATGGCGACAGCGCCAAATTGATACAAGAGTTTTGACTCTCTTGGTGAATCACCCATTGTATTAATCCGTTGTAGTATTTGGGTTTTATTGTCAATCCAAAGGGGAAGATTGAAACAGCAGGATAATAGCAGATTTCCAAATTCAAGCAGATATAAAGAGAGTTTTATAAGTCTAACAACCTAAATGATCAAACAGAAGTGAAGAGAACATCAAACAAAGAGTGAAAAGCAAGAAAAGTAACTAAAACAAAGGCAAAACAGAGCAATTTCGAATTCAAGCTAAAAACAGAGAAAATATGGGACTTGAGATGAGATAATTGGTATTAGGGAACTCTTGACTCAACCGATAATGCTTACAAACTCACACAATGCTATTCCTTATGCATATGTGATGTCACTACATATTGCATGCATTTTGCATACATATAAGTTAGCTTTTCATGCATTTACATCACACTTTAGGCTAGATTGCATCACTTTAGATCCTAGAGCATTCTTGTACCAGCATACACATGTTCCTTGCATTTTGAATCATATTCAGGTTGTTTCTGGCTACTTTGGAGTCGTGGAGGTTTGTGGACGTGCTGAGGCTAGTGTGGAGGTTCATGGAACGTCAGATGTTTGCTAAGGACCAGAGATCGGGGAACAGATCGAGCATGGCAGGTCGATCTAGATGAGATCGACCAGAAGATCGAGAAGCTCAGGCGATCCAAGGGAAATGATCGAGACGAAGATCAAGTGGAGCAATCGATCAAGTGGTACAGACGTAAATGACGCCATGCAGAGCGAGGGCCGGATCGAGTCCACCACTCGATCCGACCAAAGATCGATACCAAGATCGGATGGAACACTCGATCCGCCGAAGAAGATCGAGACCCAGATCGAGTAGAAGACACGATGTCCGAAAGTGATCGAGAGAGTCGCTCGATCCCGAAGTCGATCTCTGTCCTTTCAACCGTTTTTGGCCGCCAGCGAGGGGGGGACCATCGAGCTGTTTCTCCTATTTTGGGAAGGAGGCGATGATCTTTTCCGAGACACTTTTTCGTTTCTTATCTTTTTATGCTTTTTGTCTCTGGTTTTGGAGACGATCCGCTATTGTTAGACTTTGAGCTTTGCTATTAAATATTTTGAATCATTTAAGTTTAATCCTTCGTTCTTATGTTTATTGTTTCATTCTTCATGCTTTGCTTAGTTTATTTAATGTGTAGTGAGTAGTTTCATTTGGGTCTCGGGGTTGAGAGGATTCACGGGGTCGAAAAGGTTTTCAAAGCTTGGTGTTTTCTTGTTCTTAATGGCTTTCTTTTCTAAGATGTTGAGTTCTTAAGGCTTAAAGAGTCTCACGCCAAGATCTTTATGATCAGAGAGAGCTCTTACCTTGACAGGATCCAGAGATCTCTGAAAATCACATCTTAGAGGCTAGTTACTCTTTTCCAAACGCCATGGTAGTTTAGAGGACTAGTTAAGCCGCGTGGTTGAAATCTGTTTTCCTTGCCTCTCAATCTCTTTTTCCGCCAAACGCCATGGGTCTGGAGGGGAGAATGGGAGAGTGATCCTTACCACACGCCATGGATGAGTCTTGTTTTGCTTTCAAGGCTTAGAGAATCTCACAAAGTGAGTAGATCTAGAGTTTTCAAACCAAGCTTGGAACTTTGAAACCCCTAACATGAATCTCAACCCTAGACCCTTCTTTCTTAGCATTCTTACATCTTCGTTAGTCATTCGCTTGATACTCACCGCATCCTGGTCATTAGTTTCTTCATACTTTCATTTTTAGACGAGATCGATCCAAACTGCTCGATCTAGTGGTCGATCCTGTGGTCGATCCTGTGGTCGATCCACTAGTCGATTTTTGTTAAATCATAGCCTTGCATTTTAATTATTCTGTTTGTTCCTCGTGGTAGTTCAATCACTCTTGTTAATTTTAAAATAGTTTTGCATTCCATTCGGTCGTTGCACATAGTTTTTAGGATTTTCACAATATCGCCTATCATTCGCTTAGCTTTACACTGCACTTGCATTATCTTTGATCTTCCTAGCTCCTAGAAATGGATTGACTCTCACTTGCATACTGTACTACAACCTAAGTGTTGCATTTGAGTTTGATAGCCTCATTGCATCCTCACCCTTGCAAAGAAAGTTGTTATCAAATGGCGCCGTTGCCATTCTAGGAGTGTTAGAAAGCATAGAGATTTGGAGCTTAGTAAAGACTAAGCTTTACTTTGTTTAAGTTACTAATCTCTCTACTCTCAAACGTGTTTCTTCCAGGTACATGCATCTTCGTTCCAGGGGAGACAACCATCTACTTCAACCCGTGGACAACATCCATCAACTTGGTCATTCACGGCAAAGAAGAGTACGAGAACAAGCTAGAACTTTTGAGGAGATTGTTCAGCATGGTTTGGTTGACTTTGAAGCAATGGCTGAACACGAGCATCCAAAGGGACCTCCTCCAGCTCACGGGGCAGTGGGAAGGGGCAATGGAAACCCCCACCACGCGGCTAGACCCCCAAGGATCATAGGAGCCGGAGATGCTCCCAATACTCATCACAATAGGTTTGGGATCACTCCTCCTCCTGTACAAAACAACAACTTCGAGATTAAGCCAGGTTTCATCTCCATGGTGCAAAACAACAAGTTCCACGGTTTAGCAATGGAAGATCCCTTGGAGCACCTCGACAATTTCGAGCAAGTATGTGGGATGATCAAGATAAACGGCATATCCGAAGATGCTTTCAAGCTGCGTCTCTTTCCATTCTCTCTTGGAGACAAGGCTAGACATTGGGAGAAAACACTTCCTCAAGGCACCATCACTTCATGGGCCGAGTGTAAGAAGGCTTTCCTCTCAAAGTTCTTCTCTAGCACCAGAACGGCAAGGCTAAGAAGCGAGATCAGCGGCTTCACGCAAAGGAATAATGAGACTTTCAATGAAGCCATGGAACGATTCAAGGACTATACTATCCAATGTCCTCACCACGGCTTCAGCGAAGAGACTCTTCTAAGCACTATCTACCGCGGAGCTTCACCAAAGATCAGGTTGTTGCTTGACACAGCCAGTAAGGGGAACTTCCTTGGTCAAGAGGTAGAAGAAGGCAAGGAGCTGATTGAGAACTTAGCACTAAGTGACGGCAACTATGCTGAAGATTACGACCGTGCACCACGAGGTTCGGAGCTAGAGTCTCACAAGAAAGAGTTGAAATCATTACACGAGAAGTTTGACAAGTTGGTTTTGGCAAATCAGAAGCATGTTCACTTTGTTGGTGAAGCGGATGAGAGCCAAGAGGAGCTTGAGTTGAGCCAAGAAGAAGCCAATTGGGTGGCGGGTCAAAACAACTACAAACCTCAAGGCTATTCACAAGGTTACAACCAGAACAACAATCTCTCATACCGCAGCACCAATGTAGCAAACCCTAAGAATCAAGTGTACCCTGCTCAGCAAGCAAAGCCTTTCGTACCCTACAACAAAGGTTTTCAGCCGAGTGGTGGCTTCCAAGGACAACAGCAAGGAAACAAGGGTTATACGCCAATGTACCCTTCGGGGTTTGTACCTCAGCAGCAACAACCGATGCAACAACAAGTTGATCCTGTCCAAGCTATGTTCCAACAATTGATTCAAGGGCAAGCCTCTACAAACCAGAAGTTTGCCGAGATGAACACTTGTCTAGACTCGTCTCTCACTGACTTCTCTACTACGATCACCAACTTAAACAACAAGATCAAGCAGCTAGAGAAGGGGAAGGCGAGTACAAGTGGTCAGAATAGCCTACCGGGCAAGTTTGAGCAGAATCCTAAGGAATATGCCAACGCCATCACATTAAGAAGCGGCAAAGAGCTAGCACCTACGGTTACTCCTAAGAACAACGAGGACGTTGTAATTCAAGAGAAGGAGGGTAAGCTTTCCCCTGATGATGAGATCAACTTTGACAATGTCTGGATTCAAGGGCCCAGAAGAGGAGACAAAGCGGTTGTTGAGAAGAAAGCGGAGCAAACTACTAAGGAGAAGGATGCTTATGTACCTCCACCGTATGTATCTAAGCTGCCTTTTCCTGGCCGTTTCAAGAAGCAACTCATAGAGAAGCATAGAGTCTTGTTTGAGAAGCATCTTAAGGACGTAGAGATCAAGCTTCCTCTCGTGGACTGCCTTGCAATGATGCCTAAATGCGCCAAATTCTTCAAAGAAACTCTCGTGAAGAAGAATAAGGAAAGTAAGGAAGTGGTTGTTCTAAGTGAGGAGTGTAGTGCTGTGATACACAAGAAAATAGTCCCTAAGAAGTTGGGAGACCCTGGAAGCTTCACTATACCCTGCGCTTTAGGTCCTTTCGAGTTCAAGAGTTGCCTTTGTGATCCCGGAGCTAGCATAAATCTGATGCCTCATTCCCTGGCAAAGAAACTCGGCTTTACCCGTTTCAAGGACTGTAGAATCTCGTTGGTACTAGCTGACAGGAGTGTGAGGTTACCCGTAGGATTGCTTGAGGACTTGCCAGTGAAGATCAGTGGAGTGAACGTGCCTACTGACTTCATTGTTTTGGAAATGGATGAAGAGCCAAAGGATCCACTCATTCTCGGTAGACCTTTCTTAGCTACCGCCAAAGCCATAATAGACGTCAAGAACGGGTAGATTGCCTTGCACTTGGGTAAAGATATAAGGCTAGACTTCGATATCAATGAGGTTTTGAAAAAGCTTACGATAGAAGGGCAAGCTTTCTACATTGATACGTTGGATGCCTTAGCGGATGAGTTGCTGGAAGAGCTGGCTCAGGAAGATCATTTGAAGCTGGCACTGACTAAGGAGCCAGGAGAGTTTGGTTATGTGGATCAGAGGACTCAGGAGTACGTCAACTTGCTTGATTCGAGAAAAGTTGTGCTTGAAGATGTAGACGTTTGCCTAGAGATCGACTCCAAGATCGATGACATTACTCGATCCAAGAGTCAAATCGACAAGACAATCGAGAGCACAACTCGATCCGGTGCAAGAATCGACAGTCAGATCGAGCAATGTAATCGATCCAGGAAAACAATCGAGTCCGAGATTTAGAAAGGCTTTCCGATCAATTTGGGGTCTAATCTGGAAATCGACTCAGCGTCTCGATCCCCCACTCGATCCACATTAAATCGAGTGAGTGAATCGATCGAAACTGCTCGATCTAGACGACATCGAGAGCAAGATCGACCCGACGACTCGATTTTAGAAGGGATAGCGGTTGGAGAAAGCAGCCTCAAGGGCCATATCTCAGGTTCTAAGGAAGGTTCTAAGAAGGAGAACAACAGCAACAGCCACGAGGATGATTGGAGCGAGCTGTTAGCCCCAAAGGTGGACCTTAAGGAACTCCCAAAAGGGCTAAGGTATGCTTTCTTAGGGCTTAACAAAACCTATCATGTGATTGTGAATGAAAACTTGAGTGATGATGAGTTGCAATCACTCTTAACTGAGTTGAGAAAGTATAGGAAGGCCATTGGGTACTCTCTAAGTGACATCAAGGGCCTTTCACCGATGCTTTGCACTCATAGGATTCACTTGGATAATGAGAACACCTCTTCTATAGAACATCAAAGGCGTTTGAATCCAAATTTGAAAGAGGTTGTCAAGAAGGAGATTCTTAAGCTTTTAGAGGCTGACGTGATCTATACCATAAGTGACAGCACGTGGGTTTCTCCCGTACACGTGGTGCCTAAGAAGAGAGGGATCACGGTCGTTAAGAATGACAAAGATGAGCTTATACCTACTAGGACTATTACTGGACACCGTATGTGTATTGACTATAGGAAGCTTAATCTTGCTACTAGAAAGGATCATTTTCCCTTGCCCTTTATTGATCAAATGCTTGAAAGACTTGCTAATCACCCCTACTATTGCTTTCTTGATGGATATAGTGGATTTTTCCAAATACCAATCCATCCCAACGATCAGGAGAAGACAACCTTTACATGCCCTTATGGTACCTTCGCGTATCGAAGGATGCCATTCGGGTTGTGTAACGCACCGGCTACGTTTCAGCGGTGTATGATGTCGATCTTCTCCGATCTAATCGAAGAGATGGTAGAGGTGTTTATGGATGACTTCTCGGTCTATGGTGCATCCTTTTCTACGTGTTTGTTGAATCTTTGCAGGGTTTTAAAGCGTTGTGAGGAGACAAACTTGGTGCTCAACTGGGTAAAATGCCACTTCATGGTTAAGGTGGGGATCATGCTTGGGCATAAGATATCAGAGAAGGGTATTGAAGTCGACAAAGTAAAGATTGATGTGATGACAAGCCTTGAGCCGCCAGTGAAGGGTAAGAAGCTGCACGTGATATACTATGCTTCAAGGACCTTGGATGACACGCAAACGAGGTACACCACTACTGAGAAGGAGCTATTGGCGGTTGTATTCGCCTTTGAGAAGTTCAGAGCTTACCTCGTGGGTTCCAAGACCATAGTTAACACGGATCACGCAGCTTTGCGCTACATCTATTCCAAGAAAGACACTAAGCCGAGGCTTTTGAGATGGATCCTCTTACTCCAGGAGTTTGATATGGAAATTAAAGACAAGAAAGGGATAGAAAACGGAGTTGCTGACCATCTCTCTCGGCTAAGGATCAACGAGTCTCTGCCCTTAGATGATTCTCTCCCCGAAGAGCAACTCATGGCGATCACTACGGCTGTTTGTGGAAAGCTTGAAGGGCAGTTTGAGGAGGTGTTGAGCTTCAAAGAGGAGGATCTTCCCTGGTACGCTGATGTTGTAAACTACTTAGCGTGTGGTGAGGAGCCAACACATCTCAACAGCTATCACAAGAAGAGGTTTATGAGGGAGGCGAGTGACTACTTTTGGGACGAGCCCTACTTGTACAAAAGAGGGGTGGATAGTTTGTACCGAAGATGTGTTACAAAGGAAGAAGCTAAAGACATCATTTTTCACTGTCATGGCTTATCCTATGTAGGACACTTCGCTTCATTCAAGACTGCCACGAAAGTGTTGCAAGCTGGTTTCTGGTGGCCGTCCATCTTCAAAGATGCACACGAGTTTGTGAAGAGTTGTGAGCGTGTCAACGAGCAGGGAATATCACTAAGAGGAACGAGATGCCTCAGGTTCCTATTTTCGAGGTTGACGTGTTTGACGCGTGGGGCATAGACTTCATGGGGCCATTTCCTTCTTCATACGGCAACAAGTACATCTTAGTAGCGGTTGATTATGTCTCCAAATGGGTTGAGGCTATTGCTTCCCCTACAAAGGATTCTAAGGTGGTGATCAAGCTGTTTAAAACATCATTTTCCCGAGGTTTGGGGTACCAAAGGTGGTTATAAGCGATGGAGGAAGCCACTTCATAAACAAGATCTTTGAGAGCCTTTTGAGAAAGTACGACGTTAAGCATAAAGTGGCTACACCGTATCATCCTCAAATGAGCGGTCAAGTGGAAGTCTCCAACCGGCAAATCAAGGCTATACTTGAGAAGACGGTCGGAGCAACAAGGAAAGACTGGGCAGTAAAGTTGGATGACGCTCTTTGGGCCTACCGTACCGCCTTTAAAACACTGATTGGTATGACCCCTTTCACTCTGCTCTATGGCAAAGGCTGTCACCTCCCAGTTGAGCTTGAACACTGTGCATTGTGGGCTGTAAAGAGGCTGAACTTTGACCTCAAGACTGCTCAAGAGAGGCGCCTCATCCAGCTACATGAACTGGACGAACTAAGGTTGAATGCTTATTAGAGCTCTCGGATATACAAAGAGCGGACTAAGGAAGCTCATGACAAGAAGTTGGTTGCCAAGGAGCTTAAGGAAGGAGGTTTGGTGTTGCTGTACAATTCAAGACTCAAACTCTTCCCGGGAAAGCTGAAGTCGAGGTGGAGCGGGCCGTTTGTGATTCAAGAAGTGCTGCCTATTGGAGCCGTCACATTGATGGGCAAGAGTGGCAGTGCATTCACCGTGAACGGACACAGGGTCTAGCCTTACTTGGCGGATAGCTATGACAAGGAGAGTACCTCGGTGCTTCTCCAAGACCCACCATCTGCCTAAACCAAGTAAAGTCTAGCTAAAGACGTTAAAGAAAGCGCACTTGGGAGGCATTCCCATGTCTATCCTGTACATATTTCTGCTTTATTTCTCTTTCAGTTTTATGTTTTTATTTTGCAAGTGTGTAGGAACAGGTATGAGGAGTCTAAACCTCGATCTTGAAGTCCAAAAGAGGCGATAGGGGTTAAGAAAAGGCTAGAGATCGAGTGCTAGATCGACTAATCCTAACTCGATCTTTGCTAGATCGAGTTAGTGAATCGAGAGGAGCCAGTCGATCTAGACGAGAACGAGTGATAAGATCGATCTAGATGAAAACGGATCGATCGATCCCAAATGGATCGACCAATCTAATTTCTCTCGGGAAATCCTTAAAAGACGGATCAATCACTCGACTCGATCCATCACTCGATCTAAGCCAAATCGACCCCCAAATGGAGGACGTAGCTCGATCACGAGGACTTAGCCGTGGAGCCAAAATCTCAACGATCGAGAGAGCCAAACGATCCAGGACTCGATTCACCATGAATCGAGTCACAAATCAAGTAACGCTCTCGATCTAAGCCATTATGGGCATGAGATCGAGTCCTAGATCGACCAAATGGACTCGATCTCATGCCGAGGTAACATTTTCTTTCCCTCCTTTATTCTTTTTCCCTCCAGTTTTTAAATTCAAAACTTGGTCAAGGCAAGCATCTTTGACCATGAAAGATGTGCCTTGACCAAGACTTTTGTCAGAAAACCACTTCTTTTACCCATAGTTTTGTTTCTTGTTAGCCTTTAAATGTTTTCAACAACTTACCACTCTCTCATTCTTGTTTTCTCGAACTTTTAAGCAAAGAGAGTGAAAGTTATTTGTTTCTAAAGGCTAGCAAGTTTCTTTAACAATCTTTGCAAAAGGTATTTTCGGATATTTGATAAAAATCTTTAGGAAAATCTCCTTTTATTTCGCAATTGATTGTTTTAGATGCTAGGGCGGTTTTGGATTTTTAAATTTAGCTAAATAATAGGAAAAATTCTGGATTTTCTAGTATCTCTAGATTTGATTCTCTATTATTTTGCTATAAGTTTTATAAATTTTCCAAAATTCTAGGGTATTAAGTATAATCTTTGCCTCTCTTCTTCTCTCATCCTATCGCCGTTTTGCTCATTACCTTGCTTGAGAAACTTGTTTCAGGCACGATGGCCCCCAAGAGAACGAGAGAGGAGATGGCACAAGAAGGAGAAGGTCAGGAAGTGGCTGTTCAAGAGAGGGTTCGATGGAGTAAGGACGAGAAGAGGGATAAGAAGCGGCTGGAAAGGCTTCGGTTTGAACCTATTAAGTTTGCGGACCGGGAGCTGCTGTTCAAGCTAGGGATCCTTGGAGATTTCGACCAACTCCTCAAGAACATTGGCTTAAGATGTCTGTCACGAAAGGATTGCCCAACCATTCCAGAAGTGACAATAGACTTCCTTGCCACGTTGGAGTTTCGTTACGAGAACCCTAGCGCCGCCGTTCCTTCACAAGGTCGTCTCTCTTTCAAGGTTGGACGTCAAGCCTTCAGCCTCTCAATCCCCGAGCTGTGTCAAGCATATGGTCTCAACGCAGCCGCCAACAAGATCGAGTTCCCCTCCTTCACGCGAGCAAACGATTTTTGGGACCTGATCAGCAACGAAGACTACAAGGCTAACACCGCCAAAATCAAGAGAGTGAGAAGCCCGGTGCTGAGGTACACCTTGAAGCTGATCGCCAACACATTCAGAGGAAGGTCAGTTGCTCCCACGGTCACGAAGACTGAGGTTTGCTTCTTGTTCCAAGGCGTGAAGCATTTGTTGTGTGATTCGGCGGAGAATGAAGAGCCTATGGAGGATGAACTCGGCGACGAGGTGAACTATGGATGCGTACTTGCTGCCTCTTTGGTGAAGTACAAGGCTTATGCCTTGTGGTGCAAGGCAAGCTCTTCTTTCATTGGCGGCTTCCTCACTCCTCTATTCATACAAGCTGGCGTACCTATACACGATTTCACACCCGTCCCGGCTAGAGCTTTCATGGATGAGGTCTACATGAGGAATACCAACAGCTTGGGACGCACGCCAGCAGAAGGGTTCTACGCTTATGTTTTCATCGATGATGAAAACGAGAAGAGAGTATGCACCCTACCAAACAAGGACGAGACCGAGCTGCTTGGTGTTGGGAACATCGAGTTCTTGCCAACCGTAGAGGAGTGCTTTGCTCCTCTAGGAGGAACGCCTGCCCCAGCGATTGCTCCTCGTCAAAGGTCTGAGTCCCTAGCCACGGAAGATGAGATGCCCGAGGCTTACACCCTTCCCAAGATAGACTTTGAGCCGAGAACCAAAACGGAGAAGTTCCTAGCATCTGTTGTGGAGATGCAAAGGAAAATCAACAAATGGCAAGGCAAAATTCTCAAGAAACTTGCCAAGGAGGTCAAATCGCTTCAAGGAGGCTCGCCTAAGAAAGCTGCAAGTGAAGAGGTTCAACAACCCGAGAAGAGGAGGCTTTCAACTGGTGGAGTTGTCATCCGTGAGACTCAAGGCAACAACATTCAACCGGCGCGTCTCACTCTTCAAGAGCCAGGCTCCAAAGGCAAAGCCGTAGCATCTAGCTCCTCTGGAACATCCTCAAGTTCCAGCCGAGACTAGACCCGAGGTAACAACCTTCTTCCATTGTACATACCGCTCATGTTTGCTTCTTTTTGCTTTGTGTTTTGGTGCTCCTTTGAATTTTTTTGCCACCGGGACGGTGTCAAGCAAGTTTGGGGGAGTGTGTGTGTGGTTTGACATGTTTATTCTGATCTTATTTTCTCTTTAGCATCCTTGAGTCTTCATTGCATGAAAAATTGGTAAAATTTTTAAAATTTTCACAAAAATTCATGTAGTTGCATTCATCTCATTAAGCATCTTAGGATTGAGTCTAGAATCTTAAAGCATCTAGGTTGTTCATATTCGCATAAGGGGTTAGAGTTTTTCTTAAAAAGGTGTTCTTAACTCATGAATTGTTTCAATGCCCTAGTTAGTAGTTCTCTAATGCTTTGCTCATACTTTGAAAGTAAGTTCTTACCATGCTTGGATCACTTGCTATGATTTTCGTGCCTTGAATTGAACTCTCATGATTTGAAACTTGTCCTAATAAGTGAAAACCTTAATCTGAAATTTCAATTATCATCCTTATGCATTTGAAATATTTAGGCTCTCTTCTTCCTTCTACCACTCTTTGTGAGCCTAAGTAGAACTCCCACCTTGACCTTTACCTTTCTTTGAAGCCAAGTTTTTGTGTGTGACATCATTGTGAGGCCTTTTTTCGGTTTGAACTTAGCATAAAGTGTTAGGTTTAAGTAACATGATTAGGTTCTCATATGTTTGCTAGCTTTGCATTTTAAAGCTAGACTTAGGCTTAGAATAAGTTTGGGGGTTTAAGGGGCTGTTTTCATGTTTATATGCTCTCGGTTTCAAAAGAGTTTGGTATTAGAAAGAAAGAAAAAGGTTTTAAGTGAAAGGTTTGTGTTTAAAAATTTTTATGCTCTAATAATTTCAGAAAGTAGCTCTCTCAAAATAAAAAAAAAAAGAGCCTAAATGCCAAAATAAAAGAAAAGAAAAAGAAAAGAAAAAAAAAATATAAATATAAATAAACAGAGAGCTACCAATAAGAAATATGTAAAAAGCAAATTATTTTCAACGTTTTTCACTAGCCTAAAGAGTTAAAAATGCTTTCTGTTTTTAATTGGGGAATGCTAAGCTTTTGCTTTGAGAAAAGGGTAGATTTTAAGTGGTGAGTGAGCTTAAAAGATAATAAATGAGAGGGGTTTAGGATCATTGTTAGTTCACATGGGTAGATGAGAATCTGATCATGTATGCATCAATTGCCTTCACCTTTAGCATTATGCATAAAGTTCTTACCATTATTTGAGAGAAACCCTTATTTTAAATAAAAATCCTTTTCGAATGAGATCATTCTATGCTCATAGCCTGCACCCTTAGCCAAATGTGTTCTGCTTTAAAGTGCATAAGTTTGATTCATGGTTCGGTCTTTAATGAATATTAAAGGATGAGTTTCTTTGATTGTTAGGAATAAGAGAGTCATGATCTGAATTTCTTTGTGTGATGAGTATGGCTAAGTTCTTTGGAGTATGAGTGTGCGCATTGCATTTTAGAACTAGTAACTAGGACATTGAGATTGATTCATTTGAAAGGCATCTTTGCAAGAAGCTTAAAACCCCCGTTTGTTTTAAAACCTCTCTTCCTTTCTTATTTTCTGTTGCTTGAGGGCAAGCAAGAAGTAAGTTTGGGGGAGTTGATGTCACTACATATTGCATGCATTTTGCATACATATAAGTTAGATTTTCATGCATTTACATCACACTTTAGGCTAGATTGCATCACTTTAGATCCTAGAGCATTCTTGCACCAGCATACGCATGTTCCTTGCATTTTGCATCATATTCAGGTTGTTTCTGGCTACTTTGGAGTCGTGGAGGTTCGTGGACGTGCTGAGGCTAGTGTGGAGGTTCATGGAACGTCGGATGTTTGCAAAGGACCAGAGATCGGGGAGCAGATCGAGCATGGCAGGTCGATCTAGATGAGAACGACCAGAAGATCGAGAAGCTCAGGCGATCCAAGGGAAATGATCGAGACGAAGATCGAGTGGAGCAATCAGTTAAGTGGTACGGACGTAAATGACGCCATGCAGAGCGAGGGCCGGATCGAGTCCACCAATCGATCCGACCGAAGATCGATACCAAGATCGGATGCAACACTCGATCCGTCGAAGAAGATCGAGACCCAGATCGAGTAGAAGACACGATGTCCGAAAGTGATCGAGAGAGCTGCTTGATCCCGAAGTTGATCTCTGTCCTTTCAACCGTTTTTGGCCGCTAGAGAGGGGGGGACCATCGAGCTGTTTCTCCCATTTTGGGAAGGCGGCGATGATCTTTTCCCAGACACTTTTTAATTTCTTATCTTTTTATGCTTTTTCTCTCTGGTTTTGGAGACGATCCACCATTGTTAGACTTTGCGCTTTGCTATTAAATATTTTGAATCGTTTAAGTTTAATCCTTCGTTCTTATGTTTATCGTTTCATTCTTCATGCTTTGCTTAGTTTATTTAATGTGTAGTGAGTAGTTTCATTTGGGTCTCAGGGTTGAGAGGATTCACGGGGTCGAAAAGGTTTTCAAAGCTTGGTGTTTTCTTGTTCTTAATGGCTTTCTTTTCTAAGATGTTGAGTTCTTAAGGCTTAAAGAGTCTCACGCCAAGATCTTTATGAACAGAGAGAGCTCTTACGTTGACAGGATCCAGAGATCTCTGAAAATCACATCTTATAGGCTAGTTACTCTTTCCCAAACACCATGGTAGTTTAGAGGACTAGTTAAGCCGCGTGGTTGAAATCTGTTTTCCTTGCCTCTCAATCTCTTTTTCCGCCAAACGCCATGGGTCTGGAGGGGAGAATGAGAGAGTGATCCATACCACACGCCATGGATGGGTCTTGTTTTGTTTTCAAAGCTTAGAGAATCTCACAAAGTGAGTAGATCTAGAGTTTTCAAACCAAGCTTGGACCTTTGAAACCCCTAACATGAATCTCAACCCTAGACCCTTCTTTCTTAGCATTCTTACATCTTCGTTAGTCACGTTCAGGGGTTTCAAAGATGTAAAAAATACTAAGAAAGAGGGTCTAGGGTTGAGATTCACGTTCAGGGGTTTCAAAGGTTCAAGCTTGGTTTGAAAACTCTAGATCTATTCACTTTGTGAGGTTCTCTAAGCCTTGAAAACAAAACAAGACCCATCCATAGCGTGTGGTATGGATCACTCTCTCATTCTCTCCTCCAGACCCATGGCGTTTGGCGGAAAAAGATATTGAGAGGCAAGGAAAACGGATTTCAAACACGCTGCTTAACTAGTCCTCTAAACTACCATGGCGTTTGGGAAAGAGCAACTAGCCTCTAAGATGTGACTTTCAGAGATCTCAGGATCCTGTCAAGGTAAGAGCTCTATCTGATCATAAAGATCTTGGCGTGAGACTCTTTATGCCTTAAGAACTAAACATCTTAGAAAAGAATGCCATTAAGAACAAGAAAACTCCAAACTTGAAAACCTTTTCGACCCCTTCAAATCCTCTCAACCCTAAAACCCGATTAAACTACTCACTACACATTAAGTAAACCAAGCAAAGCATGAAGAACGAAATGACGAACATGAAAACCAATAGATTAAGCTTAAACGATTCGATACAAAGCAAGAAAAGCTTCAAAATCCAACAATGGCGAAATCGCCTTCGAACAGAGAGAAAAAGATGATAAAAAGATAAAAGTGAAAACGTGTGTTGTAAAGCATGCTCGCCGCCTTGCCAAAACAGGCCAAACACTCGATGGTCTCCCCTTCGCTAGCGGCCAAAAGCGGTTAAGGTACGCTGAGATCGACTTTGGGATCGACCGGCCATGCTCGAACCTCCTCTGGATCTCTGGTCCTTAGCAAGCATTCCCAAATTCTTCAAGTCCCTCAAACTTCCTCACGAGCCTTAACACATCCACGAACCCTCCAAGACTCCAAAGTAGCTGAAAACAACCTGTATGTGATGCAAAATGCAAGAAATATGCATATGCTGGTGCAAGAACACTCTAGGACCTAAAGTGATGCAAACTAACCTAAAATGCAATGTATATGCGTGAAAAACTAACTTATGTGTATGCAAAATGCATGGAATATGCAGCTATATCAACTCCCCCAAACTTACCTTTTGCTTGCCCTCAAGCAAACAAAATTAATAAAGGGAGAGAGAATTTAAAACAAACGGGGGTATAAGCTTCTTACAAAGGTGTTTTTCGAATGAAACAATCTCATTGTCCTAGTTACCAGTTCTAAAATGCAATACACACACTCATACTCCAAAGAACTTAGCCATACTCATTGCACAAAGAATTTTCAAATCATGACTCTTTTATTCCAAACAATCAAAGAAAATCATCCTTTAACATTCATTAATGACCGAACCATGAATCAAACTTATGCACTTCAAAGCAAAACACATTTGACTAAGGGTAAAGGCTGTGAGCATAGAATGATCTCATTTTGAAAGAAGGTTTATTTTAAGCAAAGGGTTTTTCTCGAAAATGGTAAGAACTTTATGCATAATGCTAAAGGTAAAGGCAATTGATGCATACATGATCAAATTATCATCTACCCATGTAAACTAACAATGATCCTAAAAACCCCTCTCATTTATTTTTTTTAAGCTCATTCACCACTTAGAGTCTATCCTTTTTCCCAAAGCAAAAGCTTAGCAATCCCCAAATCAAAATAGGAAACATCTTAACTCTTTTAGGCTAGTGAAAAGGTTTTAAAAATATTAAGCTCCTTATTTTTTTTCTTATTGATAGCTCTCTTTATTTTTTTCATTCTTTTTCTTTTCTTTTTATTTTGGCACTTAGGCTCTTTTATATATATACATATATTTTTATTTTTATTTTTATTTTATTTTTTATTTTTGAGGGAGCTATTTTCTGAAATTTTTGGAGCATTTTATTTTTTAAACTCAAAACCTTTCACTTAAAACCTTTTTCTTACTTTAAATACCAAACTCTTTTGAACTGAAAGCATATAAATATGAAAGTAACCCAAATGATCCCCCAAACTTATCCTAAGCCTACATCTAGCTTCAAAGGGCAAAGCTATTAAACATATGAGAACCTAATCATGTCGCCTAAACGTAACACTTTATGCTAAGTTCAAACAGGAAGAGGCCTCACAATGATTTCACACACGAGAACTTGGCTTCAAAGAAAGGTAAGGGTCAAGGTGGGAGTTCTACTTAGGCTCACAAAGAGTGGTAAAAGAAAGAAGAGAGCCTAAATATTTTAAAACCCATGTGTTCATTTTCAAATGCATAAGAATGATATTTAAAAATTCAAGTTAAGGTTTTCACTTAATAGGACAAGTTTCAAATCATGAGAGTTCAATTCAAGTCACGAAAATCAAAACTAGTGATCCAAGCATGGTAAGAACTTACTTTCAAAGTATGAGCAAAGCATTAGAGAACTACCAACTAGGATATTGAAACCATTTATAAACTTAAAACACCTTTTTAAGAAAACTTTAACCCCTTATGCAAATGTAAACAATCTAGATGCTTAAAAATTCTAGACTCAATCCTAAAATGCTTAACAAGATGAATGCAACTACATGAATTTTAAAAAAAAAAAAAATTTCTTTTTTATGCCTTAGATGCATGCAAGACTCAAGTTATGCAAAGGTAAAATAAGATCAAAATAAAAAAGTCAAACCATACACATACTCCCCCAAACTTGAATGACACCGTCCCGGTGGCAAATACGTTCGAGAGAGCTCAAAACACAAAGCAAAACCAAGAAAACATGAATGGTATATACAATGGAAGAAGGTTGTTACCTCGGGTCTAGTCTCGGCTGGAACTTGAGGATGTTCCAGAGGAGCTAGATACTACGGCTTTGCCTTTGGAGCCTGGCTCTTGAAGAGAGAGGCACGCCGGTTGAATGTTGCTGCCTTGAGTCTCACGGATGACAACTCCACCGGTTGAAAGCCTCCTCTTTTCGGGTTGTTGAACCTCCTCACTTGCAGCTTGCTTAGGCGAGCCTCCTTGAAGCAATTTGACCTTCTTGGCAAGTTTCTTGAGCATTTTGCCTTGCCATTTGTTGATTTTCTTTTGCATCTCCACAACAGATGCTAGGAACTTCTCCGTCTTGGTTCTCGGCTCGAAATCGATCTTGGGAAGGGTGTAAGCCTCGGGCATCTCATCTTCCGTGGTAGGGGACTCAGACCTTGGACGTGGAGCAATCGCTGGGGCAGGCGTTCCTCCTAGAGGAGCAAAGCACTCCTCTACGGATGGCGAGAACTCAATGTTCCCAACACCAAGCAGCTCGGTCTCGTCTTTGTTTGGTAGGACGCACACTCTCTTCTCATTATCCGCGTCGATGAAAAGGTAAGCGTAGAACCCTTCTGCTGGCGTGCGTCCCAAGCTGTCGGTATTCCTCATGTAGATCTCATCCATGAAAGCTCTAGCCGGGACGGGTGTGAAGTCGTGCATTGGTACGCCGGCTTGCACGAACAGAGGTGTGAGGAAGCCGCCGATGAATGAAGAGCTTGCCTTGCACCGCAAGGCATATGCTTTGTACTTCATCAAAAAGGCAGCAAGTACGCAACCCTTAGTTCACGTCATCAACGAGTTCATCCTCCATAGGCTCGTCATTCTCCGCCGGATCACACAACAAATGCCTCACGCCTTGGAACAAGAAGCAAAGCTCGGTCTTCATGACCGTGGGAGCAACTGACTGTCCACTTAATGTGTTGGCAATTAGCTTTAAGGTGTACCTCAGCACCGGGCTTCTCACTCTCTTGATTTTGGCGGTGTTGGCCTTCTAGTCATCGTTGCTGATCAGGTCCCAAAAATCTTTTGCGCGCGTGAAGGAGGGGAACTCGATCTTGGTGGCGGCTGCGTTGAGACCATATGCTTGACACAGCTTGGGGATTGAGAGGCTGAAAGCTTGACGTCCGACCTTGAAAGAGAGACGGCCTTGTGAAGGAACAGGGACGCTAGGGTTCTCGTATCCAAACTCCAACGTGGCAAGGAAGTCTATTGTCACTTCTGGAATGGTTGGACAATCCATTCGTGACAGACATCTTAAGCCAATGTTCTTGAGGAGTTGGTCGAAATCTCCAAGAATCCCTAGCTTAGCGTGTAGCCCTCTGTCCGCGAACTTTGTAGGCTCGAACTGAAGCCTCTCCAGCCGCTTCTTGTCCCATTTCTCATCCTTACCCCAGCGAACCCTTTCTTGAACAGCTACCTCCTGACCCTCTCCCTCTTGTGCTGTCTCTTCTCTCGTTCTCTTGGGGGCCATTGTGCCTGAAACAAAGTTCTCAAGCAAAGCTATGAGCAAATAGGCGATATGTTGAGAGAAAGAGAGAAGCAAAGAAAAAGTCGATAGCTAATACCCTAGAATTTTGGGAAATTTACAAAAATTATAGCAAAATAATAGAGAATCAGATCTAGAGGTAATAGAAAATCCAGAATTTTTCCTATTATTAAGCTAGTTTAAAAAATTCGAAACCGTCCTAGCATCTAAAACAATCAATTGCAAAATAAAATGAGATTTTCCTAAAGATTTTCAAAGATCCGAAAATACCTTTGCAAATATTGTCAAAAATGCTTATTAGCCTTTAGAAAATAAATAAATCACACTCTCTTCTACTTAGCAACTCGAGAAAACAAGAATGAGAGAGTGTGAAGTTGTTGAAAGCATTTAAAGGCTAACAAAAACAAAACTATGGGTAAAAGAAGTGGTTTCTGACAAAAGTCTTGGTCAAGGCACATCTTTCATGGTCAAAGATTCCTACCTTGACCAAGTTTTAAATTTAAAAAGTGGAGGGAAAGAGAGAGAGAGGGAAAAGAAAATGTTACCTCGGCACGAGATCGAGTCCTTTTGGTCGATCTGGGACTCGATCTCATGCCCATAATGGCTTGGATCGAGAAGGTTACTCGATTTAGGACACTATTCGATTTGAATCGAGTCGTGGATCGATTGGCTCTCTCGTTCCTTGAGTTTTTGAAATCACGGCTAAGTCCTCGTGATCGAGCCATGCTATCGATTCAAGGGTCGATTTAGCTTGGATCGAGTGGTGGATCGAGTTGACTGATCGATCTGTCTATGAAGGACTTTCCCGAGAGAAAATAGATCGGTCGATCCATTTTTGGATCGATCGATCTGAAATCCAAGAATTTCCCGAGACATTTTAGATCGACTTCGTCACTCGATCTGTCTACTCGATCTCGTCTAGATCTACTGGCTCCTCTCGAATCACCAGCTCGATCTAGCAAAGATTGAGCCAGGATGAGTCGATCTAGCACTCAATCTCTAGCTTATACTCGCCCCCTTCTTACTCCTTTTGGAACTCAGATCATGGCCTGCGTCTCTCATACTTGTTCCTACACACTCATAAGACAAAAACATAAAACTGGAAAAGAAATAAAGCAAGGATATGAACAGGATAAACACGGGAATGCCTCCCAAGTGCGCTTTCTTTAACGTCTTTAGCTAGACTTTACTTGGTTCAGGCAGATGGTGGGTCTTGGAGAAGTATTGAGGTGCTCTCCTTGTCAAATGCGCTCGCCATGTATGGCTTAACTCTGTGTCCGTTCACTGTGAATGCATTCCCACTCTTGCCGACCAACGTGACAGCTCCGTAAGGTAATACTTCCTTCATTTCATATGGACCGCTCCACCATGACTTCAGCTTCCCTGGAAAGAGCTTGAGCCTCGAGTTGTAAAGCAGCACCAAACTCCCTTTCTTAAGCTCCTTAGGCACCAGTTTCTTGTCATGAGCAGCCTTGGTACGCTCCTTGTAGATCCTAGCGCTTTCGTAAGCGTCCAGCCTTAGCTCATCAAGCTCGTGCAACTGGATCAACCGCTTCTCCTGAGCCGTCTTCAGATCAAAATTCAGCCGCTTCACAGCCCACAACGCCCTATGTTCCAGCTCAACAGGGAGGTGACACCCTTTACCGTAGAGAAGAGTGAAAGGAGTGGTACCAATAGGCGTTTTGAAAGCTGTCCGGTACGCCCACAAAACGTCATCCAACTTCACCGCCCAATCCTTCCGAGTTGTCCCAACAGTTCTCTCGAGTATCGCCTTTATCTGACGGTTAGAGACCTCCACTTGGCCACTCGTTTGAGGATGGTAAGGCGTAGCTACCTTATGCTTCACGCCATACTTCTTTAGCAGATTTTCAAACAGCTTGTTGATGAAATGGCTCCCTCCGTCGCTTATCACCACCTTGGGAACTCCAAACCTCGGAAAAATAATGCTCTTAAAGAGCTTGATCACCACCTTAGAGTCGTTTGTTGGGGAAGCAATGGCCTCAACCCATTTAGAGACGTAATCAACAGCTACTAGTATGAATTTGTTGCCATATGATGAAGGAAATGGCCCCATGAAGTCCATGCCCCACGCGTCAAAGATGTCTACCTCAAATATGGGAACTTGAGGCATCTCATTCCTCTTAGTGATATTCCCTGCTCTTTGACATGCCTCGCAGCTCATCACGAACTCATGGGTGTCCTTGAAGATGGACGGCCACCAGAAGCCGACTTGTAAGACTTTAGTGACGGTTTTGAATGAAGCAAAGTGCCCGCCATACAAAGAACCATGGCAATGATAGATGATATCTCTTGCTTCCTCCTTGTCACTCATCTTCTGTACAGGCTATCCACTCCTCTCTAGTATAAATAGGGGTCATCCCAATAGTAGTGGCTCACGTTTCTCATGAACTTCTTCCTATGGTAGTTTTCAAGATGCGACGGCTCTTCCCCACACGCCAAGTAGTTCACAATATCCGCGTACCAAGGGAGATCCTCCTCTTTGAAGCTCAGAACTTCCTCAAACCGCCCCTCTAAGCTTCCACAAACAGCCGTAGTGATTGCCATGAGTTGTTCTTCGGGGAGAGAATCATCTAAAGGAAGAGACTCGTTGATCCTTAACCGAGAGAGATGGTCAGCAATGCCGTTCTCTATCCCTTTCTTGTCCTTGATTTCCATGTCGAGTTCTTGAAGTAAGAGGATCCATCTCAAAAGCCTCGGCTTAGTGTCCTTCTTGGAATAGATATAACGCAAAGCTGTGTGATCCGTGTAAACAATGGTCTTGGAACCCACGAGGTAAGCCCTGAACTTCTCAAAGGCGAATACAACCGCCAATAGCTCCTTCTTCGTAGTGGTGTACCTCGTTTGCGTGTCATCCAAGGTTCTTAAAGCATAGTATATCACGTGCAGCTTCTTATCCTTCCTTTGGCCTAGAACGGCTCCCACGGCATAGTCACTAGCATCACACATAATCTCGAAAGGTAGAGTCCAGTCTGGTGCTTGCACTATAGGCGCGGATACTAGGGCCTCCTTGATGGTCACGAAAGCTTGCAAACACTCCTCATCAAAGACGAATTCAGCCTCCTTGCACAACAGCCGCGTGGGAGGGCGTGCAATCTTAGAAAAGTCTTTAATGAAGCACCTGTAGAAACCGGCGTGTCCTAAGAAACTTCTCACCCCTTTGACGTTAACTGGCGGCTCAAGGCTTGTCATTACTTCAATCTTTGCCTTATCAACTTCAATACCCTTCTCTGATATCTTATGTCCAAGCACGATCCTCTCCTTAACCATGAAGTGGCATTTTTCCCAATTAAGCACCCTGCAAAGATTCAACAAACACACAGAAAAGGACGCACCATAGACCGAGAAGTCATCCATAAACACCTCTACCATCTCTTCTATAAGATCGGAGAAGATCGACATCATACACCGCTGAAACGTAGCCGATGCGTTACACAACCCGAATGACATCCTTCGATATGCAAATGTGCCATAAGGGCATGTAAAGGTCCTCTTCTCCTGATCATTGGGATAGATTGGTTTTGGAAAAATCCACTATATCCATCAAGAAAGCAATAGTAGGGGTGATTAGCAAGTCTTTCAAGCATTTGATCAATAAAAGGCAAGAGAAAATGATCCTTTCTAGTAGCAAGATTAAGCTTCCTATAATCAATACACATACAGTGTCCAGTAATTGTTCTAGTAGGTATAAGCTCATCTTTGTCATTCTTAATGACCGTGATCCCTCCCTTCTTAGGCACCACGTGTACGGGAGAAACCCACATGCTGTCACTTATGGGATAGATCACGTCAGCCTCTAAAAGCTTAAGAATCTCCTTCTTAACAACCTCTTTCAAATTTGGATTCAAACGCCTTTGATGTTCTATAGAAGAGGCGTTCTCATTATCCAAGTGAATCCTATGAGTGCAAAGCATTGGTGAAAGGCCCTTGATGTCACTTAGAGAGTACCCAATGGCCTTACTATACTTTCTCAACTCAGTTAAGAGCGATTGCAACTCATCATCACTCAAGTTTTCATTCACAATCACATGATAGGTTTCGTTAAGCCCTAAGAAAGCATACCTTAGCCCTTTTGGGAGCTCCTTAAGGTCCACCTTTGGGGCTAACAGCTCGCTCCAATCATCCTCGTGGCTGTTGATGTTGTTCTCCTCCTTAGAACCTTCCTTAGAACCGGAGACATGTCCCTTGAGGCTGCTTTCTCCAACCGCTATTCCTTCTGAAATCGAGTCATCAGGTCGATCTTGCTCTCGATGTCGTCTAGATCGAGCAGTTTCACTCGATTTAATGTGGATCGAGTGAGGGATCGAGACGCTGAGTCGATCTTCGGATTAGACCCCAAACTGATCGGAAGGCCTTTCTAGATCTTGGACTCGATTGTTTTCCTGGATCGATCACCCTCCTTGATCTGACCGTCGATTGCTGCATCGGATCGAGTTGTGCTCTCGATTGTTTTGTCGATTTGACCCCTGGATCGAGTAACGTCATCGATCTCGGAGTCGATCTCCAGGAAAACGCCTTCGTCTTCTAGCATAACCTTCCTTGAATCGAGCAAGTTGACGTACTCTTGAGTCCTCTGATCCACATAACCAAACTTTCATGGCTCCTTAGTCAGTGCCAGCTTCAAATGATATTCCCGAGCCAACTCTTCCAGCAACTCATCCGCTAAAGCATCCAACGTCTCAATGTAGAAAGCTTGCCCTTCTATCGTAGGCTTCTTCAAAACCTCATTGATATCGAAGTCTAGCCTTATATCTGTGCTAGGCAATCTTCCCGTTCTTGATGTCTATTATGGCTCCGACGGTGGCTAAGAAAGGTCTACCGAGAATGAGTGGATCCTTTGGTTCTTCATCCATTTCCTACACAACAAAGTCTGTAGGCACTTTTACTCCACTGATCTTCACTTGCAAGTTCTCAAGCAATCCCACGGGTAACCTCACACTTCTGTCAGCTAGTACCAACGAGATTCTGCAATCTTTGAAACGGGTAAAGCCAAGCTTCTTTGCCACGGAATGAGGCATCAGGTTTATGCTAGCTCCGAGATCACAAAGGCAACTATTGAACTCCAAAGGACCTAAAGCGCAAGGTATAGGGAAGCTTCCTGGGTCTCCCAACTTCTTAGGGACTATCTCCTTATGTATCACAGCACTACAATCCTCACTTAGAACAAGCACTTCCTTGCTTTCCTTATTCTTCTTCACGAGAGTGTCTTTGAAGAATTTGGCACATTTAGGCATCATTGCAAGGCAGTCCACGAGAGGTAGCTTGATCTCTACGTCCTTAAGATGCTTCTCAAACAAGACTCTACGCTTCTCTATGAGTTGCTTCTTGAAACGGCCAGGAAAAGGTAGCTTAGGTACATACGGCGGAGGTACATAAGCATCATTCTCCTTAGTAGTTTGCTCTGCTTTCTTCTCAACAACCGCTTTGTCTCCTCCTCTTGGCCCTTGAATCCAGACATTGTCAAAGTTGATCTCATCATCAGCTGAAAGCATACCCTCCCCCTCTTGAATTACAACGTCCTCGTTGTTCTTTGGAGTAACCGTAGGTGCTAGCTCTTTCCCACTCCTTAGCGTAATGGCATTTGCGTATTCCTTGGGATTTTGCTCACACTTGCCCGGTAAGCTATTCTGACCACTTGAGCTTGCCTTTCCCTTCTCAAGTTGCTTGATTTTGTTATTCAAGGTTGTCATCTGAGTAGAGAAATTTGTGAGAGACGAGTCTAAGCGAGTGTTCATCTCGGCAAACTTCTGGTTTGTAGAGGCTTGCCCTTGAATCAATTGTTGAAACATAGCTTGGACAGGATCAACTTGTTGTTGCATCGGTTGTTGCCGATGAGGTACAAAGCCCGGAGGGTACATTGGCGTATAACCCTTGTTTCCTTGCTGTTGTCTTTGGAAGTTGTTCTGCCCTTGCCCTTGGAAGCCACCACTCGGCTGAAAACCTTTGTTGTAAGGTACGAAAGGCTTTGCTTGCTGAGCAGGGTACACTTGATCCTTAGGGTTTGCGACATTGGTGCTACGGTATTAGAGATTGTTGTTCTGGTTTTAGCCTTATGAATATCCTTGAGGTTTGTAGTTGTTTTGACCCACCACCCAATTGGCTTCTTCTTGGCTCAACTCAAGCTCCTCTTGGCTCTCATCCGCTTCACCAACAAAGTGAACATGCTTCTGATTTGCCAAAACGAACTTGTCAATCTTCTCATGCAATGATTTCAACTCTTTCTTGTGAGACTCTAGCTCAGAACCTCTCGGTGCACGGTCATAATCCTCAGCATAGTTGCCGTCACTTAGTGCTAAGTCCTCAATCAGCTCCATGCCTTCTTCTACCTCTTGACCAAGGAAGTTTCCCTTACTAGCCGTGTCAAGCAACAAGCGAATCTTTGGTGAAGCTCCTCGGTAGATAGTGCTTAGAAGAGTCTCTTCGCTGAAGCCGTGGTGAGGACATTGGATAGTATGGTCCTTGAACCGTTCCATGGCTTCATTGAAAGTCTCATTGTTCCTTTGCGTGAAGCCGCTGATCTCGCTTCTTAGCCTTGCTGTTCGGGTGCTAGAGAAGAATTCTGAGAGGAAATCCTTCTTACACTCAGCCCAAGATGTAATGGTACCTTGTGGAAGTGTCTTCTCCCAATGTTTAGCCTTGTCTCCAAGAGAAAATGCAAAGAGACGCAGCTTGAAAGCATCTTCGGGTATGCCGTTTATCTTGATCATCCCACATACTTGTTCGAAGTTATCAAGGTGTTCCAAGGGATCTTCCATTGCTAGTCCATGAAACTTATTGTTTTGCACCATTGAGATGAAACCCGGCTTAATCTCGAAGTTGTTGTTCTGTACAGGAGGAGGAGTGATCCCAAACCTATTGTGATGAGTATTGGGAGCATCTCCGGCTCTTATGATCCTTGGGGGTCTAGCCGCATGTTGGGGGTTTCCATTGCCCCTTCCCACTGCCCCGTGTGCTGGAGGAGGTCCCTATGGGTGCTCGTGTTCAGCCATAGCTTTAAAGTCAACCAAACCGTGCTGAACAATCTCCTCAAAAGCTCTAGCTTGCAATCGTACTCGTCTTTGCCGTGAATGACCAAGTTGATGAATGTTGTTCAAGGGTTGAAGTAGATTGTTGTCTCCCCTTGAACGAAGATTCATGTACCTGAAAGACACACGTTTGAGAGTAGAGAAATTAGTAACTTAAACAAAGTAAAGGCTTAGTCTTTACTAAACCCCAAATCTCAATGCTTTCTAACACTCCTAGAAAGGCAATGGCGCCATTTGATAACAGGTTTTTGCAGAGTGTATGCAATGATGTATCAAAGCTCAAATGCAACACTTAGTTGTAGTAAAGTATGCAAGCGAGTATCAATCCAATCCTAGGAGCTAGAAAGATCAGTGAGAATGCAAGGATCGAGTAAAGCTAGGCAAATGATGAATAATTTTGTAAAATTCCTAAAAACTAAATGCAACGACTAAATGCAAGACAAAACTATTTTAAAATTACTAGGAAAGAGTGAACTACCACGACGAACAAACAGAATGATTAAAATGCAAAGCTTTGAATTTATAAAAATCGACTAGTGGATCGACCACAGGATCGACCACTAGATCGAGCAGTTTGGATCGATCTCGTCTAAAAGTTCAAGCGCAACGAAACTAATGACCAGGATGCAACAGGTAACAAGCGAATGTCTAGAAAAAATGTAAGAATACTAAGAAAAAGGGTCTAGGGTTGAGATTCACGTTCAGGGGTTTCAAAGGTTCAAGCTTGGTTTGAAAACTCTAGATCTACTCACTTTGTGAGGTTCTCTAAGTCTTGAAAACAAAACAAGACCCATCCATGGCGTGTGGTATGGATCACTCTCTCATTCTCTCCTCCAGACCCATGGCGTTTGGCGGAAAAAGAGATTGAGAGGCAAGGAAAACGGATTTCAAACACGCGGCTTAACTAGTCCTCTAAACTACCATGGCGTTTGGGAAAGAGCAACTAGCCTCTAAGATGTGAATTTTAGAGATCTCTTGATCCTGTCAACGTAAGATCTCTCTCTGATCATAAAGATCTTGGTGTGAGACTCTTTATGCCTTAAGAACTCAACATCTTAGAAAAGAAAGCCATTAAGAACAAGAAAACTCCAAACTTGAAAACCTTTTCGACCCCTTCAAATCCTCTCAACCCCAAAACTACTCACTACACAGTAAGTAAACCAAGCAAAGCATGAAGAACGAAATGACGAACATGAAAAACGATAGATTAAGCTTAAACGATTCGATACAAAGCAAGAAAAGCTTCAAAATCCAACAATGGCGAAATCGCCTTCGAACAGAGAGAAAAAGATGATAAAAAGATAAAAGTGAAAACGTGTGTTGTAAAGCATGCTCGCCGCCTTGCCAAAACAGGCCAAACACTCGATGGTCTCCCCTTCGCTAGCGGCCAAAAACGGTAAAAGTACGCTGAGATCGACTTCGGGATCGAGCATCTCACTCGATCATCTTCAGACATCGTGCCTTCAGCTCGATCTTCGTCTCGATCTTCCTCGGTGGATCGGGTGCTTCGTTCGATCTTGGAGTCGATCTTTGGAGGATCGAGTGGTGGACTCTATCCGGCTCTCGCTCTGCATGGCATCATTCACGTCTGTACTCGTTGATCAATCGCTTCACTCGATCTCCGTCTCGATCATTTCTTTTGGATCGGCTGGGCCACTCGATCTTCTGGTCGATCTCGTCTAGATCGACCGGCCATGCTCGAACCTCCTCTGGATCTCTGGTCCTTAGCAAACATTCCCAAATTCTTCAAGTCCCTCGAACTTCCTCACGAGCCTTAACACATCCACGAACCCTCCAAGACTCCAAAGTAGCCGAAAACAACCTGTATGCGATGCAAAATGCAAGAAATATGCATATGCTGGTGCAAGAACACTCTAGGACCTAAAGTGATGCAAACTAACCTAAAATGCAATGTATATTCATGTGAAACTAACTTATGTGTATGCAAAATGCATGGAATATGCAGCTATATTAGGCTACAACTTTTATGAAGAGTGAGGATGCTAAATCAAGACGGAGGCTACTCGTCTGAGCTGATCTTCAAGTCGGTCAAGATCAACGGTCAAAACTCCAGATGGACATGTGCTCACTTTATTCGCCGTAACTCTTCAAAAACTGATGAGAATGACTTGAAACTAATACCAAAGGAAATACAACTCAAGTGGCTACAAAGTTGATGAAGAACGCCGAGGGTAAATCGGAATGCAAACACCTCATCTGAGCTGATCTTCAGTCGATATGGTCCTTCGGGTGATTCCCATTGGTCATTCCTTGGCTGATAGGCTGCTATTGGTCTTGAAGGTGACCGGAATACATCCGATGCATTCCTATCAGTCATTACTTGACCGATAGCTTGACCGATAGGCCCCGAGATGCATACCTATCGGTCGCTCCTTGACCGATAGCTTGATCGACGGAACTGACCGGCTTCATGAACACTTCTGTAACTTTCTAACCACTGACGGGAATGACCTGAAACCAACTCCAGACATAATCTAACTCATGGGGCTACAACATTGGTGAAGACTGTGGAAGCTGAACCGGGTTGAGCATGCTTTGTCCGAGCCGGTTCTGATATCTTGTGCTGCACCCGCCATCATCTCCCATGCTTCTTGTAGTCTCAAAAATCTCCAAACATACCTGCCAAACTCCTCAAATGCACAAAACATGCAATGCACACCTTAAATCTACACTAAGTCCTAATTGAATGCAAATGGGACAAAACAAACAATAATGAATGTTTAAAGACTATAAAACAATTCAAAATGTATGATAATATGGTGTAGATAATGAGTATATCAAAAGTCCCAAATACAAGGTTTAACCTTGGTATTTGAGTGGATTTGATTTCTTTTCCTTTTTACTGATTTTAAAATCAATACATGCTTGGCCAGTACATTCTTGGCTCGGTCATAAATGAGGACAGAAACTTGTCACCAACAGTCAAGCTCACTGCCCCAACTTTTGCAGGAAAAATAAATCCAGCAGCCTATCTAGAATGGGAGAGAAGAATGGAGCATTTGTTTGAATACTATTCTTACAATGAGCCAAAGAAGATGCCCCTTTCCATTGCAAGTCTTACTGACCATGCCTTAACTTGGTGGGATATAAAAGTAGCTGAAAAGAGGAGACTAACATATCCTCCAATCAACAGATGGGCAGACATGAAATTTGGGCTACAAAAGAGGTATGTTTCTCCTCATTATTGATATATCATGGTTTTTATGGTTTTTAACCATGATATAAGTCCTTTTTATTGAGTCTTTTTGGTCTTTTTAGAGTCCTAGAAGAGTCTTTGCAGGTTATAGCATGTCTGGAGCATAATTGGAGATATTGGAGCCTTTTAGAGCATTCTGAGTCGAAGCCACGAAGTACCACGATCAGGAAGAAAAGTATGCATATGGGTGACGCTCGTCACCACTTTTGGTGACGCTCGTCACCCAGAAAGGAAGGGGTCGTGGCTGTTTTCTAAAAGATAGAGGATTATTTGCAGTTTTGGCCCAGAATTTCCAGTATTTACAAAAAGGCCCCAGATCGTGTTTTAGCTTGTATATTAGATTTTTCAGCCATTCTTTTGGCACATATCTTGGATCTTATTATTTTTGAGAGCTTTAGAGAGAGATTTGTAGCAGAGTTTTTGGAATGACAAATCAGGCTCCTTCAGAGCAGATTTTGAACTCCTTTATTTCTACTTCTTATTTCTTTTATGCAATCTATTCTTTTCATGATGTTTTCTCAAATCACCATGTCTGAGTAGTTTGTTAGTTAAGTTAGGACTTTTCAAAGGTTGAAGAAGAGTTTGTAGAATTGCTAAAACTATAGAAAATTCAGTGGTTCTTCATCTGTGCTTGCATTCATATCTATTTCTTAGACACATCATCTGGATTTCGAAACTCTAGGTTGTTAAATATATGTGAGAGCATTATTCATAACCTGAACTAGTATTTGATGAGCAAAACGCCCTAGTACAAAGAGATTTGGCTTAGGAGTTTTGTGAACAATTGAACCTGATCATTACAGCATGTTTAGGTTGTTAGGGTTTGCAAAGAAATTTGAAACTCTGTGATTTAGACATAGATAACTTCTACAATGAGAATTGATTAGTTATATCTTTGCGATTCATGTTCAAGACGGTTTTAATTCATTCCTGATTGCATGCATTCTACACTCTCGGATTCAACCTGCGAACGTCCTGACTTAGCGCCTTTAGCCTTCTGAACTTTAAGAACAGTCTCAAAAACGCCCACTTGCTTTTATTACTTTAGTTATTTTGCATTACATTCATTACTTATTGCTTAGCTTAATCCGAACCTGAACTCTTTAGTGTAGTTTACTTACTCCCTTGGGGTTCGATGACCCCTTGTACTACAACTGCTTTGCTGTGCATTTGCAGTAGTTTTATTTGGGTAAAACCTGACCCTATCAAGTTTTTGGCGCCGTTGCCGGGGAGTAATAGCTGCCTATCGATTTCTAGTATTAGGATTTTGTCTAAGTTTTAATTTGTTTACTGACTTTTTGCTGCTTTTCTTTGTTCCTGTTTCAGGTGTGTGCCTAATCGCAGAACCAGAAGCAACAAAGAGAAGGAGCTTGTGACTTTGAGCATCGACGAGCTTGCTAGGTTGGAGAGAACTAACAGGAAAGCTAAGAAGCAATCTACAATGGTCGCTCCACTTATCTTGGTTGAAGATGCAGAAGGTCACTTGGTTGACAGGGAAGGAAACAGGAGAAACGAAGAGGGGCAGAGAATTGATCAAGAGGGGAATGTCATTGTTGAACAGCAGGTTCAGCAAGTGGCTGAGAACGTGGGGTTCCCTGCTGCTGTCAATAACGCTGCTGGGCGTTTTTTTCAGAGGACTCTAGGTGACTACAACAGACCTGATCAGTTCTATGCCAGCAGAGCTGCAATCCGACCTCCTGCCTTCCAGAGGAATGATTTTCAGGTTAAACCTGTCTACTATCAGCTGGTTAGCCAGCATCCATTCCATGGCTTACCTCATGAGCATCCTATGGATCACATTGAGAGGTTTAAGGATCTGGCTTCAAGTGTCAAAGCTACTGGAGTCAGCAATTATTTCCTGTTCTGTAAGCTTTTTCCTTACTCTCTTAGAGGAGAGGCTGCATATTGGCTGAAGCAACTGGAACCTGCTTCATTGACCACTTGGGAAGACACTAAGAACGCCTTTCTGAATAACTTCTATGATGATGCAAGGTCATAGGACATGAGGACGAAAATTGCTTCCTTTACACAAGGCCCTACTGAAACTTTTAAGGCTTCTTGGATCAGGTTTAAGTCTTATCAAAGGGACTGTCCTCATCATTGCTTCAGTCAGGTGCAATTACTTGGGATCTTCTTCAGAGGCATTGACTGGAAGTACCAGATGGCGCTGGATGCAGCAAGTGCAGGAAACTTCAACACCAACAGACCAGAAAAAGCAATCAGGTTGATTGAGAACTTGGTCTGCAGCAACAGCACCAAGAATGCAGATTTTCAGAGAATGAAACAGGGTGGTTTGAATGAAGGAAACCAAATAGCTGAGGTTAAGTCTAAGTTAGACAGTATGCACAGCCTTCTGGTGGGAAAGAAGTCAGTTCAATTTGCTGCAGAAGTGGAGAGTTTCGAAAATCCTGAAGACATTGAGCAGAAAGATGTTAATTTCATCAATGGAGGTTTTCAGAACCAAAGCTTTGGAAATCAGCAGTGGAACAGAGGCTACAACAGCAATAATCAGAAGAATACCTTCCCAGGAAACCAGAATGCAACTGGTTATACTCCAACACCACAGTTCCAGAAGACTGAAGTTGAGAAACCTTACCAAAACAGCAGGAATTATGGTTCTTCTTCCTACCAAAGTGCACCTCCACAAGACAATAAAATGGAAGCTATGCTGGAGCAGGTACTTGAAGGACAGCAGAAGATGACAGTGAACTTCAATGGCAAGCTAGATTCGCTGTATCAAGACCTGAATGGAAAAATTGAGAGTTTGAACTCTCACATGAAGAAGCTTGATGTGCAGGTTGCTCAAACTTCAGGAGCTGTTTAAAGGCAAGAGAGATTCCTTCCTGGAAGGACTGACATCAATCCCAAGCATCAGGTTAATGCCATCACAATCAGGAATGAAAAGGAGCTTAAAACAGTGCAGAAAAAGAGGCTGAGTGCAGAGCAGATCGTGCAACTGATGGAGTCTGAAGATGAAAATTTTTCTGTCTCAGAGGTGAGTGATGAGCGTCACCAAGGAGGAGTGACGCTCGTCACCAACTTACAAGGATATCGGGGGTTGTCACAAGTGAGTGACGAGCGTCACCCACCCTAGAACGAAGCTGCTTTGCCTGTAACTGCAAATTATGACCAGGAACGTGTCTATAAACCCAAAACACCATTCCCCAAGCATCCTAGGAAGTCTAAACATGAGATAGAAGAAGCCAGATGCAAAGTTATGATAGACAAGCTGATGCTTGAGATCCCACTTGTTGATGCAGTCAAGCTTTCACCAGCTCTAAGAAGGTATGTAAAGAGAATGGTTGTGAATGGTGTAAGTCCTGAAGAAGGAGCATTGCTTACCAGAGACATCAGTGCAATTCTCTTAGGCACAGTTCCAAAGAAGAAGAAGAAGGTGAATGTTTCTGAACAAGTCAATACCATCACTCAAAGCAGAGTTCCAGAGAAGCTATCTGATCGAGGGACCTTTGTGCTTGATTGCTCAATATTTGCAGGACGTTTTCCACACTCTCTATGTGATCTAGGGTCAAGTATTAACTTGATGCCTTTCTCTGTTGCTGCTAGACTTGGAATGACTGATTTCAAGCCAGCTGGGATCTCTCTCATCCTAGCAGATCGATCCATAAGAACCCCAGAAGGCATGTTAGAGAATGTTCATGTTAACATTGAAGGCCGCATAATTCCTACAGATTTTGTGGTTCTGAAATATGCTGAAGAACCTAAAGATCCTCTTATTCTGGGAAGACCATTCTTGGCTACTGCTGGAGCCATCATTGATGTTAGAAGGGGGAACATTGAGCTTGATCTTGGTGATGCTGTCATGAACTTTGACATGGATAAGTTAAGAGGGAGTTCTACCATTGATGGTCAAACCTTTTCTGTAAGGACTTCCAGAGATGAAGAGAATGCCATGGAGCATTCAGAAGACACTACTGCTGGGCATGTCACTGAATCTGATACAAGTGGGCAAGTGAACAAGATGGCTATTGAAGAGGCAATATCTGAAACTTCTGCAAAAGCTGTTGGGTTTGAGGATTGCAGTGAGGATCATATCTTCATGACTAGGCTTGAAAAAGAGATTCCAATGAATGCCAAGTTTATGGAGGAAGACGTGTTTGTGATGGAGGCAAGACTTGCAGAGCTGAATTGCAGGAAAACTGCAGAAACTCGAACTGCAGGGTTAGTGACGACCGTCACTGACCTGGTGACGCTCGTCACCAACCTGGACACTAAAGAGAGACGTGATATTTGCTCTACAAGTCCATCTTATGTTGCCAAACCGAAAATTCACCATTCCACAACCCAGAAACCTGCAACTAGGCAAAGGTATGCACTTCTTGGAATCAAATCTAAACCTCATAATCTCATCAATAAGAATTTAAAAGGTGCAAAAGATGCTTCAAACTTATGCAAGCAACGAGATTCTCTTAGAATGCTTGGTGTTTCTTTTGATGATTCTGCAGGAAAACGAAATGTCCCACCCACACTCACGACCCACTCTGCTGATGTTCCTCACTTCCTTGGAAGAATTCAAGCATCTACTGCTTATAAACCACCATCGATGAGGAGACATTCTCCTCCAAGGCATTCAATGCCACCTTCTGCTCCACCAGCTGTCTGAGCAGCATTCTAAGTCGAGCTAATGACTTTAAACAAGCGCTTAGTGGGAGGCAACCCACTGGTAAGTTTTTTTTTTCATATATTAGTTTAGTTTTCTATTACATAGCTAAAAAAAACCCAAAAACATGAGAAAAAAAAAAGAGTCAGTTTGTCAGTTTGCTTTGATGATGTTTTGTGAACTTGTTGAACCACGGATTATGCTTTGTTTGGATGTTTTGATGTGTGTTTTGAGTGCTCTTACAGTTTTACTTCAGAGTACACATGATGGCATAACATTTAAACATCCAACATGACGATTTCTGAAGTTTCAGAGTGGTGACGATCATCACCACAGCTGGGTGACGCTCGTCACCAGGTCCTTCGCGAGGTACCACTGTTCCACCTTGGTTCTACAACTTCTGATGCTTCATTTTGACCGACTCTTGGCTTAATAACACTGGGGACAGTGTTGTTTAAGTCTGGGGGAGGTGGTTACTGACGTTGTGTGCTTTGTGTCATGTCTATAGAGTCTTAAAGTTGAGTCAAAAACCTGTTTTTCTAGAGTCAAAATTTTGAAATTGTCAGTTTTTCTTGGAACTAACCATAGGACGTTTTTGCTTATAAGAACCATTGCCACAGTAGTTGATTACAAGTCTTACTAAGTTGAAAGTCATAGGTAGATCAGTCTAGCAATGAAGGTTTAGGTTCTTAGAGAATCTGGAAAATTTGTTGTTAGGTCCACCTTAATGAACTTCAAACCTATTGTCTTGGTGATTGATTCTTATTGATCTTGATTCTCTCTTTCAGCACTAACAATAAAGTTAAGATACAGTCTCTCTTTGATCTTCCCTGATGTAGTTTTAAAAGTTTAAGTCCAAAGAATGGTGCATCCATGACCCTGTCTCCTCACAAGGAACAACAGTAATGAACACATTCAAGAACCTGTCTCCTCACAAGGAACACAAGTATTGAGTAGCACCATATCTTAGACTGAAAAAGTTGAGAAAAGGAAGTGAAAAATCGAAAATATTCAAAGGAGAAGATCAAGGGAAGATAAAATAGGAGAGCTGTGTTGAGATTGATTTGTTCAGTTGCTAGGAAGGGAAAAGAATCTGTAAAGTGATTGAGATGATAGAACCTTGATGAAATATCACACTTAGATAAAAATAAGGAGTTGACAGTAGAAATTTCGGATTTCTTGAAGGGATTTGGACTGGACTTGAGAGATTTGCTAAGCTTGTGATGATTAGACAGAAATTTGATCTTGTGTTGACTCTGTGGTATGTGGATTCGAAAGCTCTAACTAGTGTGGTGTTCCTAATGACTGACTGACTGTTTCTTGTTTTCAAACCTCGACCCTGTACTCTATCTGATGTTTACTTGAGGGCAAGCAAAAGCTAAGTCTGGGGGAGTTGATATATCATGGTTTTTATAGTTTTTAACCATGATATAAATCCTTTTTATTGAGTCTTTTTGGTCTTTTTAGAGTCCTAGAAGAGTCTTTGCAGGTTATATCATGTCTGGAGCATAACTGGAGATATTGGAGCCTTTTTGAGCATTATGAGTCGAAGCCACGAAGTACCAAGCTCGGGAAGAAAAGTATGCATATGGGTGACGCTCGTCACCACTTTTGGTGACGCTCGTCACCCAGAAAGGAAGGGGTCGTGGCTGTTTTCTAAAAGATAGAGGATTATTTGCAGTTTTGACCCAGAAGTTCCAGTATTTACAAAAAGGTCCCAGATCGTGTTTTAGCTTGTATATTAGGTTTTTCAGCCATTCTTTTGGCACATATCTTGGATCTTATTATTTTTGAGAGCTTTAGAGAGAGATTTGTAGCAGAGCTTTTGGAGAGACAAATCAGACTCCTTCAGAGCAGATTTTGAACTCCTTTATTTCTACTTCTTATTTCTTTTATGCAATCTATTCTTTTCATGATGTTTTCTCAAATCACCATGTCTGAGTAGTTTGTTAGTTACGTTAGGGCTTTTCAAAAGTTGAAGAAGAGTTTGTAGAATTGCTAAAACTATTTCTCTCAATTCGAAAATTGAATTGAATTGATGTCCTTTCATTGATTCCTCCTAAATTGCATAGAAAATTTAGTGGTTCTTCATCTGTGCTTGCATTCATATCGATTTCTTAGACACATCATCTGGATTTCGAAACCCTAGGTTGTTAAATATATGTGAGAGCATTATTCATAACCTGAACTAGTATTTGATGAGCAAAACGCCCTAGTACAAAGAGATTTGGCTTAGGAGTTTTGTGAACAATTGAACCTGATCATTACTGCATGTTTAGGTTGTTAGGGTTTGCAAAAAAATTTAAAACTCTGTGATTTAGACATAGATAACTTCTGCAATGAGAATTGATTAGTTATATCTTTGCGATTCATGTTCAAGACGGTTTTAATTCATTCCTGATTGCATGCATTCTACACTCTCGGATTCAACCTGCGAACTGTCCTGACTTAGCGCCTTTAGCCTTCTGAACTTTAAGAACAGTCTCAAAAACGCCCACTTGCTTTTATTACTTTAGTTATTTCGCATTACATTCATTACTTATTGCTTAGCTTAATCCGAGCCTGAACTCTTTAATGAAGTTTACTTACTCCCTTGGGATTCGATAACTCCTTGTACTACAACTGCTTTGTTGTGCACTTGCAGTAGTTTTATTTGGGTAAAACCTGACCCTATCAATTATCATATAAATTTACTATAAAGATTTAGATCTTTGTATCAGAGAACCAGAAGTGTTGAAGAATACTTTGAAGAATTTGATGTTCTAAGAAGTAGATTGGAGTTAGAGGAAAGAGTAGAGTCACTCATGTCTCAGTTCATGGATGGCTTACAAGAGAGAATACAAAAAAAGGTGGAAATGCATCCTTACCACTCCTTGCAAGAACTTCACAACTTGGACATTCAAAGATAGCAACAAATCAAGAAGAAAACCTCTTCTAGAAACCACCCAAACAAAAACAAGACTTGGAGCCAACAACAACAGCAGCAGCAACAACCAGCACCAACACCTTTGATAGATATAGGTAAAGCCATTCCAATAGAATCCAGATTCAAATCTAATGAATCATGCCAAGAGCAAGATAAGTCTAGTAACTCTCAAAGACATCATGACATTGTTTGTTATAAATGTCAAGGCAAGGGACATGTTTCAAGAGAATGCCCAAACAAGAGAGTTATGATCACCACCCTTATGAATCACAAGATAAAGAGATGGTTGATAATAATGAAGAAGAATTCACCAACTTTGGAGATGAAGGAGATCTTCTAGTAATTCAAAGGGCACTAAATTCACAACAAGTCCTAGAAGATCATGAACAAGGTATGTCATTTGATTACTGATAGTGGTTCACGTGCTAATATTGCAAGTATTTCTTAGGTAGAAAAACTTGACCTTGAAACAAAACAGCATCCTAGACCCTACAAACTCAAGTGGTTAAATGATAAAAAGAAGCTGAAAGTCTCCAAGAAAGTTGAAATATCACTCAGTATTGGCAAATACCAAGATCAGATAATATGTAATATTGCACCAATGCAAGTTGGCCATGTTTTACTTGGGAGACCATGGCAATATGGTAGAGAAGTCATCCACAATGACAGAACCAATGAGTATTCCTTCACTATTAACCAATGT